>OZ020568.1:60514541-61764541 GCA_963971475.1 Chrysops caecutiens
AAAAAAAAACTAAATTCGAAAATATATAAAGTTTAAAGGATGGTAAATTAAATTATAATCAGTTTTGAAGAATAAAGTTTAAGTAACGGTAAATTAAATTATAGTAAGTTGTCATTTGTAAAATTAAAAATATGTAACAAAGATAGAAAATGTAAGAAATGATAAACTCAAAACATTGCGAAAAATCAGTTATTAGAAATCCAATAGAAACAACAAGAATAGGACTGTATGTACAGTAATTGTCGAGTGAAATAATAATTAGTTTGCCAGTAAGCTAGGAGTAAAGGAGTAGTTAGTTATAGTTAAATGAATTGCTAATACAAAACACAACCCCAAAAAAAAAAAAAAAAAAAAAAAAAAAGGGGGAAGCTTTTCTAAAGAGGGGAGGAAATGTTATGAACCAAATTTCGGTTCTTTTTAAGAAGGAACCATGACCTTCCTCAAGGGCTTAACCGTTAGGAAAGGTCATGAATGTTTTGAAATTGCCACCTGAGTCAGCGGAAATGCTGACTCAGGTGAAAAATGCATTTGCGAGAAAAATAGAAAAATATTTTCCTCGAGTCAGCATTTGTGCTGACTCAGGAAAAATTAAATTTTGAAAAATATTTGCTCGAGTTAGCATTACTGCTGACTCTGGAGAAAATTTAAAAAATGAATGGAAAATGCATCGATTGGGTCAACGACTTGATCGATTTCAATAATTGGAACGATCAACGGCAATAACATTCGATCAATGACCCAATCGATGGAATTTCCATTTTACAATTAAGGTAAGAGTAGGGAAAATTAGTGAGTAAGCTAGATTTAAGTATAAATTAAGGTTTGATTTGTAAAAGAGGTCAGTCTAGAAATATACGGCTCATAGAACGTGTGTTTTTTGACTCAAGGGTAACTTGGCCTTCAGGCCATGTACCCTTAAAGACCTGACTTGGCCTCGTAGCCACGCAGGCAAAAATGACCACCAAGAGATAACATGGGCCACAGGCCCTATGTCTCCAACAGTATGAAGTAAAGTCGGCCAAATGGCCTATACTTCAAAAGAAAGAGGTAAAGCGGGCAAAATGCCCCATACCTCCAGCGTCCTGAACATGGTTCGAAAGAACCTCACAGGCAATTAGACACGTTTAAAAATAATTTCAGATGAAATTCTACATTTCAAGAGTTGAAATGTAGAATTATCATAACACTCAAATGCTTGTCTTTGAGAGGATCCACTACTTTCTGAATAGAAAATGCGCTTCTTTTTTAGTCACTCTTGACCTCAAAAAAGCTTTCGACTCAGTTTCCCTTGTTGGAGTGGTCAGGAAAATGGTCAGATATGGTCTTAACGTTGGAACCTTTAAGCTAATCCTGTCCTATTTGACTAACAGATCTATTCGAGTTGGGAATGATGGTAACATATCCCCTGCCAAATCGATATTCGCAGGTGTTCCTCAAGGATCTATCCTTGGTCCGCTCCTATTTAATTTCTACATTCATGACATCCCCCTCAGCTCACTTGAAAATGTTCTCACCGTTGCCTATGCCGATGACCTCGCTGTGATTGCGTCTTCTGACATTCTGGATTCACTTATTGACCATGTCAATCAGTATCTCCAGGAAGTTTCCAATTTTCTTAGGGATCACCATTTATTGATTAATGCAGAAAAATGCGAGGCAGTTCTCATAAGAGACAGTGAGAAAATCATCAAGCACAGATTTCGTCACTTCAAGAGGAATGACAACATCCAGATCACAATTAATGGTCAGAGGATCGTGGTTAAGGGCACGATCAAATATCTGGGTGTCCTCATAAATAAAAAGCTCAGTGTCATTCCTCACATCAACTTTACTATTAACAGGGCGAACATGGTTTTTAATATGCTAAAACCTATATATCAGAACCAATTTTTTCCAATGAAATTGAAGCTGCTATGCTACAAACAGCTTATAAGACCACTTATGGCTTATGGCTTTGTAGGATGGTGCAGCCAATCAAATGAGACGCCTCCGATGTCTCGAAAGGAAGATTCTATATAAATGTGTGGACTTCTACAACGCACACTACTTAGATCCCATTACAGGGAGTCACTTCAAAATCAACAGAAATGCTCTCTATGAACTACTTCCGAACTTTGAAAGGTTGGACGTTTTCTTGGTCAGAGCCTTTTTCAAATTTGCGTCGAGTCTTGCTTTCGATGACATCCCTGAGCTCAATAGAGCTTGGAGTGCTGAATTTACCGAATTTCTCCATGAACTGGCGAAGATATAAATTTAAAATTTTTCCACCAT
The DNA here is from genome assembly GCA_963971475.1 of Chrysops caecutiens. Classification (NCBI taxonomy): domain Eukaryota; kingdom Metazoa; phylum Arthropoda; class Insecta; order Diptera; family Tabanidae; genus Chrysops; species Chrysops caecutiens. The sequence continues at coordinate 60,516,813 of OZ020568.1, forward strand.
CCCTGTTATGTAAAATGAAAAATGATGGAGTCCTGTTTGATGATTGCGGGAGACTTGTCTTTTACAACCGGAAATTCAACAGTTCGACTCTCGATGAATTTGTTTATGACAGACTATGTTAGCCTTAGTCTTAACCCCTTCCCCCCCCCCCCCCCCCCCCTTCCTCATTTTAATTAATTTTATCCTTTTTACAATTAATCCATTTTATTCATTTATTTTTATTTTTTTTCCTTTTTTTTTTATTATGTTTCTCTATTCTTTTTTCTTTTTTTCTTTTTTTTGTTCTAACCTTTAATTCTTTCAATAACTACCATAATCCTCGCTAGTGGTTCCAATCCCAGTTCCTTGTCTTCGGTTTTTTCGGCACTTTTTCGCACTAAGATTAGTCTTGTAAATTAAATCTTAGGTCTAGTTTTTTTTTTTTTTGTAAATAAATATTAAATCAGATATTTTTTAGAAATAGGTTAAAGCCTTCTAATTGTAAGCCATATTTGTTAGGATCACACATGTACTCAACTAACTATTTGTAAAATGTGTCAATAAACTAAACCTAAACCAACAAAAACACCCACTTATAATACGAGTACCTAACGGATCGTATTTTTCTCTACTATTAGTTCGGGACGCTCATCTCAAAACCCTTCACGGTGGGACTCAACTTACTCTTAGTTATATTCGTAAACGATTTTGGATTTTAAGAGGTCGTCAACTGGTTAAAGCCGTTATATTTCGCTGCATACGTTGTTGGAAGTATAGAGCACCTCCGTCAACTCAACTAATGGGAAATCTTCCGAACTTTCGAGTGCAACAGTGTCGCCCGTTCCTGCATTCCGGAATCGATTATGCAGGACCTATCAATATCAAAAGTTCGTCACAAAGAGGAAATCCTTCCTTTAAGGGATACATCGCCATCTTTATATGTATGGTTACTCGAGCTGTCCATTTGGAAGTTTCATCAGGATATTCAATCAACGATTTTTTGCTTGTATTTAAAAGATTTGTTGCCCGAAGAGGCATCGCTGCAACGTTGTCAAGCGACTGTGGCACAAACTTTGTTGGAGCAGATAAAGAACTACGGGATCTTCTCGCAAAGGCGAAATCTCAAAATGGAGTAATCGCTCACCTCGTAGCCAATGAAGGAACAGAATGGAAATTCTATCCACCATCGGCTCCTCACTTCGGAGGGATATGGGAGGCGGCGGTGAAAAGTACAAAATTTCACTTGAAACGAGTTATCGGTGAGACTCTCCTAACGTTTGAAGAACTATCAACTGTCCTCGCTCAGATCGAAGCATGTCTAAATTCGCGTTCCTTGCAACCAATGAGGGCCCATTTTCTCATCGGGGCTCCAACTTGCACCGTTCCAGAACCATCCACACTCGACATCTCTCTGTCACGCCTGTCTCGTGCACAGCTCCTCAGGAATATGTACGAACATTTTTCTAATACCTCAAGGAATTGCAACAAAGACCAAGGTGGCAAGTGACAAAGGCACAAATCAAAGTGGGACAAATGTGCGTCTTAATATCGGATTTAACTCCACCCTGTAAATGGGGTTTAGGGCGGATTACTGAGGTTCTCCCTGGCAAGGATGGTCTGATACTACTTTTATATAGTCTTCCATCGACATTCGAAAATTTTCGGTGTGCCATCGAGAGCAGAGACAATCTACCCGATTTGGAATCACTGAAGATAAAAATCCTAGAAAAATATGACGCACGCCAAAGGTCACCAGAAGCTGTTGTTACAGCTATGGCAGCTAGCAACAATGGGCAATCACATCAAAATCATCGCCAAAATCGAACTAGATGTTGGAAGGATCGTGATAAGAAGAATAAATTTTTGAGATGTTTTAAGTGTGGTGTCATGGGCCATAAAGCAAATGAGTGCCCTGGAAAAATGAATGGTGAAAATAAACAGAAATTCAAGAGGCAGACATCAAGCCATTCTGATGAAACATGCGCTGTAACTCCGTTACAAACGGAAATAAAAATTGGCCTGTTACGACGCCGATAGATAGCGGTTGCACTGCACGTTTGTGTGGCACGGGAAAGCAGTTCGCATTTTTCGAAAAGTGCGTAGATTCAAAACTGAAGTTAGTGAGTGAAACGTCAGCCGAAATAAAGGGGAAAGGTACCGTATATTTGTCCGTACCGGGTGATCATAGTGTTCGAACGATCGAATTCAAGCATACTTTGTTTGTTCCTGTGTAGTGTGAACGCACGATGCGTATACACGTATTAACATAAAATAAACAACGTTGACTCTGCAACGAGTTCAACGTACCAACTCACAATTCGATGAATTGAGTCATCAGCGAATTGTGAATTGGTAAGTATGAAATTAGAGATAGTGGCATTATTTTTAAGTGATTTGTATGCACTGAAATTTAATATTTATTTTTGTAACTTAAATAATGTACTCACCCAGAAATTGATGACTAACATAATTATATGTCATGACACTTACCTAGGTTAAGCAATTAGTGTTAAGCAAAATTAATTTTAAGTAAGCATAATTTATTATTATAAATAGGATAAGATTTTATTTGTGAATCAGAAAGTAAATAGACGGCTAGAGAGCAAGAACTACTTGCACCTGGCACTCTTACCTAAAAGGACTTTCTCTTTGCAGAAATTGCGGCTCACGCTTCGGTGAAAGCCATTATTTCGTGCAGTCCAAATTGACGCACGACTTTAGATATTTTTTCAGTTTTAATGACTAATAGATAAACATTACATGGCGATCCTGCAGACTTGCGGACCAAATGGCATCTTCTGATTGGCAAGACCTGCTCAACGACCGTTTCAACAAATTATGCAGCCAATTTGAACAGGAATTTGCAGAACTCGAGAAGGACGTCAAAACAATAACAGAATATATCCCACAGGGAGAAGAAACGGCCACCCCAGAATACAAACCAACTCCTATTGAAGAACTTCGACACATAGGTCCTAAGAAGTTAACAAGTGAAGAATATCGCGCACGACAGAACAAAAGGAAGCCGACCGATACAGTAGTAACACCACCAATTAAGAGGAAGAGACGTGGAGGAAAACAAGTAAAGTTGCGACAACAAAGAAAGGAACTTCACCGGCTCATCGCAATTACGTCAGGAGAGGAGCAGAAGAATCTGTTCAAGAAATTAAGGCAACTACAGTGATGGGGAATTGCCAAACGAATGTTCAGGAGACCTTTGTCGAGGAATACTCCCAATCATTAACTACAGCAGCGGTACTTATAGGGATTTTTATAATAGCCTATTTTTATAAGCGTTACAATGAAAAATATGTAAAGAAGCAATTAGTTAGGACTATTAACGTATAATATTTAAGAATAATTAAAATATTAATTTTCTTACATAATTTAATAAATAATGCAAATATAGAAGATATAAAACATTCGTTTAGTTATGCAAGAACTACAAGAGCTAGTGAAAGAAGTTGAAGATATATTAAAGAATTTAAAAAAGAAAGGACAAAAAGTATACACACTGGTTGCTATAAAAGGCAAACAGGAGCAATTAGATAAAATTCGAACGAAATTTTCAACTTTGTGCAATATAAGTGACGATAGCGATATTTTAGAAATAAAACAACATTTCGCGAAGATATATCAAGAGACAGTAAAATTGTTAGAAGCTCAACTTGCTAGAGTATTAGAAGACTCTAAGATGGCGGATTTTGATTTACAAACTGCCATGAAAGTTATTCCTGTTTTTGAAGGAAAACAAAAAGAATTAAATTCATTTATAAAGTGAATAGAAATATTGCATAAAAGTTTAAATGCAAACGGTAAAACAGCCCTTGTAGATTTTGTATATAATGTTAAGCTAACAACTAATGTTCAATTAATCATTGGTAGTACGGGAGTTCCTACAACATTTGAAGATTTATCTGCCAGATTACGTTTAAGATTTAAGACCACTAACACCATACCACAAATCCATACAGCCTTAAGCAGCCTTATGCAAAAGAGAATGAGCATAAAAGTCTACAAAGACAAAATTTTAGAACTAATATGCGAACTAAGTTCCTTACAGATAGCTGATTTGGGTACAGGTGCTACAGCAACCCAAATAGAAACTATTACAAAGATTAACGACACATATGCACTGTCAGTATTTAAAAATGGTTTGAATGAGCAACTTAAAGGTACAGTTTTTGCAGCAAGGCCAAATACTCTGGCAGATGCTATAGAAATTAGCCTTGAGTTAGAAAAAAGTGAGACAAAGGCACCACACAGCGTATTTTATTATAGGGAAAATGATAGGAATAGACAATTTAATCAGCGTAATAACAATAAAAATTATAACTACAATACTAGAAATAATAATGGGAATGGTAACAACAGAAATGGGAACTATAGAGGTAGCACTTATAGGAATAATAACAATAACAATAATAACAATAACTGGAACAATAACAACTACAGGAACAATAACCGTAGAAACAATAACTCCGGGAATATTATGAACAACAGAAACAGTAATAGTGGTTACAATACAAATAATAATAATAGAAATAGTAATAACAATAATCGGAACAATACACGTAATAACGGAAGAAACCAAAATAATAACAAGCGATATAATGTTAATCTTGTTCAGGATCAGGAAAACTCGGAAATATCCGGCTCGGAGTAACTGACCCGACCGGATCAAAAATTTATAAAATTTCGGATAACTGTGTAAATTATATCACATTATATTGCAAAAATACGAGACAGCATCTTAGATTTTTAGTTGATACAGGGGCAGATGTATCACTATGTAAAAAGGGTATTATTGAAGAAGACGAGTCTTTTTCCGTGGAAGATAGTTGCAGGTTAACAGGCATTACGAACGAAGTAATAAATTCACGTGGTTCTGTAAATTTAAACCTCTATATTGGAACCGAGATTTCTTTCAAACACAAATTTTTCATAGTTAATAATGATTTTCCAATTTATACAGACGGAATAATTGGACGAGATGTTTTACATCGATTTATGTGCAAAATCGATTATGAGACCTACACGGTATCTTTCCTCGTCAATCAATCCGAAATTATTTTACCAATGGAATTCAGACAAGATGAAGTGAAACTAGTAAAAATACCATCAAGATCAGAAGTTATAGTACCAATAAATATCAAAATCAATAGTGATCATGTCATACTAGGTAAACAAATACGGAAAGGTGTATTCATTGCCAACACCATTATACCAGCACGGGGTGTACGGCATGTTAAGATTTTGAATTCAACCGACTCTGATATCACGCTCGATGACATTGATGATAATTTAATCATTGAACCCTTGGCAGATTATAAAGTCGTTAGTTTGGGGGAAAAAGTTAAAAGCGACCACACGAAAAAGAGATTCAAAGAAATTCTTGATCTTATTGATATTTCATCATCAGATCCTTCGGCTCGTACTAGTCTTTTAAACATTATAGAAGAGTTTCAAGACATTTTCCACATAGAAACAGATAAATTGTCTGTGAAAAATTTCTATCGACAGAGTTTGGAACTCACAGATAAAACACCTGTGTAGATTAAGAATTACAGGCTTCCGCATTCACAAAACGAAGAAATACAAAGCAAGTCCAAAAATTATTGAAGGACAACATCATAGAACCCTCTCGTAGTCCTTACAATTCTCCACTCTTAATAGTACCAAAAAAGAGCGGCGATGGCAATAAAAAATGGCGTTTAGTAGTAGATTTTAGAAGGTTAAACACCAAAATTGTTAATGACAAGTTTCCTTTATCACGATTGGAGGATGTTCTAGATAAAATAGGCAGGGCGAAATATTTTTCAACCCTGGATATGACTAGTTCATTTCATCAAATAGAATTAGACGAAAGTTCAAGGCCACTAACAGCATTTTCTGATAATAACGGTCATTATCAATTTACTAGATTACCTTTCGGTCTTAAAATCTCTTCAAATAGTTTTCAACGTATGTTGACTATTGCGTTATGCGGACTCGATTTTGAGGCATTTCTCTATGTAGATGACATTATTATTTTTGGATGTAGTATAAGCCACCACAATCAAAACATGCGGAAAGTATTCGAACGGCTAAGGCAGTACAACCTGAAAGTCAACCCAGGTAAATGCCAATTTCTGAAAACAGAAGTCGTATATCTAGGCCATTTAATTACTAAAGATGGCGTGAAAACTGACCCAGAAAAATACAAGGTTATAAAGGAGTATCCAATTCCCAAGAACACGGATGAAGTACGCAGATTTGTAGCGTTTTGCAACTATTACCGGCGTTTCATTCACAACTTTGCAGAAATTGCAAAACCCCTGAATCAATTATTAAAAAAGCATGTGCAATTTCTTTGGGACAACTCTTGCCAAGAAGCTTTTGATGAATTAAAAAATAAGTTATTGAAACCACCTGTTCTCCAATATCCAAATTTTGATAAACCATTCATATTGACCACTGATGCTTCAAGCTATCCTTTAGGAGCAGTTTTATCGCAAGGAGAAATAGGTTCTGACTTGCCCATATCCTATGCAAGCAAATCACTCAACAAACATGAATTGAACAAACCCATAATTGAAAAGGAACTGTTAGCAATACATTGGGGTATTAACTTCTTCAGACCATACTTGTATGGCAGAAAATTCATCGTGGTCACAGACCACAGACCTTTAGTTTCACTATTTACCCACAAGAATCCATCCTCAAAACTAACAAGAATACGGTTGGACTTGGCAGATTACGATTTTGAGATAATATACAAAAAAGGAAAAATTAATACCAATGCAGATGCCTTGTCTCGCATTGAGCTAAACTCAGATATTTTAAAAAGTATGATCCCATTAGAAAGGGATGAGACAATAAAAAAGACTCTGGCTATAACAAGGGGCATTACAAAACAACAAAGTAACGATAATAATAATGCCAAAATGCAAGATGACAACTCTCCAAAGAAGCCTGATCAACTTCATATTTGGGATTGTACATCCTTATCTGACGTTAGTAATGTCAATAAATTAAAATTTAATATACCGCGGACAGTTAAAAACAAACTCATGAGCAATGATATACGTGACAAAACTAGCAATTGGGATCTTTATATCAATATAGTTCGAACGAATAAAGAAGTAATTGTGGACTGTTGTAGTGATAATTCTCTCAGTGAACCAGTTCTAGATGAGAAGAAACCAACAGTTAGTTACCTCAGCGAAAATCCTAATAAATTTGAATTTATCATGGAGAAGCTGTTAGAAGTAACCCATTATTGGAAGATAAATGAGCTAGCATTGGCCAATAATGACGATTTATTTACTGTGAACACAAGGAAGATCTCAAGAAATTGTATAATAAATTAAATAAGAAGAAATGCGCAAATCATAACATATTAATATACATGCCACCGAAGCCAGTAAAAGATATAAGCAAACAAAAAGATTTGATAATCGAATATCATGAATCACCACATGGAGGTCATCTAGGTATCCGAAAAACGATTCTAAAATTGAAACAGAGATACTGTTGGAAGGGAATGAGTACCATGACTAAGAAAATAATCAATGCATGCAAAACCTGTCAGTTATCAAAACAAATCAGACATACTAAGGAAAGAATGATATGTACCGATACACCTACTACTACATTTGAGGTTATGCAAGTAGATACAGTAGGACCTTTGCGAATTTCAAATCATTTTCAATGTGAATTATCAAAATTTATAATAGCTGCACCCGTAGAATCTAAAGATGCGAAAACAGTAGCTGAAACTTTAGTAAAAGAACTTATAATGAAATTTGGCCGATTTAAAATACTCAAATCGGATAGAGGAACTGAATTCACAAATGATTTAATGCGAAATATATGCACTACTTTAAAAATTAAACAAATATTTTCAGCTCCTTATCACCATGAAACCCTCGGTATGGTGGAGTTTTAAATGAATATATTTATGTTATCATTTACTAATGAGGATGAGGATGGATGGGACATATGGTTACCCTATTATACATTTGCTTACAATACTTCGCCTAATGTCGATACCGGTTATACTCCTTATGAGTTAGTTTTTGGAAAACTCCCTTCCTTACCAACACAAGAAATAAACCCAGCAGAAAGGGTATACAACGTAGATAATTACGTTAATGAATTTAAGTTAAGAATAAAAAGAGCCCTGGATAGAGCTAGAGGTATTATAGAAAAAGTAAAAGCAAGTAGAGTAATCAAGAATAGAAATATAAATCCATTAGCATTAAAGGTAGGAGATAAGGTATTAATACGAATAGATAGTAGAAAGAAGGCACAAAGGCCGTACAAAGGACCATATATTGTGGTCAAAAGTAACGGAGTCAATACAATTGTGGATATCGATGGCAAACATAAAGAATTCCACAATAACCAATTAAAACTATACGTCAATTAATCTAAGCACCACATGTCTCAACTTAAATACATAAGTATAAGTTTCGACACAAAAGCCCCGAAGGTGTAGTGTGAACGCACGATACGTATACACGTATTAACATAAAATAAACAACGTTGACTCTGCAACGAGTTCAACGTACCAACTCACAATTCGATGAATTGAGTCATCAGCGAATTGTGAATTGGTAAGTATGAAATTAGAGATAGTGGCATTATTTTTAAGTGATTTGTATGCACTGAAATTTAATATTTATTTTTGTAACTTAAATAATGTACTCACCCAGAAATTGATGACTAACATAATTATATGTCATGACACTTACCTAGGTTAAGCAATTAGTGTTAAGCAAAATTAATTTTAAGTAAGCATAATTTATTATTATAAATAGGCTAAGATTTTATTTGTGAATCAGAAAGTAAATAGACGGCTAGAGAGCAAGAACTACTTGCACCTGGCACTCTTACCTAAAAGGACTTTCTCTTTGCAGAAATTGCGGCTCACGCTTCGGCGAAAGCCATTATTTCGTGCAGTCCAAATTGACGCACGACTTTAGGTATATTTTCAGTTTTAATGACTAATAGATAAACATTACACCTGATTTGAGGGCGAATCTAATATCGGTGGCAAAGATTACCAGTAAAGACCACGAAATAATTTTCGGTCGAGAAAATGCATACCTATACTACGTCCGAGAGAATGCTGAATGCACGGTGGTGCAACCTGAGTGCTCCGAACTGTTGAATATGGACTCAAAATATGGCAGGTCAATATAGTTTCGGCGTGTTTAAATGGTGTACTAACTGATGAAGTATACATGGAAATACTTGACATGATTGGTGAGATGCTGGAGAGGATTCTACGCAAGTATCGTACAACTTCAGATGTTGGAATTAAAGCCAAGAAAATGATGGATGATCTACAGAATGGTGGAAATATGTGTAAACTCAAAAAGGCGTTATATGGTTTGAAGCAGGCTGGTCGACAGTGGTATTCAAGACTGAGTCATAAATTATCAAGTTTTGGACTAACAGCAACAAGGAATGAACTCTGTTTATTTCAGGGAAAAATTGATGACAACAAACTGCTTGTATTAATATATGTGGATGACATACTAGTAGCCGCGACAGACGAGAAATGTGTTATGAAATTGAGACAAACTTTGGTTGAAGAATTCGAAGTTAAGGATCTTGGACAAGCGAAATATTGCCTGGGTTTGGAAATTGATCAACGTGACAGTTAAATAGAACTCAAACAACGAGGTTATATTGTGGGTCTACTTAAACAACATGGCATGAAGGATTGTAATCCAGTTATCACACCGTCAGATGTAAATGTACGTCTCGAGGACACGAGTGATCCGGAAGAGATAGTAGAGTATCCTTATCGCAAATTCATTGGTTCATTGATGTATTTACCCGTGGGTACGCGACCAGACATTGCTAATACTGTTTCCAGACTGGCGCAATTTACAAGTAAACCAAGTAAATGCCATTGGTTAGCTGCAAAGGGAGTATTAAGATATTTGGCCGGAACGATGAATATTGGATTGGTATACGGAAGAACTAATAAACCTCTCTTCGGGTATGTGGACTCTAATTGGGGTGGTAGCACGGTGGATCGTCGATCGTATTCTGGGTACGTGTTTCTATTAAGCGGTGCTGCTATCACGTGGAAATCACAAAAACAAAGATCAGTTGCATTATCGTCCACTGAGGCCGAATACATGAGTTTGGCAGAATCAGCTAAAGAAGCACAATATTTAAGAAGCCTGTTAACTGAATTGAACCTGTCTAAAAGCGGTAGAGTCACGATTTATATTGACAATCGAGGGGCACAGTGTTTAGCCAGTAATCCAGTTTTCCATTTCATTCGTGAATTGTTAAGCGCTGGAAAGTTAGTGTTGGAGCACATTCCGATTGAGGATATGGTAGCTGACATCTTAACAAATCCGTTGGTGCGGAAGAGTCATGAGAGATGTCTCAGCGGGCTTGGCTTCGATCATAGGACAACCTAGGCTATTAAACGTGCAAACTAAGTGTTAGGATAATTTATAGTAACATCCAGACAGTTGGCAGTACTAAAATTTAAACCAATTTACACGTCCGTTTTAGTCAGACGAGATCAGTGCGTGCGACAAGATCTGTATAGATGTGTGACTGAGCACATTTTCTATTTTCCCTCCTTTCCCCTTTACCCCCCCCCCCCTTCGTAAAAAGCTTTTGATGGGAACTCGTCCGTTCCCAGCCCAAAATGCTGACGCCGAATTTTGAGGCCCATTCGCGATAATTTTGTCGCGATCAAGCCTTATCACCAAGATGAAACTTAATCGTGACAGAATAAATAATCAGCCGTTCTCATGCGCGACAAATTTCCCATTGCGATCAAGTTTTATCACTCTGATAAAATCTGATCGCAACCAAATCGTAGCATCGCAACGAACTGTCGAGATCGGATTTTATCACCGTAGTGGTGATGTGGTCGCCATGCGCGACCTATTGAAAATGCGCATCAGCACTTTTGTGTCCCTACTTAACGGCCGCAAAATGACGCGCATTTTCCGTCGCGATATTGACCGGTGATGGACGGGTCGCCACGTCACTTAACTCCTCTTTTTGTTTGGTCGTTAGCCTCTTAGCCAACAGTCACCGGACACACCCGGGCTCGTTAAGGCATTTGTTCGAAATAAACTAATATTTTTTTCAAAAAATAAGGAAGTTTTTAAGAAGTGAATTCTGATGTTGAACTTAAGGGCATTTGTTCGAAATAAACTAATATATTAAAAGAAAAACAGAGAGAAAATTTTAAGATGTGAATTTTGATGTTGAACTTAAGGGCATTTGTTCAAAATAAACTAATTTTTTTTTAAGAACAAAACAGGAAGCTTTTAAGAAGTGACATAAACTAATATTTTAAAAGAAAAACAGAGAGAAAATTTTGAGATGTAAATTTTGATGTTGAATTTAAGGCATTTTTTCGAAATAAACTAATATTTTTTAAGAAAAAAAGGAAGTTTTTAAGAAGTGAATTTTCATGTTGAACGTAAGGCATTTGTTAGAAAAAAACTAATATCTAAAAAAAAATATAAAATTTTAAGATGTGTTTAAGTTTGGTGTTGAGGCATTTGTTCGAAATGAACTTATACATATTTAAAAAAAAAAAAACAAGGAGAGTAAGTTTTTAAGATGTGAATTTTGATGTTGAACTCAAGGCATTTGTTCGAAATAAACCAATATTTAAAAAGAAAAGGGGAGAAAGTTTTAAAGATGTGAATTTTGATGTTGAACTTAAGGCATTTGTTCGAAATAATCTAATATTTAAAAATAAAAAAATAAAACAGGGGACCTTTCTCGAATTTGGGTTTTTGAGGTACAGGTGAACTTCTCCATAACGGAAAGCCCTGATCCTTTACGCTTTATACATAAGAACACAAAAAAAATTGGCGGATAAAACATAGAATTATATTGTAATCGATATTTTCCTCATTAAATATTTTAACCTATTAGTTAATTTCTGTTTTTTATTATAAAACTTTGTTATAAAATTAAATTTCATTGTGAAATGTTAATTAATTCATGCTTTTATAAAAATATTTCATGTTTTAATAAATACATTTTTGCGTAAAATTTAATTTTAAAATATATGTTCTTCGTATATAAATGTACTGTACATAACATTTATTATATTGATAAAAAAAACTGATTTATATTTCCCGCGATGAAAATTTCATTTTTCATATGAAATTCCATTTTGTTCCATGTGGCCAAAGTAGTCAGAGGGCTGTGAATGTGGTAGTAAGAAATTCTGGTTCATGGCTTGTATACTACAGAGGGTTTTGCCTTGGCATAGGAACAATGCATGTAATTGTCAGGATGCATAATTATAATACATATTACATTATAACAATAATGCAAAGATTTACGATAACCTTGTGTAGTACAAGCACCCTGTACTAATAGGAATGGATTCCTATATGTAAACAAAAACGAACTATTCTGTTATATAGATACATCCAAATCGCTCTTCTAGTATCCAAATGAGATGTCCGACCGTTGTGCTTCGTTCATCTGATGAGAAACACTGCCATGCGCAGTCACGATTATTGGACAAAATTATTCCCGCACCCGAGCCAAAACGCTTTGATTATACTGTTACCCTTTTTCGGGATTTCGTTGATCGCCACTTGCTGCGAAAAATATTTCCTCCCCATATAATTCGATGTCACAGACTTCCAGCGCCAAGATTTAACTCCATCGAATTATATGGGCCGGTGGGATCTGCTCCAGAGACCTCAACCTACGGAGCGCTGATGAGGGTTGGTTGAGGTCTCACCCGAAATCCCCAACCGATGGCCTTTCTTAAGGTTCCCGGTATTTGGTCGGCGATGTCCGTTATGGTTTCCGGCCCTTCCGCTTGTAGCGTTACTCCTCACCCTACTTCACGCAATTGTCGTGGTGCTGTGAACGTGCAGCCCACCGACGGAAATTGTAACAATACATATGTATTGTATTGGTTTTACTTCATTATGAATTGTATCCGATTTGATTACAGCAGAACAATAGTCATAGAGTAGAGCCTAAACCTAGTACCTATAAGTCCAAGAGTGAGAAAAACAAAATAATTACTAGAAATTTAAATTACAATGTCAAAGAAATTATACACCATCAGTATATTTATCTATTTGACGAAAAATTGAGCTCGATAATGCGAAGATGCGGTTTTGTTCGGTATATGTCGAATAAACCAAAAAAATGTGGTCTCAAAAGTAACCTTTTGATAGATGCAAGGAGTTTATATATCGAAAACTTAGAGCTTTACGCTGGCGATTTTCATAGGATATTAGAATAAAATTGGCGGGAAATCATTTACGCACACGAAAAGATATTACAGATTTGCATACTTCGAGTATGTAATCTGCGGAAGCGAATAAATGAGACATTGGGCGAAACATCCTACGCAACGCCAGAAGAAATTAAGAAAATTTAACACTGATATCTAGAATAACAGCATAGTTAGCGTTAAGAACAGCAGAGACTCTGGACTCAGCAATTGATGGCTATAGCGACCGGCATGACAGGACATTAGGAGATAATTGTAGAAGTAATTTTTTGAAGTGAAACTTCTTAGACGGCGGTACGAGAATTAGAATTGGGAGTGAAAATGTACGAAAGCGTCACATTTTGTAACGTTTCGTTACATTTCGTTACATGAGGGAGAAGGAATATGTAAACTAAGGAAAGGAGACTAAGAAGATAAGGAAAAGAGACGGATATAAATTTGTAAGACCAAAATTTCTATTTTCCTTGTAGTTTATACATTCGAAAAATGTATCCTTAGTCCCAGTGCGTTCTTGTGGTTTCAGTTCATCTTGAACATTCAAAAAGTGAAGAGCCGAATTAAGCTGATAAATTTTGATCGCAACCAAGTCGTAGCATCACCGTCGTGATGAAATCTGATCGCGCAAGTTTGTAATAATTGAATAAAGCGCTGGTTGCGCTCATTTTCCGTCGCCATGCGTGACTTGCCGAAAATGTGCGTCATCAATTTCTGCCCCAATTTAAGGGCCGCAAAATGACGCGCATTTTCAGTCGCGCTTGGGCCGGTGACTGACGAGTCGCATTGAATTCGCGGAGAGACCCGCAGGTGGAAAACGTAGGAGATTTCAACAAATTTCAATTAATTGCGTGTACATTAAATACGGGATATAATTTATTGTTAGATAAAAATTAACTGAATTTTGAACAGTTTTAATAAGAAATGTGTATCAAAGATAAAATCATAACTGATCTTTTTTGAGAAACTTTTAAGATAATTAAAAACTGATTTTTTGAAAAACTTTTAACAAAACGTGAAGAAAAGGGAATTGATTGAATTTTGAACAGTTTCAATAAGAAATGTGTATCAAAGATAAAATAATAACTGATCCTTTTTGAGAAACTTTTAAGATAAATAAAAACTGATTTTTTTTTTAAACTTTTAATAAAACGTGAAGAAAAGGAAATCAATTGAATTTTGAACAGTTTTAATAAGAAATGAGTATCAAAGATAAAATAATAACTGATCCTTTTTGAGAAACTTTTAAGATTAATAAAACCTGATTTTTCTTTTTGAAAAACTTTTAATAAAACGTGAAGAAAAGGGAATTGATTGAATTTTGAACAGTTTCAATAAGAAATGTGTATCAAAGATAAAATAATAACTGATCCTTTTTGGAAACTGTTAAGATAAAGAAAAACTGATTTTTTGAAAAACTTTTAATAAAACGTGAAGAAAAGGGAATTGATTGAATTTTGAACAGTTTCAATAAGAAATGAGTATCAAAGATAAAATAATAACTGATTCTTTTTGAGAAACTTTTAAAATAAATAAAAAGCGATTTTTTGAAAAACTTTTAATAAAACGTGAAGAAAAGGGAATTAATTGAATTTTGGGCAGTTTTGATAAGAAATGTGTATTGGCATGTCCTCCTCCATATGGGGCCAACAAGTTAGGGAATTAATTGAATACTTCGGGAAACTTCCAAAAGGGGAGCCGCTTTAACAAGCCATACCCATGATGGAAGCGAAAGGTTATTAATTGGGAGACTGGGAGGTTTCTTGTTTAAATAAATAATCAGTGAATTGAAGTCCGATTATACTTTTATTTAACTGCACTAAACAAAGTCAAACTTAAAACTAAACTAACGATTTAGAATACCGCGGTATTTATTTGCATTTGCAATGCGAACGTGGCTTAAACAGTCACGTTGACTGTGGGAACGTTCAGTGGATATAGAACGGAAATTGCAATTGCCCAATCCATCCAGCGAGCGAAAAGTAGTTCGCTGGATGCATTTGACACCTTTTGCGAAATTGGTGTCATCGGAATGGGAATGGGAATGGTGTCATGGGAACAAGGTAAACTTATTTTATTTATTTCATAATTAAGTAAATTGATTCGTTTTTCTTGCAGATATTATTTATGGATATTCTACAGTATCAAAGATTAAATAATAACTGATCCTTTTTGAGAAACTTTTAAAGAAGGTGAAACTTTTATTCACAATTTCGTGGTGTAAGAAGGTCGACGAACTGAAAGATATCTTTAACTGGACCGAGCAACAAACAATATTCTTCGCACTTGCTAAATTGCAAGGACTAACTAAAGTTTGGTATGAGGGGTTTGGTACACTCAATTATAATTGGACAGACTGGAAGCAAAAACTTCAAGAAGCGTTTCCATTTAAGAGGGAGTTTGATGACTTACTAAAAGAAATGCTTAAAATGAATAAAAGAACCGAATATAAGATAATATTATCATGAGAAGGTAGGATTATTAAATGCATGTAATATTCACTGTTAAAATAGGAGTTCAAACTGGGCAACACGCAACCGTTGAATCGCTGTACAAAGTTTTGGCCTCTGTACCGTCGACATCGTCGCAAACAATTTAATCACCGATCAAAAATTCCAAATCATAAAAACAGACATTTTGGAAGTCGGAATAAAAGCAAACCGTCTTCGAGTGTGCTACAAATGCGGTGAGAAGTGGCACTATGGCAGGTAGTTCGTGTACTATCATGGTACGAAGTGACGCGGAGAGACTTAAATTAAATGTTGATGGCGCTAACAAAACAATTTTGCAAGGTTATGGTAATGGATTTATCACTAGCATAGGTATCATACATCCATAGTGGACCTGGATGTGGATGGAGTAAGAGCGAATACAATAATCGTTAAAGTAAGCGATAAAGAGCAAGACATTCGTGTGCTAATAGGAAGATCGTTCACATAACTTCCCAACGTGATTATTGTGAAGGATGATGAAACATTAACATTTAAGAAAAATATTTCTAAAAAGGATCAGAATGGTTCACTAAACAAAAAAATTGTTTTAAAGGCTAAAAATAATATAGCCATTCCTGCTAATCACATCGCATTTGTTACAGTTTTCACCGATGGTTATGATGGAAATATTTTCCTCGAAAAAAGGCTCACGTCCGGAAGAAGTCAAAGAATCTTGCATACCGCAAACAGTAATCAGGACCAAAAGACATATGGAAACTAGTGTCCCAGTGGTAAATTTATCCGTCGAAGCTATTTTTGTTAAACAGGGAAAACTTGTTGCACGCTGTGGGCTTTGTTTAGAAGAGACAACTCAATCTTGGACAGTATTGCATACGCAATCTAAGCCCGTTGCGGATATCAATTTCGAGAAGATAATAAAAGGCGATGTAGATGCAAAATATAAAACCAAACTATATAAATTATTGACTACCTACAGAGATTGTATTGCACAAAATCTAGAATAGGTCACGCAAAATCTGCTGAGATTAGGATCAAATTCAGTGATAATGAACATTTCTATTGTCGGCAGCACCGAATGTCACGTAAAGAACAGGACACTATCAAGGATATTGTAGGAGAACTACTAGAGAATGAATTAATACGAGAGTCAAATTCTCCTTATGCTTCACCCATAGTTCTGGTGAAAAAAAAGAATGGAGAAACGCGGATGTGTATTGAATACCGCAAATTAAATTCAACTACCATCTGGGACAATTACCCGCTACCACGTATTAACGACCAAATTGAGAAACTTCAAGGATCCAAATATTTTACGGGCCTAGACCTCAAATCCGAATACCATCAAATACCTGTTGAAGAAGGATCCAAACATTTAACGGCGTTCATAACTCCAAATGGACTATATGGATATAATCGAATGCCATTCGGATTCTGTAATGCCCCTAGAACATTTCAACGTTTGATGAGTAATATATTAACACATGTGGATAACATAGCAGCAGTCTATTAAGATGACGTTATTTTATATGCGAAAACGATTCCTGAAGCACTGAAGTGTATTAAAAGCGTATTGGAGATATTTCGAGAGGAAGGGATAACGATGAACTTGAGTGATGACCACCGTCACATTTTTGGGTTTCGTAGTGAGCAACGAGGGGGAGAAGCCAGGTAAACAGAAAATAGAGGCCGTTGAAAAGTTTGAAACACCAAAAACAGTTCGACATATCCGACAATTTCTCGGATTGACTGGTTATTTCTGACAATTCGTCAAGAATTACGCCATAATAGCAAAACCGTTGACAACGCTGCTACGGAAATCTGTCGAATGGCGAAGGACAGAAAAGGAAGAAAGGTATTTTAAAAAACTGAAACAAATCTTGATTGATAAACCGGTGACAGGGTTATTTAATCCGGAGGCGAGTGCATTTGGTTTTGGTGGAATATTACTGCAAATGCAAGATGACAATCGTTTACATCCGGTGGCATATTTCAGTAAACAGACCAATGATTCCTAGTCTAAGATGCACGTTATGAGTTAGAGACATTACCTGTAGTAGAGTCATTGAGAATGTTTCAGTCTTACTTGCTTGGTGTCAAATTTACACTTGTTACTGACTGCAATGCACTGAAAGCTACGAAAAATAAAAAACAACTTTTACCAAAGATAGCCAGATGGTGGTTGCAGATGCAGGAATTTACTTTTGATGTGAAATTTCGCCCTGGTGAACGAATGGAACATGTTGATGCGTTACGCCGAAACCCAATGCATGATGAAGAGATTGTAATGCGAATTACAAAAGCGGATTGGGTGTTAGCCGGACAATAGACAGATGCTAAATTGTGTGAAATACGAAAAGTTTTGTCAAGTCCACCTAAGACTGACTACGAGAAGAAGATTTACAAGGATTATGCGTTAAAGGATGGGCGCATCTACAGAATAACAGCACGGGGTATACAGTTGGTCGTGCCCCGAGGAATGCGCCAGCAAGTTGTCAAAGCAGCACACGATGAACTGGGCTATTTCGCGCTGGAGAAAACGCTCTACAGATTGTGTGAGCATTACTGGTTCCCTGGAATGCGCAAATATGTGGAGAAGTATATTGCTTGTTGCATGCGTTGCCTTTACAATAAGAAAACATCAGAAAAGAAGGAGGGCATTTTGTGTCCTATTCCTAAGGAATGGGAACCAATGGGAATTATCATCCATGTGGACCATTTGGGTCCTTTTCCCAAAAGTACGAAAAAGAGCTCATATTTGACTGTCGCCATTGACGCATTAACAAAATTTTCGTTCATAAGAGCGGTTAGGTCTACGAAAGCAGAGCTAGTTATACAATTTTTCACAGAACTGTTCGCAATGATTGGAGCTCCAAAAATAATTATTTCGGATCAAGGAAGTGCATTTACCTCCAAAAAGTTTCGTAGTTTTTGTCTACAGAACAACATCAAACACGTGAAAAATGATGTAGCCACACCTAGGGCCAATGGTCAGGTAGAGAGGTTAAATCGATCAATTCTTTCCGCACCTTTTTTTCCGGATCAGAATGTTAGAAACGTTCAATTTGCTATTAACAGCATCGTTAATAAAAGCCATGTTAAAACGCCAAGTGAGATCTTGTATTCTTCTGGCGCGTCTTGCATGGTACAAGTTGTGTCGCAATTGATTGGTTGTCTTTATCTCCTTTTAGTTTTTCTTTTTCTTTTGTAATAAAGTGATATTCGAATTATTATATACATATACAGTAAAACCCGGTTAATACGATCACGCTTAATACGATTTCTCGCATAATACGCCATTTGATGTCAGTCCCTACAACTTGAGGCATGTTTTCATGCATTATATCACGCCTACTACGTTCGCCATCCCGTATAATACGCCATCTCGGCACACACTGTTTACGTGTCTCATGCAGCAGTGGCCACCCATTTAACCGGTTGCCGGGCGCAGAGCGCTCACTCGTGTACCCGCATGTCGTCGTTTCATTTTTTATCGGTGGTTTACTTACGGTATCAGTTGTTCGGGCCATTTTATGTTCATCAAAGTCCATCGTCGATATCAGCAAATCGGACCTTGAAAACAATGACCCCATAAGGAGCTGACAAAAATTCGATTTCGAAGTCAGTCGCAAAAGTCCAATCAAACGGAGTTCGAGTGTTCTTCGAGTGCTACCATTTTTCAAATTAAAATTTAAGAATTAAAGATGACAACGATCAGTCGAAAGGCGTTATCGCTACAAGAAAAAATTAGGATATTGAAAGTTTTTGATGAAAAGTCACAACTAAAAAATCAAACAGAGTTAGCTGCTGAGCTTCAACTACCGGTTTCTACATTACGTACCATTTTGAAGAATAGAGAAGAAATTAACGAAAAATACAGATTGGGAAATGTGAAGAGAAAGAGGCAAAAGGTTGGAAAATTTGATAAATTAGAGAAAGTTTTAGTGGAATGGCTTCATCAAGCACGAGCTTTAAAACTGCCCATAAGTGGCCCAATTTTAATCGAGAAAGCACGTAAGATCGCTGAAAATTTACAGGTCCGTTCAATCGAAGATCTTATTGAAGATGTGAATAACACACAAAACGAAACCCTAAGTGATGATGATGAAGACCAAAGGGAGTAATTTCCGATTTTGTCAAACGCCCAGGCATTAACAGCAGTTAACGATTTACGGCGCTATGTATCTTCTGTGGGTGAAAGCGAAGACGCACTGCAAAAGTTGAATTATATTGAGAGTCTTGTAATTTCTAATGCATCAAAATCTCTTTGTCAAACCAAAATAAGTGATTACTTATGATACGTAAAATACATACATAACATCTACACTACCGGTCAAAAGTTTGGGTCCACTTGCTTTATTTTTGAATTCTACACAATTAAGTCGGCTACTCAGTGGATTTTGTCAAGCGCGTGCGTCTTGCTACTGGTCAGAGTGATCCTAAGCACACTTCTAGGATTACATCGCAGCCAAAGAGAAGCAGAAAGAACTCTAATATATGGAATGGCCTCCTCAGTCGCCGGATTGTAACCCGATCGAGTTGCTGTGGGACGAGTTGGACAGACAAGTGAGAAAATTGAACCCAACTAACACAAAACAGCTTTGGACGTTCCTACAGAATTGCTGGAATGAAATCATTGCATAAATTGATTGAAAGGATGCCCAGAATATGCGCTGCTGTTATACGAGCAAACGGCGGATATTTCGAAGAATCAAAAATATAGATAAATATTTGCGGGTTTCTTTGTGAGTTGACATATTTTGTATAAACAGTGATTACTTTTTCATAAATATTGATAATAAAAAACAATGAACGAAGAAAACCATGGTTTCTTGTACATTTCATCAACATTGTGAAGTGGACCCAAACTTTTGACCGGTAGTGTATATATAAATAGGCGACACGTTTTTTTGTTATCCCTGTTACAGGAAACCAAGTGGACTTAACTGGATAACTACCTGCAGCAATTTTTTTTTTTTTTTGTAATTTAATTAGAAATTAGTTTAATTAAGCTTTGAAATTTAAAAATGCAATGGGAGTGTATGTGTGAATTGAGCACACGTATAGCGTAGGTGACAACAATCGGTAGAATGTATGTGTTTGATTGTTTTGCTTCTGCCTAAAAGAAGAAAATCATAAGATGAATACTTCGGTTTGTGTCCCTAATATATGGAACGTGATAGGTTTGTCAAAAATCAAGGCAAATGTTCCAATCTTTTATTGGGGACACAAACCGAAACAATTATTGGCGTGAAGATCCGTCGGAATGAATAATCTACCATAAACAAAAGAGCCGGCAGGGTTCTTACCCCCGTCACTAGAAACCGGTTGCACCTATCTAGATAAAAAGTATAGCAATCGAAGGCTTATTTCTTCTTTAATATTATTTCTTAAATTTACCTAGAAATATGTGTTATTTAGCATTAAAATTAAAAAAAGCCGAGGAGAATGATTGCGTGCGTGTGAATGTATGTCTCTAATTGTCTTGCTTCTGCCTAGAAGCATGCAATCATATATTGATTGTTTTGGTTTGTGTCCCTAATATACGGAAAGTGGTAGGTTTATCAATAATCAAGACAAAACGATTGTCTGTGATAAAACTAGCAATTTTTATTGGGGACACAAACCAAAAAATTTTATGATATCAATTATCAGATCAGGGGAGAAAATTGCATTCTGCAAGGAAAACCGCTGATGAAACGTCTGAATAATTAAATTACCGTTGATACCAATTATGTACGTGCATTTTTTCTTTCAAACCTGTCATCTATCTCTAAGTTACAAGAAATTTAGCACAAAATTGCCCTTACACAACAAATAACGGTTCTTTGACAATTGTTAAGGGCAAAACTGAACACATGGCAGCTCTTAACTATTGTCAAAGAACCGTTATTTGTCGGCTTTGTTTACAGCTTTGTCTATTGTCAAAGCTTGCTGTTGGTTTGACCAAACAAGAAGAAATTGCCATTTATTAATTATAAATTTGTGATAAAATTAAATTTTGATTTATTCTATAATCAATTTTTACTTTAATAAAAAACTATATAAATATTGTGAGTGAATTTTGTGGAGTTCCGTGGTTATTTTGGTTATTAGACAATTTTTGGTTATTAGACAACAGTCACTAAAGTAAGCTGAGACATTTCGACTTGAATATCTTGTGAGTTTAATATTTCTTGGATTTGGACATAGTTAGTGGAAGCAGGGAATTGTGAATACTTCGAAAAATCATGACTGCCAATGAATACGGGATATCATATTTAGAAGACAACATACCAAACCTTTTTTAGGCTCGGATGAAATGCGACGTTTAATTTGAGCGTGACAATATTTACATGTCCATCATAACTTTACTCGCTTATCTTAGAAAGTGAAATCAGTTTAAATTCACGTTAGTCAGTTTTAACCAATTAAGTCAATTTTAAACCAAATCAAGTGTTTAATTGATCTATTACCCATTAGAAATTCTTTGGTTAACTGATTAATACTAACTTTACATAAGCGGAAATTTTTTCTATGAAAATTAAAAGTGACTGTGACATTCAATTGTCTCATTGCATTTTAGTGCTAACTTGCAAGTCAAATGTATATTTAGATATATGACACTGTTAAAGGTTTTTAATGCAAAATATTATTCATCACAAAGTTTTGTCAAGTTTCAAAAATCAATTTTTCCAACTTTTTGCGTGAGGAAGTGAGTGTTTTCCATTTGTTTAACTGACCTGAGTTAAATATCCACGGAATCTGTTATTCTACGTCCCATCGCTGAGTCAAGTATTGCCAGGCTTGAATTGCTGTTCAATTATTTGTTCACTTCACGGAACTGTGGATTACTGCTGCACACCAAGGACTTGCCAGGCAAAAATTTTTCAAACCCAGGCAACGGATTATAAACTACTAATACGATACATACGTGCTTAGAGTGAGCAGAATTGAACAGTGATCCATCTTCATCTGTGTGTTTGCTGCCAGCCACACTTTCGTGTGTTCGTGTGTCACGGTATTGATCCTTACAGCGATCACCAACAGAGGAACAGGACGGTGACGTCAGCACAGGGTGCCTCCTACAGTTTTAATCACCGAAAATATTGTTTTAACTTTTTAAATTTTTTAATCTAGCCTAGACTCCCTTTGCACTTTTTAATTTCCCCATTAAACTTCTTATTTTTGTAGTCCAGCTCGGGTTAGGTTTACTAGTTATAATAACTTTCTAACAACTTTATAAATATAGAATTCAATATCTACACAAAATTACTACATACAATACGTTTTATTTTGCCTATCCCGAATAATACGCTTTCTCGTTTAAGACGCGTTTTTGGCTGGGTCCCTTCGAAATCGTCTTAACCGGGTTTAACTGTATTTGATTTTGTGTTATTTATTTATTGTTTTAGTAAAGGTAATTAGTAAAGGTTTTGTCAATGTTGTTATTGGCTGCGTTAGTTTTATGAATGTTTTTTTTTTTATTTGACTTTCATGTCTTATTGTTTCTTTGTTTTGGGGTGTGTTTCATTCAAATGAGTGATAATCATTAATACATAGATTTGTTAATTTAGGTACTGGTTTGTATTATTTTATGTATTCTTATTAAATTGTAATTGTCATTGCTGTATATACGTTCGGAGCTAAAGATGGTTTTTGCGCCACGTTGAACTACTTATAATATGTGACAACACGCGACAAGGTCTGACACAGACAGTCACCTATTCACCTGACACAGTCAGTCACCGATCTGTTATATTTGCTTAGTACATATATAAGTTTCTAATTGTTCCAAGTTTTTTATTCAACATGAAAACACATCATTTTAGCGAGGAGGACTGGAAGAAAAAAATAATAAATACGCAGTGATTTGCTTCGCACTTGTGTCAGAATGGGTTCGGCGACACCCGCCGTACATACACATGAAAATAAATTCGAAATGGCTCCTGGGTTGTCCCTTGTTTTATTGCCCCGTAGCAATATTTCTTGCCAATTTCATCCTCTAGGCAGGTAGGATTTTCGAAATATCATCCACACTTCGTACACTCATTCGTATTTTTCTAGGCTAGTATTTAATATTTAATAAGTATTTATAAGTAAGCTAATATTTATTTTTTTGTAATAGTAGTAGGCATTTAAAATTAATGTTAGGAATTAAAATGGCAGTTGTAAGGAAGATTGTTGGAAGCTAGTTAATAATAAAATTTAATAAAAATATATTATTATAAAATAAAATAAAAGTTAATAGTGTATTTAACAGAAATACACAGCTTTCACCACGAATACTACGAATTTAATCGAATGCCATTTGGATTAACCAAGGGGCCTCGGTGCTCCCAACGCTTCATGAATAGGGTTTTGAGGCCAGTAAACAATAATGCTGCGGTATATCTGGACGATATTTTGCTTCGTGCGAAAACAGTGGAGGATGCTGTAGATGGTCTGAGAAAGGTTTTAAAGATTTTCCGAAAGCAAAATATTACGCTCAATCTTAAAAAATTTTCCTCCCTTCATACATCAGTGGAATTTTTGGGCTCCGAAATTGAAAAAGATACCGTCAGACCTGGTAAGGATAAAATGAAAGCAGTCGAAAATTTCCCCATGTCGACTACAGTAAAGAATTTATTAACGTGAGCTTAATGTGAATTAATGTATGTGAAGATGAACAAATAACAAAAGTGTTACGAATCACGCAAGATGATTGGGTGTGTGGCGAACCCTCAACCCTCAGTGTCGCCATCGCTTCGCCGACACCGGCGTAAACAACTGCTGTGCCCACGAGCGGTGTTCGCTGTGGGGTCGGCGAGCTGAGGGCTGCATCGCGGCACACTTTACTTTGATTCGGGTGGTGAGCATCGAGCTACGTGTTGTGTGTGATAAAAAACAGAAATCGATCATTAACAAGAAACATCATTACCGTTAACATTATTACATTAACAAGAAACATCAGAAACATATTGGATTTTTTTGAGTTCTTAATTAAATAAAGTTTTGTATAATATTAATTTATAGTTCTTTCTCTATAGGTGCTTGCAGGACAACTAACCGACCCTAAAATTGAGGAAATTCAAAGTATTAAGTCAAGCACCTTCGTCAGACTACGACAGAAAAATATACAAGAACTACGCTTTACGTGATGGTCGAATCTATCGTTTCACCGCCAGAAGATTGCAATGGGTTGTACCACGAAATATGCGATATCATGTAGTTAGGGCAGCACATGATGAAATGGGACATTTTGCAATCGAAAAAACGTTGTACCGCTTATGTGAATTTTATTAGTTTCCGAAAATGCGGACTTTTATTGAAAATTACATAGCGGGATGCATCCGCTGTCCCTACAGCAAAAGAAAAGGAGCCAAAAAGAAGGATTTCTAAACCCTATACCCAAAGCCGGCCGCCCCATGATGACAATTCACATTGATCACCTTGGACCCTTCACAAAAAGTTAAAGAGGAAATGCATATATCCTAGCAGCAATCGATTCCTTTACTAAGTTTTTATTTCTGAGGGCAGTTAAAACAACGAAAACCAAATACGTATTAGAGTTTCTTAAAGACATTTTCGCACGTTTTGGTGCTCCACAGTCTCTTATATCGGATCAAGGAAGTTTTTTTTACAGCAAAGTAGTTTGGAATGTTTTGTTCCCAAAATAGTATTCAACATATAAAAAACGCAGTGGCAACGTCTAGAGCAAACGGACGAATCAAACGCCTGAATCGATCGATATTAGGTGTCCTACTAACAACAACCTTAGAGGATGAAAGAGGATGAACGATGGGATGAAAATGTTAGGAAAATACAATTTGCCATCAATAACACGGTTAACAAAACTACTAACAAAACACTCAGTGAACTACTCTATGGATACAAGCCAAGAGGAAGTAGCGATGATATGCTCAATAGATGATATTTTGAAAGAGAGAGGCGAACCAGGAGCACGCGTTGAAAAACAGCAGTCCGAACAGAAAAAACACTACGATAAAAGGAGGGAAACGCCACGGAAGTACAAAGAAGCGGATCTTGTCCTTATAGAAAAATATGAGCGACCACCATCAACAAGTAGGAAACTTCGGTGGAATCGATCAATGTATTAGAAAAATGAATTGCGCTCCTTACTGTCGCTTCACTGTCTGTCTGTCGGCTTCTTTAGCAAATTTTCATAGGGAAATAATAAATTTATGACCTTTCTAAGAACTCCTGAAACCCGGAAGTAGGAACAAAATTTTTGGGATAATCAAATCATTTTTCCCTCAGTTTCTCTAAGCACTTCATGCGACAACGTTATATTTGCTAGTGAAATTTAATCCTTAATTAATTAAACCACACGGAGCATCGAGTTTTGTGCGACAATTGAGGTGAGTTCCTCACTGAGTGTTTGGTAGGTTTTATTTATAAATGTATAGTTTGGTCGTATATTCGATGATTATATTTAAACCAAAATGACTAACAAGTTGACAAGAGGCAGGCGCGATTGGATTGCAGGATTTACGGAGAGTTCAAATGGCGGTTCCCAAAACTGTTCTTCGCAATTTGTGTTGTTTGGCTGGTTTAATCCGTCACGTGGTATGGTGAACTTTTTATTTATTAGTGAAGTGCGTGGAAGGAGTATTCCACATGTGCCTGGGTAACTCGTCTTGATTTGATCATTGAGATTTATGTTTTGGGTTCGGTAAAATTCAAGCTTTTAAGAATAAGCTTAGTCTCTGGCAAACTGAACTGAATAAAAACATCACCGACATGTTCCCTTGCTTTAACGATATTATCAAGGAAAATAATTTGGATATATTTACATTTAAAAACATCCGCAGAATTATCTGGCTATCCGCAGAAAAATTTTGGCTATCCGTAGAATTTTTGAAACCGTCTTATGCAAGAATGCCATCAGGGTTTTAATACAATTTGCATCAACGTATTTACGTGAAACTGGATTTAGCAAACTAGTTGCAATAAAAACTAAATACCGCTCGCGTTTAAGCCCTGAATATGATATGTGAGTTGCAATTAGCGACATACATCCAAATATCGATGAGATAATTAAAAACTTTCAGTCCCATACATCTCATTAAAGGGCAATTTTACTGATTTTTATGTTATGAAAAAGGAATTTTCTTAAAATTGTAAATAAAATTAATATGTGTTAGATATGAGGATGTTTTTATTCGATGAAACGAAAGAAATGCGCGAAATATACATCGTTTTTGTAAACATTTATCTCTACTAGGGGTCGCCAAGAATGTTCTCTCTACTGAAGGGGTCGCAGTCGAAAAAAGTTTGTGGACCACTGATCTATACAATGGAATTAACATTCACGTGAATGAAAAGAAACGTTTACATGTGTCAGAAATTATACATGGCAGATATAAAGCTATCTTTAGCTTAGTCTTTATGATGAATTGTTTTCTTACTATAAAAATGTCCATTTAATAATTCTATGTGAAATGTGGGATGCTTATCTTAGGGAAAAAATTCAAAAAAACCACAAATTCCGTGTACTTAAACTAATCGAGTTTCTTAACCTACCTTAGTAGTTATTGATAATATAAGTTAACAACATAAATCAAACACGCGCGTGAAAATTATGCGCGATCAAATAAGTCCAGAATTCTGGAAACGCGAAACATGAACCTTTTCTTCCGTTCAAAACCTTTTCGGCCCGACAGTTTCCACGGGCAAAATTTAGTTGTAAGCAAAATTCAATAATAAAAATTGTCATAATTTCGGAAAGCAAGCTAGTCGCGGTTTAGATTAAAACCAAGTATGTTGATACAGGAAAATAAAGTTCAGTTTTAAAACAATCTGAGTCTTTAATTTATTCACTGGCACCCGAACAGGGACCCTAAGTGAAATTTAATGTTATCAAAGTGATAAACAAATCACAGTGTTCTTCGAATTAATCAAATTGTTAAACAAATTATAGTGTTTTTCAAATTAATCAAAATCTTAAAAATAAATGATTGATTATGATTTCATAGATCAAATTTTGAGGAAAATAAGTAACATTCATTTTCGTCACGTACAAAAGTGAGTCTTTAAAAAATAATTGAATCAAATAATAAAGTGACTTTAACAAGAATTTTATGATTTTGATAAAATTTAACCGACTTGAGGTTAGAAAAATTTAACAAAGCCAAGACGATTTTATTAAAAATCAATAACAAGTTTATTTTGATAAGTTCGAAAGAGAACACAGTGACTTTGAAAAACATTATTTAAAACTAGTGCGACTCCTAGTGAATCACTCTTAAAGTAGGAATTTGCAAATAAAATAATTGCAAACTTCCTTCAACACAAGAAACGTAGGAAAAGAGGCCCCGAAGTAGACCACACAAGGACAAAACGGAGCTTTCAAATAAAACAGAAGAAGCATTCGGGATCACCGGAGCAGGCCATAAGAAATTTATTGAAAGCAGTCACCTACGCCGTTGAAAGAAGAACCTACCAAGGTCCCAAGGACAAGTGATCCACCATCCAACGTTCTACAAAATCAACAAATGGCAACTACACATCTACTAATTCTACTGTAAGTTAATTCCATTAATTTTTTTTTTTAAAGAAAACATAATATTGATTAAAATAATTAAAAATTTTTTTGCAAATTTTAAAGGAATGAAATATTTCTAAATGCAAAAGTATTTCCACAAATAAAATATCTTACTTTTTAATCCCGCCGAAAAATTAAATAACGATCAATCGCGCAATAACAGTTCATACGAATAATAATTTATTTTAAATCTACATAGTTTGTGATTGTTCGTCGTTTCCAATTTATTCTATAAAAAGTTTATTCCAAAATGACGCTGGAAAATATAATACAACCCGGCGTATTGTCCAATAACAGTGTTACAGGCGGTGGTAACACTAGCACATTTGACCTCACCGAACTTACTCGAATCATAACAGAGATCGTTAGAAATGAAAACCAACAAATTCTCAGTAGATTTCCAAATCCTACTCGAAATACCAATGAGACAGACCAAACTATCGACCCGCAACACATTCAGAATCTCGACCAAATGGACAAAATACTAGATATAGTCAAAAGCTTACGCCAATTTTCCGGTCAACCAGGAGAATTTGGTTCCTGGAAGAAAAGTGTAGACAGGATCCTAAAAACTTACGAACCTTTAAAAGGCACTCCCAAATATTATGGGATTCTTAGTGTTATAAGAAACAAGATAAGAGGGCACGCAGATACAGCCCTCGAATCTTACAACACGCCATTGGATTGGGAAAAAATTTCGAGATGTTTATCTCTACATTATGCCGACAAGAGGGACTTAGGCACTCTGGAATACCAGAATACTTGTCCAAAGAAATGAAACCCTTTCCGAATTTTACCAAAAAGTCTATTATCACCTATCTCTGATCTTAAACAAATTATCTTCAATGGAGATGAGTCAAGAATCGATGAACGTGACGAC
This sequence comes from Chrysops caecutiens, assembly GCA_963971475.1. Taxonomy (NCBI): domain Eukaryota; kingdom Metazoa; phylum Arthropoda; class Insecta; order Diptera; family Tabanidae; genus Chrysops; species Chrysops caecutiens. The sequence goes on from OZ020568.1 coordinate 60,545,894, forward strand.
CTATTCATATAGGGATAAAGCACTAGACACTTTTATAAGAGGACTCAAAGGAGACTAACCAAGACTCCTGAGTATGCGTGGACCTATCGATCTACCAGAAGAACTACACTTGTGTCTGAAATTAGAAAATGTTGATTATCGAATCCAACATAGCCATGGGCACATTAGAACACAAAATCCAAACCGACCACCTCCACTTCCTCCGAAAAGGATAGCCCATCATCCACAGTACGACTATAGGACCCCTCAAAACTTCTACCCTCAATTGCATCACAACCCAACAGTTGTTAACACCCCATTTCACTCTCCAAATCCCCGTCAACAGTATTTCCAACAATCTTTTAATAAACCTTCCTTCCAACCTCCACCTAGACCACAGAGAAGTCCTTTCCCAAAACCTGAACCAATGGATGTCGATCAATCAATCCGATCTCGGCAAATCAATTACCTGAATAGACCAAATTACCAACAATTCGCTAACAAAAGACCACTTTCCAATCAAGTACATGCGCCTGTGAAGTACCAAAGAATCAATCATGTTGAAAACTTGGAAGACCAATCTTTGCATGACTATTAGGAACAAACAAAAAGCGACGATACCGTACACGACCAGACAATTGTTGATTACGCTAATACTCAATCGATCCAGACGAATACGGCCAAATCTACGACGAGAACTATCCTCAGGAACCAGCAGAACATCTAGACGAGGTTCATTTTTTAGATTAGAGAGCTCTTCGCTTCCTTATTTCGAGCATAGGACGAACAGCGGCAAAAAGTTTAAATTTTTAATAGATACTGGACCGAACAAAAATTATGTTCAACCACAAAAGTCCCATTCCAAATCAGAAGCCATTTCTAGCTAACTCTGTTGCAGGAAGCGTTAAAATAACGCACCACGGTTTAATTGATCTTTTTGGACCAGATCAAAAACTAAAATTTTTTCTTCTCCCCAATCTCAAATCATTTGATGGTATCATCGGAAATGACAGTTTAAAACAATTAAAAGCCACTATTCACACTCTCGAAGGAATTATGACAATCCACCCAAATATTAAAATCCCTTTAAAATAGCAAATTTCTGACACAGTAAATAACATAAATTTAAGAACATCCCATTTAAGCTCTCATCAGAGAGAAACTTTGAAAAATTTGTTTCAAAATTTCAAAACCATTTTTTCCGACGCTAACGAAAAATTAACTTACACAACTAGAGTAAGAGGAGAGATACGTACAAACTGTCCTGATCCAATCTATTCTCGATCATACCCATACCCTTCATGTTTGAAGGATTCAGTCGACAAGCAAATTAACAAGTTGCTGGAAGATGGAATCATGAGACCATCCAGATCACCCTACAATTCACCTGTTTGGATTGTCCCTAAAAAGGAAGACTCTTTTAAAGAGAAAAAATACAGATTAGTCATCGATTATCGAAAACTAAACTCTGTTACAATCGCCGATAAATATCCAATTCCCGGCGTAGATAACATCTTATCCAACTTAGGAGCCTGTTTACTGTCATAGACCTGAAAAGCGGTTTCCATCGAATTCCTTTAAAGGAATCCGACATTAAGAAAACTGCTTTTTCAGTAAACCACGGTAAATATGAATTTGCTCGTTAACTTTTTGGCTTAAAAAACGCACCATCAATATTTCAAAGGGCTCTCAACGATATTTTGAGAGAACATATCGGTAGAAACTGTTACGTCTACATCGACGACATTATAATCTTCGGTAAAACGGAAACCGATCATCTCAAGAATTTAGAAGCAGGTCTGAAAACTTAAGAAGCTGCGAATATGAAAATACAATTAGACAAATGTGAATTCCTAAGGGACGAAGTCGAATTTCTTTGATTCATTATCTCGAAAAATGGCATTAAGGCAAACCCAAAAAGAAGTTAAAGCAATTTCTGAATACCCTTGTCCAACAACAGTAAAGGAACTCCGTTCATTGTTAGGTCTTGCCGGTTATTATCGACGATTCATCAAAGACTATGCGAAAATCTCAAAGCCTTTGACTACGCTTTTAAGAGCGGAAGATGGACATGTGTCCAAACACGAATCAAAGCGAAAGCTGATAACCCTCAACGAAGATGCAATAGACTCCTCCAAGAGAGTAAAGAACTCTCTCCTTTCTCAAGAAGTTCTCCTTTCGTATCCTGACTTTACTAAAGAGTTCGAACTTACTACAGATGCGTCAAACTTCGCTCTTGGAGCAGTATTATCACAAAACGGTAGACCAATAATCTTTCTTTCAAGAACACTCCAGAAAGCCCAAAAAAAGAACTAGCCACAAATGATAAAGAAATGCTAGCCATCATCTGGACACACAATTCGTTACCAAATTTCCTCTATGGATCAAAGAAAGTTCAAATTTACACAGATCACCAACCTCTGACCTATGCCCTTAGTAACAGAAATACTAATTCGAAGATGAAACGGTGGGAAGCAATCCTGGAAGAGTACAATTATGAACTAAAGTACAAACCAGGAAAATCAAACGTCGTTGCAGATACTCTCTCAAGGAACCCAAATTTAAAAGCAATTAATTCAGTCACTACGACAGAACATAGCGACGAAAGCTCGCCTCAAAACTTAATTCCCACGGTAGAAACCCCAATAAATGTCTTCCGAAACCAAATAATTTTAAACACTGGAATGGAAAAAAACTATCAAATGATCCAACCATTCCCTAATTACACCAGGCATATCTTCACTAGAACCAACTACTCTGATGAAGACCTAATAAATATTTTCAAGAAATACTTGAACCCCTCCACCTTTAACGGGTTAAAAACACAGGAACCAATAATGGGAAAAATACAAGAGATCTACCCTCTTCATTTTTAAAATTACAAAACGCGTTACACCCAAAAACTTGTGGAAGATATCACTAATGAGAACGAACAGGATGAGAAAATACTCAATGTTCATAAACGAGCCCATCGCAATGCTCAAGAAAACAGAGAACAAATTTTGGGAAAATATTATTTTCCTAAAATGACAAAGAAAATTAAGTGTCTTGTTGAAAGATGTTCTACTTGTAAGGACAACAAATATGACAGACACCCTAACAATCAACAAATCAAACAAACTCCTATTCCGACTTATCCCGGCCACACTTTGCACCTTGATATTTACTCTACGGAAGGCAAGCTAGTCCTAACAGCTATTGACAAATTTAGCAAATTAGCTAAATGTAATCTGCTAAAATCAAGAGCCATCGAAGATATTCGTGAGCCATTAAGAGAAATACTGTATTTCTTACTGTATTACAACGAGAAATCTCTCAATTCTTCTTCCATAACATCCATGTTAGAAGATGGCCTTAACATAAAAGTCTATAGAATACCCCCTTACAAAAGTGAAGTGAACGGAGAAGTCGAACGATTTCACTCAACTCTTTCTGAAATCATGAGATGTCTCAAAGCACACGGAATCGAACGAATTTTCGAGGACCTCTTGGACGATCTGTAAACGAATACAACCATTCAATTCACTCCACGTCAGGGAAAAAGCCCATTGAATTATACTTCGGAAGAATACCAAATGTGACCCCTTTCGAACCCGAAAAAATTAGGCTTAGAAACATAGATAGGTTAAAAACAAAACAAGTAAAGACTATTAAAAACCATAACAAAGGACGCAAAGCAATTAAAACCTATGAAGACGGACAAATAATTTACGTGAAACACAACAAAAGATTGAGATCAAAGCTAACAGTTGAGTACAAACCAGAAACAGTTAAAGATAATAAAAATACTACAGTTATAACAGAATCAGGGAAAGTAATCCATAAGAGTAATATCAGGAACTAAGACAGGTAATTTATTTTATTACAGGTATGTCCTTGGCACTGTACTTTGCGAGGTGCAAATTTTAGATTACTCGAGCTCCCAAATAATATCAGTCAGTAATGGCCAAGCCAAAATTCAGGCAACTTTCAGATTTTCATCGACGAGACAAGGACAATACTTAAAAACCAAATAACCGACACACATACCCTGTACCCCTATTTAGAGCATGAACTTTCACAAATTCAAGAATTGCTTATAAGGATAAAACCGCATAAAACAAAACGATCATTGGACTTTATCGGTAGTGCATGGAAATGGATTGCAGGTAATCCTGATCATGAAGATTTTGAAATAATCAAAAATAAAATGAATAATGTATGGGAAAATAATAATACGCAAGCAATAATAAATCAATTGTACAATAAAAGAATTAATAATTAAACAAATATTGTAAATGAACTTAATAATGCTATTAAACACGAAGGTAAAATAATTGATCACTTTGTAACAAATATTCAATATAAAATTAAAATTGTAACAGAAGAACAAACACATATTAATTTTGCCATGCACTGGGCTAAATCCGGTATAATTAATATCTTGATTTTGTCGAATTCAGATATAAAGGTAGCCATAGACATGCCCAGTAAGGAAAATTTACCATTTGCTACCATCGAAGAAGCCCTTCGCTTTTCGAATGTTAAAATTATAAGTAATAGTTCATGTTTATACTATGTTGTTTATGTCTCTCTGACTAAAATTGGAACTTATCAAAAATTATTAATAAAACCGGTTAGAAGCAACAATGTAATCATAGAAATAGAATACGAAAATATCTTGAAGTCCGAAAACGAAATTTATGGAATAATCAATAATTGTAAAACGATAAATTATTTGTCAATTTGTGACCGCGACAAAATAAAATATATCAACAATTCTACGTGCCTGCCCAATTTGCTCAATAGTCGACCTTCTAAATGCAACAAAAGTAACAACCAACATGTTGAAGAAATCTCAGACGGTCTACTCCTAGTGAATCAGTTTCGTGGGAACATTAATATTGAAGGCGAAACGCGTACCATCGTCGGGACGTTCCTAATCAAATACCACAATGCTTCAATAAACATCAACAATAGAAGATTATCATCAAAAGCGAAGCCAACACCTCACGTGCTACCAGCAATCCTACAGCCGACTCCTCAGGAAAAACAATTCAATAGGATACTATACCTACCAATGTTAAATCAAGTTTAAATCAATAACACCAAAAACTTAGAATCATTTCAGATAGAAAAATCTATTCACCAATATTCCACCTATGGCCTACTAATAATACTAATCGCTGGTCTCACCATCCTATTGCTGCTGATACACAAAAGGAAAACTTTAAAGCTTGTCAACACCATCGACATCAATCAACAGGAGACTGAATAGCCTACACCGAATAACACTTACGCAGAACCTCAAAGAATCCGGATCAGGGTTCAGGAGTACAAGCAATAATAACTCTATCAAATGAGGACATTTGGACCTAAGAGGGGAAGAGTTAACAGCATAAATCTAACACGCGCATCCGCCACGCGGATCCAACACGCGCCACCAACACGCGCGTGAAAATTATGCGCGATCAAATAATTCCAGAATTCTGGAAACGCGAAATATGAACCTTTTCTTCCGTTCAAAACCTTTTCGGCCAAACAGTTACAACGGGCAAAATTTAGTTGTAATCAAAATTAAATAATAAAAATTGTCATAATTTCGGAAAGCAAGTTAGTCGCGATTTAGATTAAAACCAAGTATGTTGATACAGGAAAATAAAGTTCAGTTTTTAAACAATCTGAGTCTTTAATTTATTACTTGCGACTTCCCTCAGGCGACTTCTGATCATCTTTCGGGAGACGCATGCTGGCAGCTAATTGAGCCACATGTGTTACGAACGAATTAATTTAATCAATTTATCTAATCTATCTTGAACTTACGAAATGTATTAATCAAAGAGCGTGCAGATAATTATAAACTGTTATAAGTAATAAATAATAACTGGTGTTCAAATTCTGGAGTCTGGAAAGAAATAATAAACCCACAAACGTACAGTTTATGCAAAGGCTTCAAGCAGCCAAACAGAGTAAAATTCAAAACACAAGTTTGCATAACTGAAAAACATATTTTCTGTACTTAAGATAAGAAAGAAAATAATGAGATCTATCCAGCTTAATAAAGAAAACACATTGTAAACTCTTTATAACGTCACTTGATTTAACGACAAACTCCTTATAAAGTCGCATTTGCTTGACTTTGGTTGGTGTACCATGTTTTCTATGCAATTACGCACTCTATATAGCGCCCCGCTCACTCTACTTAACGACAACAATACGCCATTATAAATCATTTAACAGCACTTGCTAAGTAGCCGAAATTGATAAGAACTGCGGCTGTGAACGTTCGTTTGTTTAACCTCGGTCACAAGACTTTTGTTAAGTTGTTAAACGTTATCATAATCGCAGTTACCAAAGCGTTGACTGCGAAAAAAGCAGTCACAAGAGTGCTACGCTCAGCTGATGTAACTTGTCCTACTTGACGGGCATGCTTGCTACCTATTACATACATTGGGACACTTCAAATTGATATGTCTTTAACACGTTTGAGATTTTCGAAGAACTCAGCAACATTTTTTCTGTTAAAGGCTGTTGATCTGGGCAAACTTGTTGTTTCAGGGGTTCTTAAGCTAAGTTCAGGATTTCTTTGCATAAATCCTCTGAACCAATATTTTCCAGCACAGTTGTTTGACGTCCAAGACTGAGGAAATTTTTTCAAATGGATTTTGCCATACTCACATGCTAGTATCATAGCCTCCTTTCTGGTCAGGTCGTAGTTTATCTTGCTACAAATTAAAAGATAGTCAGCAAGAGCCTTTTCTTCCTCTATCGTAAATATTTGAGATGTTTTAAACTGGCTTCCGTGTTCATTTATTTTACTTATTTTGGTTCTATCCCTTACTTCATTTCGTAACGTGTTTCTATCAATTCCATGTTCCAAAGCAGCACCTCAAATAGATTTTCCGTTATCTATAGTATTTAAAGCGTTTTTTATGACTGATATACCTAAATTACTCTTGTTTCCTATAGATTTTTGTTTTTTATATTTGAAAGGCATTTTTTGTTTCTATTTATTTGAAAAAAAAAAAAAATATTATCATTGGACATTGCGGGAGAGATTATCCTGGGTAAAGTCTCCTCCCTTCGTCTGACTTATATCTCCCACCCCATATCAACTCTTGTGGTTTTTAGTTTTTACGAATAACTGTGTCACGTTCACAAAAGATTTATGCTGTACGAGTTCCAAGAATAAATACTCTTGCTATTTATATAGGCAATTTGTTAAAATCTATTTACCCAGAGCAGCACCAATGAAATTTATAAACTCGAAAAAAATCACTTGCTACACGCGAAAATACGTTATGACTACCCAGTTCTAAGTGGTACTGCCGAACGCAATGGCATCGCGTGTGTTAGATATTCCTCTAACGAAAATTTTCATAGAATTATTGAAAAGTATTCAAACTAGATTCACTAGTTCGAATACTTTCCTAGTCAAACGAATATCATTTAATTCAATGATCTTGAACTCGAACGTTCAATGATCTTGAACTTGAATGAACCAATACACATGCCATTTCTTGTCTGCCATGCCATTTCCCGTTAATGCCTTCAGTCGCTATTGTAATCATTTCCTGTTGATCAAAAAATCAAAAACTTTCTCACAAATCAGCCAAACCCAATTCAACTATTTTGGAAACTATAATTGTTAATAATTCTAGGTTTAGTTTAGTCTTAAGATTCCCTCTGAAGAGAGCAGTAATAAAATCTTGTAATAACTTTATAGAAAATTAGAGAATAAAGTTTTAGTTTTCAAAAATTAAAACAAATCTTTCATTAACTTAAGTTAATAAAAACATAAGTGGCGCAGTCGGTAGGATTCCTGTCTGAAGATTGGAATCCAGTGATAGTGAATACTAGTTTTTCGGTATAAAAGGACACAAAGTATCCAAATAAAACATTTTTGGTACGTAGAAACGAATTTTAACCGGCTTCATTTTTTATTCAAAGTAAATGGTGAATTTTGTTTATTTCTTTCGAACAAGAAGTTTAAAAGGTTGATTTTTGATGAAATTTTTTTTTGAAGAAAAGTAAATCTAATTATAAAGAGCGAAAAGTTCGGAAAATACAATCGAAAAGGTTTTAAAGTGCAAGTTGTGGAAAATTTTTTGAGACTCGTAAAAAAGAATTAAGAATAAAACTGTGAAGTTTGAGTGTATTTTTTTTGAGAAAGAAAAATAAACTGTGTAATTAAGAATAAAACTATTTTATTTGAAGGGTGAAATTAAGAAATAATATATAGAACTATTGAACGAGTTTTGAGAAACTGTGAAAAGGTTGATAAATTGTAATTTGTAAATGAAATATAAAACCGTTGATTTTAATAATGACCTTTTTTGAAAAAAAAAAAAAACTTATAAAATATATAACTATTGAACGAGCTTTGAGAAACTGTGAAACGATTGATAAATTGTAATCTGTAAAACCGTTGATTTTAATAGTGACGTTTTTATGAAAAAATTGTGAGATAGAAGACAATTAGTGAAAGAAAGTCTATAGTGTATGAGAAATCAAAGAAACATTGTTTTTGATAATAATCGGTTCGCGATGGAAGAAGAACGTTTACGAAATGTTATTGAGCAACAGGAAGCTCAGCTCGTTGCACTTCAAGGAAGAATTGCAGAGATGCAATTGGCTCAACAACAACAGCAACAACAACAAGCAGAACAGCAGCATCCAGTTGTACAACCACGAAGTGTTTCTCTGTCTACAGAGGAATTTTTGAATTATGTACACAAATTTCGTAAGTTCAACGGTCAGGATGAATATACTGTGCAGGAGTTTATCAGCTCTGTGGAACGGACGCTTCAATTAGGTCAAAACAACCCCGAACTTCAAAGCTACGCTATGGGCATCATCATCGACGACAAAATACAAGGAGAAGCAAAAAGGTGCATCCAACGCCTCGGACGGGATATTGCCAACCAATGGGTCAACGTCAAATATGAACTTAAACTACATTTCAGGCCCAGAGAAGACTATGCTTACCTCTTCGACAGATGCAGATCACTCAGAGTAAGCAATTTAAGAGAATTATTTGATAGTATAAGAGACATAAATTATAAACTTAATGAATTGTACGAAGTTGATGATGATAAACCAGTAACATACCACCCCACTTATAACGATAGGTATCTTGTAGACATCCTTAGTAGTAAGATACATGACTTTTTGCGAGGTACTATACCTGAAAATGCCACAGTTTTTGAAATTTACAATAAATTCGATAAATTAAAATTATTGGACAATGAAGATGCGGTAGATTTTCGTAGTCGAAGGAACAAAACTAATTGTAATGAATCTAAATTTGAAAATCCCACAACAAATAAACCAACCAAACAAATTCCTGTAAATTCACATAACTATAATGATAACAATAGTCACAATAATAACATGATTAACAAAAATCTATTTAACAATCACAACAAAAACAATTCTTTTAATAGAAATAACAATTTCAAAAATAACCACCAACAGCAAAACAGAAATAATTTTAGCAATAATTCAGGTCAATTCCGTCATGGAAACCAAAATCACAATTGGCCAAGTAATCCGCATAGGCATTACTCGGACCAAGTCCAGAATAACCCTATGCCAGAGCCAATGGAAATTGGTAACCTAAACAAGGACTCAGATGTAAATTTTCCAAACGAGCCTCGGAACCCCGAATAACAATAATAATTATCACCTTAGGCAATCAAAAAATAAGATGCCTTATTGACACTGGTTCTGCCACCAGTATCATAAAATTCAATATCCTTAACGAATTTCACCCCGAAATATTAACTAAACCAGTTTAGTAATCGACGATTAATGGTTCAAATAAAATTACTCACAAGATAGTTCCACCAATGCCCAAGGAATTGAAATTCCAAGGCACGATAACTTGGAGGACAATTGACTTAAAAAGTGATAAATATGACGCTATTATGGGCCAGAATTTCCTTGTCCCTTTCAAAGCCAAGTTAAACCTTGAAAGCAAATATATTGATGTAAATAACAATAAAATATTTTTTGAAGATAGCGATTACCCCTTTGCATTAGATGAAATTCATACCTCAGAAACTGTACCTAATAATTTTCTAGACAAAATAAAATTAGACAATTTAAATCATGAAGAAAAAAATGAAATCGTTAGCCTTCTAGAACATAACGAAGACTTGTTTTTTAAAGAGGGAGACAAGTTAACATTTACTCACGAAATTAAACACGAGATCATAACAGAAATCGATAAACCAATATTTTCTAAAATTTATAGGTATCCTCAGGTACATGAAAAATAAATAGAACACCAAATTAACGAAATGCTCGAACAGGGAATCATCCAAGAAAGCAATTCACCATATAACAGTCCACTTTGGATTGTCCCCAAGAAAATGGAAAATTCAGGACAGAAAAAGTGGAGAATTGTGATAGACTACAGGAAATTGAATGAAATTACTGTAGACGACAAATTTCCTATCCCAAACATAGATCATGTTTTGAGTAAACGTGGGAGAGCACAATATTTTACGACATTAGACCTGGCCAAAGGATTTCACCAGATTCCAATGAAAGAATCTGATAGAAAAAAGACGGCATTTTCAACCCCTTTCGGTCATTATGCGTATTTGCGAATGCCTTTCGGCTTAAAGAGTGCACCATCAACCTTTCAAAGGCTGATGGATACAGTTCTTAGGGAATTTATTAACAAATTGTGCGTTGTATATCTTGACGATATATTAGTTTTCAGTACTTCTTTGAAAGAACATTTAGAAAACTTACGCAAAATTTTTAACAAATTAAGATCGGCTGGAATTAAAATCCAGATCGAGAAGTGTAATTTCCTGAGCAAGGAAACCGAGTTCCTTGGTCACATTTTAACTCCACAAGGGATTAAACCAAACCCAGACAAAATTAGGGTAATTCAACAGCTTCAGTTGCCTACTACAGCAAAACAAATTAAATCTTTCTTAGGCCTTACTGGTCATTACAGAAAGTTTGTAAAAGACTACGCAAAAATAGCAAGCCCTGTGGTAAAATACCTTAAAAAAGGTATGAAGATCAATTTAAATGATCCCACTTATATTGCAGCTTTTGAGAAGCTGAAAGAATTAATAACCAGTTACCCAATTTTGAGGTACCCAAATTTCAACAAACGGTTTAAACTTGTTACAGATGCCAGTAACACCGCAATTGGAGCCGTTCTTACTCAAGAAAGGCATCCCATTTGCTATGCATCTCGGACTTTGAATGACCATTAAAAAAATTATCATGCTATGGAAAAGGAATTGTTGGCGATAGTATGGGGTACAAAATACTTTCGACCATACATTTTTGGAACAGAGTTCGATGTGCAAACCGATCACCAGCCAATCAAGTGGTTGCATGCAAAATACACTGGAAAAGACATCAACCCTCGGTTACACAGGTGGTTGGTCCAGTTGGGGGAATATGATATGAAAATCGATTACATAAAAGGTGAAGAGAATAAAGTAGCTGATTTTCTTAGTCGTATTAATGCCGAAACAAACGAAATCAACTCACTAGATAGCAACCTAGTAACTTCTGACACTTCTCATTCCAAAAATTTTAATATAAACCATATGGAAGTAGATTCAGAAAATGAACCTGAACCCGATAATTTCAGCACTGCCCCTCAGGAATCAGTAAAAATGAGGACTATCCATTCCCAAGAACAGGATCTTAATGACCACATCCCTCTACTTGAGACCATTGTTAATAGATTTAAATAACAAATTATTTTTGTCGAAAAAAAAGATAGAGAGTTCGTTAAAGTTTTCAATAATAGTAGGATATTTGTAGAAAGGAAAGATATAGAAGAAGACACAGATATATATAGAAGGTATATACAAAAGGGCAAGGCTGCTATTTACAGTGAATTGAGTGACAGTGACAATAAACAATAATACTACAATATACAATAAACTTCAGGAAAAGCTAATAGAACTATTCCCAAATCGAGATATCGTTAAATTTGTTAAGTGTAGTTACTTTGCAAGAGATATCGAAAGTGAAAATGAGTTGAGAAAACAAATAACAATATTTCATAAGGAAGAAACAGGACATTCTGGCATTGTTGCTACGTATGAACGACTGAAGTCAAAGATTTACCACCCAAAATTAAAATTCTTTATTCATAGTATATTGAACAACTGCGATATTTGTACAGGAGCAAAATATGATATAAAGCCCATTAAGAAAAAATTTGAAATCACAGAGACTCCTGAAGCAATTAATGACATAGTTCACATAGACATCTATACTAATAGTAAGCATAATTTTTTAAATTTAATGGATAAGTTCTCTAAACATGCTGTTAGTCTGTATCTAGAGGATAAAACTCATGTCACTATCTTAGAAAAAATCAAACAAATGATCGCAATTAGAGGTAAAATGAAGAAACTCATTTTCGACAATGAATTCGATTCGAAGCATATAAGGGATTTCTGCAAACAAGAAAATATTGAGTACTATGTCACAAAACCTAATAACCATACCGGTAATGCGGATGTTGAACGACTAAATAATACTCTTACAGAAAGAATCAGAGGTCTGAATTTGGACGACAAACAACCAATCAGGTCACAAATTCTCAAGGCTTTAGAATTTTACAATAAATCATTCCATTCTACAATTAAAGTCACACCCCTCTCGGTGCAAAATAGGGAAATAGATTCCAAAATCATTTATGATAGGCTTCTTAGAACAAAACAAAGGGTCATTGAAATAAATGGGAATAGGGAGCATAGACAAGTAGGGTTTATCAAAAACTATAAATCACTTAGACACAAAGAGGAGCCTAAATTTAGGAAATTTAAGTTCGACAATGTCCATGAAAATAATATAAAACGACCATTTAAACTTGCAGGTCAAGTCACCAAAGACACTCCTTTTATGGGTCCTCCTTCTTCTATTACCAACGATGACCATTCAGACGATGGTACTATAACGAATCGAAACTGAACTAGGATACGCCGAAATAAAAACTGGCATCGTTGAAATACCAGACAAGTTCGACATCATTTTGCATAGGGTATACCCAATAGAAATATATAGTTTGATAACTAGTTTAGAGGCGACTTTAAAAATTTTAGTATCAGACAATCATAGGGAGTTCATAAACAATAGAATAAATAACCTTAAAAACAAAATGAAAACTCTTTTGCCACGAAGACAAAAAAGAGGTTTGTTGAATGTAGGTGGGACCACTATGAAGTGGATTTTTGGTACAATGGACCATGACGATCGGGAATATATCGAAAACCATTTTAAAGTTATAGATGAAAACAACGAGAAACATATGAAGAAATCAAACCAACAAATAAAAATAAATGAAAATTTCAATAACACTTTTAAACAAATAAAAAATATTATCGAATCGGACAGAAAGAAAATACTTAATAAACTAAACAGGCTAAACTTCACAGAAACAAAAATCCTGTCAGAAAATCTTTCTTGGAACAAATGCTCAAATTAGATCACATTGAAAAACAAATCGAACATTTACAGGAAAACATTGCAAGACATCTGCAAGACTTGAACTTTTACATCCAAGCATCCTGACTGATGAGGAAATAAATTTTTATAATATTGATTTTAATAAATTAGCCCAGATTCGATTGGCTATTGCAAAACATGTTGAAGAATCAATAGTTTTCGCTATAAAAAATCCAATACATTATATCGTAACAAATAAAAACCTTGTAGTTCCTATAGCGAATTCAAACAAAAAACAAGTCGATTCGAATATCGAATATATAATACATTTCAACGGTCAGACTTTCACCTACTTTCAAGAAAAAACCCTTAAGGACCTACCTCGGAGTAGAAACTGTATATGCCCGAAAAACTGCAAGTTGGTTAATGCTGGTAAGGAAGATATCCTTTTAATTGAAAATAATATGATAATTATTAATAATATTGAAAATGGAAAACTAAAAAGTACTTGTGATGAAAGAGTTTTGGAACTTAACGGGAATTACTTCATAAATTTCAGTAACTGTACCATTAAAATTAATAACAAACAATTTAGCAATAAAATCAAATTTTTTACCCAAAAATTTGTTATTCCTAAGAACGAAAACGTTACCATTGAAAATAAAAAATTGGAATTTGAAAATATTGTGACTTAAAAAATTTAGAATGAATAAAATTATTGAAATACCACAAAATTGTAAACTATAGCCTAAGTTCAATTGTTATCATAATGATAATAATTATATTTAATATTATTATTATATATTGCAAAAAAAGCATTAATATAAAAATAAAGCATAGGATTCAGGAGAATCCAAGGACAAAGAAGGGAGATGTTAGATATTCCTCTAACTAAAATTTTCATAGAATTATTGAAAAGTATTCAAACTAGATTAACTAGTTCGAATACTTTCCAAGTCAAACGAATATCATTTAATTCAATGATCTTGAACTTGAACGTTGTCTGCCATGCCATTTCCCGTTAATACCTTCAATCGATATTGTCATCATTTCCTGTTGCTCAAAAAATCAAAAACTTTCTCACAAATCAGCCCAATCAAACTCAGCAATTTTGGAAAATATAATTGTTAATAATTCTAGTTAGTTTAGTCTTAAGATTCCCTCTGAAGAGAGCAGTAATAAAATCTTGTAATAACTTTATAGAAAATTAGAGAATAAAGTTTTAGTTTTCAAAAATTAAAACAAATCTTTCATTAACTTAAGTTAATAAAAACATAAGTCGTGGGAGTGAACCGGACGAACGTTTGGCATCCTAGAAGTCCGGCAGCAACGCAATAGATAGTGCCAGAAGGATTCTATAAGCAGTGGTTATAGTCTCCCCCCTGGTAAACTCTCCCGGACTCCCCCTATTATTATTCCCAAGTGACATTTTTCAGAAATCTCCAGTTACTCAACTTATGATAGAGAATAATATAAACAGTGTCCTCCGCGCACATAAAGCAGCGAAGGACAACTCCAACAGCCGTTGGAGTGGACTTTGTGTGGGGCCCTATGAAAATCTGCTGGAGGACATATTTTCTTCCAGCGCGTGCAGGTCTGTACATATCCCAGACATTTCAGGCATTTGTGTCCGGCAGCACTAGCCTGCGAGTTTCAAAGGAAAAGGAAATGTGAACTATATTTTATCCTGTACTTATGAAATGAACTGTTACAGCGTGTGCTTCACCCTCTCAAGGGACATGACTCCTCAAGAACAAGTTAGTAAAACCTCGACACAAGGGTAATTTACCAGTTTGAATATGCAACAAAATATTAATAAATGAAAATTTTCCAGTCGGTCACATTCAATATCCAGCCAGACCTCGAAAATGGACTTGTTCGAAGCGGGACAAGATATTGGAGTTGTTAGAAACGAATGAGGGGAAAGGGCCAAAAAAGTGGGAGGCAGAGCAAGAAATGGAAAAGCGCTACCACAGGGAGAAGATGGAATGGAGGGTTGACATTTTGCAGTGTTTTAAAAACAGACGAAAAGAATAAGGAAAAAATTGCACAATTTTGAAAGATGCCCTACATTTAAAAAAATAATAATTGTTAATTAATTTCGTATTTTTATTTTTGTTGTAATTAAATTCATTATTAATTTAGTTGAATTTCTTCGCCTTGACTAAGTTTGTGATTTACACACATTTTTTAATTTAATCAATAGTTTAAATTTTTAATGAATTCCAATAAATCTTTCCATTGAGAGCTCTTTTTAAATTTTTTTATATTATTTTGTGTGTCGCTACTAGCGAGAGTGACGATGAGGATACGGATCCTGTCGAATTGTCGGACATCTTGTCACAAAAAGGAACGGAAGTACCGGCGTAAGACGACGTTGTTCTTCCTCAATACTGTTATGAAAATGGAGTATGTAATCCAAAATTTTCGCGTGAAAGTACGTAATCTTCCAAATTTTCTTATCAACGAATTTTTTTGTTGCAGTTCTCGTTCTGTCAACTCTATCGATTCCCTGGGAACGAAAAACCACCGGTTGTTCCATCCCAAAATCCATCCCAAAATGCACAAACGATCAATTCAATGAGATTGGAATGCAAAAACTCAAGAACTGATCTTTTGTGAATTTTAATCTTTCTTAGATTGGGGCCCGTTGAAAGTTTCTAATCAATGCCGACGCCACAAATAAGCGGCAGTCGGTCAGGGTCAGGATCAGCAGCACGACATGCCGAGTTGGCAGCCGACCCAGGCAGTTATTTTAGAGGTGGTCGTATCAACTTTTTGCCGGAAATGACACACCGATAAAGACTTTTGGCACAACAACTATCAACGTTGACTTGGGATTTCGCCGAGATTTTAAACGACAATTCATTGTTAAAGATGTAAACAAAGGCATCATAGGCGCCGACTTTCTCGAACATTTTGATTTCCTGGTTGCCTTAAAAGAAAAACGATTGGTTGACCCAATCACCCAATCAAAAGTCGGATGCATCTATCGACGCACCCACTATCAACGTATCAACATAACATATGGGTCAATAATTTTTTTTTAACATATTCAACAAATTCAAAAACTTAACTCAGTCACCCACATTCAACTCGTCATCAAATAACAATGCAATGTTAAAAATAAAATAATAACGACTGGACAACCTGTATTCTCCCGAACACGTCAATTAATTTAGGAAAACCTGAACGTAGCTAAGAAGGAATTCGAATTCGATGCAAGCTGGTATTTGTCGTCATAATGACAGTCCGTGGGCTAGCCCATTACACATGGTCCGCAATAAAAGCGCGCAGTGGCGCCAATGCAGCGACTACCGTCGTCGTAATATTTTTACAATCCCACATAGATAGCCCCTACCTCATAGTCAAGACTTCGCGCAAAACTTGGAGGTTAAAAAAATATTCAGAAAAAAAAAAACAGAAAAACGACGTAGTGATAAAAAAGTTTTCTCACAAACTTGAAATTATGAAATAAACAAATAATTTTCTTTGTAAATTAAAATTACATCAACTGAATTTTCAATTTCATCATCACTTGAAAATCAATCAATCACTTACTTAGTCAAACAAAAGGAACAGTGGGACACGAAAATCAATTAATAAAATTGAAAAAATATTTTATTTCCAATCAAAATCACAGAATAGCTAACAACTAAATCGACCAAAAACTTCAAAACTAAAAAAAATCATGAAAACAAGAAATTAAGAAAGAGGAGAGACTTCCATTTTGGGTCGTGCGATCTTGACAGTGGAAATGTATAAATAAATAAAAATAAACAACTTTTGTGTTACGAAAATTCCCAAATTTATTTCATTTAGGAAATATTCGCAAAGTAAATTTCCTAAATTTCGTAACCTTATGGTGTGTTTTGTTTACATTTGATCATATGTTCGCTGTTCATCATACGAATAGCCTAATAAATTAGTAATGTGGAAATACCTCACATGAGGATTTTGGAATTTTGCAATTTTAAGTCACGTCATCTATTGCAAATGAGAAAAGAGAAAAAATAAGAGAATTTGGACACTGAAGTTGAGAGAAGTGAAGCATGTTACAATTTGAATTTTAGCATTGAACTTGGTGGATGGCGTGATCAAGTGTGTGAAGAGAGCGGATGAGAAAGCATAACAATTTTCCCAGCAAAAAGCGCGTGATTTGAGGATTCGTTGCTATCCTGGTCAGCATGTCGGCTGACGGATGTCGTGAATTAAAGAAATCAAAGAATGTGAACTACAGAAATTAAAGAACTTAAATTACAGAAATTGAAGAATTTGAATTACAGAAATTAAAGAATGTGAGCTACAGAAATTAAAGAATTTGAATTACAGAAATTTAGGAACTTGAATAAAAGAAATTAAAGAATTTGAATAACAGAAATTAAAGAACTTGAATTAAAGAAAGTAAAGAATTTGACTTACAGAAATGTGAACTACAGAAATCAAAGAACTTGAATTAAATTAATGATTGAACTTCAGTGAATTACAGAAACCTAAAAGAACTTGAAGATTGAAACAAAGAATTAGAACAATATCTAAGATGAGATGTTGAGGAAAAGTATTATGGTTATCAAGTAAGAATATTGTGTAGTTATAAACAATGAAATATGAATATGAAATAAGTTAAAAATTTATATTATAGAAAAATTCTAATAAAAATAGTCAAATTAGTTTTTCCCACTTATCCTCCTCTTATCCTCGTGATTACTCTATGAAAAATGTTTAGACAGAATTTTTAAGTAAAGTTCATTTTCGTGATTTAAAAAAAATCATATGGCGGAAATTAAAACACTAGAATTCGGCTTGAACAAATTTCAGAAAGTGATTTAGTGAATAAGGAACTTGAATTAGAGAATTTGACTTGAAGAAATTAACACACTAGAATCTGACTTGATGAAATTAGGGAACTTGGATGAGAGAAACTGAATTAGAGAATATATGAAACGTGACTTGAAGAAGATAAAGAAAGTGATTTAATGAACTTAAAGAAAGCAAGAATGAAATTAAAGAACTGGAAAATTTGAAACAGACCGAGGGAACGTCCAAAATGAATTTGAAACAGACCGAGGGAACATAAAACAATTTGAATAAGTTATCAAGTAAGAATTTTAGTATTAATAAAAAATGTAAATACGAATTGTATTAACTGATCAAATTCGCATTGATTTAAATTTTGAAACAAGAATTAAATTAAACTCTGAAACAAGAATTGAATTAACTGTTGAAATACGAGATGAATTGAATTTAGTAAGTTTTAGTAAAGAAATGTATATTATGGTGGAATCTTATTAAAAAATAACATTTATAAATATACTTCAAAGGCGTTATCACTTATTTTCCTCCTACCCTCGTGATTGATCTAGAAAAAAGGTGTTTGGACAAAAGTCTTAAAATAGCATTCATTTTCGTGATTTTAAATTAAAACAAAGAAAGTTACGTGGCGTCCAATAAGCAAAATAGCGGAAAAAGTATACGATAACAGTATAAGTGTAGTCCGGTAACATTGACAACCAACGTAGACGGTTACACCAGTTCAGGATCATGTTTATTGTTGCTCGTTGCCGGCAACATGAATACGAAGTTCTTGCAACAGGTTATTCTTATTTGGAATTACATTTGTAGCAGAAACTTCTTGTGTATCTTTCGTTAGGTTAAATACGGTAACTCGCGGAATAACTAAGAACCTTTAGCGATTAATATAAATGAGTCGTTGATATTTAATGTACATAAAATGATTCATTGAATTAATAGAACATTTATATACCACAAAACAAATCATTGAACTAAGTTCCGACATTGGTTCCAACTCCGAGAATTAAAAATTGGAATTTCGTTTTAAGAAAATCAAGCATACGAGTTACATACGGTCACGAGGCCGAGAATGTGCAACAGTTCTAGCAAAATTCTCTGGCGATAAAATATTAAAGTAAGCGTCAAATAACCGTCGTATGCCCAGAGAAATTCACTGAATCTGGGAACTTAAGTTTCGGGAAACATAATTGTGACGGTCCCACGACTTGTTATCTTTTTCTAGAATGATAACTAAAAATTTATGTTTTCGATTTTAGATTTATATAATTTAGTCCTAAGACCGACACTACGCTGTTAAGACGTCACTCCGAAGAGTCATCTGAATTTTTAATTTGTAATTTGTAAAAGTTAAACAAAAGTTAAAGTTTATTCAAATAAACATATTTCATCAAAATATAAAGTTTTTTGAAATCATTTCCAATTAAATTGGAAACATTAAAATTTAATTCGCGCAGCCGGTAGGATTGCCGTCTAAAGATTGGCAATCCAGTGAAACGAGCATTTAGCTCACGCGAATTTTCATTCGGAATAACGGGAAAAGCCCTTTTTTTCCCTTTTCTGATGCTGAGGCTGGCATTGGGTTATTCGTCGTGAATGAAAATAAGTTAAAAAAATATGTTGTGGAAAAAACATAAATCAAATACAAAATAAGAAGTAAGAAAAAGTTGACCGTATTGAAAAATTTAAGTGTTGCCAAGAGTGAATAAAAACTAAGAAGAAATTACTGAAAAAATTTAACTAAAAAGAAATTAAAAGTAACTGTACAAAAGTGATTAAGTGATTCAAAATCGAAAAGTGAAATTTTTTTTTTCTTCAAAAAACCAAAAATTCATCAACTTTTTTTTTCTCTTCAAATTAAAGAGAAGATACTTTATATATTGAATAATAAATGAAAAAAAAATAATTCAGTGAGGACCAAGTGGAACTATATGAAATAATAATATATGACAGTTCAAAACAGTGCTTCGAACTAAAAGCTTAATAGTTGGGTATCATAGTATACATATTTTGTTTTTTCTTTCTTAAATAAACTGATAAATTATTCAATTCGGATAATAAAATAAAATTTTCAAATAGTAGAGAAACTAAGTGTAATAGTGTCTAATAGTGAAATTTATGAACCTAATTAGAAATAGAATATTTGATAGAAATCGCGGAATTCACGACAATCAAGCTAACATGGTAGAGCCAAACGTACAACAGTTACAAGAAATGCAGCAACAAATGAGAGATCAACACCAACAGGATATTGCCGCATTAAGGCAACGTATAGACCAACCAGCAAGAGCCATCGACTTATCACCGGACCAGATTTTAACTAAGTTTCAACATGTGAAAACATTTCATCAGTGCAGTGGAGAACGTAGGACTTTTATGCGGAAATAATGCAGAACTTCTAAGTCACGGTCTCCAAATCATTTTCCCGGAGAAGATTCAAAGGGATGCAAAAAGGTGCATGCAACGACTTGGACCAAATTTGACTTGGGACGAAGTGAAACGGGAATTGACAACGCAGTTCAGGCCAAGAAAGGGCTACGAAAAGTTAATGGACGAGTGCTGCAACGTAAAGGTAAAAACAATAAGAGAATTATTTAATATTATAAGAAGAATAAACAACGATCTTAATGAAATATATGAATTTGATAGTAATAAGCCAACCAACTATAGCCCAGAAAACAATGATAGCAATTTAGTAGATATAGTTAAAGATATGGTTACTGGAAGTTATCGCATAAATATTAAAGTTAACATGTCACTAAACGAAGTTTATAATGCTTTTGGCGATTTAAGTCTACTACATGAAATAGATGTAATTCACCCTGATTATAGAAAATTTACTAGAGACCTTCGACATCAGGGGACGCCACACAAAGATTCTAGACGTGACGTTAATGACAAATACTATCAAAATTTTAACAATTCGTATGCATTTCAAAATCGAAATCCGGCCCATAAACGAAATAATTTTGGACAATCTTCGGGACAATTTAGAAGAAACGAAAACTTTGAACGCGAAAGAAATACTTCCGACAATCACAGATCTGAACAGTACAGACACAATGAGACATCTTCGCAAAATTTTAGACATCGAAGATATTTTGATTCAGGGAATAACAGATCAGGACAAAGTAGGCAAGTTTTTAGAAATTATAATAACCATTCAGGTAGTGTAGAACCCATGGAAGTGGATAACATTCAACGTAACGAAGTAAATTTTACCAACAAGCCTCGGAATGCCCACTACCAATAGTATCATTCACAATTGACAACGTCAAAATAGATTGCTTCATTGATACCGGTTCTGAGACAAGTATTTTAAAACCAAATATATTTCCAAATTATCCCGTAGAAAAATCGGAAAAACCCATTTTTTTCTCTACCCTTAATGGAGTGACAAAAAAAGAAACAAAAATCGTCACTTCTATCCCAGATGAAATTGGTATCTCAAGTACGTTATCGTGGAAAGTAATGGAGTTGCCTAGTCGCAAATATGATACTATAATTGGTCAGAATTTTCCAACCTTCAAAGCAAAAATAGATCTAGAATGCGAATATATTCAAATAAACGGTTACAAAATTTGTTTCAAAAATAAAGATCGGTACTTCATTATTGGTGAAATTTGTAATCTCGAAGAAAGTCACCTCGATAAATTACATCTCGATCATCTTAATTCCGAAGAAAAACATAACATTAATAAGAATTTGGAACAGATGAAGAATTATTTTATAAAGAAGGAGACAAGTTGACCTCAACTCACAAAGGTAATGCACGAAATAATAACTAATACAGACGATCCAATGTACTCAAAAATCTATCGATATCCCCATGTCCATGAACAGGAGATAGAAACCCAAATTAAAGAGATGTTGGAAAAAAATATCATAAAACCCAGTAACTCGCCTCATGTGGATTGTACCTAAAAAGCTAGATAATTCGGGTGAACAAAAATGGAGAATCGTGATAAACTATAGAAAATCAAATGAAGTTACAGTCAGCGATAAATTTCCGATTCCCAATTTTGAAAGTATTCTCGATAAGTTAGGAAGGGCAGAATATTTTACTACACTTGATTTAGCCAAGGGATTCCACCAAATACTAATAAGACCAGAGGATAGAAAAAAATGGCTCAAAAACGCCCAACCAACATTTCAGAGACTGATAAATTCAGTCCTACGAGATCTGATCAATAAAGTCTGTGTAGTATATTTAGACGATATACTCATCTTCAGCACCTCCTTAAAATAACATATTGACAATCTCAGAAAGGTATTCAATAGATTACGAGAAGCAGGCTTTAAAATTCAAATTGACAAATGCAATTTTCTCAAAAACGAGACAGAATATTTAGGGCACGTGTTGACCCAAGAAGGTGCTTAGCCTTATCCTCATAAAATAAAAATTATAAAAGATATAAAACTCCCGACTACTCAGAAACAAATTAAGGCCTTTTTAGGCATGACTGGTTTTTATAGGAAATTTATTAAAGATTACGCCAAAATGGGGTATCCAATGACAAAATATTTAAAGCAAGGAATAACAATAAATAAGAATGACCCTAACCACATCAGCGCCTTCGAAAAATTAAAGGAGATAATTACTAACCATTCAATAATTAAATAACCCGACTTCAAGAAAAAAATTCAAATTAGTCATAGATGCTAGCAGTTTCGCTTTAGATGCTGTGTTAACACAAGATGGTCACCCCATTTGCTACGCATCTGGAACCCTAAACGACCACGAAAAAAATTACTCTACCATACAGAAAGAGTTATTAGCTATTGTTTGTGGTACCAAATATTTTAGACCCTACCTTTTTCGAAAGGAATTTGACTTGCAAACAGACCATGAACCAATAAAATGGCTCCATGCAAAATACTCTGGAAAGGACATTAATCCAAGATTACAACGTTGGCTTATTTCTTTGGGAGAGTACAATATGAAAATTGATTACATTAAGGGGAAGGACAACAAAATAGCAGATTTTCTAAGCAGATTGAATGCACAAACTAATGAGATAAATTCATTAAATAATATAAACGAAAAGCATTTCTCGGGAACTGAAAATTTGAGTTCCAATCATGTAGAATGCAATGAAGCCGAAAATTTAAGGACGATTTATACAATGGAAGGAAACGCCGTTGCTGAAGACACGGAAAATTTCGAAGAATATGCATCGGAAGAAAATAGGAATCAAAATATAGAAGAATCGGAAAAAAGTACAAATATTTCCTACAAAATAACATTAAGGAAGGAAGCAGTCAAACCATTCACTCCCAGGAAGAAAATATGGACGATCATATTCGCCTTTTAGAAACTGTAGTCAACAGTTTTAAGAAACAGATTATCCTAAAGGAATCAAAAGAAAAAGAATTCGAAACCATTTTCCAAATAAAGGAATTCTCATAGACCACAAGATGTAACCACTCAAAACGCCAATGACATACTAAGAAGACATATTTCAAAAGGAAAAGTAGGTATTTTTTCGAAACATCATGATCACGAATACAATAAATTACAACAAATTATCATCAATTTATTTTCAAAAAAAGAGAACGTAAAATTTGTGCGATGTAGTAACTTCGCTACGGATATTGTAGACGAGGACCAGTTTAAACGTAACATATCACTCTACCACAAAAGTGAATCAGGACACTCCGGGATTGTAGCAACGTATGAGGCGATGAAAAACAAAATTTACAATCCAACCCTTAAAACCACGATTCACGAAATAATTAATAATTGCGAAATTTATGCAGCAGGAAAATACGATCGTAATCCAATAAAGAAGAAATTCTATTTAACAGAGACTCCTTCCACTACGAACGAAATAATTCACATCGACACTTACGTAAATAGTAAACGCTCCTTCATCAATTTTCTCGACAAATTCTCTAAACATGTAATCAGCTTTTATCTTGCAGATCGTTATAGTCAAACAATAATTGAAAACCTTAGAAAATATTTGCCAATAAGAGGAAAAATAAAAAAAATTTGTCTTCGACAACGAATTTAACACTAAAATTATAAGACAATTTTGCAAACAAGAAAACATTGAATATCATATAACGAAACCAAATAATAATACTGGGAACTCTGATGTAGAACGGTTTAATAATACAATCACAAAACGAATTAGGACATTCAATATCGAAGAAAAACTACCAATTAAGATACAGATGCTGAGGGCTGTTATGTTTGACAATAACACCTTCCACTCAACCATTAAGGGAACACCTTTAGGGGTACATGAGCACAAGGTAAATCATGTGATTATTCGCGAAAGATTAGAAAATACGAAAGCCAAAGCAATGAATAAAAGAAATATGATAAGGGAAGATTTCACTGAAAAAAGATAAGAAGGATTCAATACAAATTATAAGTCAGTTAGGCATAAGGAGCAACCTAAATTTAGAAAGCATAAATTACAAGGTATTCATGAGAACAATATTAAGAGACCTTTTAAATTCTTAGCTAACACTGGTATTGGGGATTTTAATCCTGATGGCACCTCTCACGAACCAAACATTACTGGTTGAAAAACTATCTTCAGAAACGGGTTATGCAAAAATACAACTCGAAGAAATAGAAGTAGCTAGCCAATTCTACATAGTTTTGCACATTATAAATCCAAAGGAGATCTTGGAAATAATTGACACATGGGAGCAAACAATAAATTCAATAAAAATTGGTGTTGGAATGTAAGCAAAATTTTATATTATGTGTTTCTTTCCAACGTGAAGTGTTCAGAAATCTATGCATTTTTATGCTTGTTTATTTCTGGATATTTCAAGTGATAAGATTTCTTTACTCCATAAATTTTAGTTCCAGAGAATAATTAATTCCTAATTTATAGCCTAGATAAGATTTTTATTTGTTAGGATAGATTTAGTTTCAAATTTGAGTTTTGATTTAGTTGAAAAGTAGAGTTCAAGATCAGAAGACGTAGCTGATTTAAAGAGACTTAATAATAAAATATATTTAAAACAGAAATAAGTTTTTTAATATTAAATAGTAAAGGTGAATTTTCAATAGGTTATGGGCCCATGTTGCTCAGCTAGTTAAATGTTGATTTTATAAGACTAATTTTATAAAAATGGAAAAATCAAGTATGAAACGGAACATTAATGTTTTTAATGGTGAGAGATATAGTGTTTGGAAGTCGAGAGTGCCTGCATTATTGACGGAAATAAATGTAATAAAAGTAATTGATGAAGATGTTCCTGCACATCCGAATTAAAAGTGGATAAAGGCAGAAAGGAAAGCTAAAAGTGTAATTATTGAATATTTGGATGACTCTTTTGTGTCTTTGGCAGTATCTGCAAATACTGCAAAAGAAATTTTTAAAAAGCTAAACGAAATTTATGAAAGAAAGAGTGCTGCCACTCAATTGGCATTGTATAAAAGACTTATGGAACCAAATTAGAAAGTGATATGACCATGATTAAACATTTTACGAAATTTGATAACATAATTACGGAGTTATCTGCAGCTGGTGCAAAATTAGATGAGAAAATAAAGGTTGCTCATTTATTTAGATCGCATCCTAAATCATATGAAGGTGTAATTACGGCTCTCGAAACTTTAACAGAAGATAATTTGACTGTGTCGTTTGTGAAAACAAGACTATTAGATCATGAAACTCAATTAAAAACAGAAAATAGTGAGACTAGTGTGAAAGTCCTCCATGCAGAAAGGAAGCTTAAAACAGTAAAAAGATATAATAAGAGTGGTCAACAAAACAGTTTCAAAAAGCCAAGATTTAGTAATCAGGAACCTGGAAATGAAAAACAGTTCACAAATTCTAAGAAAAGTTTCTTTAAAGCAAAATGCCACCAGTGTGGTAGAAATAGTCACATTAGAAAAGATTGTTATTATTATAAACAATATCTTAAATACAATAAAGGTGAAAGAACTGATAGAACTGTGCAAAATGTCCAGTCACAAAAGATAAGTGAGAATAATGAAAGTTTTGCTTTCATAGCAGACACTGATAACATTCAAGTAAAAAGTAATAGTGAACAGATAATACATTTTGACGTGATAACGTCTTATAAATCGATGGCCGGCTGCACATATGAAAAATCGTGACTCATTGTCACGTTCCGCCTGAGGTGAGCGGACGAATGAGAGATTCATACATTAGTTTGGACTCATGAGAGATTCTTGAATCCACACTAATGCGCGTTTGAACGAATCATACGCGCATTAGTGTGGATTCAAGAATCTCTCATGAATCCAAACTAATACGCGTATGAGATTGGATTCATGAGAGAGTCGTTCATACGCGCATTAGTGTGGATTCAAGAATCTCTCATGAATCCAAACTAATACGCGTATGAGATTGGATTCATCAAAACCCCCTGGATGTAGTGGTCTTGACAAGCCATGAAGCAGATTTTGCTTATGTGTGTGTACAGGCCGTCGTCTGTCGACATTCCGCGTAGTAAAGTACGGGAAATTCATCGCGTTTGTTATTTCGTCCGCGAATTTAATGTAATTGAAGTGTTTAAAATGTTTATTTATATATAGATTTATAATGAGTGCTATTGTTAAGGTATTTTTTGTTAATTTAGTGTAAATTCTATATCGAAAAACCCGCCAAACGCGCATACAATCGAGTTTTGTCGGCGGTATGAATTTTGACGTTTGTCGTTTGGCGATAAACAAACGTAAAAATTTGTTAAATTTAGTGTTTGTGACTATAAAACAGTGAAATAATGTTACTTTTAATAATAACATAATAATGAAGAATAAAATCATAATTTATTGTGATATTTTTAAGATAAAGTAAATCACAGCAATATGTAAATTGCTAGTTAGAAATTATTTTTATGTTTTGAAATCATCTAAATATGTAATAATTTATACAAAATAACAAATGTAATTTATATATTTAACAAAAAATTAAAATTTTAAATGTTATTTGTAAAAATTTCAATTTATGGTAATAAAGAAAACTTTAAAAATATTAAAAAGGAACAGAAGTTGTTGAAATTTTATTTTTACACCTAATAATTTTTATATATTTATTTTTTTTTACTAATTTTTCGTGTTATTATTTTATATTTCTTATATTCTGGTTGCTTTTTGTTGTTAATTTGTTCATAACGTAATTTTGTTGCTCATTTTTTGTTTATATAATTTCGATTTCCAATGTAATTTAATTTTATTTCACTTTTCAATAGGTAAATATACATTAATACTCCTTTCTATATGAATGTATTAATTTTTTTGGATTATAACATCCATTAAATTAGTAAAAAATCATTTTTATTACAATATTTTTGAGTTTTTCAAAACTCGCGCGAACAAAATTTCATTTTTCATATGAAATTTCATATTCTACGATATGGCAGCCGGCCTGCATATGCTTTGGGTGTGGTAGTAAACCAGTCTGGTTCATGGCTTGTATTACTACTACATCCAGGGGGTTTTGGATTCATGAGAGAGTCGTTCATACGCGCATTAGTGTGGATTCAAGAATCTCTCATGAATCCAAACTAATACGCGTATGAGATTGGATTCATGAGAGAGTCGTTCATACGCGCATTAGTGTGGATTCAAGAATCTCTCATGAATCCAAACTAATACGCGTATGAGATTGGATTCATGAGAGATTCGTTCATACGCATAATAGTGTGGATTCAAGAATCACTCATGAATCCAAACTAACACGCGTTTGTACGAATCTCTCATTCGTCAATCTCTCATTTGTCCATACGCGCATTAGTGTGGATTCAAGAATCTCTTATGAATCGAAACTAATACTCGTATGAGATTGGATTCATGAGAGATTCGTTCATACGCATATTAGTGTGGATTCAAGAATCTCTCTTGAATCCAAACTAATACGCGTATGTACGAATAAATAAATTGTTAATACATAGCATATTGTTACTTATAATTAATCTGCATAATTTAAGTAAAAAAATTTATTGAAAAAATTTACATTTTCAATTAGCTCCTTCTTTGTATTATACAAAATAATGATAATTCAGTGAAAATAATTCAATTCAATTCATAAAAGTAGGCAATTTTCCATCAATGCTTTCTTATGACGTTATCACGTAAAATTATCGTCCGTAAACCGACTTTACAGACAACCAATGTTTTTTATTAGATTCAGGCTCATCAGATCATGTCATAAATGATAAAAATTTAATTAGTCATTTCATGGATCTTGAAATGCCTATACAGTAATACCCCGCTTTACGCGACCCCGTTATGCGCGGTTTCACCATAACGTGAATTTCCAATTTCGCGTTAAAATGCCTCGCTTTACGCGAATTTCTTACTTAAGAAATTACTTCCCTTTGGTCGCGGAAATCCCCGATTTCTCTGAACATTCTGATTGAAGAATTGAGGATTTCCCGTCCTACGACTTTGTTCTATGGGGATTCCGAATTGAGGATTTCCCGTCCTACGACTTTGTTCTATGGGGATTCCGAATTGAGGATTTCCCGTCCTACGACTTTATTCTATGGGGATTCCGAATTGAGGATTTCCCGTCCTACGACTTTGTTCTATGGGGATTCCCACGTTTTTTTCGTTTGTTTCAAATGTTTATCTCGACTGTCAGTCGTGTTTTAACGTTTGTCAGTGATACATATATAAATTAACGCTTCGTTAAAAATGCTGCCTATAAAGAAAAAAGAGCGTAAAAGCGTAACTTTAGAATTGAAGATGAAGGTGTTAAAAAGAATGGAAAATGAAGGCAAAGCCACAATTGTTGGCAGAGATTTTGGACTCTCAGAATCAACTGTGAGAACAATTTTTAAAAATCGGGAAAAAATTAAATTTTCCAGCGAAAGTTCAACACCTATAAGTGCAACAAAACTTTCTCGTTCGAGATCGTCTATCCTAGAAAGAATGGAGAAGTTACTGTCAGTCTGGATCGAAGATTTAAATAAGAAGAACATGCCACTAAGTCAAGATCTCATATGCACAAAAGCAAAAGCTTTGTATGATAAGAAGAAGGTGGAGAAGACTGTCTTGTAAGACAGAAGAAGGTGGAGGGAGTTCCGCTTCGGCTTTTGCTGCCAGCAGAGGTTGGTTTCATCGGTTCAAGCAGCGTTCCAATCTTCACAATATCCGCTTAACAGGTGAGGCCGCCAGCGCGGATATTCAAGCTGCAGCTGAGTATCCAGGCAAGTTTCAAGAGTTCGTAGCACGAAAAAACATTCCTGCTTGTCTCATCTTCAATGTTGATGAGACCGGGCTTTATTGGAAAAAAATGCCATCTCGAACATTCATTTCTAAGGAAGAACGTCAAGCCTGTGGTTTCAAAGCTGCAAAAGATCGACTAACACTTCTGCTGGGTGGTAATGCCACTGGTGATTTCAAACTGAAACCTTTACTTGTGTACCATTCAGAAACACCTCGTGCCATGCGAGGCACAGACAAGACAAGCCTACCAGTTGTGTGGCGATCCAACAGAAAGGCTTGACTTACACGGGAAGTTTTTCAAGATTGGTATTCTAACAGTTTTTGCCAGTCAGTCAAATCCTACTGTGACAGAAATGGGCTTGAACGTAAAGTTATATTACTCTTAGAAAATGCCCCAGGACATCCAACCTCACTTGATACGCCGAGAGACTTAAAAGTGTACGTGAAGTTCCTTCCACCAAACACTACGTCAATGTTACAACCTATGGACCAGGGAGCAATAGCAAATTTCAAAGCTTATTACCTTCGTCGCAC
This sequence comes from Chrysops caecutiens, assembly GCA_963971475.1. Taxonomy (NCBI): domain Eukaryota; kingdom Metazoa; phylum Arthropoda; class Insecta; order Diptera; family Tabanidae; genus Chrysops; species Chrysops caecutiens. The sequence continues at coordinate 60,575,805 of OZ020568.1, forward strand.
TTATAGCTGTTGTGAACGAGGCTTTGTCGATAATGACAGCTTTGGGTGTTGTGAGGCAGATGGGGCCCGCGACGCTGTCTCTCTCTCTCTCTCTCTTTTTTTCTCAGCTTGTGGAATCGTTCATCGAACGAATTCCATTCCAGTGTGAGGCTTCATAGCGTTACAACGCATATATTGTTACAATATATTTATATCACATATTTTTGTAAAAAATAAACATTTTAATAAACGTGTGTCTATATAAAAATTACAATAGGTTATAGGCCAACCACGCTTCGAGTACAAAACGTTTTTTTTGATTTTTAATTAAGTTTGGTTAATTATAAAGAGTAGTGAAATAATTTTGTGATATTAGAGACATTATTGAGTGAAAAATTTAGATTTGGAGGAGAGATTAGAGGATTTAGAGGTAAGTGATTTTTTTTTCTAGAGTTTTTCAACAGAGAGTATTTTGTATTTAGAGTGTTGATCCTAGAGAAAACAATTATTATTAACAATTAGAATAATATTAGTGATTGAAAAATTTAGAAGATTAGAGTTTGCAATGGTTTTTGCGTCTTTTCTCAAAAATGACGACGTGTTTTGTAGAAACCGAGCCGGTGTGTGGGTTGCATGCGGGTTCGAACATGTTCGTTGACGACACGCATGCGCGCGCGGACTTTGTTTACAAGCCGTTTCTCGTGGTGCGTCGTTTGAGCGTTGCTGTTGTCCACGTTGCTTTGCTCTTTTCTTAGAAGAAAATATGCGTTACAAAATAATTATTTTTTTAGAGAAAATAGAGTATTTAGAAGATAGATGTTTAATAAAAATTAAACAATTAGAAAATTTAGAAGATAAAGGTTAAATAAATATTTAATAAATAAATATACTAATAATAAATATTAATAATTAATTATTAGAATTATTTAGAGAATATGATTAGAGATCTTATTTTTAAGATGGTTAAGAGATTCTAAATCATATTTGAACATTGAAATTAAGGATAAAATGCAAATAATAACACACTGAAAGGCTCATTGTTATTATCATTATTTTTCTTCGTTCTCTTCTCATTATGATAATTATTATTGATAATAAAATAGAGCAATCAGAGTAGAGTTAGAAGTTTTGAGTTCTATAGAAGAATTCAGAGTGAATGACTATAATAAATATTTTTTTTAACAAAAATTGATAAATTAAATTCTCACAATATGAACAACCGGTAAATTAATGTGTTCTGTGAGAAAATATTTCGGGGCTGTCTTCGCAAGACACTTCCTGTGCGGTGTCAAACGATTGGTAGCTAGGGATGTCGAAGGAATCGGATTGGCGTCCCGTACGTGTGCATGGCCAACCTATCTCAACCGGTCTTCATTGCCGTGCGTGAAGCCAAAACTTGAAACAAAGGTGTGCACGTACGTGGTGGCGCTGTTCGAGGACTAGATGTCTCGTTTCGAATTGCAGTGAATTGTTGTACATTTATTGCGATTCAGAAGCACGAAACAAATTTTTTTAATTGTTTTGAATAAAAATAAACCTGGTTTTAGATGTTTTTAGAGAACATAAGAGAAATTTCAGATAATTTTAGAGATTATTAAGGAAATTTTTTAGATGATCGTAGAGAACATTAGAGAAATTCTAAATGATTTTAGAGAGTATTAGAGAAATTGTTTTAAAGAATATAAGAGAAAATTTATACAAAATTAATGAATTTACATAGAATTAATTTATTTTTTTATATATTGCATGATGCTAATGATCATTGTTTTATTTCATGAATTAAAATTGATATGACAATTTTAATCAAGATAATTTGTTTCATAATCTCGAAAGAGATGGCAGAAGAAAAAGATAAGAAAAAAAGTCTTGTTGACTACAGAAGCGATGAGGAAGAAGTTGCTGGAGGGTACGACTCTCCAGAACTAATAATACAGGATGAAGAGGTTTTAGAAGAACCTGATGAGAAGGAAATAGAGGGTAAGTTTTCAACTCTAATAAGAGATAAACATCAGTTATTACGCTTTCTTGTTCGAATTCTCTGTCAAAAGATTTAAATAAAAAGAGGCTGTTAAAATAATTGGAGGTCAGAAATTAGATTGATTTAGAGATAGAGGTAGAAGGCCTTATTATATAGAGCTAGAGAAAATTCAGGTTATTAGAGCAAATTTTTTTTACAGCCAAAACCAAAGAGAAGATGGAGTTAAAAATAATCGAAGACGTGACAATAAGAAAACCTACCCGTCACGAATTTCTTTTTAATGCTACAGAGGAGAGCCAACAGCAGCATCAAATGGCTCAAATAGAGAGATTAGCTAAGATGAGCAAAGAGGCTGCCAACTCAAATAGGGTTGCAGCACAAAATTTAGCAGTGACCGCCAAGTATCTGGAACATGTGATGCCGGTGGCCAGAGATATGGTTAACACTTTGGCCCAAACATCCAAAGATAACTTAGAGGCGCAGAGGATTCGCTACGAATCACTGAAGGTCGGTAATGAACACATTAAAAAGTTTGATTCATTAGAGAATACTAGAGTTAAGAGAAAAACTGTAAATTTAGAATTAGAGAAAGGTGACACTGAATTGAAAAGAATAAAACTCAACAAAAACCAAAATGTAGAAGTTCAGAATGTAAATCAATCACAAAGTCACTTCGATTCAGCAACACAAAATATGGTTACAACAAAAGTTGCTGAACAAGAGTTTTTAGGGACTAAATTATATATTAAAAGAGAATACAAACTAAAACAAAATTTGAATTTTGATGTTTGGTTAGATTATTTAAAATCTGAATTAGATAGTAATGACTTACTAGATGTGATTGAGCAAAATGTAAAATCTGATCAAAACTATTCAGAATCAATTATAGCCAAAAGAAAGAGGTTAGCCAGAGACGTAATTATTAATCGATTAGATGAAAAATATCATAAAATAATCATACATATTAGAGATCCTATAGAAATCTTACAAAAACTTAGAAGTTCTAGAAAAAGTGAGGTGAATGTAACCCATACATCAGTGAGAACTCGACTATACGCTACTAGAATGAATAAAAATGAATCTGTAAATAATTTCTGTGAAAGATTTGATGCAATAGTTAGAGAATATGAAGTATGTGAAAATATTATAGAACTAACACCACAAGAAGTTCGATCAGCGTTTTATCAAGCTGTTTCTTCAGCCATTCCTGAAATACGAAACGCAGATTTATTAAAGAAACAAACAGCTGGTCAAGAAATGACATTAGATGAAATAAAATCATATATTTTACAGTTAGAGGCAGAGAAGAAATCAGAGAGTAAAAAAGAGGATGAACCCAAAGCTCAGTGGGTTCATAACCCAAATATTAAAGAGAATAAATGCCATAGATGTAATAGACTTGGGCACTGGATGCGAGATTGTCCACTCTCACGTCAAAATAAATGGTTTTGCTATTATTGCCAGGCCATTAAAGATCATAAAGGGGATGATTGTCCAACTATTAGAAGCAACAAAAATAGGTATGTTGACAAAACATTTAGAGGTAAAAAGTTTAGAAGAAATATTAGAGATAAAAGTCAATACAATGTTAATTTTAAATATAAGAGAATCAAACACAATAATGTACAAAAAATTGATAAGAAAAATAAACATTTTAGAGAAAAAGAGACTAAGAGGAAGCCTAGAGAGGAAACCAAGAGAGTTTATAGAGCCAAAGAGGTGGAGAATCGGGAGCAGCAAAGTGAAACAGGTAAGAGCAATTATATATGTTTCATTGCTGATTCGGGAGCAACCGATCATATAATTAATGATGACATGATTCTCGGTAATTTTAAAAAATGTAACAACAAGATAATTAAAAGTGCAAACAAGAATGAAATCGCTGATATAATAATAGATGGAAAAGGAGACTTACTTTTATATACAGATTCAAAAAAAAAAAAAAATAATTAAACTAGCAAATGTGTTTGCGTCTAAAGATATTACTGAGAACTTGTTATCATTACGTAAACTGGTAGACTCAGGGTTTCGAATTAACTTAGATGATAAAGTTTTAAAAGTATATGATAAAGAATCAAAGAAAATAATATTAGAGGGAATCTATGAAAAACCAAATTGGACAATAAGCTTTAGAGTCAAAAAACAAGAACAAAATCAATTAGAGAATGAAATAGAGTATGAACTATATTGTTGTCGAGCTGCGATATACAAACATGATGAGTTTCCTACACAATCACAGAACCATAATCAGGACAAAAAGACATTAGATTGGGAGGGAGATACTGAAAACAGAAAGATTATAGAGTCTGTGATTGGGAGGGAGAAAGAAAAGAATCTCATGGTTACAGTAGAGGAAAAGAATACTGATACTTTAGTGAAGGATCCAGAGAATAGAGTGTTAGATCAAGAAATAGTGAACTGGGATTGTAGTTTGATTAATGGGAATGTTGTAAAAATAGATGATTTAGAGTCAGCCCAAAACTTAGAAGACATCTATACGAGTAACCCTCTTGAGAATAATAATTCTACAAAGAAATATAATGAAGCAATGTTATGGCATGTTAGACTAGGCCATGCATCATTAAACTATTTAAGAAAATTACAGAGAATCATTAAAAAGATGGAGAAAGTAAAATTTTATGAGGATATATTAGAATGTGAAGTATGCATTATGTCAAAGATGCAAAAATTACCTTTAAGAGAAACTAGAAAGAGAGCTGAAAAGCCACTCCAAATTATACATACAGATACGATGGGTCCCATAACACCCACATCGCATCCTGGACAAAAGAGGTTCATCGATGTTTATATTGATGATTATTCGAGATTAGCTAGAGCATATTCGATTAAAACAAAAGACGAATCTGGAGAATCGTTAGAGAAATTTTTGATTTCTACAAGTAACTTATTAGGAAAAAATCAAAAAGTATGTTACATCAAGTCAGACCAAGGAACTGAATTCACCGGAGGAAAATTTTTGGAAATTATGAAAAGAGAAAATATAGAGGCGGAGTTCGCGCCACCCTACACACCTGAACATAATGGAGTAGCTGAAAGGTTTAACGCTACGATTCAGAGAAAAGTTAGAGCTTATATGTTCGATTCCGGTTTGCCTAAGAGTATGTGGGAATTAGCAGTTGATGCAGTGGTACACGCATACAACAGGACTCCACACAAATCAATCAGCTATAAGATTCCATTGACAACATTTGCACCAAATGCAAGTTGTCACTTTGAGCAAATTAAGAGATTTGGATGTATTGGATACATAAAGGTTCCAAAACAAAATTTGAAGTTTGAAGAACGGGCTATAAAAACAGTTCTGGTAGGTTATACGTCAACAGGATATTTGTTTTGGCATCCAGGTTCAGGGAAGTTTTTCGAATCAAGACACGTAAGGTTTAATGAGAAACTTGTTTACAAAAATGTTTACAAGAACAATAATTTAGAGCAAAATAAAGGAATAGCATCCACAACAGAAAACAAAATTGATTGGAACTGGATGAAAGAGTTCAAAGAGGAAGTCCAAAAGGAACGTGAACCAGAAAAATCTGAACCAAAGCAAAGAGGAAGACCGCGCAAGAGACAATTAGATGTAGAGGATTCAGTAGAAAAAAGAGTAGAAAAGAATATAAGTAGACCAAACACCAGAAGTCAAAATAAGAGAAAATTAGAGAATAACGAGATAGTTCAGCAGGCTAAGAGATACATAGAAGACACAAGCTTTGTTAGATTAATAAATATTTTGGAAAATAATTCAGAAGAAGTCATTAAAAACAAACATATAGAAGAAGATGAAGAATTAAGATGTCTTATAGCTACAATCAACAAAGAACCTGTAAGTTTTAAAGAAGCTATGAGATCTAAAGATGCAACTTTGTGGAACAAAGCAGTAAAACAAGAACTGGATTCCATAAATGAAAATAGAGTGTGGAAATTAGTAGATAGAGAAGAGATAAAATTGAAAAACAACAAAGCTAATATAATAGATTCAAGATGGGTGTTTAAGAGGAAATCAGAAGCTAATGGATCTATGAGATACAAAGCTCGATTAGTTATTAGAGGATTTAAGGATAAAAACAATTATGACCTAAAAGAGACATATGCACCAGTTTCTCGTTTACCAGTAATTAGAGCTGTACTGGCAATAATAAATAAATATGATCTATGTGCATGTCAATTAGATGTCAAGACAGCATTCTTAAATGGTGTTTTAGATGAAGAAGTCTACATGGAAATTCCAGATGGTTTAGAGGTGGATGAACACACTAGAGAATCGAAAGTGTGTAAATTAGAGAAGGCATTGTATGGTTTGAAAGTAAGTTCGAAGAAATGGAACATACGATTCACAGGAGAAGTAAGAAAACTGGGATTAGAGAATGACTTACACGAGCCATGCCTATATACTTGGAGGAAAAATGATAAAATGGCTATATTAGCATTATATGTAGATGACATCTTAGCAGCCAGCAATGACAAGATGAAACTAGAAGAAATTAGAGATCATTTAAGTAGAGCATTCGAAATAAAAGATCGTGGAGAACCCAAGTGCTTTCTAGGTATGAACATCCAGAGGAATAGAGAAGAAGGATACATAGTAATCAATCAGTCAACGTATATTGAAAATATCTTAGAGAGATTCAACATGGGAGAGTGTAAACCACAAAATACCCCTATGGTGACTAGACAGGTAATGAACAAAAATAAGAAGAGAAAATTAGAAGAAATAGAATCGTATACAGAGTCAAGAAACACACAAACCAAAAAGGTACCCTATAGAGAGGCAATAGGCAGTTTAATGTACTTGGCAAATGCAACACGTCCTGATATAATGTTTGCAGTCAACTACTTAGCTAGGAGACAATTAGAGCCAACTGAAGATGACTGGAGAGATGTAAAAAGAATATTCAAATACCTAAGAGGAACTGTAGATTTAGGGTTAAAATTTAAAACCTCACAAGATGATTTAGAAGCTTATACAGATGCCAGTTTTAGGGATCATGAAGACTCAACATCAACGGGTGGATATGTGATTAAACTCTTTGGAGATGTGATTGCGTGGAGAAGTCATAAGCAAAATTATGTGACATTATCCACTTGTCCACTTGAATTGATATCCTTAGATAAGGCAATAAGATTTGCAATAGGAAAGACATTATTCCCTGTTACAATATGGTGTGACAACAAGTCAGCAGGAGACTGTACTAAGAAAGATAGAAGTCACAAACTCAAGATGTTTGATGACAATTTAGAGGAAATAAAAAGAAGCTTACTAGAGAGGGAAAAGAGTGGAATCAGAAGGCACATGGCTGTCACACATGGAGACTTTATAAGGCAATGTGTTGAGGAAAATAGAGTTAGAGTAAAATGGGTGATGACAAAACAAAACATAGCTGATATAATGACTAAACCATTACCACTAGAGACCCACAAATATCTTAGAGAAAAGATGTTAGAGTAAAATTTAATTCGATTATCTTTATGTTTCAGATGAATCCTTAGAGTGTCACAACCGACAAAGGGAGGGAGTGTTGTGAACGAGGCTTTGTCGATAATGACAGCTTTGGGTGTTGTGAGGCAGATGGGGCCCACGACGCTGTCTCTCTCTCTCTCTCTCTTTTTCTCTCAGCTTGTGGAATCGTTCATCGAACGAATTCCATTCCAGTGTGAGGCTTCATAGCGTTACAACGCATATATTGTTACAATATATTTATATCACATATTTTTGTAAAAAATAAACATTTTAATAAACGTGTGTCTATATAAAAATTACAATAATAGCCAACTAATTCATGAAACTGACGGGGAAGGAAGACAGTCTATGCGAGAGTGGTGGAAGTCATATAACATTATGAAGGCTATACACAACATAGAAGAGGCTTGGAACGAAGTTGGAAAGAGTTGTATGAACGGGGTGTGGCGTAATCTTTGGCCAGATGTAGTGGAAGAACCTACAAAAACTGTCCAGATGCAGAGACAAGTGCTTGAAGACGTTGCTGCAGTGATTGAGGGGTCTGAACTTGAAGATGTCGCGGTAGAAGAGCTCGAAGCACTTGTAGCAATGCACGACGAACCTCTCAGCAATGAAGATCTGATCGAGTTACAGAATAATCCAATCTACGATGAGGAAGAACAAGTAGAAGAGAGAGTTTTATCTTCAAGCGGAATACAAAATGCTCTTTCAAAAATTTATTCAGGTTTGGATATATTGCAGAGTATAGACAATGATGATGACCGTGTTTTGACCGTGTGTCAAACAATTAAAAACAGTGTTAGTTGTTATGAACATATTTTACAAGAACGTAAAAGAAACGCTACCCAACAGACACTAGATGTATTCTTCAGTAAAAATAACATGTAATACTGCATAAATTGTTCTGAGAACTAAAGTTATTGATTCAAATGATTCGTGTTTTGTACATATTAAGTTTTGACCATGTTTAATCGTAAACCCCGATATACGCGAATTTCACTTAACGCGATTTTTTCCGGAACGTATCCGTCGCGTAAAGCGGGGTATGACTGTATAAATTTCAATTGCAAAGAGTGGAGTGTTTGTTTCAGCAACAAAGAAGGGTACATTGCAAGTTACCAGCAACTTGGGAGTAGAAGGAACTATTGAGGATGTTCTATACTGTCCAGAGGTTCCATACAATTTAATTTCGGTGAGGAAATTGCAAGAGGCTGGATTAGTGATCATCTTTAACAAAGAAGGTGTAAAAATAATTAAAGGTGGTAAGGTGATCATGTCAGGTGAGCTACTGAACAATTTGATTAATGTTAAATTGAAAGTTAACAAAATTGCCCAGATTAACGCGACTTTAAATAGGAATTATGAATTATGGCATCAGCGTTAAGGTCACATAGGAAAATTTAAGGTTCTTGAATTGAAAAAAAAGCAAATGTTTCAAGATATAGGGCAATTCGAAAATATTATGCCAAATGAGAACTTATGTGAAGCTTGTATTAACGGTAAACAAGCAAGGCTATCTTTTAATAACAGTAAAAATAAAAGTTACATTAGGCGACCATTATTTATTGTTCATACTGATGTATGCGGTCCAATCACTCCTTCCACTGAAGATAATAAAAATTATTTTATGATTTTTGTTGATCAATTTACTCACTATTGTGTTACTTATGTGATAGCAGCAAAGTCAGATGTATTTTATATGGTTCAAGACTTTGCAGCAAAAAGTGAGGCTCATTTTAATTTAGAGATTGTAAATTTGTATTGTGACAATGGACGAGAATATTTATCCAATGAAATGAAAGAGTACTGTGTGAAGAAAGGCATTACCTATCATTTAACAGTTGCACGTACCCACAATTAAATGGTGTATCTGAGCGAATGAATAGGACACTAACAGAAAAAGCTAGGGCAATGATTTCAGGGGCTAGTTTAGACAAGTCTTTTTGGGGAGATTCGATTCTAACTGCCACTTATTTAGTTATTTCAACTCCAATAAAAGCTTTGAGTCAATCTAAAACACCATATAAAATGTGGCATGGTAAGAAGCCATAATTAAAGTATTTGCAGGTATTTGGTTCTACTGTTTATTATCATAATAAAACTAGGGCATCTAAGTTTGATGAAAAATCAATGAAAGTTATTTTGTTAGGATATGAACCAAATGGTTATAGAGTGTGGGACGTGGATACTGAAAAGTATGTGATAGTGAGGGATGTTGTAGTTGACGAGACCAATTTTATGAAAACTAGGCCTACAGCTAAGACTGAAGGAGTTAATAGTGAAAACTCCAGTAATAAAACTGATGTAACTGACACAGTGTCAAAATCAGTAGGGTCCAATAAATCTGATGGAAATAAATCAGATAAACTACAACATAAATCTGATGGTAGTAAATCAGATGAATTAATAATGAGTAAAGAAAATGTCGAAAACTTATGTGATGCAAATAAATCTGTAGTTAAAACATATATAGCAGAATCTTCGTCAGAAGATTCACAAGAGAGAATCAGTAACTCGAGCAAACGATAAATATTCTAAGTTAAAAAGGAGTGAAAGAATTAAAAAACGTCCAATTATTAGATATAATGAAAAGAATGAGGAATTAAATGATTGCCTAATGTGTGCTCAGTCTTTATTTTGTGATATTCCGAAATCATTTCAAGAAATCCAAAGAAGAGATGATAAAATATTATGGAAACGAGCTGTAGATGATGAAATTAATTCACTTTTGATTAATAATACCTGGTCTTTAGTATCAAAACCGTAATGGAAAAATATTGTAGATTGTAAATGGGTTTTTGCAATCAAAAATGATGAAGTTGGGAAACCGCTAAAGTATAAGGCTATATGGTTGATTACAACGAGACATTTGCTCCAGTAGCATGAATTTCGAGTTTCAGATTTATATTAGCTTGTTCGAATCAATATAAATTGTTGGTACATCACATGGATGTAAAAACAGCATTTTTGAACGGTAAATAATTATCAGACGAAATTTAAGTGCGAGTTCCTGAGGGAGTAGTTTGTAAGAAGAATCAAGTTTGCAAATTAAATAAAACTATATATGGACTAAAACAAGCTGCAAGATGTTGGTCTCAAACATTTAAACAGACTCTGATAGATAGAGGTTTAAAAAATTCAGCAGTTGATGGATGTATATATTTGTTAGATAAAGGTGATGTTTATAAAAATACATATATATGTCGTTCTTTATGTTGACGATTTAGTCATAGCAACTGCAAATTCAGAAACGATGAATAATTTTAAAAATTATTTAAAAAATAAATTTCGAATGAAGAGACAATAATAGAATAACTTTGGATCAAAGTGAATATATAAAAAAAATTTTAACTTAATTTAATATGCATGATTGCAACCCTATAAGTACACCTCTTGAAAATAAGTTAGATTATATTGCTCTTAATTCAGATGACTAATATGAAGCTCCTTGCAGAAACCTTGTAGGATGTATAATGTATGTAATGCTTTGTACAAGACCTGATTTAAGTATTGATATAAATATTTTGAGTAAATATTTAAATAATAATAACAAAGAACTTTAGAAATGTTTAAAAAGGATATGAAGATATCTTCAAGGTTCCATTGACTTTAAAATTAACTTATTCAAGAGGTGATTTTAATGATTTGTTACATGGGTATGTTGACTCAGACTGGGGAGGAAATGATTTAAGTGATAGAAAAAGTACAACTGGTTTTCCATTCAAATTATTTGAAAGATGTACAGTATGTATGTTGGAATACGAGGAAACAAACTTCTGTGGCAGCATCGTCGACTGAAGCTGAATATATGGCTTTATTTGAGGCTGTTAAAGAAGCTTTGTTGTTGATTTCATTAGCAAAAACAATAAATATAAAAATTGATAAACCAGTGCTAATCTAAGAATACAATAGCGGTTGTATTAGTATAGCTAACAACCCAGCGAGTCATAAACGGTCAAAACATATTGATATCTTTTTTCCATGGAACAAATAGAGAAAAATATAATAAAATTAATAGGAAGCTAAATAGAGGATATACTGACGAAGTCGTTACCAGCAGCAAAATTTTTGGAATTCAGAAAAGGACTAAACCTTAATTAATAACAAGTTTGATAACAAGTTTGATTAGATATTATGGAAATGTTCTGATTAGGTTTTTCTGGGTTTTTCCTAATGCTGTGCAACAAATGTTGGACCATATGTATTTTGCCCATGAAGCTTTAAAGAAACTACGTCTACAAATATGTTTAAATAATAATAAATCTTTTAAAATCGTACTAATGTTGCGTTGAAGGAGTACTCTGTTTTTGAAAGTGAAAATAAATGAATTAAATTTTGAGGAGGCGTGTTGGAATGTAAACAAAATTTAATATGTATGTGTTTCTTTCCAACATGAAGTGTTCAGAAATCTATGCATTTTCATGCTTGTTTATTTCTGGATATTTCAAGTGGTAAGATTTCTTTACTCCATAAATTTTAGTTCCAGAGAATAATTAATTCCTAATTTATAGCCTAGATAAGATTTTTATTTGTTAGGATAGATTTAGTTTCAAATTTGAGTTTTGATTGAGTTGAAAAGTTTAGTTCAAGATCAGAAGACGTAGTTGATTTAAAGAGACTTAATAATAAAATATATTTAAAACAGAAATAAGTTTATTAATATTAAAAAGTAGAGGTGAATTTCCAAAAATTGGAAATAAGAAAAATTTTGCAATTCACCAAATAGAAAGCATCAGGACACAGCTAAATACACTAATCCCACACAGATTTAGAAGAGGTCTAATTGATTTAGAGTCTTGATTTAGGAAAGGTCTTGAAATGGGCTTTCGGTACACTAGAAGACGACGACAGAAAAGACGTAGAAGGACACTTGAATACGGTCGATCAAACCAATAGACAAATTATTCAAGCCACAGGGGCGTAGGAACCGTAGCTGCCCACCCAGGAATTTGCCCACTTTGTTGAAAGGATTCAAAATTTTATAGTTCAAATACAAATTAGTGCAAGACCATGTAAGGGACAAAAACATTGATATTATGGTACTTTTATGATATTATGGTCATTTGTTAATTTCTGATAGCCAATAGGAGATTGTTCAATCATCACAAAGAAGCGAAAGTGGCTACATTGTAACCAACTACAATGTAGCCACAAGACGCATGATAACACTGGAATTTTTGTCAACCAGCAGTTCATGGTTTCAGGCAGACTAATCATTTTTTAATAGGTCTGGCCTTGGAACCATTCCCTTTCGCTGTGTTGGCAAATTTGACGACAAAACGACCGATGTCCAAATCTAGTTGCTATCTAGTTCTGATCAGCGATCACACAACGAAAATTGACATGACTTTTTTTAACAACATGGATCGACAACTATTTATCAAAAACTTTTTCTCGTCGAATGCACATCAAGCCAAAAGAAAACGAGATGAGCCATTAGACTCTGATTCGACTGAATCCGCATTGAATGAGCAAACTTTGAAAAAAACATGAATCGACGAAGTATCAGAAACCGAAATTATAGAACGGGAAAAAAGTGCGAAACTACCAATCGTTAATTCAAATACGCGAATTTCAAAATTAACACCGTCCGAATTAAACGAGTTGCGCCAAGTTCAAAATCAGTTTCAGCCATCCAAATCATTTTCTTTTCCGAAACAAAACGACGGGAGGAATCGCAATCGAAGTGCTCAGCATAGATGGTTTTCCGAATTTAAGTGGCTTCATTATGATGTTAAAAAAGATGTTGTTTTTTGCTACACGTGTTTAAAAGCTTGTAGTATGACCGGTGATAAATCTGATTGGCTTAAAGAGGCTGAGGCAGCTTTTATACTTAAAGGATTTTGTATCTGGAAAGACGGTACCGTTCGTTTCGCGAAACACGAAAAAAGCTCTTTTCATTCAAAATGTCACCATCTGATCCTTCAAAGAGAATATGCTACGCCAATCAATGCTCAGTTGCAGAATTTTGTTCTTAACCAGCAAACGGTAGCTCGTGATTGTTTGCTTAGAATCATCAGCTCATTGAGATATCTATGCTTGTCCGGAAATGCGATTCGTGGATCAGATAACGACGGCGGAAATCTCATAGAGTTGCTAAAAGAGCACGTTATAGATTTTCCTGAACTGAACCCCTGGTTAGCAAAACGTGACAGTTATACAAGCCCGCAAATCCAGAATGAACTAATTGAGATAATGGCTCTCGAAGTGCAAAAGGTTCTTGTGCAAAAAATTAAATCAGCACCATGGTATTCGGTGATAGTGGATGGAACAACAGATGTCTCCAGCGACGAACAAATATCCATGTGTGCGAGATTCACTGCACCGGACTCTTTGCATCCAGAAGAATTGTTTTTGGGTATGTATCTCTCTTTTTGCTGATATTTACTGTTATATAATTCAGTTTTTAAAATAATTTTTTTTTATTTTCCAGGTATGTATACCACAGACGACGGTTGTGCCAAAACGATCACGGCGGCTATCAAAGACATTCTCATTCGCCTGGGACTACCTCTAGACAACTTGAGAGGCCACTGTTTCGATGGAGCACCTACCATGGCTGGACGTCATAATGGCGTGCAGAAGTTGTTGCAAGACGACCAACCAAAATCAATCTACGTCCATTGCGCCAACCATTCACTGGATCTGGTCCTCCAAGAAACAGCGAAACTACAAAGCGGGGTATGCGATAGTATGTGCTTAGTAAAAGATGTTTCGAATACCATTTTAGAATCGGCTAAAAGAAAAAAAATGTACGAGAAAGTCGATCTACATTGATTTGCCGATTGATAAACCGACTCGATTACTCGCTTTATGTCCTACGCGATGGTGCACCCGTGTGCAATCTTTAAAAAGATTTAAAGAAAATTATTTACGAGTGCAAGAAACATTAGTCCAACTCGAAAACTGCACAACTGTAAAGCCGGAAAAAAAAGCTCAAATCCGCGGGTGGTTACTGAAACTTGAGCAGTCGGAGACCCTTTTTTTTCTCAACGTCAGCATTCAAATTTTTGCTCCTTGCGAAGAACTTGCGCGTGCGCTACAAGCTCCTGGTCTAACAGCTACAGGTGCTAAACAAGCTGCGGATTTACTTTCTTCGAGATTGAAATTGTTGCGCACAGACACCGAGTTCGAAGATTTATTTGAAAAAACACTTGAAGAATCGAACGAGTTTGACTTGAATCCTCTTAAAGAACCCCGCGTGAGACAACCGAACAAACGTTATGAGCATACTTCAAAATCTACTCCGCCAGTGCGACTTTCAGCCAAAGATTCATTAAGAAAAACTTATTTTGAAATTTTGGATTTGCAAATATCAGAATTGAGTGAAAGGTTCGACCAAAGTGGTTTATCTATTCTATCGTCACTCGAAACTGTGCTGTTGAACGCGACTAAAGGTTTAGTTGGCGATGAAATAGAGCTCGCGGAAGAACTTGGTGTCTTTGCTGACGATTTCAATATTAGCAGATTGCATGCTCAACTTTTTCTGCTTCACAGCGTGCCTGACATTGCGAGCTCCAACTGTTCTGAATTGAGCGACAAACTCGCGAAGCTACCGACGACAACTAAGGATATGTTGAATGAAGTAATTTTACTGATAATTTTGATCTTAACCGTACCTGCGTCCGCCGCAACTTCTGAACGATCTTTTAGCGCTTTAAAAAGGTTAAAAACTTATTTAAGAAATTCGATGTCCCAAAAGCGCCTGACACATCTTTTGCTATTACACGTACATAAGGAACTAACAGCAGCTTTAGATTTGAATGTTATTATGAAAGAATTTGTGGCACGGTCAGAAAAACGCAAATCTGTTTTTGGCAAAGTTCAGTAGTACTCTATAGGTTTAAGGTTGAGAAAAGTTGAATTATATAATTTAAGACTTCTTTTAATCATGTTTGTAGCAAGAAAATGTAAAGAAATTGTGTAAATAAAATGAAATTATGAAAACTCAAAATTTTGAAAATATTATTTAGAATCAACAAAAAGTATAGAGTAAAATACTACTAAACAATTACGAACATTTTTCAGACAAAATTAGTATCACCGAAAAGTTAAGGGGGGGGGGTCAAAAATTTTAAACCTGCCCACCCAGCAAAAATTTCGTTCCTACGCCCCTGTAAAGCCATCAACCAAGAGGTCAAAATTAATAACAATTATAATGAATCTTTTACCTTGACCAAAAACTCAATCGAAGACGACCGAATCAAAGTCATTAGCAAATTAAACGAAATCTAAAAACGAACATATTCGGAAAACATTTTATTGGAACTATTAATAAAACTGGACTATGTAAAAAGACAAGTCGACAATATACAAGACAACTTCGCATCAGGAAGACTAGGTATATTACATTCAAGCATATTGACTAGAGACGAACTCATAACTTATGACATTGACCTTAAAAAACTGACACATATCGAATAGATTATTTTCGCAATTAAAATACCAAAACTATTTCAAAAATTTCATAAGAAACTTTTGATACCAATTGTTAACTCTAATTTGAAACAAATAGATCAGGAAATCGAATTTGTAATAGAATATAGTAACAAATCATATATGTATAGTATGAACCAGAAAAGACATTGAAAGAACTTAGAATAAGCAAAAACTGTATTTTTTTGTATTATGTAACAAATGTCGAAGAAGAGTTTATTGAAATTGATAATGATTTGTTAGTTTTAAATAATATTAAGAACAGAAAAATGAGTAGCTCCTGTGACGAAAGATTCTTCTCTTTAAATGGAAATTATCTCATCAATTTTCAAAATTGCCCTATACAAATTAACGATAAAATTTATAGTAACATAGTCAATAAATTTTTAAGCAAGTTTTCCATTTTTCAGAGGAAAACATTAAACAAATTCAAGAACTAAAGTTTCACAAAAAAGTTACCATTGGATTAGGATCTTTCTCGATAGTATGTATAGTTGTAACTCTAGTTATATCACTCCTCTTTATCGTCAAGAGAAAGACCAAGACCAAAACATCTATAAGGATTCAGCAGAATCCTCATTTTAGCGGCGGAGGAGTTACATACGGTCACGAGGCCGAGAATGTGCAACAGTTCCAGCGAAATTCTCTGACGATGGGAAACATAAAAGTAAGCGTCAAACATAAAACTGTCGTATTCCCAAAGAAATTCACTGGATCTGGTAATTTAAGTTTCGGGAAAAAATAATTGTGACGGTTCCACGACTTGTTATCTTTTTCTAGAATGATAACTAAAAATTAATGTTTTAGATTTAAGATTTATATAATTTAGTCTTAAGACCGACACTAAGCTGTTAAGACGTCACTCCGAAGAGTCGTCTGAATGTGTAATTTGTAATTTTTAAAAGTCAAACAAAAGTTAAAGTTTATTCAAATAAAGATATTTTATCAAAATATAAAGTTTTTTCATATCATTTCCAATTAAAATGGAAACATTAAAATATAATTCACGCGAAACGACTTCAGAAGGAAAAAAATTTCCAAGTGCACAAATCGGTGGTCGACATCGGAGGAAAATAAACAGTGACAATTGGATATTTGTCCAAATATTGTTCTTAAAAGAGCGAATGAACATAATATATGCAATATTTTTTGGTTTTTGTGTGGAAAAAAAATATTTCTTACGAAACAAAGAGTGTGTTGTGCCGAACGACACGTGATCTGACTGTGACATTTTAAAACATAAATTTACAAATTTCTGGTGTCGAAGTGACATAAGGGAAAAAGAAAAACTTATCAAGGTTTTGTAAGCTATTTTACGAAGTAGAAGAGCCAAAAACATAATGGTTAACGAAAATGAAACCGCGGAAGCTACGTCGTGGCGGCGCGCATTAATAAACATCGTGCGTTTTGGGCACCGGACCCTACGCCTTGGTTTCATCAAATCGAATCTATTTTTGCGATTGTTGTGTACTTGTATGGTTGTGGACGTGTAGACACAAGCATACAAGAGTACTGTTATGCTCTCGAAGCCTCCGGCTTAAATGAGACGAGTCAGTCTCTTACCGGCTGGAGATCGGAACAGGCATACCGTGGAATGTACAGAGATACTGTCGTGTTTTAAGTGCAAGTGTTTTATAACGTAATAAATAAGTTGGAATTATAATGAAGATCTAAGGAGTTTTACATTTGATACATTTTCCCTTATATCAAAACAACCAGAAATACATTACAGCGATAAAGGGAATAACGAAAGACCACACAAAATTTGATTATATGTTGGCTCATTGTGCTAGTGGACTTTTTCCATATGTTTCAAGTGTACTCAACGAACCACCAGCAGACTGCGAAGCGAAATACAAAAAATTAAGAGAGCGTGTTACGCGGGGTTTTGCTACGTCGGCTTAATCATTGTTTAAAGGACAAAGCTTAACTGACAAAAAACCATCGCAATTTTTAGTTGAATTGAGAAATTTAGCAGCCGGAAAGTGTAACAACACAGTGTTGCGCAGTTTGTTTTAAGTTAACAGAAAAAATAAACAAGCTCACAAACGTTGTATATTGTAGAAATAGAAGCAAATCAAAATCAGATATAGCAATTATAAAAACAACCAACCTCAAAATATCAATGAAAACAAATACTGTTTTATACATAAATATCATGGGAATGCGGCCAGATCGTGGAAACAGCCTTGCGCGTGAAATAATCAAAACAATCAGGAAAACTAATAATACCATCGTACATTCAGGCGTGTTAGATGGTACACAGATAAGAAATCATCTGCTAATTAAACACAAACTATCAGGAATATAATTTTTAGTGCATACGGGTGCTTCGTCTGTCGTTCCAAAACACTTTGGTAAGGAAATAAAATCTGGTGATTTCCAACTTTTTGCAGGAAATGAATACGTACGGTATTACAACTTGAAGGTTAGATTTTGGACTTGGACGTATAATTTGCTGAAATTTTCGAGTAGCAGACGTACCTCATGCAATCATCGGGGCAGATATTTTAAGTCAATTCAAATTTCTTGTTGATATAGAGGGTCAAGCATTATAATCGACAAATTAGCCCTGTTCTTTTGGTCACTCTAACAGAACAGAACTGTTTAATCCCTTACATTTAACAGAACAAGTTTAGTTCCCGATAATAACTGAAACTAATTTGCTGTTCTGAACAGAATAGTTGAGCTAGAAATATCCAGATGGTGAAATGGTTCATTTTCCTTGACGCGAACCTAAATTTTTCGTTAAATTCCACAAAATTACAATTTCTTACAAATTACAACGTTCAGCTAATTTCATCTGGAAATTTAAATTCAAGTAATATGTGAAGTGAAGTTGGTAAAAGTTTGTCATCTATCGAGAACAAGTCCGGTGCGTTCATTTGCTACTTTCGTTTTATACTCGATAGCGATGACCAAAAGAACGCGGCTATTGACATATCGAGTCTCCAAGGTCTCCAAGGGCACAGCCCCACACTCATTCAATAATATTGTGCAAGAACTAGCGTTACCTAGTATTAGCGAATATTAAGAAAAGATCTTCCCAATAGTGCAAGTAACCTTAGTTCGAGCTAGTGTTCCTTAGCATCTGCCTAGGCAATCGTAATTTCCAACATAAAAATTTTGATTTATTTCTTTTAAATATGTCATAGTTGTTAAGCCTTTGTTACGAATATGGAGCGTCGGTCAAATGTAGCAACCGCACGCCTATGTCTTCATCAAGAAACATAATCGTCACCACATTAATTGATGTAGACCGACGGCCATTGAGTCGAACGCAAGAGATTTGATTCGGAAATCCATCAAAAATCGTGTGTTCTTACCACGCCTAATTGATGACCATCTCCACTTTGCCTGACCTGCGTCAACGTCCATCGACATGAATTATTTGAATCAAATACACAATTTTTGATTCGCCTATGAATCAAAAATTGTGTATTCAATAGGCATGCCCAGAGCATTGATCATCCGAACACAATGGGATGATCGATCCTATACTTCTAGGTATACGCCCCTTGTTTTTAGGTATTGTGGATCCAGAGCAAAACGCACAAAGCGGCAATGAACCCAGGGATTTTGCAATTTTGAAACGTTAAAAGAATTTTGAAATCGAAATTACAAGTTGAAAATTTATTTTGAAATTGGGAAAACCAAAAACGGGGTTGCACTTGGTGCAATGTCCAAAATTTCCTGGGTCCATCGTACGGTATGTCCCTCTTATTTTGTCTGAAGCTGAGTGGTGAAATTAGTTACGAGTCTTTTTCTGAGTTACGTGAATTGAGTTTTGAATCTTTTTCTAAAAGTGGAGTGGAGCGGGAATATCAGTTTCTTCGAATTATTCTTGGGATGTTAGTTTCGATCCTTGATCGGAGGTGAAGTGCCATTGGATCAATTAATTGAATTGTGAATTCAAGCAACTTTAGAGCAACAGTACCGATCGTAGTTAGTTAATATTGGTTATTGGAGTTAATATAGAGACTAGTTCTAGTGTAGTACATAATCCGATCACACAGTTCGATTTAGTGGAATCAGAAGCGTGACACTCAGTGATTTTCTTTTTCATAATTTTTTGTAAAAGTTGATAAGATAAGAGATAAGTTAATGAGATAAGAGACTCGAGTGACTTTTTGATAAATGGTGGGTAGTCCAGATCGGTTATAAGTTAATTAATATTTTTGAATGCAACTAATGATTGATGCAGTGAAGTAGAAGACATTGGCAAAGTGAGTCTAAGGCACGAGAGGCTTTCAAGTGAGCCTCAAGCTCAAGAGGCATTCAAGAACTTAATTTGAAACGTGTAGTGCCCTGAAGTTTAAATAACGTATAGAGTTTGAACCCGCGAGGGTAGAAGATATGAAAAGGTCTCGCGTGAGGACCTAAATCTGGTAATGGACGAGAAGCAGTAACCTCAACATACGAGGCTACGAGAAGCGACGTCGCAACAAGAGAGGAGCAAAACGGAGCACGCAGAAATAGATAAGTTTACTTTTAAGGCTATTATAAATAATACTTTTGTAAAAATAATTTAATAGAGATTGGAATAGGGACACATTGTTGGTACCAACACAGGAGGGAAATATGTGTAGGATTAAGTGCATGATTAGGATAAGGAAAGTTTGTACGGAAGATTGTGAAGCGTCGGTACTTGAGTAAAGATATTCCAGGAAATGCAAGCATGTGGGTTTTCTTCACTTATGCCGAACACGTCATTTCTTAGTAGGTACGGCGTGGGGTTGTCGTTTTGACCACGATCGGGGCCGGGTGACTCGTCCTAAAACGAGTGGCGCCCACCCACGACCTTCTTCGCGGGCAATAGGCCGGGTGAGTCACCAAACCTCCGAAGGAGGCGAAGGAGGCCTCCTATCGGAGGCTTATGTTTCCGCTGCAAATTTCGCACGTGACACCTTCCCTACTCTTTGTATCTCTCCGTATCTGTTTAAAAAGATCACGCGAACAATCCAAATCATATCGCGCGAACAATGTTCCAATCGTCGATTGCGCGATATTCTAATCTACAGTTTATGTTAAATGTTAAATATGCACGCTAAATGTTTAGCGTCCATATTTCTTTAATGGGTTAACTTGGTGATTAAAATTTTGTTTAGATTTTGAGTAATTTGAGACCCTTGGTGTGTGGCCAGACATGGAGGACCACATCATCGTCAGATTTTTAAATTTAAAAGAGTAGTAGCAGAAACCTCCTCAACAAGTTGAGATCGTTTAAGTTTGAAAGTTTTCCCTTCATAAGATTATTTATCAGACAATAAGTGACCAAAAAATGCAGACTGTTCAGTGATCGATCACCTCAGTGAAATTGATAGTGACAATTTTTGAAATACGAAGACTTCTGGAATTGCAGTGATTTCCTTAAATTACGATTAGTTAAATTCATGAATAAATTTAATTAAGTTGAAGTGCACTCTACAGGACAAGAAGAAAGAATCTTATACCGAGAAGAGAATTTATTAACCACGAATCAATCGTTTGTGCAGTAAGTCAGTGCATGTGTTTTTATGTTTGAATGATAAATCAGGTGTTGTAGCCACATTATTGTGAGAAGAAATTAGGTCTGTTTACGTACCATATTGCAATATATTGCAATATGTTTCAACATCTAAATTCGCGTTTTCTTACTTTCTCGAGTAAAATTTTCGAGAGAGTTTGGCGTGACGTCATGGAGGGGAAATGTGCTGGACATTACTTGACTTTACTTGACAAATTTAGTCGAGTAAAGTCTAGTAAATTCAGAAATTCCGTCAAATGACATTTGACAGCTGCTTTTCAACAAGTTTGGTTCAGTTTAATTTCAGTCAGGTAATTTAGTTCATTTTAATAATCTAGTTTGGTTTTAACAATAACAAATATGTGAATTATATATAAAGGTAAGGTAAGTGTTACAATTTTGCTAAGGCTGGCGGGTGCGGCGCACACACATTGTGTCAACGCATGATCCAGACACCGATAACAATCTAATGGGTTTTTAATGTGTCTGGATCATGTGTTCCTGCAACCTAAAAATTCACCATCCACAAGCGTAAACAACAGTCATCATGGGATCTTCGTCAACAACAGTCATCATGGGATCTTCGTCAACGACAGTCATCATGGGATCTTCGTCAACGACAGTCATCATTGGGTCCTCAACATCAACAGTCAACAACAACTCATAGACAGCAGCACAAGAACATAATATACATATTATACTACAATAATATTAAATTTAATTAATATTAATTTAATTAATTTACTCGAATTGAATGTAATTAATAAATCAGTGACTAGAATACAGAATAAACAAATTCAAACATGGTCCTTCGAGCCGGATGATAAAACAGTGACTTTGGATTATAAAACAGTGACTTTGGATGATAAAACAGTGACTTTTGATTATAAAACAGTGACTTTGGATTATAAAACAGTGACATTGGACTAATAAACAGTGATTTTGCATAGTAAACAGTGGCTTTGCATAATAAACAGTGATTTACATAATTGGTCAGTGAACTTTGATCTTGATCAATGAACTTGGTGTACTCTAGCCGTGAACTTTAACAAACTGTGGATTCAGAACAAAGGTGAACTTTTAAAATTTCGTGGTAACTTTGCATCTAACGAAATTATTAAACTAAAGAAATAAAGAGAGTGTGCTTCAGATAGTTACAATTTAAATTGAGCTTACAAACAAGCAAGAATTCGTTGAACCAATAAGTTATAATCAGAAACATAAAGGAGACCAAAACGTATAAATTTTAGTGGAATATAAAAGAATTAGAAGGATAGAATATATTTGAACTTGGAAATATATTTGACTTGGAAGTGTACTTGAACTTAGAAGTGTACTTGAACAACTAAATTGAACTTGTGAACATACATACATACATGCGTACATGCAATTAACATGAACTTGTGAATAATGATTTAAACTAGATAGTGATTTAAATAGTGAGCAGTAACTTGGACTCATCTGTACCTGTACCTGTACTACTCAACAAGATTGTGGTCACGGCGGGTGGAAAGATCCATACCAGAAACCGGTGAGTCTCCAACAAATTTCTTTTCCTATATTGCTTTGTATTCCTTTTCTAATATTGCTTCAACTTGTGTCGGCCATGGAGGTCTATAAAAAGAAACGTAAAGTCATAAAGGGAGCACTCACGCGATTTGCAAATGGGTTAACAAATGACATTGATTTGGACAAATTGAAGTTATGCTTGGAGAAGAATGAAAACTTATTTGAACGGTTTGATGAGGTTCAGTCTGAGATTGACATTTTATGCACGGAACAAAACGATATATCTCAGCAAGAGACAGAACGTGCCAAATTTGAAAACGACTATTACAATGCTATTGCAAAGGCACGAGAAATGATAAACAAACAAGAACACAACATCGGATCATCCTCCGTTAAATCCCATTCAACATCAACCAGTACTCAAGAATTCAATAATGGGCATAGCAATCACATTACTGGAGCAGTTCTACCCAAGTTATGCATACCCAAGTTCAATGGAGACTACAACAAATGGGTAAAGTTCCGTGATACATTTAATGCCTTAATCCACAATAATTCAGAATTGAGCAATATCCAAAAATTTACATATTTGGAAGATGCATTGATAGGCAAAGCTGCTAATGTAATCACATCTCTAGGTGTTTCAAACGAGAACTATGTGATAGCTTGGGAGAAAGACAGGTCACGATATGACGACAGTAAAGTAATGAAATTGTGAAGTAATGAATTGAAAGAACATCATTTGCGCGGTTTGTTTGAATCTCAAACACTTAATAAAAATTCTCATGATGATTTGAGACAATTAATAGATGTATTTTCTAATCACTTATCAGCGTTAAATTGGCTAAAGGAAAACGGAAAATTGGGATACAGTGATGATATATTTACTGACATCAAAGTTGAATACTACTGTCAGACATGAATGGGAAAGAACACTTGCACAAAGGACAGACACAACTACATTCAAAATTATGATGGAGTTTTTGGAAGCACATTGCAAACTCATGAATAAATTGAATGACCCGTATAGCACTGGTGAGCGTAAGGACAATAAGAGTATGTCAAACTACAATCACGCATCTAGATTTAAATCAAAATCTTACGTGATAACAAATAAAATATGTCCATTATGTAAATCAGGTCACGCACTATATGGTTGTGAAGAATTCAAGAAACTAACTATAAAGGCTCGCATACAACGGGTTCGAGAATTGAGATTATGTTTCAATTGTTTAGATACAGGACATTTAAATAAGGATTGCAAATTAGGGTCATGTAAAAAATGTGGACGAAAACATAACTCACTTTTACATATTGAACCTACTTTAATTGAAACTATCTCAGAGGCTCCACAAGCAGAATATACACAGGTCAATAATGCATTTATGAATACACAACCCATATTACAAACAGAAAATTCATTAAATAGCCAGAGAAATTATAAAGTCAACACATTAAATAGTCAAATTGAATATGTACTACTAGGGACTGCGGTTGTTTATTTATACGATAGATCAGGAAATGTTCATGAGTGTAGAGCTCTATTAGATTCATGTTCACAGCCACATCTTATTATAGCATCATTTGCAAAAGGACTTAACTTGCCAATAAAGAAGGGTTTGGTGACACTCTCTGGTATAGAGCACGGAAGGACTAAAATTCAAGGCGAGGTATCAGTCAAATTGAAATCACGCGTAACTGATTTTTCGTCTACTACATGCCTTGTTTTAGATGAAATTGACAACAAATTACCTTCACATAATGTAGCGTCTGTTGGCATCAGAAGACCTACAGGAATTAAACTTGCAGACCCTGAATTTGATCAATCAAAACCAATTGATTTGCTCATTGGAGCTGGTAAATTTTATGAGCTTTTGTGCATTGGACAAATAAGAATACAACCAGATCAGCCCATTTTCCAAAAAACTCTCTTAGAATGGATTGCATCAGGTAACATTTTCCTACCATCAACTCTGAAGCACACGAAGTGCAATCTAATTCAAAACAAGGATTTACATCATCAGATTGAACAATTTTGGAAAATAGAAAATTGTTTCACCGATACTAGAAGTACCAGAAATACTGTTGATCCTGCAGAGATACATTTTCAGAAAACAACAAACCGAGATGAACGAGGGAGGTTTATCGTTAGTATTCCTTTCAATAAAGAGAAATTATCACACCTAGGAGATTCAAAGGAAATTGCGTTAAAACGATTATATGCTATAGAAAAAAAACTAGAAAGAATTTTGGAGTTAAAGGAACAATATGTGGAATTCATGAAAGAGTATTAATCACTTGGACATATGAGTGAGGTATCTAACCAAGACGTTACGGATAATAAACAACAGTTTTACTTGCCACATCATTTTGTATGCAAAACCAGCAGTACAACCACCAAACTACGTGTAGTATTCGATGGTTCAGCTAAAACATCAACCGGCATATCATTGAATAATACACAATACATAGGCACAACAGTACAAGATGATTTATTCTCCATAATATTGCGATTTCGGCACCATAGGTACGTTATTTCAGCAGACATAGCCAAAATGTATCGTCAGATACTTTTTGTGACTGAGCCTAGGCTCAGCCACACATGTTCCCCCCCCCCCCCCTTACCCCCTGCCGTAAGAACAGCCACCATGGGAACTCGTCCATTCCCAACCCAAAATGCTGACGTTGCATTTTGGGTTCCCATGCGCGAAATTCTGTCGCGATCGAGTCTTATCACTAAGATGTAACCTGATCGCGGCAGAATAAAACCCATGCGCGACAAAATTTCCTGTTGCGATCAAGTTTTATCACTCTGATAAAACTTGATCGCAACCCAATCATGGGATCGCGACGAACTGTCGCGATCGGATTTCATCACCGTCGTGATGAAATCCGATCGCGTAAGTTCTTTAAATCCAAATGAAGTGCTAATTGAGCACATTCTCGGTCGCCATGCGCGACTTATTGAAAGTGCGCATCAGCATTTTGGGTCCAGATTTAAGGGCTCCAAACTGACGCGCATTTTCAGTCGCGCTTTGGCCGGTGACTGGATCGGTCGTTTCCTTTCAATTCCCCATCTTTCACGCGATTAACAGTTCGCGCAAGGGTCACCGGGCAGACCTCCGACCCATAGACGATTTAGAAAAATTAAATTGAGAAAATGAAGTGCTGAACTGTCTACAAAATTAATTGAAAAGTGACTAAAAAAAAAAAAAAATAAAATCAGTTAGTTAATATCCCAAAAAAAAAAGGAACTATTGAATCATTGTGAAAAAATTTTAATTGAAAAGACAGTTTTAATAGAATCAGTTGTTTAATGTTTTTAATGAACTATTGAACTTTCTACAAAATTAATTGAGAAGTCAGTTAAAATAAAATCAGTTAGTTAATATTCCCAAAAAAAAAAAAAAAAAAAAACGAACTATTGAATCATTGTGCAAAAAATTTTGAAAAGACAGTTTTAATAGAATCAGTTGTTTTAATGTTTTTAATGAACTATTGAACTTTCTACAAAATTAGTTGAGAGGTCAGTTAAACTAAAATCAGTTAGTTAATATCCCCAAAAAAAAAAAAAAAAAACGAACTATTGAATCATGGTGCAAAAAAATTTTAATTGAAAAGACAGTTTTAATAGAATCAGTTGTTTAATGTTTTTAATGAACTATTGAACTTTCTACAAAATTAATTGAGAAGTCAGTTAAAATAGAATCAGTTAGTTAATATTCCAAAAAAAAAAAAACGAACTATTGAATCTTGGTACAAAAAAATAATAATTGAAAAAAACAGTTTCAATAGAATCAGTTGTTTAATGTTTTTAATGAACTATTGAACTTTCTATAAAATTAGTTGAGAAGTCAGTTAAAATAAAATCAGTTGGTAATATTCTAAATAGAAAAGAAAAAATTAACTATTGAACCTTTGTGCAAAATTAATAGAAAAGACAGTTATAATGGAAACAGTTGTTTAATGCTTTTAATATAAAATGTTTATGAAAATTTTTATGAAAATTAATTGAACTTCTTCCACCATCACCCCCCCCCGTTCCCAAACAAAACATTATATGAAACAACCAGGTGCAGGTGATCTTCACCCATAGGGGTAAGCACTCCCTGTTCCGTTCCCCACATACTCCCCGGGATAAAACATTTGGTGGCAGCGGTGGGATACCGATTGGCTCCCAAACACAAAAAAAAAAAGGGAATATAATAATAAAAAAAAAAAAAAACAAAATAAATAAAATAATAAAGTTAATAAATTAAAACATATAAAACGTAAAATTTAACTAAAAGTGAAGTGATAAGGGTTTTTGGGCTCCAGGCGAGCACAAAATTAAACCCCAACGAATTTCTTTTAGGGGCTCCAACCCTGCCCGCATCTTTATTGACCAGGGAGTCCTCAACAGATAGAATAAAAAAAACAACAATCAAACCAACTGCCAGCCAGGACGCACCACCCCGACCCACGAAGGAAGAATTGAAACATGAAACCGTGAGTTTTAGTTAAAAAAAAAAAAAAGGAAAAAAAAAAAAAACGATATTTTAATACCCAGATCCCCATATTTTTATAAACCTTTTTTGTAAACCTTTTTGAGAGCCAAATATTTTACTTTTTATAATTTTCAAAAACAATATATAATGAAAAATAACATTTGTAACTAAAAACGAATAATAGTCCGCGCGCCTAGAAGAAATCCAAGATTTCCCCTACCCAAGGTAAGAGTCTTGGACAGTCTGCTAGGCAAGGGAACTGTCACGCTGACATTCCGGCTTCTACGTACCCGATAATATAAAAATATAATAAAAAGAAAAT
Source organism: Chrysops caecutiens (assembly GCA_963971475.1). NCBI lineage: Eukaryota > Metazoa > Arthropoda > Insecta > Diptera > Tabanidae > Chrysops > Chrysops caecutiens. Next base: position 60,603,495 of record OZ020568.1, read on the forward strand.
TTTACTGTCCCCACATCCTCCTTCACCGGCTCTTGTTCCCCTTTTTGTGTCAGAAGAGTTCTAACCCGCATTCCGAATCGCATCCTTGTATCTCTCTTGCTGTCGGGAAATACGTGAGCTTGGAGCGTCATATTGAGAGGACTCTCCAAACATCCTTCCTCCAGATCGTATCGTAAACTTCGAATGTATCCCAAATTCTTCCGTTTTCATTGGTTGATGCTCGTTTCCTCATTGGTTATGCTTTATTTGGGTTGACCTATCTCCATGAACCGCTTCATGAAAGCAAGCTCGTACTAGCTCCGATCAGCCTACCAGTATCTTATCGTCGTGCCTCTTCCCTGTTAAAAAAAAAAAAAACAAAAAAAAAAAAACCTATCTAGATACAATAACTTGCATAGTCGACGACTCGTATAAAACCCTCTCTCACAAATTTGAACCCTTTTTTTGGGAGACTCCGAGTTTTTAAATCTTATTAATCGCAAAAGATTCTGCGGACCGATATTAAGAACTAGCTATAACCAATTTTAAACAAGGAGATAGTTGGTTAACAATGAATGTAACCGCCTAAACCCAAAACTTATCTAGTTCGTGAGTTTTTTTTTTGACACTCGTCAAAAGTACTGTTCAACACCCCTTCCTTGCTTCCTTTTTTTTTGGGTAATTGCTTTAATTCTTTATTAAATCCATCTAACGCTCGAATTAATTTCTTGATCTCGGCGCTAACTCCACCTTCCTTTGATCAGCTTTGATCTTCGATTAACTCTTGCTCAACAGTACCCTTCAAACATCCTAATAATGTCTCCTCCCACGTTTCACGATCTTTGCCTCGCACAAATGCAAATCAATTCAGAGATCGTCAAGTTATATAACAACTTCAGTAAGGCGCCCAAATCTTCAAGGACCGCCGATTATACAAAAAGGAAACTCAGCCTCCTAGAGGAAGCTTGGGGAAATTTCCAAAAGGGACATGTTTCTCTCAAAGATCACCCCGAACGGGATGATAAGCATGAATATTTCACTCTCGACTGCCATGGGAAGGCCCACGATTGGTACAAGACCACGAAAGCGGCCCTTAGTGATTGGCTCGTTAGCCCCTCACTAGCTAAGGCCACCAGTCAATTTTTCATACCTCCAGCCCCCGAAACTCAAAAAAAGGCTAACGCCCCCGAAGCCGAATCCGAAGTCAACGAATCACCTAATCCGGGAAGGCTCAGGCTCCAAAAGGAAAGGAGCCAGGTAATCCGGCGGATTGCTTCTCAAATTACCCCTGACTTCCTCCGAGACGCTAGCAAGGTTGCCTTACAGAATAAAATCACCACCCTGAAAAAATACTGGGAACCTTTTGAGCAAACCCATTTCCAAATTCTAGCGGATTTGTACGACGACGAGGAAGAAGATTCATATTTTACCAGTAACACATTCGAGGAGATCCAAGGACAATATGATAACACCTTTGACCTCCTGCAAGACGGGTTGCAGGACAGATACCCTTTTCAAGAACCTAATATTCAGGACCAATTAAATGCTACATTGGGCTCAATTCTACACCATGCTTCTCCAACGTCCGGGTTCTCACTTGCAAATTCGCAACGACTGTTGCCAGAATTTTCCGGAAATACCAGGGATCTACACCGATTCCTTACCTGTGCGGATGACATTTTTTCCACTGTGTCAACGGGGACAGACCATCAAAGTTTCATGGGTCTTGTCAAAAGTAAATTGAGTGGTCCAGCGTACGACGTGTACAAATATAACCCCACTGACGACTGGACTGTTCTACGTTCCGCTCTATCATCCAAGTTCGAAACCCGACTATCCAGATTTACCCTACAAACCCAATTAGGACAGTTAAAGCAGAAAACTGGCGAGGGTGTTAAGGAATTCTTAAATCGCCTGACCACCACCTTTACTCTGTTAAACGAAGCCACGCGAAAATATACAAGCGACAACGTCCTGTTGAGATCCCTTCTTAAAGACAACGAGGCGCAGGCCGTCAGAACCCTCGAAGACGGGCTGCTAAATGGCCAGCTGCAAATGCTTGCCAAGGTATTTTCTGAAAAGAAACTCGCCTCAATGTCCGACTATATATTAGAGCACGCGACGCGACTTAATCAAATCAATACCCCGAGACAGGATCCAACGAAGCCCCGGGTAGATCCACCACAGCAGAACCCTTTAAGGAATACTACCTGCTTCAGATGTGGCCAGCCAGGTCACATCGCCCCACAGTGCCATTTACCGCCCCGCTCCGTACAACGCCAGGAAAGGTCTAACCCATCTACAATACACCACCTCTCGTCCGGGAACAGAACCCCTGAAAACTCCATTCTAAAACAAATTCCAAAAATCTGTAATTATTGCCATAACAAAGGCCACACAATTGACGAATGTCGGAAGAGGGAGACCAACAACCGAAGAAGAAGGCCACCATATAACCCACAATCGCGTTACTCACAACCCCTGTCTCCTCTGTCACCACCGAATCCTCCTTATCCGTCAACTACGCATTCCAACAACCCGGAAAACTCCCAGGTGCGGGGGAAATTCGTCGGCAACCCCCCGCAGATCGTCATTCAGGCCGATGTACATGGGAATCGAACCCAACCTTCCAACACTCAAGGATAAAACTCCCCATAACCGTACGACCTTCATCCATAACCCTCACCCTAGCCTCTAAAGTGTCCGTTAGTCCATACACCGAATTCTTAATAGATACCGGAGCGGAGATCAGCTTAGTTCGAAGTCAGTCACTGAAACCTGGCAGCAGGTATTACAGCGATATTATTTGTCATATCAATACAGTCTTTTCCCAATCTACTTCCACAGAAGGCCTCATAATAAGCGAACTACACCACGAAGGTGCAGATTTCCAAATCGAACATCCTTTCCAAATTCTGAGGGATGCTTCGGCAATGGCGTATGAAGGTTTATTAGGTCACGACTTCTTGACCAGATATAAGGCACAAATTGATTATGGGGCTCAGACACTAACACTCGAGGTCGGTCACAACTCGATTCCTTACACCTTGGAGCAATATCTCAATGATTTCCCTCAGTTTTATCGTAGGACTATAAACTCCACGAATCACCGTCCTGGGCAAGACGTTAAACTGCACCCAACGTCCAATCCTTCTTTAGTATTCTCATCTAATACACGTCCTTGGCAAGACGCTAAACTGCAACCAACTATTTCGTCCCCGTCGTTTTCATCACCATCCTCGTCAGCGTCGTCTTCGCTTATTCCCTCTTCTTCGGGTTCTTCAACTCCGTCCGCATCTCCCTCGTCAGTCCCGTCAGTTCACCGTCCTGGGCAAGACGTTAAACTGCACCCAACGTCCAATCCTTCTTCAGTATTCTCGTCTAATACGCGTCCTGGGCACGACGTTAAACTGCACCCAATAATATCTTCTTCGTCGCCTTCGATCATATCTCCGTCCTCGTTAATAAAGACAACAATAGTAACTCCTTCCTCGTTAGTGAAGTCAGAAGTATCTCCTTCCTCGATAGTTAAGTCAGAAATATCTCCTTCCTCGTTAATAAAGTCAACAATAGTATCTCCTTCCTCGTTAGTGAAGTCAGAAGTATCTCCTTCCTCGTTAGTTAAGTCAGAAGTATCTCCTTCCTCGATAGTTAAGTCAGAAATATCTCCTTCCTCGTTAATAAAGACAACAGAAGTATCGCCTTCCTCGTTAGTGAAGTCAGAAGTATCTCCTTCCTCGTTAGTTAAGTCAGAAGTATCTCCTTCCTCGTTAGTTAAGTCAGAAGTATCTCCTTCCTCGATAGTTAAGTCAGAAATATCTCCTTCCTCGTTAATAAAGTCAACAATAGTAACTCCTTCCTCGTTAGTGAAGTCAGAAGTATCTCCTTCCTCGATAGTTAAGTCAGAAATATCTCCTTCCTCGTTAATAAAGTCAACAATAGTAACTCCTTCCTCGTTAGTGAAGTCAGAAGTATCTCCTTCCTCGATAGTTAAGTCAGAAGTATCTCCTTCCTCGTTAGATAAGTATATATCTCCTTCCTTGTTAATTAACCGTCCTGGGCAAGACATCAAACTGCAACCAGCAACATCTTCTCAAAAGGGCATTCGTCCTGGGCACGACGGTAAACTGCAAACACCTTTCAACCCAAGTACCTTAAGTCGTGCGATCATTCCAGCTCGAGCAGAAACAATCCACTTAATACCCACTACGGCTTCCACAGAAACGGTAATATCGAATAAAGAAATAATTCCCGGAGTGTATATAGGCAATTCTATTGGTACTCCTGAAAATGGAATGGTAAAAGTCTTAATCCTCAATACTACAGAGGAAGACGTTAGTTTACCCCTCCATGATCTGGACCTAGAGTATCTAGATGCAAAGAATTTCGACATGATAACTCCAAACTTCGACCAAGATCCGATTGAGGGCAGAATAAAAAAACTGCAGAACCTTGTAAAATTGGACCATTGTAATGAAGAAGAAGAGACATCAATTCGAGATATCTGTAGAACCTTCAATGATATATTTTATCTAGAAGGAGATATATTGTCCTACACGGACGCGACTACCCATAAAATTGAGGTAGAAGCCAATCATCCCCCTATATACACAAAACCGTACAGATTACCGGAGGCAAATCGTAAGGAAGTGGATAACCAAGTCCAAGAGATGCTAAAATCAGGCATTGTCAGACCATCCTATAGTCCCTGGAACTCTCCCCTACTCCTCGTGCCGAAGAAACCCGATGAACAAGGGAATAAGAGATGGCGAGTAGTGGTAGATTTCCGGCGTCTTAATGAGATTACGGTAGGAGACGCGTTCCCTCTACCAAATATAACAGACATATTGGACCAACTTGGGAAATCTAAGTATTTTACGACGCTCGACTTGGCCAGCGGATTCCACCAGATAAGAATGGACGACAGGGATCGGGAAAAAACAGCCTTCAGTACGCCTTATGGCCATTACGAATACAATCGAATGCCATTCGGTCTGAAAGGAGCTCCCGCTACATTCCAAAGAACTATGAATAATATCTTGTCTGGATTACAAGGAATTCACTGCTTCATTTATATGGACGACATAGTCATCCATGGCTACAATCTATCTCAACACAACAATAGGCTCATTGCTGTATTCCAACGTTTACGCGACTTCAAACTAAAGTTGCAGGCAGAAAAATGCCATTTTCTTCGGAAAGAAATCATGTATCTGGGACACTTAATTACGGAAAACGGTGTCAAACCAGACCCAGGGAAGATAACAGCAGTCAAAACATATCCAAGACCTAAAAAGGTAAAAGATATCAGAGCTTTTCTCGGATTTATCGGGTATTACCGCCGATTTATCCCAAATTTCTCTAAGATCGCCAAACCCTTGACCAACCTTTTAAAAAAGGACGTAACCTTTAAATTTGATGCCCTTTGTGACGAAGCTTTTACGAACTTAAAGCAACGGTTAATAACCTCTCCCATCTTGGCATACCCCGATTTTTCGCGGCAATTCTACGTCACGGCCGATGCCAGTGACATAGCTCTAGGAGCTGTTCTCTCGCAGCAAGACGAAGATGGAGATCACCCCATTGCATACGCGAGCCGAGCTCTAAACGGTGCCGAAACAAGATACTCGACGATAGAGAAAGAATAACTTGCTATCGTGTACGCCGTGGAACAATTTCGTCCATATGTATATGGAAGGAAGTTCTCCATTATCACTGACCACAAGCCTCTAGTTTGGCTCATGAATCTAAAGGACCACTCGTCAAGATTGATGAGATGGAGAATCCGTTTGGAAGAATACGACTACACGATAACTCACAAGGCCGGGAAACTTAATGCAAACGCCGATGCCTTAAGTAGAGTAACCGCGGAAGTACAAGAGAACTCTCCTGAGACTGATAAATCGGAAAATCGAAACGACCCTAAAAACACCACCTCTCTATACGCGATAACAAGAAGCCAAGCAAAGGTCACTGATAACCTGGACCAGGATGCACAAAAGAAGGCCAGGACCAATAATGACAACTACTTATCATCATCCCTCATTGAAACCGACGACTCCTTATTACTGTCTAAATCTGCCCGCGCCAAATTCTTTATTTTGCCCACAAGGGACACAAATCTTGAACGGCGTTTAGCCACCATACTAAGTGTCGATTTGAGTGAAATCAATTTCTCCCTCGAACCTAAAATATTCCCGTTCAAAGAATCCGATTTCATTGTCAAAAGATTAATACTTCCCCTTCGTACCCCTCAGGATGAGGACAACCTCAACACTACCCTCTCCAACTTCGTATCCCTGGCCGTAGAAAGAAACCTGAAGACCATACACATAAGTATTCCGAAACTGGACTTACAGACCCTAATGACACTTAAGGACAAAATCCGTAAGGCGTTTAAAATCGACGCAATACTCCATGTCGAAACAATTAGGTACATAGATGACCCCAAGGAAAGGGAGCAAATAATAAAAGATTTCCATTTGCTGCCCACGGGAGGTCACCAAGGTGTATCTCGGACCTTGAAGAGGATCAAGAAACAGTTTTATTGGGAAGCAATGACCCAAGCTGTTATAACATTTATTAGAAACTGCGCACTGTGCCAAATAAACAAAGTATCGCGAAATCCTAAAATCCCTATGAAAATAACCTCAGTGAGTTCTAAGCCTTTCGAAAGAATTTATTTAGATGTTGTGGGGCCACTACCCGTTTCGTACCTAGGAAGTAAATACCTCCTCACTTTCCAGGATGATTTAACAAAATTTTCGGAGGCAATACCTATTCCCAATGCCGAATCAACCACCCTCGCGGAAGCGTTTACTACTACAATCATATGTAGACACGGAATACCTGAAAGTATATTGACTGATCAAGGTGCAAACCTGATCGCAGGAGTGTTTCAGGAAGTCTCCAAACTCCTAAGAATCAAGAGGTTGAAAACAACTCCTTACCACCCTCAGTCTAACGGAGCCCTAGAGAGAAGTCATCGAACTCTAGCGGAATACCTCCGTTCTTACATAGAAAAGGATCCACTGTCATGGGACACCTGGGTTCCTTACCCCATGTTCGTGTACAACACTACTCCCCACTCAAGTACCAATTATTCTCCGCACGAACTCCTTTACGGCTTTCCCGCCGAAGTTCCGAACCATCTGAAGTCCTCCCCCGAAATTGGGTACAATTACGATAATTATGCTCACGAACTCAAGGCACGACTCCGGCACTGTCATCAAATCGCTAGACAGATCGCGTTAGAAAACAAACAGCGATCCAAACAATACTACGATAGGGGAACACAACAAAAATCCTTTGAAATCGGAGATCTGGTCCTTCTAAGAGCGAGAACAAGAGACAACAAATTCTCACCCTTATGGCAAGGCCCTTACACTTTAACTCAGGTGAATACCCCTGAAAACTCAACAATAAAAATAAAAAACAAGGAAAAACGCGTACATAATAACGACTTAAAAAAATTCATACATCCATAATTTCTTAACTAAGTTCTCTCTCAAACTAAAACCTCTTCCTTTCGTTCCCAGGGCAAGGGTTTATCTGTTCGCGGTCCTGTGCCTTACCGTCTCAGCTTTCTCTCGCGAGGAGCTGGGAATCCAAATTACTCCTCTCACTTCCACGGTCGGCTTATACTTCGAAGAAATAGGAAGGACGAGGCTGTTCACAAGCGAATGGAAGATAATAACTTACTACGACCTAGCGGCCTTCCAGGAAGAATACCTCTCAATATTAAGAATCACGGGTAAGCTTCAGCAAATGTGTAGCCAGTTGGCCTCTGAGACGCCTTTAAAAACGATCTGCCTCTCTTCTATCACGCAATTAGATAACTTGGAGGAAGCGATAGAAAACAAAAATAGGATTATATTTCCCCCGCTTAGAAAAACTAGGTCCCTTTTTAATTTTGTCGGGAAGATTACCAAACCCCTTTTTGGAATCCTTAATGAGGACGATGCTCAAAGATACGACGAGCAAATACGAACCCTTCAACGAAATAACCATCACTTACATTCCCTATTGAAAAATCAGACCTCTATCCTGGACGCGACCATTAATCTAACCAATAAAACTCGGGAAAGCATTAGGAAAGATCGTGCCGTAATTTTCACCAAAATAACCACCCTCGAATCCAAGGTCTCCAAAGTTGAAAATCAAGTACATGTAAATGAATGGGCAACCGAAATAAACTCTCTTTTCTCGTTAGTCCTTATTATTATAAATCAATACCAATCTACTCAATCCGACCTGATAGATCTCCTAGCAGATGTAAAACACGGCCAATTTCACCCTACGCTCATAACTCCTTCTCAGATAGAAAACCTTCTCTCCACCATTCGGCAGGAAATGGACCCTCAAAAAACTCTTCCATTCGACCCTCTTCCCAATATGATATGGCAAATCTACAAGCTCTCCACTATGTCCGCCACAATAATTAATTCTAAATTAATCATCGAATTAAAATTACCCCTACCTTTCAGAGATGTATATCAAACCTTCAGGATTCTTCCACTACCTACAGTCTACAACAACTCCCTTTGTTATATTCAACCCTCTTCCGAAATCCTCTTGGTCGATCTTAACCGAGAGCATTTTTATGAAATGAGCATTAGCGATTTTCACGACTGTCTATCCTCAGACGCCTCTAAATTCTTCTGTCGAGCGAAATTCCCTATTTTTAATGCTTAGTCAAGCCCGTTCAAATGTGAAATTGCCCTCATAAGGAGTGGCGTGGATACATCCCAGTGCCAACTTACTTGTACCGAGCGTACTTCTTACTGGATTTCCCTTTCTCGCCCTAACACTTGGATCTACGCCACCAAGACACTCCGCAATGCCGACGTCGTGTGTAACAACACTGTTCAGTCCTTCGAACTAAACCAGACAGCGTTACTCCACATTGAACCCACTTGCTACCTCAGAACCAGTAACTTCATCATACATGGCCAAAACGAGAGGCAAAGCTCTAGTTTCCCCCATACCATACGCCACATAAATGTCACAGCTCTTTTGGCAACCAAGCCTGATCCTAAATACACGACTCTACCCCCTCCCGAGGGCCCTTACATCAAAGAATCCCCAAGAAAACCAGAGGACGACTTGGACGAATTGGCAGCAAAAATTTCACAGCAGAAGAGAGACGAACAGGTACCCCTCCTGAACCTGAACAACCACCACATTCACCACTACACTATGTTATACGTAGTCCTCTCCCTTATTCTCGTAATTGGAATTATGCAATTATTTAAAAGAGGACGCCAGCGAAACCTTCCCCTTCAAGTCGTGGCAGAACAAAGAAGCCACATTCCTCCCACCCCAAACCCAAGACTCTCGTTGTTTCACATACCATCTCCGCCCCAAGAAGAGGATTCACCAAACAGTTTAACGTCCTAAGCACGACGTTAAACTGCCCCTTCAAGTCCTTCCACCTCTCAGTAAGGACCCTTTTCGTTCATCCCAGCCGTGATGTTGAAATATTCTCTCTCTCACAAAATAAAAGCCCTTTTCTCTCCGTATAATTACCTCTTGTTCTCTCTCCCTTTCTCTCCGGTTTATTTTCGAATACGTTAAATACGTTTTTGTCTTACTCGACACACCCCATTCGTCCTAAGCATGACATTAAACTGCATCCCCTTTCCTTAACTCTCTTTTTTTTTCTCTTTTCGGACTCTGTTCTCCAGCCCCATTTGCTCCTCACAAGCACGACGTTAAATTGCCCTGCCCCTTTTCTCAAACATAACGTGAGCAGCCCAACGATTTCAGTCCAACGATCTTCATCGTCCCAGGCATGACGTTAAACTGCTCTCTCTTTCTTTTTCTTTTCTCTCTCCCTTTACTCTTGTTACTTGGAATACACTATGGATTTCAACTGAATATATATATTTTTTTTGAAAGCCCTCTCCTTTTCCTTCATTTTTTTTTTTGTGGTGTTTATGTCGGGATTTAGAATATTTTCGTTTCAACCTAGATCCATTCTTGCCCTGTTAAACATTTTTACCTTGGATAAAATTTTAGAATTTGAGCTCCGTTTAGATGAGGAATTACTTGATTGTACTTGGCTGTCTGCTAATAAGATACTTTGTTTCAAATCCACGTCTCAATCGTCCCAAGCACGACGATAAACTGCTCTCCCCAAATCGTTGCACTGTGTTCCCCCTAGAGCTAGAAGTCTAATTTAATTGTTTTATCCCTCTCCTTTTTTTTCTCCTTTATAAGAACTGCACAGTCGGCATACCAAACATATTCTAACCGTCGTTATTGTTTGAAGTCAAGTAAGTCACTTCGTTCCCTTAGTGCGACACGAACCTCTAAAACCCTCCTTGTTTTCCGTCAACCCTTGCGCAGCCGAATAACGTTCATGTCCTAGGCCGCATCGTCAAAACCCCCTTTCGTGCTATCCTTTTTGATGTTTTTTTATTATTATTATTTTTTTTTTCCCCTCTTTGAACTTTCGCCCCATTTATTAGTCCCAAGCATGACGTTAAACTGCTCTCCTAATATCTCTTGTCTTCCTCTCCCTTTGTGACTTTGCGTTTTTTGTTTTCGATCAAACTGAACATAGTTCAACACACCCGTAGTCCCAAGCATGACGTTAAACTGCTCTCCTAATATCTATATCTGTTGTCTTTCCTCCCCCTTTGTGACTTTGCGTTTTTTGTTTCCGATCAAACTGAACATAGTTCAACACACCCATCGTCCCAAGCATGACGTTAAACTGCTCTCCTAATATCTCTTGCTTTTCCTCCCCCTTTGTGGCTTTGCGTCTTTGCTTTCGATCAAACTGAACATAGTTCAACACACCCCATTCGTCCTAAGCATGACATTAAACTGCATTATCGAAATCCTTTTTTTTGCCCTTTTTATCTCTCTTTTTCTCTCCTTCCCTTCTTCTTCTTTCTCTTCTTTTCTCTCTGTATTCTTTGGAATCTCGCGCCCCATTCATTCGTCCCAGGCATGCCGCCAAACTGCTCGCTCGACAACCAAAACCCCTCTTTGTCTTTTCCTCCCCCTTGTGACTTTACTCCTTTTGCTTTCGATCAAACTGCACATAGTTTGGTTTACCCCTTCGAACTTGGTACCACAGTACCGTCAATCTCCAACTCACTTCTATTATTCTGCTGTCATTTTAATAATTCCACTAACGCGTTATTCTAATTCCATTTTTTTTTTAACAAAATTTTTATTACCCACCGTTTGTTGAGATAATAACCATTTGCTCAAGTAAATAAGTCGTCTCGTTCTTTTCATGCGTTATTTTATAATGGTTCCCTAACTGGGCTGCTAGCTAGCCTTCTCACAACCACAGGCCCCTGCTAAACCTACGAATTGGGTCCTACAGTTGTTTTTCCATTTCGTCTCAGTTGTTTTGCTTTCGACTGGACAGGTACCCTCCTCCAGTCCAAGCCAACTACACCCCCGCACTAGGATTATAATCCCTCTCCCCCTCTTGTATCTACCTTCCTCCGCTGACCAGGCCTGCGAATTTCCTGACCGAATATAAGAATTAATACGACTATAAATATTATGGCTAATGCAAGGGCCGATGAAGGAAAAGGATGAAAAATATCCCCAGGATCCAATAAAAATCCTATAAGGCTCTCAAGAGGTATAACTTTAAGAAAAAATGTATAAGAGTATATAAGCGAAAAGGAATTGTAAGCCCTAATGGCGAAGAAGAAAAAAATGTAATACTGATGTAAGGCAGATATAGACATATATGGAAAATATGTATATGCCTAAATCTACCATAAATTATAGAAAAAGACCCATGTATTTACCTAGCATTAAGAATAAATAACTTAACATGATAAGTTACATATAGTAAACAATTTCAAAAAAAATATTTAACAAAAAAAAAAATAATCATACCATAGAACAGTCCCGGTTTCGCACGAGTTCAGAACTTCCATTTCTCTCTCTAAATCCGCAACATTTAGCCACCTCAACAACAAAAATTTCCCCGAAATTTTTGTTTTTCCAAGGGGGGTGGAATGTTGTGACTGAGCCTCAGCCACACATGTTCCCCCCCCCCTTACCCCCTGCCGTAAGAACAGCCACCATGGGAACTCGTCCATTCCCAACCCAAAATGCTGACGTTGCATTTTGGGTTCCCATGCGCGAAATTCTGTCGCGATCGAGTCTTATCACTAAGATGTAACCTGATCGCGGCAGAATAAAACCCATGCGCGACAAAATTTCCTGTTGCGATCAAGTTTTATCACTCTGATAAAACTTGATCGCAACCCAATCATGGGATCGCGACGAACTGTCGCGATCGGATTTCATCACCGTCGTGATGAAATCCGATCGCGTAAGTTCTTTAAATCCAAATGAAGTGCTAATTGAGCACATTCTCGGTCGCCATGCGCGACTTATTGAAAGTGCGCATCAGCATTTTGGGTCCAGATTTAAGGGCTCCAAACTGACGCGCATTTTCAGTCGCGCTTTGGCCGGTGACTGGATCGGTCGTTTCCTTTCAATTCCCCATCTTTCACGCGATTAACAGTTCGCGCAAGGGTCACCGGGCAGACCTCCGACCCATAGACGATTTAGAAAAATTAAATTGAGAAAATGAAGTGCTGAACTGTCTACAAAATTAATTGAAAAGTGACTAAAAAAAAAAAAAAATAAAATTAGTTAGTTAATATCCCAAAAAAAAAAAGGAACTATTGAATCATTGTGAAAAAATTTTAATTGAAAAGACAGTCTTAATAGAATCAGTTGTTTAATGTTTTTAATGAACTATTGAACTTTCTACAAAATTAATTGAGAAGTCAGTTAAAATAAAATCAGTTAGTTAATATTCCAAAAAAAAAAAAAAACGAACTATTGAATCATTGTGCAAAAAATTTTAATTGAAAAGACAGTTTTAATAGAATCAGTTGTTTAATGTTTTTAATGAACTATTGAACTTTCTACAAAATTAATTGAGAAGTCAGTTAAAATAAAATCAGTTAGTTAATATTCCCAAAAAAAAAAAAAAAAAAAAACGAACTATTGAATCATTGTGCAAAAAATTTTGAAAAGACAGTTTTAATAGAATCAGTTGTTTTAATGTTTTTAATGAACTATTGAACTTTCTACAAAATTAGTTGAGAGGTCAGTTAAACTAAAATCAGTTAGTTAATATCCCCAAAAAAAAAAAAAAAAAACGAACTATTGAATCATGGTGCAAAAAAATTTTAATTGAAAAGACAGTTTTAATAGAATCAGTTGTTTAATGTTTTTAATGAACTATTGAACTTTCTACAAAATTAATTGAGAAGTCAGTTAAAATAGAATCAGTTAGTTAATATTCCAAAAAAAAAAAACGAACTATTGAATCTTGGTACAAAAAAATAATAATTGAAAAAAACAGTTTCAATAGAATCAGTTGTTTAATGTTTTTAATGAACTATTGAACTTTCTACAAAATTAGTTGAGAAGTCAGTTAAAATAAAATCAGTTGGTAATATTCTAAATAGAAAAGAAAAAATTAACTATTGAACCTTTGTGCAAAATTAATAGAAAAGACAGTTATAATGGAAACAGTTGTTTAATGCTTTTAATATAAAATGTTTATGAAAATTTTTATGAAAATTAATTGAACTTCTTCCACCATCACCCCCCCCCGTTCCCAAACAAAACATTATATGAAACAACCAGGTGCAGGTGATCTTCACCCATAGGGGTAAGCACTCCCTGTTCCGTTCCCCACATACTCCCCGGGATAAAACATACTGATTAAACCCGAAGAACGAGCATTACAGCGAATTTTCTGGCGTGATAATAGTAAATCACAAGTAAAATCATTTGAATTAAATACTGTTACTTATGGTACAGCCTCAGCACCCTTTCTAGCAACCAGATGCATGTATCAACTCGGAACATCATGCAAAAAGGAATATCCTTTGGCTAGTAAAACAATCATTCATGATTTTTATGTGGATGACCTATTGAGTGGTACAGACAATCTTGAGACAGCTAAGCAATTAAAATTGGACTTGGAGAATATCCTTGGACGGGTATGTTTCAACCTACGGAAATGGGCATCTAACGAATCAAGTATCATTGAGGATACTAATGAACTAACAAGCAACAAGGTGAAACTACAAGGTGACAAGGATCCTAAACACTGGGACTTATTTGGGATTCTAAGATTGATAGCCTGCAATATCGGGTGACACATGGTAACGCTCGTAAAGTTACAAAGCGCATAATTTTATCAATCATCGCAAAAATATATGACCCATTGGGCCTCGTAGGACCTTTAATAATACCTGCTAAAATTCTAATGCAAGCCATATGGGGTTTAAATTTAAATTGGGATGAATCTCTTCCACAGCATTTACATTTACAATGGGAGCAAATTTATAGTGAACTAATGAGTCTAAATTCAATAACCATCAATCGACATGTACTAATACACAATTCAAAGAAACACGAGTACCATGGGTTCTGTAATGCGTCAGAAACAGCATACGGAGCATGTATATACGTTACCTCCATAGCAGAAAATGGTTCTCGAGATACACATTTACTTTGTGCAAAGTCACGAGTAGCACCGTTGAAAACATTATCTATACCACGACTTGAACTACTAGGAGCAGTATTGTTGGCACAATTAGCACATAAGGTGTCAACAGCGTGTGGTATAGATAAAGAAATGTGGTACTATTGGACTGATTCAATGGTCAAATTAGCTTGGATAACGGCTCCAGCTAACAGATGGAAAACATTTATAGCCAATAGGACAACAGAAATCCAAGAGTTAACAGCAGTGTCTAATTGGAATCATATAGAATCATTCAACAACCCTGCTGATTTAATATCACGTGGCACTACTGTGACAGAATTGAAAGCTTCACATCTTTGGTGGCATGGTCCGAAGTGGCTGGCTGAAACTAAATTTAAATGGCCTAAACACAGTGACATAGAATTAACCAATGTACCTGAACAACGTCAAGTTGTATTCATTACAAAGAATATAACAAAATGTGAAATATTTTCTCGATTCTCATCGTTTACCAGGTTAATTCGATCAATAGCATACATATTGAGATTTGTTCAAAACTGTAAACTAGCAGCTGAGATCAGAAACAAACAAGAAAGGGTTTCAAACCAACGTCAAACACGATCATCATCAGCAAAAACACCAATCAGTAAACAAACTTCACCATTAAGTAATGCAGAAGTCGAAGCGGCTACATGCCTCATATTAAAGTGTGCTCAATCTGACATGTTTAGAAGTAAAATGGACTGTTTATCAAAGGGACATGAATTGACAAAGAACAGTAACATCACTCAACTTAACCCTTTCATTGATGACTCAGGTTTACTGAGAGTAGGTGGCAGATTGCAAATGGCTAAATTGCCCTTCACTCATATATTGGAACCAAACCATGAAATATCCCAGTTAATAATCAAAAATGAACATGTGCGATTACTACATGCTGGATGCCAGGCCGTGCTGTCATCACTACGGGAGCGATATTGGATAATACGCGGGAAGAATACTATAAAAAATTGATACGACACTGTGTCACTTGCTTCAGAGTTCGACCCAAGAGTACAACATATATAATGGGCAACTTACCAGCTGCACGAGTAGCATCAATAAAACCATTTTTTAATAGTGGCGTAGATTACGCAGGACCAATATTAATCCAAGAACGCGGGCGTGCACGTAGTGCAATCAAGTCATATATATGCATATTTATATGTCTTGCAACCAGAGCTGTTCACATCGAATTATCAGTTGACCTATCAACAAACTCATTCTTAAACTGCTTCAAACGATTTATTTCTCGGCGAGGAATGTGCAGAAATATAAACTCTGATAATGGACTCAATTTCGTAGGAGCAAACAAGGAATTAAGTGACTTAAACCGATTTCTAAACGGCGAAGAATTTAAAACTGGTGTTGTCAATCATTGCACAGTTTTACAAGTGAATTGGCATTTCAATCCTCCCAGTGCACCTCATTTTGGAGGAATCTGGGAAGCGGCAGTTAAATCTGCCAAACATCATTTGAGACGCGTGATCGGCGAAACAAAGCTAACATTTGAAGAACTGTATACCCTGCTGACACAAGTTGAAGCATGTCTGAATTCCCGACCACTTTCCCCAATCTCAGATGATCCCAAGGATCTGACACCCCTCACTCCTGGTCATTTCCTAGTTGGAGACTCATTGACTGCCTTACCAGAACGAGACATCCAGCATTTAAAGGTTGGTCGTTTAGACAGATACCAACATCTACAATACATGTTACAACATTTTTGGAAGAGATGGTATCGAGAATACTTACCACAGTTACAAACCAGACAGAAATGGAATCAAGCCAATTCACAAGTTATAAAACCAAATGCAATGGTGTTAATTCAAGAGGATAATATGCCACCTATGCAATGGCAACTGGGCCGAATAGTCCAATTACACCCTGGTTCTGATGGAGTTACCAGAGTAGTTACAGTTAGGGTGTCCAAGGGAATAATCAAGAGACCAGTGACAAAATTATGTGTCTTACCAATAACAGAAACCTAATCATAACTAAGTACATTTCTTAAAGATCCAATTACAGTCATCCAACTTATCCATAGTTGAAAGATATTCTTTCAAGGCGGGTGTATGTTACAATGTTGCTAAGGCTGGCGGGTGCGGCGCACACACATTGTGTCAACGCATGATCCAGACACCGATAACAATCTAATGGGTTTTTAATGTGTCTGGATCATGTGTTCCTGCAACCTAAAAATTCACCATCCACAAGCGTAAACAACAGTCATCATGGGATCTTCGTCAACAACAGTCATCATGGGATCTTCGTCAACGACAGTCATCATGGGATCTTCGTCAACGACAGTCATCATTGGGTCCTCAACATCAACAGTCAACAACAACTCATAGACAGCAGCACAAGAACATAATATACATATTATACTACAATAATATTAAATTGGACTAATTTACTCGAATTGAATGTAATTAATAAATCAGTGACTAGAATACAGAATAAACAAATTCAAACAGTAAGTAAATGTGAATTATGAGTGCTTATTAAATTAAAATTAATTTCAATTAGATACGTGCAATCAAGAAAGTTTGATGAGTGTTTTAAATCTTACACCAAAATCTGCCGCGGTATATCGGGATGGTAAGTTTAATTACAGCAAACATAAATAATTTTTAAAATATATTAATTTTAAGCTGAGGAAAATGCAATTATCCCTTCGCTTAATGTGACTCCAACTTCTAGCTACAGGCTAGAAAGGTTATGTGATCCAGACTGCAGCCAGGAGTGGCCTTCTCAGCCGTTGGTCTTCACCGAAGATGAACAACAACCAGTGGAGGAGGATAACATGGATGTGAATAGCCGGAGTACATGGGTCGAAGCTCAAATACAATGCCTTTTATGTTCCTATGAGAAGCATTGCGAAAAACTTGGAAAATGCGTCAAACTACGAAATAAAAGGAAGCTTTGGGAAGCGATTAAGATCGATTTATGCGCTCATGGCTATTCATTTACTGTCGCCCAAATCGAAACGAAAATTCGGGCTTTGGAGCGACAGTATAAAAAAATTACTCTTCATAATACTAATGTCGTTTTCGACTGGGCACAAAAATCAATTTTTAAATCAATTTTTTTGATCTAGATCAAAAAATAATGTTCGACTGGTCAGAAAAATTGATTTATTTTTTGATCTAGATCAATTTTTCGAGATCTGGATTTATTTTCAGATTTACAAATACATACACAAATCTGTTATTTGACATTTGTCAAAATTGTGTTGTCAAAAGCAGTTTGCCGTTTGCGAATTTATTCGAATTTTTTTTATAGTAAATATTAATTATAATATCAAGAAGGAAATTTTCATTAAATTAAATTAAGTAAATAATAAATAATTTTCAATAAATAAATACAAATAATTTTCGAATAAAAGTGACGCTTCACTCACACAAAGAAGTTCTTACAGATTGACGCTAGCATGTTCAAGACGGGTTAAAAAGATCAATTTTTAAATCAATTTTTAAATCAATCTGTAATTACCAGTCGAAAACCACATAAGAGTGGTCGCAATAGGATTACTATGCAGCATCATACGTAATAACTTTTCGGATTTTCCTGTGTCGTGTTTGTCCTTTTATATTTCATATTTCCCGAAGGAGGGTGTTTTATGCAATATTTTTTTTCTATTTTAATATTTCAATATATTTTATAGCATTTTAAAGAGGATTTTTGGGGCAAGGCGTGGGGCGATGCCAGATTATAAGCTGGGGACGACTGGGGATGGTGTTTCCCGCGAGGAAGCCATTGAGGCCAGTTCGCAACAGTCTTCTGTGGAGGGAGAGGTTCTTACACCAATTCAAACTCAGGAGACTTGTTTAGAAACCACACCAAGGACAACCCAGGAGAATCGATTTGGGCCTTCATCTGCTGGTAATCATATAAAAATTATAAATAGTTTCAAATTTTTAATCATACTTTATTAAACAGGTACGAGCCGTGGACGAAATTCATCCACGCGGTCCATCTTCCCAGAGTTTTGCGAAAAACTCATCAAAATTGAGGAAAGGAAGATGGAGATCTGGCAGGAAGAACTTCTGCGCACTAGAGAAAGGGAGGACAAGAGACTCGCAATAGAGAGCGAGAAGTTAAACCTGCTGGAGGAGTGGATGAAGATGCAACGCTAGCAATTTGAAGGCCGTCGGGATTAGTGTAGAATTATAATAGATAAAATTTAGTTTTTAATTTTTTGCATTTAATAAATAGTTATTAACTAGTTTGTTAGTTCTAATATTTCACAAATGTTTTGTCGTTTACGTTTTCCAGCATTGGTGTCTGTTTGTGAAGCTGAAGGAATAGTGTCCACGTGTTCTTGGTCTGTAGGTAGTTCAAAAAACGCTTTCAATGTCAGAGTCCAAATTATAGTCAAGGATCATGTTGTGCAACACACAACAGGCCCTTGTAAAATGGCGCACTCTTTTTATTCCTCTTAGCTTACAGTAATAGAGCTGCCTGAACCTCTGCTTTAATACTCCAAAAGCATGTTCTATAACAACTCTAGAAGAGCTGAGTTTTTGGTTGAAAACCTTTTGACTTTTTGTTAAATGCCCGTTGTCCTTGAAAGGAGTGATTAAGTTCCCCAAGCAAGGGTAGACCGAATCGCCCAAAAATTAAAATTTAATGTGGCCAGTCTGGCATTTTCAAACAAGAAATCAGTCCATTCGTTGTGGTCAAACGAGAAGATGCTCAAAATATAAGAACTCTGGAAATTTGTAAAAATAAAGAAAATAAATAATAAGTTAAACTAGCATGTATTTCAATTTAACAAATGGTCCTTCTAGCCGGACTTATCGACACACTTGATACAGTGACATAAATATTAATACAGTGAAATTAGAGAACAATCTAACTGGGATTTGGGTTTTGATAATACAGTCATATCAAAGAATAATCTTACGGTAAATCGGATGAAGTTTGTCAGAATTATTGTTTTGGAATTATATTTTCTGTATCAATAATTTAGTCAATTTAATTTTATGTGTGTTGCTCATTTGATCTAATGTTCTTCGTGTTACTTGTTCTTGAACAGTCAGAGTGTGTGCCAATGTGAGAGCTTCATAATTGTATCTTCCAAATAATTTAATAAATAATGAATCTGTTTTTATATTATCAATCATAATCTTTTATCCAAATAATTCTACGAAACAACAACAAAGTTAAAAGAGTAAATTGATGAAATGATTTAGCGGTAAACAGATATTCAGGGTTATTCTCGAGAACGCAGCGTAACCGCAACGCGTTTTTTTCCCGTCCGCAACGCATTTTTTAGGTATTCTCGTGAACTTACGGAAAATTGCAATTCCGATCAGTATTTCGTATTCGAAATCACGATGGGTAACGTACTTCTTTTGTGACATTTGGGTTCTGTTGTGTTGTGTTATTTGAATATTCTTTAAATTTTATAAATTAATATATATAGCCATATGGATACTTCTAATGGATACGATCGTATGGATACCTCGTTCAGGAAGGAACGGTATGCGCTAAGAATTAAAGCGCAGTCCGCCTTTAACTTAAGTGATCTCGCGTAAGTAAATTCGTGGTAGCATCAAAAAAGAGGTTTTTTAAAGTTTTAGTTTAAAGTTGTTTTTCTTGTAGGTCTAGAAAAAATTTCAACCTCACAAAAGAGGCTTTTTGTACGTTTTGGGTGAAGTTGAAAAAGACTTTCCCGTTCCGAAACGGTCAAGTTTTTTATCTGTGAAGACGAAGCTGCTGACATGTCTGAAGTTCTTGACAGAAGGAAGTTGTCAACAAGGGGTTGGGAAGGATTTCCACTTGAATTTGGCACAATCATATGTTTCTAAAGTGATGATGGATATGCAAGCGTCATTGGAGAAGCCATTGTGCAGCAATTCGATTCGGTTCCCAATGTCAGAGGAAGAAAAACGAGAAGCAAAAAACTATTTCTTCGGCAAAAGTGGGATACCTGGGATTACAACGTGCATGAATAGAACACACGTTAAAATTTTACAACCTGGAGACAGACCCCACAGATTCTTCAATCGGAAACAATTTTATAGCATAAACACTCTCATAGTAAGTTATATAATTTGGATAGCTCATATTTGAATGACACATATGCTGTAAAATTTTAGGTTTGCGACCACAAATGTCGAATTCGCTTTGATGCACGATATCCAGGATCATGTCATGATTCGCATATTTTGAATCTGAGCGCTGTCAAAGCTTATATTGAAAATTGTTATATGCACTCCGACCGCAGTATAGTAAAATTAGTACTACTTCTCTTAACACTGCTTGATTTTCAGCCTCCTTTCTTAATTTTCTCACCTCGCTGGTGAGCTCAACTATGGTGTCTACGGTCTCCTCGAAACCCTGTCCAATTTTTTCTTGAATTTGGACTTGTTTCTTGATTAGACCAATCACAGGATCGTGTTCTGCGACACTTAACCTTTTCCTGTTATGTTTTGATGGTGATTGTGATGGTTTATTACATGTTGCATCGTCGGCAATAACAGGCGGTCCACCACAAGCAGCCAGTGTCGACGGCTCAATATCGGCTTGAGCTAATTCCTGACTGTTTACATCGCTGATACCGTCAATGGCTGTTTCAATTTGTAACAGCGTGGCAACTTCTTCTTCTAATGCGCTCAACGGCACATCCCGACTTGGTTCTATTTATATTTTTTTTATTATTGACTAGCTTCTTTCGAACGAAAGCTTTGTTGTCCGTCCAGACCGTTAAAAGAAGAATAAATTTAATTACAACGAAACTCTAAAATACTTTCTTTCTTCCACTCAGCCGCTCCTTTGAACGGTGGTGGGCCCACGTTGTTTAGATCTTCCTCAAGTCTAGTCCAAAAATCTTGGACATTCTCCCGTGGAAGTTTTGTGAACCCTCTTGCAATTGATGGTTCCTTCTTCATTGCGCTTATAAGCAGTTCTAGCTGGATTTTGGAAGAAACTTTCTTCCTGGGAAATTCAAAATCTGTTTAATCTAATTTATTGAAGGTTTAGTGAAATTAATTGAAACAATTAAAATCAAAACAAAAAATTACGTTTTACTCATCTGGAACGTGTTGTTTGTTTCGCGGTTGAACTTTATAAAAGAATTATCCCGTTATGGTCTCCATGATAACTAGATTTCCGTTTTCACGGTCGGAAAGGCAGTTCCGTGGGTGCGTTCACGGGAGCGTTCTCGAGAATACGAAGTTCCCCAAACGTACTTTTTTTTCGCGTTTAGGTTCTGTGGAAGAACCCTGATTATCGGTGCAATGGATATCACGATATACTTTAAAAACATTTTTAGAAAACTTAAACAAACAAATTTAAAACGCACAAAATGCATCCTAAAGTGATACGAGACAATAAACGAATAAGCAATTCTAACCTTCCGCAAATGTTAAATATCTTCTCATTTTGTTATACGCGAATGACAAAACCGCAAATGTCCAGACCACGAACGTTATGAGATTGTTGTAGGTGTTTCCTCGGGAAAGAAAAAAGGCACACGCCCATTTCTGGACCCATAAACCCATAAAAGATAAGTTTTTTTAAGGCGGAAATAACAAAAAAAATATCGTGCAGCAAATCAGGAGTGGTTGGTCAGCTTCAAAAGCCGTTTAATGACCGTTACTGGAGAAAAACTGTCCAATGACACATCCTGCGTAGAATCATTTAAATAAAGATTTATAGTACTCTATAAAGGGGATTGCCGCGGGTCAACTGTATGCAGACACAAAAATCACATTAAAGTAATATTTATCTTTGAAATGTCTAATTGTCGTTTCGTTGAAAAAAAATGCTGTTGGCTGTGAACTTAGGCGTTTTTCATTTATAGCTATAGAATTATAAAAGAACCCTTTATTCATTTACTATTGTATTATATAAACATATTACCCCCAAACAGTTGCTGGGCAAGACAGATATATATCTTCTCAAGTGAACCCTTATCGCTAAAACTTTAAGAATCACTGCTCTAGAGGTTTGTTATGGATCAAATCGTCACAATGATATACTGATTGTTAATTTACATTTCAATTTGGATAGCCATCGCGAATTCAAGAATACGAAATGCGATACAATGAAAAGGTAGAAAACGTTTTCTTAGTGTAAAATTAACTTTA
The DNA here is from genome assembly GCA_963971475.1 of Chrysops caecutiens. Lineage (NCBI taxonomy): Eukaryota > Metazoa > Arthropoda > Insecta > Diptera > Tabanidae > Chrysops > Chrysops caecutiens. The sequence continues at coordinate 60,626,112 of OZ020568.1, forward strand.
AATGATTTACGAAACACACAGGTTATATGTTTTCTGGTAGACAGACAAGAGACGAGGTGGTTTTTCAAGGCACGAAAATATGAGAAACAAGCACGGGCGGAAGATGTGTTCTAGTCCAAATTCTGATCCTGTCTAAAAAGCATCATATATAGTACGAATAACTTACCTGAATGTTCAAAGTTTATACATATGCATTTGTACTAATCAATTTTATTGTAATTGTGACTAGATAATTGAAAAAGTGCGCCTTTAGACGGAAGAAGTCTTCTTATTGTTCTCCTTTCGGAAGTCTGAGAGACAAGTCGACTTCTTTATCACGTTTCAAACGCAAATTCTAAGTCACAAGAATCATTCGATTACGCCTTTTGGAAAGCCAATGCGCTTTTTTGCATTACTGCGAAGGAAACAGATGCCTCAATTTCTTCTCAAAGGATCAGTCTGTTTCAACCACTTCTTTATCACGCTAGCTCGCTCACATTATTTATACTTTTTATACTTTTTTCAAGATATCTTTGTCTATTCTAGAAACAACAAACTCTGAGAGCTTCTTTTATATAATAATTACAAAATAAATCCAAGACGTAAGTGACATGATATTGCATCGTCTAATGCTCATAGGTACGGCCTACGTTTTAAGTTATATGCCAATTCTGTCAATCAGTATACCAGACTGTGAACGTAAATCTAAGTTTTATTTATTTATTGAAGAGTGTCTTGCGTCTAAAAATATAATATACATATCTGCTGTGCATTCAATTATACATACAATAAAAATATTCTTAATAGCATTAACTTTGTTACGTTCAGGTAAAAAATTACCGGGGAACAAGTACGCGGAATTGCATACGGATGCCGAATGTTAGGCTAACCATGTGCGATACCGATGTACGTACTTTGTAGTAATAATTTTAGTTTCACTGTTATAGTGCGAACGAGCGCCCTCGTGCTACGAACCCAACGAACACGCTCCCATAGACATTTTATTAGAAGGTCGGTTGAATGTTTTTCATAAAATCGCATTATGTCTGTCTTGAATGATACCGCCTGGTTCAACAAAAGCAACTATTTGATTTGAAATCTTCCCGGGAAGCAATTTACCTCGGTGCAATGTATGCAGCAGTAAGGCCGCCAGAGCTGTGACAAGATCGAATTTGATATACTTCTTATACAAAAAAGGGCTAAACAGCGTTTGCGTGGGAAAAATATTTTGTTCATATATTCTTGACATTTCCTTCATTTTATTTTGAACAAACGTATAGTACTCCATTTCTGTAGAAATAAAATAATTAAGAACTTAGCGTTAAGTAATAATTGTGAACTGAAATTAAATCAAACGAACCGAGTTTAAAATATTACGCCACCGATGCGAACAAGGGAATAACAGAATAGCTTGGCGATACTTTATCAGCTTGTATATTCTAGAGAGAAGGTTGTGTTAATTGTGCAGATTGAATATTTTGAATAAATAATAATGGAATAATTATATATCGCTTTTTCTTCGACTAACTCTAACAATTTGAAACCCGTTGAAGAAAATATTGAAAGAACTGTGAAAATTGGGGTATTTTACGGAAAAAGCTCACCAACAAAAGATTGATATTATGACGATAACAAAAGTGGTGACAAAATAGTACATGAGCGCACATAACAACAACCGGCTCTTTGGAGCTCACACGGCAACACCGTGAGCATAGTTTTTTTCGAGACAAAAGCCCATAACGAGTAAGCAGCATATATGCTTTTGTAGTCATGTGTACTGGCCTTCAGGCTATACAACTCAGTGTCCAGGCATGGAGTAGCTTAGGATAAGTACAATTCAAATGTACCGCGGCCCTCTGCTGTATTTAGTTCAGCTTTAGATTTAGATTTTGTTAGCTTCAGATTGCGTGTAAGAACTTTGGTCACTTAGAGTGCTAATAAGAAGAGCGTCAGACTTTGTCTTGAGTATTCCCCCTTCGATTGTGCTTGGAATATAATTCAGTCTTTCTTCGCGCTTCCGTCTCTAACATTGTTTGATGAACGACGCTACCATCAGATGTGTGATATTTTTCAAAGAAAACTTACGAGACGTTAAAAAATAACTAGATATCACCAAATCAATTCAAAATTAAAACATAAATCAATTACTAGTCAAGAAGCAAATCAAACACAACAAGTATTTAAATAATGGGTATATTGAACAACACAATCTTGCTAAAACTAAAACAATATTAACTGAAATTACTAAATTACAAAAAATCAATTGTAAGACCCGTTTCAAAATAAACGATTCAAAACAACTTGCGATGGTTTTGGTTTGAGTACTGTAAGTACAAGTTCGATTTCCAGGATCGTGGTCCTTTAAGTTCCCTTGTTTCTCTTTTTCTTAGGTTTTGTTGCCTCCGGAAAGAGTTAGTTGTTGGTGGTTCGTGAAATCTTATGGTTTCCTTTTACCAATGGAATGAACAGTTGTTTTCGATATTTGGGATTATAGGGTGTTGAGTTTCCTTTTGCTTGCGTTGGCAGGAGAGTTTTTGAATATTGAAGGGATCGGTAACTCTCAGCTCAGGCATCAGAAAGGAACATTTCGTGAAACATTTAGATATTTTTATAGATTACAAAAAGTTTAAATTCAAATTGTTGTTCATACTGGAACTCTCAGGTGAGTGCACTAAGTAAAAGTTGTGATTTGAGTGTTTTAATAAATATTTGACGGTGTGATCTTGTTCCCCATGTCGCAAATTGGGTTGAGTTTAAGTGAATCGTTTTGGTATAGTGGATATAGACATGGAAGGGTTTTCAGATTAGCATATGTAAAACAAGAGAAACATGTAAAGGGACTGAAGTGATGATCACTTCATAAAATGGCGTGTGGTTTGCCCCATTACTGGGCAGTATACGGTCTTCCCTCTGACACAGATGAAGCGCCCGTAGTGTGTTCTGGTTTCCACTACTAGGTGGAGTGATAGTATTTGTGGTTTCCCAGCTATCACTCCATCAGCAGCTCTACATGTATTCGTGATTTGTTGTAAGAGTCAAACTTTATCCGCTATGAATGGTGCTTTTGGGAGTGTTACTGAGTGTTGATGTTTTTTTCCTCATAACATTACTCAATCTGTGCTTCACAATCATATCAGAGGACTGTTTCAGAAACATTTGTTTATTTATGTGCAGGCCTGTCAGAATTAAAATTCATAGTTATTTATGTGAACGTCTTTGGAATTGGAAGATTTTAATTTAATTGATATAAGAATGGTTTTAATGTTTAAGGAAATACTTGGTCTCTTGTGCGGTTTTCCCTTGAGTCCAAGGTATGTTTTTATTTATTGATTTATAATCTTGTGCGGTATACCCATGGTCTAAGGTGAGTTTTATGTGTGATAATTTCAACTCTTGTGCGGTTGTTCCTTGAGTCCAAATGTATGTTTTGAAAATTATCATTTTGTGCTGCGGTGCTCCGCACAATTTGATTTATCTGGTAACGGTGTTCCACCAGACTGTTTTTGAGTTCCTTGTGTGGTTTTCCCTTGAACACAGTCTTAAAGATTGTGTTCGAGTTCCTTGTGTGGTTTGCCCTTGGGCCCAGTGTTAAACAATAGAACCAAGAAAAGTTGTCTTGTTAATGACGCAGAAATTTATAGATCCAACTCATAGGATGGTTGAGAAAGCATGCCGACTAGTTACTTTTATTTTATTAAGAATTTTATACATTCGAGTAGAGTAGCTCACAGATAATTTTCTTATTAAAGATTGATTGAGCGGTTCGGATCAATTTCATCACCAGCTCCATTTCAGTCCAATGGTGGAAGAAAAATCGCATCAAAAATACTTAATTAATTTAACGCATTTTGAAAAAAAAAATATTGTATCTTAAAATTCAGAAGTGGCAAAACAGACAAGGTGGTGATGAAGTATTTTTCTCTTAGTTTGGTAGAGCATACATTCAAAGTTTTACAGAGAAAATAGATAAAAAATAAAACTAAATAATTTTAAATTTATCAAACCTTTCCCTGTGTTTTTGTTTTGCCGTATCGTATATTTATTCGATCTATTTTTTGTTTTATTTCCGATTTTCGTAGATATCTCCAATTGTCTGAGTCAGAGTTCATGTTATTTCGTTGAGAGAAATCATTAAATTTGAAAAGATGGGTTCTTCGAGCGCGCATACGAGATCTGGGTATCCTAGCCACAGAAAATCTGATTCAGCTGGTAGGTATGTAGTTCATACAACAAGCGAAATGCCATTTGACGCTACGGCGGTTTTGAACCAATTAAATTCTCTAAGTATTCAAAATAATGGCAACAATAGGGAGCAGCAAAATACAACTACGTTCGGGGGAGATTCTATTTCCTTTTTCAAAATCAGACAACTGAAGTATGGTGTTAGAAGACTGACGAGTTGAGAATTATGTATAACTGGACAGAACAAAAACCAATTTATTTTGATCTGGCAAAGCAAAAGGGTCTGGCCATAGTTTGGTACAAGGGTTTAAAGACGGTAGAGTTTACGTCGTCTGAATGGAAACGTAAGCTGGTTGAGGCTTTTTCTGCGTATAGGGAATACTATGACGTTTTGTTAGGTTGGTGAGGACAAACAAAATATCGGAGGAAACGTATGATAAAAACTACATATTATGAAAAAATCGCGTTAATAAATTTATGCAAAATCGACGGTAAATATTCTGTTTCATGTATTTTGGGGGGTATAAGGAAGTATTTTGGGGGGTATAGTGCCACATCGGTAATTACCAAACACCGGAAGCACTCTGTCAATATCTGAGTTCTTTGGATGGTACGTCCCGTTCAGTAGTTAATTCGACATATTCCACCGGTATATTGTATTGTATTGAAAAGAAGACTGACTCCAAAAAAAAAGGTATTCAAACTAGTTAAGTCAAAGAAAATTTCTTGAAACGTTTCAAATAAGAAAAAACCGACTCAAACTGAAATAAATTGCGATGAGATCCTGCAAAAGCAGGAAATATAATGTAAAAGTAATTCGACAAATAGTACATATTTCAAGGAAATATAAATAATGGGAAAAAAACTACTTGCTATGTGGATTTTGGAAGTTCTTGCACGATATTGACAGAAACCGAAGCTAAGAAAATAGAATTGACTAATGATTATAATTACACTATATTATGGACGTGTAAAGAGTATCGGAACTACTCAGGTGGAAATGAATATGGATCAAGTGAAGGCTTCGATAAAAGTTCTCACTGTTAGGGATTTGGACCAGGAAACACCTGTATTGATAGACAGGAATTTGACAGAATTGCCACAGATTTAAGTTATTAAGTTAAAGATAAATTAACATTTTATGATGCAACCGGAAGAGAAACTCAAGAAATGTTGGCAATGTATTGTTTTGAACCAAGTTTAACGAAAATTAAATTGCGACCGACGAGTGATTGTATTGATTATCAACATCGTGTTGGAATGGTGAGCGTTTCTACAGATGGATGCGTTGGGGATATTTACATTGAGGAAAGTTTGACGTGTCAGGAAGAAAATGAGGTTTAAATACCGGATGTGATTTTGAAAATTAATGAAGAGGGACGAGCTATGTTACCTGTTATTTATCTCGCGGGTAAGGAAATGAAGTTTTCAAAGAAAAAAATTAATGTAAGAGCGTGGCCTTGTCAACAAGAAAGTTTGTTAGTTAAAAGGGTGAATAGTATACATCATCTTTCTTCTCAATCATTGAATACGGACGTTGTAAACACGGGACCTATTTATAAAGTCCAGAAGGAGAATCATTTTAAACTATTAACAAAATATCGCCATAGTTAGCACAAACCTTTGAAGAATTAACACATGCTAAACTTTCGGGAACGGAAATTATTTTAAAAGCTGTTACTCCGTTTACTTATAAACTTTATAGGATGGCGAAAGCAAAACAAGATAAAGTTACAGAAATAGTTTCTGGATTTTTGGAAGCTGGAATTATCAGGGAATCTGAGTGTGGGTATTCTTCACCGGTGAATTTGTTTAAGAAGAAAAATGGAGAAGCTCGAATGTGTATAATATGTTATTAAACAAGATAATTATTCTTGCCAAGAATTGATGAGCAGATGGATCGGGTTATATATGGGGTATATTTTACTAGTTTCGATCTCAAATCAGGGTATTATCGGATTCCTATGAAGGAAGATAGTAAGAAGACACTATGACGTCAGTGTTATTTGAAATTAATCGTATGCCGTTTGCTTTAACCAATGCACCAAGCTGTCTCCAACGAATGGTGAATAGAATACTAAGTCCATTTTCTGATATAGTTTCTGTTTATTTGGATGAAGTTATGTTACATGTTCAACCAGTACCAAAAGTGATACATGATCTTGACAAAGTGTTAAAAATATTTCGTGCCGAAGGTCTAACTTTGAATCTAAAAAAATGTCACTTTCTATTTACAAGCATCGAATTTTTTGGGTTTGAAGTAGGAAGAAATACCGTGTAACCTGGTTCTATCAAGTCAAAAGCGAAAGTTTCCAGTGCCAATTTCTGCACTAATATTCATCATTTTTGGGATTAACAGGTTAGTTCCGCCAATTTGTTACAAATTTTGCATTTTATGCAAAACCACTTACCAAACATGTTAGAAATAATGTCTCATGGAAATGGACAAACGAAAACAATCAGCATTCGAGAAGCTACGAGATATGTTAGTAAGCCGACTAGTACCAGGATTATACTACCCGAGAGCCATCACAGTGTTATATACGGATGCGAGTTCGATTGGTTTAGCGGGTATTTTGTTACAAAGCCAGGAAGATGACAAACTTTATCCAGTCGCCTATGATAGTCATCAAACCAGTGACAGCAAAACCAAATTCTATTCGTATGAGTTTGAAACATTAGCAGTTGTAGAAAGCTTGAAGAATTTTAGGGTTTATTTGGTTGGAATCTTTTGCTTTGACATCCAGTAAAAAGAAAAAAAAGTTAGTTCCAAGTGGCTCCAAATCCAGGAGTTAACGTAAAAATTAAGCAAAGTTTTAAAATACTTTCGCGACAACCTGTTACATCTAACGAAAAAGATATTTATAAAAACTATGCCTTACACAAAGGAAAAGTTTACAGAATTACAGAAAGAGGGTTACAATGGCTAGTACCCAGAAGAATGCGAAATCAAGTGGTTAAGGCAGCACACGATAATGCTGGGCATTTTGGAGTTGATGAAACTTTATGTCGGTTGTGTGAACATTATTGGTTTCCGAGGATGAGACAATAAATGAAAAAATAAATAGCATGTTGTATTCAGCGTATTTTTAGTAAACGGAAAACGAGAAAAAAGGAAGAGTTTTTGAATCCTATTCTGAAAGAAGCGAAACCAATGACATCTAGTCATCTAAGGGATTAGTACGTTCGTTCAAAATAATATACAGCATGCCAAAAACGCAATAGCAACTACTCGTGCGAATGTTATGAAAATTAATTTTCATACCAACGAATTAAAACTAAAACTCCGAAGCACCATAACCACCCTGTGACTTCGGCGCGTGGCAGAACGGGATCAAGAAAAATGCATGCAAAAGAATTTTCACTGTTGCATATCCCGTTCTGCATTCCCTATTGATTCCCTGGGAATCAACGAGCCATCTGTTGTTCCCAGGGATATCCGCCCCCAAAATGCACAAACGATCAATTCAACTATTGAACGTTAAAAATCAAATTGATCTTTTGTGCATTGTAGCCGGGCTCAATTGATTCCGTGGGAATCAGTTGAGTTGGGCAATGGACATCTCCCAGTCCATGAAAGATCAATAGAATCGAAAGGAAAAGAATTGGTCTTTCATGGATTGGAGTTCCGCTGTCCGGCCATTATCCCAATGCAGATATAAACTGCGGGATTTTGGTTCGGCAGACACAGTGGATTTTTGAAAAGGGACGTCGTGCTGCCAGTGAAATTAAAATGTGAATTGCTAATATAATAAAATTTTGGAAATTATGAGAACTTGGAAATGAAATTAAGACTAAAATTTGGAAATTATGAGAATTTTGAAATAAAATTAAGATGTGAGAATAACAATAAGTTAAGATTTTTAAAACTACGAGAATTTTTAAAGTTAAATAGAAATGTGAAAGTATCAAGGAAGTAAGATTTAAAAAAAAAAAAAAATAAAGGAAAACCTTTTGAAGTTAAATTAAAATGTGAATTGCTAATATAATTAAATTTTGGAAATTATGAGAACTTGGAAATGAAATTAAGACTAAAATTTGGAAATTATGAGAATTTTGAAATAAAATTAAGATGTGAGAATAACAATAAGTTAAGATTTTTAAAACCACAAGAATTTTTAAAGTTAAATAGAAATGTGAAAGTATCAAGGAAGTACGATTTAAAAAAAAAATAAAGGAAAACCTTTTGAAGTTAAATTAAAATGTGAATTGCTAATATAATAAAATTTTGGAAATTATGAGAACTTGGAAATGAAATTAAGACTAAAATTTGGAAATTATGAGAATTTTGAAATAAAATTAAGATGTGAGAATAACAATAAGTTAAGATTTTTAAAACCACAAGAATTTTTAAAGTTAAATAGAAATGTGAAAGTATCAAGGAAGTACGATTTAAAAAAAAAATAAAGGAAAACCTTTTGAAGTTAAATTAAAATGTGAATTGCTAATATAATAAAATTTTGGAAATTATGAGAACTTGGAAATAAAATTAAGATGTGAGAATATCAATAAATTAAGATTTTTAAAACTACGAGAATTTTTAAAGTTAAATAGAAATGTGAAAGTATCAAGGAAGTAAGATTTAAAAAAAAAATAAAGGAAAACCTTTTGAAGTTAAATTAAAATGTGAATTGCTAATATAATAAAATTTAGGGAATTATGAGAACTTGGAAATAAAATTAAGACTAAAATTTGGAAATCATGAGAACTTTGAAATAAAATTAAGATGTGAGAATATCAAAAAATTAAGATTTTTAAAACTACGAGAATTTTTAAAGTTAAATAGAAATGTGAAATAATCAAGGAAGTAAGATTTAAAAAAAAATAAAGGAAAACCTTTTGATGTTAAATTAAAATGTGAATTGCTAATATAATAAAATTTTGGAAATTATGAGAACTTTGAAATAATATTAAGATGTGAGAATATCAATTAATTAAGATTTTTAAAACTACGAGAATTTTTAAAGTTAAATAAAAATGTTAAATTATCAAGGAAGTAAGATTTAAAAAAAAAAAAAAAATAAAGGAAAACCTTTTGAAGTTAAAATTAAAATGTGATTGGCCAATATAATAATAAAAGTTTAAACATAATTTGGATTATTAAGAAATTTAAGAATTAAAATCTTGAGCAGTGCGAAAAAACAAGGAATTCTTGTAAACGTGTAAATTTACTATATAAATTTTAAATACAAATAAAAATTAAAACAGACTTATGAGTTTTAATGATGAACGCATGAGGGTCGAGTGATCTTGCCCATAAGCACTCCTCGATCCATTGTTATGAACTCAACGTTTGTTATCATAACAAAAAATTTGGTGGCAGCGGTGCGATCGCCACAACTGATGGCATCAAGTGGTCCAGAAAGTCCTGTGTATCCAGAGTATTCGGTGAATCCAGTGATCCAGAAAATCCTGTGTATCCAGAGAATCCTGCGTAATCCAGAGTTCCAGAGATACAGGAATCAATAATAAGGTCAGCGTAATTTAATTCAATTTTGCTCTTTGAATATATATACCTATATATAATAGAATTAAGAACAATTGTAAAAAAAAAAAAGGTCTGTAAAGGGGGATCCTTTCCTTTTTTTGAAATTTATGGAAAGTTACAAGAAACTTAACCAGAAACTAACTCAGAAACTTAACCAAATGTCTGTAAACCCGCTCGCTTAAACTTAAAAATCGCGATCTCGAATAAACCGTTCAGTACTTAATAAAACAATCATTTTCCTTCAGAGGAGCACACGAAGCCTAAAGGCTCCTTAAAACTTTCGCTGAGGCTGGCGAGAGATCTGAATAATAATAATTAATTTCTAAGTGAATTGGAACTAACAAACATTAAATAACCGCGTTCTAAATACCTTTTTGGAAAAGTGTAGACCACGCTATTGAATTTTTTTTTGTTCAATATGAGTAATAAACATCTATAACGCACATTCAGACTAGAAGGTTCGAAATTTTATAGTTCTTAAGTCCGTTTATGCCGCGAAGCAACTTAGTACGCTTAAGTTAATGAAATCTTGAGGTACAAATTATTCCCCAATGAATCCTTAATTTCGCTCTAATTCGTTTAATTTACCCCTGGGCTTAATACTTCTCGATTGTCTTCACAATCTTTTAAATCCTACATATTGTCGCCCCTATAATTACTACAACGTCGTATTATATTCTCCACTTTCGGCCCTGGTACAACTTGATTTCTTATTTTGATTCTGATCTCGACGATATCTTTTATGGTCTAATTCGAATTTTTCCATGGTCACCTCTAAACCTATAACATGGTCGTAGTCGTGAACGACACTAAATTCATTTACAAGGCATCTAAGAGGGTTCGTAAATACGTGGCAAAACTACCCTTCGAAGACCAACAAAAGGTAACTATTGCCCTGGAAAAAATCGTCGAATGGTTAAAATTAGAGGTCCACTTAAACCGAAATTCATTTCGGGACGAATTTACCAACACGTATCCAGGTAGATGTCACGTAGCAATGTTTATGATCCTCCAGATTGCTAGCCATCCTAGCTATCCAACACTCTTAACTGCCGAAGAATAAGAGAACATCATCAATAAGTATAATCTATAATAATATTACTTTCGACCTATCAAATTCCAGTTACACAGAATAAACGATAGTTGATGTTTTCGATTCCCCTTATTTCACTTCTAGTTTCTAGCTTCACACCCATATAGAAATAATCGATAACCCATATCCACATATTCGACCTACCTCTACTTGACAGTTTTATCCGCGTAATGACCGAAAATGAATATAACAACCTCTGTAAATCTCAATCAGGACTTACAGCGGAAATAAGAAGGTTACACGCATCCATTCCTGAGACCAAATCCATCAGATTATTAACTAACAAATTGAAAACCTTATCCGACTTGTGGGTTAGTTTTTGTGAAAACGACACTAAAATAAAGAGCCATCCTAAATTCAACCCTCTGGACGAATATACTAGACTCAGGTGTTTTGACGGCACTAGAGACTGGTACGAAACCACCAAAGAAGGCACAAATAAGAGAATGGAGATCTTAACCCTAAACAACGAACAACAAGGAACGGACACCGAAGAAGTCGAATCCAAAAATACCATCACCTCACCTAACAGCAATCTCGACTCAGTCAATATGCCTTCTGACCCTCCTAGTAATCATCAAGGGGGACCAACACCCCTTGTCGATCACTCCCTTAATGTGTCTGCTTCGACGTCAAAAATTAATTTACTCAAAACTCAAACCGAACGGAGCAAACAACTATTGCGATTAGCAGATAGTGTCCTTGCTGGTGGGAGCCAATCAGGCTACTATAAATCGAAGGGTCAGTCTTCTCGACCAATACTGGGAACCCTTCAAGGACTTCCACTTCGAATTGATCAAGGATTTTACACCGGAAGACGAAAATCTGGAATATTTCTCCTCTCGAATTTTCGAATCTACGGAGACAAAATACTACAATGCCATAGATCGCCTAATGGAATTCGTTGACGAGCCCAACGCATCTGGACGTTTAGGAAATACGTCTGCAGTCGAGAATCAGACCAAATTCGTATCTTCATTTTCATTGTCCTTATTCCCGAATTTCAAAGCGAGTCAAGGAATCTACACAAATTTATCTCCTGCGCAGATGACGTCTTCCTTACTGTCCAATGCGAAACTGACCACAAACTTTTCCTGAGTGTTATCAAAAATAAACTGTCCGGAGGTGCGTACGAGGTAATTAGATATCATCAAGACTACTCTTGGAAGGACTTAAAATCGGCACTCTGTACTAAGTTCGAAACCAAACTCTCGAGGTTCACACTGCAAAATCAGCTAAATCAGATACGCCAGAAACCCGGAGAACCTACTAGAGAATTCGTGCAACGAATTAACTCTACTCTCTCTCTCCTAAACGAAGCTTCGAGGTCGTACACCAGAGATGAAATCCTCTTAAGTTCCATAATCAACGATAATGAAACCCAAGCCGTAAGAGCTCTCGAAGATGGCCTATCAAATGGTCAACTCCAGATGCTAGCCAAGGTTTACCCAGTAAAAAAACTAAGCCTTCTCTCGAACCACGTGCTAGAACACGCCTCTAGGATAGAAACTAGACCACAGAGCCATACAACCCAGAACGGTTTCTCTAGAGGACCTGCGAACCAGACGAACCAAAACAATAATGCTAGAGGCCAGAATTTGCTGCCAACGACTCACCCCAGTCGACCTCAGCAGCAAAGACCACCGCCAACCTGCTACATGTGTGGGAAACCCGGACATATTGCACCACAATGCTCCTAAGGAAACCGTCAAATTCCTCCCCCAACCAATACACGCCCTCCTCACCATAACTACTCCACTTATGTCAGCAAGATAACCTCCTTTTGCAGATATTGCAAGAAAAAGGGTCACGAAATTCAAGAATGCAGAACTAGGGAATATAATAACTCCAGGTTCCGCACTCCTACCCCCTCGGTGGAAAACACAGCGAATCAAGGAAATCCGGACTCAACCCCTTCCTCCCCTATTCCACAAATTGTAGCCCCTACAGAACCAAAAAACTAGTGAATGCGGAGACAAATTGTCGGCCAGTCACCGCTGAAGTAACAAAAGGCCGAGTTAACCCTAAAGAGGCCAGGATGCTAGAATTACCACTGAACTTCGACCATCGGAATCTTACCATTGCCTTCCCCTTAAATATAAGCAAAACAACCAAAACCCAATTCATCCTCGACACCGGTTCGGAGATAAGTCTGTTAAAATCTTCTTCCCTAATCCCAGAGAGCTCGTTGGACCGAGTGAAAGCAGCTTTCATTGATAGTGTCGTGTCCTCAGCCACATTCGGTTACTAGATCGGGAGTTAATCTTTTATATTTCGGGATTCTTCCAAAAGGGGTGCCGCTTTATCAAGCCATACCCATAATGGAAGGGAAAGGTAATTAATTAATCAAGGAGACTGGGAGTTTGGGTTCGATAAAAAAATAAGTTTTAAACTATACTTTTATTTTTGTTACTTTAAGTTACTTGAACAAATTACTTCTTATGACTAACTTACAATTTAAATTTCCGCGGTATATATCGAAATTTTGTGCTGCGGTCGTGGCTTAGGTGGTCACCTGAACTGTGGGAAAGTTCAGTGGATTTTTGTGGGAACGGAAATGATTGCCCAATCCACCCAGCGAGCGAAAAGTAGTTCGCTGGTTGAATTTGACACTTTTTCGAAATTTGTGTCATGAGACTTGGTTCGCCGGATGCACGTCAAATTGGTGTCATGGGAATGACACCTGTGTAAGCTAATTTAAATTTTTATTTTAATTAAGTTCATTGATCCGTTTTTTCTTTCAGGTATCATTGCGTATCCCACAATAGTGATTTGACGCAAAACAATCAGATGATGAAAAACGACCAAAAAAAACGACATATTAACACCTGATGAACAAAAAATTGTAAAAAATAAACAAAAAAATGCAAATAGTAGGGAAAACGTTAGCAATAAGAATAATCAGGAACAGTTGCCAACAAAAAAGAAACATGTGACGTTCAAGTACGACCCCCCAGCTACAGTGGTACAGGTCAGAAGTGGCCGCACAATTAAACGGCCAAAAAAGTTTTTATCGTGACAGAGTCACTGGCGGGGGAGTACTGTAGCGGCCCTTTTATAAATAAAAATAGGAAATTAAAATTGCCGCCATAAAAATCGAACAACACACGAAACAACAGCTATTCTCAACCACGCCGCAAGTTACTCTTTCGTAGACTTAAGGAAGACGCGCGATGGTTAAAAAGAAAAAAAAAAGAAATTAATCATCAGGGTGACTCGCATTAGGTCGGCCATTTTTTTAAAGTTATTGGAGGAGCTACAGATTTAGGTTAATCTGCAATAATTATATTAATTATAATCAAGTAATGTACAAACCATATGGAATTTATAACTTAAAGAATTATAAAGTAAAGCATTCGCCTGTAAATGGGAGTAAATACCGAAGTGAAAGAAGTGAGCAACATTCGTGCTAAATGGACATGTAAAATAGTAGAATTCGACAAGTTAAACCTATGTAATAAAAATTAAATATTAAAAAGACACAGTAATTTCTTTATTATCATCCTTTTGATTTTTACTGACGATATTGTTAGAAGCCGAAAATCAAAAAATACCGTAAGTACATTGTGTAGAGTGGAGATAAATTTATCCTTTCCTTACACGCAAAAAAACATCAAAAAAAGGAGTCCACCATTCTATAACCCCGTATGGCCATTATGAATATAACCGTATGCCCTTTGGGTTAAAAGGCGCTCCGGCGACCTTCCAGCGAACCATGAACAACGTGTGAGAATACAAAGTGTCAAGACATACCCCCGACCCAAGAAGGCCAAAGACGTCAGAGCCTTTCTAGGATTCGTCGGCTACTATAGGCGGTTCATACAAAACTTTTCCAAAATAGCCAAACCGCTCACCACTTTACTCAAAAAGAATGTTCTCTTTAAATTTAACGCGGAGTGCGACGAAGCATTCACTATCCTCAAGGAATGTTTAATCCAGGCCCCAATCCTTGCCTACCCAGACTTCTCCAAGGAATTTTTCGTCACGTCCGATGCCAGCAATTTAGCCATTGGAGCCGTCTTATCCCAGAACATCGAGTTAGGAGACAGACCAATAGCTTACGCCAGTAGAGTGCTAAACGCTGCTGAAACCAGGTACTCCACTATTGAGAAGGAGTTACTAGCGATCGTGTTTGCCATCGAACAATTTCGTCCGTACGTATACGGCCGGAAATTCACCGTGATAACTGACCATAAACCCTTAGTTTGGACGATGAACTTAAAAAATCCATCTTCAAGATTAATGAGGTGGAGAATTCGACTAGAAGAATATGACTTCGACATCAAACATAAACCTGGGAGGCTTAACGTAAATGCCTATGATCTCAGTCGGGCCATCTCAGATGAACCCCCATACCCCTCCGAAGAGAACGGAGAAAAACAGAAGAGCATCAATGTGGTGACTAGAGCCAAGGCTAAGGAACTACAGAAAGCAGAGACCGATGCTGATCCTGAACCTCAACAAATACTTGCCAATAATCATACGAACGAAGAAACAGTCTTAAGAGAAAGCAACGAGCCCCTCCTATATAATAATTTATCCCCTAAGTTTTTTTTATTACCAATTCCGAATAGCGACTTAGAACAACGATTGGCCGACAAACTAAACCTAAATAGTAACATACCACTTCTAGAACTCAACTCCCTCTCCTGTGACAAGAAGGATTATAATATATATAAGCTAAATTTAAATATTCAAACCACCCAAGATCAGGAACAACTAGAGAAAGCTATTTCTTCCATCCTCAAAATATCGGAAAATCTAAGGTTACCAGAAACATATTTGTCTATACCGAAAGTACCCCTAAAAACCCTAATGATTATAAAAACTGTCATACGAAAAATCCTGAAGTCAAATCAAATCAAGATCAATCTTTACATAGATGATATCAAAACCCTCAACACCCCCTCGGAGATCAAGCAAGTACTCCGAGACTTCCATGAGCTACCCTCGGGAGGCCACCAAGGAGTGTGGAGGACCATACAACGGATAAGGAGACAATTCCACTGGAAGGGAATGTCCAAGGACACAGCCAACTTCATCAGATCTTGCACGGTTTGCCAAGCTAACAAGGCCTCTAGAAACCCCAAGATCCCCATGAAAATCCCTGGAGTCAGCTCCAAACCCTTCGAAAGGGTGTTTCTCGATGTAGTTGGACCTGTCCCCATCTCTTATTCCGGTAGCAAATACATCCTCACCTTCCAAGATGATCTCACTAAGTTTTCCGAGGCAATACCCGTGCACAATACCGAATCCTCTACCTTAGCAGAAGCCTTCGTTACGCACATTGTCTGTAGGCACGGGATAGTGTACTCACAGATCAGGGAGCCAACCTTATAGCAGGAATGTTCGCCGAAGTTTCGAAATTGTTAAAAATAAGAAGAATAACTACAACGCCCTATCACCCTCAAACCAATGGCGCCCTGGAACGAAGCCACCGGACGCTAATCGAATATCTACGCTCCTATACTGATAGAGACCGGTAAACTTGGGACTCCTGGATACCGTACGCTATGTTCGTCTATAATACAACTCCACATTCCAGTACCAATTTCTCCCCTCACGAACTGTTATACGGATTTCCGGTCGAAGTACCCAATAATTTAAAAAACTCTCCTTCCGTCTGTTATAACTACGACAGCTACGTCAATGAATAAAGGTCAAGCCTACAACTTAGCCACAAAATAGCCAGAGAAACCATCTTGACATCCAAGGAAAAATCAAAAAAATACTATGACAAAGGTACAAAAGGGAAAAACTTCAACGTCGGAGATAGAGTTTTATTAAAGGCCAGAACAAAGGAAAGCAAGCTGTCACCCATATGGCAAGGCCCCTATACAGTCATACAAGTCAACTCAAAAGAAAACACAACTATCATGATTAACAAGAAGACGAAGAAAGTCCATAATAATGACCTAAAACCATATTTCGAAAACAAATAACTCCTATCGTAACATTTTTTTTTTCTCATATATTCCTTATTGTTTATTCTCTCTCTCCTGGACTGTCTCTCGTTGACTCCGTCTTCAACGTTCCTCTCGAAGTAAGATTTAAAAAAAAACATAAAGGAAAACCTTTTGATGTTAAATTAAAATGTGAATTGCTAATATAATAAAATTTTGGAAATTATGAGAACTTGGAAATAAAATTAAGACTAAAATTTGGAAATCATGAGAACTTTGAAATAATATTAAGATGTGAGAATATCAATTAATTAAGATTTTTAAAACTACGAGAATTTTTAAAGTTAAATAAAAATGTTAAATTATCAAGGAAGTAAGATTTAAAACAAAAAAAAAAAATAAAGGAAAACCTTTTGAAGTTAAAATTAAAATGTGATTGGCTAATATAATAATAAAAGTTTAAACATAATTTGGATTATTAAGAAATTTAAGAATTAAAATCTTGAGCAGTGCGAAAAAAAAAGGAATTCTTGTAAACGTGTAAATTTACTATATAAATTTTAAATACAAATAAAAATTAAAACAGACTTATGAGTTTTAATGATGAACGCATGAGGGTCGAGTGATCTTGCCCATAAGCACTCCTCGATCCATTGTTATGAACTCAGCGTTTGTTATCATAACACGAATGGTTAAGTCGAAAGACTTAATAGTAGTATTTTAAGTTCTGTTTAAAAAACTTAATACAATGTAAGTTTCTCAAAGTTTATTTTTTTTTGGCATTTGAAATATGCCACTTTTTATGCTTTTCATTTGATTTTGTTTATTGCTGTTACGCATTGAATTTTGATGCGTTGGTCAGCATTTATATGGTTTTGGGTGGTCGTCAAGTGGTTTGTTTGGACCACTGGAGAAAATTATGATCTTGCTGGAATTGGTTTCTGCAACTTCGGCACTTTTGGGTGGCCTCTCAATTCAATGCTGAAAGGGAGGGATTGATTTTTTGGGAGTGACGGGTTCTTATCGAGAACCACAAAGTCAGTCTCTCGGCTAGTTTCTTAAACGGAAGGTCAGAATTGTTGCGCTCACGGAAATAAATCAGAATTTGCTTGAAACTAAATCACAAGTTGTGGAAAGTCGATGGTTCATTGGAAAGCCACGATCAATCTCTTATTAATTAAATGTTTTGCTAAAATGATATCGTTAATTTTATGAAAAGTGAAAGTGGCTTATATTTGGAATGTTCATTAAGAATTGTTGATGAAATCTCAAAATTCAACTTGTTTTGTGAATTTGAAAATTTGGAATGTTCAAGATTGGAAATTGATTTTATTATAAATTTTGGGAGAATCATTGTTTTGGGATGATTCTATTCTATATTGAAAGTGTAAAAATTAAAATATTGGCAGAATTATTTCTTTGAAATAATTTTTTTCGAAGTGCTAAAAGAATATTCTATTGGGAGAATTATTTACTTGAAATAATTCCATACTAAGTTTGGGCGTACTAACACTGTATTCTTGGAGTCACCTTTTGGTGATTAACGTTTTATTTTGGGAAGTGTTAGTACGTTAACGCAAAGTTTTAAAAATTCATTGGAATCGCCAGTCAGTGACGCATTCTAGAAAGATTCTTTTGGGATCGCTGCACAGTAACTATTCTGGATTTATTCTTTGGAGATTACTGTACAGTGATCTATACTTTTGGAGTTTCTGTGTAGTGATTTTTCATATTGGTTTTATTCATTGGGAGTCGCTGTCTGGTGATATATTGTAGGAATCAAACGCATTGAGAGTCCCTGGTGATTTTGGTGATTGTTCAAAATTATGGAAATCATCCGTTGATGATTGATTCTAAAGTTTGAAAGACATTTAGATGCACAAATTTCACCCAATCAATTGTGGAGCATAACAAAAGAATGTTTTTCGGGGATTTTCTTGTAACTTGAAATCACAATGATTGGTAATGTATCTTTGGAATACGAAATAATTTAGTAGTCATATTCAAGTGTCTCATTCTGCATGTTTCATTAACTATATCGATAATGCTTTCTTTTCCATACCTCGACCCGGAATTTAAAATGTTATCTATTTTAACATTTTTTGGTCCTTCGAGCCGAATTGAGGTTGGAATTGAGAGCAGTTGGTTATGAATTTAGCTTATTAATTCAAAATTTTGGGAACGTTGGTTTATACAGAACATCATGAGGGCTGATCATATTCATCATCGAATCGATATGCAAACAACGGCACGGTCCTTAATCGAAAATGCATTAGCGGATCTTTTGAGTGTTGATCGAAATAAAGTAACGCCTACCCGCATTAAAGTTCGGATTGATGCTATTCATGATCAATGGCATCAATTTACTACCAACGATCAAACAATTAAACTTGCCATGTTAAAAGTTGATGCACAGGTTCGTCGAGAACTTTATGAGCGATCGTATTTTGTTCATGATTATTACACGAAAACGTATCAAACATATCTTAGAATGATCGAAAAAATGAAAGATTTGCTTAGAAAAAATTCTTCACACACAACTTTGACTGACTCTTAAGCAACGCATCTTAAAGATTCATCTTCTTCGAGAAATCCACTCTTATACCATCAACCTCGTCTTCCCCGAATTGACTTGCCCAAGTTTAATGGAAATCTAACAGATTGGCTATCGTTTAAGGGATTGTTCATATCACTGGTCCATTCAAATCCATCAATCTCAGCAATCGAAAAGCTTCAGTACTTAAAAACTAGTTTAATAGGACCTGCTGCATTCATTCTTAAAAACACCGATTTAACTGCAGATAATTTTAACCGAGCTTGGGAAGCAGTTATTTCATTCTACGAAAATGAACGCTGTTGCGGCCAGGTAAAGAAAATATCGGAAATTACGGACGCGATAACGCATATGGATGCCAAATGTGATGACAAACATCTGCGATGCCAATGTGCGTACTTTCCGTTTATACGCGAATTAGTTTTTTGTTGTCATCTTTAATAATTAGGTTTTTTGGTACGTTGTCCTTTTTTTTAATTGTTTTTCCGTATTTATTTTATTAGGATCTTTGATTTTTCCTATTTATGACGGGTTTCGTTTCGACAAGCCAAGGTCGAATTCCTTTGGTACTTCCGGGAAAATCGCGCCTCTTCATCCCTTCCGCGATGAAAAGGTTGGTTATATATTTGAAGCGAAGGGATGAAGCGGCAGTGCAAAAGACCTACTTCGTCGGGACAGATCGCTGCCCAAATACCCGTTTAGGACGAACACGTGGGACATTCGGTCCAAACCAAAATACGCATAAGGGACATTCGGTCCAATAAGTTTCCAAACCGTTAGTTTTAAAAATATCATAAGTACGACAATTGAATTGTAAATAGTGTCAAAATATAGTGTTAAAACCTAAAAACGGACAAAGGCCTCTTTAATTCCGACTAAACCCTTCGTCGTGGAGAGCACTCCAAATCCACGAGATAAATTAATCTTGTGGACAAAACATTGGTCCTTCGAGCCGGATATTCGGCAATTTAATTGGTGAAGTTTGAAAATTTGAGATAGTTTGAACATTGTGGGAAATTTGAAAATCGTGTATATGTAATATGAACATTGTGGTTAATTTGAAAATCGTGAATAATTTGAGCCTTGTGCAGTGATGAATAGAACATAAATTAAGGTGAAAATCAGTAACTTATGCCTTCTAGTTTATTTTGTTAAATATTGTGATTCAAAATCATATAAAGAATATGAGTAACCGTGGATACGCATTAGATGACAATTCGATTTCCATTTCGACTCTCAAGGTAAAAGTGTTTATTATTCGAAATTGTGCTTGTAATAAGCAAGAAATTAACAGTTCTAAAACATGTTGAAAATTTCACATCAAAGCGGTTGGAATTTACACAAAGTTGATAGACTTTTTGTACACACTTCTATTAAAAGGTGCGTTAAAATTAGCAAAGAAAATCGCTCGTTGTCTGGTGAACGCTTACTCGCCGCGAGTTTCACTCAGTTTAATAAACAATTTAATTTCGCCATTGATTGATTGTGGAAAAGTGTCATTAGTGATTCAGTGTGCATCAATTCATCGGTCCTGAATCCAGCTTCGGTATCCAGGTGCATCATCGGTCCGGAATTCAGCAGACATCATACAGCAGCGACGTTCAGCATCATCCCGCAACGAGATATCAGCCGTCAAAAGTAAGATAGGCCAGTTTTTCACTTCCATTGTTTTTGAGAAAATATTCCTTTCGTTTCGACAATCACCTTCCTTGTTCGTGATCTCTTTAGCACTCTCTTTTGTTTTTAAAATACCCGCGGAATTTGTCAATTTTGTTCGAGTTTTGTTTGTTGTTTTGCTTCTTCTTGTCGTACAAAATGTCCATCGATTTGATAAAAGCTTTGAAAGTTCAGCGCGCCAACGCAAAGCGTGCGCTAACCACTTACAGAAGATTGAGGTACTTACAGAAGAATCCGATGAGGATTTCGACCAACAGAGGAACGAGTTTGAAAACAAATATTTCGAAGCATACGGCATTGCCACGAACTTGCTACAATCGCGTTTTTCAGTAAACAATCCCAGAGAGCAGGTTACCGCAGCCACCACCTTGTCCGGTGTTCCAACCATGGGATCTAACGCCGTAATTGCCACGCTAGCTTCCAGTACTCTGCCTGCGATTGATTTGCCACATTTCAGTGGGTCCTATGCATCATGGCTCGGATTTCGTGATCTTTTCCAGTCCATCGTCCATGAAGATGGCCGAATTCCGCCTATTCAAAAATTATTTTACCTGCGACGTTGTTTGACAGGTGAGGCCCAGGGAATAATCGATTCCATGACGCTCACACCCGAAAATTACTCTGAAGCTTGGAATTTATTGAATAAGCGCTACAATAATAAGAAGGTTATTAAAAGAAAACACATAAATGCTATATTGGAGCTTCCCGCCATCACCACAGAGTTCTCGACTCGCTTGTTTCTCGACAATCTCCAAAAACATCTCAGTTCCCTCAAAAGCCTGGGAGTTGTAGTAGAATCCTGGGACGGAATCCTCGTAGCCATTGTTTTTAGAAAATTTGATATGTTGCTTCGGGATAAATGGGAAGATTTCACTACCGAATGGAAAACCCTAGTGTTACGATTTTAATAGATTTTCTGCAGCAACGAGTGAATCGGGAAGAAGCAGATTGTGAACAATCTTTTAACCACCCACCAACAGTGAGGGAGAAAAGAGTGCCAGTTTTTCGAAATGTCCCAAGGCCTCAGGAAGCCTTGGTGACTTCCACAACTAAATAAAGCTTTGGCATGTGTAAGGGTGATCACATGATACACACCTGTAAACGGTTTCTAGACCTCACACCTTCCAAACGCTTCAGAATTGCAAAAAAGTCTTCTCTTTGCTCAAATTGTTTAAAGAGCAATCATCGGACAAATCAATGTTCCTCTGGCCATTGCAGAAAATGCAAACAAAGGCACAACACACTCCTGCATCTCAGTGAACAAACCCCCTCTCGAGAGGTTTCAAATGCGTCAAACAAATCTCGTCTAGACACCGAGGATGTCACTCAAGGGACAAGTATAAATTTATACTCAACAGCCTCTTCAGAAGCGCTATTAGCCACCGCCCTCGTCGAATTAGTCGGTAGCCAAGGGAGAACCAAAACTTGTCGCGTGTTCCTAGATGCTGGGTCCGAATCCCACTTTGTTACAGAAGAAGTCGCCAAGTTCTTAAGGTTGGGGAGAAGACCGGTAGATATCTCCGTATCTGGATTGGGCGGTATCTCAACAAAGGTTAGACACGAGGTATCGGTATTAATGAAATCGAGATTCAATAAATTCGAAAAAGAAATCGATTGGTTGGTGGTTCCTTGTGTAACAAATGCCACACCGTCAATTAATGTAAACCCATCGGGGCTCTCTATACCTAAAAATCTATTTCTCGCAGACCCTAATTTCCATAAAACCTCAAAAATCGATTTGCTGCTGGGAGTGAAACTATTTTACAAACTTCTGTGCGTGGGTCAAATTGCTCTTCGAGATCAGCCTGGAGCCATACTCAAGAAAACGCAGCTCGGATGGGTTAAGGCCGGCGAAATAAGAAACCACCCAGCGTCAAAAGCTCCTAAACAATGCCATCTCAGTTTGCAAACGGTTTCGTTGGATAAAGCCCTTAGAAGGTTTTGGGAAATTGAGGAGATCCCGTCTCCTAAACTCTTATCCCCGGAGGAGCAAGCTTGTGAAGAACACTTCGTCGCGAATACCTATCGAGAAGCAGACGGTCGTTATGTAGTCAGGTTACCATTCAACAAAAAGAAGTCACAACTCGGTGACTCATACCATCTCGCCCACAAACGATTCCTCTCATTGGAACGCCGACTAGGCAGGGAGCCTGCCCTCAAACAGGAGTACCACAGATTTCTGAAGGAATACGAGGACCTTCAACACATGTTTGTTGCCCGACAAGCGAAGGTACCGGATGGATTTTATCTACCACATCACGCCGTTTCGAAGGAGGATAGCCTAACCACCAAAATCCGCGTAGTATTTGATGCTTCAGCTAAATCAGCGTCCGGGATTTCGCTGAATGACACCCTTATGGTAGGGCCAAAGATACAGGATGATCTGGTAGAGATTTTAATTCGATTTCGTTCGTACCCATTTGCGCTCACTGCGGATATATAAAATATGTATCGCCAAATCAAGGTCGATCCGCAAGATGCAACTTTCCAACGAATACTTTTTAGACCAAAGACAGAGGAATCCATACAGGAATACATCTTAAATACAGTTACGTACGGTACATCATGCGCATCCTTTCTAGCTATTCGAGTACTTCACCAACTGATTAAGGATGAAGGTCACAACTTTCCTTTGGCATCATTGAAGGCATCAAAGGACTTCTACGTGGACGATCTACTAACTGGAACCCAAAATCGCGAGGAGGCGGAACATTTAAGAGATGAACTTGTTCAGCTAATGAAGAAAGGTGGTTTTAACCTTAGAAAGTGGGCATCCAATGATCCCACTTTGATACAAAATCATGATGAGAACCCCCATTGCACACACATGTCACTCGATCTTTCGACTAATATTAAAACTCTCGGCATTCTGTGGAATGCGCAAGAAGATGTCTTATATTACGCCGTAAATCTGAAGGGTGAAAAACAACAGAGCTCAAAACGATCAATGCTTTCCCAGATAGCTATGCTTTTTGATGCGTTAGGCTTATTGGGACCTGTAATAGTACATGCAAAAATTCTTATACAAAGGCTTTGGAAGGATGGTGTTTCCTGGGACGAATCGGTTCCCCAGGACATTCATACGGAGTGGACGGAGTATAAGAAGCAATCACCGTTATTAAGGGATATTCGCTTCTCTCGAGCCGTTGTTACTCCAGGTACCGTAAGCATGCAATTGCACGATTTTAGTGACGCAAGCGAAAAGGCATACGGAGCTTGCCTATACGTTCGTATTGTTGGCGCTAATGGGGAAGCAGAGACGAAGCTTATTTGTTCGAAATCGCAAGTAGCTCCAGTAAAGCCGCTCACATTACCTCGCTTAGAATTAAGCGCAGCGCTACTTCTAGCCAAGTTGATGTTCATGGTGAAGCAAGCATGGACGATACCTACAGAGGAAACATATTTATGGTCGGATTCCACTGTGACTTTGCAATGGATAAACTTTCAGCCGCACTTATTGAAAACCTTTGTAGCAAATAGGGTCGCAGAAATACAAGGCCTGACTTCTGGGTGCCGATGGAGGCACGTACCGTCGCAAGAAAATCCAGCTGATCTCATATCACGAGGTCAAACCCCCCGTGAATTCGTGGGTGCCCATATATGGCACAACGGCCCGGACTGGCTTCGTAAAGCAGGAAGCCATTGGACACCTTATATTGGATTAAACAACGACGTACCAGATCTACGACCCCCCTCAAACAAAATCTGCATGAAGCTTGAAATCTCAAAAGATAATTTGCTAGAAAAATAAAGTTCCTCGCGAAAGTTGATGCATGTAATCGCCTATATTCAACGCTTCATTCACAATGCAAACCAACGAGACGAGCGCCGCCTTGGCCCTCTGATGAATATTGAGATCAAGGCAGCAGAAAGGACGATAATCAAAATCGTATAATCTACAGACTTTTCCACCGAAATTGGGTCACTTAAACGCAACGAACCCTTGAGCGATCGAAGTGCTCTAATTCCGCTGGCTCCATTCTTAGACGAAAATGGCATTTTGCGGGTTGGCGGCCGGCTACATCATTCGAAAATACCAGAAGGCCAAAGGCACCCTATTCTTCTACCCTCGAAGCATTACATAACCAAGCTGATCATTCGTGAGGAGCATCAAAGGTTGGGCCACGCTGGTGCTCAAACAACATTGTATGCCGTGCGAGAAAGGTTTTGGCCGCTAAATGCAAGGAACTTGACACGGAAGATCATTTTTGGTTGCACTACGTGTTTTCGAGCAAAGCCAAGGATTGTTAACCATTCGATGGGTAGCCTCCCTCAGGAACGCGTTTCTCAGTGTCGCCCTTTTACATTCGTGGGCGTAGACTTTTGTGGTCCTCTATATATAAAGGAAAAACGCTTTCGTAACCGCAATAAAGTAAAGGTCTACGTAGCCGTATATACATGCATGGCCACAAAGGCTGTACATCTTGAATTGGTTTGCGATCTAACGACCGAGGCCTTTATAGGTAGCCTCAAACGCCTATTTTCCACACGAGGGAAATCGAAATCAATGGGAGTCATATGTAAAACAATAGTATGGTATTGTAATCACATTTTTAGCTCGTTTTTTACTGAATATTATCTAAGTATTTCTATTATATTGAACACACGTGTTCAAGGGGGGAAGGATATGTTGCGGCCAGGTAAAGAAAATATCGGAAATTACGGACGCGATAACGCATATGGATGCCAAATGTGATGACAAACATCTGCGATGCCAATGTGCGTACTTTCCGTATATACGCGAATTAGTTTTTTGTTGTCATCTTTAATAATTAGGTTTTTTGGTACGTTGTCCTTTTTTTTAATTGTTTTTCCGTATTTATTAGGATCTTTGATTTTTCCCATCTATGACGGGTTTCGTTTCGACAAGCCAAGGTCGAATACCTTTGGTACTTCCTGGAAAATCACGCCTCTTCATCCCTTCCGCGATGAAAAGGTTGGTTATATATTTGAAGCGAAGGGATGAAGCGGCAGTGCAAAAGGCCTACTTCGTCGGGACAGATCGCTGCCCAAATACCCGTTTAGGACGAACACGTGGGACATTCGGTCCAAACCAAAATACGCATAAGGGACATTCGGTCCAATAAGTTTCCAAACCGTTAGTTTTAAAAATATCATAAGTACGACAATTGAATTGTAAATAGTGTCAAAATATAGTGTTTAAAACCTAAAAACGGACAAAGGCCTCTTTAATTCCGACTAAACCCTTCGTCGTGGAGAGCACTCCAAATCCACGAGATAAATTAATCTTGTGGACAAAACAAACGCCGACTAGTCAACGCTGCACTTAAATCACTTTTTTTTTGAAGAAAATGACACGAGACTGCGCGGGCGAGCTTGAGCATTTGTATATGTCATTTGGACAGTTTTATAGAACTCTTGAATCATTGAATCGTCCTGTTCATCAATGCGGTGACTTTCTTGTCTTTATGATGATTCAACGGTTGGATCCTGAGTCTATTAAAGCATGGGAAATACACTTGGGGGCATCAAAAGCCACTCCAACTTTGCCACAAATGAAGGAATTTATTGAATCAAGATTGCTGTCTTTACAATCATTAGAAAGTTCTCAAATTTCATTACAACGTAATCCACACAAACCTTTCATCTCTTCAGCACGATCGCATTTTACTGCGTCAACAATATCATGTCCAGTTTGTTCGTTACCACACTTCGTATCTCAATGTGACTCATTTAAAAATAAAACAACGCCGTGAAATTGTAGCTTCAAAAGCCCTGTGCTTCAATTGCCTTAACTTTCATAAGGTTGCCAACTGCAAATCCACAAGAAGGTGTCAGAAATGTGGTCAAAAGCATCATTCATTGCTTCATTTTCAACCTCAAAACACGCCAAAACAACCTTCAAACCCAGCGAAACCACCCACCGAAAAGCAAGTGAACCATGTGGTTAACAGGAGCACAAAGCCAGTATCGGTTTTATTAGCTACTCTCAAAATTTCTATACAAAATATAAACGGTGAAACCGAACATATTTGGGCACTTTTAGATCAAGGATCTGAAATTTCACTCGTTTCCGAACGCCTCGTTCAAAAATTGCGTCTTCCAAGAACTTACTCTTCGATATTACTTACCGGAGTTGGGGCTAATCAGATTGGAAAACCTCGAGGAAGCGTCACGTTAAAAGTGCAACCACATTTTGATTCTGCAACAATTTTTGAAATCAAAACTTTCGTTTTACCAACCTTAACCACACTTGTACCAAATACTCAACGCACAGTGTTGTTCATGGGATCATCTAAAAAACCTGCTACTAGCAGATCCGGAATTTATGTCAAGAAAAACTATTGACCGTATTATCGGAGCAGATTATTATGGTCAACTTTTAGAAGGGTCCGTAATCAAAGGACCCGTCAGTTCGCCTGTAGCACAACTTACTACATTTGGATGGGAATTATCAGGGCCGGTGAATTCAGGAAAACAAGACACAGGTTCAATCTTGCATTGTTCCATTGATAATGAATTAACCAAATTATTGGAAAAATTTTGGATGCAAGAGGAATTACCTACTCGTAAGCCATCACTCTCTTCCGACGATCAATCTTGCGAAACCTATTTTAATTCGACACATAGCAGAGACTCCAGTGGAAGGTACATAGTAAGATTACCATTTAAACTGTCTCCTAAACTTTTGGGTAATTCTTTTATCCCTGCCCAACGTGCTCTTCGATACCAAACGTCTAAATTTCAAAAGAATCCAGACTATTTTAAAGCGTACTCATCATTCATGGACGAATATAAGCAGTTGGAACACATGGTGAAAGTTTCTAATATTCGTGATCAACCAGTCTGTTTTCTATTTACCACATCATGGTGTCTTTCGAGAAACAAGCGCTACCACTAAGCTTCGAGTCGTCTTTAATGGTTCATGTCAATCGCCTGGTGGCAAATCTTTAAATGATCTACTTCATTCAGGTGCTAAATTGCAAATTAATCTTTTTGACGTACTCATACGATTCCGACGATTTCGATATGTTTTCTCTTCCGACATTGAGAAGATGTATCGACAAATCAATGTACATCAGGACGATTTGAATTTCCAACGGATTCTATGGAATGAAGGAGATCAGACAGTGGAATATCAACTGACTACTGTCACTTATGGTTTGGCTTGTGCTCCTTTCCTCACGCTGCGAGGTTTGGTTCAACTTATCAGTGACGAAGGGCATAAATTCCCAAAAGCGGTAAATATTCTAACGTTTGACCGATATGTAGATGATATATTCGGAGGGTCGGATAACTTCGAAGAGGCTAAGGAAAAGGTTATACAAGTAAAGAACTTATGCATGGCTGGCGGGTTCCCACTCAAAATATGATTTAGCAATCATCCGGACATATTGAATCACATTCCTGTTGAAGATAAATACTCAATGGACACACTACAGCTCCAAGATGATACAGTTCGAGCTTTGGGGTTATTTTGGACACCTAAAATAGATACATTTTTTTCAAATTTAATTTCATTTCACCCAAGCATAATACAAAGAGAACAGTGCTATCGAAAATTGCGCAACTGTTTGATCCGTTAGGACTATTGTCTCCAATCTTCATAAAACTTAAAATTTTTATGCAAGAATTATGGGCAGTAAAGCTTGGTTGGGATGAAAAACTCCCGTCTTCACAGAATATTTCCTGGATCGCATTGCAAAAGAATCTTGAAGGATGAGAAGTCATTCAAATTCCTCGATGGACCGGATGTCGATCAAAACTTCACATCCAGCTTCATGGGTTTTGCGACGCTTCCCAATCAGCCATGGCTGCAACAATTTTCGTCAGATCGTCTTTCGAAGATGTCACATCTTCTCATATTTTATGCGCGAAAACAAAAGTTGCACCATTAAAAAGAATGACCATTCCAAGATTAGAGCTTTGTGCTGCGGTTATGCTTACAAAAGTGATTCAACATTGCCAACAAATACTTAATGTTCCCAGCGTTCCCTGTTATTTGTGGACAGATTCTACAATTGTTCTCACTTGGATCAAATTCCATCCATCGAAATGGAAAGATTTTGTTCATAACCGCGTTTGTGTTATCCAAGAGTTATTACCAACAGCACAATGGCATCGCATTGATGGAAAAAGTAATCCTGCAGATTGTGCAACCAGAGGTTTATCTTCGCAAGAATTGGAAAAATTTCCGCTGTGGTGGTCGGGGCCAAAGTGGGTTACAAAGGATTCCACAGAGTGGCCGTTAAATGAAATCTTATCAACAGCTGATAAAAATCTGGAAGAAAAGCCAATCTTATCACACCATGTATCAATTAACAAACCTTGGGATTTACTAGAACGCTACTCGTCTTGGAATAAATTAACACGAATCACTGCTTTATGTAAACGAATAAGTTTATTACTTTGTAAACAAACACCTCCTCCACTGAAATCTCCACTAACTCCAGAAGAACTGAGTCTCGCGAGAAATTTCTTAATACGATGCATTCAAAACCAGCACTTTCACAAAGAATTTCAAAGTCTTGGAAAAGGAAATGAAGTTGAAAATTGTAGTTCACTTCGAAAACTGTGCCCTTTTGTTGACCAACATGGATTATTACGAGTAGGAGGTCGATTGAGCAACTCAACGCTAAGCGAAACTGCGAAACATCCTTTTATTTTACCCCGTCATTCACACATATCAACTTTGTTGATTCAAGATGCTCATTTGAAAACGTTGCATGGTTCTACGCGAGATACTCTTGCTTATTTGCACCAACGGTACTGGATAGTCGGTGGACGAGCCCCTGTTAAATCCTTTATTATTAAATGCGTCACTTGCATTAGACAAAGACGTGAACACGCACAAAGTTTAATGGGTCAACTTCCGGTCTCTCGAGTTACTCCTTCCAGACCATTCCTTAACTCTGGCGTTGACTATGCTGGACCTTTTACGTTGAAAACATGGCAAGGAAAATCTCGGTTATATAAAGCTTGGAGCAGTATTTGTTTGCTTTTCGACATCAGCCATCCGTTTGGAAATTGTTACTGATTATACCAACGACGCATTCATTGCTTCATATAAACGATTTATATCAAGGCGAGGTATTTGTGCTACTATCACTAGTGATTGTGGAACCAATTTTAAAGGAGCTGATCGTGACCTTAAAAAATTATTCGCGCAGGACTCCGTATTTCTCGGAAAAATGGCATCTCTTATAGCTTCAGATGGCACAAAATGGATTTTTAACCCTCCTTCAGCGCCACACTTTGGTGGTAAATTTGAAGCAGCCGTTAAGTCCATGAAATATCATTTCAAACGACTTATCGGGGATAAAAATTTAACCTATGAGCAATTCTCAACAATTCTTGCTCAAACCGAAGCTATTTTGAACTCTCGACCATTGTGTGCATTAACTGATGATCCGGATGACCTGAGTGTACTAACACCTGGTCATTTCTTGATAGGACATGCTCTCTATTTGATTCCAGAACCAGGTCTGGAACATGAACCGAACACACGTCTCTCGAAATGGCAGCATCTCAATCAAATCATTCAAAGTTTTTGGGCAAAATGGTCTAAGGAATATTTACAAAGGCATCATGCAATTTACAAATGGAACAAAAATACTAAGCCTTTAGCTAAACGTGATTTGGTTTTAATCATCGATGAAAGATATCCACCTTGCAAGTGGCCTCTTGGCAGAATCACGGAAGTTCATCCTGGACCAGACAACATTGTTCGAGTGGTGACAGTCAAAACTAGTACTTCTACATTTACTAGACCTATCGTTAAGTTGTCACCACTATACATCTCAGATTAGGATTGTTCGCTACTAGGATCAGCGAAGGCGGGCGGAAATGTTTAAAAAACTTAATACAATGTAAGTTTCTCAAAGTTTATACTTTTTGGCATTTGAAATATGCCACTTTTTATGCTTTTCATATGATTTTGTTTATTGCTGTTACGCATTGAATTTTGATGCGTTGGTCAGCATTTATATGGTTTTGGGTGGTCGTCAAGTGATTTGTTTGGACCACTGGAGAAAATTATGATCTTGCTGGAATTGGTTTCTGCAACTTCGGCACTTTTGGGTGGCCTCTCAATTCAATGCTGAAAGGGAGGGATTGATTTTTTGGGAGTGACGGGTTCTTATCGAGAACCACAAAGTCAGTCTCTCGGCTATTTTCTTAAGCGGAAGGTCAGAATTGTTGCACTCACGGAAATAAATCAGAATTGGCTTGAAACTAAATCACAAGTTGTGGAAAGTCGATGGTTCATTGGAAAGCCACGATCAATCTCTTATTAATTAAATGTTTTGCTAAAATGTTATCGTTGGAAATTGATTTTATTATAAATTTTGGGAGAATCATTGTTTTGGGATGATTCTATTCTATATTGAAAGTGTAAAAATTAAAATATTGGCAGAATTATTTCTTTGAAATAATTCTTTTCGAAGTGCTAAAAGAATATTCTATTGGGAGAATTATTTACTTGAAATAATTCCATACTAAGTTTGGGCGTACTAACACTGTATTCTTGGAGTCACTTTTTGGTGATTAACGTTTTATTTTGGGAAGTGTTAGTACGTTAACGCAAAGTTTTAAACATTCATTGGAATCGCCAGTCAGTGACGCATTCTAGAAAGATTCTTTTGGGATCGCTACACAGTAACTATTCTGGATTTATTCTTTGGAGATTACTGTACAGTGATCTATACTTTTGGAGTTTCTGTGTAGTGATTTTTCATATTGGTTTTATTCATTGGGAGTCGCTGTCTGGTGATATATTCTAGGAATCAAACGCATTGAGAGTCCCTGGTGATTTCGGTGATTGTTCAAAATTATGGAAATCATCCGTTGATGATTGATTCTAAAGTTTGAAAGACATTTAGATACACAAATTTCATCCAATCAATTGTGGAGCATAACAAAAGAATGTTTTTCGGGGATTTTCTTGTAACTTGAAATCACAATGATTGGTAATGTATCTTTGGAATATGAAATAATTTAGTAGTCATATTCAAGTGTCTCATTCTGCATGTTTCATTAACTATATTGATAATGCTTTCTTTTCCATACCTCGACCCGGAATTTAAAATGTTATCTATTTTAACAAGTTCATTAATGACTACTTCATTGGAAGAAGAATTGTGGGACGAAAATGTTAGAAAAGTTTAATTTGCACTGAATAATGTACAGTCGACCCTGGTTAAGTGGAACCTGCTTAAGTGGAATACCTCTATAAGTGGTACAAAACTTTTTGTCCCCTCATTTTTCCCTTAAAAAAACTCTTTAACTGAAATTTTTTCACCTCTATAAGAAGAATTGATTTTTGTGAAAATTACCTCTGTAAGTGGGAGAATTTTTGGATTCACCTATATAGGTAAGTGGGATTCACATTACACTACTAAGAAAACAAGGGTGTCCTATTGGAACGTTCAAAGATTCAAAGTTTCCTATCCGAAACATTGTTTCTCACTGAAAGAAGTCTAGACATTAATTGTTATATACTCCATTCTAATCTTTTCCCCCCTTGCCACCTTCCAGTTTATAAGAAAACATCAGCCTGTCAATATGTCGTGAAATTTAAAATCTCTTTCAATTGGTGAAAAATTGAAATGTGTGCGTGAATTTGAACGTGGAAAATCGAGGAATGAAATCGCAAAACATTTTGGTGTGCCGAAATCAATATTATGTCGGATTTTGAAGAATAAAAACAAAATTGAACGTGAGTGTTCAGACGGACACCGAAAAATAAAGAGATTTCGGGCTTGTGAATATCCTGAGCTAGAAAAATGTCTACTTACATGGTTGCGGCAGTGCGTAAGTAAAAACATAAAAATTGGTGGGACATTGAGTAAAAAAAAGGCCCAGTATTTTGCTGAAGAACTGAAAATTAACTTTTCGGCGAGCAATGGTTCGTTGGAAAGTTTCAAGAAGCGCAATGACTTAGTTTTTCGAAAGCTTTGCGGGGAAAGCAGTTCTGTAGACTATACTTTGTGCAACCAGTGGATGAAAGATTTGCCTACATTACTAAAGGAATACTCCCCAGAAAACATATTCAATGCGGATGAGACAGGTTTGTTTTACAAATGTCTTCCTGACAGAACCTTTTCTTTCAAAGGTGAGCAATGTCATGGCGGGAAGCACAGCAAAGACCGTGCTACAGTTCTTTTTTGCGCCAATGTGAACGGTACCGAAAAGCTTCTGCTGCTTTTTATTGGAAAATCTCGCTCCCCCAGATGTTTTAAGGGCTTAAAAAACTTACCCCTCGAATACAAGCATAACAAAAAGGCATGGATGACAACGGAAATTTTTAAAGATTGGCTAAGAAAAATTGACATCCAAACGAAATTGAGAAAACGGAAAATTTGTATCCTTCTTGACAATTGCACAGCCCATTTTAATTTACCTGATCTTGGTTTCGTTAAAATAATTTATCTACCAGCTAATACCACAAGTAAACTGCAGCCTTTGGACCAAGGTGTAATTCAAAATTTTACAACATTTTATAGAAAAGAAATTGTCCATTATATTCTTAGAGCTACAGAAGATGGGACAAGCAACGAAATAAATATCCTGATCGCTATGAGATTTGCAAGAAAAGCTTGGATTAATGTAACTAGTACCACGATTGAAAATTGTTTTAAGAAAGCTGGGTTTATTCTTCAAAACACGGCTGATGATGATGTGGGAATAGAATCGGAAAAAGATTCTCTCGGAATTCAGCCACGGGATTGGGAAAAGGCGATAGGAGATACCAATGAGAAGCTTCCAACATTTAAAGAGTATGTTCACATGGATGACGAAATTTTAACAACCGGAGAACTGAATGATGAAGAAATCCTTCCAAAATCTAAAACGCCAGACGAGAATGAAAATGTTGACAATCCAGATAAGAAGAAGAAGTGTAGTAAATACGATTTTTGAAAGGGGGAAAACACATGGCTATGGTTCTAGTCGCCAACGACTAGATCAAGAGGGAAGGCAAAGGCGATGATGAACTCACTGTAGGGAATCCTCCCTCCATAAATAAAACAAACAAAGTGATTTACTTGTTACTTGGAATTTTAAGTAACAAGTAAAACTCAGTACGCCAAATATATATAAATTTATATTCTAGTAGGCATCACTTGTTAATGTTACTCTACATTTTTAATTTAAGTTTAGTAGGAAGTGACTTAATATTGTGAAAGGTTGTATTAGAATAATAATATTAATTGATTATAATTGTGTTAATAATAATTGTGTGTAATAACTAATTATGAAAATAAATAATAACTTATATGTGTTTGACTATTTTACAATATGATTGGCAATAAGCCCCAACACTCACCCCCTTTCCTTCATAGGATCCGATTTAGTGATTTGGAGTTGACGTCTGAAACGACGTCAGAAGAGGGACGAGCTGTTCGGGACAGCTCTGATAGCCGTGAACGCTTGAGCGCTCAGGCGAGAAGTCCCTGTCAGACAATCGAGCGGCGGACGTGTTCTGGCTTGCCATCGCTAGCTAGTTCGGCTGTATGGGGTGGGATCTTGCTCG
The DNA here is from genome assembly GCA_963971475.1 of Chrysops caecutiens. Classification (NCBI taxonomy): domain Eukaryota; kingdom Metazoa; phylum Arthropoda; class Insecta; order Diptera; family Tabanidae; genus Chrysops; species Chrysops caecutiens. The sequence goes on from OZ020568.1 coordinate 60,660,480, forward strand.
AGCCTGACTGCCGGACCGAACTACAGAAGAAGATTTAACACGTCCTGTAGGTTCCCCAAAGGAAGCAAAGAAGAGAGAAACAAAACAAAAAGAAGAAAAATAGGGAAAAAAAATCGGTAAAGAGCAGGGAAGAATCAGGGAATTCCTCTGCGTCACCAAGGAAGGGAAAGGGAACAGAGTGAGAAACGATGGAGAGCGGAAGGGGGAAAGGGGAGAAGGAATAATGGATCAGGGAACGGGATAATAGGGACTTCCAGGACTGGGATTATAGAGTAAGGAAAGGAGGAAGGATTCCAATTAAGAAGAAGGAAAGTAAGATAGGGAGCGACGCCTTCGATTGACGGATCATCTCTGTCTCGCTGGTGGATCCAGGTGGTTTCGGATCCACCGTAGGCCACCCAAACGTGGAAAGCCAACCTTACCCGTACGCGATTCGGCTTTCCCCCATGATTCGACGCTCTCAGGTAGCCGGTTGGACGCGCATGGGCCGGACACCCCCATGGATTATCCTCTCACTCCAGTATGAATGTTGAATTAACTACTTGGTGCATCATAGGGAGCGACGCCTTCGATTGACGGATCATCTCTGTCTCGCTGGTGGATCCAGGTGGTTTCGGATCCACCGTAGCCCACCCAAACGTGGAAAGCCAACCTTACCCGAACGCGATTCGGCTTTCCCCCATGATTCGACGCTCTCACGTAGCCGGTTGGACGCGCATGGGCCGGACACCCCCATGGATTATCCTCTCACTCCAGTATGAATGTTGAATTAACTACTTGGTGCATCATAGGGAGCGACGCCTTCGATTGACGGATCATCTCTGTCTCGCTGGTGGATCCAGGTGGTTTCGGGTCCACCGTAGCCCACCCAAACGTGGAAAGCCAACCTTACCCGAACGCGATTCGGCTTTCCCCCATGATTCGATGCTCTCACGTAGCCGGTTGGACGCGCATGGGCCGGACACCCCCATGGATTATCCTCTCACTCCAGTATGAATGTTGAATTAACTACTTGGTGCATCATCATGGATTTATTTTAAAGGTTTCACAAGTTTTAGTTATAACGCGATAAATAATGAATCGTATTTAAATCGATATAGACAACTATTTAAATTTTCATTTCTTATGATTTTACGGACAAAAAAAAGACAACAAATGGCAAAGAGGATCTACTAATAATATGTTTTAATACCTATATCGCGAACCGCTTTAACGACAGCTCTCTAATATCTTAGTTCGTTCATAGTATTTACAAGATGAAGGAAGATTTTATCCAAGCTTTGACACCCTCTTTTATAAATTGATTTCACCGAAGTGTTTCCTTTTTTCTTCTAAACACTCGAATAACTTTGACTTAATTTCCAACAAAATTTTAACACAAAAATCAAATTTCATTGATGTCCAATTGCCAACTAATCCATAAGGCTGAAAAGGAAGGTAAAATCGGGCCGATTTTCATTAAAAAGGGGGGCGGGGGGAAGGAGCCAACTTGATTTACCCAAGGTAGTTGTTGGTTGCTTCCTATTACTTATCTGGTTCCAATCGGTGTTCCCTTTCCTCTAAACGCTAAGTTTTTGTAATGACATATTAGCTCTTGAGAATTGATTTCTAATTTGAAATAGCACAGGATGTCTGGTTAGAGCGACGTATATTATAGTAAGGGGGAAGAAAACACAAGATGGTTATGGGACAACGATGTCTTAGCAACCTCCCCTGTACTCCATACCTAATATGGAATTTATGTCCACCTCTGTTTTATTCAAAAATTTTACAAATTTTGTCACCCACTCTAAAGACTATTATCGCTTTCTTTTTTGATCCTCCGTTTCAATAGTTCTGAAAATTATTGTTCATTTAGGATCCACAGATGTAAACACGAGGCAACATTTCCGTAATTCCCACAACCCAAGTAGTTGCAACTGGGTCAAATAACGGTAAACCGTATGTTCGCTTTAGGTTCCATTGGCAATTGCTTGATTTTCAACCTAGTTTATATGATTTCATCCCGTTTCTGTTGTTTTTTTTTCTAGTTTTTTTTTTTTTTAAATTATTTCGAAGTTGAAATAATTAAATTTAGTCATATAAACAATTTAGTCTGTCAAGACAAATGGGGATTTTCGTAGTTTTCGTTTTCACAAATGACAATATGTTATGTAGTTTTCGTTTTCACAATGGAATACGTAGAAAATTAAGCCACTAACTAATTGTAGGTTTGATTTATTTGGAATATTTTTCATATGTTAATCATTTGGCAGAAGCTTTAACTAGAAAACTATTTCTCAACCATATGCTAACTACGCAGACGAGACCATGTAAAACAAAGCCAATTAATGTCTACCTAAGTGGTTTAATCACTTGTGTGTACATGTGCGAATTTTGCTATATATTCACTCTTCACTTTGTTTACCGGATTCAATAATTTACACTTTATGTCGAGCATGAAGTGACTTATTTGTGACGTAATTGTCGCAAGTGGTTACTAATGACCCCCATTTTTTTTGTTTGAAATTTTTCCGATTTTCATACACTTTTCCTGGTTAATTACTTTTGATTGGTATATACATAGTTCCTTTCCTTGTTTTAGTTTGAATCAAGCATGGAGCACTATTTCTACCGCTTTTGAGGAATCGCGCGTCACGGAGAACATGTGGTGTTGTATACCGTTAGCAATGTTCGAAAATTGGTAAGGCAGGTGATGTTAACACTTTTACCCGCCACGTGTACGAAAAAATTGCCCCACGTGTGCGCCACAAAAAAAAGGTGGGGACAGAAGAAAAGAACGAAAGAAAGAAAGAAAGAACTTACCCCTGATCCGCTTTCTGCCTGTCTCCGCGTGGTCGATACTCCTGTCCTTGTCCAGGCTGCCGTGCGCGTTCCTGGGTCGTCTTCGGGTCGTCCGATGAGCCCCTTTCAAGCCCGAAAAGCGAAGAAATAAGAAGAAAAACGAAGAAGCACAAAAAAAAAAAATCACTCCAATAGTATTTACGTAATTTATTTAGTGCAAATCTACACTGCTGTTATGAACTTGAAATACAATCAAATTTAGTTGAAAGCAAAATTACTCTATTAATATGAATTTACACAAAAACCAAAAAAAAAAACGATATAACGTAAGTTTATTTTTATAAAATCTTAAAGAAAATATAGAAAAAGGATTGACTAATTGCTCTAATTTCAAAACCAATGGAAAAAAACTTTATTCCCAAAATTATTAAATCCAAACTGCCAGAACTTTACACTTGAACTTTCTTAAATCCAAACTTTCTAAAACACTCCTGTGTCGATCGTTCTTCGACCGACCGCTTGACGGGCAAATCCAAAAAGAGAACGATTCCACTTCTACGCTGGTGAGGATTACGGAGGATCCCGTTATCCTCATTGGGATAGCTCCTCCCTTCCGCTGTGAAGATGATCACGTTTGTGACCAGAGTTGAGTATTGATCTGGTCACAGGGTGACCATTTCATTTTGAGCAACTGCTCAATTACTACAGAAGACCAAGAGAACTCAGAGGAGTCAGAGAGGATTCCAGTCACGAAAAATAATGCACTAAATTGCATTGAGAAGTTGCAGACTTTTTTTGAAATGAATATAGGAGCTGAAGATGAAATCTTTGATAAATTATATGATATAGAAAGAAACATAATTAAGTGCCGAAGTAGAGTGAAGAAAAAAATAATTGATTACTTTCATTAATACATTTGTACATATGTATCCAAATCTGTTTTGTTTTATTTTCATATTACAAAAATTATGTAATGTGTTTTACATTTCTATAAATTTTTATAAACATGCAAGTTGTTTGAAAACCTCTTTAAGTGGTACATGTAACCTTAATGACCTGGGTAAGTGAAACCTTGTTTAAGTGGAATACCTCTTTAAGTGGAATTGAAATCCTATCACGAAGAGATGCCAGTTATCCAGGTTCGACTGTATCTCATAAAACAACAGGAAAACCCCTAGCGAATTGTTGTTTAGTTACAAACCACGTGGACGCAGTGATGGTTGGTTAACCGATGAGGTAAGCTTAGAAAACCGAACTATTAATGGTTTGATAGAAGAAATGCAAAAGGCATGTACAGAAACAGAAGATCAGCATAGAATTCAAAAACAATATTATGTATAGGCATATTATTTTGATAAAAAAGTGTGAACCAGCAGCAAATATTAGTCGTAAATTGGTGCCACCTTATAGTGGACTATTTGAGGTAACGTCCAATTGTGGAATATTTGAAATGTAATGTATTACACCATCGCAATTTGAAACAATCAATGCATAAAACTAAAACAATAACTGCAAATTAAGACCATAAAAAGTAAAATAAAATCAAACATTCCTAAAACTAATCGATCCAACTTATCACTGATCAACAAATAATTAACCATCAACATTGGATAAAAAAATTTCCAAAATTGATTAGCTTTGAAATAAAAGCTTAAACATAAAATCAATCACCGATAATGGGAGACTCATTTAACAGAACCCAAGACGCGATCATCAAAGACGAGGCCCGCGTGCCACATGACGAAAAACTGATTCCGTCACAGAAAACACGCACACGCTTGCACTCGTCACAGATTACCATTCTCACGCGAGGAATGGTTAGTCAGCAGAACGTGCTTATCCACACGAGAATGCAACCACCTAGGCCGTCAAGAAAAATGCATCGGTCCCACAATGAAATACCCATTCCTGAAAGCAGATAAAACGAGGAATGCAGTATGCCCACGAAAGAACTATTTTCCACGCCTTGAACTTAACTTTTGTCTGAAAAACCTGTGGTGAAATTTCACAAATGTGAAGAAACACAATTTACATTCCCATAATGATTACGGAGGCTACACACACACACGAGTTACATACCATGTAACCAACACCGATGAGAAAATAAGTAGGATTATCGAAAAATATAATTAATCGAAATAAATCGACAGTACTTATTTTCTCATCAAAGAAAGTGATAGCTCGGCATGTGAAGTGAAACCTGCTGCACAAATTTGCTTGTGGCGTATCCGTTCTCATGAAAAATATCGGGTTCAATAAAACTCATAAACGACAGATTTGGACTGAACGGAAATGCAGAATCACCATGATTTCAAAAAACCTATTTTTCGTTATTTGAGTAGTGATTCGCATTTCCCAATTAAATGTTTGGAGGCTGAAGTTAAAGTTTCACTTTCAAAATTAACCAGTAGTAAATCATTCAATCAAATTAATTAAGTTAATTTAAATTAAATTAGTTCTGTTAGATTAAATAATTGAAGTTGTACATATATGTAAAGATTTAACTTTATTCAATTTGATTATTTAAATTTCATTTGAAACAACGGGAAAAGCCTTAATCCCTTATTCTGATACTGAGGCGGGCATTGGGTTGTCCCAAATATGTGAAATAAGTGAAAATAACTATAAAGGAAAAAGAGAAGAAATAGACAAATTCTGGAAAAGGACAGTGAATGAAGTGAAATAAGAAAAAAAAAAAACATTGGTTGTCTGTAAAGTCGGTTTACGGATGATAATTTTACGTGATAACGTCATAAGAAAACATTGATGAAAAATTGCCTACTTTTATGAATTGAATTGAATTATTTTCACTGAATTATCATTTTTTTGTATAATACAAAGAAGGAGCTAATTGAAAATGTAAATTTTTTCAATAAATTTTTTTACTTAAATTATGCAGATTAATTATAAGTAACAATATGCTATGTATTAACAATTTATTTATTCGTACATACGTGTATTAGTTTGGATTCATGAGAGATTCGTTCATACGCGTATTAGTGTGGATTCAAGAATCTCTGATGAATCCAAACTAATGTACGAATCTCTCATTCGTCCGCTCAGCTCAGGCGGAACGTGACAATGAGTCACGATTTTTCATTTGTGCAGCCGGCCATCGATTTATAAGACGTTATCACGTCAAAACGAGAAAACTTTAGAAAAATAATACAAATTTCCAAATAAAAGTATAAACTGAAATAGATACCTGAGAAAATTTTCTTGTGAAATTGTGAGAAATATTTTTAATGGTACATAGACGAAAAATTTTGCAGGATGACAGTAGAAATTTTGAATATCCCATGGATGTACAACTAAGAAACGTTGTTGAACAGAAAGAAGCACAGATCGCTACACTGCAAGCCAGAATTCAAGGAATGGTAGCAGCACAACAAGTACAGCAGATAGTCCAGCCGGCGCAGATCAATTCTTCAACCGTATTCAGAAGCATTGGTACGTTCGGCGCGTGCAGAACTGTTTTTTTCATATGAAAATTTGGCAACTCTCATGCTGGATTCATTTTGCGGCGAATTCAGTTCTCTCTCTGCCAAAGTTGAACCAACTTCAGCTTTCGTGCGGAAGATTTTCGCTTTCGCCGTGAATGTGTTCCGCGTCGCGACGTTCAATTTGTGGATTGTCTTAAAAATTGCGGCAGATTCAACACGAAGGAATGAATCTTCGCGACGAATTACTTCTTCAGTGAATCCAGCTTTAAGGATATTCAACCTAAATGACGATTTTACGGTCCAAGAATTTATTCACTCAGTTGGCCAGACATTCCAGCTTTGCAGCGATACTCCAAACTTAGCAGAATATGCATTGGGAGTCATCATTAAAAAAAAAAATTCAAAAAGAGGCCAAAAAATTTATTCAGCGACAGCAGTTGGGATGCAATAAAACATGAATTGAAGCTTAACTTTAGACCCAGAGAAGATTACGCCGGGCTTATCAACAGATGCAAATCACTAAGAGTAAGTACGTTAAGATAACTTTTTTATACCGTTAGGCAAATTAATTATAAGTTGACTGAACTGTACGAGTTCGATGAGGCTCAGCCTATAACATACTACCCTAGAAATAATGATAAGTATCTTGTTGACATAATAAGTAGCAAAATTCAAGTTTTTTTAAGAGGTAACATACCTGAGGATGCGACAATAATAAAATTGTTCAATAAATTCGAAAATTTAAAATTATTAGATAAGGAAGATGCTGTCAACTTTCACAGTAGGAAAAACAAATCGAATTTATCTAAAAACAACAAATTTTGTCAAGATAATGTAAGCTTCAATTGGCAAAATAAAAATACTCCCTCGAATAGCAGTAATAAAAAGAATAATTTTAATTTCCGTAATGATAATAATCAACCAGAAATAAACTAATCCCACACAAATGGTAACAATAATAATGTAAGAAATAATCAACGCAATAACAGATTTAAAAGCAACAACCGCAAAAATAATTATAACAACGGTTCGAGCAGTCCCGCAACCGAAACCAAAGTTGGCCCGTATAGGAATGACCCTGAAAGTAGAGATACTAACCCCATACTAGAGCCAATGGAAACCAGTAACCTAAATTCCGACCAGGGCGTAAATTTGCACGAAGAGCCTCGGATCCAAAACTTCAAATTATAATCATTTCCATTGGTAGGCAGGTAGTAAAATGCCTGTTTGATACTGGTTCAGCCATCAATATTATAAAGCCAAATGTTCTAAAAGAATTTAAACCCGAAAAACTCCACAAACCACTTTTTTCTACAATTAATGGATTCAATCAAGTTACACATAAAGTTGTTACTCCCATGCCAAATGAATTTTATGGCACTGAAAATTGTCTTATCCCATGAAAAGCAAAAATAAATTTAGAATCTATGTTTATAGAAGTTAATTGTCGTACAATACTTTTCGAAGATGTTATCTACCCCTATGTTTTAAGTGAAATTTGTACTCTTGATGGGACATCGGACAACTTCCTTCTAAAAATAAACCTAGAACACTTAAATGATGAAGAGAAGTCTCGTGTTACTAATATTCTAGAACAAAACGAAGATTTATACTTCAAAGAAGGCGACATACTTACTTCAACTCAAGAAATAAAACATGAAATTATTACTTCTACCGATGTACCTGTTTTGTCGAAAATTGATAGGAATGAGAAGGAAATAGAATACCAAATACAGGAGATGGTAGAGCAGCGGATAATAAGAGAAAGCATTTCTCCATATAATAGTCCATTATGGATTGTTCCCAAAAAAGCGGACAATTCTGGGCAAAAAAACGGCTGTTGAAAACTCGAATTAAATTCAACAATGTCAAGAGAAATAAAAGTCGTTAGTTCAAATTCGTTTTCTTTAATTACAACCGGTATGCGACGTTTGCCAATAACCACATTCGTTTAAGACCATTGTAACTATTGAGGATAAAATGTAGTTCAACTTCCAAGTCATGATTATTTCGTCTTATCAAATGTGCAACGTTTGCAATACTTTTGAAGGACGGAGACCGTCTTATCAGTTCCGAATTAATGACCAATCGAGAATGGTCCCTTGGGTCTAGGCTTGATCGATTTCCCTTCTTTTTTTTATCGCATTCGAAAAAGCAGATTCATTTTCTGTTTGGCAGCCGAATAGCAAACATCAAAGTGTCAACGAAAGTTAAAAGTTCTTGTAGAAATCACTTCAAAATTAAGTAGTTTCTCTTTTCGAATGTTTGGTGTTTAAGTATCTAACAACTAAGAACAAAGTTAATATCAAGTTCAATCATTAATTAAACTGTGGAAAAAACCATTATTAACTAATTAACACAAGTGGACTAGTCAGTGTGTTGATTATAAAAAGAACAAGTGAATATATGCATATTGGTGAATCACTTTACACTTCACAATTTGTGTGTATTTCGTAAGAAAATTGAATAGTGTTGACATCTGAGTCAAATTGGTGTTGACCATAATCAGTGAGTAGTTATTCAAATCTCTATCGTCCCATACAAAGACCTTGGGATGTTATGAGTAACATCTAGCCAGGTCTGACACAGTTGTCTGTGGATCTTGTGTTGATGCTTGACAAGAGGGTGACAAGGTTGAGACATCCACATCACCCTTCGCTGATGTGGTCTTACCTTAACTTCATGCTTATTGCGACATTTTTGAAAAGTGGAGCTCGCAATCACTTTTCACCTCATTCATGTCAGCTGGTTGCTACATTCGTGAAAATCAATCTAGAAAATCAATCAAGGTAGCAATCACTGAGTTCATACTGAACAGATTATGATAGTTGAAGCCTCTTGCCAACGCTCTCAAGAATTTCTCGAACATGCTGTCATAACATGTGACACATTCAATTTTTCATATAAAACAAAACACATAATTAACCATTGGCTGCACAGGTTTGTTACTCAAGGACAAGTCAGCAACGCCACAACAAGACCAGCGCATCAGAGATCACCCTTGCTTCCATTGCTGAGTTCATCGAACAATGGCAAATTGTTATTGATTACAGTAAATCAAATGCAATTACTGTAAATGGTACTGCGCAATATTTCACAACGTTGGATTTGACCAAAGGGTTCCATCAAATTCTTATGAAAGAATCTGATAGAAGGAAGAATCTGATAGTTATGAGTATTTAAGAATGCTATTTGGTCTGAAAAATGCACCATCGACCTTTCAAAGACTGATGAATACGGTTCTTCGCAAATATATGTATAAATAAAATATGCGTTGAAAAAATTCAAACTCATGACTGACGGTAGTAACTACGCAATTGGAGCCGTTCGTACTCAAGGGCAAATAGTATTGTTTTATAAATAAGAATTAGTTCTTAGTGTCATAATTCCTTCTTGGGAAGGGCTTCAAATGAGAATTTCCAAAAATGTAAGAAATGTAGCCGTTGGTTTACCTTTCACTACAATCATCATCACTACTACAGATTCAGATATCTTCGGTCGTAGAACATTCATTTTCCAGAAACCGTCCAAACGGTAAACCAACGGCTGCATTTCTAACATTTTGGTCCTTCCAGCCGGATCCAAATCGGCATCCAAGCTTCAGGAGAGTCAATCTCTAAAACAAGATGAGAGTTGAACACACTGAACACTGATCATCGACACTCTATCCCAGGCCTATGAAAATCTTATCAGAGTAGGACGCGACAACAAATCTCGTCAACGAGTTGAAATACGACTCGAAGCTCTTCAAGAGGAATGGAACAAATTAGAGAATAACAATACCGCAATCCAAATTGCAGTAACTCAGCTACCAACTGCAGAACGCTTGTCCGTAGAATTTACATATTACTTCAGAGGAAATCATTATGCTTCAACTCAAGATCTATATCTTGAAACAGTTGAAAGGATGAATGATCTTCTAAACGTAACTCAACGGACAATATTTACTTCAGCATCATTTGGTAATCACCAAGTTTCATCGCCGGCACTATCCCAACCACTAACACGTAGCTATCAGGATCCAAGATTACCACGCATAAATTTACAAAATTTTAATGGAGAATATGACGAGTGGCTCAACCTTAAGGACAAATTCTCCTCAATTTTTGTGGCAAATCAGTTAATTTCAGATTCTGAAAAACTCCACTATCTGAAATGTTGCCTTAAATGTACGGCTGCACAACTATTCAAAACAGCTTCGTCAGGTGAAGACAACTTTCATCAAGCATTTAACTCTCGACTCATTTTTGAACATAAAGCAAACTAAAGAAGAAAGTGCAAAGAAGTGGGTAGAGACTTTACACCTCTACCATCAAAATTTACCTCACTCTCCAGAACTTAAAACGTCCAGTTGAACAGTGGAGCGATATACTCGTACACATTGTTGTTCATCAAAAGCTTGACTCCAAATCCATCAGATCTTAGGAACAACATGTAGGTTTTTCGGACGATCCTCCGACTTGGAAGAATCTACAAACATTCCCTACTTCAAGGTGGAGAACGTTGAGAGCCACAAAAAACTCCCAAGGAAAAAAGCCTTCATCCTACAATTATTTAAAAGAGCCATCACCTCGTATCCAATTCGCAAGCCAACATCAAGAAAACAACACATCAACATCAGATAATTCTTGCAATTTATGTAAAGAGTCACATTACATTGGAAATCGTTCTAGGTATCTGCTCAGTATTGAACCTCACTTTGAATCTTCTGTCGTCATCAATATAGAAGCTCATTTGCTACCTAAACTGACGTCTTTAACCCCATCAGCTCACTCAACGAGATCCGAATGACCACATCTTAAAGGACTACTCCTAGCTGATCCTGAATTCACAGAACCCGGAGATATCGATTTAGTCATTGGAGCTTATGTTTACTGCTACTTACTAGAAGCTCCTTTTTCCAAAGGTCCAACAAACGCACCTATTGCACAACAAACCAAACTAGGTTGGATCATCTCAGGTCCAACTCAAGCTCCAGTTGATAATCAAACTGCGTCAATTCACCACCTTTCGATAGACTATGAAGTTCCTTCATTATTAGAAAAATGTTGGCAACAAGAAGAGGTAACACCATCTAAACCACGAAATTTATCATCCAAAGGCATGTATTGTGAGAAACATTTCGTGGATACCCACCAGCGTGACAGCAGTCGTCGGTATATAGTACGACTGCCATTCAAGGAATCAACCAATCACATTCGTGACTCAAAACCTTCAGCTTTACGAGTCCTTCACCATTTACTTCGAAAATTCGATACAAACCCGGCTCTCTTGGAAGAATATTCGAGATTCTTAACCGAGTATGAACGACTTCATCACGTGACTCGCGTTGAAGCCTCAAATCAAACTCCAGAATCAACTTTCTATCCACCTCACCATGGAGTAGTTCTTGATAGTGTTATGGAAATAAATTTTCATACACTAAAATTAATATTACGAATATTTCAAAATTTAAAATTTATTACGAATATTTCGAATATTCAATGAGAATTGATCTTTTGTGAATTTTGTTCTTTGATAGATTGGGGTCCGTTGTAATTTTTACTTTAAATACGGACACCAGTCTCTTTGGGGCTCTCTTCTCTTCTTTAGTCGCAGAGTGATGACCAAGAGGTCGTGCTGCCGAGTTGGCAGCAGATTCAGGCAGTCTTTGGAGAGATAGGACGTCGCGCTGGCCGACTCGAGAACTTAAATCGAAGTAGTTTAAGAATTTGAATTAAATATGAACGTTGCACATTTAAAAGTTAAGAATCGAATTTCACGTGAACTCAGAAAATTTAATGAAAATGTGAACTGGAGAGAATTTAAAATTATAAATCTAAATATTATAAAAAATTTTAATTAAATACGAACGTTGCAAATTTAAAAGTAAAAGAATCGAATTACATGTGAAGTTAGAAAATTTGAAGTCTAATTAAAATGTGAACTAGAGAATTTAAAATTACACATCTAAAAATAATTAAGAATTTGTTTAACGAAAAAAATTTACATAACTTAATACAAACACTCAACCAACAAAATAAAATAAATGAAAATTTCACTCGAACATTTAGGCAAATTAAAAAGATCATTGAGACAGATGAAACAGAAATATTAGAGACACTAAACAAACTTACGTAAAGAAATGAAGATCCTTTCTAAAAATCGTTTTCTAGAACAAATGTTTAAACCTAACTACAGTAGGCGCTCGATAATCTAGCAGCCAAAGTTTTTGTCCTATGCCGGATTACTGGAACTGCTGATTTATTGGATTTATTTGGGAAATATATCCCATCGAAAAATTTTCACAGAAAAAGAATTTAAAAGTTGGACTCATTACGCAGTTTTGTTTATCAGTATGCACATTCATACAGCAAACGAAGTAAAATTTATTCGGTGCGACACTTTGTAGTAAATATTTTCGGGAATAAAGTCAAAGGTTGGCTTGCTTTCTCACAGGCATCCTACTCGAGGGAGGAGTAGGGCGAAGCGGGAAGGAAGAGAGATAAGAACTCAAACTGTCTCCTTCATAGGATCCGGAAAGTGAGTATAGAGAACGCCCTTAAGGACGTAGGAAGGAGGACGAGCTGATCGGGGCAGCTCAGGTGCCGTGCAAGCCGTAGGGTTCGCAAAAGGAAACAAGAAAAGTCCCCTGATCGGTCTTCGAGCAGCGGACGCGTCCTTGCAGGCCAATGCCAGCTAGTTCGGCGTTATTGGGGTAAGATCTCGCTCGAAGCGATCTCCGGATCGACTACCGAAAAAGATTAAACACGTCCTGAAGCTCGTGGTGACATGCAGTCACGTACAAAAAACATCACGTACATTTGTTTGAAAGTGGAAGTTTTCTTTAGGAAACTAATCGTTTCCGGATCGGATTGTGTAAAGATATTCGATTCTTAATTCTGACCCGAGCAATCAAATGTCAGACTCAAATTTTACGTAAGTTCACAAAATTTTTTCCCCTATTTTTTTTTAAAATAATTTCTGGCAATAGAACACCCAAAAAATATAGAAACATATGTTTTCGAGGGAAGATATACCGTTTCCATTATTATTTATCAATTTTACACATTTCAACATGAAATAAACATCTCCTTTTCAATGGTTCCCTACTTTACCCCACAAAAAGATTAGTTTTTCAAACATGTAAGGATTTCATTTAGGTATCGTCTTATCTTCAATTCCATGTTTGATGAATAATAGAATTTTGGTTTACGTAGTTATTAAGGAGGTTAAGAAGGAAGCCTGCTTTCAAATTTCGATTGCAAAAAAAAACTAAAGGAAAAAAAATTCTATTATTTCAGTAATGGATTTTCACGGTAAGAATAAAAGTTTCTTCTCACATTTCTTTGATTTCCCAAAAATGCTAGAATTTTCGAATTTTTACCTCCTCCATTTGTTATGTTTGTACACTTTTATTATCTCCTCATTTCTAAAAAAATATTATCTTGACGGCAAATTCAACTCAAATTCACTTGGTGCACGACACGACCGTGCACCTCGACTGTCCCAACCGAAAAAGGAGATCGAGATCAGTCGACTCATCTCGGGTCGATGCTTGTGGGGGGTCCCGTTATCCTTTCTTTTGACTCCACCCACCTGCTTCGTCGCTGAAGTTGCTGGCGATCGGGATCTTTGGAGTTCAGTGGACTGGTGCTGTGGCACAGGGTGACCATTACAACTTGAGAAAAATGTGCATGCTCGAATATGACTCGATAAATCTCTCAAAAAATGCAACCGCTTTTTGTTTTTGGCGAATGTCGCAACGCTGGCAACGGACGATCCGTCATATTTTGCTCAGTGGGTTCGCTTCAAAAGAATCCTTTCACGGTCAGTGTGTACCATTTCTTTAATATGCCAAAAGAAATTAACCATTTAAATTGTCTAGAATTTAATTGTTTGTTTGCTTAAAGTCGCTAGTCAAATCAATCTTCATTTGTTGCCCACACTAGCACTCCAGATTAAGAAAAACCGCTGTAGTGGTAATTACAACCATATTCCGTTAAAACCGCTATCTTTCTTTGGGCCTTACAAGACTTTCAAAGTTCCAGCGCGTTGCAATCGCAAACATTGATTACAGCAACCTCGATGTCTTGTAAGGAAAACCGCCGTCTTCCTTGGGCCTTACAAGTCATTCAGACCCTACCACAATACAACCGCAAAAGTTAAATTACAGCAACTCCGCTGTCTTGTAAGGAACATTGCTTCCATCGTTGGGCCTTACAAGACAATTAAAACATCCTAGCCAGCCGGACACTACAGCACGGTTGAATAAAGATTCAACAGAAACGAACAATGGAGCTTAAACCAGAAAAAGTAGCAAAAATAATTTCTTCCATCTGCGTTTTACATAACTTTTGTTAGAAAAGTCACAGCAATTGTATGCACCATTATGTAGGATTCCTTGACAGTGAAAGAAATGGCACCTTTCAGGTATTATTTTGTATTAAAATAAAATAATCTTTCAATAATATAATATTTTAAGACATTTAAGGCGCTTGGAGTAATGAGGAGCAGAGTGCGTCTCACCCAATCGATGAGCCTGTTACTCAGAGTAGACCAACAATACTTAGAATGCTATCAACTTCTTCTTCAGAGCAGAGGAATCCTCCGTGTCCAATAAATTTATGTACACAAAAATTCACGCACTGACAGCGTTGTTTAATTATTCAATTAAAATTTCACATTTTGTATATTCAAAAACAATCATTGCGAAATTAATTTTGTTTTGTTATATATATACATAATACAGCGTTAAAAGCAATAATGTTTAATATGTAAGTTAACGACAAATTCACGGTTCCCATACAAATCACATTCCCAGACATAACATGACACCGAAAAATACCGTTCCCAGGAACGTGGAAAAACAACATTCTGATAAGTAGATGTTTCCCACAGGTAAGTGCTGATTATACAAAAATTATTATCATAAATAGGGAAATTAGAATTAAGTCTAGTTTAGCCTAAATTTGTATTTTGGAAAAACAGCATCAAAAAATAAAGTTTGATTTTAAATAAAAATTTCGTTTTTTTTAATTGAATTAAAGTTAGAAAATTTAACTGGCGCCCGAGCAGGGACCATCGCAAGTTCGCTGGTGAAAAGTAAAATCGAAGTGCTCTTAGTTTGTGAAAGTTATTGAGTTTGTGAAATAAAAAGTTATTAATAAAATTATTACAAAATTTAAAAACACAACAAATGAAAATTATTAATAAAACAAAAAAATTATTAATAAATTAATTAACGAGAATTAAAATAAAAAGTTATTAGAATTATTACAACGAAAATTGAAATAAAAAGTTATTAATGAAAATTCAAATAAAGAAAGTAAGAAAATTTTAACCACAAGTCTAATATTTATCAAACAAATTCACATAGTGAATAAAAATAAATTTAGACAAAAAACAAAAAGTGAATAAAAATAGAGAATTTTTTTTTTAATGAAGTTAAATATCACACATTGAATAAAAAAATAAATGAAAAAACTTTAAAGTTCATAAAGTGAATAGAAAGTTAAACGAAAAAATACGCTTTAAAAAAAAAAAAAAAAAAAAACAAATAAATAAATGTGACAAGAAGCGTAAAATAAAATCGAAATAAAAGGTGTGAAATAATAAAAATTATAAATATTGCATTGACTGAAACAGATGTAGAAACGCACAAAAAAAAATTGAAGTAGAACAACGATATACAGAAACTTATAAGGAAGTGTAAAAAGAAGTGAAAGTGAAATCGAAAACATACAAATTATCACAAAACATAATAATAATATTATAAACAAATAAATAAATATAAAAAATAATAAATAATAAAAAGAGCAATCGATTTATTATAAGTGTTGGAATATTGAAAAATATACTTTATTTTAAACAGGTATATTTTACTTTGACTTGTGTAAGGATAAGTAGCCTTACGGAAGTCAAGGTTGCCTGCGAAAGTTGTCTTTATTAGTTACAAATTTTATTTAGTTAGTTGTTCTAGCGTCCTCCAAGTGGAAGTCACAATAAAGATTGTTTAATTTATTCCCTGCTTACCATAACTCTTTAGGTTATGGGCCCAGATACATTGTGTATCTAATTAAAAAAATTGTGATGCAAAATAAATACTGCTGTGCAGTTGAGAATATATATACAAATAAACTAAATAAATATTGTGTGGTAGAAAATATAAATAAATATATATAAATAAAATAAATAATTATTGTGCTATTAAAAATATAAATTTATATATAAATAAACTTAATAACTATTGTGGTTCGAAATATAAATATATATAAAAATAAAATTAATAATTGTGTGGTTCGATATATATAAAAATAAAATAAATAATTATTGTGTGGTTCGAAATATAGAAAATAAAATAAATAATTATTAGTGATTTTAAATAAAATGTATATATCTAAATAAATAAAATTTAAAATACGAAATATAATAATATTATATATGGTATATATATAATATTTAATAATATTTAAATTTATTTAAATATTTAAAATTAATAAATACCTTTTGACTTGTAAGTGATAGTTATTAAAAAAAATATGAATGCTGAGATTAAACAATCTCGCCGTTCGACGGAGAAAAGTACAGTATTTGGAAATATCGTGTTCGTGCGTTAATTGCTGAGGAAGATGCTTTATGCGTTTTGGATAAAGATCTTCCGGTGAAGCCAGATAATTCTTTGTTGAAAAGTGAGCGAATCGCTAAAGGCATTATAATTGCATATTTAAGTGATACAATGCTTTCCTTTTCATCTGAGGAAGACACTGCAAGAGACATATACGCTAAACTTGATGCGATTTACCAACGTACTACATAGTTTTGCAGTGCAACTGTCTATTGAAAAGAAGTTGTTATTGCTGAAATTCAAAGAAGATATGCCACTTTGCAAACATTTTCTAGTTTTTGATGAATTGGTGATGGAATTAGGAGCCGCTGGATCTATCCTAACTGAGACAAGTAAAATAGCAAGACTTTTACTTACTCTTCCATCTTCTTACGATCCTATTGTGACAACAATACACACACAATCGGACGAGAATTTGAAGCTTGCTTTTGTTAAAATTAAGCTTCTTGACTATGAAGTAAAATTAAAAAGTGAAAGAACTGAGACCAGCCATAAAGTTTTGCATACTAAAATTAATCATGCGAAAACATTTGCTATAAAACGCAAAAATAACTTTAATAGGAAACCTTATCCTCACCAAAATAAGAAAAAGAAGTTTTCCAGCAGCAATAGTTATAATGTACGATGTCAAAATTGCGGTCGGAGAAATCACGTCACGAAAGATTGTTTTTATCTTAAAAATAAACAATCAGATCATGAACGTACTTTACAAATGGTACAAACATTTGACCAATTGGACCTACGCACTAAGGAAGCAGCCCAAATGAGTAACTCAAAGGAGACTGGACAAGTAATTGCTTTTATGACATCCCTGCATGGAACAATTCCTACACCAGAACCTAAAGAAGAGGTCAAATTCATCTTGGATTCTGGGGCCACCGATCACATTGTCAATGATATGGGTGTGTTTACATCATTGAAAACTATAGTTCATCCCATCAACATCTCAGTGGCAAAAATGGGAGAAACAATTAAGGCAACAGGCATTGGATCCATCAATGGCATTACAAATCTAGGAATAAATGTTGTTTTGGATCAAGTCTTATACGTACCCGAAGCTACCCATAATTTACTCTCTGTGCGACGGATGCAAGAAGTTGGCATGAACATTATCTTTTGTGACAAAGGCAATGTTTTGATCAAAGTAGGAAACAAAACTATTTTAACTGGTAAGCAAATTAATAATTTAATATGCGTTATATTTATGCTTAATAAAACTATAAGCAGCCAATCGCATGCAAAAAATAGAGTTGCATTAAACGCATACAAGTTATGGCACGAGCGATTAGGCCATATCTCCAAATCAAAATTCGTGCTAATGAAACAAACAATAATTTAATTAATAACAACGAAATAATTAAATTTATTAATCCTACTGAAGACTTATGTGAAGCTTGTATAAAAGGAAAACAATCACGTCTACCTTTTTCAAAAAGTCGAGACAGAAATCATGTTGATCGACCACTGTTTGTCATTCATTCTGACGTTTGTGGACCAATAAAGCCAGTAACTATCGATCACAAAAATTATTTTGTTTCATTCATAGACGAATTTATTCACTACACGGTAATATATCTTTTAGAAAATAAATCTGAGGTTTTGAAAGTATTTCAAGATTTCGTTGCAAAAAGCGAAACACATTTTAATTGGAAAATCGCATATTTAAATTGCGATAACGGGGGTGAGTACTTGTCAAATGAATTCAAATCATTTTGTGTACAAAAAGGTATCCAGTATCACTTAACCGTTCCATATACGCCGCAACAAAACTCTATAGCCGAGCGTATGAATAGAACATTATTAGAAAAAGCTCGAGCTATGATCCATGGTGCTGAATAAAGTAAAGAATTTTGGGGTGAAGCTATTTTAACAGCCACTCATTTGTTGAATATGATCCCAAGTAAATCTATTTCAATTGATAAAACTCCTTACGAGTTATGGCACAAAAGAAAACCAAAACTTAACCTTTTAAAAGTTTTTGGTAGCACTGTATATATTCATAATAAAAATAGAGAAAGTAAATTTGATTCCAAATCTATTAAGGGCATTTTTGTTGGCTATGGGAAAAGCAGCTATAAAATTTTTGATACTGATACTGGAAAATTTATAATTGCCCGTGATGTTATCTTTGATGAACCAAATTACAAAAATTCGCGACCACTTGTACACAAAACAGATTTTGAAGAAGAAGGTCCTGAATTAAAGAGATCAAAACCTGATGAGCAATTAAAAATTAGGGAAGGTGTAAATTCTTCAACAGAAACATCTAATAATAGTAAAGATGTAAGTGACAACACTCTACAACCCGACGATCAAAGCAAATTACGACGCAGTGAAAGGATTAAAAGTAAACCTCATATAGTTTATAATGAGGAATCCTGTTATCACATGTATGCACTGTCAGAAATTTGCGACATTCCCCAATCACATCATGAAATTAAAAACCGTGAAGATAAACTTCAGTGGGAGAAAGCAATTAGAGACGAATTAGATTCTTTATTGCAAAATAATACATGGACCATTGTTCCTCGCCCAAACAACAAAAATATCGTTGATTGCAAATGGGTTTTTAATATTAAAATGGATAATAATGGAAATCCATGCAAATATAAAGCAAGATAAGTTGCTAAAGGCTTCAGTCAACAATATCTTGTAGACTATGA
Organism: Chrysops caecutiens; assembly: GCA_963971475.1. Taxonomy (NCBI): domain Eukaryota; kingdom Metazoa; phylum Arthropoda; class Insecta; order Diptera; family Tabanidae; genus Chrysops; species Chrysops caecutiens. The sequence goes on from OZ020568.1 coordinate 60,679,976, forward strand.
TGAGACCTTCGCACCTGTAGCGCGCATGACTACTTTTCGTGTATTAGTCGAGTTTGCGAACCAATTCAAATTGTTGATCCATCAGATGGATGTCAAAACAGCATTTCTTAATGGTTCATTAAAAGAGGAGTTATATATGCGGATACCTGAAGGCATCAAATCGCCAGAGAACCATGTATGTAAATTGAATAAAGCAATTTATGGCTTAAAGCAGTCTGCCAGATGTTGGGTTGAAAAATTCGATCTAACTTTAAAAAAACTTGGTTTTCAAAACTCCTCAGTAGACCGTTGTTTATATTTCAAAAATAATAACAATATCTGCCGAAATATATATGTCGTTCTTTATGTAGATGACATCTTAATTTTTACATACGACATAAATATAATGACAAATTTTAAAAATTACTTAAAAAACAAATTTGCAATGACCGATATGGACCAAGTAAAGTTGTTTTTGGGCATACGCGTTCAAATAAAAGATAATATAATCACATTAGATCAAAGCAAATATTTGTCAAACATTTTAAATAAATATAAGATGAACGACTGTAACACTGTAAAGACTCCATTGCCTGTCAAATTAGATTATTCTGCCTTAAATTCTGATGAGTACTATGATGCACCTTGCAGACAGTTAGTTGGTTCTTTGATGTATGCTATGTTATGCACTCGACCAGACTTATGTTTTGCATTCAATTTACTTAGTAGATTTCAGACTAAAAATAATAAGGAATTGTGGCAAAATCTAAAAAGAGTGTTAAGGTACGTTAAAGAAACATTGAATTATAAGTTAACATATAAACGTAACGATTTTGTAAACTTATTAACGGGTTATGTAGACTCTGATTGGGCAGGCAATGAGATTGATCGTAAAAGTACAACAGGTGACATTTTTCAAATGTTCGATAATTGTACGATCTGTTGGAATACTAAAAGACAAAGTACTGTTGCAACTTCTTCAACAGAAGCCGAGTATATGGCACTTTATGAAGGAATTAAAGAAGCTTGCTGGCTAAAGTCCTTAGTTTCTAGTATAAATTTTAACATTAAATTACCTATTAAAATATTTGAAGATAACAATGGTTGTATAGCCATTGCAAATAATCCAACAGATCACAAACGAACAACACATATAGATGTGAAATATCATTTTTCACGTGAAAAAAAGTGAAGAAAAACATGTTTCATTTGAATATATTTCTACAGGTCAACAAATAGCAGATATGTTCACTAAGTCAATACCGGCAGTGCAATTTATTCAGTTCCGTACGAGACTTGGATATACAGAAGCTGAATGAATATAAATACATATATAAAAAAAACTTCAAACGAGGTGTCTAATATTAAACCTATGCCAGCAATTCTTCAACCTACGCCCTATGAAAAGCGACTTCGAGAAATACTCTTGCTAGAAATGATAAACGATCTTCATATCGACAACACCAAAAAAATTAAATTGGTAGAAAAAAGAAACAATGTTCAAGAATGGACCACATATGGACTAACCACAATAGGCATAGCTGCCCTCGTTATCCTTTCCATTATTAAAATTCTTTTTCGAAAACAAACCCGAGTTCAAGTCAATCAATCAACCGAAAATGGGAACCCCACTGCACAACAACCTACTATGATAACGGTACCATCTTTTTCCTAAAAATCCCCCGCAAGAAAATTTATGAAAGACCATGATCCTAACGACCGAGGACGCTCGTATCTAAGAAGAGAGGAGTTACCGACAAATTCACGGTTCCCATGCAAATCACATTCCCAGACATAACATGACACCGAAAAATACCGTTCCCAGGAACGTGGAAAAACAACATTCTGATAGGTAGAAGTTTGCCACAGGTAAGTGCTGATTATACAAAAATTATTATCATAAATAGGGAAATTAGAATTAAGTCTAGTTTAGTCTAAATTTGTATTTTGGAAAGTCAACATCAAAACATAAAGTTTGATGTTAAATAAAAATTTAGTTTTTTTTAACTGAATTAAAGTTAGAAAATTTAACCTGTATATGACAAATCATTGGTTTAAATTGCTATTTCTCTTAAACCATGATTTCCTATTGTAATTTACTAAACTTTTAAGTAATTTAAACTAAATAATTAAGGAATACGAAATATTTTTGCCATGATTTAAGAAAAATGATGGGTTCAAAAGAATGCAAGTAAAAACAAATGGAAATATAACGTTTTGTTTAGTGTTATGAATTTCATTAGTGGAAAAATTTAACATGAACATAGCATGAGGAAGAGATTCCTCATTCCTAGATAAAAATCAAATTAAAGACTAATTTTATTTTAATTACAACAATTTACAGCCTACTCAAATAACACTTTATTATAATTTTCAAACTTTTCTAAAAAAACATTTTTGTATGTGTCGTCCTAATAAGTCTCTTCAAATCATCTTCGGATATATATACTTAATCTAAATATTCTTTTGAAAAGAGGATTGACTACGCGAAGGAAATTTATCCGGAATTTTTTGTCTAAAAGCCGATCTACGTTACCTTTTTTAAGCTATCTGTATTACCTTGCAGCATTTCGTATCACATCGTTCTGTTCCTTAGTCTTAATTTATAAAATGTTTAAAATGGCATTGGCGTAATCAATGCCGTTTACAGCAAAAAACCAGTTTGACTTCCTTCTGATGTCCCAATTATGTCCAGCAGATCTATTTACAATCATAAGTAAACCTGCTGCCATACACTCGACTACTCCTTTCCCGAAATGTTCATTCCACAAAATGTGTATTCCTATTTTAGCTTGTTGAAATAATTGTATCAATTCCTGGTATGAAACATTTACTTTGAATTCAACAGCTTTTCATAAGGACAAGTGCTTCTTTAAGTCTTACATATTTTCCAAATGTTCATTCTCTTCTTCGTTTCTACGTGATAAACCGACAATTAAAACTCATTTTATTTCACAAATCCTCATTGTTTTGAAGAAGCGTTCGAAGTTCATACATGGCTTGTAGTCGTAATAGATAATCCTTCAGGACGAAACTGGCCAACAGACATTGTACAAATTTTTTCGTTATCATTTCCAGTGAACTGCAAGTTTTTTAAGTGATTCACTTCACATAGTGGTATTAAATATGATTTGCCGTCCACGATGAATTGACCATAACTGTTTGGGAACAACGTCCAACTCACTTGTATTTATAACTAGAAACTACAGTTTGTTAACTATTTGCAATGCATGACAATTGTTACGGACATTAGCAAACATTCTGTAGTAAACGAGTTTAAGCCAAGAAATATGTTTCTTACAACATAGCTGCTCTTATTATGGGTATAGTCGCAGCACTGTTGGATAATGGACGTAAAAACACACTTTACACACACATTATCCTAAAAATGTATATGAGGTAAAAGTAAACGCGCAACCCATTGTATCCATATAAATATCGAATGTGTGTTTGAATAGCTTCCAATCATAGAATCAGGAATCCTATGCTTTGACCAAGTAGTGTGATATATGAAACCTTATTGCTTCAACCCAATATCGTTTTTTAAGTGCACAAACGATGTATTTTTCCGCATTGAGAGAAGAAAATTATTGTTGACTCTCATAGTTATGCGAAAAGTTCGAAATTGGAAACAGCAACGAAGATTTGGATAAGATCCAATTATCGCAGCCAAAAATAAAATGTTTTTTTTGATCGGACCAGGGCGGAAAATTTAGAGGGAAAGAAACACTGACTGGGATAAATGGCGAAAGTATGTTGATTCAGAAATAAAAGAAAAGGTTTGTGCGTAACGATTAATAATGTGTAATGATCGGACGCTGTTAGATGGGAGGAAGTACGTATTGCGTGGGACAGTACTTTTCATTGGTTGGGAGGGCTTTCAGTCCATAACAGCTGGACCCCTGAGGAGAGGATGGTAACGCCTCAACAAAACGCGTCGGTTCCCTTCCTCGTATTTTTCCTTCCTTCCCTTTTGACCTTTTCATCATTTGCTCCCCATTCCTCCCTATCAACGGACTCCTATTCCCCTACTACCCTTCCCCTTTGCTTTCCCATTGGTTTGTTTTCTTCTCATTGTTAAATTTTTTTGTAGTTTGATCCGGAATTCAGATTCGAGCAAGATCCCACCCCAAATAACGCCGAACTAGCTAGCGATCGCACGCGAGGACACATCCGCCGCTCGAAGACTGATCAGGCGACTTTTCGGCGTTCTACGAACCCTACAGCCTGCATGGCCCGTGAGCTGCCCCGATCAGCTCGTCCCTATTTCTACGCCCCAAAACGGTTTCTCTACATTCGTATTCCGGATCCTATGAAGGAGGGAAGTTGAGTTCTCAGCTACCTTCTTTCCCTCCCAACCTAATAAATTTTTTTAGGCTTCCCGCGAGCCTTGACCAAACCCAGCTTTAATTTTACAACAATTGTGTCACGAGTAAAGTTAGATATTAATAAAGACCCTTGTTTAAAAATAGAAACTAAGGAACAATTTTTGATCGCGTACAATTTGTTTATTTTATTTACGCGTCCAACTTGATCTCGAAATTCAATTTCATGATCCTTTTTCACTCAATTTAAAGATCAGTTTTTTATTATAGGGCAATTAAATTTCTGGATGGAACATGAAACATTAAAACAATAGAAGTTATTAATCTAAGTTAAAATGCTGGAGTTAGCCGAAAATGTTCTTGACGAACAGTAGTTGACCGTCAACCGTCGCCAAAAGAGCATCTTTATCCGTTAACTTCATAATTTCATTTCAAAATTGCATTTATCATTTATAAAATTAGTTTCTTGAGAATCAATTTAAAATAGTGTAGGATAATCCCGTGGAAAAAAAGTTACTTTAGGATACATCCTTTACGCATAAACACTAATTTCTTCATTATTTAAATGTATTGAAAAATTCTTTGCGACAACTTGAAAATACGTACAATTCAGATAAAATAGGAAGTTTGTGAAGAGAACTATTATAATAAATTGGGTGCATTTTTGAATGACCTGTTGATTGTTTCTTTTGTTTGAAAGATATTTCTTAAAGTATTTTATTGAAATCCTGGTGAATTCTGGGGAACAACATATCACATTTAGGGATCAACTTTGGTGATTAATTTTTTTCCTTTAGAAAGTTTTAGCGCTTCATTACTAAAATTAATGTGAATATATACATATACATATTCCTTATGTCCCACTAAATTTTAAGTCCTACTCTATTTCAAACAAATAAAATGAATAAAATATATGAATTTATTATTTTCTAAATTAACCCCCACGGACCAACGTCCGTTTCACTGGACACGATTTATTATTGCGTGTTATATCAAACAGGATAATAAAAATGCTAGTGTATGTAAAAATTTGTCTGTACCGGCGATTTACCTAGGAACGTTACAATTAACAAAACACAATCGGATTTTTTGTGGGTAAGATGAAATCATTAGTCAAGAGTTAAGGTTTATATTATTTACTCTATAACGACTTGATCAATTTAATATTAGATATTATATTATAAGATATTTTTTACTCTGTATAGGGATATAATTGATATGATGTTCATTTACAAAAAATACAAACAATCTGGTTATTGTCATAAAATATTGCAGATGAAGCTATGTCTATTTCAGTGGACATAGTGCCTCAATCGTTGTAGAACGTTCGTATTTACAATAAGATTTTGTACTGAATTATACATGTTATTTTGTTTTTCCTTTTACGTTTCGACCTATCCACAAGCCAAGATGTGAATAGGTTACTCAATTTATTAGAAAACGGAACAATATCGAAGAACCAAGAACCAAGACCCGGATCAAGTGGTAAGCCTAAAAATGAAATAATTTGGAGAAAACATAACCAGCTTGAATCACCACATTTCATTTGGCCAGCTCCACCACCTACCGAAATAAATTCACCTTGCGTTCTCATCGATTATTTTCCGAAACATATATTAGAGTCTAACTGAAGGTTTTACGTTCAATACAAGTTTGTTTGCGGTGAGAAATGAAGTGCGTAATATCAAGCCATGTACATCACCAGAAATGAAAGTATTTTTGGGTTTCATATCAGAATGGGTAAGCTGAAGTATCCTCGTATTCGTTTGAATTGGGATTCCAGTTAAGATATGAAAATATTTTTAGAGAATATGACCAGAGGTAAATTTCTTTAGATGAGTAACAATTTTCATGAAATTGATAACAATTTCATTCCACAAAATAACACTGACCGGTTTAGCAAAATTCGACATATAAATGCCATATAATGATTCAGAACTAGAACTAAGATATCTTAAAAATACGCAGTTATACCTCGTCCTGAACTTGTGCAATTATATGACAATGGTATGGGTGGTGTAGATAAAACTGATCATCTGATTAGTTTGTATCGTATCTTCATTAGATCCAAAAAATGGACATTGCGTATGATATTTCACGCCATTGACCTAGCACTCACCAATAGCTGGCTAGAATACCAAGAAGTGACAGTGCTTTAAGTGACAAAAAGACAAAACATATACGAAATTAAATCAAGCTTTTCAATAGTGACTGGAAAAATCACAGAAAAAATTAATAGAAAAATCTTAAATTATACTTGTCAAAAGCGACTGGGACAATCAGAGAACAGCTAGACGTGACCGTGACCGGGTGTGACCACCAAAACTAAAACTCAAACAAAAACTAAAACTAAAGTAAAGAAATAAGAACACAATCAAGCAACGATATTGCGAGCGAACAACCTGGAACGAAAGTAACACGCACTTTTTGATTTGGCAAAAGCAAAGGGCAGGATGTCATCCAAGTTGTCACCTGAAATGTTAGAAAAAATGGAGAATTAGAAAAAATGGAGGAGATGTTAAACCTCCAAACGACTACCATAACGGAAAATATCACAACAAGCGATACTCCATCAGGTTGACGAAAAAATCCAACCGAACGCAAAATTGAGAACCGAAATTGAGAAACTCAGCAGAAAAATAGAAAACCTGGAAACTGGCGGAAGATGAAACAACATATTAATACCTGGGATCCCAGAGCAGAAGAACGAGACCGACGAAGTACTGAAAACTGTAATATCTCCCACGCTGAGTGAAATAGATGTCACATTAAGGGAAGAAGAAATAGACCGATTGAGACTAGGAAAACGAAATAAACGAGACGGAAAAATTAGACCTCTACTCCCTCTACGCTTCTACTCCCGAAACGAGCCAAGAGTTCAAAAATAGCGATCCAAAAGTGGCAAAGAGGGATGCCTTTCAATACCTACGCGAGAGATCATCATCACTCTCAGATAAACACTTATCCAGACTCGAAGAAACGGGCACCACGACCCGGAAAACAAAAGCATAATAAACAACATAAAAACAGTCTCCCACCACGGCTGGTCCTCGCGGGAGTACTAGACCACCACCCTCCAAATAAAAGAGACAGCGAACTATATATTGCAGCGAACACTAAATACAAGAACTCTTAGAACCCACGAGAGTTTACTAGAACTAGAAAAATCACTGAAAAACGTGAAACACGACATATTAGGCATATGCGAAGTGCGAAGGTTAACAGACAAAATTGAAGAACATAGCAATTACATAATGTCCCGTAGGAGAGAAATGGTGAGAGAAGAGCAGGATTTATAATTAAAAAAAATTGGTTGTCTGTGAAGTCGGTTTACGGACGATAATTTTACGTGATAACGTCATAAGAAAGCATTGATGAAAAATTGCCTACTTTTATGAATTGAATTGAATTATTTTCACTGAATTATCATTATTTTGTATAATACAAAGAAGGAGCTAATTGAAAATGTAAATTTTTTCAATAAATTTTTTTACTTAAATTATGCAGATTAATTATAAGTAACAATTTGCTATGTATTAACAATTTATTTATTCGTACATACGCGTATTAGTTTGGATTCAAGAGAGATTCTTGAATCCACACTAATAAGCGTATGAACGAATCTATCATGAATCCAATCTCATACGAGTATTAGTTTGGATTCATAAGAGATTCTTGAATCCACACTAATGCGCGTATGGACAAATGAGAGATTGACGAATGAGAGATTCGTACAAACGCGTGTTAGTTTGGATTCATGAGTGATTCTTGAATCCACACTATTATGCGTATGAACGAATCTCTCATGAATCCAATCTCATACGCGTATTAGTTTGGATTCATGAGAGATTCTTGAATCCACACTAATGCGCGTATGAACGACTCTCTCATGAATTCAATCTCATACGCGTATTAGTTTGGATTCATGAGAGATTCTTGAATCCACACTAATGCGCGTATGAACGACTCTCTCATGAATCCAATCTCATACGCGTATTAGTTTGGATTCATGAGAGATTCTTGAATCCACACTACTATGCGTATGAACGAATCTCTCATGAATCCAATCTCATACGCGTATCAGTTTGTATTCATGAGAGATTCTTGAATCCACACTAATGCGCGTATGAACGACTCTCTTATGAATCCAATCTCATACGCGTGTTAGTTTGGATTCATGAGAGATTCTTGAATCCACACTAATGCGCGTATGAACGACTCTCATACGATAATGTATGAATCTCTCATTCGTCGGCTCACCTCAGGCGGAACGTGACAATGAGTCACGATTTTTCATATGTGCAGCCGGCCATCGATTTATAAGACGTTATCACGTCAATAAATTTGTAAGTAAATATATAATTCCGAATAACGGAACAATTAGATTTAACAGAACAGATTTAACGTTCGGTCATCAAACAAGAAGAGAATATGAAAGCAATCAAAGAATTACATTACCAAAAGTATGTTAACATTGGACTAGGTTCATTTTCAATATTCTTAATACTCAGTTTTATACCCCTCATCATAGGAAACAGAAATCTAAAAGTAAAACTAGTCAACAGGATTCAGGAGAATCCAAACTCTAGCGGGGGAAGAGTGACGTTATGCAACATAACGCAACCACATAAATTACAAGAAGTTTCTGCAACAAATGAAGCTTCAAACATGAAAGTAAACTTGTTGCATAAACTTCCCATAAATGTTGCCAGCAACCTATCATCAAGTTGATTTCTATCAACGTGATCAGAAATCAATCATGACCCTTAATAAACTCACCATTTCCGATGTCCGAGTTAATGTCCCCAACTTGCTTTGCTGTTTCCTGTTTCCCATCAAAAATAATCCAATCCAATATTTGCCTCAGCAAATTTACCTCATCGAACTCCGATGAACCTTAATTTTGATGATCAACAAATTTCAACTTACCTTAGTGAACTCCGTTGAACCTTTATTTCGATCAATCAACAAATTCCAATTTTGATGACCAAATCAATAAAAAAATATATTTAAGTAAGAAATATCAGAGGAATAATCAGTCTTAAGACCAAAGTCAATGTAACAACTCCGAAGAGTTGATTATTGTAGGAAAATACTTCTTAAGAACGTTTTTCCAAGTGTTAAAAATAAAAACATAAGTTATTTAAACAGTGAAAAGTGTTTTTTTTATCCGAAGATAAAAAACAATCTTTAATTTGCGCAGTCCTTTGAGAGTCGTTGGTGAGGTCTTTTGGGGGAGAACGACTTAAAAAACCTCTTTGCTTTGAACTGAATCATCGAGAGTTGAATATTTTAAAAATAAAAAAATGTAAAATATAGAATTGGTCAAGTTTTTGAACGAGAACTTTGTGATCTTTAGATTTGTGAAACAAAATAAAGGAAAGTGTTAAAATCTGTGAACAAATAAGGATGTTAAACTACTTAATTTTGAACGAAAATGATAATCAAATAATTCAAGAGAACAACGAAAAATATAGAATTGATCATGTTTTTGAAGTTAAACGAGAACTTAAAGATTTGTGAAACAAAACAAAGGAAATTGTGAAAATCTGTGAATAAATAAAGATGTTAAATTAGTTATTTTTGAACGAAAATGATAATCAAATAATTTAAGAGTAACAACGAAAATATAAAATGTTTGTTATTAAATAATGGAACTCAAATAAGAATTTAAGGATTTTCGAACTGAATAATATAAAATTGAATATTTTAGGAATAAAAACTAAGAATATAGAATGTCAGGGATCGAGCAATTGAACTTGAATGAAAACTAAAAAATCTTTTTGAAACTGTATAAAATCATGTCATGTGAACATTGCTTCACGTTGACAATGTTAATCGTGGCATATTGTGAACTCTGCTTCACTTTTCAATTCTTGGGAGCCGATCGATCTTGTGACCCAATTTCTTATCAGCCGAACGATTTAGGCTGATTTTGCACTTTTGGAGATTTCTTGTTACTGTTCTTTGTTCCCTTAGTGTGTTGGGCTGACCTTGGAGACTCGTCTAAGATTTCCTAAAGGGTCAGTGTGTTCGTAAAACAGAAAAGAGCGTCAGTTCGTTGTGAACATCCCAAGCTTACATATATCGTGGAAATTCCTCTAAAAAATACAGTTTACTAAAGACTTACAAGTTTTTTCGTTCGACTTAACCAGAACGGTGTTTCGTGACTATACAGTTTTTAAATACACTCGTGCAAATAACAGTGAAACTAGAGTTAAAAGTTCATAACTAACCAAAGTGAACGTGATCACTTTGAACTTGATATATTTGTCATTTTGTGGACCTTTGCCTAAGGCCTAGGGATACTCCGTGAGTATCAGTGTTGTTCGATTAATTCACGAATTTCGAGGTCCTCTTCACCAGGCCTAGGGATACTCCGTGAGTATCAGTGTTGTTCGATTAATTGAAAAGTTTCGTGGTCCTTTTTACAAGGCCTAGGGATACTCCGTGAGTATCAGTTTTCGTACGGGAGCACCGTGTGCTTCCTGTGTTAACAAGTTGGTAACATACCGTGTATGTTTTCGTGCGAAAGTACCGTGTGCTTTCCGATTTTAAAAAGTGTTGGGACATACCGTGTATGTCAGTGTGCGGAAGTACCTAGTGCTTTCCCTTAATTTCATTTCTGTGGACATACCGTGTATGCTAGTGTTGCTAAGAGCTGCAACAAACGCTTCGTTTAAAATTTGGAGTCAACAAACAACAGAGAGTTTCACCTTAAGTTCAATCAGAACTCCCCGTCTGGCGAATCCAGGTTTGTTCCCCGATATCTTCATTTTACAGAAACACTAAAATAGGACGTGTTAAGATCTTTGAACAAATAGAGAAGTTAATCTGTAATTTTCTTTTTACGAAAAATTAGAATCGTAAATTTAATGAATAAATCTCCAAGATAGAAAGTGTAGAGAACTTTGAACAAAACTTTAAGGTTAACGAATGTAAATTAAAACAAATTTTAATAAAAAAAAAAATATATGTGTGAATGATACTTGTTAACTAAGCGAGTAAATAAATTTTGTATAAAATACATCTACGTTACCCGGACATAATAATCGTAATTTTTTTTTGAAGTGAAACTTCTTTGCGCTCGGTAGAGTAAGTTCGTTTCATGGGAATGGCTATGTAACGAAAATGTGCAACGCTATCCCCTCTACCACCACGAAGTCGAGTTGATAGTGGGCATCACCAGAAGTGTGAGCGCTTCAATGCAACGTTTCGTTACAGGCATCTCACTCATATATGTATCACACACATGTATGTATGTATCACTCAGCCCCATATGTATGAATGTGTTTGTGTTTATATGTGTCTGCAGTCGAAGCGACGACACAAAACTCTACTCTCTTCGTTACAGGCATCTCACGCATATATGTATCACACATATGTATGTTTCACTCAGCCCCATATGTATGAATGTGTTTGTGTGTATATGTGCCTGCAGTCGAAGCAACGACACAAAACTCTACTCTCAGTTAGCCCAGCGGCCACATTGTATACAGCTGTATATTTCTTGGGAAAGTTTTTTGTGAAAAATTCAGTTAAAAAGAATTTCAACTTTCATTTTCTACACATAAATAATATTATATAGTGTAAATAAATAATATAATTTTACATAATTTTATACTACGAGTGGTGACTAACCGATATTATATTATAGTAAACGTTATTAAAAAATATAATATAACCTAAAAACATAACATCAGAGATATTTCAATACAGTTTATAGTGTGTGTGCGCAGTGTGTGTGGAATTTAATTTCATATATTTGTGATCATCATGCCGAAAACAACAACAGAGAGATCGAGTATACACCGTCAGCGAAAATCTCAGCAAGCCCAAGCTAGACCGCCGCCAAAAACCTGTGCACAACGAGTGCGTGGGTACAGAGCGCGTCAAAAAGCATTGAAAGCAGCAGCTGTTATTGTTAGTCATCCTACGTCACAAATATTGGGAGACATAGCTCAGGTAGCAGGCCCTTCTACTGAATTGCAGTTCGACGTCGACCACACAATCACTTCAATACCATGTGAACCATATACTAACTTTAATGCACACAAAAGTGTTCATAAACAGTTCGAAAAACAATTTATAAATAATCCGTTCGGTTCAGCATGTTCAATATGTGACAGATTATGGTTTAAAAATGACATTACATCTATTTCTCACGAACAAGAGGAAATCATTCGCAATGTTTTTCCATAAAATAACGACAATGCCATATATGTATGCTTGTAAATCTTGCAAGCAATCATTAAATAGAGATAATGTGCCTACATTATCCAAATTCAATGGATTTATATATCCAGAAAAACCAGCGCATTTGCCCAAACTGTATTTAATTTCAGAACGTCTCATTTCACCTCGTATACCATTTATGCAAATACGACGTTTGCGGCACGTTCATGGTCAATTTGGCATTTTTGGACAAATAATAAACGTTCCTGTGTCGGTAAATAACATGGTCAATTCTTTGCCAAGAAACATAGATGATGATCATTGTGTTAATGTACACATCAAAAGAAAGAAGATACATAAGTCGAGCTATCTAATGGGGCTTGTAAACAAGTGAAACATTAAGATGTGGTTAGAATATTTAATTACAACACCACTCTATAATTTATATGATATAAAAATAGACGATTCCTTTCTAAATTCTGATTCGACTTCGCCAATTCCTCAAAACGACATCAGTGAAGAAATATCAATCGAAGAGAGTTTGACTGCACAACAGCATACTCTTCTATGGAACGACGATAAATATTTGCGAATAGCACCAGGAGAACAAAATATTCCGAAAAGCTTGTTATTCGACGAACATGCTGAAGAATTATCATTCCCCAGTATTTATCTTGGTCAATTTAGAAGCTTCAAAGTAGGACTAAATGTTACACCATATATGATGGCTTCAAGCGAACTCCGACGATCTGACCGGCGCGGAGTAACTCCTTATCACCTGCTGTACATGTCCATGAAAATAATGAGTTTACGAGATCGAGACAGCCTTACTATTGCAAATTTCATAACTTATAACCAAAACTAAAATCCGAAACAAAAATTATATAACCACAGTGTAACATCGGCGCGTGGCAGTACGGGATCCCACAAGAAGGAATTTTTATGACATGAGATCCCGTTCTGCCTTCCCTATTGATTCCCTGGGAAGCAACGAACCATCTGTTGTCCCCAAGGACAGCCGCCCCCTAAATATATGGGAAATCAACTCTGTAAATGATTTCAAAATCGAAATCAAAAGAGTTTATCTCTCGTGCATTGTGCACCAACTCAATTGATTCTGTGGGAATCAGTTGAGGCTGTAATTGTTATTTCCTGATCCATGAAAGAGCAATTAGAATGAAAAGAAATTGGTCTTTCATGGATCTGAGTCCGTTTCGGACCATTGTCCCAATGCAGATATAAACTGCAGGATTTTGGTTCGGACAGCAGTCGGTTTTGGAAAGGAGGTTTTGAAATAAGTGAATTTAAATTAGTTTTAAAATTCAAACTTCCAAAATTATCATGAAATCAAGTTTAGGATAAGACTACTCATTTTCACAATAAGAATTTAGAATGAAAAAAGTGAACATAAATTGATTAAAAATTTAATTTTCGAAACGTTTGTGAAACACGTTTAGCATAAAGCTACTCCCTTTAACTATAGGATATTTAAAATGAAACAAGTGAATTTAAATTAGATTAAAAATTGAATCCTTTGAAATTATCATGAAATCAGTTGAGAATAAGACTACACATTTCCACAATAAGAATTTAAAATAAAATAAGTGATCATAAATTTATTAAAAATTGAATTTTCGAAACGTTCGTAAAACACGTTTGGCATAAAGCTACTCCTTTAACAATAAGATATTTAAAATATTTAATGAAACAAGTGCATTTAAATTAGATTCAAAAATTTAATCCTCTAAAATTATCGTGAAATAGGTTGAGTATAAGACTATAAATTCCCACAATAAGAACTCAAAATAAAAAACAGCGACCTTAAATTAATTAAAAACTGAATTATCGAAACGTTCGTAGAACTAGCGTGCCATGAAACTACTCCTTTTACCAAGGATATATTAAAAATGAAATAAGTGGACTTAACTTAGGTTTTAAATTGTCTTCCAAAAATTATCGTGAAACCAGTTTAGAATAATACTACTCATTTCCACAATAAGAATCTAGAACAAAATAAGTGATCTTGAATTAGAATGAAATTTGGAATTTGCAAAATGATAGCAAAGTAACTTAGAAGAAAATACTCCTTTCCAAAATTAGGAATAAAAAAAAAGGAGATTCGAATTAGAATAAATTTTCAAGGATGATTGTGAAACAGACTTATGGTAGAAATATAGTACTCTTTTTCAAATAGGGAATTTAAAATCAAAATTTAGTGATCCGGAAATAAAATAAAATTGTAAATATTCAAAATGATTGAGAAACAACCTAGAATAACAAGGATTCTTGTTCTGAAAAATAAGGAATTTTCAAGCTAAAATAAGTGACCTAGAACTTAAATTGTACTACGATTGTGAAGCCAAACTATATAACGATTTTTAATAAAAATAAGAAAATTAGACTTATCTGGTGATTTTAATTGAGGGAATTTGAACTATGAAAAGAAAATATCATAAAATGTCTTTCGCTATAATAAGAAATTAAGACTCGTGGGCGATCAGGAATTTTTGAAAAATTGTACTACTTCTCACTTCTAAGGGGACGAGTAACCTTCACTTGAAAGCACTGGTCTCTCCTTTGTTAGGAAACATAATATTTCCGAAACATGTATGTCTGTTCCCAGTTTATGGTATTATCGTAGTAGTTTATGGCATTATTTTCATCTTCATCTTGCCAGTCAACTCAACCTTCACCAACTAGATATTCTACATATGTGTTTATTCCTATAGCTTTTTGCTTCAGTTGCAATGTTTTTGTAGCTACCAACTTGCAGATTTACAAGTCCTCGACACTCAACTATTTTCATGTCTGATTCATTTATTTCAGGGGCATCTTAAGCAGGTACTAGATGTTTTCCTTAAAAACGTATGCAGGTAGCAGCATGTGACAACAACTTCTTTCAATTTTTTAATTTATTAGTTAAAAATCATATGTTCACGGTTTAACTATTTATTTTGAAAGCATAAGCCAGCTTAATATTGCGTGAAGAAGGACTCTCATCCTGTGGTATTTTTTAATTACCCTGAGTCAGTTTCTTGTAAGATTTAGTGTTGCCAAGGACTCCGCCATCTGAGATAGGCCCATTTGTGCTTATGTCACACATGATAAATTCATATTTTGAATTTACGATGGCCATAAAGACAATGCTGTGAAACATGTTGTTATTCCAGAATAATGATCCACTTCTTTTTGGTGGAATTATACGGACGCGCTACCCATGACAATTTGGAAATTGGCATTTGTCTTCAAACTCCTCTGTAACAGTTTAAATTTCCCTTCATTTGTTAGTAACTGGGAAAAAGTTTAATTGCCAAATTTACAAAAATTACTAACTGGAACTAAATTTTCAACGTTATTATTTGATCGTGTTTTCTTATAGGAGGAATCCTTATCTGTCAATTATATTGGGAATCGAAATGAAGAATCTGAGGATGAGTATCACTGCTTGTCAGTGGCATTGACAGTTTAAATCCGGAAGCTTGAGGTCAATCTCTTGAACGTGCCAAAATATAAGAAAGCGCTCGAATTAGTAGCAAAAAGACTGGAAAAGGTTGAAGGAGGGTAGGATGAGTTTGGAAGGCATGTGTAATAATATGAGCAATTGCTCAGCTCGGAATGCAGAACGCGTCCAGTTGTCCCAAAATTGGGGTTCTCAACCGGCATCAACTGCACCTAGGCCAAGGCCACTGGTTGAGCAACAAAAAACAGGGATAACGGGATTCCCGGGATGCTGATGCGGAAGCGATATAAATCGCTCTCTTTTGGGTTCGGATCGTCGTGGTGTGCAGATCTTTCAACATTGGCGTGCAACTTTTTCTGTTTTAATATAATTTTTCCTTTGCTTAAAAGTCTTTCTAAAATTTTTATTTTGAAGTTAATATTATCAAACGAGTCATTTTGATTAAAGTTCAATTTTAATTTAATTTGAAATAACAATACCCTCATGGTGGCTCGAGAATGAGATGTGTAACAATTATGCTGGGCATTGCGTATATTGTGAAATATAAGAAATGCAGTTTTGGGTTTGGACGGAAAAGAAGGAAAACCCATAGTCAATTATTATAAATCTTGATTGAATCTTGGTTTATGCATAATATAAGTTAGTTTTAGTGAAAAAAGACATATATAATAAATAGAAAGAAGAAAGAAAAGAAAAACAAAAATTATCTCCCATTTCGTTCAACCGTGAAAGAGCCGCGATCGAAAATGCAAGCGAAACGTTCTCATCAGTTTTGCTCCGAAGACTCCTGAAGAAAATCTTCTAGGGTCCTCAGTCAGTCAGAGTTAGTCCTCAGTCGGAGTAAGTCGGTCAGTCAGTTAGTATTTCACAAGAAGGCTTCCGCACAACTCTATCCTATTTCAGTAGCCTTTGTTCTTTGTATTATGAAAGTCAATTTTAATAAAGAAGAGTTTGTATTATCACATTTTTATGAATGCTATAGTTTTGCTTAATTTTTGACATGGTGCTGATATTACAGTTGAAAATTTGAGGTTTTATGCACTCCCAGTTGCTTAACATCTTAGTGTTCAACTTAATTTTTGATGTAGCGATATAGCCCTTCTCATGTTGGTACCATGCTTTTTAATTATTTGGGCGCTGTTTCCAGCAAAAGTATGGATAAGTTTTCACTCATTCGTAAATAGTTTTTCTCCAATCATGACAGCACAATTCTTGCATTAAATGCACATGGGATAATGGATGTCTTTTCAGGTACCACGCCTTACTCTATTTGCATCTTTTCCTTCGAAGTTCTTGTAAAGATATAACTATAGCTACAGCAAAAAGAACGTCCTCTTGCATGATTCATGTGAATCCCAGAAGTTGTGATATCTATGTTTGAAACTGAAATTGCACATTGGATGGACTGAACATTAAATCACAGTACACATTGAAAAGTACAATTCAAAATGTACCTGAACATGTAGTGACGTAGAAAACCCTTCCCAAGTGCTCCCCAACCCGAAATACCTCCAGACACCCCAAATACGTTTAACCTTCCCCCACATATTCAAGTAGTCCAAAAAACAGCGAAAACGCCACAAAAATACGCTCCAAAATGCCCAAAACCGTTCAAGAACAACACTGACCATCCTCGCTAAAAATTGTAAGCAAACAAGTAAGCAAACCAAATTGACCTACCTAAAACGTAATATGTAATCTGATCCGACCACAGGTGAACTAGCGCCTCTTACGCCGAGTCAGTAATTTCTGCTGATTCAGCGGAATGACTGCAAAACAAAAAAACGACACCAACACCACAGTTCCGTTGGTCGAACAAGATAATAAAATTGGACCCTGAAATGAACTTACCTGAATAGCAGTCACGTGCCTAGCAATGTGGGATGGTTTCATCATACAATTAAAAGGAAAATGACTTGAACTCTACAATTGAAATGCAATTGCAATTTCGCAAACTGGGGACCAACAAAAGGTCGTAAACAGGAGACCTAAGCAGTCAGTGGGAACCAAGTACCGAAGGAAGACGTTACCCGAAACAAAGCAGGAAGATATACCGACAACAGAAAGAAATCTAGAAGAAGACGTCCAGCTCAAATAAATCCAGAAAGTAACCCATGTATAGTTAGGAAATCAATAAATGTGTAGTGACCACTTAACAAACTGTAGCGACTACTTAATAAACTGTAGCGAGGACTGAACGAAAAGCGATTGTTCGAACGCAGCCAGAGTCAACGCAGGGAGAATCACCTGACCACCCACGACCAATGAAAAGTCAACTTTGGCACGCGGATGATTGGAAGGAACCTGAAGGGACGCTTCTATCAGGGGTCAGTCGATCAAACGAGAGAAAGCGACACCCGCCGAAGCAGCACCAGCCTAGACCAGGGGTCGGCAACGTGCGGCTCTTTTGATGTCAAGATGCAGCTCTCCAGTTCCATGCGCAAATATTAATAATTATATTATTTTATTTTCAAAACTCATAAAAAATATTATACTGCGAAAAAAAAACCTTAAACAGGATAAAAACACTCAAGAGAGAACAGTGAGTGTTCGGGCCGCGTTACTTTACTACAAGGTAGCAAGGCTGAAGGAAATGGCGACTATTTTATTCTTTGCTGATAAGGCCTGCGTCACGGATTGATAAAGTCTGCTACGCGGGTTGATATGACCTACGTCGCGGTTTTGTTCCTGTCGTCGGAGAGTCAGTCACATTCTAACTTTCAGATCGGCAAGTTCAGAAAGAAGAACCGTATTTTCAAATTTTAGATTTTCAGATTTTCATAAATTATATAATAAAAATAGTGTATAAGTGAACAGAAGGGGTTTTTTTTTGTAATTCGGAACAACTAGGTATGTAACATGTCCATACGCTTTAACGTTTAACGAAGTTGACTTTTTTACAGATGAGCAATTAACGAAATCAGCTATTTAATTACCGGTTTGTTAACGCCGTTTCAGAAAGCTAACTAGAGTTTTAAAAATCTTTATTTCAGCTCCGCCACCAGAATGTCATCTGATAAAAAGAAGAGACGAACTGGAGAAGAAAATCGAGAATTTAATCAGGATTGGACGGAGTCGTTTGCGTTCATGTGCAACACAGATGGGCTTCCGACTTGTCTCATTTGTCAAGAAAAACTTGCACACAAAAAGAAGTCAAATTTGGAGAGACACTTCACAACAAAACATACCGGATTCGCTGCTGAATATCCAACCGGCGACGCACGGAAAAAAGCTGTTAAAGAGCTTCAAAAGCAAAAACAACAGTCGAGTTCTATGCTAAGTAACTGGGCGCAATCTTCAAATAATGTAAATCTGGCAAGCTTCGCAATATCACTACAAATTGCAAAAAGAGGGAAACTATTCACAGATGGTGAGTACGTCAAAGATTGTTTTATACGTGGAGTTGAAGAACTGTTTCGTGATTTCAAAAACAAAACCGAAATCATGAAGAAAATCAAAGATTTGCCATTATCAGCTAAAACAGTACAAGATAGAACTTTTAAGATGTCACAAATGCAAATGGAAGACATTCAACTGACTTCTGCTTTATCACTTGCTATGGATGAGCCTTGCGACATAAAAGACACGGCACAAGTTGCCCTTTTCGTTAGGTATATGTCCTCCCAAGGTCCGAAAGAGGAACTGCTAGGATTGCTTCCGCTCTCAGGGCAAACTCGTGGAGAAGATATAGCAAATGCTGTGCAAAAATGCCTGGAAGACTATGAAATCGATATAAATAAAATCGTTTCCATAGCAACAGATGGAGCCAGAAGTATGACAGGAATACATAAGGGGGTAACAACGATTCTTCGGCAATAAATAAACCACGAAATTTTAACGTTTCACTGCATAATTCATCAAGGGGCGCTTTGTGCCCAAACATTTCCGACCGAAATGGTTGAGGTCATGAATTAGGTTATTAAGATCATTAACAGCATTTTGGCAAAAGCACTCTACCATCGCCAGTTTAAGGAATTTCTTCAAGAAATAGAAAGCCAGTATTCTGACCTACTTCTGCACAATAGAGTGCGATGGCTTTCCAGGGGTAACGTATTGAAACGTTTTGCTTCTTGCTTGAGTGAAATAAAAACATTTTTCAATGAAAAAGGCATTGTCCATCCCGAATTGAAAGAAGACAAATGGCTGCAAAAATTCAACTTCATGGTGGATATCACAAAGAAACTAAATGAGCTAAATGTAAAACTGCAAGGAAACGGAAACCCTGCCTATGCCTTGCTTGAAGAAGTGGTTTGTTTCGAAAATAAATTACTTCTTTTTGTCGACGACATGGAGAGCGGTAAATTACTTCATTTCGAAAATCTGAAGGAATATCGCGATGAAACCAATGCAACTATTGACACGAATTACTTCAGCATTACTTTAAACAAAATGAAAACAAACGCAAGTACTCTGGGGTTCATAGTAAATCCTCTCAACACAAATACATATGAGATCAACATTAAGCCTTTTGGAATTGATGCTGGTTCGCTTCAAATGCAATTGCTGGATTTGAAAACCAAACATTTGTGGAGTGGTAAGTTCACAGAACTCAAGAGCAAGTTAGAAGAGTTGGATGTCCAGAAAAGCATGTACGTTACGCTGCACAAGTGGACAGCTCTAAACGAAATGCCGCGAGTTGAGGCACTCATATTTGACGCATGGAATAGTCTTCCCGAATGCTACAGTGAGGTGAAGAAGTTGGCATTTGGAGTGCTGACGGGTCAACATATTCGTGCGAGCAAGCATTCTCTTGCATGAATATAATAAAAAGTAAAGTAAGAAGCCAACTAACAAACAAAAATCTAGAGGCGTGCTTGAAACTAAAAACAACTAGTTATGAGCCTGATTTAAACAAACTTTCAAAAGGAATGCAAGGCCAATGCTCCCATTGATGCAACTATTGTAAATACTATTCAATAAATATAGTTATGTTATTTGACTACTCACTTTATTATTCTAGCAGAGCTAAAATACTTTAATAAGTTTTGTGCGAAACTAGGGAATTTTTAATCCTAATCAAATACCATAATATTGAAACAAAAATGTTAGTGGCTCTTTAAGAACTGGGAAATTTTGTTAATTGGAACTTTTGGCTCTTCCGTCTCAAAAGGTTGCCGACCCCTGGCCTAGAAGAACAACTGTAGAAACGATAATACATTGGGAATCCATTATTGAATTGTAAAAGTTAAAGTGTACATAAAGTAAAATACATATTGAATGCATAAATATAGTTTCAAGTTTTTTTAATATAAAGTTTTTTTAATACAAATCGTACAAGAGATCAAATATTTCCTTCACTCATCATCCGCCGAACATACCACCTTGATGATCCCCAAAAATGAACCAATAGCACGTAACATGAACAGAATATTAATATGCCTTGGTCACCTACATACCCCGTAAAGAGAAAACAAAATACATAACAAACAAACATATTTAGAGAAGAAAGCAGGAAATTCGATGTTCCAATTCTAAAAGAACTGCTCATAAATAAATATAGTTCTCGCAACCAACATGAAACCCTAAGATCGTTCGTGTAAAGAGCAACGACTTTTCCCTTAACGGACATCTCAACTGGAAAGGTGACCGAAACTGAGACGGAAATGATCGTGTAAATGTGGCTTAAGATAACTCAATTGAAAATCAAAATGTTAGAGGAGTACCATCAGCGTGGAGATAAAAGTGAATCGGGCAAACATATATTTGCGTTTAAAAACAGGGATGAGAGAAACTTAACCCAGGAAAATGAAGGGTGTTAAATAAATAACATTGTAAAATTCCGGACTGAGGTATGGAAAAGCAGGCATAGACTAAAGATTCAATTATACATGCAAAATGCGACATTCGAATATGACTATCAACGTATTTCATATTCTCTAGATACAGCACCACATTCAAAACTATTGTCATCTTAGATTCTTCTAACATTCTTCATATCATCAGCTATTAAGACGGTTGCTTGATGATCTCAAATGTCGTGTATTTTGGTGTCTCAAGTTTACATATTTGCAAAATAATAATTCGAAACGTAAATCATCAAAGACGATCTCATTATCCAAAGGATGATTGTTTAATATAATTCATATGAAGATGACATAAATCGAATCCCACGAAAATCGTGGTCCAAACCAAATAAAGAATTTTAACCCTTAACACCACTCTCAGGGGAGTAGAGTCCCCTCACAAGCGAGATTTTCGAAAATATTTGGTTCATTTTAAATCGTATGCACTCGCGGGTTCGTGTAGTACCAGTATCGCCAAAGAGGGCGTGAAGAGCGGACTTGCACTGAATTAACAAGATACGAGTTGCTTTGGAACCTAAGTCCCTCACGAGTGTAGTTACGTTAAGGAATTTTTAAGATCACATTTTCGTTTATTTGAATTTTGCTTGGATTCTTGAAGCACAATGAGTAAATATTTGACTCCGGAACAAATAGATATTCCGCTAAACGCAGAATTAGTCAACGAACGTGAAAATGAAGATAATTTTCAAGAACAATTATCATATTTGAGTGACGCCCTTTGTGCCCGCGTAAAACGGATAGTAATACTCCAAGAGTGTGCTCAAAGTGCCAAAAAAATGTATGTCGTCTACGCTCTGTAGATATAAAAATTTGCGACAACTGTAACTAATATTGCAAAATAATTATAAAATGCATAATGACGTATATGACTGATAATTGTATCTACAAAATTACAAGTCCGCTATTGTGGAGAAACCTATTGCGATCTTGAATGCAATTGAATTTTCTAAAAATTTTTTTCTGGTTTCTTATTTTTAAGTATACATATGTCTAATAGGAAAAAAGACTTATTAGGTTTTTATGTCTTTTTGGTCACTTTGATTTGAGTGCGTAAACTAAGCACTGATTTTTCTTAGTTTAAAAATTCAGTTTTTACATAAGACGCTACAATTGTCACAATTTTGTTTGAAAATTGAATAAAGAATTTAAATTAGATTTGTGGTATGTCTTTTATTAATTTCATTGAAAAAATCCCTATCAAATGTGCTATGTACTTATATTTTTATACAGGGTAAATTCATGTGGGATCTAGGTCCCCTTCGAGTGTGTTTGCTTAGGCTGAAAACAGCGACTGGTGCTAAGTGTTAAAAACCTGGTACCAGGGAACTTCAAGTTTTTCCGATTTGTAATAAACCACCAGGCGGCGACTCCCAAGGTGTAAATGCAGATTTTGAATAAGTTGCCGTTTAATGGTTCCCAGTATAAACCACACCCCGTAAAGCGGTTCCACCAATAAATCACTTTATAGTGATTCCCAAGAAAAAACCACCGTTTAGTGACTCCAACGAATAAACCACAGTTTAGTGTTTCCCAAAATCAACAAATGCACAAGTCACCAAGCGTATGGTTCCTATTGGAAGAACATGCTTCCGCAATAATGTACTAATACTTCCTATCAAGAAAGTTGTAGTAGATCACCAAAATTTAGAAAAGTGTGAGCACTTCCAATAGAAAAGAATTATTTGAAAATAAATAATTCTCCCAAGTAATAATCAATTAAATTCACAATTCTGCCTCTCTCTTAAAGCATGTACATAAGTCATCAACATGAATGAAGTAATCAATTCAATCACAAAAACACTGATAAAATTTTAGAGATTCGCAATGGTCAAAATATGTGACTTTTCAACCCCAAAGCGCGATTTTCAAACCGAAGTTTTTTCATAAGTAATCACTGGGGCGAAATTTCACAGGAATTATAAAAACAATTCATCACTCGTCCGTGAAATCACAATCAATGCACCACAATTCACACTAGGAAGATAGGTTAATACGTAAATGATATGTAATATGTAATATGGATGATTTTGTCGCGATCGCGAATCAACCCTGTTTATTGGAAAAGAGTTGTCGAAAGACTAACTAACTTATTGATTTTTGTGAAACTCATTAAACCCAACTAGTCCTAAAAATCGCTACTTCTCCCAAACTTAATCATCCATATTATCCAGAGGCGATTAGATGGCAAAACCTCATCTGCGCTAAAAACTATAAACGCATTCATTGCTTTATGCCATGAGTAAACATTACCCAAAATATGACGCAGAACATTGACCACCCAAAATTGCTGATTATGCGACTTGCAAAATTTCAAGAGAAACCCAACCATTGAAACAACAAACAGAACATGTACTTACTTTTTAATACAATTCAAACAAAGGGTGTGCGTCGAGAAGTAGCGGAAAAGAAAGCACGAAAGTGCTTTGACTGTGAGGTGAGACGATATATACATAAAAGAGCCTTGCAGAAATAAAAACTCTGGCCAGGCAAATGAAGTTGTTCTTAGCGCATGCATCCAAAAAATGAGGAAGAACTGTAACGGGATTTTGGATAGCGGCGCATCCTCGCATATGTGTTGTGAAAAAAACTTGATATGCGTGGCATCAGATGATTAAACATTAAAGCAGAAGAAACAGGTCACGTAACGTTAAGGTCCGATAACTCTAATATTACCTTGAGAAATGTGTTGTATGATCCAAATATAAATTCTAATCACTTTTTTGTCAGCAAAATAATTAAAAACGTGAAAATAGTGTCCGGTTCGCTCACGATAAAGCTTGTAGCATATTTGCAAGACGAGCGAAGCTAGATAAAGAATTCGTTTCAACTGGTTGGCAGGAAGAAACATTGAAAATGTGATATAGTCATTTTGGACACCTAAAGAGATTTATGCAAAATGGCACAGACAAAAACGGTTCAAGCAATAAGGTGAGATAGAACAAGTGACTTTTCATGCGTCACGTGAGTTATGATAGGGCTGTTGTTTCAAAAAATCCATATTCCAGAAAGTTCATATTTCAGAAAATGCATATTTTCTAAAATTCTCACGGCAACACATGGAAACAGCAGAGTCACCAGAATGACTGCTCCTAGTAGATACGTTATATCTTAAAATTTAGGTAAGTTTGGAAACAGTCGTCGTCTCGTAAGTTTCGAATCAACCATCCAGGATAATAGTCACCAAATCGTGGACTGACAATTGCATAGAGCTAAAACTTGTCTTAAAATAATAAGAACTTTTAATTGTGACATAAATATATAATAATTCTTTTTTAATATAAGAAAACTCGAATTATTTCACTCGTGCGCATCATATAAAAATTTGTGCAAAACCATTAAATCAAGATACTGTTTGATTGCATTAATACAGATATGTGTGGCGCTTTACCGATTTCACCTCAAAGTGGATCCGTTCACTTTACTACTTTTACCGATCTTTTTCGAGAAATAGTTTTTCGCAAGCAAAATGCAATCTTATAAAAGGATTTTGGAGCATCTTCGGCAAAACAAACAGGAAAAGGATAAAATCTATTCCTAGTGACAAAACACCATATGAATGTTGGTTTAGGTGTAAGCCACCTGTGAATCATATGAGAGCGTTTGGATGTTATGCAATTCCGATGATTAAGCAACGTTGTCGGTCAAAGCTGCAACCAAAGGGAAAGATTTAATCAAAACACACCAACGAATATAGGCTGAATGATAGGGATCAGAAGACTTTTACAATATTGTAGTATGCATAGAATTTATGTTTATATGGCAACACCATGATAACACTTATACTTCTCCATACAGAAATACAATGTAATATAATACATGAGCCGAAAAAGCCCGGGCCTGAAAAAACCCGGGCCCGGACACACGTAGATGGCGCTAATTGTATTGCAATCACCTAATTTTTCGATTAGTACTAAGCTTTAAGCGACAGCTGTCAAAATTTCATGACATTCTATATATGAGTTTGCGAGTTATTGTGCTAAGAGTGACGCTGCTTTTGTAATTTTCAAAACACTGGATCAAAAACAATTTCGTGTGTCAAATTTTACACTGCTTTTTGATGGGAAGAAATGCATTTCCAGCACAGCAATAGCTTGAAAAGTGTTCTGGGGACTCCGCTCCATCAGAATCAACAATAAAACGCTGGTTTGCTGATTTCAAATGAGGTCATAGAGAATGAGGACAATATCGGCCCTCAAATTGAAAGAGCACAATTTCGGTTCTCCGTAAGATAAAGGGCAATATCGGACCCTATAATAAAAATTGGGACTCTCGCATGTATCTTTTCAAGGAGGGGATAAATTTGAATGAAGAGTAAATTCATAGCTTGGAAATAAATTAATCGATTGGGGTTGAGTCAGTTCAAATCTAAACGTTCACTTAGAGCTTTTAGAATCACAAGTTTAAATTAATAGAAGTTTGGTTAAATTGTTTGTTCAAAAAAAAAAAAAAAACTATACAATTTATATACCAAAATAGTCGTTTCTTCGGAAAAAATAAAGTTTTCGTTTCGAGAGTTTTATTCTACAGTTTTGGAGCCGAAACCCGGGTCTAAATATCCGGGAAATCTGGAAAAGTGATAGCGAGGAAATTTGTGAATACTTGGAAATCGAATACTTTTACATATTTAAATTTTTCCTTTCATAATAATCATGCCACAATGAAAATCGAAGAAAACTGTTGCAGCTGCTGCAAACGGAAACAAACTGTAAATCAACGCAGAGGGATGCAAAGGTAGCATGAGGGGAATATTGATCGACCACGCGCGAAACGTGCAAAACGCGTAATTCAGCAAAATTCATCGACCGAACAAATGACTAATAAGGGAACTACGTCGGCGGCAAATAAGAAGATTGAGGAACTGGAAGCGAACGCCGCGACCACACAATGAACGACTTCGATTGCGATATCACAACGTGATTCTCAAGAGGGATCGCCGATTGCTGTTCAACTGGATGACTTGGATGCAGACGCTGCGAATTTGAAAGAAGTCAACCGCCAGTGGAGAAACAACACCATCCACCAAAACTAAGTCTTGTAAGTTTTTACCAAAAGTAGGTAAATACCACCAAAAATCAGTTTTGATGACCATGAAGCTAGTAGATTGTTAGCAAATATATTGGAGCGTACATTGAATTCGGTGCGTGATTTAATGAAAGAAACGCACATCTTGTTAATCGCATGACATCTGCGAAAAAATTACCTTGTTTTTCTGGAGATCCACTCGAATGGTTGAATTTTAAGGAAGTTTACGATTTTACAACCGAATTGGGTGGTTACAGTGATCGCAATAATATATCTCGTTTGTTTGAGTCGTTGCAAGGAGAAGCTAGGGCAGTAGATAGTACGTTATTAGCTACGAACCGGGATCCACAAGCTGTAATGCGTATGATGGAACTACATTCCGGGAATAAAGTCGCTTTAGAGCAAAAGGTTGCTTCTGATTTAAAGGATCTTCCGCTTATACGCTCAAAAAAAGTGTCGCTAATTCAATTTGCGACTAAGATAAAGAAAATAATCCTTACCTTTAAGACTCATAAGCTCGTTCGTCACTTTATATAGTCCAGAACTAATAAGATTGGTAGGAAGTAAAATGATTGAGGCATTGAAATATGCATAACATAACGCCAGTTATGGTTTCACCAACACCATCATCAACCTTTGTAGTTTCTCCAACACCATCATCAACCAGTAGTTAAACCAAAATTCATAAACTAGAAAGGTCACAGACGGCCATTAACCAATGAACGGAACTTTTCGCGTCCATCGATCAATACACCCGAATTTTCTTTTGTAAAACAACCAATTTACACCGTCGATCAAAATCCAATGGGTCAATTTTGCGAATTCTGATCGATCGATGAACCCGACACAAACTTTTGTAGATCCAGCAAAATCAAAATAAAACGAATGTTTTTTAAAAATCAAAATAAAACGAAACTTAAAAGGATTGTGAATTAAATTTTAATGTTGCTCAGGCGAGGCAGGGGTAGCAAATAAATCGAATACCTTTACGACGGGCGAAATATGTAGAATCGGAATCAAACCACCGGTTTTTAGCAACCTAGACCTGGATTTGTATTTTATTCAAATGGATTCACAATTTCGAAACGCGAATATTACGCGAGATCAAACGAAATACGATTACGTTGTTGGTTCACTGGAGAGTGCGACGCTTGCAAATGTGGCAGATATCGTGCGTACGCCACCAGCTACAAAGAAATACGAAACAATAAAAACACGTTTAATCAAAGATTTTACTGATCTGAAAACAAGACATTGAATCGACTCATCAAAGAATGCGAACTGGGCGATCAAAAACCATCACAATTACTACGACAAATGCGCGACCTGTCAGGTAAAGCATTGTACGATGATGCAATCAAGGCATTTTGGCGCGAACAATTGCCAACCAGTGTGCGAGCGGTGGTATCAATCGCAGAAGGAAATTTAGATCGATGTGCCCAGAAAGCGGATAAAATGATGGAAATCGGCAATTTCGGTTCAGTTACAATCATCAGACTATTTCAATACATTGAGACAAACAATTGATGCTTTAAGAAAGGAAATTAATGAAATCAAAAGATCTAACAACCACCGTGGCCGTTCACAAACGCCATCACACGACAAACGTCGCAACCGCAATCGCTCAAAAAGCCAGGTCGGTAATTATCCACAATGCTACTATCACTTCAAGTTCGGCGAGAATGCTAAAAAATGTGCCGAACCATGCTCTTACAAAAAGGCGGAAAACTAGAAACCGCTTCACACACGACGGGTGTTGAAGGGGTCGACGACAGGAAAAATCTCCGTCATATCACCAACAAAAGTGAGGAGCAACATCGGCCAAGTATCTACAAAGCTAGCGACAAAGAGAAAACACGTCGTCTTTTTATCGTTGATCGTAAAACGAAATATAAATTTCACATCGACACGGGTGCAGATTCAATTGTGCCAGCATCATTGTACAAAAAACGATTAAAATCAACAGAATATGTATTCTTCGCAGCGAACGGTTCAATTATAAACACATATTATATTTACGCCAAAAGAACTCAAGCCACTATCAATAGTGGTAAAAGGATAGTAGCATACCAGAAGAACAGATATTAAACGAAAGAAAAAGGACTCAAGCCACTGCAGATAAAAAACATGAAAACAACAAGAAATCAAGAAATAAGAAAGCTGAACATGTTTCATATATATTTTAACGAAAAAACAAAAATCGAAGAAATAAAAGAAATAAAAACAATAGACTACTATAGAGTGAGTTGGGAGCATTTCAAAATAAGAGAAAGCAACAATAATCAATGTAAAAGATGCCAGAGGTATGGCCAAGCAGCCTTCAACTGCAATAATAATTACAAATGTGTAAAGTGTGATGGAAATCACCCATCAGCACAATGTCCAAAAACACCAGAGGAGCCAGCGAAAGGTGTAAACTGTAAAAATACTCATCCAGCAAATTACAGAGAGTGCCCAGCATTCATTAAATACAAGGAAAACACAAAACAAAGAAGACAAAAAATCAAAAGATCATCACCAACATCACCAAAAACGACAATCAACGAAATAACAACCATAACAGAAGCCAAAACGGAACAAGCTGCAACAACTTACAGCAACACCACCAAAGGTATAGTAAGTAAACAATTAAACATAAGCAATGAAATAGAGAGACTTTTTAATTCAAATATAGAATCCTTTGCCCAAAAAATAAAAAATTTTCTCCCAAAATACCAAGTCCTTCCTGACGAAAGAAAGTCACTTGAGCTAATAAACTTAATCATCTCTCTCCATGGAACCAAATAGAATAAAAATATTACAATTAAACTGCAATGGAATAAGACCCCAAAGCAGGAAAAATGAATTAAATTTATTAATCAATAAACACAATCCCCATATCATATGCCTTCCCGAAACATTCCTAAAATCCAAAGACCATTTCCAAACTAAAGGGTACAAAACATACAGAACTGACAGAGAAGACGAAACCAACAAAGGTGGAACTGCTTTATTAATTAAAACCCAAATACCCCACACACGGATAGACAAGCCAGACATTTGTTCACTAGAGTCAACAATAATACAAATTAAAAACAAGAACAAAGAACCAATAACAATAGCCTCTGTATACTGTCCCAGAAACCTCAAAGAAAAAGAACTATCACAAATATTAAAGACTTGTAACAGAGCCATAATAACAGGTGATATGAACACCACATCGACCTTCTGGCATTGCACCAAGCGAACTAGAAATGGACTAACATTAGAAAAATACCTCAACAAAAACAACAACATCAACTTATATTACCCAAATACTCCAACAAGATATTCCCCTTGACCAAACCAGACAGATAACATAATTGACCTAACAATTACGAAAAACTTATACGCAAAAAACCCACCAAGTACTGACGAAAATTTCAATTCTGATCACGCTGCTGTCATAACTGAATTCAACTATAAAGCAAAACTTAATCCTGAAACAAACAAAAACCAAACAAAACAGAAAATTAACTGGAAAAAATTCAAACGAGACACAGAACAAGACACTAAACTGATTAAAATATACCCTACGGCAAAGAGCATAGATCAAAATGTAGATGCACTGACTGAAATTATAAACAAAAACATATCAAAAAACACCAGAAAAATTAAAGTTACTAACGAAAGCATCCCGAACCATATCCTAGAATTAATAAAGGAAAAAAATAGCCTACGAAGAATCAACAATAAACACAAAAACCATACACTCAAACACATAATAATGAAAAAAGACATAAAAACGCAATTAATCAACCAAAACACCGAAAAGTTCCAAAAAAATATCGTCCAATTCAATAACAGAATCAACAACATTCACAGAATGATCAAAGCTAAAAATAAGAACAAAATTCCCCTTCCCCACATATTAATCAATGGAAACACAATTCACAATGACCAAACAAAAATAGAAGAAATAGCTAATAAATTCCAAGAAATATTCATAAACAAAGAACAATCACCAATTGAAACAATTGTAAACTATGAAATAAACAGCATTCAAAGACAACACGCACATGAAAGTAGAGTAGAATATGCAACAATCAAAAATCTAAAACAAACAATAAAATATACAAAAACCAAAAAACCACCAGGACTAGACAAAATAAACAATACAATACTAAAGAATCTACCAAAACTAGCAATAGAGACAATTAAAAACATAATAAACACCTCAATTCACATCGGACACTACCCAACTCCATAGAAAATTGCGAAAATTATCCCCATTCCTACAGGTAAAAAGAGGGCGTGTATAGTAGCAAAGAGATCACTAAATCTCACTTTACTTTCACAGCACAGCACGAACGACTTGGTGGTGGCAGTACTAGAGGAGAGGGGCAAAACAAACTTGCTCCTGGCCTCAACGTACATGCCATATGAAGAAGGAGACCCCCCATCAGCAGCGGTCCGGGCCCTTGTACAAGAGGCCGAAACTAGGGGATGGCAAATGGTGATGGGTTGCGACGCGAATGGTCATCACGTCCAATGGGGGAGCAGTGACATCAACAGAAGGGGTGAGTCAATTCTAGAGTTTATAATTGCTACCAACCTAACAATCTGTAATCGGGGTGATTCACCCACCTTTACTAACAAGATTAGGGAGGAGGTAATAGACCTTACGTTGGCCACTAACACTATTAATTTAAAAGTAGAAAACTGGAGAGTTTCTCCCGAGCACTCCTTTTCGGATCATGGGAGAATTCTCTTCGACATTAACCGGAAGGTTCAGGTAGGAAAACCCTACAGGAATCCAAGGAACACGGACTGGAATAGTTTTTCCACCGAAGTGGAGAAGGCAATGAAAACAAAGAGCACACAGTGCTTCGGTACCTATCTCCACACGGTGGCGGATCTGGAAAAGTCCGTGAAACAACTTTGCGAGATCTTGCTAAAAGCCTTCCAAAAAACTTGCCCAATAAGCAGAGCTCGAAGGGAAACCAATAAGTGGTGGAACAAAGAGCTCAAGCAACAGAGGGACGTTACTAGAAGGCTTTATAACAAAGCAAAGAAAAGTAAAGAAGAGGAGGACTGGGCTAATTACAAGCGCAGTTTTAATGAGTATAAGATTAAGATAAGAAAGGCAAAATGGGACTCCCTGGTCGACTTCCTTAACTCCATAGAGGACGTGAACGAGGCCTCAAGGTTCAGGAAAATTCTTTCCAAAGACGTCATAGTCACGGGAAACCTGAAGAGACCAAATGGTTCGTGGACGGAGTCGAGCAAGGAGACACTAGAGCTGCTGATGGAGACCCACTTCCCGGGCTGCCTGACAACATGGGGCGAGGATGAGAACCCAACGATCAGGATTAGTCCAAAGGAGGTAATTATAAGAGACGCCATCACCAAGGAAAAGGTAATATGGGCGGTGAAAACATTCGAGCCATATAAATCTGCGGGACCGGATGGAATCACACCAGCCATGCTGCAAAATTCGATAGGCAGCATAGCAGATGTACTGACGAGCATCTTTCAGGGCTGTTTATCATTAGGATACATCCCTGGAACATGGAGAGAGGTAAGGGTTGCCTTCATACCCAAATCGGGGAAGTCAAGCAACACCACACCAAAGGACTTTAGGCCAATAAGCCTCTCCTCGTTCCTATTAAAGACAATGGAGAGGCTTTTGGACCTTTACATTAAGCAGAAGACCAAAATAGAGGAGGAGTGTATAGCACAGCACGCCTACCTCAAAGGTAAATCGGTGGAAAGTGCGCTGCATGAAGTGGTTGGAACGATTGAAAAATCCCTCCAGCAAAAGGAATATGCCCTAGGGGCGTTTCTGGACATAGAGGGAGCCTTCAACAACGTAAAGACCAATGCAATAAGGGAGGCATTAGAGAAGTTGAACGTGGAGGCCACCATAACGCACTGGATAATAAGTATGCTAAACAGCAGAATTATCAGTACAGAAGTGGGGGATAACAAGATCAGAAGACGGGCGACCAGAGGCACGCCACAAGGAGGGGTAATGTCCCCACTTTTGTGGTTGATCGTAATAAACTCGATCTTAGGAGACCTCAGGAGTAAAAGAATAAGGGTCACCGCCTACGCAGATGACGTTGTCATACTGACAACTGGCAAAGACCTACAAACGATATGCGACACCATGGGTGAAGCCTTAGGGGAGACAAATAAATGGGCAGAGGAGAACGGGCTAGGGATAAATCCTGAAAAGATGAAGCTTGTTCTCTTCACCAGAAGATATAAGACACCGCAGGTCAGACTACCAAAGGTGAAAGGACAAGTACTAGATCTCTCGAGAGAGGCAAAGTACTTAGGAGTCATCCTGGACTCTAAACTCACTTGGAAAAGAAATGTGGAGGAAAGGATGAAAAAAGGAATGAACACTCTCTACACATGTAGGAAGATGTTTGGTAGGAAATGGGGTCTACAGCCACGGATCATACAGTGGATCTACACAATGATCGTCAGACCCATTATCACGTATGGAGCCCTTGTATGGTGGAAAGCCATGGACAAGGAGATTAATAAACAGATGTTGTGAAAGGTACAGCGACTAGCAGCGATAAGCATAACGGGAGCTATCAAGAGCACACCTCAAGCGGCGCTAGAGGCGATGTTAAGCTTGCAACCGTTAGACCTCTTTACAAAGGGTCTTGCAGCCAAAGCAGCCCTCAGGTTGAGGGAAACAAAACAATGGAGGCACACAGACCGGGGTCATGCTAGTATACTGGAAGATATGTTGAAAATGGGAGGCACCGTGGAAGCCGGAGTGCTACGACAGCACACGGACTACATGGTGGCAAGGCAATGGTTTGGGGAGGAGTTAGAGATCAAAATCCCAACCAGAGATGAGTGGGACAAAGGTCACATCCTGAACAGAGGAGGAATAAGCATATTCACGGACGGCTCAGTAACTGAAATGGGGACTGGGGTCGGCCTATACTCGGAGATACTACAAGTCGAAGAGTCACATAGACTCAATAAAGACTGTAGTATACTGCAAGCGGAAATCAACGCAATAAAGAGAGCAGCAAGACTAACACAGCTGACTAGCGAAGAAATTCGGAAAGTCACAATCTACTGCGACAGTCAAGCGGCTCTTAGATCGCTGGAATCTAAGACAATCAAGTCAAAGGCAGTGATGAGTTGCAGGGAAGCACTGTCCTGGATCCGAGACAAAGTCAGCCTCTGCTGGGTACCCGCACACAGTCATGTGGAAGGGAACATACGGGCGGATAAACTGGCAAGGATCGGAACCGAAATTCACAGTGCTGAAGAAGCTAACTCCACAAAGCCACAGATGAGATTGTTGAAAGAGACCATAGACAGGATAATTCGGGAACAACACAGCAAGAGATGGAGCAACAGAGACGACTGCTTCAACTCAAGGCAACTGTGGCCCAGAATTGATGAGGTAAAAACGGCGGGCTTGTTAAGAGCAACAAAGACCTCGGTGCGGACCACCACAATGGTCATTACAGGGCACTGTCCGGTTGGGAAAAACCTCCAAAGGTGGGGGCTCGCAAACGACAGTCTCTGTAAGGAGTGCGACGAGGAAGAGGACACTGTGGAACACCTTTTATGCTCTTGCCCAGCATTAGCCGAAAGTCGGCGGCGCATACTGGGAAGTGAATCCTTCAGAGGGATGGGGGATGTAGGATCCATGGATGTCCAACAAGTAAGGAACTTTGCTCAAACGTGGAAATGCCTCAGAGCAGAAGACAAAAGGAAAAAGCGATAGGAGAGGAAGGGGTTTTTCAAAACTAAAGAGCATCACAATGGGCCATCTGGCCTCCGAGTGGGAGTGGATCGTACAATCGGTGTGAACACTCCACCCTGAAAACCTAAACCTAAACCTATCCCCATCCCTAAGCCCGGCAAATCTCCCCACGACCCAGCAAACTACAGACCAATAAGCTTGTTGTGACTGAGCCTAGGCTCAGCCACACATGCTCTTTCAACCCCCCCCCCACCCTTGTTACCACCACAGCCGTTGAACAGTTTCCATGGGAACTCGTCCATTCCCAACCCAAAATGCTGACGTTGCATTTTGGGTTCCCATGCGCGAAATTCTGTCGCGATCAAGTCTTATCACTAAGATGTAACCTGATCGCGACAGAATAAACCCCATGCGCGATAGAATTTTCCGTTGCGGTCAAGTTTTATCACTCTGATAAAACTTGATCGCAACCCAATCATGGGATCGCGACGAACTGTCGCGATCGGATTTCATCACCGTCGTGATGAAATCTGATCGCGTAAGTTCGAAAAATTTAAAAAACAAAGTGCTAATTGCGCACATTCCGGGTCGCCATGCGTGACTTAATGAAGGTGCGCGTCAGCATTTTGGGTCGAGATTTAAGGGCCCCAAACTGACGCGCTTTTCAGTCGATCTGTGGCCGGTGACTGGAGTGGTCGCCGTTTCTTTATCCTTTTTCTTCACCAAGTCAGTTTCGCGCGCAGTCACCGACTCACTACATTTAGACTCGACACCTTTTCAAACAAAATAATTAGTTTTCATCACGCGGAAGCGAGTATTAGGGAATAATTGGAAATTGTAAAAAGTTCTATGGCTTGAATTTGAAAATTATAGTGAACCTTAAAATAAAACTTAAATGTGACGAATTAAATTGTAATTGTAAATTGTAAAAAGTTCTTTGGCTTGAATTTGAAAATTATAAGAAATGAAAATAAAACTTAAATGTGACGAATTAAAATTGTAATTGTAAATTGTAAAAAGTTCTTTGGCTTGAATTTGAAAATTATAAGAAATGAAAATAAAACTTAAATGTGACGAATTAAAATTGTAATTGTAAATTGTAAAAAGTTCTATGGCTTGAATTTGAAAATTATAGTGAACCTTAAAATAAAACTTAAATGTGACGAATTAAATTGTAATTGTAAATTGTAAAAAGTTCTTTGGCTTGAATTTGAAAATTATAAGAAATGAAAATAAAACTTAAATGTGACGAATTAAAATTGTAATTGTAAATTGTAAAAAGTTCTTTGGCTTGAATTTGAAAATTATAAGAAATGAAAATAAAACTTAAATGTGACGAATTAAAATTGTAATTGTAAATTGTAAAAAGTTCTTTGGCTTGAATTTGAAAATTATAAGAAATGAAAATAAAACTTAAATGTGACGAATTAAAATTGTAATTGTAAATTGTAAAAAGTTCTATGGCTTGAATTTGGAAATTATAGTGAACCTTAAAGAAATGAAAATAAAACTTAAATGTGACGAATTAAAATTGTAATTGTAAATTGTAAAAAGTTCTTTGGCTTGAATTTGAGAATTATAAGTGTTCAATCACGGGCATAGTCACCCTGTGATCGAAGACCAGAAAACCAGGCACCCTGTTGTTGAGTTGAGTACATGTGCTCAGCTCAACAGCAGACAATATCATCCCGCTATCCTTACGGGACTCGGGGGCTTTGAGATGATTCGCATGAATCGAATCATCTCGATGAAGCCAGTCGCTTTTTGCCACGAGACGAGAAAGAGACCCATCATCTTTTCGTGGACCAGGCAGGAGCATTTTGGAAAGTTAGAAGCTGCCAGAGAAGAGGAATACTTCCACAATTCATAAATAATTAAAAGAAAGAAGTTTCATAAGAATTTGATTGTTTTAGTTTTTAAAGTAAACTCATTTCCTTTGAATTATAATAAAGTGTTAAAATTAAACAGTTTCTATAAAAGACGAGTGTAACTTATCAAAATTAAGACCACGAGACATTTTCTAACAATAAGAAATGAAAATAAAACCTAAATGTGACAAATTAAAATTAATCAAACAGAAAGTGTAAATTTTGACTATAAACTAAAAATCGTTTGGATTAAGGAAATTATTAGAAGTTTTGATTTAAACCAGATAAATTCAAGCAAATAAAATCAAAAAAAAAAAAACACAAAATCTCCCTTTTTATTTTACAAGGAGTTGCAAATAATCCCTTCACGCCGGGTACAGGAGAACTTCTCCATACGGAAGCACTCCCTGTTCCTTTCGGCCCAAAAATATATAAAAAAAAACTAATTGGCGGATAAAACATTTGGTGGCAGCGGTGGGATAGCCGATTGGCTCCCAAACACAAAAAAAGGGGGATAATAATTATAAAAAAAAAGGAAATAAAAAATAAAATAATAAAAGTTAATAAATTAAAACATATAAAACGTAAATTTAACTAAAAGTGAAGTGATAAGGGTTTTTGGGCTCCAGGCGAGCACAAAATTAAACCCCAACGAATTTCTTTTAGGGGCTCCAACCCTGCCCGCATCTTTAGTGACCGGCGAGTCCTCAACAGATAGGAGAAATAAACAACCAAACCAACTGCCAGCCAGAAAACACCACCCCCGACCAACGAAGGAAGAATTAAACATGAAGCCGTGAGTTTTAGTTTAAGAAAAAAAAAAAATAACGATGTTTTAATATAACACATATATATTTTTATAAAATTTTTGTAAACCTTTTGAGAGCCCGTTCTACTTATTTATAAAATTAAATAAACAAAACCAACCCGCGCGCCTAGAAGAAATCCAAGATTTCCCCTACCCAAGGTAAGAGTCTTGGACAGTCTGCTAGGCAAGGGAATTGTCACGCTGACATTCCGGCTTCTACGTACCCGATAATAGAAAAATATAATAAAAAGAAAATTTTACTGTCCCCACGTCCTCCTTCACCGGCTCTTGTTTCCATTTTTTTTTTTTTGTGTGTCAGAAGAGTTCTAACCCGCATTCCGAATCGCATCTTTGTATATCTCTTGCTGTCGGGAAATACGTGAGCTTGGAGCGTCATATTGAGAGGACTCTTCAAACATCCTTCCTCCAGATCGTATCTTAAAACTTCAATTTTGGTTCAACCACCGTGGGAATGTATCCCAAATTCTTCCGTTTTCATTGGTCGATGCTCGTTTACTCGTATATTTGGGTTGACCTATCTCCATTAACCGCTTCATGAAAGCAAGCTCGTACTAGCTCCGATCAACCTACCAGTATCTTATCGTCGTGCCTCTTCCCTGTTAAAAAAAAAAAAAAAAACAAAAAAAAACCTATATAGATACAATAACTTGCATAGTCGACGACTCGTATAAAACCCTCTCTCACAAATTTGAACCCCTTTTTTTTGGGAGACTCCGAATTTTTAAATCTTATTAATCGCAAAGATTCTGCGGACCGATATTAAGAACTAGCTATAACCAATTTTAAACAAGGAGATAGTTGGTTAACAATGAATGTAACCGCCTAAACCCAAAACTTATCTAGTTCGACCAATTACTGATTCGTGAGTGATTTTTTTTTGACACTCGTCAAAAGTACTGTTCAACACCCCTTCCTTGCTTCCCCTTTTTTTTGGGTAATTGCTTTAATTCTTTATTAAATCCATCTAACGCTCGAATTAATTTCTTGATCTCGACGCAAACTCCACCTTCCTTTGATCAGCTTTGATCTTCGATTAACTCTTGCTCAACAGTACCCTTCAAACATCCTAATAATGTCTCCTCCCACGTTTCACGATCTTTGCCTCGCGCAAATGCAAATCAATTCAGAGATCGTCAAGTTATATAACAACTTCAGTAAGGCGCCCAAATCTTCAAGGACCGCCGATTATACAAAAAAGAAACTCAGCCTCCTAGAGGAAGCTTGGGGAAATTTCCAAAAGGGCCATGTTTCTCTCAAAGATCACCCCGAACGGGATGATAAGCATGAATATTTCACTCTCGACTGCCATGGGAAGGCCCACGATTGGTACAAGACCACGAAAGCGGCCCTTAGTGATTGGCTCGTTAGCCCCTCACCAGCTAAGGCCACCAGTCAATTTTTCATACCTCCAGTCCCCGAAACTCAAAAAAAGGCTAACGCCCCCGAAGCCGAATCCGAAGTCAACGAATCACCTAATCCTGGAAGGCTCAGGCTCCAAAATGAAAGGAGCCAAGTAATCCGGCGGATTGTTTCCCAAATTACCCCTGACTTCCTCCGAGACGCTAGCAAGGTTGCCTTACAGAATAAAATCACCACCCTGAAAAAATACTGGGAACCTTTTGAGCAAACCCATTTCCAAATTCTAGCGGATTTGTACGACGACGAGGAAGAAGATTCATATTTTACCAGTAACACATTCGAGGAGATCCAAGGCCAATATGATAACACCTTTGACCTCCTGCAAGACGGGTTGCAGGACAGATACCCTTTCCAAGAACCTAATATTCAGGACCAATTAAATGCTACATTGGGCTGAATTCTACACCATGCTTCTCCAATGTCCGGTTTCTCCCTTGCAAATTCACAACGACTGTTGCCAGAATTTTCCGGAAATACCAGGGATCTACACCGATTCCTTACCTGAGCGGATGACATTTTTTCCACTGTGTCAACGGGGACAGACCATCAAAGTTTCATGGGTCTTGTCAAAAGTAAATTGAGTGGTCCAGCGTACGACGTGTACAAATATAACCCCACTGACGACTGGACTGTTCTACGTTCCGCTCTATCATCCAAGTTCGAAACCCGACTATCCAGATTTACCCTACAAACCCAATTAGGACAGATAAAGCAGAAAACTGGCGAGGGTGTTAAAGAATTCTTTAATCGTCTGACCACCACCTTTACTCTGTTAAACGAAGCCACGCGAAAATATACAAGCGACAACGTCCTGTTGAGATCCCTTCTTAAAGACAACGAGGCGC
Source organism: Chrysops caecutiens (assembly GCA_963971475.1). Classification (NCBI taxonomy): domain Eukaryota; kingdom Metazoa; phylum Arthropoda; class Insecta; order Diptera; family Tabanidae; genus Chrysops; species Chrysops caecutiens. The sequence goes on from OZ020568.1 coordinate 60,719,410, forward strand.
AGGCCGTCAGAACCCTCGAAGACGGGCTGCTAAATGGCCAGCTGCAAATGCTTGCCAAGGTATTTTCTGAAAAGAAACTCGCCTCAATGTCCGACTATATATTAGAGCACGCGACGCGACTTAATCAAATCAATACCCCGAGACAGGATCCAACGAAGCCCCGGGTAGATCCACCACAGCAGAACCCTTTAAGGAATACTACCTGCTTCAGATGTGGCCAGCCAGGTCACATCGCTTCACAGTCCCATTTACCGCCCCGCTCCGTACAACGCCGGGAAAGGTCTAACCCATCTACAATACACCACCTCTCGTCCGGGAACGGAACCCCTGAAAACTCCATTCCAAAACAGATTCCGAAAATATGTAATTATTGCCATAACAAAGGCCACACAATTGACGAATATCGGAAGAGGGAGACCAACAACCGAAGAAGAAGGCCACCATATAACCCACAATCGCGTTACTCACAACCCCTGTCTCCTCTGTCACCACCGAATCCTCCTTACCCGTCAACTACGCATTTCAACAACCCGGAAAACTCCCAGGTGCGGGGGAAATTCGTCGGCAACCCCCCGCAGATCGTCATTCAGGCCGATGTACATGGAAATCGGACCCAACCTTCCAACACTCAAGGATAAAACTCCCCATAACCGTACGACCTTCATCCATAACCCTCACCCTAGCCTCTCAAGTGTCCGTTAGTCCATACACCGAATTCTTAATAGATACCGGAGCGGAGATCAGCTTAGTTCGAAGTCAGTCACTGAAACCTGGCAGCAGGTATTACAGCGATATTATTTGTCATATCAATACAGTCTTTTCCCAATCTACTTCCACAGAGGGCCTCATAATAAGCGAACTACACCACGAAGGTGCAGATTTCCAAATCGAACATCCTTTCCAAATTCTGAGGGATGCTTCGGCAATGGCGTATGAAGGTTTATTAGGTCACGACTTCTTGACCAGATATAAGGCACAAATAGATTATGGGGCTCAGATACTAACACTCGAGGTCAGTCGCGACTCGATTCCTTACACCTTGGAGCAATATCTCAGTGATTTCCCTCAGTTTTATCGTAGGACTATAAACTCCACGAATACCCGTCCTGGGCAAGGCGTTAAACTGCACCCAATAATATCTTCTTCGTCGCCTTCGATCATATCTCCCTCCTCGTCTTTATCTGTCTCCCCGTCACCACCTCCGCTCTCGTCTAATACCCGTCCTGGGCAAGACGTTAAACTGCACCCAACGTCCAATCCTTCTTCAGTATTCTCGTCTAATACGCGTCCTGGGCACAACGTTAAACTGCACCCAATAATATCTTCTTCGTCGCCTTCGATCATATCTCCTTCCTCGTTAGTTAAGTCGGAAGTATCTCCTTCCTCGTTAGTTAAGTCAGAAGTATCTCCTTCCTCGATAGTTAAGTCAGAAGTATCTCCTTCCTCGTTAGTTAAGTCAGAAGTATCTCCTTCCTCGTTAGTTAAGTCAGAAATATCTCCTTCCTCGTTAATAAAGACAACAGTAGTATCTCCTTCCTCGTTAATAAAGGCGGAAGTATCTCCTTCCTCGTTAGTTAAGTCAGAAGTATCTCCTTCCTCGATAGTTAAGTCAGAAGTATCTCCTTCCTCGTTAGTTAAGTATATATCTCCTTCCTTGTTAATTAACCGTCCTGGGCAAGACATCAAACTGCAACCAGCAACATCTTCTCAAAAGGGCATTTGTCCTGGGCAGGACGGTAAACTGCAAACACATTTCAACCCAAGCGCCTTAGGCCATGCGATCATTCCAGCTCGAGCAGAAACAATCCACTTAATACCAACTACGGCTTCCAGAGAAACGGTAATATCGAATAAAGAAATAATTCCCGGAGTGTATATAGGCAATTCTATTGGTACTCCTGAAAATGGAATGGTAAAAGTCTTAATCCTCAATACTACAGAGGAAGACGTTAGTTTACCCCTCCATGATCTGGACCTAGAGTATCTAGATGCAAAGAATTTCGACATGATAACTCCAAACTTCGACCAAGATCCGATTGAGGGCAGAATAAAAAAACTGCAGAACCTTGTAAAATTGGATCATTGTAATGAACAAGAAGAGACATCAATTCGAGATATCTGTAGAACCTTCAATGATATATTTTATCTAGAAGGAGATATTTTGTCCTACACGGACGCGACTACCCATAAAATTGAGGTAGAAGCCAATCATCCCCCTATATACACAAAACCGTACAGATTACCGGAGGCAAATCGTAAGGAAGTGGATAACCAAGTCCAAGAGATGCTAAAATCAGGCATTGTCAGACCATCCTATAGTCCCTGGAACTCTCCCCTACTCCTCGTTCCGAAGAAACCCGATGAACAAGGGAATAAGAGATGGCAAGTAGTGGTAGATTTCCGGCGTCTTAATGAGATTACGGTAGGAGACGCGTTCCCTCTATCAAATATAACAGACATATTGGACCAACTTGGGAAATCTAAGTATTTTACGACGCTCGACTTGGCCAGCGGATTCCACCAGATAAGAATGGACGACAGGGATCGGGAAAAAACAGCCTTCAGTACGCCTTATGGCCATTACGAATACAATCGAATGCCATTCGGTCTGAAAGGAGCTCCCGCTACATTCCAAAGAACTATGAATAATATCTTGTCTGGATTACAAGGAATTCACTGCTTGATTTATATGGACGACATAGTCATCCATGGCTACAATCTATCTCAACACAACAATAGGCTCATTGCTGTATTCCAACGTTTACGCGATTTCAAACTAAAGTTGCAGGCAGAAAAATGCCATTTTTTTCGGAAAGAAATCATGTATCTGGGACACTTAATTACGGAAAACGGTGTCAAACCAGATCCAGGGAAGATAACAGCAGTCAAAACATATCCAAGACCTAAAAAGGTAAAAGATATCAGAGCTTTTCTCGGATTTATCGGGTATTACCGCCGATTTATCCCAAATTTCTCTAAGATCGCCAAACCCTTGACCAACCTTTTAAAAAAGGACGTACCCTTTAAATTTGATGCCCTTTGTGACGAAGCTTTTACGAACTTAAAGCAACGGTTAATATCTTGGCATACCCCGATTTTTCGCTTCAATTCTACGTCACGGCCGATGCCAGTGACATAGCTCTAGGAGCTGTTCTCTCGCAGCAAGACGAAGATGGAGATCACCCCATTGCATACGCGAGCCGAGCTCTAAACGGTGCCGAAACAAGATACTCGACGATAGAGAAAGAATTACTTGCTATCGTGTACGCCGTGGAACAATTTCGTCCATATGTATATGGAAGGAAGTTCTCCATTATCACTGGCCACAAGCCTCTAGTTTGGCTCATGAATCTAAAGGACCACTCGTCAAGATTGATGAGATGGAGAATCCGTTTGGAAGAATACGACTACACGGTAACTCACAAGGCCGGGAAACTTAATGCAAACGCCGATGCCTTAAGTAAAGTAACCGCGGAAGCACAAGAGAACTCTCCTGAGACTGATAAATCGGAAAATCGAAACGACCCTAAAAACACCACCTCTCTATACGCGATAACAAGAAGCCAAGCAAAGGTCACTGATAACCTGGACCAGGATGCACAAAAGAAGGCCAGAACCAATAATGACAACTACTTATCATCATCCCTCATTGAAACTGACGACTCTTTATTACTGTCTAAATCTGCCCGCGCCAAATTCTTTATTTTACCCACAAGGGACACAAATCTTGAACGGCGTTTAGCCGCCATACTAAGTGTCGATTTGAGTGAAATCAATTTCTCCCTCGAACCTAAAATATTCCCGTTCAAAGAATCCGATTTCATTGTCAAAAGATTAATACTTCCCCTTCGTACCCCTCAGGATGAGGACAACCTCAACACTACCCTCTCCAACTTCGTATCCCTGGCCGTAGAAAGAAACCTGAAGACCATACACATAAGTATTCCGAAACTGGACTTACAGACCCTAATGACACTTAAGGACAAAATCCGTAAGGCGTTTAAAATCGACGCAATACTCCATGTCGAAACAATTAGGTACTTAGATGACCCCAAGGAAAGGGAGCAAATAATAAAATATTTCCATTTGCTACCCACGGGAGGTCACCAAGGTGTATCTCGGACCTTGAAGAGGATCAAGAAACAGTTTTATTGGGAAGCAATGACCCAAGCTATTGTAACATTTATTAGAAACTGCACACAGTGCCAAATAAACAAAGTATCGCGAAATCCTAAAATCCCTATGAAAATAACCTCAGTGAGTTCTAAGCCTTTCGAAAGAATTTATTTAGATGTTGTGGGGCCACTACCCGTTTCGTACCTAGGAAATAAATACCTCCTCACTTTCCAGGATGATTTAACAAAATTTTCGGAGGCAATCCCTGTTCCCAATGCCGAATGAACCACCCTCGCGGAAGCGTTTACTACTACCATCATATTGTTACCCTGTGCTCCATCTGACTCGATCCCGTAAGGAGGAGGAGTCAGACGACCCAGCGGTAAAACAGAGGAACAACGACCTGGGGTCGTTGACCAGTCAGTCAGTCTGTTTTTTGGCGTTTGGAAGTTTGGATTTGTGATTTTTTTTGAAGCTTGAACTCGATTTGGAAGGAGCGAGATTATCTTGGAAGTTTGGATTTGTTATTATTTTTGAAGTTTGAAGTTAATTAAAGTTAAATAAATGATGGAACGAGAAAGTGGATTAATCTCTTTCGACGAGGTACCGGCGTCGGGACCTAGTAACACTGGTGTCAGGTGTGAAACCGCATCTCCGTGCCTTCCAAAACTGGAGGAGCAGATGTCGGCCCTGTTGACTCGACTGGAAAGAATGTAGGGTCAAATGGATCATTTCTCAACCAGCATAGACCAACAAAACCACTACCTCTCCATTATCAAGGAAGAGGTCGATGTTCTGAAGTTACAGAACACAACCAGGACGATCTCTAGCAACCTATCGAGACCTCACCATGCGGCATCTAGCCCAATAACTCCGTCAATGAACCAGAACAATCAGGAGAGGATAAACAATGACTCACAACACGCCAACAGTCCAAGAGCAGAAGCATTTGCCATAAATCCCGAACAATTCGGAGCCACATCCACATACATTCAGACTCCGGCAAGACTAGTTCCAGTGCCACTAATGGAATATGACGGTTCGTTCTCCTGGGAGGACTACGAACTTCACTGGCAAAACGTCGTAAGTGCAAACCAATGGACCGAGGAAGAACAACGGATCCAGCTTCTCAGCAAAATGCGAGGAGACGCACTACACTTCATAAGACAGTGTCATCCATCACAGCGTTGCAGTCTCTGGGACGTCCGACATTTGCTGTCGACTCGCTTCGGGGAGAGGGTCAATGTGTCCACCTACGAGAACCTACTCATCAGAAGAACGCAACGGAGTGGGGAATCTCTGAGACAGTTCGCAATGGAAATAGAGAGACTATCGAGAGCGGCCTATCCTCACTGGCCATCACACGTCGTGGAAGAAGTGGCTCGTAAGCGGTTCGTCAGTGGCATCAGCGAGCTAGATGTTCAAGTCGCCGTCAGGGACCGTAATCCGCAAACTTTGGCGGACGCCTGTAGAGTAGCAGAGGAGTTACAGGAAAACAGAAGAGAAGCACGATACGCGACCAGGGTAATGCGTCCGGTAACTGCAAGACCAACCACAGTCATCGCTCGGCCTCAGGTGGAGTCAACGCATTTACCACCAACCAATGTTAAGGAACCTGCCTCTGATCCGAGGATATTTCGTCAATCTCCTGCCCCTGATCCCAGGTTAGATTCGCGACCACAATTGAGTGCTGACAGTACGGCTGCTGAAAGTCAAAAGAACGCAAAGAGTTCGGGAAACGGAAAAGGGCTAGCTTAAAGAAGTCGAAGTTAGCGTCCAAAAACAACAAGACTTCAAAGTTCACCGGCACGGTAAAATGGTATTCCGAAAGAAAAAGACGTGGTGTGATAACAAGAGGTGATAATGGGAAGGAGATTCGGGTGCTAAGGAGGGACATTAAGGAATGGAACAAGGAACAACGATTCACATCTCTGCGGCAAGGGGAGGTAGTGGAGTTCTTCGTCGACGATGATGGTCATAGACCACGAGCTATCGAGGTGACGGGACCTAAAGGAGAAGAAGTATTGGGTATTCCACACGCCCTACTAAGACGCTACAAGCCCAAGTCGACACAACCCACTGGGCCCACGTCCAACCACAAAGACCCATTGCCGACACCCAGGGCCAAACAGACCGGAAGAAACCAGTCGAGGGACAACACCACTCAAACGAGTGGCCATACTACCCGTCCCCTGCTTCTACACGAGCCAATGGGAACTGTTACCGCCAGCCACGATGTCATTCACCCGGGGCCTTCACCAGTCATTGGCCAAGATGTCATTACTCCCGAGCCTTCACCTAGTTGTCAAACAAACTGCCAACCGTTACCTCGGAGGGGCTGAAGGTAACGGACTCAATAAAGCCCCTTAGTATCCGCATCTCAAAGTCAACGAACAACGACATTTCGGTACTGGGACAAATTAATAGGACAGACTGCCTGATGCTGCTGGACACCGGAGCTACCCATTCCATCATCCATCCGCGTGTTCTACTAGCGACAAACGTGAGATCCCACATGCATCCGAGCTTCGCACACATTCGCAGCGCTACTGGAGAAACAATACCTGTGGAGGGAAGAATCGAAGTTCAACTCACTATTCCACCTCTCCAAATAAACCATCAGGTATATGTCGCGACAATAGATCACTCCTGCATCCTTGGGGTCGACTTCTTGCAACAACACCATTGCAGCATCGATTTCAGCAAGGGCGTGTTAAAAATTCGGGATGTGGAAATTGAGTTCGTCCGAGAGAGTGGAAAACAAGTGTGCCACCTAGCATCCGCGAATACCGTAGAGGGGGCTCCTGAAGTAACGCGCATGGAAGAGATGATCGAAAGGAGTTGCAAGGAATGACAGCCGATGCAGAAAGCGGATCTTCAATCTTTGGTACAACATCATCAAAACGCGTTCTCTGTGTCTTCGTCCGACCTAGGGAGGACGTCAGTTAGCAAGCACGTAATAGAGACTGATACATCACAACCCATAAAACAACCATTTCGCCGTCTGCCGTATGCCCGGAGAGAGGAAGCCCGAACCCTCATAGAAGAGATGTACCAGCACAAAGTCATAAGGCCATCGAACAGTCCCTGGTGCTCCCCAGTAGTCCTCGTTAAGAAAAAGGATGGCAGCACTCGTTTCTGTGTAGACTATCGGCGGTTGAACGAGATCACCCGTAAAGATTCGTACCCTTTACCACGAATGGAGTTGATCCTCGAGGCTTTGGTAGGATCACGTTGGTTTGCCACCCTTGACCTACAGTCCGGTTGCTGGCAAGTGGAGCTCGACGAGAGGTCTAAGGAGAAAACAGCCTTCAGTTGCGGAGATGGACTGTGGGAGTTCAACGTCATGCCGTTCGGATTATGCAACGCGCCGGCCACTTTTCAGCGGCTGATGGAGGAAGTACTCAGAGGAGTGCCTTATCAGGTGTGCCTAGTGTACCTCGACGATGTGATCGTCCACGCCCCCACCTTTCCGGAGTTAATGACGAACCTCGCGACAATCTTTGGAAGGCTAGAGAAAGCTGGACTAAAACTGTCGCCGAAAAAGTGCGAGTTATGCCGGCAAACGGTGAAGTATCTAGGACACGTGATCACACCAGCAGGAGTTCATCCGGACCCAGACAAAGTATCGGCCGTTGCAGAATGGCCCACCCCAAGCAATGGTACCGAAGTTCAATCGTTCGTTGGTTTATGCGGTTATTACAGACGATTCATAGCCGATTTCGCGAAGGTGGCTAAGCCATTACATGAACTTAGTAAAGCAGGAACGACGTTCGTGTGGTCATCGGATCGCCAAGCAGCTTTCTTGGAACTCAAAAATCGGCTGACTACAGCTCCGATCCTTTGCCAACCCGATTTCGAATTACCATTCGTACTGGACACCGATGCAAGCAGCTATGCCATTGTTAAGGACACAAAAACATCACAAAACATCGAAAAAATACCTTGTTAAGGACACACAAAAACACCAAATAAATACTCACTCAAGAATATTAAAAAATCCTAAAGATACACTCGATAGTAGTATTAGTAGTAACAACACACAATTCAACTCCGAGATACACCTTCACCGGTTGGCGACCACGCGGAATTTGACGGTTATCAGCCAGCCTAATGGCCACCAGCCACAACCAACCCCCCCCCCCCCTCCCCCCTGTTTAACCCACCTGGAAGAATTCGCGTAACAACCGCATCGGTTCTCACGGTAAGAAATTGCTGACACAGCAATTTCCCACGTGGAGCGATAACGGTGCAGACAATTGTATTCCGACACCTGAAAAGGTGGAATACACAAAACTGAAAAAATGGAAAGAAAATGATATGCATGCATTTCAAAGGCGAGGAACGGAATAGATAAAGAATACATGCACATGCATTTCAGAGTCACAAAACGAAAACTGCATGCATGAAAATGTCTCCAAGGTTACAAATGACATGAGTAAACAAATGAATGAATGAACGCGTTTTCAGGGTCAAGGGCACCTAGCAGAATGAAATTGTCTCCAAGGTTACAAATGACATGAGTAAACAAATGAATGAATGAACGCGTTTTCAGGGTCAAGGGCACCTAGCAGAATGAAATTTCCAGAGTCATCAGCACCGGATGATCACCATTGTCGGCACGTGGAGTGCGAATACATGGGATCGACGGCACAGGGTCAAAGACATGGCACATGTCCACGACTTCGCGGAGTCATCAATTGCGTTCGATTGACCAGAACAGCACAAATTATTGAATAAATAGCAGCCGAAAAATACAAGGAATCCAGTGTGAATCGAGAGACAGTCAGAAGACAGTCGCCACGAGAGACTGGCCAGCAGGACGAGAGAAGACACCGGAGGACCCCCATAACGAACACCAGACACAACCAGTTTTGGTCCCAGAAGGAAGACAACTTGGTTCCAGAAAAAGAAGACAACTTTACCCCAACAAGAAGACAACTTTACTCCAACAGGAAGACAACTTCACTCCAAAAAGAAGACAACTTTACCCCGTAAAAGAAGATAAATTGGCTCCAGTAAAAGAAGACAGCTTCGCTCCAGTAAAAGAAGACAGCTTCGCTCCAGAAGGAAGGCCCGCTTGCTCCATAAAAAAAAAAAAGACACCTCCAGTCCAGCCTTCTCCGACTCAGTCGCAATAAAAGGTAACCTGACCAAGTAGTCAGCTACCTAAAGACCTGAACGGCCCTAGTAGGCAGCAGGCACTCACCACTCGCGTTCTCTTCTGATAGATGACGGAGCAAACCTCTACCCCCCTAAAGGAGGCACTCCAGGACCCAACTGCAGGACCGCGCCCAATCTCGATAGAAGAGTATCTACGACGTCGTTCGGCCTCGAAGAAGAAGGACGAACCACACACACCCACCCCACCTAAGAAGCAGCGTTCGGGGTCAGAGGCCTATTTCCAAAGGAAACTCCAGGAGGCCCAACGCGACCTGATATTAGCCACCACAAAGGAGAAGAAGAGGGCGGCCAGTCAGCGAATAAACGAACTGAAGATGGAGAGAAAGAGTTATCGGCTACATAAGAGAGCAGCAAAACTGGGCAAAAAGTAAGAAAACGTAGCTGAACAATAAAAGAGAAACATTTTATTTGAAGAGTGAATTAGCTAAGAAAGGGACTTTTGTAATAATAGAAGAGGAACTGTATATTTGAATAGAATGTTATCGATTGTAGAGAAACGTTATAGTTGAAGAGAAAGTTAGTCTAGAAATTGTAATGTTGTAATAATAAAAGTAGTCTAGAAATTGTAATGTTGTAACAATAAAAGAGAATTTTCATAATTGAAGAAAGATTTAGTGAAACAAGAGAATGTTGTGTTAACAAAAGAGAGACCTTAAAATTGAAAAGAAAGTAAATCACGAAAATTGTACCAAGAGATTGTAATGTCGTAATAATAAAAGAGAAATTTGATATTTGAAGAGAGATTTAGTGAAAACAAAGAGAATATTGTGTTAACAAAAGAGAGACTTTAGAATTGCAAAGAGATTTAATCAAGAAATTGTACCAAGAAATTGTAATGTTGTAATAATAAAAAAGAAACTCTATATTTGAAGAGAGACTTAGTTAAGATTGAGATTGTCGTAACAATAAAAAGAGACTTTATATTTGGAGAAAGGTTTAGTCAAATAATAAGGAAGAAGTTGTTGTAAAGAGGAAAGAACTTAGGATTAATTACTTGTTAGAAGGGAATAAATAGTCCATGTTGGAAGAAGAATTAAACGGGTCGATGTTCAATTGCTAAAGAGAAGAAACCCCCATCAAAAGACCCAACACCATGGGTGCGGTGTTGGCGCAGAGTGTCGACGGTCAGGAACGGGTCGTCGAATATTATAGCAAAACTTTCAGTCGCGCAGAAATTAACTATTGCGTAACGAGGAAAGAGCTCCTGGCGGTCATCAAAGCAGTCAAACGATTCGCCCCGTACTTGCTTGGAAGACGTTTTCTCCTTAGGACCGATCACGCGTCGCTACGGTGGCTTATGAATTTTAAGGAACCAGAAGGACAGGTTGCCAGATGGATCCAGCGACTCCAGGAGTTCGACTTCGAAATCTGCCACCGACCAGGCGCTAAACATCTGAACGCGGACGCGCTATCACGTCGCCCATGTACCTCAGATTGTCGACCGTGCATGAGATTGGAGGAGCGCCAGAAAATACACGTGCGGTTCACAGGAATCAGGGACGAAATGGTTGAATTACAGAAAACGGATTCGGTGCTAGGACTCCTATATCAATGGAAAGCCAGCAACGCCAAACCTGCCAAAGAAGACATCAGGCATATTAAGGCATACTGGACCATGTGGTCTAGCCTGTTCGTGTGCGATGGGAAATTGTGCCGACACTTAACACAAGTACCGGACGATGGCCACCAGATTCTGGTCCCGAAAAGCCTGGTAAATTCAATACTCCAACTAGCTCACGATAGTCCCGTTGGTGGGCACTTCGGTACGGACAAGACACTAAAAAAGGTCCAACAGAACTACTACTGGATTGGTTGCGCGAAGGACGTCGACAAATTCTGCCGTAACTGTACCACATGCCAAGCGAGACACGGACCTCGAACACGGCAAAGATCTAGATTGCAGACCTACAACGTCGGAGCGCCGTTTGAAAGGATAGCCGTAGACATACTGGGACCGCTCCCCAAAACAGCGAAAGGAAACCAATACATCCTCGTGATAATGGACTATTTCACGAAGTGGCCCGAGGCTATACCAGTACCTGACCAAACCGCGGAAACGGTAGCAGAGGCATGTGTCCAGCACGTATTTACTCGCTTCGGAGCCCCCATGCAACTACACTCCGATCAGGGACGTAACTTCGAGGCAGCGGTTTTCCAGAAGGTTATGCAAATCTTCGGCATAGACAAGACCCGTACAACGGCTCTGCACCCGCAATCAGACGGAATGGTGGAACGATTCAACCGGACCATCTTGGATTACCTAGCGAAGTTCGTGGACAGCAAGCAAGGGAATTGGGACCTGTACGTGCCCCTTCTTCTGATGGCTTACCGTAGTGCGGTACATGAGACAACAAAACGTACCCCCGCGCTGTTGTTGTTTGGTAGGGAACTACGGTTACCAGCGGCTCTCTACTGCGGCGTACCAGAAGACCGACCGGTTTCCACAGAATCCTACGCCGACGCGTTGCAAGAAAGACTACCCGAAATCCACGAATACACACGACTGACCTTAAAAGATGCCTCTCGACGCGCAAAGGACCGATATGATATGAAAGTCAACACCAAGGGCTTGGAACCGGATACTCGCGTATGGCTATACGCACCCAAGAGAGCTGTCGGAAAGTGCCCCAAACTCCAGTGTAACTGGGAAGGACCGTACGTCATCCTGGAACGAATCAACGAGGTCGTCTACCGGATTAAGCGTGAGGGGAAACAGAAACAACTTACCGTCCACCGCGATCGACTGGCGCCATACACCTGCGAAGAATAAGCAAAGTACAGACTGTTCGGAACGTTGACTAGCTCGGTCGGAACTTCGAGCTTCCAAGGAGGAGGCAGTGTTACCCTGTGCTCCATCTGACTCGATCCCGTAAGGAGGAGGAGTCAGACGACCCAGCGGTAAAACAGAGGAACAACGACCTGGGGTCGTTGACCAGTCAGTCAGTCTGTTTTTTGGCGTTTGGAAGTTTGGATTTGTGATTTTTTTTGAAGCTTGAACTCGATTTGGAAGGAGCGAGATTATCTTGGAAGTTTGGATTTGTTATTATTTTTGAAGTTTGAAGTTAATTAAAGTTAAATAAATGATGGAACGAGAAAGTGGATTAATCTCTTTCGACGAGGTACCGGCGTCGGGACCTAGTAACAATATGTAGACACGGAATACCTGAAAGTATATTGACTGATCAAGGTGCTAACCTGATCGCAGGAGTGTTTCAGGAAGTCTCCCAACTCCTAAGAATCAAGAGGTTGAAAACAACTCCTTACCACCCTCCGTCTAACGGAGCCCTAGAGAGAAGTCATCGAACTCTAGCGGAATACCTCCGTTCTTACATAGAAAAGGATCCACTGTCATGGGACACCTGGGTTCCTTACGCCATGTTCGTGTACAACACTACTCCCCACTCAAGTACCAATTATTCTCCGCACGAACTCCGTTATGGCTTTCCCGCCGAAGTTCCGAACCATCTGAAGTCCTCCCCCGAAATTGGGTACAATTACGATAATTATGCTCACGAACTCAAGGCACGACTCCGGCACTGTCATCAAATCGCTAGACAGATCGCGTTAGAAAACAAACAGCGATCCAAACAATACTACGATAGGGGAACACAACAAAAATCCTTTGAAATCGGAGATCTGGTCCTTCTAAGAGCGAGAACAAGAGACAACAAATTCTCACCCTTATGGCAAGGCCCTTACACTTTAACTCAGGTGAATACCCCTGAAAATTCAACAATAAAAATAAAAAACAAGGAAAAACGCGTACATAATAACGACTTAAAAAAATTCATACATCCATAATTTCTTAACTAAGTTCTCTCTCAAACTAAAACCTCTTCCTTTCGTTCCCAGGGCAACGGTTTATCTGTTCGCGGTCCTGTGCCTTACCGTCTCAGCTTTCTCTCGCGAGGAGCTGGGAATCCAAATTACTCCTCTCACTTCCACGGTCGGCTTATACTTCGAAGAAATAGGAAGGACGAGGCTGTTCACAAGCGAATGGAAGATAATAACTTACTACGACCTAGCGGCCTTCCAGGAAGAATACCTCTCAATATTGAGAATCACGGGTAAGCTTCAGCAAATGTGTAGCCAGTTGGCCTCTGAGACGCCTTTAAAAACGATCTGCCTCTCTTCTATCACGCAATTAGATAACTTGGAGGAAGCAATAGAAAACAAAAATAGGATTATATTTCCCCCGCTTAGAAAAACTAGGTCCCTTTTTAATTTTGTCGGGAAGATTACCAAACCCCTTTTTGGAATCCTTAATGAGGACGATGCTCAAAGATAGGACGAGCAAATACGAACCCTTCAACGAAATAACCATCACTTACATTCCCTATTGAAAAATCAGACCTCTATCTTGGACGCGACCATTAATCTAACCAATAAAACTCGGGAAAGCATTAGGAAAGATCGTGCCGTAATTTTCACCAAAATAACCACCCTCGAATCCAAGGTCTCCAAAGTTGAAAATCAAGTACATGTAAACGAATGGGCAACCGAAATAAACTCTCTTTTCTCGTTAGTCCTTATTATTATAAATCAATACCAATCTACTCAATCCGACCTGATAGATCTCCTAGCAGATGTAAAACACGGCCAATTTCACCCTACGCTCATAACTCCTTCTCAGATAGAAAACCTTCTCTCCACCATTCGGCAGGAAATGGACCCTCAGAAAACTCTTCCATTCGACCCTCTTCCCAATATGATATGGCAAATTTACAAGCTCTCCACTATGTCCGCCACAATAATTAATTCTAAATTAATCATCGAATTAAAATTACCCCTACCTTTCAGAGATGTATATCAAACCTTCAGGATTCTTCCACTACCTACAGTCTATAACAACTCCCTTTGTTATATTCAACCCTCTTCCGAAATCCTTTTGGTCGATCTTAGCCGAGAGCATTTTTATGAAATGAGCATTAGCGATTTTCACGACTGTCTATCCTCAGACGCCTCTAAATTCTTCTGTCGAGCGAAATTCCCTATTTTTAATGCTCAGTCAAGCCCGTTCAAATGCGAAATTGCCCTCATAAGGAGTGGCGTGGATACATCCCAGTGCCAACTTACTTGTACCGAGCGTACTTCTTACTGGATTTCCCTTTCTCGCCCTAACACACCCTACAATCCGACGTCGTGTGTAACAACACTGTTCAGTCCTTCGAACTAAACCAGACAGCGTTACTCCACATTGAACCCACTTGCTACCTCAGAACCAGTAACTTCATCATACATGGCCAAAACGAGAGGCAAAGCTCTAGTTTCCCCCATACCATACGCCACATAAATGTCACAGCTCTTTTGGCAACCAAGCCAGATCCTAAATACACGACTCTACCCCCTCCCGAGGGCCCTTACATAAAAGAATCCCCAAGAAAACCAGAGGACGACTTGGACGAATTGGCAGCAAAAATTTCACAGCAGAAGAGAGACGAACAGGTACCCCTCCTGAACCTGAACAACCACCACATTCACCACTACACTATGTTGTACGTAGTCCTCTCCCTTATTCTCGTAATTGGAATTATGCAATTATTTAAAAGAGGACGCCAGCGAAACCTTCCCCTTCAAGTCGTGGCAGAACATAGAAGCCACATTCCTCCCACCCCAAACCCAAGACTCTCGTTGTTTCACATACCATCTCCGCCCCAAGAAGAGGATTCACCAAACGGTTTAACGTCACAAGCACGACGTTAAACTGCCCCTTCAAGTCCTTCCACCTCTCAGTAAGGACCTTTTTCGTTCATCCAAGCCGTGATGTTGAAATATTCTCTCTCTCACAAAATAAAAGCCCTTTTCTCTCCGTATAATTACCTTTTGTTCTCTCCCCCTTTCTCTCCGGTTTATTTTCGAATACGTTAAATACGTTTTTGTCTTTCTCAACACACCCCATTCGTCCCAAGCAAGACATTAAACTGCATCCCCTTTCCTTAACCCTTTTTTTTTCGAACTCTGTTCTCCAGCCCCATTTGCTCGTCACAAGCACGACGTTAAATTGCCCTGCCCCTTTTCTCAAACATAACGTGAGCAGCCCAACGATTTCAGTCCAACGATCTTCATCGTCCCAGGCATGACGTTAAACTGCTCTCTCTTTCTTTTTCTCTTCTCTCTCCCTTTACTCTTTGTTACTTGGAATACACCATGGATTTCAACCGAATATTTTTTTTTTGAAAGCCTTTTCCTTCATATTTTTTTTGTGGTGTTTATGCCGGGATTTAATAGAATATTTTCGTTTCAACCTAGATCCATTCTTGCCCTGTTAAACATTTTTACCTTGGATAAAATTTTAGAATTTGAGCTCCGTCTAGATGAGGAATTACTTGATTGTACTTGGTTGCCTCCTAATAAAATACTTTTGTTACAAATCCACGTTTCAATCGTCCCAGGCACGACGATAAACTGCTCTCCCCAAATCGTTGTACTGTGTTCCCCCTGTGAGCTAGAAGTCTAATTTAATTGTTTTATCTCCCTCCTTTTTTTTTCTCCCTTATAAGAACTGCACAGTCGGCATACCAAATATATTCTAACCGTCGTTATTGTTTGAAGTCAAGTAAGTCACTTCGTTCCCTTAGTGCGACACGAACCTCTAAAACCCTCCTTGTTTTCAACCCTTGCGCAGCCTAATAACGTTCATGTCCTAGGCCGCATCATCAAAACCCCCTTTCGTGCTATCCTTTTTGTTTTTTTTTATTATTATTTTTTTTTTTCCCCTCTTTGAACTTTCGCCCCATTTATGAGTCCCAAGCATGACGTTAAACTGCTCTCCTAATATCTCTTGTTTTTCCTCCCCCTTGTGACTTTGCGTTTTTTGTTTCCGATCGAACTGAACATAGTTCAACACACCCATAGTCCCAAGCATGACGTTAAACTGCTCTCCTAATATCTCTTGTTTTTCCTCCCCCTTGTGACTTTGCGTTTTTTGTTTCCGATCGAACTGAACATAGTTCAACACACCCATAGTCCCAGGCATGACGTTAAACTGCTCTCCTAACATCTCTTGATTTTCCTCCCCCTCTGTGACTTTGCGTTTTTGTTTTCGATCAAACTGAACATAGTTCAACACACGCATAGTCCCAAGCATGACGTTAAACTGCTCTCCTAACATCTCTTGTTTTTCCTTCCCCTATGTGGCTTTACGCTTTTTGCTTTCCAGCAAACTGAACATAGTTCAACACACCCCATTCGTCCTAAGCATGACATTAAACTGCATTATCGAAGTCCCTTTTTGTCTCCTTTTTTTTTCTTTTTCTCTCCTCCCCTTCTTCTTCTTTTCTCTCTTTATTCTTTGAAGTCTCTCGCCCCATTCATTCGTCCCAGGCATGCCGCCAAACTGCTCGCTCGACAACCAAAACCCCTTTTGTTCTTCTCTCCCCCTTTTGATGTTTTACTCTCCTTGCTTTCGATCAAACTGCACATAGTTTAACTTACACCTTCGCACCACAGTACCATCAATCTCCAACTCACTTCTATTATTCTATAGTCATTTTAGTAATTGCACTAACGTGTTATTTTAATTCCATTTTTTTTTTTAAACAAAATTTTTATTACCCACCGATTGTTTGAGATAATAACCATTTACTCAAATAAATAAGTCGTCTCGTTCTCTTCATGCGTTATTTTATAATGGTTCCCTAACTGGGCTGCTAACTAGCCCTCTCACAATCGCAGGCCCCTGCTAAACCTACGAGTTGGGCCCTTCAGTTGTTTTTCGGTTTCGTCTCAGTTGTTTTACTTTCGACTGGATAGGTACCTTCCCTCCAGTCCAAGCCAACTACACCCCCACACTAGGATTACAATCCCTCTCCCCCTTTTGTATCTACCTTCCTCCGCTGACCAGGCCTGCGAATTTCCTGACCGAATATAAGAATTGATACGACTGTAAATATTATGGCTCATGCAAGGGCCGATGAAGGAAAAGGATGAAAAATATCCCCAAGATCAAATAAAAGTCAATTAAGGCTCTCAAGAGGTATAACATTAAGAAAAAAAAAAAATGTATATGAGTATATAAGCGAAAAAGAATTGTAAGTCCTAATGGCGAAGAAAAAAAAAATGTGATACTGATGTGAGGCAGATATAGACATATATATATGGTAAATATGTATATGCCTAAATCTACCATAAATTATAGAAAAAGACACATGTATTCACCTAGCATTAAGAATAAATAACTTAACATGATAAGTTACATATAGTAAACAATTTCACACACAAAAAAAAATATTTAACAAGAAAAATAATAATCATACCATAGAACGGTTCCGGTTTCACACAAGTTCAAAACTTTCATTGCTCTCTCAAAATCCGCAACATTTAGCCACCTCAACAACAAAAATTTCCCCGAAATTTTTGTTTTTCCAAGGGGGGTGGAATGTTGTGACTGAGCCTAGGCTTAGGCAATTCACTATAACAAGAAGACAATCCCCGAAACCAAACAAGGCAAATATCTAGGCCTACTCTACTTCAACAATCTCAGTTTTAGCAAACATGTCTCAGAAATGAAACGCAAAGCCTACTTTGCACTACTAAAAATTTACCCATACCTCAAATCCCAAAATTTGAAAACAAAAACAAAAATAAACCTCTATAAAGGTTTATATTAGATATTAGACCAATACTTACATATGCAACACCAGCATACTACCGACTTCTAAACAAAGCAAACAAGAAATACCTTAATACAGTAGAAACTAAGTTACTACGAATCATAACAAACAAAAACCAACTAGAAAACAATAATAAGCAATAAAAGACTTTACCAGAAAGCGAAAATCAAAAAACTACCAAAACACATACGTGAAATAACCAAAACAGCCCTTTTGAAAACCAAAACATCCAAGAACCCCCTAGTGAAAAACATATCCCAATTATCCAAAAATAGGAACACTAACTTAAGAGCACCTAAAATAAAACAAATAAAATATTTGTTTCAAACAAAAATTAGATAAGTTATATAGACTGGTGTAAATAGTAGGTTAAGTAAGTAGGTTAAGTAGTTAAATGGAACTTTAAAAAAAAAAAAAAAAAAAAAAAAGGGGTTAGATTTAGATTTTATTGGACAATACACAACTGATATCCAGCATATTCCCGGTAAAGACAACATTGTAGCTGATTTACTTTCACGCATTGAAAGTATCACGAGCAACGAACCAATTAACTACGAAGATTTAGCGGAAAGTAAAAAAGCCGACGAAGAAATAAATGGTTTTATGAGCAACAACGAGTCAGCACTTCTGCTTAAACTGATTCAAATTCCAGAGACAATGAATTCAATTTTTTGCGACGAGTCAACAAAACGTGTGCGACCATTTATCACAAAAATTTTCGTCAACATGTTTTCAACTACACAGGTACACAGCTTAGCTCACCCGAGCAAAAGAGCAACGTTGAAACTGATCATAGAACGTTTCATATGGCCAGGCATGAACAAAGACGTAGCTCAAATGACGAAAACATGTATCTCTTGTCAAAAATCTAAAATTGCCAGACAACACCGCACAACAATTGAAAACTTCGCGGTGTCAAACGAACGCTTTGCATGGATTCACATCGATTAGGTGGGACCACTCAGATCATCCAACGGCATTAGCCATTGTCTGATTATCATCGATCGATTCACTCGATGGCCATTCGCAATCCCAATCGAAGACATTCATGCAAACACGGTAGCCAAAGCATTAATAGGTAGCCAACAACACAGTTTGGAGTACCAACATGAATCACAACAGACCAAGGTAAACAATTCGAGGCCAGACTTTTCAACGAATTAGCATGTATGATAGGGGCAAAACATTTGCGATCAAGTCCACGACATCCACAATCAAACGGAATAATTGAACGTTTTCATCGAAGTATGAAGGCAGCAATCAAAAGTCCAAACCACGAACATTTGACCGAATCACTACCGCTAATCATGCGCGCATTACGCAACGTTTAAAAAGATGATATCGAAGCAACACCTTCCGAAATGGTATATGGCACAGCACTCAAAATGCCATGCGAATTCTTCGAAAAAATTGAATTCGACACATTAGAGAGCGAATTTGTTGAACAACTACGCGAAGTAATGGACAAAATTCAACCAGTGCCAATATCGAATCATGCCAAGGATAAAATCTTCATACAGAGAGATTTGAAAACATGCACACATGTATTCTTGCGCGACGACCCGGTTAGAAAGCCACTGAAAACACCATACCAAAAATAAACGAAACGAACCGAACGAACTCAGAACACCAGGTGTGTGCTGAATCAGCGCGAAGTAATCAGCAGTCGCGCGTCAACGTGCAGTTAGAACACAACTACATTTTTCAGCTCTTTCAGATCAAAAGTTTATAATCATTTCTCAGTATTTTTGTGGAGTAAATAAATTTTATTAAGAATCAAATAACAGGTTCTAATGATTTATCCACAAATATAAAAATATCAGTCGCAGTCGCAAGGTTGATCTGCGCAGTCGCAATTTCTTAAGTGTTAATTCACAGCTTTTGCTTTTATTATTAGTATTAAGTATTCATATATAATCTAGTTTTCCTCCACAAAATACTGTGAACCTTGGTGAATCTAGTAATTTAAACAAATGAAACAAATGAAGGGTGTCACTCTTAGTGGCTCATTTTGAGTTTTGATGAGTAAACTATTGAAAGAATAAGGTGCAAAACTCGAAACTCAATAAGTAAAAGTAAATCAATTTTGAGTACTTCACGATCAAGTTCATTGAACCAACGAAACCTTCGTTTCGTACCACTGTTACTTAATCCGTTACAACCGCTATACGTCATTCCGATCCACCCTGAAAAGAGGACACGGTAATCTTGGTTAACTCCGCCATCATCTGAGGAAGCAGGCTACCAATCTAAACTTGTCTCGTATCACCGCACCACTGGTTCAAGTGTTACGTCATCATAGGGATACTATCATCACTTCACCAGCAGCTGAACTTGCAGTGGACTTGCCAGGCTTGATACTTTATTCTAGTTTCAACTTAAAAATTTTTCATTAACTTAATAAGTTTCAACTCAATAATTTTCATTAACTTAATAACTTTCATTAACTTTCTTTTTCGGAGATTTATAGTTAATTAAATCATTATGACTCACGCTAGGGTGGCAGACCGTCGAATTGGGGACACTAATCTGACACTAAATTGTGCTGCCGCAACCTGTAAAGACAGGAATTCTGATGGGCTCGTCTTTTTCCATGGTCTCTGTGGTGGGTTCTTCCACACGAAATGCGTTAGTCTGACCGGGCCCTTGCGGATAAAATTCAATCGTAACACTCTGGTGTCCACTGGTACTACCTACATTGCCGCAAACTCACTATGAGTGGACTTTGCTCTCATTTAATGGGTATCGAATTTGATCTGCGAAAACTTGGTGCCAAACTTACCGAGACAGTTTCAATGCATACAGCGCTCCTGGAGACGTTTAACTCTCTTAAAGATTTCAGCATAACACAGAGTGCACAACCTGAACACACCCAGGTGGAACCTCCTCAGTCGTCGCCTACTCCTAACCTGCTCCCCTAGGGTTACAAGATCATCTAAACCTCCCTCATCCTTGCATCAAGCTTCCCTTGCTCAGACCCCCCAACTGATCACACTATCCCCTTTCCCCTCCCCTTTACCTACCAACAGTAATAGCGATCCTACCTCCTTCCTCAACATCGCACCCCCTCAGGTACCACTACTTTCTGTGGAAACGTAAGCATGGAGCTATAATCTTGGTAACGACCGGGCTGACAAAAGCACTACCCTGGACGGTATCCAAGATGTTCTCAGTAATGCCGCGGTGAGTGTGTGCATCCCTAACTCTGCTGGTATCTCTCACATTGGTGCGGGACTGACCAACCTAGCGGAGAAACCTTCTCAGATAGCGCCATTTCTAACTGTGCCAAAAGTGAGGTCCATTTTTATCACCGCACTTATTCCGTTCACATCTACAGATGACATTATCCGTTATCTAGTTAATGTCTTTGGGATTGATGTAGCGGGAAACAACATCAAGGTCTTCAAAATATCCGGAAGGAGATGTGCCAAGTTTAAGATTATTGTTCCTCCTACACATTTCAATTCACTCATGGATAAGTCAAAATGGCCAAAGGATGCCTTTATCAAGGAATTCCGCCCTAGGTCTAGTGCACGGAACCAATCTGCTGAATCTTCCGCTTCCATTAGTAATACCCCAAATACAATATCCCCTCATGCCCTAGACTCACAACAGGAAAAAACCGAACCGTCCTCTCACTCTACTACCAACATATGAGAGGACCAGGAACTAAAACTCGGTCGACCTACACTTCCTCTCTAAATCTTCCTCACGATATAATCTCCCTTACCGAAACCTGGCTCTGTGACTGCATCAATGACCTAGAGATCCTGGACCACATGTACACGATCTTCCGCAAAGACCGTTCCCTAGGTGACCTTTTGCGACGAGGTGGTGGAATCCTAATTGCAGTGCGCTCCCCATTAGATGCTAACCTTATTCCAACCAATCCTCATGAACCCCTAGAACTCCTTGCTATTCGAGTTCGTCTACCTAAGGTGAGCCTCATTGTTTTAACCAGCTATATCCCACCTCGGTCCCTCGAATTCGCCTACACGCACCTGATGGACATCATCGACTTATTGTAGGTGAAGGTGAAGCTCGTAGGTGAAGATCAATTTTTAATACTTGGGGACTTGTGTGGTCCGTTGACGAGCAATTGGAATGCCTTAAAGCAGACAACCCCTCCTCGCTCGCGGATTCCTAACTTGTTGACTGTACGGCATCCAAGAACCTATTCCAAATTAGTTCCCTCAAAAACATAAACCAGCGGCAATTGAACTTGGTCTTCTCGAATGACCCTCTGAATGTGCAGGTTTCCTCCAGTGAAGTGGTCCTCTGTAAGGTAGACCCTCACCACCCTCCACTTACCAATAGTGTATTCTTCGATGATGCCGCCGACACCACATACGATTCCCCCTCGCCACGATTTAATTTTCGCCGAACTACTTTGACCACCTTAACTCTTGCCTATATGACGCCCACCGCCACCTGGACCTAAACCTACGAACGGATGACATAAATAAGTGCACAGCTGAATTCTATAACCTTCTCTCTGACTGCATATCCTCCTCTACACCTCTATACACACCTCCCCCAATTCACTCCTCTCCTTGTTGGTACACCAAGGAACTCAAGACCCTAAGGAATAAACGAAACTCTAATTGGAACAGATACCTAGTCTCTGGCAGTCATGTCGACTACGTGAACTTCTGTACCTCCAATAGCGAGTTCTCGTCAAAAGTACACTCATTGTACAGTGAGTATCTAGCGTCTGTTAAGACAAACCTTTTGTCAAACCCCCGTGAGTTCTTTTCATTCGTTAATTCGAAAAGCTAACTATCCACAGTCCCTCACGCTCCTCGGCACGGAGTTTGACCACCCAGTTCCCATTGCAAACGCATTTGCCAAATTCTTCTCGTCCACATTCCAGGATGTTACTTTTGTTCCCGATGAAGATTACTTCGCACAACTAAAGACCTCCCCAACCCTTTCGGAGCTGAATTTCCCCGATCTCGTTATTAGCGTAGAAGAGGTCTTCTCTCACCTACTCTGCCTCTAAGACGGTCTCTCCACTGGGGCGGACGGTTTACCTCCCATCCTGCTTAAGAGATGTGCGAATTTCCTAGCTGGACCCTTATCCCAACTCTTCAACCTCTTTCTCAATACTGGCACGTTCCCCAGATGTTTAGGAGGTTGGACTCTTAATCCCTGTCCACATAAAGGGCTCTAGGTCCATAATCACCAACTACCGACCGATTGCGAAACTCTCTGCAATTCCTAAACTTTTTGAACGATTGATTGTCGATAAAATTTATCCTTACCTCTCATCCTTAATCTCTCCTCATCAACATGGCTTCCCAAAGGGTAAATCGACTGCTACTAATCTCCTACATTTCACATCCCAAACTATCAATGCCCTTGAACGCGGTGAGGTTGTCAATGCAATGTTTACCGACATAAGTAAAGCATTTGATAGCATTCCCTATAGCCTCATTATCCTCAAGCTCAAACTCGCTGAGTGTCCTAGTCCCTTAACTCCTACATCCGTAACCGCACCTACCGTGTCCTATTCCGGTCCCAACTCTCCAACGCTATTACAGCCACTTCGGGTGTTCCTCAGGGCAGTCACATTGGCCCTCTTCTTTTTATCTTTGCTACTAACGATGCCCATAGGTTCTCATCAATTCTTACCTATGCTGACGACACTAAAATTTATAAAAGCATGCGCTATCCCCTTGATGCCCAGCTCCTGCAATATGATCTGAGTCGGTTTGCTGAATGGTGCGATAAAAGCAACCTCATACTAAACACCTCTAAGTGTGTGTGTTGCCGCCGCATGTTGAGCATTGCACTTTTCAGCATTGCTCTGAAGAAGGATCGTTTCCGCTGAAATTTGTATTTTTTGATGATCATTGCACAGCTAAGGTGCAATGATCGAATCAATTAGTTTTTCGTCAATATGTATGTAAATTATAAACATAATGTAACAAATGTATGTAAATTAGCTGTAAGCATAATTAATAGGTAAGCATAATTTTTGTATAAAAATCGTGCCAATAATAAATTAAGTTCAGTTCTTGTTTTCCAGCAGGACTATTTCATTTAAATTCCCTAACCCTAACCTCCAAGACTGCTTTTGATATCGTGAGGAACTAGCGTTACCTAGTCTCTTCACATATTAAGAAAAGTCTGTTAACACAATACAAACCCTCTTAGACTGAGCAAGTGTTCCCTAGCCTCCGCCTAAGAACTTTGTATTGTCTCCCTAACAGTGTGCAGGTATGCTTCTCTAGAAAGCGCGACGTTGTGCCTTTCACCTTTAGTATTAACGACTCGGTAATTTCCACCGATGGACTCATCCTAGATCTTGGTGTCTACCTGGACTCAAAACTTACATTCCACATCAACTATGTTGTTTGCAGAGCCAGTGGTATTACAGGATTCATACTCAAGTGGTCTAAGGAGTTTTCAGACCCGCATGTTAGTAAGTATCTAAGTTTAGATTTAACCGAAGTCATTGATAAATTTGCGAAAACTAGAGCTAGGAAACTATTATAGATAAACTCAACATCCGATTTTCATATAATAACTAGAGGAATTTTTGATGTTTTATGTACAATAAAGCAAAATTAAAACATTTTGATTTAGGTACTTTGTTTTATTCCTTAATACCAATACCCATGTGGAGTACGCCAAATTCGGAACACGACGAATACGGAACAAACGATTTTAAATAGTTTAGTTGGGGCCTGT
Source organism: Chrysops caecutiens (assembly GCA_963971475.1). Lineage (NCBI taxonomy): Eukaryota > Metazoa > Arthropoda > Insecta > Diptera > Tabanidae > Chrysops > Chrysops caecutiens. The sequence goes on from OZ020568.1 coordinate 60,744,018, forward strand.
TACGAGAAGTCGCAACAATGTTGCGTAGGGAAACAATGTTCCAAAAAGTTTCAAGAATTAAACAGCTCTGTTCTCGTGCTCTACTAAAAATTGTCCTTTCTCGTGCTCTAATAAACTGTATAAAATTTTGAAATACTCTTAAAAAATAGAATTGCAATTAAGAGAAAAAAAAGCTCAATAGGGAAAACTTAGTTCGATGTGTTGTAATTCATATTAGTGCTCGTGCTCGTACAAAGTGATTTGCTCTACGTTCGTCTCCCGCTCTATAAAGGGCCCTAGCTTATTTTTTGCCCCAGGGCCTTTGGTTACCTTGCTACGCCACTGGGTGGACCCAGTACTTCCTTTTCTTCTACCGTTGCATTCTTTTATAATATAAATACATCGCAACCATCTCCTCTTCATCGCTTGACATTTCCATACTGAAACATAACAAATTGCAACACACAAAATTTATTAAAAGAATCTTAACTCGGCAAAGTCCCCGTGTACGAACTTAACGTCGCCTTCAGGTCGCGTTGCTCAAATCGCCTGCGTATAGTATCGCGGTCACGTCACTTAATGATCGCCCCGTGTGCGAAGGGCCTTACGCGTTTGTTTAAAGAACGGAACCCAATGTGGACATTTAACGAAAAGTGGGCGGTAAGGCAGAGAATTATCGAAGATGACGGACGGAGTTCGTAGAACTCTGCCTGACCATACTTACGATCAACTCCATGCCCGCCTAAATTTGGCGTCAGTCAAATCAGTGACAAAAGAATAGTCCATGAGTCAAGTTGCTTAGCTGTGCAATTTTAAACATTCAGGGTTATTCCACATAACGTAAACGTGGAAAAAAAGTACGTTTGCGGAAATTCGTATCCTCGAGAACGCACCTAAGGAACTGCATTTCCGACCGTGAAAACGGAAATCTAGTAATCACGGAGACCGTAACGGGGATAATTCTCTTATAAAGTTCAACCGCGAAACAAACAACACGTTCCAGATGAGTAAAACGTACTTTTGTTTGTTTTGATTTTAATTTTATTCAGTGAATTTCACTAAATCTTCAATAAATTAGATTAAACAGATTTCGAATTTCCCAGGAAGAAAGTTTCTATCAAAACCCAGCTAGAACTGCTAATAAGCGGAATGAAGAAGGAACCATCAATTGCAAGGGGGTTTACAAAGCTTCCACGGGAGAATGTCCAAGATTTTTGGACTAGACTTGTGGAAGATCTAAACATCGTGGGCCCACCGTTCAAAGCTTTGGCTGAGTGGAAGAAAGTAAGTATATTTGAGTTTCGTTATAATTAAATTTATTCTTCTTTTTAAGGTCTGGACGGACTACAAAGCTTTCGTTCGAAGGAAGCTAGTCAATAATAAAAAAAATATAAATAGAACTGGTGCAGGACCAAGTCGGGATGTGCCGTTGAGTGAATTAGAAGAAGAAGTTGCCACGCTGTTACAAATTGAAACAGCCATTGACGGTATCAGCGATGTAAATAGTCAAGGATTAACGCAAGCCGATATGGAGCCGTCGACATTGGCTGCTTGTGGTGGACCGCCTGTTATTTTCGACGATGCAACATGTATTGAACCATTACAATCACCATCGAAACATAACAGGAAAAGACTAAGTGTCGCAGAACACGATCCTGTGATTGCTCTAATCAAGAAACAATTCAAGAAAAAATTGGACATGGGCTCGAGGAGACCGTAAACACCTTATTTGAGCTCACCAGCGAGGTGAGAGAATTAAGAAAGAAGGCTGAAAAAAAAACAGTGTTAAAAGAACTAGTACTTATTTTGAAAAAAAAAAATTATCTTAATTAAGAAAAGCGAACGCTATAGAGGAGAAAAATTAAATTTATTAAAATTAAAAAAGGTAGCATAAATGGTGAATACAACAGAAAGTAAAATCAATAAATAAATATTAAAATAATTCAAGAATTTCGTTCCTTAAACTAATTTATTCATCCATATCGAAATCGGGGCTCATTGGGGCACTTATTTCGGGTGTCACAGTAATGCTTTCTTCGTTGAAATTGTTGAAGAAATTGCTGTCGTAGTGAAGGCAAATGTTGTGTAAGGCACAGCAAACATTTATTATTTGGGCTGACCTCTTCTTATCGTAGTACAGTGCACGTTCATCCATAAGACATCGAAATCGATTTTTTACATATCCAATTGTTCTCTCTACTATATTTCGCGCAGATGAATGATTTTTATTAAAGCGGCTTTCCCTCATATCATCTTCTGCATTTCTGCAGGGTGTCAGCAGCCACGGTGTTAAAGGGTATCCAGAATCACCAAGAAGTCGTATACTGCAGTCGGTGCATATAACAATTTTCAATATAAGCTTTGGCAGCGCTCAGATTCGAAATATGCGAATCATGACAAGATCCTGGATATCGTGCATCCACGAAGCGAATTCGACATTTATGGTCGCAAATCTATAATTTTGCAGCATATGTGTCATTCAAGTATGAGTTATCCAAATCAAATAACTTACGTTTAGAGTGTTGATACTATAAAATTGTTTTCGATTGAAGAAACTGTGGGGCCTGTCTCCGGGTCGTAAAATTTTAACGTGTGGCCCATCCAAGCACATTGTAACCCCAGGTATCCCACTTTTGTCGAAGAAATATTTTCTTGCTTCTTCTTTTTCTTCCGCTGACATTGGGAACCGAATCCATTTGCTGCACAATCCCTTCTCCAATGATGCTAGCATATCCATCAACACTTTTGAAACAGTTGATTGTGCCAAATTCAAGTGGAAATCCTTCCCAACACCTTGTTGATAACTTCCTTCTGCCAAGAACTTCAGACATGTCAGCAGTTTCGTCTCCACTGTCCGTCTTGACCGTCTTGGAACAGGAAAGTCTTTTTCAACTTCACCCAAGCCATACAAAAAAGCCTCTTTTGTGAGGCGGAAATTTTTGGTAAAACTCAAAAAAAACAACTTTAAACTAAAACTTTAAAAAACCGCTTTTGTGAGGCTACCACAAATTTACTTAGGCGAGATCACTCAATTCAAGGGCGGACTGCGCTTTAATTCTTAGCGCATACCGTTCCCTCCTCAACGACATATCCATACGACCCCTCAAATAGTAAATTGGGGCCAATGTATCCATGTATTTTAATTTGTAAAATTTAAAGAATATTCAAATAACATAACACACAAATGTCACAAAAGAACTACGTTACCCATCGTGATTTCGAAGGTACGAAATAGGGATCGGGATTGCAGTTTTCCGTACCTTCACGAGAATACCTAAAAAATGCGTTACGGACGGGAAAGGAAACACGTTGCGGTTACGTTGCGTTCTGTGGAATAACCCTGATTATAAAAGAAGTGAAATTATAGAAGTTAATATACAAAAAATGTTTAGTAATACGAAAAGCACATTGTGAGGAATTTTAATATACGAAAAGCAAATTGTGAGGAATCTTCTATGTTAATTCTGAGTTAAAATCATTGAATGGTTTTTTGAGTGACTTCTAGACGAGTGGCTTCCAGACGAGTATGTGTCGCTTCTGGACGACTTGAGATTCCGTTCGGTTGGCAGTTCTTAGACTATGGTGTGCCACCAGAACATTCCAGAAGATTTTCTTTGCGTTTATCAGAAGGTTCCTCTCAAAATCAACTCTTTCTAGATGTTTCAGAGTTTCTTGCACGAGGTGCTTTCTGAATGTGTGGAGTGGTCTTGAGGCGTCAGTGCTCAAGCGTGACTTTGGTTTGACGTCTGCTTTCCTTTTCCAGGTCCTGTGATTCCGCTGGTTCATACATTAAACACGTTTTTGGACGATGAGTCCACGGTGTTGATAATTGATAAAGATTTAGCGCGCATGGCAAATTTAAAAGATTCGAAAATTCAAATGTGTATGATATGGGAATGTGGGAATGATAGGGGAGAAGATAGTGTTTGACCTCTCCAACAAGGTACCATTGATTACATAAGTAAAAACTTAAGTAAAATATAAGTTTTTTTTGAATAATGCAGATTAATTGTAATTGTGTGTGCATCAAAAATTCATGAATTGCAACATAGTTACATTGTAATAGGACCATCCATTGATATTCCTTGGCAGAGAAAATGCGTCGCCATTTGATAACAATCATTTCGTCATCGAAATTGGAATTTAACGAGATTGACCTTGGGACTTGTGTCCCATTCAACTTTGTCAAAAATTCATCAGTCGATCATAGTCCTTATCAAACCATTGTCCACATGTCCACATCATTTTTTACATAAAAGTTATTCGTTTAAATTTCGTGAATCAAACTGGCAAAAATTCGAGTTCGCGGAGCATGCTGATATCCTATTTTATTACGGATTGTGTCACGGAAACGGTGCCGATGCAAGAAGAGAGTACATGATACGTTTTCCCGATAGGCGTGTACCGAAGAAACGACGTATTTCGACGCATCCGTGAAACTAGTCTTGTCGAAGCCCGACGAAGTGACGCAGGTCGACCTCGTATTTACGATCCAGAAAAGGAAGAAGAAATACTTAGCTTGTTCCAACAGAATCCTACGATTTCCACTAGAGCTGCAGCCAGACAGCTTAGATTGAGTCGGTGGAAAGTGTGGTTTACTGTACATACAGCAAGACTCCATCCGTATCATTATACGCCTGTGCAAGCTCTAGAAGAAGGAGACCCTGTTAGACGTATGAAATTTTGTCGTTTTATGATAAATTCCGACAAGACCCTGACCTTCTCAGCAAAATTCTGTGGACCGATGAATCCAAGTTTGATCGGGATGGAACAACGAATTACCATAACATCCATTATTGGGCACCAAGAGCAGAAAATCCACGTCAAAAAAAGGGGAAAGCTCACCAGAGAAGGTTCTCTCTAAATGTATGGATGGGAATAATTAACGGCCATCTGATCGGTCCCCACTTTTTCCCTCAAAATTGAACGGGTGAAACATATCAAAACTTTTTAAGAAAAGATCTGTGTAACCTGCTCGAAAATGTGCCCCTTATGTTAAGATGACACATGATTTTTCAACATGATGGCTGTCCAGCTCATTTCCAACGTGGTGTTCGACAGTGGTTGGATAGTAATTATCCAAAGCGATGGATTGGTCGAGGCGGACCGATACCTTGGCCGGCAAGGTTTCCTGATATGACGCCTTGCTATTCTTTCCTCTGGGGTTACATGAAGGTATTAGTTTACACATACACCACTACAAGAAATTCAGTTGTGGAACTCCGAATTTAAAAGAATTTTAAGCGCAGCTCAAAAAATTGGAGAAATATTGACAACACAAGTAACAAAAACCGAAGTTAGAAAGAGAATTCATGCCTGCATCAGGAATCGTGGCTCACAATTCGAACAAGATATAAAATAAATTCAGTTTTTATCTCTTAATATGTGTTTTAGTGTTATAAAAGTATATTTATTGAGACCCGTTCAATTGCTGTTTTGACTTTTTATGTTTTTACTTATGTAGACGGTGCCATGTTGGAGAGGTGATAGTATGATGCAGTTATTTGTGTCATTTGTACAGCACGTTTCATACATTTTTTTAGAAAATAACTGTTGAATGTAGTACGCACTTCAATTTTTTAAATACCACGAGTGTTTAAACACTTATACCTTCAAAGTAATAAGGTAGCGAATTTTGTTTTGATTCTCAAATTGTTCACTGGTAATCAAACTTCTGGAAAAAATTGAAAAAAATTCATTAAAATCTCGTCAGGTTTTGATATGGTACTAGTTTTTAGACCAAAGTTGGGGGTTCAGAAAAAAATCTTTAATGGTGAATTACTAGGAAACTATTGATTTTCTTATTGGGTGAACTTTTTTATTATGAACTTTTTTTCTCCAAATGAGCTTTTCTTTCATTCCTTTAAAGGAATGTATCGAATTTTTAATCACCCTGTATAATGCTGAAATGCAACGTTTTATCGACATGGGATATGCTACTAAGATAAACAAAGATTCAAAGGCGCAAAGAGAATGGTACTTACCGCATTTTGAGGTTACAAATATAAGTAAACCAAATAAAATAAGGTTTTTTTTCGATGCAGCAGCAAAATCAAACGGCATAAGTTTAAATGACCAATTAGATGCAGACCCTGATTTCCTACAGTCTCTTCCCGACGTATTGATTAGATTTAGGCAACATGTAGTAGCAATTTCAAGTGACATGAAAGACATGTTTTTGTGCGTGAAGGTGAGAAAATAAGTCCGTGGAGCTCAACGATTCTTGTGGCGAAGTGATAGAAGAACGGAGGAACCCGACGTATATGATATGAATAGTTTGATGTTTGGGTCAAAATTTTCTCGTTGTAATATTTATAAAAGAAAAAAACGCGGAAACTTTTAAAATTAAAAATTCTGAAGTACATAAGAGTATTAAAAAGAATTCGTATATGGACGACTACCTGAATAGTTGCCAGAGCAAACGTGAAGCGCGAAGGATGATTGACGAAGATATAAAAATAAATTTAGCCGCTGGAATTCACGTGCATTGTTGGACAACCAATGTAGCGAAAATACTTCCTCTACAATCAAACACAAGAGAGACGAGATTATGTGATAAGGGAGGAGAACGCGTATTGGGATTATTTTGGGACACAAATAAGGACATTTTAACATTTAACATCAATTGTAATAAGATACCTCGTGCATTGTTAACCGACGATAAAATACCTTCTAAACGGGGGTTATTAATGGTTGTAATGTCAACTTTGATCCCTTAGGGTTGGTGCCGCCATTCACATTGAAATCTAAAATTTTGTTACAGGAGATTTGGCGCAGTGGCGACAATATACAACAATATAAGAACGGAACGACAAAATAAGAAAAGAAGACGGAAAAGCATAAAGTAAGTGGATCAAAGAGTTGCAAGTTTTGAAACAATTTGAAGTACCACGATGCATGTCACTGGTTCATTTCCGATATAACAATATTCAGTTACATATTTTTTGTGATACAAGTCTATCAGCCTTTGCAACAGTAGCTTATCTACGTTTCAATGATAGTAACGCCTCTACACATGTAATTATAATAATGTCAAAGAGCAGAATAGTGCCGTTAAAACCAGTTACTGTGCCCCATTTGGAACTCCAAGCCGCTTTACTCAAGAGCCGGTTAGCTAAAATTATACAAAGGGAATGCAAATTTAAAATCTGAAAAAATACTTATGGTCCGATTCTTCAACTGTACTTACATGAATAAAGTCAGAACCTCGGGCAAGACAAGTATTTGTTGCACACCGTTTAGGCGAAATAGTCGAATAAACAAACGTGACCGAATGGCGATATGTACCTTGAAACTATTTGCTGCAGGCGACACTAGGTTTTTCAAATAAGGCGCTTTATGAAGCGGGTCGCTGGCTGAATGGTCCGACATTTTTGCATCTCCATGAAAATTAATTGCCGAAGGAAAAAACAATGAGCACGTTTGAAGAAACCAGTACTGAAAAAATGGAGCTTCAGAAATCGTATGTAGAAGTGGTTGTAGCAACTTCAAAACATAGTTATTCACTACCTCTCACAATCAGTTTATTAGGATGGCAAAGATTGTATCCCGGCGCTTTTATAAAACAATATTGTCACATCGAAAAATATAACACATATTTAATGCTAACAAATTGCGAGCAAATTTTGTACCGTATCATACACTATCAGAGTTTTAGCAACGAAATCAACGCGATAAAATCAGGTGAAAATAAAAAAAAGAATAACATTGGTAATCCCTATTTTTTCCGTATTTTTTTTTTTTTTTTCATAAAGAAATAGCGATAAAACAATACACTTTCTAACAAATTTCGAAAAAATTACGATTTTTTACCCAAATTATAGAAAATTGAGTTTCTGTTGTTCTGAGACAACCATTATTTTTGCAAAATAATAGCACTTTTCTCTGAAGAAAATTAAAAAAAATGCATTATTAGGGTACCTCTCCATACAAAAGTGTTATTTTTTTTTTTTTTTTTTCTTAGGGCAACTACCCCTGGGTCATCTTCGAACTTAAACTAGGTTTTTGGGATAAAAAACTTTTGGCATTTGCAGATTTCAATTATCTTCACTACTTTTCGAGTTATAGTGTTAACGCATAGCAGCGACCACGACGACGACAACGACGGCACACGAACGGTAAAATGTCTCAAAAATGTGTTTTCTTTACGTTTCATGAGTTTTTATGATGATCTAAACTAATTCTGAAAAAAAAAGTTTTCGGGACCAATTCCTATACTTCTCCTTAACACTAAGGCCCTTATTCTGGGAGTCACGTCACTTATGAAAGTGACGTGACTTTTTTATCACGTCACGGGAGGGTCGGTATTCTAACCGTCACCTCACGTGACGTGATAAACAAAATGAATTTTACTGTAAAAATTCATCCGCGCATATTCTAGAAGTCACGGCAATTTTATTTTAAATTGTCAAATATCATTAGCGCACAAATAACAGTGCACGAATAGACAAATTATAAATAAAATAAACAATATGGCCAAAAATTAAAATAAATAATATAAAATAAATAATATTGTATATCTATATATATAAAAAGAAGTGGCATTTTTGATTGTGACTTTATAACTCAAGAACTGGCAGTTCGATTGTCTTGAAATTTTCAGGGTATGTTCGTGAAGTTTGGTTTAAATCGGGTAACACGAAAAAAAATTTTCTGAAAAATGTCGATATATCGAAACTTTCATAGCGTTTACTCATACACCCATATATACACTTGACAGTTTGTGTCAGGTTTGCCAATGTGTCAAGTGAGCATGGCTGCAGCTGTCAGTTCATGCTTTCTTTTCGTGTTAGAATCAAATGAGAATAGACATACAATTGTATCCTCTCGATAATTTCAAGTAAGTATTTTTTAACTAGAAATGGTAAAAATGAATACAAAAATTAATGAAAATTACAGTTGCACAAGAATCAAATGAGAATAGACATACAATTGTATCCTCTCGATAATTTCAAGTAAGTATTTGTTAATTAGAAATGGTAAAAATGAATACAAAAATTAATGAAAATTACAGTTGCACACATATCCACTTTTGGTATAAATAAAATGCCACGAACAAGACGGTCGAATATTGGTCGACGTACGCGTCATTCTGCAGTTGTGCAAAATTCAAGAAGAACTAGAAGTGAAGAACAACGATCACGCGATAATGAATTGCAACAAGAACGAAATTTACTTAGGACAAGATCTACTTCTATTTATCCGGCAGCAGGACGTGCGGGCCGACTTCCACGACGTGCTGTAGCAGAAATGGAATTTGCTGCTTTCAATTATGATAGCGAAATAGATTACAGTGCACGTGCCTGCATTGGTCAAATGACGGTGAGATGCCCACATTGTGATGCAGCCAAATTTCGTGGCGAAACGGTTGGCATGTGTTGTGCTAACGGAAAAGTGAAATTGCCAGCATTCGAATCTCCACCCGATCCACTGCATTCCTTGATTTTCGGAACTTCACCTTTGTCGAAGCATTTTTTGTCTCACATTCAAGAATACAATTCTTCATTTCAAATGACTTCTTTCGGTGCCACAAAGATTGTAAGAGAGAATTTTATGCCGACGTTTAAGGTGATAACATCATTTGGAATTTCCAATGAACCTTGCAATGATAACAACAAATATTTAGATGTGTTCAAAAATTCAGATCCATCAACTAATTACATTTCTCACCAAATACAGATTCAAGGTCAGATTTATCATCGAGCTGGTTCATTGCTGCCATTTGATGATGCCGATTATCAATTTTTGCAAATCTATTTCATTGGTGATGCAACTCGAGAATTGGATCGTCGTTGCACAATTGTTTCGAGTACAAAGCGGCAAATTATTTCTGATCTTCAAATATTTTTTCATCAGCACAATGAATTGATTCAATTGTTTAAAACCGCCCTTGATCGTATGCCATCGGATGATCATAAAATTGTTATAAGAGCCGACAGAACTCCTTTCGGAGAGCATGCAAGACGATTTAATGCACCAACGATCGATGAAGTGGCCATTTTAATTGTAGGACAACAGTTTCAATCTCGCGATATTGTATTACATCGTCGAAACGAAAATTTAGAGCGTGTTTCAGAACTTCACCGCAGTTATGATGCATTGCAATATCCGTTATTGTATTGGAGAGGTGGCGATGGCTATCACATTAATATACCAATGATAAATCCACGAACAGGTAAAATATATATGAATTTGATATATATACATTTGAAAATACGGAAAAATTTTAATTTTCTGATAATTTATCTATCATCATAGGTCGTGACGTACAAAAAAAAGTTAGCGCCATGAATTTTTATTCATATCTATTTATGATTCGCCCACAAGAAAGCAATTACATTATGAGATGTGGCAAATTATTCCATCAATACGTCGTGGATATGTATGCAAAAATTGAATCAGAACGTCTTGCTTATTTACGTTTTAATCAAGCGAGATTACGTTCGGAGGAATACATACATTTGCGCGATGCGATTGTCAATGATGGAAACGTTGCTGATATTGGCCGCCTAACTATTTTACCATCGCCTTATGTTGGCAGCCCGCGCCACATGCATGAATACACCCAAGATGCCATGTCTTATGTACGAAAACATGGTCGGCCAGATTTATTCATTACATTCACGTGTAATCCGCAATGGCATGACATAAAAGATAATTTATTAGAAGGTCAAACTTATACAGACAGACACGACATAACAGCACGTGTATTCCGTCAGAAACTGAAATGTCTGATGGATTTAATTATCAAATTGAAAATATTTGGGGAAGTCTGCTCTTGGATGTATTCAATTGAATGGCAGAAGAGAGGATTGCCGCATGCCCACATTTTGATATGGTTGATTCGTAAAATAACACCAGATCAAATTGATCGCATCATATCTGCGGAGTTTCCAAATCAAAATGAAGATCCACAATTATTCGAAGTCATCACAAAGAATATGATTCACGGCCCTTGCGGTGCATTGAACATGAATTCGTCATGTATGATTGATGGAAAATGCTCCAAGCGGTATCCCAGAGCATTAACGTCGGAAACAATTACGGGTAATGATGGATACCCACTATACCGACGTCGTTCAGCAGAAGATCATGGACATACAGCAACAATAAGAATGCGGAATCAAGAAATTGTCGTTGATAATAGTTGGGTAGTTCCATATTCCCCACTATTATCAAAAATATTTGAGGCTCACATTAACGTAGAAATCTGCAATTCTGTCAAGTCGATCAAATACATTTGCAAATATGTAAATAAAGGCAGTGATATGGCAGTATTTGGAGTAGCCCGTGAGAATTCAAACGATGAAATTGAACAGTATCAAATGGGGCGTTACATAAGTACTAATGAAGCTCTTTGGAGAATCTATTCACATCCAATTCACGAGCGATATCCTGCTGTTGTTCATTTGGCAGTTCATCTTGAGAATGGCCAACGTGTTTACTTTAATGAAGCAAATGCACAACAAAGAGCTGCGCAACCAACAGCAACAACATTGACTGCATTTTTTCAATTGTGCGAAAGTGATGAATTTGCCAGAACATTGCTGTATTCAGACGTAACGCATTATTTCACTTGGACAGCAAAAACGCAAACAAGGAACACCTGTTATTGGCCATCCAGGTGTTTTTTTCGCTGATACTATGGGAAGAATATACACCGTACATCCAAACAATGCAGAATGCTACTATTTGCGGTTGTTGTTAGTCAATGTTGTGGGACCACGTTCATTCCAACATTTGCGAACCATTAATGGTCATCTATGTGTAACGTATCGAGAGGCATGTAATGAGTTAGGTTTGTTGGAAAATGATGCACATTGGGAGCTAACACTTCAAGATGCATCGACTGCTGCTTCACCACATCAAATACGTATGCTGTTTGCCATAATAATATCAACGTGTTTTCCATCGAATCCACTTGAATTGTGGAATGAATACAAAGATTTTATGGCAGAAGATTGTTTGATTAGAATGCGTCATAACACAAGAAATCCAGAGTTGATCATTTCTTTGGAAATTTATAATGAGGCATTGATAGCGATTGAAGATATGTGCCTTGCGATTGCAAATAAAGCATTGGCTCAATTAGGTTTGAGTGCACCCAATCGACCTATGCATGATTTATTTGATCGAGAATTGCGACGTGAAGGAGAGTACGATGCCATTGAACTACGAGCACATGTAAATTTGAATATACCCAAGTTAAATGATCAACAAAGACATGTCTATGACACAATCATGGAAGCTGTACAAAATAATGCTGGTGGATTGTATTTTCTGGATGCGCCTGGGGGTACTGGAAAAACTTTCGTGATATCATTAATTTTGGCAGCCATTCGATCGCAGCAGAAAATTGCCCTGGCTCTTGCTTCATCTGGAATAGCCGCTACTTTATTGGATGGTGGACGAACGGCGCACTCTGCATTGAAATTGCCGTTAAATGTGCAGGTTTGTTTAAATTTAATGATTTATTAATCGATTTACAGTCTTTACGATTCAAAAATTAATTGAAATGTATTTAATTTTAAATAAATAGGTGATTGAAAATCCCACATGCAATATATCAAGAAATTCTGCAATGGCAAAAGTTCTGCAAGAGACAGCAATTATTCTTTTGGATGAATGCACAATGATGCATAAAAAATCATTTGAAGCAATACACCGTACAATGCAAGATTTACGTCAGAATCAAGCAATTTTTGGTGGTGCATTAATATTGTTGTCTGGTGATTTCCGTCAAATTTTGCCTGTAGTTACGCGATCAACACCGGCGGACGAGATAAATGCATGCTTGAAGTCTTCATTTCTGTGGAGATATGTCCAAAAATTGACATTGAACATAAATATGCGCGTTCAATTAAACAATGATCAATCTGCAGATCGATTTTCAAAACAGTTATTAGATGTTGGAAATGGCAAAGTTCCAATTGATAATACAAATGGATTGATTACATTGCCGGATAATTTCTGTACAATTATGCAATCACAAGAAGAATTGATTGATCGAGTGTTTCCGAATATGGTTCAGAATTACAGAAATTACGATTGGTTAACAGAACGCGCAATATTGGCAACAAAAAATGTACATGTCAACGAAGTTAATTTCAAAATTCAAGACAAATTGCCAGGTGCAGTGACATCATATAAATCGGTTGATTGCGCAATGAATGAAGACGATGTAGTAAATTATCCGGTTGAATTTTTGAATTCATTGGAACCGCCTGGTATGCCACCTCATTGTTTGAATTTGAAAATCGGTTCAAGCGTTATTTTATTGCGTAATCTGAATGCACCAAAGTTATGCAACGGCACAAGATTAGCAATCAAAAAATTAATGACAAATTTAATTGAAGCCACAATTTTGACCGGAAAAGCGAAAGGCGAAATTGTACTGATTCCACGAATACCAATGATTCCAACGGACATGCCATTCGAATTCAAGCGTCTACAATTTCCTGTTCGTCTAGCATTCGCAATATCAGTTAATAAAGCGCAAGGACAAACGCTCAAAGTATGCGGACTGAATTTAATGGAGCCATGCTTTTCCCATGGGCAGCTGTACGTGGGGTGTTCAAGATGTGGCACTCCACATTGTTTGTTTGTGTACGCTCTAGAAGGGAAAACTAAAAATATTGTGTATCCAAATGTTTTACTTTAAAAAAAAACAAAAATAAACGAAATAATTATTGCTGAACACACAAATCTTCTTGATTTCCCTTCATTTAGTGCAACGAAGTGCACTGGGCCGGCTAGTATATATATAAAATAATATTGCTAGTGTAATTTGTGTTTCAATAATCGTGAGTGTTAAATGTTGTCAAATAGTGTTTCATTTGTGCTGAAAATAGTTTTAATAGTAATTTTCTTAAAGTAAATGGTGAAATATTCATTAATTTGTTTAAAATGAGTCCATTTTAGCGACTCGTCACTTTCGGTTTTGAAGTGAGTTTCAAAACCAAGTGACGTGACATTTTGTCACGGCACGTGTGATCTACAATACGGCCTTCTCCGTGACGTGAGACAAAATTCATCCCAAAGTGATATTTTAGTCACTGGGTGAATGTGAGAATGTGAATTCTCGAAACTCACGTCACGGAGCTAATCACGTGACTCCCAGAATAGGGGCCTAAGTGTATGGAAAAGTAATATTCATAGAAATAGTAGGCTTACACATTTGAAACCATTCCTCGCAGATTTTATAGTTAGTAGTGAATTTAATAATCGTCCAATAATTCTAGACAGCAAGCATCTTGCGACAAAAGCATTAACCAAAGATTATCATCGACATTTCTATCACGGCAGTAATAACACGGCCATAAATGAGTTACGACAAAAACACTACGTCTTTGGTTTACGCAACGCTTGACGATCACTCGCGAGTCGATGTATAGTGTGCCGGTTAAGGAGGGCTAAGCCTTTTAACCCCTTAGTGTCAGGACTCCCAGAAGGTAGAGTAGCTTGTAGACAAAGGCCATTTAGTCATTGTGGGGTTAACTGTTTTGGTTCAACGATCGTGAAGATTGGCCGGCGACATGAAAAACGCTGGGGAGCATTATTAACTTGCCTTACGACCACAGCAATTTATATAGAACTCGCTCATAGTTTGAACACAGATTTTGTTTATTTTGGCATTACAATGAATGGCTTCGCGGAGAGGAGTGCCTTTAATAGTCTATTGTGACAGAGGCACTATTTTCAAAGGAGCTGAGAAAGAATTTGGCGCGACTGTTAATCTTATCGACGAAGAAAAAGTTAAAGCACACGCGTTAAACAAGCGAATTATTCAATCCTCCGGATGCGCCGCATATGAGAGGAATTTGAGAGACTTATTCGATCAGTCAAAACCGCCTTGTATGCAATTCTAAAAAATCAGGTTCCGTGAGAAGAAGTATTAATCACAGTTTTAGCAGAAATTGAACAATCAGTTAATTCGAGACCGCTAACTCCCGTAACTTTTGATCCGCGCGATGATGAAGCATCAACCCTAAACCACTTCCTCATAAGTACTTCATTGAGAGAAATCATAGGAAAATGATATAGTTTTGATAATAGATTTAGAGGCCCCTAGAAACAGTTTGCGAAAAGGTAGGGTATCTCGCGTTTTCCCCGGGCAAGATGAACAGATAAGAGTAACGGAGGTAAAGACTCCGATGGATATATATAACAGACTGGTTGTTCAGAATTCACTAGTTTACCACACCTTTCGTAGCAGGATGTGTCACTCTGGTAATTGTTCCAGGAAGGAATTTTTATGTTTTTTAAAGGAACAATAAACCATGCTAATTACGTGGGAATTTAGTTGACTTCGGATGTACATATAACATCAAATAAACCGATACCATATGATGCCATATGAGTGGCAAGATGAGTGGAATTTCCAAAAATATTGGAAATTCACGGAATTCCAATTCAGCGACACCACCCCTTTTTCACATTTATTTAAGTTCAAACATAAAGGTAATCAGGGACCGGTTCGGACTTGACACTCAAACGTGAAGGAACATTCGGTGACCCAAGCAAGCGAATTCTTGCTCTATTCAAACTATCTATTAAATTTTGTGTTAGAACTATTTGTGCTGAAACTGTTTATTAATAAAACACTTATAAATTGTGTATGTTTTGTATGAATATGTTTTGTATGAATACATTGAATTAAAATACGAATCTTGTATTATTTTTCGTATTGATATACAAGATTAAACATTGGCCCTTCGAGCCTGATAGTAAGATTAATTGAAGATAACTAGTGACGTGGATCGACAATAAAGTACAGTTATATATTGTTTGTTTGAAAATTTAAATATCAAGTGTAATGAACTAGTAATCAAACTTTTAGTAAGATACGTACATACGTTGAAACAAAGTGTAATGAAGTGCATAAATAATTGAATCTTAAAGACATGTTGAGCGTCTACTAAAATCAAGTATTATTGACTTATAAATAATTACAAAAAATTATATGTGACGTGTTTTTCGAAAATTGAATATTTAGTGACATGGGCATGAAAAAGTGAACTTATGTAAAATTAAATATCCTATCATAGTTGTGTGATTAGATAGACATTGATTTATACACCTATATTCATATCACAGTGCAGTGTGGAAAATTAAAGTTGAACTCTAAAAAGCTTCCGTTTATGAACATAGTAACAACAACATGAAGTGTGCCTATCCTTTATCAACATTACACCATTTGCTACGGATCGGGAACGGTTACATCATCCAACATTGCTGGTGAGTCCCATTGTCCAAATTTATATCCTTGATCAATTCTTACTTTATCAATTGTCTCAATATTAGTTAAAATGGATGAGTTAGTTAAAACACGTGGGGTTCTGAAAGCCTCTTTGATACGTTTTATAAATTATTTAGATACACCCGGTATGATATCAGAGATACCGACGTTGAAAGCCCGATTAGAAAAATTTGAGCCAATTTATGATAAATTTTGTGAAACTCAGGACGAAATAGAGTCGCTTGTGGATAAGGCTAATGACAAAGAAACCCAAATGCGCGAACGCACATCATTTGAAAATTCATATTTCCAATACCTTGGTAAAGCAAGGGAAGCTGTTAGTAAATCTGAGTCTGCAGATCGCGAAGGTACATTGACGTCTCGAGCGTATTCCCGAAATAGTACCGACAATATATCACATTTTCATGACTCACATTTGCCGAAAGTTAATATTCCTAAATTTAATGGTGCGTATAATAAATGGGTCAAATTTAGAGATTCATTTACATCTCTCATTCATAATAACCCATCATTAAATAATATTCAAAAATTTCACCATCTTGATTGTGCATTGGAGGGTAAAGCATCTCAGGTAATTGCGTCACTTGGCATTTCAGAAAGCAATTATAACGCAGCGTGGGCTAAATTACAAGCACGCTATGAAGATGATACGGAGGTAATTCAGCATCACGTATCTGACATGTTCAATACTCAAAAAATAAAACGTAAATCTCCAGACGAATTGCGAACATTAATAGACACATTTGACAATAATTTAGTCGGCTTAAAATCTTTGAAAGAACCGACGGATTCATGGGATACATTAGTTATGTATCTGCTTACATCAAAATTAAATAACGAGATCAAATGCGCTTGGGAAAATAAGCGCACGCAATTAAGTAAAAGGCCCTCTTTAAAGGATATGTTTGAGTTTTTAGAGTCCCATTGCAAATATTTAAACAACACATCAAAACATGCCACATTTATTAAATCAGTAGTGAATAATGAAAGAAAGGGTTTAGCTAGACTTAATAACGAAAAATTTAAATCTTATACGATAACCACGAGCAACAAATTTTGCATCTTGTGCAAAGAAAATCATGCACTGTTTTCTTGCAGCCAATTCAAGAAAATGACACCGAACTCACGTCTCCAAAAGGTGAGAGAGTTAAAACTGTGTTTTAATTGTTTGGCAAGTGGCCACTCAAATAGAGAGTGTCAGTTAGGTCCTTGCCGAAAATGTGGACGGAAACACAATTCATTGCTCCACTTAGATAATGTCCCTGTGCCACAAACACAGCCTGTAGAAAATCTTACGGATTCCTTAACTCAACCACAAATGGGTGCGAATTCCTCTTCAAATTCAGATAGCAGCAGCATCAAAAACAAAACGTATAGTCTACAAACACCAAAAATAAGTTCAATTTACTCAGTACTAGCTACTGCCACTGTGTATGCTTACGATAGCACTGGCAAACAACATGAGGCACGAGTATATTTAGACTCATGTTCTCAAGCTCACCTCATCACAGAGGAATTCTCTCAAAAATTAGGACTAGAAAAATCTGGAATGTCAATTTTGTCAGGAATAGAACACGAGAAAAACCCGTAGAACGTGTGACTGTAAGAATCAAATCACGTATAAATGCCTTTACGAAAACAATAACATGTTTGGTATGGAATGAAATAGACATTTAAGCTCTATAAAAATACCCACCGGGATACAGTTAGCTGACCCTGAAATCAGCAAACCACCGTCCATAGACATGCTTATCGGAGAAGGAATGTTTTATGAATTACTTTGTGTGGGTCGGATTCAAGTAAAAAATCAACCCATTATTCAAAAGACGGTGCTTGGCTGGATCATCGCGGGTGACGTATTACTATTTCAATCTTCAGTGCCTACAATACTGTTCGAATTAATGTGAACAAATGATTTTACTATATTTTCAACAGTTTTCTATATTTTCCCGCCGTAAGTTCCGTTTGTTTTCTACTTTGTATATTCTTATCTTTATCCTGTGTTTATGATAAGCAGTTGTGCAAAAAAAATCTGGTTTGTTCAATGCAATTTTCATTTCCGACGCAGCTTATCAGAAATCGTGAAATTTTGTTGCAGTTTACAATAGATTGTCGCCATGGATATTACGCCGAGGAAGAGAGAGAGGATTGTGACTCTTAGTGAGCACACTCCCATGACGCAAAGGGACATTGCTCGCGAGTGTGGTGTAAGTTTGGGAGCTGTCGACAAAATCATAAGGCAGAAATAGAGACTGGATCTGTCGAAGTAGACCGAAAGGGCAAATGTGGACGTAAGCGTAGGACAACATCAAGGGATGAGGCATTTTTTCTTCGGATGAGCAAGCTTGACCCAAGAAAAACAAGTCAGGAGCTTAAGCAAGAATTGCAACAAGCCGGTGTTACAATCCATGCCTCTACTGTACGAAAAAGGCTTCTAGAAAAGGGAAGAGAAGCTGTGAGGCCTAAAAAAACAACTCTTGACTGCTGCGATGATGAGAAAAAGGCTTGCTTGGGCCAAAAAACACGTAACCTGACTGCAGAAAGCTGAAGAAGGGTCTTGTTCAGCGATGAAACCCATTTTATTGTTCAAGGCCTAAGCTCTCAACTCGTTAGAAGGAGTGCTAAAGAAACGTTGAGACCGGAACTCATTGCTCACACCGTAAAGCATCCTGTGAAACACATGTTTTGGGGCTGCTTTTCGTATGCAGGACCTGGTAGTATTGTACCTATCCAAGGGATGATGAACAGTGAGAAATATAGAGCACTGTTGGACCGGCATTTACGAAAAGAAATGGAGAAAGTGCAATCGAACGGCCAAGGAATATTCCAACAAGATTTGGCACCTTGCCATGTATCGAAGGTAATGACGTCATATTTCCGAGAGAACAAGATTACCCTGCTGGCCCGGAAATTCACCGGATCTAAATCCTATAGAGAATCTTTGGGCAATATGCAAGGTACGGCTTCGAAAAATGGACTGCACAACAAAAAAAAGATGATCGAAAGCGTTATTCAGGTATGGTTCCGAGAAAACAAAATTAAAGGTAACTGCAGGAAATTAATAGAGTCCATGCCAAAGAGAGAAAAAGCAGTCATTAAAGCGAAAGGTGGTCATATTTCATATTGACTTCCAAAAAAAAATAATGTTATAATCTATATATTAATGTGCGTGAGGTATTTTTGTACTTGAATTAAAACTTATTTCTACGCGACCGATCTGGATGTTAGTGGTATCGTTGGAAAGGTGAAGTCGAGTAGGTGTGCAGAAAAATTTGATATATGCATTTGTGTGCGTTCGCGCATGAGTTTTGGCGGCTTGAATGCACATGCGATGAAAGCGCAAGTGTCAAACGTTAAAGCAATTTAATTAATTTCAGATGAATTGTGAAATTTTGTGTTTGTTATTCGAAATTTAATGGGATTATTTCATTGAAAACGGTAATTATTTGTTCGTTGTGATTATGAATTAGTGAAAAACAATTAAATTAGTGAAGAACAAAAACCAAGTTAGAAATTTTGTCGGTTTTTCAGTTTGCGTTTCTTTAAATACACAGTGCTGACACTGTATTTCTGTTGCGTTGCGTTGTATTAAAGCTGTTTCGATTTGAAGAGTGCGCATTAGCAAATAGCCATTGTGTGCATTTCCACAAGTTAAAATCGTAAGTGGATATTATTGCTTCATTTTGATACATGAAATTTAAATTGCGATCTATTGAAATTTTGGATGAAAAAATAATTTCATGTGTTTTTTACAGATACATTGTTTGTGTTTCACACTGGTCACCATTGTGTTGCTGTTTTTCCTTTGATTTGAACATACTAACAGCTACCATCCGATACAAACTTTGTGAAAATATTTGAAACGTAAGTGCATGTGAAGGAATATCAAATTCAACGAAAAAAGTTAAATTTAATTGCACAGCGTGTGTATATTATTTTTTATATTATATACATGAAGACAAAATTGTGATCTCAAATCCTGGATGAAAAAATAATTTTGTTTGTTTTTTACAGATTCTGTGCTGTGCTGTTTGGTAGCACTCGCATTCCATACATGGTTTGTGTTTCACGCTGTTCGCCATTGCGCTCAAACATATTCACACACCGTTTACGTTGCTGTTGCCTCTATAGATACGTGCATACTTCATTCAATAAAGTTCACATTTATTATTATGATTGGGTTAGAAATGGTTGGTCGTGGCCTCGGTAGGGGCAGAGGAGCAGGTGGAAGAGGGAGGGGAAGAGGTAGAGAGAGAGGGAGAGGAAGAGGTAGAGGGAGAGGGAGAGGTAGAGGGAGAGGGAGAGGTAGGCGGAGAACTCTTACTGGCAGAATTGAGCGAGAGAGAGGTAGAAGTAGAATGAGACAACTCAGAGAGCAAATTGTAAATATGAACAATAACAGTTTAGTTCCTATTCAGTTAGATGTTTTTTTTAAATGTGCTTTAAATGTAGTGCCAAAAAATTTTATTAGTCATGATTGTGGAACAATGAATTTGGTTTGTAAGCATTGCAACGCAAGACATTTTGCTTCTGAAATAAGAGATAACTATAAAACTGAGTTTACACCGTGTTGTGGAAAAGGAAAAGTTGACATTCGTGGAATTACTCAAAATGCATTTTTCACTGATTTATATAATGGTCTAAATTCCAATGATGCGGCAATCAAAAACAAAGTCCAACAATTTTTTTGAACAGATACGATCGTACAATTCAGCATTTAGCATGGTGAACACTGAAGCGCATGTTGATCATCCTGCTTTAACGGGTATTTATCATTTTAAAATACATGGTGTTTTTTATCACAAAGTAGAGCCATTGACACCTTTTTTCGGTTTTAAACCTTCATATGCCGCATTGTATTTTTATGATGTTGATACTGCAACAATGTATAGAAAGGATGTACCTGCCAATCGGTCATGTAATGTGCACTTAATGCGTGAAATCGGTCATGAATTAGATCGTGTTAATCCATTTGTTCGTTCTTTCCGAACAATGCGTGATAAATGCGCTGAAGTTGAGCATGAAGAAAAAGAATTGTCCATGGAAATCACACTGAACCGTGATACTGACTTGAGACGATATAACGATGCCACAGTAACTGACGTTGCTGTAATCTTAAGTACTGTAGATGGTGAGCCACCACACGATCGTAATATGATTTCA
Organism: Chrysops caecutiens; assembly: GCA_963971475.1. Lineage (NCBI taxonomy): Eukaryota > Metazoa > Arthropoda > Insecta > Diptera > Tabanidae > Chrysops > Chrysops caecutiens. The sequence continues at coordinate 60,765,418 of OZ020568.1, forward strand.
TTTTCGAAAAATGGTCACATTCAACATATTTCCACTCTTGATTCTTCTTTGGATCCGTTGGCATATCCACTTTTGTTTCCAAACGGAGATTATGGATGGTTTCCAACAATTCGTTACAATCCCGAGCGTGTGCCAGATACACAACGGAACCGTCACAGATTATATGTAACGATGAATGATTTTATTTATCATCGTCTTTCTATTCGGAGTCAATTTAGTTTTTTGCATCATGCTCAAAAACTGTTTTTACAATGGGTTGTAGATGCCTATGTTCGCATTGAAGGCGCAAGACTTCATTACACTCGAAGCAATCAGGCCAATTTGAGATCAGATTTTTTGAATAATTTAACTGATTATTTGGAATTGGGGGGGGAGGGGCAAGTTGGACGAAAAGTAATATTGCCTTCATCGTTTACTGGGTTGCCCAGAAACATGTATCAAAATTACTTGGATGCTATGTCCATTGTTCGTGAGTTTGGTAAACCATCATTATTTGTCACGATGACGTGTAATCCCAATTGTGGCCAGAAATTCGTGCACATATTGATCTGAATGATGCATCGAATTATCGCCCAGATAGTATTGTGCGCGTCTTCAAACCTAAATTGAAGCATTTGATTGATTTGATTATGAAAAAGCAAATTTTTGGTAAATGTATGGCATTGATATATACCATAGAGTTTCAAAAGCGCGGTTTACCGCATGCACACATACTTATCACTCTGGCAGATAATGATAGTGTGTTTACGGATGTAGAAATTGAAAAAATTGTTTGTGCTGAGTTGCCAAATGCTCAAACACATCCAATGCTTTATGAGTATGTTACAAAACTGTTGAGAATTGATCAATTATTGTTGTTAAGCTGGCAATGACATGAGTAGTAGACATGATCTTAACATAGTTAAGTTGGCAAGAATTATTTAGTTATTTAGGACTGACAATACCTTTTTAAATGTCAGTCTGTTATCAAGTATGAAATTAAGCATGATGGAAGTGTTTCTTTTATAATTTTGTAATCCGAATTTATTGAATTGTTAGTTATTAATCCGTTGATGATTGTTGATTGATTATGATGAATAAATGTGACATTGAAGAAATCAAATAAGATTTTATATATAAACGTAAAGGAAAAACCTGAAACTTAATAAGTTCAAATAATATCACCACATGATGCATGGTCCGTGTGGCGCATTAATTACGAAAGCCGTTTGCATGCGTGACGGCAAGTGTTCTAAAGAATTCCCAAAAGATTTCTGTCCAAACACACGTGAAAATGTTAACGGTTATCCCATATATCGACGACGTGACAATGGCTCCAGTGCAGATGTGCGTGGCCATTCTCTTGACAGTCGTTATGTTGTGCCATATAATCCATATTTACTTGCAACATTTAATTGTCACATTAATGTTGAAGTATGCACTACTGTCAAGAGCGTTAAATACATTTACAAATATGTTTACAAAGGGTATGATATGAGTGCTACTGTAGCTATAGGTGACGATCCCGCTACAAGTGAAGAATTACGTCTTGATGAAGTTAACAATTTTGTTAGTGGTCGTTATGTGGGATCAACGGAAGCCGTTTGGCGCATTTTCAAAAATAATATGCATTATCAATCTCATTCTATTGTCAGACTTAATATTCATTTGCCAAATCGTCAATCCGTTTATTTCCAAGCTGATCAAATTCAAAGAGCGGTTGAAAATGTGAAACGAACAAAATTGTTAGCATTTTTTGAATTGAATCGATCAGATCCAACTGCGCAACAGTATTTGTATACTGAAATTCGATCATATTACACATGGAAAGATCAGAATAAAAAGTGGGAAAGAAGACAAAAAGGGGCAGATAAAATTATATCACGCATATATGTTGTGTCTCCCAAAGATGTGCAATTGTTTCATTTGCGTTTGCTTTTGCTACATGTACGAGGCGTAAAATCATTTGAAGAGTGTAGAATGTTCAATGGTGTGATAAACAATTCATTTATTGAAGCATGTCATGCACGTGGTATTGCATCGAATGATAATGAATGGCATAACTGTCTCAATGAAGCAAAAGAATTGCATTCTCCGAAAAAATTACGTCATTTGTTCGGTATCATTCTAGCTCTAAATTTGCCCGCAAATGCATTAATTTTGTGGAACGATTTCAAGCGCGATTTATGTGAAGATTTCCTGAGAGTTGAAACTGTGGAAATTGCTTCTAATCGCGGTTTATTAGAAATTGAATGTATTTTGTTGACGCATAATGTGTCATGTGATGAATTGGGTTTGCCTGAACCGACTACAATGCAAGGTTTACTTGAAGCCGATCAATTTGATCCAGCTGAAGAGCAACGTTTGTTTAATGAAATGTATGATCAGGCAAATAATGAGCAGCGTAATATAATTGATATTGTTATTCGAGAGGTTCAATATCATGATACCGGCTCAAATGTTTTTTGTTTAACTGCGCACGCAGGTTGTGGCAAAACTTTCACACAGACCGCAATAATACATAGATTGAATACATTGAATTTACGTGTTCTTGCTACTGCCTTTAGTGGCTTTGCATCAACATTGCTTATTGGGGGTCGAACATTACATAATGCACTTAAATTGCCGATACCAATAACGGAAACTCCGGTTTCAAAAATCACACCAAACAGCAAATATGGTCGTTATATAAATTCGTTGTCATTGATACTCACTGATGAAATTTCGATGTGTCCTTTGCTCTTATTGAAACTTTTGGACAGATTCTTTCGCGATTTATGTACTGATCCAAATAATAAAACTAAATTAGCGGCGGCAAAACAATTTTGGTATGTGGCGATTTTCGACAAATCTTGCCTGTCATACCACACGGTTCACGCGCAGATATGGTTGACAATTGCATAACAAGTTGGGAAGAGTTTGATAGTTTTCATCATTTAACTTTGACTTAAAATATGCGAGCATTGCCAGAAGAAATTGAATTTGTTGAGTTTTTAAAAGAACTCGGTAATGGCGATCGTCAAATTTTCCCGGAATTTGGTGAAAAAGTTGTAAAAATACCAAGCCGCTGTTGTGGTGATTGTCTAAAATTATCGACGAAGTTTACGGTAATATAGCAACAGATATTCTGTCTGATCGCATTCTTTATTCTGTTATTTTAGCAGCCACTAACGAAGAGTGTACGATGGTTAATAACGATGTGTTAAACCGTATTCCTGGAGAATTTAGAACTTTTAATAGTTTCGATAAAGTAATATGCGATGATGAATCCGAAATTAATAATTATCCAGTTGAATTTTTGAATTCACTGAATGTGAGTGGTTTGCCTCCTCATAAACTCAGTTTAAAAGTTAATTGCATTGTGCTTCTAATTCCAAATTTAAATACCAAGGAAGCTTTAGTGAATGGCACCAGAATGCGTATCAAATGCATGCACAATAATGCTTTGGATTGTGAGATTTTGACTGGTACTTCAAAAGGAAAACGCATTTGGATTCGACGTATTAATTTGACGTATTCAAGCACCCTTTTACCGTTTAATTTCCAACGAACTCAGTTTCCGTTAATTTCCGCATTCGCAATGAGGATTAATAAATCGCAAGGCCAAACATTTGATCACGTTGGCATTTTATTACGTCAGCCTGTTTTTACTCATGGTCAACTTTATGTTGCCTCAAGTCGAGTAAAATCATTTAATTCCTTGAAATTTTATATTGAAGAGAAAGGTAAATAAGGTAAATTGGCGGATGATGATCGTTATTTCACGCAAAATGTTGTTTTCAAAGAAGTTCTTCGGAAGCAGCGTTAAATGTAAAAAAATATAAATCCACATTTTTTAATATTTAGTTATCTATACCAAATTTTGTACCAAATGTGCCGAAATTATTTGATATTATATACAAAATTCTGTGCAATTGTTGTAAGTTTGGCCAAAATTTTTTCATATTTTCATTTTCATTGTATTTTTTTACATCATTATGTAATCTTAAAATTTGTTGGAATTAAAATGTTTTTTTTTTTTAAGAAAAAACAATTCTAATAATCACTCTATTTTTTAATTAAAATAAAAAAAGAGACAACTGAATATAAAAACCAAAAAAAATATGCCATCGAGAAAACGAGCTGCCACGGCTATGGATTCAGCCAATTGTTGTGGAGATATGTGGCATGCTATTGAAAACATCTTGCAAGTCGTGCAATCATTTGGTCAAGAAGGATGCACCATCGAAGAAATAAATAGTTTGTTGTTTGCTCATTTCAAATTATTAAAAAAATAACAATAACAAAATTTTCTTTCTTTTTAATAGATGCTTATGCGGCTGCTCACAATGGAACTTCAATTAATTTTGAACCTGTAATAATTGCCTTGATTGAAGGTTATTTGCAAACTGCGCCATGTGAGGAAAAAATCTTGGCCAACAATAATTTATGGAAAAAGCAAAATTCTTAAACGTTTTTGATATTTGCGTTGGTGTAGATTTTAAAATATTTTTTGTCAATGAGAACTTATTTTCAAATAAAAGTATTCCGTTTACATTTGAAAAAAATGAAAGAAATATTTTTGTCAAAAAAAAAATTTAAAACGTGTCTTAATATTCCTTCTTTGTTGTTCGAATTCGAACACTGGGCGATACTAGTGTAAACTTATTGCGTTGTGTATAAAATAAAAATTTTAACATAAATTTAGCTGTGTTCACATTTATTCGAACAGTACTGTAAGTCAAAGTGCCACCTTATTAAAAATGATGAGCTTAATCAGTATCTGAGAAATTTTTGGGAAATCGAACATACGTTCCTATTGGATCCTGCAACTACCCGCGGTAAAGTAAGTTATGCTGAAGAACATTTTTTAAAAACAACTAATCACGACGCACCAGGTCGTTTTATTGTGAGTATTCCATTTAAAAGAAATGGCATCTCACGATTAGGATCTTCTAGGGAAATTGCACAAAAACGATTAGTGTCTCTTGAAAAGAAGCTTGTAAATAATACCCAATTACAAAGTGAATATATAAAATTCATGAATGAATATTTAAATCTCGGTCACATGTCAGAAATACCCATAAATGAATCTTATAGTTTGGAACCTAAATATTATTTACCTCATCACGCAGTGATTAAAGAAACTATTACCACTACAAAATTACGGGTACTTTTTGACGGATCTGCGAAAACATTAACAGGGGTTTCGATTAATGATATTCAGTACATTGGAGAGTCGGTTCAAGATGATCTATTCTCTATTATTGTTAGATTTCGTCAACATAATATCGTCTTATCGGCTGACATTGCAAAAATTTATCGGCAGATTTTAATTAAACCTTTTTACCGTTTATTGTGGTGCTCAAACCCAGATGATCCTATAAAGGTTTATGAATTGAACACCGTAACTTACGGTACAGCATCGGCTCCCTTCTTAACGACAAGGTGTCTTAAGGCCTTGGGTGAATCATGCAACAAAATTAACGCTCAAGCAAGCAAAGTCATTTTGCATGATTTTTATGTGGATGATCTTTATCCGGTGCAGATTCTCCGGAAGCGGCGATTAAGTTGAAAAATAATTTAAACACTATCTTTAGCGAAGCCGGTATACACTTGCGCAAATGGCAATCAAATGACCCGCATATATCGGATTGCTCTTCTAGTAATCCTCAAGTGACTGCGTCTCTCAATCGAGATAGAAGCCCAAAAACACTAGGATTATTATGGGATCCACAGTCAGATACTCTTAAGTATGATATAGCACATAATAATTTAATAAAAGTTACAAAAATATATATTCTCTCTGTTATTGCGCAAATTTTTGATTTGCTTGGCCTTGTCGGCCCAGCAATTATCCACGCCAAAATCATCATGCGAATGTTATGGGATGCAGATCTGAAATGGGACGAATCATTGCCTCAAGATATTCACTCGTTATGGTTAAAAATTTACAATGATATTCAAGGACTCAACAAACTAACTATCGATCGTCGTATTATCTAACCAAACTACAAGAACATTGAATATCACGGATTTTGCGACGCATCGGAGACAGATTATGGCGCAGGTATATATGTATGTTGCATGAACAACGACGGATTGAGAACATCGAATTTGTTATGCACAAAGTCTAGAATCGCTCCAAAAAAGGCAACCACCATACCAAAACTCGAATTACAAGGTGCAATGCTCCTAGCACAACTTTCGCACAAAATTTCTCAAGCATGTAACATACCGAAGGAGAAATGGTATCTTTGGACTGATTCAAAGGTAACATTAGATTGGATAAAGGCTTCTTCTAGTACATGGGAAACATTTATCGCAAATAGAACGGCTGAAATTCAAGAATTAACCAATGAACGCTGGAATCATGTTATATCTAGCCAGAATCGTGTTGATTTGATATCTCGCGGTGTGAGTGCTGCAGAACTGATTGACTCAACGTTGTGGTGGCACGGGCCGAGTTGGTTGTGTCAGGAAGAAGATAATTGGCCGAGGCAAGGATATGTCAGCGAAGTTGAGGCTCTTGAACAGCGTCAGAGTGTTTATGTAATTAAGGAAAAATTAAACAGATCTCCAAATACAGGAAACGTATCGTCTAATCCAATATTAAGTAGATTTTCCTCCTTGTTACGGTTGTATCGAGTGATAGGGTACATTTACCGATTTTTCGATCAATGTAATCTTAAAAGGTGTTATGAAAATAAATTTTCATACCAACGAAACTAAAACTAAACTACAAAGCACCATAACCACCCTGTAACATCGGCGCGTGGCAGAACGGGATCAAGAAAAAATGCATGCAAAAGAATTTTTACTGTTGCATATACCGTTCTGCATTTCCTATTGATTCCCTGGGAATCAACGAGCCATCTGTTGTTCCCAGAGATATCCGCCCCCAAAATGCACAAACGATCAATTCAACTATTGAACTTTAAAATCGAATTGATCTTTTGTGCATTGTAGCCGGGCTCAATTGATTCCGTGGGAATCAGTTGAGTTGGACAGTGGACATCTCCCAGTCCATGAAAGAACAATAGAATCGAAAGGCAATAGAATCGACCGCTGTCCGGCCATTGTCCCAATGCAGATATAAACTGCAGGATTTTGGTTCGGCGGTCAGTCGATTTTTGGAAGAACGTCGTGCTGCCGAGAGGGCAGCCGACAAAGGCAGTCGATGACGCAGACAGTTGATTTTTGAAAAGGAACGTCGTGCTGCTGTATTTAAATTAGAAAAGTTAACTTATAAGTGAAGAAGTGAAATCTCGAACTTAGTGTAAATCCCAAATAAAATTCTAAAATTGTAAACTTAAAGTTAAAATGCGAAACTCTAAAACTTTGTCTAAAATTACTATCGAAATTAGAAATGTTAACTTATAAGTGAAAAATGTGAAATCTTGAACTTATGTAGTCTAAATCACAAATAAAAATCGAAAATTGTAAACTTAAAGTTAAAATGCGAAACTATAAAACTTTGTCTAAAATTACTATCGAAATTAGAAATGTTAACTTAAAAGTGAATTCTTAAACTTAGTCTAAAATTACTATTTACATTAGAAAGGTGACAAAAAAAAAAAAAAAAATTAAATTAATTAAAATGTAAATAATTTAAAAAAATAAAATTTTTGTAAACGTGTAAATTTATTATATAAATTTTAAATACAAAGTAAACGCATGAGGGTCGAGTGATCTTGCCCATAAGCACTCCTCGATCCATTGTTATGAACCCAACAGTCAATCGCAAACAAGACATGAGTAAAGAACAAGATAAATTGAAACTCCGTAGTTACGGCGATATAGCACCATTAAGTGCGACTGAACTAGAAAATGTTAAATTTAGAGTAATTAAATTAGCACAAAATGAAATGTTTTTCTTAGAAATATCTACTTTAAAAAAGGGTGAAATAAGTTCTAATAGTAAGCTAAAACCACTTCGGCCCTTTCTTGACAATAAAGGATTGCTCAGAGTAGGGGGTCGATTAGAAAATTCGGAATTATCATACGACAAAAAACATCCAATTATATTAGCTTCTAAACATAAATTAACGTTATTACTAATAAAGTATGAGCATGAAAGGCTACTCCATGCAGGATGCCAAGCGGTTTTATCGTCACTACGTAATCGTTGTTGGCCACTCGCATGTAAAAATACCGTCAAAGGAGTATTGAGAAATTGTTTTAAAATTAAACCACATGGATCACCTCATATCATGGGAAATTTACCGTCGTCTAGAATTACACCCGTACGACCATTTAAAACTGTGGGTTTGATTATACAGGTCACTTCCTCGTTAAAGAAAAGGGTCGGTTTCGCACTTCAATCAAAGTTTATGTTTGTATTTTTGTATGCTTCGTAACCAAGGCAGTACATATAGAATTGGCAAATGATTTATCAAGTGAAGCATCTATTAATTGCTTCAAGCGATTCATATCTCGTCGTGGTTTGTGTAAAAACATTTATTCTGACATTGGCTCAAATTTCGTTGGTGCTGAAAAAGAGTTCAAAATTTTATTAAACGATAAGGGTTTTCAAAACGACGTAACAAATTTTTTAGCCGTACAAGAAATATAATGGCATTTTAATCCACCATCCGCGCCACATTTTGGTAGACTATGGGAAAGCGCGGTAAAATCCGAAAAATATCACTTAAAACGCATAATGGTGGAAACACGTTTAACGTTTGAGGAAAAATATACAATATTGACACAAATTGAAGCATGTTTAAATTCCAGACCTCTTTCCCCACTTTCCACTGATCCTAATGACCTTACTCCCCTCACTCCTGGACATTTCCTTATCGGGGACGCATTAACAGCCCTTCCACAAGAAGATTTGCGAGCAGCCCAGATCAATAGGCTCACTAGATTTGAGCTTCAACAGCGAATGGTTCAACACTTTTGGCAAAGGTGGAGTCGTGAATACATGCCACATCTCCAAAATCGCACAAAATGGCACACAACGAAGATGCAACATGTTAAACCTGGAGTAATGGTGCTATTTAAAGAAGATAATACGCCGCCCCTACAATGGCCTCTTGGTCGCATAACCGAAGTACATCCTGGAAATGACAACATAGTTCGAGTCGTTTCAATTCAAGTTGCCAGAGGCATTATTCAACGACCTGTGGCAAAAATCTGCGTTTTTCCTAGTCACGAGGATGACTGTGACCCAATGAACAGCAACTAAATCCTCACCAGCAGTCCAGCAGAACACAGCAGAACACAGCAGAAAAAGGCAGCGACCGTTGATGAACATATTATTATTTTAGCAATGTATTATCTTACTTATAACAACGTTACATAATTCTTGAGAACATTTAGGGTTAAATAGTAGTATGTAATATGTATTAATATTTAGTAGTAAAAAAAGGTTATTATACTTTTCTGTTATAAATATTGAATATAGTTAGCAAGGACACAGATAATTTGTGAGCTCATGTGATTAAGGAGTAATTAGTTTTATTGTTTTGCGACGTTTAAACGAAATGGCAGATAAAAGACGAAAACATGAGACTTTAAGTGTTAGTAAAAAAATGGAGATTTTACGCAAATTGGACCGTGGAAAAGGCCAGACTAAGCTAACATGGGTCGTAACATGGGACTAGGCCGTAACATGCCTCTCACAGGGGACATAATTCGCCAGAAAGCTGTTGATTTTTATGAAAGGATATACAAAAACCAAAATTTCAAAGCAAGTAATGGATGGTTCCAAAAATTCAAATCAAGGCACGGAATACGTTTGTTAACTGTCACTGGAGAAAAATTATCTAGTGACACAGCCGCCGTCGCTCCATTCGTCGATAAGTTCAAAAAAAACGACCTTAATTTAACTCTACATCAGGTTTATAATGCTGATGAAAGTGGCCTGTTTTGGAGAGTTTTGCCCCAACAAAACTTATGTCTACAGAACAGAAACAGAGGCTCCAGGTAGAAAAGTTTCCAAGGACAGGGTCACTATTATGCCTTGCGCGAGTGCTGGTGGCACTCATAAGCTCAAGCTTCTGTTTATTGGGAAAGCAAAAAACCCTAGAGCATTCAAAAATGTTAATCTTCCCCTTGTATATAAAAATCAAAACAAGGTGTGGGAAACTAAAGAGATATTTATAGACTGGTTTCACAATGATTTTGCGCCAGCGGTTCGTATATTTTTGAAAAGCAAGAATCTTCCACCTAAAGCTCTTCTTGTGCTAGATAATGCACCTGCCTACGGACCGAATGATAAATTATCATCAAGGGATGGACTGATTCAAACTCTTTTTTTGCGACCTAATTGCACACCATTACTTTAGCCTATGGACCAGAATATAATACAGATAATCAAATGCAATTACAAAAAGAAGCTCTTGTTAAATGCTGTTATCCGGGAAGACGATGTTACTAAGACACTGAAGGACATGAACCTTAAGGATGCGGTGTTTAACGTAACTGAAGCGTGGAATAACGTACCTGAGGAAGCAATTCAATCATCGTGGAGAAAATAGTGGCCTTCGCTAAAAACAAATCGCGAAAAAGAATACGAATGGAGTCCAGAGGATGATTTACCTATTTCAGAACTCAGACAGATTTTATTTCAAAACCAACAGACCGAGTTGACTGAAAAAGATATTGAAGAGTGGTTCGCAGAAGCTTCAGATTCGCAACCTGTGATGACGGATGACGAAATTATTGATGCTATTTCTAACCCTGAACAAGAAGATGATATGGAAGTTACCTTCACCACAAACAGCTCAGTGAAAGCCGAAGATGCTTTAAAGGCTATAGATACAAGTATCTGTTGGGCAGAGGAAAATGATGCTTTGGAAAACACATTGCTGACTTTAAGGAACTTAAGAGAAAATATTTTTAAGAAAATATACTATAGCAAGAAGCAAGCCAAAATTGAACAATTTTTCGATACAGCACCATCTTCCTCTTCCGCAATTGATGAAGAAGCTTTAAAAGTTTAGCATAAGATACAAAGTACATACTGTCAGTATTGATAAGACAAATGGTTCCTATTTTATGTACATACGAGTACATATATGTTGAATTAACTTACCTATATTACCTACTTTTAAATTCTTTGAATGTGAGAATTTTTCGATAGAGTATTTTTCCCATATAAATCCAGTAAACCGGCAGTTCCAGTAATCCGGCATAGGGGAAAAAATTTGGGTGCCGGATTATCGAGCACCTACTATACTGAATACGAAAAAATGCGATGTAATCTGAAAAGTGTTCTCAAGAAAAATACATCCAAGTTTTCTTTCACGATAGATGGATGGTTCGCGCGCAACAAATGTTCATATTACGGAATAACTATACATTATATAGAAAAATCAAGGAATACATATGATTTCCACAACTTTGGGTGTCGCTGCCTCATTCGGGAAACATGCCGGGACAGATATTGCTTAAATTTTTGCTACTACAGTCGAAGATTTTGGAATAGTCGATCAAATCATGGGTGTCACAATGGATAATGTATCTGCCAATTCCCCTTTCATGTCAGAATTTTAGGTTTTAATGACGAGAAGAGGTTCGCCATTTAATTCGGTGAACCAACATTTTCGTTGCTTATCTCATGTGATTAATTTGGGAGTGGGAGTGGGAGTGATGAAGACCAAAAGTTAAAATCGTTGTCAGACTCAGAAGAAGGTGATGCAAGCGAAGACGAGTGTGGTCCCTCTAATGGCAGCAGCATGTCTCCTCTCATTTATAAAACGAGACCTTAGACATATTTATAAAATGCCCCACGAAGACCAAAGCTCCAAACTTAAGGTTATGAACTTCGAAAAAACAAGAAATGATAAGTGTTTCTATCTATTTTATAACAGTGCAAAGGATTTTAACACAGAAAATATATATATCATTCAATAGAAAATAACTTGAACCACAAATTGTCAGAATGCCAAAAAACTATTTTCTTCAACATTTTTTTCTCTAAAGGATAATAACATGAAAGCTTAACAGCAATGATGTACGGGGAGTGCAGTCTACTCGCCCACTTCGCGTGGGCTACGTACCTTTGTTAGTGCGAATGCTAGGCGAGAGGAGCGTTTTGTCAACTGCAGCATATTACCTAGTTTTACCCTATCCTGAAATTATCTTTTTGGTAGGACACAACAAAATATGTGCAAGAGGACGAGGTGGTTTGCGACTCAGGGAATGTTATGTGTATAAAATTTTATGCATAATTTTAAGAATTCACGATCTTATGCGACTGAAACATATTTTTGTTTACATATTTTAACTTGATTCGTCGCATTGGGGATTCATCGATCTCGCAGTAACTTCGCGATATGATTTTATACGCCCTTGAATTCGTTATCCGCCTCTTCGCGCTGATTCGACGGTTTTGAGCAGATTTGTATTGCTGGTATTTATTCCCTTTGGAGCACTAGACCGGCTGTTTCGGTATAAGTCCAGTCCGTTTTCAACATCGCAGCATGAAAGTTCGTTTTCGTCTTTACAAAACTCAAGTTGACTTAGAGTGACTTATAATTTGAAAAATTAGTACTTTTTGGATAGTCCAAAAAAACGAAATTAAAATATCAATTTGTGGACAAGATAAGTGATTGAAATTGAAAGTTAAGGTGATTATTTTCTACTTCCATACATCTGCACATTTTTAGTCCTTTTGAGTGCATTACAAAACAAGGCGATCACCGAAATAACGAGATTTTCAATAATAAAAATTGAATAAGCGCGTTAATTTAAATCTAGCGATGGCTTAATGAACTAAACAGAGTATAGTATAACATGTTTTTCTACAATACACAAACTTCGAGTCATTTTTTCACAATCACATTTTATGATATTTTTCTTTGCACCAACAAAATAACAAAATTGAGGTACGTTAGTGTAAGGGTAAAATCAGTTGATGATTTTGAATTTTAGTATTTTCAGTGAATGACCCAAACGATGACCTAAACAAAGAATTAATTCGATAAAATTGATTAATAATTAGATGATAAATTGATTTTGAATAAATAACTTTTCGATTGCTTCGTCTTTTCTAGTCTCGACGTTAGATACACTCATATTTTAGTATATGCAATTTTATATATACATATACTGAGTTTTAAAATAATTTGTAACATACTTTAACCTGCAATATATTTTTTTATATATAAGGAAGAAATTATCATAATAATAAGGACAGTTTTTGATCATTGCTTAAATTGATCAATAGAAGTCGGAATCTTCCCTCGCCTTGGTCAGAACCAAATTCTTTATTCAAGCGTTAAGTCGGTGACGAAGACGGCTCGTGCCTTGCCTATGTTACCCTCTAAAGTTTTTAACTTTACAATAGACATAGAATAGGAAGAATAACAAGTACGAGTGGTTAAAGAACGGAACCGAATTTGGACATTTAACGAAAACTGGGCGGTAGGGCAGAGAATTTTCGAAGATGACGGACGAAGTTCGTAGAACTCTGCCTTACCATACTTACGATCAATTCCGTGCCCGCCTAAATTTGGCGTCAGTGACAAAAGAATAGTCCATGAGTTCTCACTTGTCGTCATCATATTTATGAATTAGTCTTAAAAACTGCGTTTGAAACCAAGATCAAACTAATTACTCGTAGCCCTCACATGCCGATATTCAAAAAAGTCGGAGACAATTGGAAAAACATTGATTCCAGTGCAATTGAACTACATCCTGATTTCATAAAAGCACATGTTGTTGAAGCAAAAATTACATCTTTGTTAATGTTTTCTAAGGCACTACTGAACACAAGTTTTATAAGAAACGATTACCGTGAGTTGGTTGAACTCTGCGTAGTGGTTTTGGGAGGCAATACAGAAAAGAAATTAAAACTCAGGCCTCCTGGAGCTGTGCATCAGGCAGGATGGATGGCGAGAGCGATCTATTCTTTAAAAACGTGTTTACTTCAATCACAACTCAGAATGATTGCGGAAGACAAAAAGGCTCCACAAGATGTTTGTTTATTTATTGTCACGTCGTATGTTAAACCTTGGCTCGAATGAACAGTTGCAACTAAAGCACCTAACCAAAATTTGTCCTTCTTGAAGACGTTAGATGAGTACGAAAAAGATGACGCAACAATTTCTAAAGCTTCGTTAATCAAGTTTAGCCAACACTTGTGGTATTTGTGTGAAGAGACAGTCATATCATCACTTTTTTATGATGAAGATGATAAGGAAACTAAAATTAAAATGATTGCCAACCTACCAACGTTTTTGAGTGCAAAAACACTATGTTCCATCGAAAGAAGAACTGACCCAAAAGTTGTTCGGTAAGCAAGTTTTTGTGCTTGTTAACTTTTCTTGTTTTTTTTTTTTTTGTTTAGTAACTTTTTTTTTTAAGATAATACACTAGATGATTTTGTATCGGAAAAGTGCAAACAATTTCTATCACGACTTCAAGAAAATGTATCTCCTTGGGATGATAATGTAGCTTTTCTGGACGCTAAAAGAGGAATAAGTCATTTGAAGGTTGTAAATGATACTGCTGAAAGGGCTGTCAAAATAATGCAGGATTTTAAAGGACTTATCACGGCTGAAGAAGAACAAAAACAGTTCTTGTTGCGTTGTGTCCAGGAACATCGAAATTTGTATCCGGACTGTAAAATAAACTACCCTTAAGAAGAGTTACCATAAGTGACTTGTGTTATTTTTATAATAAAGATTAATGTCATCATGTAAGTTTATCTTATTTTAACACTTATTCACTTAATTTGTTTCATTAATATTAGTTGTAAAGCTGACCCAAATATCAGGACAAAATACGATTTTTAATAAACTTTGAATTGCAGGTAACTGACCTGCACAATAGTTGCCACCAAACATTGCAGTCATAATATGCATTATTTCAGGTAACTGAACAGCACAACTTTGAATAAATTTTGTAGGAATATTCTCAAGGTGAATACAAAAACGAATCTATTGAAAGAATGTTAAGTGGCCCAGAATGTTATATCAAAACGAAATATTTACCTTCTAGGAAAACTCTTTCTTAAGAGTGTAACAAGATATGTGTTTTAAGGTACAAAGGACTAAGTGAAATTTTTCAACATGTGCAAGTCACATTTACCATATACATATAGTACAGTTTTATTATAAGTAGTTAGGATTTTACTTAGTCAGGATAAGTTTTTGATAAATAGTTATTCTTAATTTCAGGTACTGACCTGCTCAATCGGTTGCTCCAATTGTTGGTGTGACAATTTTGTAATTTTTGACCCCGCGGGAGCTGAAGGATCAAAAAAGTAAATTGCATTTTAGTGTTGGATTGTAATGGAATTAGTACAATTAGTAGTAAATAAGCTAGTTTTAACGTATATGGTAAATTAAGGATAAAAATTGTAAGAAGAGGAATTGAAAATATAGTGTTGTTAAAGACACAACAGTCTTTTCAATGCAAGTAGTAGATAAGAAGAAACTTGGTCATAACGCGCGAAGCCTGCAACGCGCTGTACTGGCCCCAAGGCCGGAGATTCCAGTTACCCAGAAGCAGCCCAGTGAAAGAAGAAACCAGAAGCTCTCTCCGGAAACAAAATTAACAATAACTTCGGTGGTACTAGTTAACGACCTACTACAAAATAAGACCCTAATCTGGCTTCTTAGCTGGGCGGGCATCAAAACAAATTTAATAACCACAATACTAAAAGCAAAACCAATATCCGGCTAATGATAAGAAGTAGCAAAGGAGAACGAGGAGGTTGACTGTTTGATTGCTTGTATTTGAAGTTAACAAATAGCGATTGTATGTACATTTCAGTGATTGAAACGTAGAATTCCTCAACAGACAAAATGGAAGCCAACCTAATTGTTGACCGTGGACAGTACACCGTATAAAGCAGCAGCAGTATGAGCTGTGGTGAAAACATGTTGTGTTTGCGTTGAATGCTGTAAGTGGCAGCAAGAATATTTCCCAACTGTTGAAGCGTGTGAGTTAAAATTTTCGTTACATCTATTAATATACAAATGCAATTTTAAATTCGTTGATTTTGCGCAACTATTATTCGTTTTTATTCTTTTGCAGTGTTGGATTGATTGGAAGGCTGCTGTGAAAAAGTACTACGGCCAAAAACAAGCTTTTCCGACACAAACTGGAAATTTACAGGTCATTGAAAGTCCAATATGTTGTTAGTCGGCCACAACATAGTTAAATACCCCTAGGAACATAAATCTCTGTTGGTTCCCAGGTGCACAAAGTACTCAAAATTTTGGGTTCAAAAAAAAAAAAAATAAAAAAATAATTAAAAATGTCGCAAATTCTCCACATCTTTCTTGCTTCTCAACATTCGACACTTCTTTGCTGCTTTTTTCTTATCAGAAGAATTTTGAGAAAAACATTGCAAAATATCAACAAAGCGCACTGGTCAAAATAATTGTTTGTCGCCTTTCACGAGTGCCATGATACACTGCAAGACACTAAAAGAAATTATAAATTATGAACATAGTTGTTGTAATATTGTAAATTACGCCACCTAGTTTTTGGTGTAGTTCACATAATTTTTCTTTTACTATGTAGCGTCGACTGAGTGCACGCAACAGGCGTGAGTTATGGTCTCGCCAACGCCATCATCAACCAGTAAGTAAGCAGTTATGGTCTCACCAACATCATCATCAACCAGTAGGTAAGCCAAAGTTCATCAACCAGTAGGGTCATAGACGGTGACTGATCGATGAACCCGAATACCGATGAACTCAACAAATTTCCCGTACATCGTTCCGATTTTCATTGCCGACTTTACAAACAATTTCGTCGATCGATTATGCCAAGCCGATGAACTTCAATTGCAGAATACAGACTACAATTTCCCTCACAACGATCGGAAAGACAAAATCCGTCGTCTCCGCAAAATTTGGAAATAAAAAAGAAACAACTCATCGAAGGAAGACAGTCGTAATTAGGTGATTACTTTGACAACATAACAAGAAGAAACTCTAATGAAAATAAAAAATAAAAATTAGTTGACTCGAAAAATTTTAATTGTGAATTAGAATCTTTAACTTAAAAAAAATTGAATTGATTCGAAAATTTGTAAAAGTGTGAATTTAAAGTTGAATATTGAATTGTTAATTAGAAATTAAAGAAAATTGGATTTATTTTGAAATTGTTGTTTTGAAAATCCTACCCAATTGGTGATTTAGTAAACCTAACCTAACTTAACTCGTGCAACCAAGCGCAGATAAGTTAAATAAGTAATAAAAACCAGAACCACATGTCGGAAATTCTCCGAGGCCGCGTGGGATAAAAAATAAGGAAAAATAAAATAATTATAAATAGCTATATGTGAAATAGTTGATGAATATAGCCAGAGTAAATTACTCAAGATGGAAAATAAGACTCATGAAACTCTTGCAAATGAAGAAATTGATGGAGCAAGCAACATGTGCTCAGACAAACGACGATGAAAAGAATTGGGCAGAAAAAGGTGTAAAGGCACAATAATGCATATATGAAGATACTAAAAGGCACGCTGCAGAACAAACTAGTCAAATTATATTAGAATTAAGAAAAATTAATAGCATTATAGCAAGAAAATATTAAACGAAATAAAAAAAATTAATTTCCATTAAAATTAAATTATGAGTTCTTAAGCTGGATTCACTGGTCCGTTCGGCGCGTGCGGAACTGTTTTTTTTATATTGAGTTTTGACAACTCACATGCCGTACTCATTTTGCGGCGAATTCAGTTTTCTCTCTGCCAAAGTTGAACCAACTTCAACTTTCGTGCGGAAGATTTTTGTTTTTCACCGTGAATGTGTTCCGCGTCGCGTCGTTCAGTTTGTGGATTGTTCTAAAAAGTACGGCAGATTCATGACGAACGAATGAACCATGACCCAAGACACTCTCTTCGCGACGAATTTTTTCTGCATGCGCCGAACGGAACAGTGAATCCAGCATTATTCGTGTTTAAGCTTATTTGCTTCCTTTTTCTAAAAGTTGTAATTTAGAACTTGATTCATTATAAAGGTAATTCCGTACGAAAAATAAGACTCATGAAACTCTTGCAAATGAAGAAATTGATGGAGCAAGCAACATGTGCTCAGACAAACGACGATGAAAAGAATTGGGCAGAAAAAGGTGTAAAGGCACAATAATGCATATATGAAGATACTAAAAGGCACGCTGCAGAACAAACTAGTCAAATTATATTAGAATTAAGAAAAATTAATAGCATTATAGCAAGAAAATATTAAACGAAATAAAAAAAATTAATTTCCATTAAAATTAAATTATGAGTTCTTAAGCTGGATTCACTGGTCCGTTCGGCGCGTGCGGAACTGTTTTTTTTATATTGAGTTTTGACAACTCACATGCCGTACTCATTTTGCGGCGAATTCAGTTTTCTCTCTGCCAAAGTTGAACCAACTTCAACTTTCGTGCGGAAGATTTTTGTTTTTCACCGTGAATGTGTTCCGCGTCGCGTCGTTCAGTTTGTGGATTGTTCTAAAAAGTACGGCAGATTCATGACGAACGAATGAACCATGACCCAAGACACTCTCTTCGCGACGAATTTTTTCTGCATGCGCCGAACGGAACAGTGAATCCAGCATTATTCGTGTTTAAGCTTATTTGCTTCCTTTTTCTAAAAGTTGTAATTTAGAACTTGATTCATTATAAAGGTAATTCCGTACGATTGTTTCACGAATGTTCCTCCCCCGTGACAAGTAAGAAGTTTCATTGATTACATCATTTGTTCCACCGTGTGATGGGATTTGAGTGACTGGAGGTGCAGGCTGTTGGATTATAGCGAATATATACTTTAAGTGAAACAACTCTACTTTTAACAGAGACATTTTTCATTTGACTTGCATAAGGATAAGCGGGAGTGACGTTATGCAACATAACGCAACCACAAAAATTACAAGAAGTTTCTGCAACAAATGAAACTTCAAACATGAAGTTAAACTTGTTGCATAAATGTTCAGTATTGAACATAGTAACAAAAAATGGGTAATAGTCACTGTCAAAACAACAGAAATCAATACTGAACAAGAAACGTATGGGACGCCATGATCAGACGTCGCTTGAGAGAAGTCAACTGATAACAGTCGGCTGACCACACATCGACCAATGAATGATCGACAGAGGGACGTCGTGAAGAGAAATCGCATTTTTAAGAGGAAGTCGCAATTTTACCATGAACGAGTCAATGAAAAGAAGTCGCAATTTTACCACATGAACGAGTCAGTCGTGGAACGAATGATGAAGTGAACAGGCGTCATAAGGGATTTTCAAAAAGATTAGCCATAAACAAAGAACATAAAATTAGTGAACAAATCAATAGAAATTAATAAACAAAGCACAGCATAAAAATTAGTGAACTGTTGAATTATGCAAAAATCACATGTCTGGCAGCACTAAACTAATCTCTGTAGGTACGCATCCCAGAGATCAGTTCAATGCATAGCGTAGGGGAAATATTAGGGGTAAGTGCATCGGTCATTTACCCACGCGAGCATCTTATTTTTTCTCTTAACCTTCTTCTTCGATTAGCCGCCTTGATGTGCACATTAATAAACCGTTCTAATTCGTAATTAAAAGTGTTCTTGTTTTATTTAAATTTCCAATAGGTTATGGGCCCAGAGTCCAAAATTGTTTAATTGTAAATGTGAAAATAATAATAGTGTCATATTAAAATAATAATAAGTACTTCAAACATAATAATAATAAGTACTTTAAACATAATAATAATAATACGTGTAGAGATAAATAATAGTAGGTGCAAAACTATTTTATTTTGTACCAGAAAAACATACGTAAGTACGTGTAGCAAATAAAACTGTGTGTGTAGCGTGGGGTGATATTTTTTCTGGTGCTCGCTCAATTTCTTTTAATTTATTTAAATAAATAAAAAAAAAAAAAAAAAAAAAAAAAAAAAAAAAATTAATAATTAATTAATTCTAATTTATTTAATTGTTTCAAATTTATTTTATTTAAATATTCAAATCAGTTTATTAGTTTAGGTGTGTATTAGTTTATACGATTGTGTGCGTAGCGTGGCGTCAGTTATTTTGTCTTAATAAAAGCTGTGTGCGTAGCGTGGCGTCAGTTATTTTGTCTTAATAAAAGCTGTGTGTGTAGCGTGGCGTCAGAGTTGCTATTTTAATAAAAAAATATCGCGTTCTAATTTTGCTTAAATTTTTTAATTAAACTAATACTTGAAAATTTGAAAAAATTAAAATATTGAACTAATATCTACAAATTTTACACAATGAATTCGACACGCGTTAAAAGAAATATCGAACCATTCGACGGTTCAGATTATATAGTTTGGAAAATTCGAATGCGTGCTCATTTGAAAGAACTTCAACTAATTAACGTAGTTGATGATGTGATACCAGAAAATAAAACAACTGAATGGAACAGTTCAAATGACAAGGCAGTGAACGAAATAATGGACTATTTAGCAAACTCGCATATTGGTTATGTTAGCGGTGAAAATCCAATAGCGAAAGAAGTATTTCAAAAATTGGACAATACTTACGATAGAAAAAGTCAAGCTACACAAATGGTTCTTAAGGGAAAACTAATTAATTTTAAATTAAAGGACGGTGTTGGTTTAAAAGAGCATTTCGGGGTTTTTGAAAAACTAGTGTCAGATTTAATTTCCTCTGGTGGGAATTTGTCTGAAAATGACAAAGTGACTTATTTGGTACACAGTATGCCAAAAATGTATGACTCGGTATTGGATGCAATTCGCACTTTATCCGATGAAGAGATGAATTTACAATTTGTAAAAAATCGTCTTCTTGACAAAGAAACTGCACTTAGAGAATCAAGTAGTGATACAAGTTCAAAAGTGTTATATACGGGGACCGATCAATTATCCAACCGAGTTCAAAATTTCAACAAAACTCGAGGACGAGGTTCATTCAGAAGGACAAGAGGACGTTTTAATCCAAGGAATAATTTCCATAGATCTCGGAATATAGACAGAACAAATCAACCGAAAAATAGAAGAGAATGTTATTTCTGTGGAAGAGTCGGACACTTTGTAAACGAATGCAGATATAAGGCACGCTACGAAAATCACCTGAAATCAACAAAATCTAGGAACGGGCCAGCTGCACATGTCAGTTCAGAATTATGCAAGGAAGCAAATTTTTCTTCGAGCTATTTCGCCGGTATGGCTGGTAACATAGAATCAGCCAAATTAAATGGAGCTGAATTTATTATTGATTCTGGTGCCAGCCACCACATAATCAACGACGACTCCTTTTTTGAAAATTATTTGGATTTGAAACCACCAATTCAAATTCAAACAGCAAAAATAAATTCATACATTTATGCCACTAAAGAAGGTACTGTTAGGATCATATCTAATACCGGAAAACCAAGGAATATTGGAAGGAGTTCTATACTGTCCAGAGGCACCAGTAAACCTCATATCAGTGAGGAAATTTCAGATGGCTGGTTTTGCAACTACTTTCAATGCTGATGGCTCAATAAGTATAAAAGGTAATGACAAAGTTATTATGATAGGAAAATTAAATAATAATTTACCAAACCTAAAGTTAAATTTAATAAAAAGAAAGACTTTTGCCAATATTTGTAATTCCAAAAGTAATTATGATTTATGGCATAAACGATTAGGTCATATTAATATAAACAAGTTTAATGAATTAAAGAACAAAAAAATGTTTTTTGATACAAACATAATTGAATTAATCAAACCAAATGATAAAAATTGCGAAGCCTGCATTTTTGGGAAACAGGCAAAATTACCTGCAAAAAATACAAAAGACAAAACATATATAAATAGACCATTGTTAAATATACATTCAGATATATGCGGCCCGATCACTCCTTCTTCACTAGATAACAAAAATTATTTTATAATTTTCAAAGATGAATATACACACTACTGTATTACATACATAACAGCTTATAAATCAGATTTGCCCTCAGTATTTAAAGATTTTGTTCAAAAGAGCCAAGCAAATTTTAATTCAAAGATTGTTCATTTATAAATAGATAATGGTAAAGAATACATTTCGAATGAAATGAAACAATATTGCGTCAACAATGGTATTAGTTATCACTTAACTATTCCCCGTACCCCACACCAAAATGGTGTATCTGAAAGAACAATTAGGACAATTACAGAAAAAGCTCGAACGTTATTAATCGACGCCCAATTAAGTCAAAAATTTTGGGGTGAAGCAGTGCTAACTGCAACATTTTTAATCAATAGAGTACCAACAAGGGCATTAAAGGGTATTGAAACTCCTTATGAACTCTGGCATGGTAAAAAGCGACAATTAAAATATTTAAAAGTTTTTGGATCCACCGTTTATGTTCACAATAAAGTTAGGACAACAAAATTTGAATCAAAGTCTTGGAAGGGTATATTAGTGGGGTATGTTCCAAATGGGTATAAAGTTTTCAATCCTGAAACTAATAGATTTATAAATGCAAGAGATATCATTGTTGATGAAATATCGTATTTAACAACAAGGCCAAAAATTATTATAGATGAATCAGAAAAGTCAATTGAGCCAACGAAATGGTTAAATGATATACCTGGTAAAAGCGAACCAGATGAATTAGTAATACCTGACAATAGTAAGTCAGAAGAACCAAAACTGAACAAATTATTACCTGACAAAAGTAAGTCAGAAGAATCAGAATTACCTGGTATTAGTATACCTGACGTAAGTGAGTCAGAAGAATTAGATTTGTGTGAAAGTAGTAAGCCAGATGATGTAAATATACCTGGTACTTGTAAGCCAGATGAAATATTTAAAAGAAAATTAAATAATTTGTCTGATAATACCTTAGATGAACAATTTCAAAATAAAAAATTTAAAGTTAATAATGAACAATCAAACTCTAGTAGTGATTTAAGAAGGAGTGATAGGTTTAAAAATAAACCAAAGGTATCATATGATGATAGTAATTGTATTTATGATCATATAATTTATCGAGCAGAATCTTTTGCCAGTGATCTTCCAAAATGTTTTCAGGAAATTAAACTTAGGGCTGATCGAGAGCACTGGGAACGAGCTGTCCAGGATGAGCTAGATTCACTTCAGGCCAACAGGACGTGGACTCTAGTACAAAAGCCTAGAGATAAGAATATTGTTGACTGCAAATGGGTATTTACTATTAAAACTGATGAACTGGGGGATCCTATTCGTTACAAGGCTAGATTAGTGGCTCGCGGTTTCAGTCAGCAATATTTAGTTGACTATAATGAAACTTTTGCTCCCGTAGCTAGAATTGCAAGCTTTCGATTTTTACTTGCATTTTCAAACCAGCATAGTTTATTAATAAACCATATGGATGTAAAGACAGCCTTTTTGAATGGTGTGTTGAAAGAAGAAATTTTTATGAAAATTCCTGAAGGAGTTAAATGCAACAATAATTTAGTTTGTAAATTAAATAAAGCTTTGTATGGATTGAAACAATCTGCCAGATGCTGGTTTGAAACGTTTGAAAAGTCGTTGTATCAACTAGGATTTAAAAGTTCATCAGTGGATAGATGTGTTTACATTCTAGATAAAGGCAATATTTCAACAAATATCTATATTATACTTTATGTAGATGATTTAATAATTGCATCCAAACATATTACAGAATTGAATAAGATTAAAAATTTTTTGACAAATAAATTTCAAATGACAGATTTGAAAGACATTAAATTGTTTCTTGGAATAAGAATCTTAAGAGAAAATGGAATTATAAGTTTAGATCAAACTTCCTACATTAATAAAATTTTACGTAAATATAATATGTTTGAATGTAAACCAAATAAGACTCCAATCATAGAAAAGATAGAGTATGATAAGTTAGATTCTAATGAACATTATAATGCACCTTGTCAGAATCTACTAGGCTGCATCATGTATTTGACAGTTTGCACAAGGCCAGATTTAAGTTTTGCAGTTAATGTATTAAGTAGATTCGTAAACAAAAATAATAAAACAGTTTGGCAATATTTGAAAAGTGTGTTGCGGTATTTAAAGGGAACTTCCGATTTAAAGCTAGTTTACAAAAGAAATTTAGGTCAAAATTTTGAAATTATAACGGGCTATGTGGATTCTGATTGGGCAGCTGATAAAATAACTAGGATAAGCACTACAGGTTTTTTATTTAACATGTATAATAATTGTACTGTTTGCTGGAATACGAGAAAACAACGATCAGTTGCCGACTCATCTACGGCTGCTGAGTATATGGCTCTGTATGAGGCGGCAAAGGAGGCATTGTGGTTGAAGGCGTTGGCAGAAAGTGTGAATATGGTTATAGGCAAGGTTTTATTGCTCGAAGATAATAATGGATGTATTGCAATAGCAAATAATCCCGGCAGTCATAAATTAACTAAACATATACATAGATATTAAATACCACTATTCTAGGG
This sequence comes from Chrysops caecutiens, assembly GCA_963971475.1. Lineage (NCBI taxonomy): Eukaryota > Metazoa > Arthropoda > Insecta > Diptera > Tabanidae > Chrysops > Chrysops caecutiens. The sequence continues at coordinate 60,789,707 of OZ020568.1, forward strand.
AACAAGTAGAGAAAGGTAACATAAAATTACACCACATTTCAACGCAGGAACAAGTAGCTGATATCTTGACGAAATCTTTGGGACCAACCAAATTTTTAAGATGCCGAAAACAAATGGGCCTGGAGTGATCACTTTGTATAACATATCATAGTTTTAACATTTACTTATATATATATATATATACAGAGTAATGCGAATGTAGAGATTTAAATTTTAAGTTTAATTTAATTGGTCTGATTAGGTTTTCCTGGGTTTCCCTAATCCTCGCAACAAATGTTGGGCCATGTAATTTTCCCAGAGCGACATCAAGAGGGCTAACTGAGATTAATTATATATTAGTTTTATATAATTTTGTTGAGAAATGATTTTTGAGGGAGCGTGTTGAATTATGCAAAAATCACATGTCTGGCAGCACTAAACTAATCTCTGTAGGTACGCATCCCAGAGATCAGTTCAATGCATAGCGTAGGGGAAATATTAGGGGTAAGTGCATCGGTCATTTACCCACGCGAGCATCTTATTTTTTCTCTTAACCTTCTTCTTCGATTAGCCGCCTTGATGTGCACATTAATAAACCGTTCTAATTCGTAATTAAAAGTGTTCTTGTTTTATTTAAATTTCCAATATGAACAAATTAATAGAAACTTTAAATTCAAAGAACAAAAAATATTTTGTAACGTAATGAACTACATTTAAAGAAAGTGAACTGTAAAAATCAATAAAACCTAAATTGAACAAATTATCATGATGTAAATAACCTATATAAGATTTGTTTAATTTTTTTCGAGGTATTTAACTTCGTCTAACACACAATAAACTTCCCATAAACATTTCCAACAACTAACAATCACGTTGATTTCTATCAACGTGATCAGAAACCAATGATTCTAAATTTTCCGATGCCGAGTTAATGTCCCCAACTTGCTTCGCTGTTTCCTGCTTTCCGATAAAATAATTGAAATCACTACCTACTTCAGCGAATTTTCACTTCATCGAACTCCAATAAACTTTTATTTTGATTAATCAACAAATTCTAACTTCAACAAATTCTGATGATCAAATCAAATAAAAAATATATTTAAGTTAGAAAATTTTGAGAAATTAGTCAGTCTTAACACCAGCATCAATACGACAACTCTGAAGAGTTAGTCCATGTAAAAAAGACGGTTCTGAAGAACATTTCTTTGTTAAATAAAAGCCTAAGTTTTATGAAAAAGGGACAAAGTGTTTTATTTTTTTATCCGAAGATAAAAAGGAATCTTCAATTGGTGCACTCGGTAGGATCCTTTTCTAAAGAACAAGGGTCCAGTGATCGAACATGATAAATTCTAATTGTGACAAAATTTTTTTTTAAGTGTTAATTTCCGAGACAGTTCAATTGAAATAACGACAACTGACAGTTTAGAAATTCAAGTGTATTCAAGAAACAATAGTTCAATGATAAAAACCAAACACACGAATAATAAATTGCCAGAGCTTGACTAGTTTACCAACTTACTACCTTTTCAAGCTGGACACGGTTTTCCTAAACCTACCGGCAATTAATAAAAACAAAAATTTTAATAAAGAAAGAGAAAGTAATTCATAAACAAATCTAACCAAATTAAATCGACTAAATCAAAAGAACAAGAAATTTTGCATGAAAAAAACCCAGAGAGTCAGTGTTCGACCAACACCGAAGAATCAAAACTAACATGGAAGATGCAAATTTACAAAATTTACAACAGTTAGTCCAACAAATGCAAGAACACCACCAAAGGGAAATACAAGCCCTAAGACAGCAGATTCAACATCCTCAAAGAGTTTTTGAACTAACACCAGACCAGGTGATTAAAAAGTTCCAGTGTGTGAAGACCTTTACAAAAGCCGAAAAACGAATAATAAAATCAGTTCAAAAATCCTGCTTCTCTTATGAATATACTTGTTTAAAAAAGAATGAAGCATTGTTAGAAAAAGATTGCTTAGCATCACTAGACCCTTTTGTTGATGATGAAGATGTTATTTGAGTTGGAGTTCGGCTTCGCAAATCATTAAAAACTTATTCTGCTCGACAACCCATTGTCTTGCCACGGTCTCACAAGTAAACTTATTTAATAATAAAACACTTCCACGTACTAAATCATTATTCAGGTGTACAAAATGAGTTATTCACAAATGCATACCTTGTTTCCGTTCAAAACCTCGCATGAGCACCTACGTATAAAATGGGAAACTTACCTGAAGTAAGAGTTCGCGAATCTCGTCCATTTAACAATGTGGAAGTGGATTATTGCGGGCCATTTTTTATAAAAGAAGAGAAATTGCGTAATAAGAAATACATAAAATGCTATGTTGCGATATTTTTTTGTCCTTAACACCGGGACACTTTTTAATCGGTGATGCTACGAGAAGTCTTCCTGAGACTTCATACAAGTCATTACCCGAAAATCGATTAAATGCTTGGGAAAAAATAAAGAAAATCAAACAAGAATTTTGGAAAAGATGGCATAAAGAATATTTAAATGAACTAAATATTCGACACAATAAATGAATAAATGTTCCACAGGGAAAAAAGTATCTATTGGACAACTCGTTATCTTAAAACAAGATAAAATACCCAGCCTTAATTGGAAAGAATCACTGAACTCACTGAACATTGAAGACACCAAATGGGTTTCTGGCAGTTCTGGCAATTGAGGATAATCATAAGCTTTGAGCGAAATAAATTGCAGCAAATCTTTCATACGCTTACATACTTCAAACTACTGCTTTATGTACTACTAACTGTTTGAATTACACTACTTAAAACTTAAGCTTAAAATTTATATTTGTCAGTCATTTTAAATTGAAATTAGTAACAGTATTATAGTTGTGGATGCTTGAGATATGTATGTATAATCATAGATTTCCTTGAACAATGTATAAAATCTATGTAAGATCAATAGATCGAAACTCGCTCAAAAGAGGGGTATATATGGTGTATGTAGGGGATTAATTAACTAAATGAGCAACTAAAATCCATTAACTTAAATACATCAAAATGCGTACCCTTTCGACCTTTCCTGAGTTCAACGTTGATTCATAAAAATGCTTACCTTTTGTTGATTTCGATTTTTCCCAGAGTTCGATTGACCCAAATATAATTTTTCAAAATATTTACCTTTTGATGACTCTCAATATTTTTATACTTATAATTTTAAAATGTAATTTTAATTATGCTTAGTCTTAAGATATATTTTGTTATAAATAAGAACAATTTTTGGAATAATAAATCAGTTCTGGATCAGACTCAAAAGCATAAACATTGAGTTTTTGTTCGAAGACAGCCAATTGAAATCGGCATCTTGCCTCGCCTTAACAAAAGAAATTTACCTAGACGGCGATTAAGACGACTCGTGCCTCGCCTATTTACATATATCCAAGTTTAAACATTACAATGGTGATGCGTTATCGCAATTCCATCATGGGTGGTCGATCACGCCATTGTTTACAATTAAGGGTGCGTTAATTGCAATTTCAAAATGGATGATCGATCAAGCCATGATAAACCACCAATCAAAATCGAGAGAAAAATTCGCGACCCTTTGAGGAATGGACAGACTTAGTTTTAGTTTTAGTCAGTTAGGTACCAATCTTCATGGCGTGCGGACGGCAGCCAGTCTAACTTAAAAAAAAAAGCTGAATTTGAAATAACAATTAATTAATGCAGTAATACGAATAATTTTACATAAACTAACTTTTTTCATAAGAACGAAACGCGTTAAAAACAGATACTTGAAATAAATGTGTTGGGTATCTATACAAAAGTTTGTGAAATTAAAACAGACGTGCCAAGAAGTTTTACAAGAAAATTTCATCAATTCAAGCTCTATATATATACATAATATATATTATATATTTTAAAAAAAAGTTTCCTGTAAAAGAGGTAGCAGAATTACATAAATTAAGAAATTAAGCACTATAGGATCCTTGAGGGTAAAAGAAAAAATATTGCTCGAGTATCATAGAGCAACTGTTAATCACAAGGAAGTCAAATAAAAAATTCTGGGATCTTTTGAACTCTTTTACACCAAAAATAAAAGTCGAATGTAATGACATTGACCTATTCACATGGACAGAATGCCTACGTTGATGCAGGCTTCGCTCGTGACGGGAGAAAAATTCGCTCTCTTGCCTATCAATTTGCCGAGAATCTTGGGATCAACCATAAATTTTCCAAGGAAAAAGAAATGGCAAGGCAACAGTGGCTAACCTCCGTTCTAGAGAGGAATAAAAATGAGTCCTGCACCATGTACTCTCCACATTGCAATAATAGTGGAAGAAAAATAATTCGAAAAGAAAATCAGAAAAAGCAATGAAAACATAAATGGTATCCCTCCCACACGGCATGGCGTCTCTCCCACACTATGTGGGAGAGATGGCCCGTTGACGACTTCAACTTTTAATTTTCTCTTTTCTTATCAGTATGTCGTAGGACAAAAATTTTAAAATTAAAACATAATATTGCTGCTTCTTAAAAATAAAAAATAAATGATTTAATTTTATTGCAGTTTTTCTATTTTTTACCCCATTCTACAAAAAGTATGGCGTCTCTCCCACTTTTACTATAGAATATGCGTCGAACTCAACCTCTCTCCTGCTGTTCCCTGAGCTGAATAGATTCCCATATCAAACCACACATCTTATAGACCTCATAATGCAAATTTACTTCGAAAAGATCCTGTCGTAGCTAATTTATTTCAACATCTACAATAGTAGTATAATAACGAAAAGAAAAATATACAGATTACAAATTAATGACGATAGTTTCTTTCACTTGTTAATTGAATGTAAAAGATATGATGAAACAAGAACTAAGCTAATTCCCGAACTTTACAGTAACCATAATAAATTACATCAGTTCCTCTTGTTGCTAAGAAACTTAAATGAGTCAGTGTCAGAAAAATTGTAAACCTTATTCATATTGTTCTAGATTAAGTCGAGAAAATAAGAAATTTAAAGAAATAGTTTACTTTGCTAAAAAAAAAAAAATTAAATAATAAATACGTATTTGCGCAAAACTCCTTCTTGTAAAATCTCTGCACGAATTAAACAAGAATAAAGAAACTATACTTTAAGATTCGTATTGCGTTACCTACATGAAACGCTGCTTAACGCCAAACAAATAACTGTTCGTTTAGGTTCCTCGCAACAGGGGATTTGTTATATAATAACATGTGAATGATTTCTTCTGTGGTAATGGGGTAATGACCTAGATCAATAACTCACATTGACGGAAGTAATTATCCACAGGTAAGTTTCCGCTGACACAATAATTGAGTTACGCAGTCAGCGCTAAAAACTAAAAAAAAAACCTGGAAAATGAAGTGAAGAAGTAACATAAAAGTGGCATGAAGGTAACAAGATGAAAGTAAAGATATGTTTAACATAAATTAGGAGGAAAATTGGAAATTGAAATGATCAAAGTGGTTAATAAATTAATAACTGTTATGAATAGCTAAGTGACTCGCAATAGTGTAAGAAAGGTACCTGTAAGAAGTAAGTGCATCCAAAAGAAAATTTGAGAAAGATAAAAATAACAAAGAAATAGAAGAAAATGAAAAAAAAAAAAGTGATAGTGTCGAGCAAGTCATTCGCAAATGTATTGGAGAGGTCGTTTGAGATCCAGCACAGCATAATCCCCAGCGGCAGAAGCATCAACTGCAGCAGCGTCAACATGTCAACATCATCACCATCAGCACGAACAACAGAACAGCAAGAAATCCCTTCACCGGTCAACCAAAAAATAGAAGAACCACCGTTACCAGAAGCACCGTCAGGACAAGAACAACCATCAGCTACATCAACACCAATAAGAACGGTAAGCTTTAGTAATAGCCTACATAGCACTTTAAACGATTTTGAGGAATTTCTCCAAAACTATTACACCGAGGATACAATTAGAGATAGTAACGTAAAGTGCCCTAATTCCGTCCACCGAAAATCTGTTTCGTTTAATTCGTTCACCACAAAAAGGTTATTGGATAAGATCAATATTTAAAAACTGATTCTGAAACAAAATTGTTACCAGAATCTAAAAATCTACTTTTTATTATTATTACTATATTGGAAATATTTAAAAAAAAATATTTTAAGTAAAAAAGTTCAAAATGGTCGAAGAGCCCTAATTCCGTCCACCTAACTTGCATGTTCCTAATTCCGTCCACTAGTGGCCCTAATTCCGTCCACCTAAAATCAACTTAAAAATTCGGTTTTTCATGGACTAGGAACTGTTTAAAGACTGAAAATAGTTAATAATAATGCAATAGAGGATAATGTAATATACAAAATATGGAATATATAATAAAAACTACACAATTTCTTAATTTTAAAAACGGTCGGAATTGCATTCATTCGAGCAAATATTGGTAGGACGGAATTAGGTGAAATTCGGCATTTTGCCTATGACGTACGTCGCAATGTACCTTGCCGGTAAGAAGTTTGAGACTATCATAATAAGGTTTTCTGCATCGGTTTTAAGTCTTTTTTTAATTATTGTTGTGTTCTATAATTATAAATAAATAAGAGAATTAAAAAGTAGGATTATTAAGACTGACGTAGTGATGTATATTACGAAATTATCAAATTTGGTGGCAAGTCTAATTCCGACTTTTTCGGGTACATCAAAATTCTTGGGTTCAAAATTTCTTGAGTTGCTGTGAACGGGTACTTGATTGTTTATCGGAAGATGAACAGAGCGTTTTTAATAGCTTAGTTATGACGCCTTTCCGAGGGGACGGGTTAGTCAGTTCACACAATATTACAAATTTTAAAGAGCTTAAAACAATTTTGAAAATAATTGCGTGCCGCGAAAACATATATTCAACAAACCAACGAGTTGCGTCAGGCCAAGCAAAGGCCCGGCGAAACTCTAGGGGAATTCGGGGTAAGGATCCAGCAACTTCTTAACACATGTAAGGCTAAAAGCGAAAAAAAAAGAAAAAAGATTTAGAAAATGCAGCCTTATTTTCATTTAGAACAGGGGTTGCTAATCCACATTTTGGTCAAGTCTTACTCAGTAGTGATGAAATGATAAAAAGTGCGGTAAAATACGAGGTTATGGAAACATATGCCAATTGTCAGTCCCCCACACCATCAGTTTCGTTTGTTGAATCTTTTAGTCCAGCAGAATCTTTGAAACCTTCTACACACACACACATCTCCCCAAGACCCTATTCACATCCACAAGATGCTATGACACTGCCATCACAAAACCATACCGGCCAACCAATATTTTCGGCCCCAGTACCTTTCAGAAAAAAATTTGTCTGTAGTTTCTGCAACAAACCAAATCACACCTACGATATCTGTCTAACGAGGAAAAGCACCCCTTTCTGCACCAAATGTAAAATCTATGGCCACGAGTATAACACTTGCCAACAAAATAATGATTACACTACCAGAACTCCAGAGCAAAACGTACGATAAATAAACCATAAAGGAATAGCGAAAGAAATCACCCACCATTTCGAAATAAAAAAAAACCAAGTAAAATGTGATTTCTGTCTACGAGTAGGACATGACATAAAAGATTGCTATACGAAACGAAGATGGGAAAGTAAAAACCAACAGACCCCATCGCGAAACTAGCTTCGTGGTCTAGAAAACACCGTACTAGAGACCAGAAGGAAGAACGGTGTAACTATCAACAGGAACAGAGACAAATTCACAATCTAAAAATGACTAATGGCCATGTTAATCTCCCGATTAACATAACCACGAAACCCCACACATTGTTCTTGCTCGATACAGGAGCTGATGTAAGCCTCTTAAAACAAAATGTTATAAAACCATCCATAAAAATAGAAAAAGAAAATAAACATGTTTTAAGTGGATTACATCAGAAAAAAGAATCGGAAGGTTCGACTACTGCAAAAATCCTGTTTCCAACTCCAATTCCCTTACAATTCCAAGTTATAGATTCTTCCCTAAATTTCGAAGCAGACGGTCTGTCGAAACATGCAATTATAATGGCCCCCGACAGCTGGTTCTTTTCGAAAACGAAGTAAATCTCCCTACCCAAAATAACACTGAACAAGACAAAAACAAAATAACTTTTAAAAATAAATCAAATGAAAAAACAAACAAGCGATCCCCATTGTCAGATGGCGTAGGGAAAAATCTTCGCGAAGATAGTAACAAATATGCCATAAATAGCGAGCTTCCGTCAACGGAAAAAAGGGCTCTAAAAACAACAACGTCAAGTATGTGGTCAAACTACCTCAATGAAGGAGGAAAAGAGTACTTCCTTGTCCAGCATAGGGCTTCTTCGCACAGAAGCTCCACGCGAGACATCACCTAATGAAGACCATATTCAAAACGAAATACTAATACCTGCTCGCACGGAGGTAATAGTCAAGTTGTTTGTTGATACGCCTGCTCAGGATGTAGTCTGTTTCTCGCAAGAAATAAGCCCTAGAATATACCTCGCTAACTCACTATGCTCAGTAGAAAATATATATATCAAAACAAGTATAATTAATTCAACGACAAGAGATGAGACACTGAAACATTTTACGCCAAGGATCGCCCCCTTCGAAGAGTTCTTCCACATAAACAACAATTCAATTTCTGGAAAAAGTTTGAACACAATCACAAATAAAATCTTTTCAATACGTTCAATTAATAATCGTAATCGTCCATGCAAAAGCCCATGGAACGCCCTTCTCCTTCTAGTACCAAAAAAATCAGCACCAGATGGCTCCAAGAAATGGAGGTTAGTAATAGATTACCGTAAATTGAACAAAATTACGACAGGCGACGCTTTCCCCCTGCCACAAAAAGAGGACATCCTGGATCAACTAGGTCATGCTCGATATTTCTCCATATCCCAAAGATCAAGTTAAAACGGATTTCAGTACTCCGGATGGACATTTTGAGTTTAAAAGAATGCCATTTGGTTTAACTGGAGCCCCAGCAACATTCCAGAAAGCCATGAATCACATTCTAACAGGATTAAATGGGATTGATTGCTTTGTCTATGATAGTAGTCCAGGGAAAAAATTTGCTAGACCACAATTTAAAGTTGAAAAAGGTTTTTGATAGACTAAGGGAATATCGACTTAACACTAGAAAGGCGGGAGCAGTCATTTGACTGCAATTTGAATTTAAATGTTGAATAATTGACAAACCATTTGACTTAACGTATTGAAACTTTGTGACTTTTATTAATATTAGTAGTTAAATGAAACTATGTATGATAATAACTCACATCGCTTTTGTTTATATTTAAAATCTTGATATACCGACAAAGACGGCGGCAGTCATTTGACGGCTGAGATCCGATAAGAGCTTATAACTGTATTGTGAGAGGGTAGAACATAAGGTAGGTACGTTTATCAGTTGTTTGTAGTTTGTTAGTCAAAAAAGTCAGTATTGTTTCAACTGCGCGTGAATTTAGTCGAAAATATTGTAAGTAATTTGTGAAAAATGTCTCGAAGGCTTCAGGATGAAGAAATGCATTCAATCTTGCAAAATATTCGTGAAGATGAATCGGATTGTGGCTCTGAAAGCGCAGAACGCGATAGTGACGATGATTGTGCGGTATCACTTTTCAGTTCGAGTTCCTCTACGGAAGAAAGTGACCTGGAAGATCAGGAACCTCTTGCAACTTTACAAAACGTTCACAGTTCGAGTTCTCGTGGCCATGGTCGTAGCTGTGCTCGTGGTCGTAGCTGTGCTCGTGGTCGTAGCTGTGCTCGTGGTCGAGGCCGAGGGTGGACTCATAGTTCAGATGATTCTGAGCTTCAAGGTCTAATCACTGCTACCGACGGTACGTCGTGGTCACTTCAAGTGGAGTCAACTGAAAGTGGTCGCCGAGCACTGCACAATATCATAACTGAGCAAGCAGGGCCCACCTCATATGCAAGAAGAAATTTCACGGGAAGTATATTAGATTCGTGGAGGCTTGTGATTGATGAATCTATATTGAGACATATTCAGAAATGTACTCAAGAAGAAGCTAATAGGCAACTAGGCCATAACAATTGGATACTAACTTTGGAACAGCTGGAAAGTTTTATCGCTATTTGCTATGCTCGAGGTGCCTACGGTGCAAAAAATGTTCCAGTAAATGAGCTATGGAGTAAAACTTGGGGAGTAAATTTTTTTCCAAAAGTTATGCCTCGTGACAGATACAAAGATATTATGAGGTTTTTGCGATTTGATCACAGATCTGAAAGAAGTTCACGACTTCAACAAGACAAATTTGCACTAATATCAGACGTTTGGAAGAAATTTATTGAGAACTGCTTATCTTGCTACAAGCCGGGAGAAAATATTACAGTAGACGAACAACTCTTTTCTACTAAGGTTAGATGCAGGTTTCTTCAATACATTGCCAACAAGCCTGATAAGTTTGGCATAAAATTTTGGCTTTGTGTCGATGTGGATTCAAAGTTTGTGCTCAACGGCTTTCCTTATTTAGGAAAGGATGAAAGCAGGCCACAAAACCAAAGCCTTGGTGAATCCGTTGTTATGCGTCTCGCGGAACCTTTTGCAAATACTGGCCGAAATATAACTACTGACAATTTCTTTACATCGGTAAGCTTGGCAAATAACTTGCTCGCAAAACGCACTACGATTGTAGAAACTATGAACAGGGCACGACGAGAGATTCCATCTTACGTCAAATCACTTCATATGACTTTGTTTGAAACAAAAATCCTGAAATCTGATAGATGTACACTCACAATTTATCAAGGAAAACGAAACAAGAACGTGTTATTGCTTAGCACGTTACATAACAATGTTGTAATAGACTCCAATCACCCAAAGAAAAAGCCAGAAACTGTGACTTTTTACAATTCTACCAAGTACGGTGTGGATGTAGCTGACCAGATGGCAAAAAAATATAGTGTCAAAGCGGCATCTCGAAGGTGGCCCGTACAGGTTTTTTTCAATATACTAGACCTAGCAGGGATAAATTCTTTCATTTTGTATAAAAAAATGTCAGGTACGAACATAAAACGAAGAAATTTCATAATGAGTTTAGCAAGTGAGCTTTGCGGCAAAGTAGAAATCGATGTCGGACTTTCTGGAACCCAACAATTGCCTGAAGAGTCTACACCTTCTACTTCTCGATCTTCTACTCAAAATCCGGAAACTCGGAAAAGGCGAGAATGTTATGTACAAAAGTGCAAAAATAAAACTAATAAAGTCTGCGACACTTGTAAAAAGCCACTTTGCGGCTGTTGTAATGTAAACAAAACGTTAAAATGTAAAAAATGTGTATAAATATTATAATTCATCATACATTAATCCCTGTTTTATTACAATAGTTACCATTTTTAACAGTTAAAATAAAAAAAAGATTTAATAAATTGGAGGAGTCATTTGACCGGTCGCCGTCTTTGTAGGTAGATAGATTTTCCCGACTTTCTAGTGTTAAACTCCAACCAGCGAATTGTCAATTCCTCAGGCGAGAGATAATTTATTTAGGACACAAATGCACTCAGGAATGAGCTCTACCAGAGCCACAGAAAACCAGCTGTGCTCAAGAGATTCAAGTTCCGGAGAATAAAAAACAACTGCAATCATTTCTTGGTCTACTTAATTTTGATAGGAAATTTATTCCCAACTTCTCTCGAATCGCAGCCCCAATGACAAGGTTACTACGGAAGGACGTCGACTTCCATTGGAGCGACGCTTGTGCCCAGGCTTTTAAACAACTCAAAGAATCGCTAGTATCACCTACGCTATTGGTTTATCCCGATTTTTCCAAACCTTTCCTTCTCACAACAGACGCGAGCATGGATGCCGTAGGAGCCGTACTATCACAAGGGGAAAAAGGAAAGGGTAGACCAATCGCCTACGCAAGTCGCACGTTAAACAAAGCGGAAAAAAATTACTCTACTATCGAGAGAGAACTGTTGGTTATAGTGTGGGCGGTGAAGAATTTTAGATGTTACCTCCACGGGAGCCATTTCACCGTCTACACAGACCACAAACCTCTTAAGGGTATGTATAATATGCAATAATATGCAATAATATGCACTTGCGCGATTCCATCAAAATTTGTCGGAATACGACTATACTATTGAATATGTACCAGGTAAGGGCAATACCAACGCAGACGCACTTAGGGCGGCCGTACACGGACTGCTCGAGCAGTTAACGGCTGAGCGACGTACACGGACCGCTCGAGCGGTCGGCGTCAACTGCTCGAGCAGTTGGTTGTTGGCTGCTCGAGCTGTCGCAACCAACCGCTCGAGCAATTGAATTTCTACCGCAGCCGAGTCATGGATTCTGACGAGGAAGCACTGCTTTTGCTACTTCTGCTCAAGCGGAGACGACGGTGGCGAAAAACGAGAAAATTTTGGGTTCATCCAATTTTGGAATTACGAGAACAACATGGACAATTCCATCATTTGTTTATGGAACTTATAAGTAATGAAGAACAATTTTTCAACTATTTAAGGATGTCATTGTCTTCGTTTGATGAATTGAATAATATACTAAAGTCTAAAATTAAACGTGAAGACACAATTATGAGGAGAAGTATCCAACCAGAAGAAAGACTAGCAGTAACATTGAGGTTCATAAAAATACATAACAATTATTTCAACATCGGACATTGCTGAACATGATGAAAGGTCTTCAAATTGAGAATTTTCGTCATCAGCCGCTGATTTAGAGGGGCCAGTCGCTGATGTAGAGGGGCTAGTCGCTGATGTAGAGGTAGAGGGACCAGTATAACCCCATTGTCCACGGTAATCATGAAACGGTGAATATTGTGATGAATATCCCCTGTCACCATAACTCGAATAATATGTGTGATTTGTCATCCCTTTAAAGTGTTTAAATACGTTAAGTATTTCTGTCTTAGCATCTAATTTATACTGCTCATTAATTTTTTTTAAAATCGCCAACTAATGATAGTAAAAATAATTTATCTTCATCTTCATTAGCAATGCGCAAATTCTTCAAAGCGTTTAGTTAATTTTTCAATTAAGACGTTATCATATGTGATTGTAGTATTTAATTATCTTTTGTTTCTTTCTTTGTTTATTTTATTTTGAAGATTTTCGCTTTCTTCGGACGTAATTTCAGCGTGCTCACTTTCTTGTAAACTGCTTGCTTTGTCGGGTCTATCTTCTATTATTGCCTTTAAAAAAGACATCTGCTGATAATATGCATATGGCCGAATGTTGAGGGCTGCTGAACCACTCTTTGGTTTTATTTTTTTAGCATATCTGGTGAGCCCATCTCTTAATGTTTTCCATTTTTTCTGTATCAACATGGCTGTAACATCAAAAAAATATTTATTGGTACAATTAATTGATTAAAAACTATGTTTTTACTTATTACTTACTTGTTTTACTTGGTATTTGGCAATTGGATGTACATTTATGGATTTGCAATATAGTTTTAGAATAGCATCAGCAACAATTGGTAAGATAGTGAGGGATGTTTGCAGAAATATATGGATACATATGAAGGATATGTGTATGGAACAACTCACTGAAGATAAATGGAAAGACCCAATAAATGGTTTCAAAAAAACTGCTAAGTTTGCGAACTGCCTCGGTGCCGTTGATGGCAAACATATTAGAATAATACAACCCGCGCTAAGTGGATCGTCATATTATAACTATAAAAATTATTTTTCGATAATACTTCTAGCAGTATGTGATAGTAATTACATGTTCACTTTCGTGGATATAGGCTCATATGGAACGCTGACACGACTATTTTCGAAGAGAGTTGTCTGTATAAAATGTTACAAGAAAAAAAGTTATATATAGCCCCACCTTCTGCAATATCGTAAAATGGACCTCTTTTACCGAATGTGATTATTGGGGATGAAGCGATCAGCTTGCAGGAAAATTTAATGCGTCCATATGGAGGCAAGAATTTACCAGAGAAAAAATTAATTTTTAACTATCGGTTATCACGTGCTAGGCGATATATTGAATGCACGTTTGGCATATTAGCTAATAAATGGCAGATCTTTCATACACCACTTAACGTCAGTGTTGATTTCGCAGTGGATATAGTAAAAGCATCACGTCTTCTTCACAACTACGTAAAACAACGAGATGGAAATAAATTTGAGGATACGTTTGAGGGTCTTCCTAACAAGGGTCTTCCTTCCTAATGCAATTTCATCATGCAGTCGACGGCTTGAAGCGGTCGCGACTGCTCGAGCAGTCGTGTGTACGGTAGCGAATGAATCATTATATTTCACCGCGCGGTCGCAGCTTCAAGCAGTCGGTCTCAACTGCTTGAAGCAGTCCGTGTACGGCTGGCCTTAGTCGTATACCCACTAACAAGGCATTTGCCATGACAAGAGTTCAAGCGAAAAGGAATGATGAGCAACGAGCGGTAACTAATGCCGAGATAGAAAACAAAAGCCTAGAAACAGACAACGCAGAGAAAGAAGAGCGCGAGCTGCCCGAATAGGCCCAAGCCCAGCTTGAGGTAACAAAACAAACTGTCAGCGAAGGAAGCGATAAGCAAAAGGTCATAAGAGCGTATTACGATTCACCTTTAGGTGGCCATCGGAGTGTACTTAAAACATATCTAAGACTTCGCAAATTTTACCAGTGGAAGAATATGTACCAGGACATAAAACAGTACATTAAGAAATGCTCACAATGTCAGGTGACAAAAAGGAGAAAAGCCACGCTTATGCCAACGGTCATAACTGATACGGCCTTCAAGCATTTTGAGAAGGTTTATCTGGGCATTGTGGGTCCCCTACCAGTCAGGCGCGGATCTAGGATTTTTTTCCGGAGGGGGTCACAGGATAGAAAATAATGAAAAATAACAAAAATAACAAGAATAACCAAATAAACAAAGCAAACTGAATTTTTCAAAGAATACAAAAGAACGTCAGAATATCCTTATGCAAAAACTCGTCCAATTTGATTTACCATAAAATTCATGACCCCCGTGACCCCCCCCCCTTAAATCCGCGCCTGCTACCAGTCACTCACAGAGGGAATAAGTATATACTAGCTTTCAAAGATGACCTGAGTAAATTCATGGACTGTTTCCCACTACCAAATTGTGAGGCATCCACAGTTGCTAGAGTCTTTTTCGATGAGATCATCAGTCGATATAGAATTCCGAAGCGACTCATAACGGACAGAGGTGCGAATTTCACAAGCGAACGTTTCAAGCAGACTTGTAAATTACTTAGAGTTAGGAAAATTCAAACCACTGCATTTCACCCACAATCGAATGGATCGCTTGAGCGCAGCCATGGCCCGTTAGTAGAATATTTAGAGATGTTCTGTGACAATAATCCAAGTGAATGGGACAATTGGTTACGACAAGCTTCTTTTGTCCATAATAACACACCACACCTGGGTACAAGGTTAAACCCTAGCGATTGTTTGTTCGGTTTCACGGCAGAGCTACCATCTCCGTTAAAACAAAAAGCTATGCCAATCTACAACCATGAAAATTACTTTTACGAGTTAAGAAATAAATTACAAAAAACATATGAGATTGCGCGGAAACATCTCCATTAAAGTCAAAAGAGTATTATGACAAAAGATCAAATCCCGTAATTTTCCACGTTGGAGAGAAGCTACTTTTGAAAAATAAAAGTAAAATCAACAAATTCAGTGCTTCTTGGTTAGGACCATTCGAAGTAACTGAAGTCGTAAAACAAGTAAATACCATCATTCAAAAGAGCAAAAAGAAACAGCGTGTTCATAACAATCGGTTAATTAAATACACGGAATAAACATCTTTTAGTAATTTCCTCCTATCAGTTCCATTACCAACAATAAAAACCCTTTATTCATTTATACTTTGTTTCTTCTCGCAGACATCCATATTTAACAAAATGAGTACCGTGCTAAACAAATGGAGCATATTTTTCATGCTTGGCCTGATACAGCCATCAATAGCAGATGAACTATTTAGATAACTCCATTGAATAATACCGGCATATTCTTTGCGAAGCGCAATCCAATATATTTTTACCACGACGAATGGCAAATTTTTGGAAAAGTTAGGTTCCAAGATGAATCAGTTCATCTAGCAACGTTGTTAAAAGCGGAAGAACTAGCACAAACCTCTCGTCAGCAACTACTAAGTAAAACCGGAGATTAATCCTGTTCTCTTCTTATGGAAAAAATCAAGGAAAAATTCACCGTCTACTAATATCACCTCAAGAATAATCAAACGTTTACACTCAAGCAGCGACTCAGTTAGGAAAAAATCTGGAATTGAACAGTTTCTCTGAACTAGAATTATTCGCAAGCACATATTTTATGACCGGGGATAACGAGTTACTCGTGAGAATCGTTTGACCCCTTCCTGAAAAGGAATTATACATGTTACAGAAAGTTTACTCGCTACCAATAGCCACGGAGTCAGAACAATCCACTATCAATGACATTGAAAAACCATATCGAGCGTCAAGCGTTAATAAGCAATTATTTTACCAACTAGATGAAGCGGACTTAACTTATGCACCACCATACACACCGAATTGAGAACACACGTCGCTGCAGACAAAGAAACCTACAAATAAAAGGGTCCATTTAAAAAATATGTAAAATAAATCTTTTCTTCAACCCTTTCCAAACTGTAGCAAATTGCCAGCAGAGCGTCATTTCCTATCAGAACGACTATCTGGTGAAACTAGAAGCAAGGAACACTTGGCTTTTCCTTACAAAACAGTCACATCCACTGCACATCGTTTGTCCAGAAGAGACCCTCACCTAGAAGATCCAAGGTTTCGGGATCGTTCAATTATTTTAACAGTGCGACGATGAGCTGGATGACTTATAAATGCACTACGAAAAAGTGAATGATGAAGAGTTAGAATTTCTTCAGCCACAGATCCCCAAATTATTTCCCGTACCGTCGCTATCCCCACAAATTCAACCTAAACAATCCAAACCAATTAAGGTAGTTTCTTATCAGCATTTCCGTAATCAAATATCTTAAGGCCAAAGGGATATCCAAAACATTTCCCAACAAATAAAACAAGAAATTGCAAGGACGGAATCCCCTGTATCCTACTTACAACACCCAGCCATCAACAACTCCATTTCGGCAATATTAACAGTCACAGGTCTATTCATGGTAATTCGATACACCGTCCTTAGATACCGTAAAACAATTAAACAATCCCCAACCACGGCGGTCAATCCGCAAAGAAAACAACTGCGAAAGTCAATTACAACCCGACTTCCCCGGGGTTTAAATCAACCGATAACGACAACTGGTAGAACCGAACAAAACCCTCCGATAGGCAATCCAGAACACGAAAAATCTGTAGAACCGCTGGAGATGGCTCAAATAGTTTAGTATTCTTCACGCTACGTCATCTTAGGGTAGTTGAATTGAGTGGCATAAAATAAAAAATTAATGTATGGAGAAAAAATTGTAATTAACTTATTCAAAACTTATAATTACTTGTAGAATTACTTGAAGAAAAATTGTTAATTGACTGATTGAAAAAAAAAACTTGATGAAAACGTGTAACAGCTGTAATATAAAGATTTAATCTATAAAGATGTCAGATTAGGGAACGACTCTCCCAAAAGGGGAGGAAATGTTATATAGTAACATGTGAATGATTTCCTCCGGGTAATGGGGTCATGACCTAGATCAATGGCCCACATTGAAGGAAGCAATTATCCACAGGTAAGTTTCCGCTGACACAATAATTGAGTTACGCGCAGCAAAACACCTTAATTGTTGGTCAGCGCCCTAGAATAATACAATAAATTAATTAAGCTTAAGTAGGTTTAATTAGGTTAAGTTATTTTGTTATTTATAATTTGTTTATGATTAATTTGGTCATCACAGAAGTAAAGTAGATGGAAGTTGGCACGTGATCAGTGGATAAAAATCCATGTAAATGAATACAGGAGTTAGTTGGAAACTAGGCAGCAGTTAGGCTGTTAATAAGTAATTTGTGATTTGTAAGAATGAGAATAAATAGCCTTCTAAATAAAATGTTAAAACGAGTTTTAATTCACATTGGGAGTTTCTCATGACAGAATCTTATGGATCGCTTTTATTTTCATTTAGAAAGGGCAAACTTCACATACAGTGAGTCAAAAAAGTCTGCATACACTTGGAATTTTTTTTAAAAATGATTCGAAAAAAGCAGTATATTCATGTAATTTGAATATATGTATAATTTATTTTTAAACACTATATAACAAATACTATTTGCAAAAAAAAAATTCAAATACATTAATCTAGAGGCAAAAATATTTATAGAAAGGACAAACATGAGAAAAATGTATCAAAAAAGTCCGCATACACTATTCACAAATGTGTTTTCCCAAGATTATTTGGTTCATATCAGTACTTTGTTTGGGTGCCCTTAGCCTTTACTACCGCTTTCAAACGACGGTTCATGCTAGAAACAAGTTTTTCAGTGTCCTGTGAGGATATTTTTGCCCATTCTTCCAGAAGAACGTTCTTTAATGACTCTTTTGATGTTATGTTGTGCTTCCTGATACGGCGGTCAAGTAGTTCCCATAGATGTTCGATGGGATTTAGGTCTGGAGACTGTGGGGGTGTATGTAGTTGTTTAGGAATGCGAAAAATGCACCATTCCTTTACTTTTTTAGCGCAGTGTTTTGGATCGTTGTCCTGTTGGAACATGCATTTTTTTTCATCCATACCCAATTTTTGAACGCTGGTGATCAAATTTTCTTGTAGGATGTTGAGGTAATCAAGGTGATTCATTGTGTGATCAATGAACACTAAATTACCAACCCCAGTCGAGCTCATACACCCCCACACCATAACATTGCCACCACCGTGTTTTATTGTTGGCGAAATATTTTCTTTATTAAAGGCTGTGTTGGCTTTTCTCCAGACCTTTAAGTGACCATCTGACGCAAATATATTAAATTTACTTTCATCACTAAACAACACGTTACCCCAAAAGTTTTGAGCTTTGTCCAAATGCATTTTTGCAAATTGGAGCCTTTTCAATTGGTTAACTTTTGAAATAAAAGGTTTCTTTCTTATAGACCTTCCATGGTAACCAGCATTGTTCAGGATGTTTCTGATAGTTTGTGGATTACATTCTCTTCCCGTCAATTCCTCCATATTTTCGCTGATTTTTGGAGCTGAAAATATTGGTTTCGCCTGAACCATTCGGACCACAGTTTCTTTTTCCCTCACGGAAAATGTGGCAGGTCTTCCAGATCGGGAGCTTCTGTCTAATTGCCCGGTATTTCCGTAGTGCCTAATCACTGTTTGTACACTGGAATGACTCCTTCCGATGATGATACTGTGGTCTAACCTCTAAGTGACTGTGTTCGGGAACCATAAACTTATGGTCGATTGTCTCAATATCCTTGAATGGCTGAAAAAAAGGTGGCTCCAATACGTCAAGGGGGAATTCGGGGTGATAATTTACAAAGATACTCTAGACAGAGATGCACCATTCAGTTCCTTAAACTTAAAGCGGCGCCGATCTGTTGCACCAGATAGCGTCTCCGTGATTTCCAGCAAACCAATACCTATATCAAAGGAAAAAAAGGACGATTGGGTATCATTATTTGATTTAATACCAAATGTTTTTCACGATTTTTATGCAAATTTACCATCTGCAGAAAATTTGCGAAATACTGATCCCGACATTATGGAAGACGAACAAGACCTCGAATATTAAAACTTTATCTCAAAACTTTAATTGAATCTATTACTTAAATTTTTTATTTTTTATTCACTTTTGTTATAACGAATTACTGTACTTAAAAACATAAGTCATGTTGGATTATTATTATTTACCACATAAGTCACTAAATATATAAAATTAAGTTGTTTTTTTCTACATTCAATTATTCGTTTATTAGGTATAAGATGCGGATTAGATAAATAAAGGAAACTGTAACGGCGATAGATTGGTTTTTATTAAATTTTTTATCTCTCCTGAAAAGTATGGTTTTTTGACTTATGTGGTTTTGTCCGCCGACCCTAGATATAAGATATTGTCACATGTTACAGAAAAACGTAGTTTACATAACAAATTTATTTTAAAAACGTAGTTTATAATTTATTTACTAATTCCAAACGGGTCTTTGACCCATTACAAAACAGAAGTGTGTATACATTGAGATTGCCAAAAATTAGGATTAAAAAGTGTGATGAGAACTAAGATATACATTCCGGCAAATAAAGGAAGTGGATATATATTAAGTTTGCTTAAAACATGATTAAAAAGGCGGGTGATTAGAACTAAAATGTGTATGCCGGCAA
This sequence comes from Chrysops caecutiens, assembly GCA_963971475.1. NCBI lineage: Eukaryota > Metazoa > Arthropoda > Insecta > Diptera > Tabanidae > Chrysops > Chrysops caecutiens. Next base: position 60,809,921 of record OZ020568.1, read on the forward strand.
GTATAGGAGGCGCGTGTAGACTAAGATTGCCAAGAATATGATTAAAAAGAGTGATTAGAACAGAAATACGTTCCGGCAAGTAAAGGAAGAAAGACTTTCATACAGGGTAGAGTAAAAGTGGTAAAAAGGTTTAAGCTGTGGTTGAATCCGAATGATATAAATGTGAATATTTAAATTTGAAGTGAATCAGAAAAAAACTATTGAGGAAAGACATTTTAAGAAAGACCTTGTAGAACAGTAAAATCGAGCAAACGTGAAAAAATGGTTAAAAGGTGAATGAACTCAGAAACAAAAGTTCAAATTGAGCTGAGAACTATTATAGTGACAAGTGGATCGGAGCTCTGGTCAAGATAGTGAGACCAATTGATTACACGTTGGTAAGAAGTTATAGTTGATATGTCGCGAGATCCCACGTTTCGAATGAAAAAGTTGCGTAATTCATTGTAATGCCGTTAAAATGCAAAGTTTGTGACGTAAAAGAACAAAGAAAACATTCCATACCACGTGCAGGAAAAAATGAAGATTTGCGAACAAACAATTAGATAAACTCGCGAGTCGCAAGCATAGAAACGCGCGGCGAGATCGATTGACTACAAGTGGTTTGGGAAACTACAACCCTCGAGTCAGGAGTGACAGCGGGAGCAGCAGCAGGAGCAGCAGGAGCGACAGATAAGTAATTGATTTAAGATGCATATGTACAAATATAGGATTAAGTTTTTTTTCTCTTTTTACTTCCACACTCTAAAGTAGGGCGTAGTTAATGCAATATAGGGTTATGTAGCCTCATTATTTTCATAATTTTTTGACCGAAAGAAAAATCCAGTACCGCACATACCTCCTCCCTGAAGAAAAGAACCTCAACGTGGTCATCAGAGATCTTCACGGCCTGACCACAGACGACATAAAAGAATACTTGCAATAGAAATATAACTAAATAAACATAAGTGAATGAAAAGGAGCTGGTCAAACGCATCCAATTGCTTGAAAAATCATCGATAAGTATGAGGCAGACTGGAAACGAAAACCAGATGATTGTAACAAATTTGCCAAAGATAAACAATGACTCAAACCTAAAAAAAGTGATGGAAAAAATCGGCCAGCAAGACCGATATCAAGTAACAAAAAGTCAAATAGTGGAAGTCTTCCAAAACGAAAATAATACATACAAGTTGTATCCAATTATTGTTAAATTGAACAAACCGGATTTCAAAACAAAGTGGATGCAATTACGAAGGGAGAATAGAACCATTGATGTCAAGGCGATATTATCGAATTCTACGAACACGCAACTAAATTTTCATCATCTCGTTGAACGTGAAATTGCTGAACTGCTGAAGAAGGCAAAGGAATTGGCTAAGAGGAAGGAATACAAGTATGTTTGGTTAAAAAATACAGCAGTAATGATTCGAAAAGAAGATGAATCACCAATTATTAAGATTTGGAACGAAAATGATCTAAATAAAATTGAAGGAAACTGAAAAAGGAAAGAATGAACATTGAGCTATTGTCAAAATATATTAGAGAATAAAATTAAGATACGATTTGCATGATTTGAATGAACTGCTGAATACTGATTTGATAAAGCACTGTAACAATAATATTAGATTTTTAAGTGAAAATAATATAAATATCCTTTACATAAATCTACGGAATAAACTGGATGAATTAAATATGCTCTTTAAATTAATAAGGAATGAACATAAACAAACTATACATATTATAACTCTATCTGAGATATGGATATATGAAACTGACAACAACTACTGCAACATCGACAATTATGATGGTTTCTTTCAGAATAGACCTAATGATAGATCTGGAGGATGCTGTATGTGCATTAATAACTGCATGCAACGATTCACTGCAAATTTGATTTTGAAAAAAAGTAGCTTCTAATTAAACTGAATGAAATTAATATGCACATCGCATGTGTATATCGTTTTTGCAACTCGAACATCAGTGAATTTACGCAAAAAATTTAGCATGAGCTTCTAAAGTTAAAAAAATATATAATAACAACTGTGACATGAACATAAATTTTAAATCAACCGATAGCGAAACAATTAATTACGTGTACACAATCTATTCAACCGGCGCGATGTGTCTAAATAGCTTAGAAGAGCGATGTGTCAAAATAGCTTAGAATTTGTACACTAGAAAAAGTAAATATGTACGTTCATTCAGCACATAATAACAAACGAAATAAAAATAAATACTACATTTCATACGATTCTAATTCTAAATCAAACAAACTACAACACATTCACAGTTTTATGATACATTGGAAAGAAATATTAATGAACTGATTTGTGTAGTTGACAACTTTGCAGATTTTCATAAAAAATTGATGGAATTAGTTAAAAGATACAAAGAAAATAATAAAAAAATATATAATGAAAACTCAAGCATGCAGGACTCATAGTGAAACTGCAGCAGTTCAAAGTCCCAGAACCCCAAGTCCAAGTAATATAACCCTTTTTACAAGGACGAAAATTTTCCTTATTTGCAGATGACACATGCAACTACTACACGACAAGACTAGCATGTAACATCACAAGAAAAAACTAAAAACTATATTAACAGGTTAACGGAATACTTCTTGAGATGGAATATTAAAATAAACACGGAAAAAACACAAGCCATATATCTTACAAGGAAACACAATCAAACACCACAAAGTTTAAAAGCCAACGACCAAATAATTAATTGGAAGCCAACGGCAATAGATTCTCATCGTCTACCAATATATGCGACAAGTATAGAATCTGCTTCACAACCGTCAACTCGCTCAAACCCCTCAATAGTAAAAACCTAAATATAAAAAACAAACTCATCATATAACTGTGAAAGGTAATAAACTGCACTCTGCTATTTTGGACTAGAACATAAGTACTAAAACGTAACAGGAGCGTCACTCCACCGTGACAGTTAGTCACCATCCAACCTTTACACAGGGAAGACTCATGAAACCGAATTAATCATTACAAATCTTTATACATACTAGGGGGGCGCCCCCTGCTCACTACGCTCGCCAACCCCCGCCGTTCGCTCCACTCACTTTAATAGCTCGCGCATGGAGCTATACATACAGTAGCATTGTAAGTAAAAAGGTTATTTAGTTCAGACTGTAGTAGCAATCATTTCAGCGAATTTTGCACGTCAAAGTACATCTATATTGAATGAGGCCCTATCTATAATTATCAAAAACCTTGCGGGTGCGGTTGCGGATCTTAAAAGATCTTAAAATTTTCTCATACAAAATACTTTTTGTAAAAATTCTTTCATCTTCTGCCAAATGACCTTGGCTTTGTGTTTCAGAAATCTATATATAAATAGGCGACACGAATTTTTGTTATCCCTTTTACAGGAAACCAGGTGGACTTAACTGGATAAAAAATATACCATTCGAAAGATTAATTCCTCCTCTACCTCCAGCAATTATTTTTTTTTTTTAATTTAATTAGAAATAAGTTTAATTAAGCTTTGAAAGTTAAACATGCAATGGGAGTGTATGTGTGAATTGAGCACACGTAGAGCGTAGGTGACAACAATCGGTAGAATGTATGTTTTTGATTGTTTTGCTTCTGCCTAGAAGAATGCAATCATAAGTTGAATATTTTGGGTTGTGTCCCTAATATATGGAACGTGATAGGTTTGTCAAAAATCAAGGCAAATGTTCCAATCTTTTATTGGGGACACAAACCGAAACAATTATTGGCGTGAAGATCCGTCGGAATGAATAATCAACGATTGTCTGTGAATCTACCATAAACAAAAGAGCCGGAAGGGTTCTTACCCCCGTCACTAGAAGCCGGTTGCACCTATCTAGATAAAAAGTATAGCAATCGAAGGCTTATTTCTTCTTTAATATTATTTCTTAAATTTACCTAGAAATATGTGTTATTTAGCATTAAAATTAAAAAAAGCCGAGGAGAATGATTGCGTGCGTGTGAATGTATGTCTCTAATTGTCTTGCTTCTGCCTAGAAACATGCAATCATATATTGATTGTTTTGGTTTGTGTCCCTAATATACGGAAAGTGGTAGGTTTATCAATAATCAAGACAAAACGATTGTCTGTGATAAAACTAGCAATTTTTATTGGGGACACAAACCAAAAAATTTTATGATATCAATTATCAGATCAGTGGAGAAAATTGCATTCTGCAAGGAAAACCGCTGATGAAACGTCTGAATAATTAAATTACCGTTGATACCAATTATGTACGTGCATTTTTTCTTTCAAACCTGTCATCTATCTCTAAGTTACAAGAAATTTAGCACAAAATTGCCCTTACACAACAAATAATGGTTCTTTGACAATTGTTAAGGGCAAAACTGAACACATGGCAGCTCTTAACTATTGTCAAAGAACCGTTATTTGTCGACTTTGTTTACAGCTTTGTCTATTGTCAAAGCTTGCTGTTGGTTTGACCAAACAAGAAGAAATTGCCATTTATTAATTATAAATTTGTGATAACATTAAATTTTGATTTCTTCTTTAATCAATTTTTACTTTAATAAAAAACTATATAAATATTGTGAGTGAATTTTGTGGAGTTCCGTGGTTATTTTGGTTATTAGACACTTTTGGTTAAGTGATTTTCCTATTTTTAATCGTTTTTCAATTTTAATTGTGAGTTGAGTTTTTATTTTAATTGTTTTATATTATTGTTTTGATTTGGGTTATTTAATTTTTGCTTATTTATATAAAAATATATATATATTTTGAGTAAATTTTGGTGTGTTTCGCTTTTTTGCTGATTGAGAGGATTTTGGTGAGTGAGATTTTTATTTTAATTCTGAGTGCAGTACTTATTTTATACCATAAGGGTATTAGCTTTTTTAAAATTAGATAATAATTATCCTGTTGAAGTGCCGCGTCGCCAATTATTGCCAGATAGTGCAAGTAGAAAAAGGCGTAGAACCTCAGTAGGCGCAAATAGGGTTAGAAATATTGATGCAATTGATGAAAGCAATTCAGTTGAATTGCATGAATCATATAAATGTGCATTAAATATGCCTCCAGGTAATTTTAGTTCACACACTTTAGGAAATATGACCTTGCGGTGCAATTTTTGTTCTGCGAAGCATTTTAAGTTAGAAATTACAGGTCGTGAAAATAATGCTTTTGCTCTCTGTTGTCATAAGGGAAAGGTAGTTTTGCCGGTATTGACGCCCAATAGCTTTTTTGAAAATTTGTTGAAGGATGTGAATTCTACTAATATTGCGAACAAAAAACGTGCTCAGAACTATCTAGCAAATATTCGTTCTTATAACGCGTCATTTGCTATGGTTAGCTCAGAGGCACAGTTAGATGAGAATGTTTTAAACGGCGTCTATCATTTAAAAATACATAACGTATTTTATCATCGTATTGGCGCTGTGCAAAATTTGCCCAATCGTGTACCATGTTATGCGCAACTTTACTTTTATGATGTGGAGACTGCTCTTGAGCACAGAATGAGTGATAGAAGTAATGTTAGATGTGATTTAGGAATTATGCGTTCTTTAGCAGAGCAGTTACAACGGGTCAACCCTTTTATCCGCTCATTCAAACCAATGTCTGAATATTGTCAGCAGCCTCAAAACAATGCTGCTGAAGTCAGTATGGTAATCAGAGTTAATCAGGATTTAGATATGCGGCGTTACAATGAAGCAATTCAAACGGATGTTGCAACCATTTTCAAAAGTGTTGACGGGGAGCCCCCTTTTGAGCGAAATATGATTACTTTTTCAAAAAATTCAAATTCCGTTCACAGTGTTTCGGTCCTAGATCCTTCATTAGATCCATTAGCTTATCCCTTATTATTTCCCAATGGTGATAGTGGATGGCACGTGAATTTGAAACATTCAATAAGATCTACTTCTGCTGCTCCTGCTCCACAAAGCAAGATTACAATGCTGCAATATGCGTCATTTCGACTGGCCATTCGAGATGAATTCAGTATTCTTCATTCTTCACAGAAATTGTTTCTGCAATGGATTGTAGACATCTATGTCCGTATAGAAGGAAGCCGTTTGCACTTTATTCGACAAAATCAAGCCACTCTTCGAGCTGATGTCTATAATAATTTGACAGATTTCTTGCAACAGCACCCAAATGATTCTGTTAATTCGGTAGGTCATAGAATAGTTTTACCATCTTCTTTTATTGGTTCGCCAAGAAATATGTACCAGAACTATTTAGATGCTATGGCAATAGTTCAACGTAATGGAAAGCCTTCACTTTTTATCACAATGACATGCAACCCCAAATGGCCAGAAATTATTAATAACATTTCTCCTGGTGATAGTCCGAATTTTCAACCTCACATTGTCGTCCGTGTCTTTCGTTCCAAATTGAAAAAATTAATAGAATGTCTAGAAACATCTAAAATTTTCGGAAAAGTGAAGGCACTCATATACACGATTGAATTTCAAAAGCGTGGTTTGCCACACGCTCATATCCTACTTACTTTAGATTCTGCTGACAATATAACTGACATTGATAAATTTGTTTGTGCGGAAATTCCAGACATTTCAGTCAACCCTAAACTTCATAGTTTTGTCAAAAAACATATGATTCATGGTCCATGGGGTTTATTAAATCCTAACTCCGTCTGTATGAGAGCTGGTAAATGCAGCAAAAGTTTTCCTAAAGACTTTTGCTATTCAACTCAGTCCAATGTCAAATGGCTATCCAATTTATATGCGTCGTGATAATGGCATAACAGTCGACGTTCGTGGCCATTCTGTTGATAATCGTTATGTTGTTCCTTACAATCCTTACCTCCTAGCGAAATTTGATTGCCACTTAAATGTAGAAGTTTGTAGCACAGTCAAGAGCGTAAAGTATATATACAAATATGTTTATAAGGGGTACGACTGTGCTTCTTTAGAGTTTGGAAGAGTGAATGATGGAAATCAGGGTGAAGTTGTGTTAAATGAAATCGATAGCTTTTTGTCCGGTCGATATGTTGGTTCTACTGAAGCTAATTGGCGCATATATGAGTATCCAATGCATTACCAGTCACATAATATAGTTCGACTTGAATGTCACTTGCCTCAACGGCAAAACGTTATCTTTAGTGAGGGAAATATTCAACAAGCTCTTCAAAACCATAGAAAAACAAAATTGACTGCATTCTTCGAAATCAATCAAATTGATTCCACCGACCTTCTTTATACAGAAATTACGAATCATTATATTTGGGTAGATAAGGAAAAGAAATGGAAAAAACGTCAGAGAGGAGGTAGTAAAGCTATTGCCAGATTATTTTATGTTTCTCCAAAAGATATTGAATTGTTTCATTTGAGACTACTTTTGCTTCATGTTCGAGGTCCCATTTGTTTTCAGGATTTGCGTACGGTTGATAATATTGTTTACCCCACATTTTCAGCTGCTGCACATGCACGAGGTATCGCATCAAACGATAGGGAGTGGCGTGAATGTTTTTTAGAAGCAAAAGAGTGTAAGTCCCCTCAGCAGTTAAGGGAATTATTTGCAATCATTTGTGGTATGAACGTTCCTGCGAATGTTTAAGATTTATGGAATGAGTTCAAAACTTTTATGTGTGAAGACTTTTTAGGAAATTTTTCAGAAAATTATGCATATAACCGTTGCTTATTATTTATAGAGGAAATTTTGTTCACTCATAATTTGTCATGTGAGCAGCTAGGTCTTCCAATACCTCAGTCCTTATCGGCTCTTACAACCTCTGTCAATGCAGATCCAGAAAGAGAACAAGCAATTTTTGACGAAATGTTTCAAAGTGCCAACGCCGAGCAACGTTCCGCTATCCAATTAGTTTTACAGGAAGTTTTAAATTGTAATACTGGTTGCAATATTTTCTGTCTTACAGCTCATGCTGGTTGCGGTAAGACTTTTGTCCAAACCGCGATTATTCACAAATACAATTCTTTGAACCTGCAGTGGTATTGCATCCACTCTTTTAATTCAAGGTCGAACTCTTCACAACGTTTTCAAATTACCTATACCTATTTTAGAGAATTCCGTATCAAGCCTCTCTGTGAACAGTGCACAAGCACAGTTCATAAGGTCTGCATCTATCATTATCATAGATGAAATTTCAATGTGCCCGACTAATGCTCTCAAATTAATTGACCGTTTCTTAAGCGATTTGTGCGGTAATTCAACTAAACTTTTCGGAGGTAAAACTATTTTACTATGTGGAGATTTTCGACAAACTTTGCCAGTTGTACCTCACGGTACACGTGTATCACTTATTGAGAATTGCCTTACTTCATGGTCCGAATTTTCAAAATTCCACAAAATAACTTTGACCCAAAACATGAGAGCTTTGCCTCATGAAATTGAATTCGTTGAATTCCTAAAATCTCTTGGTAATGCAACATTACCCAAATTCCCAGATTTTGGGCAAGATGTTATTGAAATTCCTTCTCATTTAGTGAGCAGCAACTCCGTGATTGCAGATATTTATGGGAATATATCTGAAACCATTCAGTCTAACGGTATTCTCAATTCGGTTATATTAGCACCCAAATATAAAGACTGCACTTTCATTAATGCAGAAATTCTTAATAGCCTGTCCGGGGAGGAACGAATATATTTGAGTTCCGATAAAATTTTGAGTAATGATTATGGAGAGCAAAATAATTTTCCGGTAGAATTTTTAAACTCAGTTGATGTAAGTGGGCTCCCCCCCCACAAATTAATTTTAAAAGCAAATTCCGTACTTTTACTTATTCGTAATTTGAATACAGGACATGGCTTGGTCAATGTCACACGATTGCTATTAGTTCAAATGCATAATAATTGCTTAGATTGTGAAATTTTAACAGGAGTTGCTCAAAACACACGTATTTTGATACCACGAATACATCTCAATTATTCAGGTACACTTCTACCTTTTTCCTTTCAAAGAACTCACAGTTTCCCGTCATTTTGGCTTTTGCGATGACAATTAATAAATCCCAGGGGCACACATTTCAAAAAGTAGGAATCTTACTCAGACAACCGGTATTTTCTCACGGACAATTATATGTTGCAGCCAGTAGAGTTAGATCATTTGGGGGATTGCGTTTCTATATTTCTGAAACACCAGAGCAAGGTCATTTAGCAGGAGATGATAGAGTTTTTACAAAAAATGTTGTTTATGAGGAAATTTTACGAACTTTTTAAATCCGTATCCGCTAGGTTTTTAGTAGTTATGGGTGGGGCCTCATTCAATAAAGGTGTACCTTGACGTGGTGAATGAGCTTAAAGGATTGCAGCTGCAGTCTGAACTAAATCACCTTTGAAATTACAACGCTACCGTATACACAGCGCCGTACGCGAGCTATTCGAGTGAGCGTAGCGAACGACGGGGGTTGGCGAGCGTAGCGAGCAAGGGGCGCCCCCCTAGTACATATAAACACGCAATCGGTTAAACGATCTAACTCTACTGGCTACAACATACAATTAACGGTGAGAAAATACAGGTTGTTTGAGTAAGATTCCTGATTTTTGAATCGTTTGCCCCTGGGATTTATTAATTGTCATCGCAAAAGCCAGAATGACGGGAAGTTGAGTTTCTTCAAAGGAAAAAGGCAAAAATACGTCACACGTGTCAAAATACGTGTGTTTCGGAAAACTCCTGCTAAAATCTCACAATCCAAAAAATTTTCTTTTGCATTTGAACTAAACGAATAGGTGTACCATTGACCAAGCAAGTCATGTCCTGTACACAAATTACGAATAAGTAAAAGTATGTAATTTGGTTTTTAAAATAAATTTGTGGGATCGGGAGCCAACTTACATCAACTGAGTTTAAAAATTCTACTGGAAAATTATTTTGCTCTCTATAATCATCACTCAAGATTATCGGAACTCAAATATATTCAATTCTCTCCGGCCAGGCTGTTAAAGATTTCTGCATCAATGAAAGTACAGCCTTCATATTTGGGTGCTAATATAACCGAATTGAGAATATCGTTAGACTTTATGGTTTCAGATACATTGCCATAAGTATCTGGAATCACGAAGTTGCAGCTAACTAAATGGGTAGGAATTTCAATAACATCTTGGCTGTAATCTGGAAATGTGGGTAAAGTCCAAGAGATTTAAGAAATTCAACGAATTCAATCTCATGAGGTGAAGCTCTCATGTTTTGGGTAAAAGTTATTTTGTGGAATTTTGAAAATTCGGACCATGAAGTAAGGCAATTCTCAATAAGTGGTACACGTGTACCGTGAGATATAGCTGGCGATAATCGTCAAAAATTTCCACAGAGTAAAATAGTCTTACATTCGAAAAGTTTAGTTGAAGTACCGAAGGAGTCGTTTACTGAACAAAATTTCCTCAATAGCTAATAAAGCACGGTTACATGAATCATTTTCTGAAGAATTTCTTAAAAATTCTTCGCACATGAAAATTTTGAATTCATTCCACAAATCTAAAGCATTTGTAGGAAAGTTCATACCACAAATAGGATATGGCAAATGACTCTCTTAACTGCTGAGAGAACTTACACTCTTTTACTTCTAATAAATATTCACGCCACTCTCCATCATTTCATGCGAACGTCGTGCATGTGCTAAAAATGTGCAGTAAATAATGTTCCCAACAGTACCCAAATCCTGATGGGACCTCGAACATGAAGCTAAATAGTCTCAAATGGAACATCTCAACATAAAATCTAAGATAATCTAGCAATAGCTCTACTACTTCCTCTTTGAGCTTTTTTCCATTTCTTTTCTTTATCTACCTAACTATAATGCATCGGCGTCTCTGTATATAGAAACTTGGACGAACTAATTCGATTGATTTCATAGAATGCAGTCAATTTTGTTCTTCTGTGATTTTTAAGAGCTTGCTGAACATTTCCTTCCCTAAAGACTACATTTTGCCGGTGAGGCAAGCACCATTCAAGTCGAACTATAATATATTACGTGACTGGTAATGCATTGGATACTCATTTATGCCCCAACTATCTTCCGTAGATCCAACATAGTGACCGAACAAAAAGCTATCGATTTCATCTATATAAACTTTGCCATCAACTCCACCTCAAACTCTTCCAACCTGTAATGAGACACAGTCGTATCCCTTATAAACATATTTGTACATATATTTTAGGCTCTTAACTGTGCCAAGAACTTCCACATTTAAGTAACAATCAAATTTCGGAGATGGAGATACGATACAATAAACCACATGGACCGTGGATCATATGGTTTTTTATTAAATTATGAAGTTGTGGGAAATACATATATATTGTAAATAAAATAAATCTGGAATTTCCGTACAAACGAACCGAACGCATGTCCTACCTTTTCTTTTTTCTCTAAATTGAGGTTTTAAGGGCGAGCAGACAAAAGTTTGGAAATATGATAAAATTTCAGATTTTCAATTTTAAACAGTTTTTTGCTCGTAGCGGCTAATTCAAGCATTCTGGGGGGTATGACCAACCCCTATTATTTTTTCATTTCTCGACCTTTGGCCATATATCATATTTCTCTAAATTATGTTTTAAATGTGGGTCCATACAAAAGTTGGGAAACATGATAAAATTCAGAATTTCGTTCGCTCTCCATAAATATTCGTGAAAGATAACTTCGCGTTTTCTAGAAATAACTGTAAAATTGTGATTTTCCATATTTTTTGAAACAAAATTTGCATATATTTTTATCAAATTAGCAAAAAACAATGGTATAAGTAAACGATGGCTTTAAATTTGTCTGTGGTAATGCATCCATATTATTGTCTGTGGCCATATGTTCATTGTTTTGGCTTTTGTCTGGAAGAATGCAATTTTATTAGCCAACGGTTGCCTTCTTCCAGGCAAAAAACAAAAAAATGAACATGTGAATATTGTCTGTGATATGGCTGCATTTGCCCCTCACATTATCATTGGCATAGATATTAGGTTTGAGTGAAAAGAATGCACGTATTTGGCATAAATGGTTGTTTATTCAGTCGAACGTATGATCTATGCAAATGATAATGTTAAATTAGTATGTTCTATATTTTAATTTTTTCGTAGAGGAATGCATTTATATGTTAATTCTTTTGGTTTGATTTTCGACTAATTTAGTACTTGTTATGTATCGGGGACACAAACCAAAAATTCACATATGGTTGCATATTTCCAGGCAAAAAGTAAAACATTCACACGCACACATTCTTCCCAAAAGCATCATCTACGCTATAAATGTGCTCAATTCACACATACTATCCCATTGAATTTTTTAATTTCAATTTAAAATTAAACGTATTTATAATTAAATTTAAAAAAAAAAAAATTGCTGCAGGTAGAGGAAGATAGAATCTTTCGACTGATATAAATTTTATCCTGGTAAGTCGATTTGGTTTCTCATAAAAGGGATAACAAAAAAACATGTCGCGTATTTATATATAGATATACGTGGTTCTACATAAGTAAAAATAAATAACAGAAGTGTACATATTATAAACAATAAATGAATAACAGGTTATGGGCCCACGATACTCAGCAAAAAAAAAAAAAAAGTTGATAGCGTGATTCGTGCATATTCATAAGCAATTCCGTTACTTTTGAATATAACTTCGAGTGGCCGCCTGAGGAATGACGATTTTTAGGAAAAATTCTAATTAATCACGATTTTTTTGATTTTTGCGTTTGATTATTAAATTTAAGGGATTCAAGGGATCGCGCAGGCACAGCGCGGGGGTTTCCTTTTTGTCTGACAAATGACTGCCAAGCAAAAGGGAAATCCCCGTGTAGTGTTTTGTTTATTTCGCTTGCAATTACGGTCTTACTTTCTAACAAGCATTCATTTGTTCAGTTTTGTCCACTTTTATTATTGCTGTGATACGTGCGTGTTAAAAATGTAGCAAAAATGTAAGTATGACTTTGTGTTCAAATTGTATTTTACGTTGTTCTTTGTGATTGTCGATTTTGAGTGGTCAACTGGGTTTATGCGTCTAAGTTTGTCTTAGATAAGGCGCAGATTGGTTTTCGATGAGGTTTCGATTGTAATTTAATTGCTCCTGTCTGGCATTATGAATTGGAATGGGAAAATGAAAGAAATGCATGAAAGTCGCAGGGTTGATTTTTAGTCAGTCTTTTCGACAACTTCATCTTAAAAACAGTTGCGATCGCGATTATAAATAAAATGGGTCGCCAAAGAAATGGGATTAGGGCACATTTCACAGAAAAAGCACTACCAAAACTGGCTGTCGGGCTATATGCAACAAATGTAAAAAAGAAATTCAAGGTCTGGTTGGATGAAAATACATTACGAAAAGTGCAAAAATAATATTCCGGAATCTCGTGACGATGTTGAAGTTGTAGGTAAGTTATTAAAGTTATTATTTACAAAACAAACTAAAAAATACTAACTATTTTTTTATATGGTTTTGGTGATCGTACTCAGTGGACAACAGTATGATTAGTGAAAAATTTTAACTGCTTAATGTCTGTAGACATGATTGTTTGAATGGTACTAACTGCGTAACAAATAACAACATCATACGTAAAATTTATTTTTTAGAATTGGCTTCACTTTCCGAAACTAGCTCATCTGCAACGATTGCCCGGAACCGTCTCTTAAAAAAAAGAAACTATCTGCAAACTTAAGCGCCTTTATAGTAACAATGCCAAAATCTACAAAAGAAACAATAGACCGAAAAATAGCAAGGGCCATGTTTGCTACAAACTGTAGCTTCAGAAGTACTGAACATCGAGAAGTAAAATAAGCCATTTCATTATTACGCCCAGGGTATATCCTACCATCTCGGAAGGATATATCAGGCAAATGATTTATTAATTATTTATACCTTGAAGAAAATGAACGGTGTTTCTCTAAGCTATCTGGTTGTTATGTGAATATGTCTGCGCCACTATTACGACGCAGTAATCTGAAGTAATTCTTTTTGACTCGATAGACTACAGGAAAACCGCACACTGGTGAATACCTAGCTGAACTTGCTGAGGTTTTGATAGAGAGATTAAAGTCTCAATATAATTGTAATGTTGCAAGTTTTGTTACCGACAACGCTGCGAACATGGCTAAAATGCGGAAGGAATTAGAAAATAGTGATACAATAATCACATACGGCTATTCTGCACACTTTGAACTTACTTTCCAAAGATTTAGAAATTAGCAGTATAAAGGAGCATGTTGTGCAAATAATAAAATACTTCCGAAACAATCATGCAGCTAACAGCTTGTACAAAGCGGAAGGAGGGAAAGCATTAGTGCTACCATCAGATATTCGTTGGAATACTGTAACTGATTGTTTCGAAGTCTTTGTGTCTGAGTGGCAAAAGCTACTAAAAATATGTGAAGAGAACTGGGACTTCATAGATCCTGTTATTAGAGCAAAAGTTGAAAATGTGGTCGTAAAAAGGTCAGTGGAAGATTATCTAATAATTTTGAAGCCAATATCTGTGACATTGGATACTTTACAAAAAAATAATGCAAATTTGTCTACTGATGTAACAGCTTGGAAGAAGCTTGGAGCTAAATTTAAAGAAACTGATCGAAATAGTAGCCACATGTCGAAGTTTCGAAAGAGATATAAGCAAGCAATGACCCCCAGTCACTTTTTGGCATTTTTATTAGACCCAACCCAAACAGATTTCACACTGACAGATGAAGAAGAAGAAAGCGCGTTGGAGGAAGCGCGAAATCACTATGATGGTTCAGTTTTGCTACCATTGATAGTAAAGCTTAGGTCAAAATCAAAACCATTCAAAAGTGTGATGCTCGCAGAAGAAATAGTAGAAAATGTGACACCACTAGTGTGATGGGTGTCACAGAAAATATATTTAGTGAAGAGGAACAGTCAAAAATTTTTTCCAGTGAAGCAATTGTTTGGCGCTTCATCAGCTGCTGTAGAAAGAGTGTTTTCCACCTTTGGAATTTTTCAGAGCAAATTAAGAAACCGAATGCGAATTGAAAAGGCTGGAAAACTGTTTTTTTTATTCAAATATTATAATAATGATATCGATTTCTCAGATTTAAATGACCCTAGTTTGTAACTTAATTATAATTTCTCAATCTGTTTTTTTATGTTGATTTCTGTGAAAGAAAGTGAAATTAAACACTTTTGATTAAATCATTGATTAAAAAACATTTGATTTAAATCGTGATTTGAATCATGATTTAAATCAAAATGATTCATTCATGCCAACCCTGCAAACTGCAAAAAGCTGACACTTGGGAAGTTCGGAAATTCCAAGTCGAAGCTATAACAGATTCCCAAGACGCCTACGATATATCATATAGTGATCTTAGCTGAGAGAGCTATCAACGAAAAAAAATGGAAAATGATCAAGAAAAACGCAATAGCAAAAAGACATATTGTGACGACTATCGGTAAACATACCAAGCTACAAATCCTCACCTGTAAAACGGCAAGGGAAATGTCAGATAAATTACACCACAAACTTTTTTGCGCTGAAACAAAAATGGTACACAATAGTAAAAGATCCCAAAGAAGACGTGGCAAGTTGCTTCTCAAAAGTAGAGGACCTAAACTGCAAACTAAAAATGCGCAAAGAAAACATCGACGAAAATATATTAATCACAAAAATATTAATGACGTTGCTGAAAAATTTCATTCCCTTCATATCTTCATGGGAATCCACACAAAAGGTGGAAAGAACAATCGAGAATCGAAGATCACGCTTGGCCATGGAATAAGTTCGTTTTATACACACGGAAAACTACGCAAATAAGTCATTGGTCGCTGGTGACCCACAAAGAAAATGGCTCAAAGGCAAAAACCTACGACGCTCAGACGGAAATCGAAAACAAACACGCAATTGCTGCGTTCCATTTGTCCGAAATGGAACGCGTTCTTAAGTACAGTGGCAAAACATAACCTGAATTTTCGTCAGTCAACGTGACATCATCAAGCGAGAAACATTGTTTGATCTTGTTTTGGAATTATTTTATTTTATTAGCATTGGTGTGTGTTATTTTTTATCGATATTGTTTTTGTTATTTTTTTATAGTATTGTGTTTTTGTTACTACACTTAGTAAATGTTTTTAATTACAGTCCATAGGAATAGGAATGAATAGGATAGTCCAAGGGAAATTAAAAATACAAAAAACTGGAGTTATGGGGA
Source organism: Chrysops caecutiens (assembly GCA_963971475.1). NCBI lineage: Eukaryota > Metazoa > Arthropoda > Insecta > Diptera > Tabanidae > Chrysops > Chrysops caecutiens. The sequence continues at coordinate 60,825,982 of OZ020568.1, forward strand.
AGGAAAAGGTATATGAAAGCAGAAAAGACGAGTACTTGCACACCAGGAAGAAGAAGGTGTTTTGGGAGTCGATTTTGGTCGACCTACTAGCTTTCAATATATTAGTAAATTCTATAAAATCATAAATAATCGTTTATGTACTAGTAATCGTATATGTCGATATTCCAGGAAAGCGCCACGACGGTGGAGCAGGTAGAGGCGAAATGGAGGAGTTTGTACCGGGCTTACAATGCTGCGAAAGATAGAGGCACTGGCACAAACACCTCTAAGTTCCTTTACATGCATTCTCTGTTTCCGTGGGCTGCGTGGCCTCTATGGGGGCCCTACATATACCACAATCAGGAACTTGTGGACCAAGAACAACGTAGCCAAGGAAAATGTCACCAAGGAAAGTATCACCAAGGAAAGCGTCGCCAATGCAAATGCCACGAAAGGGTACGGCGTTAGATATCGAAAAGCAGTCGTTAGATACAAAAAAGCAGTATTCTATGAAAAAATTAGAAGAAAAAAGAAAACAAGGGAGATGTTGCAGATATCTGGAGAAAAAGGAGGAAAACAAAGAGCGGAGACACGCGCAAATTGTGGCTTGTTTAAGCAAAAAAGTTAGCGAAACATAACTTTAGTTTGAATAGATTTGCATTTGTTGTTTTTATTTTTTTATGTTGTAAAAATTTATTTAGCATCCCGCACAAATCAGAGAAAAATCAGAGGTGCAGTTAATGCAGATATCCCGAGCACAAAAATTCGATCAACTCGACCGAAACCGTGACGAGACGAGAACTCGGACGAGAGAGAGAGCTATCCAGAGAGCTATGAATATACGAAATAGCATCCTCCGAACCTACCTAAGATGACCAAACCATAGACTACATCAACAGTTAGGCGAAGCGAAAGCAAGAGTCAAAACTCTAATCCGGGAGGTCAAGGAGAAATCATGGACAAGTAACCTTAATTTCACAACAATACCAAGACAAACCTGGGCTAGGATCAGAGCATGCAAGGGAAAGAGATCAGAGTCGAAAATCTCAATGTTAATTACAGAACAGCTAAACATTGTAATGGTCACCCTGCGCCACAGCACCCGTCCACTGAACCACTGTCCATCTTCAATCGCGGCGATCCTCACTCCGGAAAGGCGGAGCCAAAGCCAAAAAAAAGGATAACGGGACCCCCCAAGTATCGAGACGAGATGAGTCGGTCGATCGCTCTTTTTGGATGTGGACGTCGACCAGGCCGGACCAGGCTGGCAAGAAAAATTGGCGAAAAGGTCTTTTGAGTAACAATTAGTTTTTTTTTGTAAATGCAAGTAAAGTGAAGTAAAAGCCAACATGAATTTTTAAATATAGTGAGTAATTTTGAGGAAAATTTGTGAAATATTCGTTTTGGAAAGTCAAGTAAAAAGAGAGAAATGAAATGCGAAGTAAAATTAGGAATTTGAGGAAGCGTGGTGAAACGTTCATTTTGGCATAATATGCAACCCAGTGCATTTCCTGAATTTTGTTGTGAATTGATATTAATATCGAATGAAATAGAGATTCGAAATCATAAAGGAAAAGAAAGAATTTTGCCTTTTTTTCTTTTTCTTGTTTGGGATGAGAAAACGTATAAGTGAGGTTGGGAGGAGAGAGTGCATCAGGAAAATAGGAATTAAAAAAAAAATCAAACCGGTTGTTTTTCTTTTGTGAGACCTTCCAGAGAAAAAGGCACGTGTGCTTATGAAGGCAAACTAAAGAGTCCAGGTATGAGTTTTTTTATCTCCTTTTCCTTTGTGAGCATGACGATCGACCATGAGTCGTCGGAGTGAACGGACGTAGTCCAAAAAGTAATGATATTCAATAAAATTTTGGTGACGGAAGGAAAGAACAGTCTGGAGACCACGTGCAGCAGCACTTCAAGTAAACTTCAACCACTAGTTCCGATTATTTTTTTCCTTTTTTTTGCAAGTATGTAATTTTATACTTACCTCTGCAAGTGTTCTACACACCTGAATGCATTTGAAATAATTTTTGAGGAAATACATAAAACTCAACCGAACCGTAGTCAGAAGTGTGAAGTGTTCCTTTTCAACACTTTTTATCGATTATTTTTGGTTTGTCTGAAAAATAAATAATAAACAAAAATCTAGTATAATGTTTAAATATAAATTGTAGAAGCATTAGTTTCATTATCTTTATATGGTGATCAATTGTGAAATTGTAATAAGTTACAAGAAAAAAGGATTTGGCCTATGCTTTAAACGCTTATAAACTGAGAAGTATAAATGAAATTAAATCGAAAAAAAAATCCTAAATGATCGTCGTTTTAGACTGTTAATTGAGATGTATACTAGTAGGATAATATTGTTTTTTTTTTTTTGCTCGCTTACGTTTTAGTTTTAGTATATAAAAACTTTCTATAATTTTTGTCCATAATAATTTCATCTTTCCGCCAAGACAGTAATGAAGTGAATAGCCCGGGTAAGGCAATTTTTGATGATATCGATATTGCAATTTGATGATAAATGTACTATGCCACGAGAAGATTTTAAGGAAGTAACAAATAAACTAGGAATTTTTTTATAGAAAAAAAAATATAATCCCAACATAAAGCGGGATGAGTATGCGAATGTATTTATAGAAAATCGCACGACACAAAATAGTACATTTACAAATCAAATATTTCTTAACATTTATACTTAATTCATTAGTTTATATGATGTTTTCCTTGTGTTCAATCCTTCGTTGGTTAATGTGTTAGACACGGTGGAATCTACATTCTGTTTATTTGAGGAATGGACATGAATGTATATTTGCTAATGCATGATCTATAAATCCACACCCCAAAATTTCTTCCAGCCCGTGAAAACAACAATTATTAACAAGAAATGCACTAAAAAAAACCTTGAACTTAGAAACATTTAACGTATTCTTATTACTATTGTTACTGGGATATTGATAAAGGAGTACATATAACCGACTGGGGTGAATATACCTTTACGCACGCGAAAATAAAGGTATATGTCCTTACTTATCGCAGGTTAAAGTTACGAGAAACTTTTTCTTTGATTTTTCTTTAAAAGAGTATTTAAATAAAAAAATCTAGTAACTATACGTTCGATCAGACTTTGAACCCATTAGTTTTCACGTGTGAATAATATTAATTTTTTTTCTCGGTGATTGGTTTTCAACTGATTCAGAACTAGACACCTGTGAATACGATCGTACGGAGCTTATAAGCCCTCCGTTAACCATGATTACATACAGGAAATTTACAAAAAATTTGGACACCTAAGCTGACAATTGAATTTAGACATGAATTAATAAGTTCATCTATGGTGGGTGTCCTTATTCTTCGCGTTTGATCAGGCCCTCTACGACTCGCACGAGACGGGGAAGGTATGAAAATTTCAGTTGGATCAATACCTTCCATGGTTGGGTGGGTGTGAGATTCACCGAGGAGAGGGACCTTTTGTTTTCCTTTATTTTTGTCCTTTTTTCTCCCCTTTCCTTTTGATCTCCAACAATTTCCCTACGTCCTCGCCCCTATGATTCATATCCCCTTCTCTCCATACCGTCCCTGCCTCCTCTTCCTTTCCTTTTTTTTATCCTTGCACTCGTTCATTTCTATCTTTGGGTCGTTTCGTCTTCTCTTCCCTTGTCATCCGTCGTGAGATGTCCGTCCCTGCCTTACTTATGATTCGTCGGGGTTAGTAGTCCGTGGAGGTCCCTCATTTCCCGTTTCCCCTTTTATGAATAGCGAGGGAAGCCTCTGACTTCACGTCACCTAGGGCTGCAGGACGTTTTAATATTCTTCTGTAGGTTGATCCAGAGATCGGCTTCGAGCAAGATCCCACCCCAAATAACGCCGAACTAGCTAGCGATGGCACGAGTTAAGTTTAGTTTCGTTCACCACTATCAGGTACACAAGTTATTAGAAGTAATTAAATCTTGTTCCTCACACAAATTTATTATTCTATTTACAATTTTAATTTATAATATGATTCACAATTTAAAATCAGAGTATTGTTCATAATTTCAATTTTTTACAAATTAGATAAAGATTCACAATTATTAGTTAAAATCAAAATATTGTTCACAATTTTAAATTTTTACAAATTAGATAAAGATTCACAATTATTAATTTAAAATCGAAATATTGTTCACAATTTTAAATTTTTACAAATTAGATAAAGATTCACAATTATTAATTTAAAATCGAAGTGTTGTTCTTTAAAATCAAAATATTGTTCACAATTTTAAATTTTTACAAATTAGATAAAGATTCACAATTATTAGTTAAAATCAAAATATTGTTCACAATTTTAAATTTTTACAAATTAGATAAAGATTCACAATTATTAATTTAAAATCGAAATATTGTTCACAATTTTAAATTTTTACAAATTAGATAAAGATTCACAATTATTAATTTAAAATCGAAGTGTTGTTCTTTAAAATCAAAATATTGTTCACAATTTTAAATTTTTACAAATTAGATAAAGATTCACAATTATTAATTTAAAATCGAAATATTGTTCACAATTTTAAATTTTTACAAATTAGATAAAGATTCACAATTATTAATTTAAAATCGAAGTGTTGTTCATTAAGTTTAATTTTTTACAAATTCAAAATTAATTCTTGTAATGTTGTAAGTTTTTTTTAGGTTTAAGCTCTGCAGAACTTAGTCACGACTGGGCGGCTTTGCTGGGGTATTACCTTTTTATTCACAAAATTTTGCGGAGACGACAATTTTGTGGGGACGACGGAAATTTTTAGAAAATCGGAAAATTGTAAAGTCTGCAAGTTGATCGGCATTCGGGTTCATTGATTGAAAAATTTTGCGAAGACGACAATTTTGTGGGGACGACGGAAATTTTTAGAAAATCGGAAAATTGTAAAGTCTGCAAGTTGATCGACATTCAGGTTCATCGATCAATCACCGTCTATGACCCTACTGGTTGATGAACTTGGCTCGGTGGAACCATATTTGGTGAGGGTGTTGGTGAAACCGTAACTCCTCCCCCCTTAGTTTGAAGTGGTGGCCACAAGAATTTTGGTTTAGGTCCTTCTGGTTGTTGTTGTTGCTGCTCTGTACCTGGATTCGGATCTCTGGAAATAGTTGGTGGACTAATTATTTTTTCTGTCAATTTTTTATAAATAAGGTGAATCATGATTGAGAGGCTGGTGGCTCCACTGATTAGGGCGACTGTGAGTATAAAGCTGTCCTTCTGGTAGCTTTTGGTACGTAGGATTTCTATGGCTTCTTTATTGTTGATGTGGTAGGATTGTAGTTTCTACAGACTTTGAAAAGTGCCTTCTTTTCCTCATTGTTTAAGTGAGATGTTCGGATTAGATTGGATATATCTTCTGGTGATGTTGTAGGGTTGGTTGCATATTCGATCTTGAATGTATTTACTTCTGTGTATTCGATTGCTGGGAATGAGTTGACTTCTAAAGGTTGTTCAAGGAGAAGGGTTTGATCAGATTCGGCTTTGTTGACGACTTCCATAAGGCTGTACCATTCGTTTGCCTTGTAGATGCCTTCTGATACGTATAAATTTGGAGAGATTTCTAAATTTTTGGAATATATGTCACCGTTTCGTATGTCGACGGGCAGTTTTACTACGGATTTCGTTTTAGCAGATATGACGTATTTTTGAGACATTAAATTTGGTTTGAAGACAAGTGTTATTGTTGTATTATTAATAATGAGTTGTTTGTTGACTAAGTCTATCTTTGCACCAAGCTTAGTAAGAATGTCTAATCCAATCAAGCCGTCGAAATATTCATGAAATTTGAAAACGAAGAATCTCATTTGACCTTCTTGTTTGAATTCCTTAAAATTTGGAATTATAACTTCTTTATTGAGTTTATGTTTGCTCAGAACCGTAATGATTTCGATGGGGGATATTTCCTTTAGGTCTTGGGGATTTACTAGTTCGGGGTTAATAAACGACGATGAGGCTCCTGTATCAATTTGGAATTTAAGTGGTTGACCGTATGGTTGGGATATACTAATGTAAGGGAGAATGAATCCGTGTTTGTTTATATCTAAGTATCCGATCGGTTGGTGAGGCCAGGCATACGAAAATTTGAATCTTCTATTTCGGAAATTTCATTAGAGTTTGTTGCTTGTGGTCTACTCTTTTCGTGATTGTAGTAACTATTATTTGAGTGGATAGGAACATTGGGATTGGTTTCATTTATGTTAAAAAGTTCCTTATTAGAATATTTGGGCTGTTGGTACTGATGTTGATTCGGTCCTCGTGATGGAGGTCTTCGCAATTGCATATTGCCTGAGTTGGTGTCCATGGGTTCGGATTTAAAGAAATCAGGTCTGTTGATTGTGTTTTGATTTTGTGTTCTGAATTGTTGATTGTAGGGTGTGAGTTGTAGTGGGACGAAGTTGGACGTGTTAAAAGAATTTATCCTTGGTAATTGATTATAAGGAGTAAATCGGTTCTGTTGTATGTTGGGAGTCATGGAGTCTTGATAGGAATTTTTGTAATGTTGTGGATGAAAAGGGTTACGGAATGGAGGTCTCTGATTAGTGTTTGGACGGTAGTGAGTAGTGCTAGCTTGTGGAAAATTGGGTCTTGATGCGTTTTTTGCGTAGCTGATGTTTTGTTCTTTTATGCAGTAAGAGAAAGCGACTGTTAAGGACTCTGGTCTCATGGAACGAATAGTGGAGCCTAAAGGCTCTTTTAAACCGGTTAAAAACGTATCTAGACACATTTCTATGAATAGTTCTGTTTTTGCTTTAATTACGTTGCTATCATTTTCATGTATTTGGATGTGGTTTAACATAGTAGCTTGTATTTCTATAATTTCGCTGTAAAACTTTTCGACCGTATTGTTATGCTCCCTTAGGTTATGAAGATCTCTAATGAGGGATGTTTCGTTTCGTTTATCGGAGTAATGAAGAACGAGATTGGTTTTAATTTGTTCCCATTCCAATGGAGTACCATACATGTTTAGAACTTCATTGGCTGGTCCTTCAATCTTATTTCTAATTGCTCTTAAAAGGATTCTACTGTAGGCTGTGCCATTGACAATGGTTGTTAATGAGAGGATTTCTTCTACATTGTTTATGAATTCGTAAAGTGATTTCGGATTACCTTCAAATTTAGGTAGGTCTTTAACTGCATCTGGGATTTTTAAGCAATTAACAACTTGTGATGCTGCAGCTGATGCAGCCACGGCTGCTGCTGCAGCTTCAACAGGTTCGTTATTTATGTTTTCGTCATTCATTGTCAAATGTGTATCTTTAGGAGAGAAGAATTCTAGGTTTAGGCTTTCGTTAGAAGTAGGTGATAAGAGATTTTCTTCTTCTATCAATGTGTTTTCACTTGGGGGGTTATTGCTTATATTAGTAGAGAGGTTACCGATTGGAACTACGACACTGATCGATGGAATTAGAATGTTTGAAAGGACTTGACTAGTAGATGGCTCGGTATTGTTTGAATAGTTAGAATTGGGTATATCTTCGGTTTGAACAACAAGATTCGTTAAACTATTTATTATTTTCTTATGATTTTTGTCTACTTTGCTTCTTAAGTTATAATTATTTGTTTCTTTAATTTCAGACATATGTTTAATCAAAATTTTATTTCAAGGAAATTTAAGGAAAGGAAATCCAATATTCGACTTACGTGAGTACCAATATGATTGATCATGGTTGTTGATCCAGTATTAAGAGTTAACACTCAACGATCTTTCATCGATATGCCCTCGAAGTTACACTTTTAGTGGATATCGCACTTCAATATTGCCTTGAACGGATATTCACTATTAAATCGAACAATATTTACAAATATTCTCTTGATAACTTTTACGGTAAACCGCCGTAGTTTGTTTGACTTTGGTAAAAGATCGTTACCGGATCCTACCGACCGCGCCAGTTAAGTTTAGTTTCGTTCACCACTATCAGGTACACAAGTTATTAGAAGTAATTAAATCTTGTTCCTCACACAAATTTATTATTCTATTTACAATTTTAATTTATAATATGATTTACAATTTAAAATCAGAGTATTGTTCATAATTTCAATTTTTTACAAATTAGATAAAGATTCACAATTATTAGTTAAAATCGAAATATTGTTCACAATTTTAAATTTTTACAAATTAGATAAAGATTCACAATTATTAATTTAAAATCGAAATATTGTTCACAATTTTAAATTTTTACAAATTAGATAAAGATTCACAATTATTAATTTAAAATCGAAGTGTTGTTCTTTAAAATCAAAATATTGTTCACAATTTTAAATTTTTACAAATTAGATAAAGATTCACAATTATTAATTTAAAATCGAAATATTGTTCACAATTTTAAATTTTTACAAATTAGATAAAGATTCACAATTATTAATTTAAAATCGAAGTGTTGTTCATTAAGTTTAATTTTTTACAAATTCAAAATTAATTCTTGTAATGTTGTAAGTTTTTTTTAGGTTTAAGCTCTGCAGAACTTAGTCACGACTGGGCGGCTTTGCTGGGGTATTACCTTTTTATTCACAAAATTTTGCGGAGACGACAATTTTGTGGGGACGACGGAAATTTTTAGAAAATCGGAAAATTGTAAAGTCTGCAAGTTGATCGGCATTCGGGTTCATTGATTGAAAAATTTTGCGAAGACGACAATTTTGTGGGGACGACGGAAATTTTTAGAAAATCGGAAAATTGTAAAGTCTGCAAGTTGATCGACATTCGGGTTCATCGATCAATCACCGTCTATGACCCTACTGGTTGATGAACTTGGCTCGGTGGAACCATATTTGGTGAGGGTGTTGGTGAAACCGTAACTCACGCAAGGACACATCCGCCAGTCGAAGATTGATCAGGGAACTTTTCTGGTTTCTTTTTGGGCATCCATCCGGAATTGGGATACCCGTGCGCAAGCATCACACCTTGAAATAAAAAAAATTTTAATACAATATATCAACAGACTCAGAGGACATTGTCAGCAGCCTGAAAAACAGCTACGCCGACAACTCAGACGACAGAAACTATACCACCGCCATGCTTAGAGCAAAACGAGAGTTACGAAATCTTACAAGTCATACAATTGAACAATAGTTGCGGTACGGGATATACGGATCTATTTTAAATACATAAACAATTGAAGAAGTTTTTTGTGATACAGGAGTTTTGAGTTGAATAGCGGTACTTCATTGTTCACAATTGAACGGTTCAAGTGTTTTGGGATTTTGTGCGCAAGAGTGAAGGATTGAATTTAAATTTAAATTTTTAAACCGGGTTTCGAATTCAAGGAAAACGAGAAAGAGAAAATTTGCTTTGATGAGGAGAGCGTAACTTTTTTTCCGATTTGGTCAGGTGGATAAATTCACGCTCGCGCGCCAAGATGGGAGCCAAAGAAAATGTGCCTCCCGACAAAATCTTCTATGAATGTCATACAAGTAGTGAGTGTGGTGCATTTGTGTGTGTTGTGTGTGGATTAGCACTCCACCGAAGTTGCTCAAAAAAGGAATTTGGCTATCAGGATCACTCATGATATGTAAGCGTCACATCGAAACAGCCAAATCACTCTTTACACAAATGTCCTATAAAACATGGGATGATGAGCTCCTCAAAAAACAAAACCAACTCCTGCAAGAACACAATGAAGCTTTGAAAGAAAAAAACAAACTACTCCAGGAAAAAATGTGCAATTAGAAGCGCAATGTTAAACCAATACACCAATGTTCGCAAATATTATAGGAAACCAACACAAGAACATCATGAACACAGAAAAAGTCCCGGCACTAATAATCAAACCGAAATCAAAACAAAACATAGAGCAGACGATCAAAGACGTAAAGCAAAGCATCAAAACTCTAAAGATCGGAATAAACAAAACTACTCAGCTGAGAGACGGAACTATTAAAATGAAATGCCGAAAAAAAGAGGAAAATACTGAGTTGTTAAGAAAAATTGATGAAATTTTTTCGAATAAATACACATGCGAAACAGAGCAGCTTTGGAAACCCGTAATAAAAATCGTGGAAATCAACGAAGAATATGAAAAAGAAGACCTCCGAAAAGCGATAATACAACAAAACCAACCAGAAAACGTTAATGAAAATGTCATCCAGGTAACATTCCAAAAATACATTAATACGAAAGAAACATACGGCATACATTCAAGTTAACCCAAAAACATAAGCTTTAATCATGTCAAAGAAAAAACTGTATCTTGGAATGCAAGTATGTAAAATCTATAATCAACTCAATTCGGGAAGATGCTGGAAATGTCACGGATATGGACACTCGGGAACCAAATGTGAAACGATTGCATGCACTTACTGTGCGCGAACCCACCCGTCCGATACAAAACATACAGCAGCACAAGTGTATAAATTGTCTGAAAGCAAATGAAAAATACAAAACGAGAGATTATCGACACATGCCTTCAGAAGAAGAGAAATGCGAAACCTTCAAAGATAGAAAGAGATAAAAAGATAAAGATTCCCTGCTGGACAGATCATAGAATAATAATTTTACAGTAAAATATAATGGAATTAATGGAATTTAATGATAATTTTGAGACCCTGAAAGGTACAATACTAGATTGTAAGAGAAAATTCATTGAAGGCCCTGAAGGTTTAATAATATTGCACATGAATATCTGTAGCATCAAAAAACACTTTGAAGAACTATTGGTGTCTATATCCTCACTGGATGAGCTACCTGACGTTGTCGTATGTACAGAAACAGCAAGTAGACGAAAATCTATTTATAATTCTATCAAATCTGTTATAACTTGTTCTAGGCTCTCAAATCTGTTATAACTTTGCGAAATTTAACAAAAATGACGGCGTTATCACATATGTCAAGAACGGAATACAGAATGAACACTCCACTGAGAAAATAGGGGTCACAACAGTTAACATTAACCACATATGTAAGAATATATCCTCTGTACATATGTACAAATGTAAACGAAGTCCAACATCTGAAATTTACCCACAGATGTTTGGCGTATGTCCACTGGTTTGTCCCTCGTTTTATTACACCGTAACAATATTTCTTGCCAATTTCACCCTCTAGGCAGGTAGGATTTTCGAAATATCATCCACACTTCGTACATCATTTGTATTTTTCTCGTCAATCGGCGGAATTGATGAAAGGATTAGCAAAATGAATTGCGCTCCTTACGAAAGTAGGCGGTTTGCCCCTAGTATGTCCTGTCGATATGTCTGTCGGCTTCTTTAGCAAATTTCCATAAGGAAATAATAAATTTATGACCTTTCTTAGAACTCCTGAAACCCGGAAGTAGGGACAACATTTTTGGGATAATCAAAAGACATTTTCCATGAGTTTTCTCTAAGCACTTCATGCGACCACGTTATATGTATTTGCTAGTGAAATTTAACCCTTGATTAATTGAACCATACGGATTATTCGAGTTTTGTGCGATAATTGAGGTGAGTTCTTCACTGAGTGTTTGGTTGGCTTTATTTTTATTTATAAATGTATAGTTTTGACTAACAAGTTGACAGGAGGCAAGCGCGATTGGATTGCCGGATTTACAGAGAGTTTTAATGGCGGTTCCCAAAAGTTTTCTTCGCAATTTGTGTTGTTTGGCTGGTTTAAGCCGTCACCTGGTATGGTGAACCTTTTATTTATTTGTGAAGTGCGTGGAAGGAGTATTCCACATGTGCCTGGGTAACTCGTCTTGATTTGATCTTTGAGATCTGTGTTTTGGGTTCGGTTGCCGACCCAGCTAAGTGTTACCTTGTAAATCCGTGAGTGGTCTCGCGCTTCCTGTGTCAATTTTTACTAATAATTAGTGTACTCTTGGGGAGTTCCTAGTTTAGTGTTGAATTCACTTTGGTTGCTATAGTTTTTCTGGAAGTCTCTTTGACTGTGTATGTTATGGTCTAGTGTTTGTTGGGTCGGTTGCAGTTTAAGTAAATTCTGGCTTCCTTGACCGGCAAGACCAATTTTTGAATAATCAAGAAACGGGTAACGTTGTTGATTTGTTTTTATTGAGACTTCCTTAATGTTATTGGAAATTTTGGCGTGAAACATCGCTTTAAATGCACTTGTGTTGGAAGATGCAATATATCCCCAAGAGTGCGCTTTCTTTTAATTGCATTATTTATTAATAGTTAATCAAAATGCTCATGACTTGTTTTTTTATTTATTTACAGGTGAGTCAAGGAAATCGAGTCTATGCCTTCAGTCAGAGACTTGCGCGGTTTAATTCGTATAATTTGAGTTTTTGTTTAATTTATTATTCTTTCTATTATTTATTTATTTGTGTTTTAAATATATTTTTATTTTAAACTTTATATATCAGAAGTGGGATAAAACTCTGACTACCAAAAAGGCAAAAGATTTCCTGGACTCGCCGTTGAAATAAACTGAAAGTAAAAATGTTTGGTAAATAGTGTCTTCATCATTACGAGGAGTTTGGTTTTGTTTGTATCTCCTTTCGTGGACGTTGAAATATGTTTTAGTGAGAATAAAGAAATAATCAATATGTATGTTGATGGGTCAATATTGTCTCATTTATCGGTTTTCTGACCTTATGAATCACTACGTCGGTAAAATTCTTCGTTGGGCTGATGGTTCTACTATATATATTTACAATTTAGCTTACTTTTATGCGATTCCTACCTGAATAAAATTCTACAGAGTCCTTTTGTTTTTGTCTCATTATCAAACAGTTACGATTACCATTTTTTTCAACTGAAAAAAATGCCGAGACATAATAAGAGATCCCGTCCAGAGCAAAAGAGGAGGAGGGCAATAATGATTCGTCACCTCGAAGAAGAAGAAGAACTTCGTCAATGACACGATTCACTGAGATGATGATGGAATTCTTAAAAACTACCGTAAATCGCCCAACAACGACTGTTTTCCAGGGTGATGTTGTTCCAATTTTCGATCCGTTGGATCGCAACCAATCAGCTGTCACATGGTGTCGAAAAATCGACGAATTACAGCAGTTATATCATTGGAACGAGGACACTACCATATACTATGCATTGGCAAACTGAGAGGTGATGCCAAAACGTGGTACCAAGGACTAGGATCGCTTAATTTCTCATGGGATGACTGGAAGGCTAAACTCGTCGAGGCTTTTCCTTCACGGAAGAATTTTCACTCCCTTTTGGCCGAAATGATGGGTAGATCAAAGAAGAATGAGGAAACATATGCGAAGTATTTCCACGAGAAGGTAGCATTGTTAAATGCTTGCGACATATATGGAATGAAAGCCGTAGATTGCATTCTGGGAGGTATACAAGACAGAGTCTTCGTCGCTGGCGCAAAAGCGGGAAAACATGAAACACCACAATCGCTGTTTGAGTATATGTCGGAAATGGATAATACCAGTGAGACAACACGCGATTATCATAATCGTCCCCGAGACAAGTTTAAACAGTTGTCAGAGCAAAAATCGCAAGAAACTCGCAAAAAATTTAACGAAAAACAGATAATTTGTTACAAATGCAACAAACCAGGTCATTATGCCAATTCGTGCAGTGAAAAGTCAACAGCTGGGCCCGGAACAAAACGATGTAATTTCTGCAAGAAGCCCGGTCACGAGGAGAAGAACTGTTTCCGGAAGAAACCCGAGGATAAAGTAGCTCTTCTTAAAGTTAAAGATAAGGATCCAGTAAACCAAAAATTTCATAAAGAGGTTTAAATGAATAATAAAATTTCTGAAGCTTACATTGATTTTGGAAGTTCATTATTAGAGGAAAGAGGTCGAAAGGTACGGTTTAAACATTTAGAAGGAGAAAAATAGTCTTTGCGGCTATGTAAATGGGAAAATAGTCAGTACAGGTGCGGCTAATTTCCTTCTTAAGGTCGTAAGGTAGAAGCAAAAAAATCAAAGCATTGGTGGTCAACAATGAGAAACAGGATGTTCCTTTATTAATTGGTAGGAATTTTACTGAACTACCTCAAATTGTAGTTCGAAAAGATAAAAGTTCCTTGGAATTTTCTTGTATTGAAAATGATGTTGCGAAATCGAATGTTGAAAACGAGACAAATCTGCATAAAGTATCTTTAATTGTTAAGCGTGATACGATTATACCTGCTCAATGAAGTTTCGGTGAAGTCAAATCAAATGGGTATGTGGGAGATATTTTCATGGACGGATATCTCCGTATGCAAAAACGGAAAGAATCTGGTGTTCCTCACGTCGTTCTTCACATAGATGAGAATCAAACAACCTTTGTTCCATTTGTAAATTTTTCTGAAGAAGATATTGTCTTTAAAGCAAGAAACGTAGCAGCAAGAGGATGGCCTTGTTATGACGCTGAACCAGAAGGAAGAATGTGTTCCTCTTTCCGTTCAATTGTGTTTCTCAAGCAGTTGTTTTCAATAATAGACAACATATGAATCGTTGTTACTTCAAACCTATTACTAGACTTGATGAGGACATGTGCGACAAGAGTCCACCTGCGTTTCTGGGGTTATCACAAAAACAGAAGAAATTTGCATTATATTTGTTTTATAAGTTCTTGATACTGAAGGCTATTAAAACCACAAACATTCAAAATATGTGTTAGAAATCCTTAAATTTGACTCCACAGTCCCTTATATCAGATCAAGGAAGTTCTTGAACAGCAAGGCAGTCTGGAAGTTTTTGTTCTCAGAACAGCATTCAACATATATAAAAAAAATGCTGTGGCAATGTCCAAAGCAAATGGACTAATCAAGCGTATCAATCGATCTATATCAAGTGTCCTACTGTCTACAAAGCTAGAGGAAGAACGATAGGGCGAAAATATGAATAAAATGAAATTTGCCATTAAAAAAACTACTAGCAGAACACCTTGTGAACTGCTCTACGAATACGAAAACGGTCGCAGTGGATCGAATTAAACCTTGGATCCAAAATCAGAATACATCAGATGTAGATGAGAACCGTGCTAAGTGATCCTGAGCCAGAACAACCCGGGACGTGTTGATTCCAGGATGGCCGAATGTAAGAATATATCCTCTGTACATATGTACAAATGTAAACGAAGTCCAACATCTGAAATTTACCCACAGATGTTTGGCGTATGTCCACTGGTTTGTCCCTCGTTTTATTACACCGTAACAATATTTCTTGCCAATTTCACCCTCTAGGCAGGTAGGATTTTCGAAATATCATCCACACTTCGTACATCATTTGTATTTTTCTCGTCAATCGGCGGAATTGATGAAAGGATTAGCAAAATGAATTGCGCTCCTTACGAAAGTAGGCGGTTTGCCCCTGTCGGCTTCTTTAGCAAATTTCCATAAGGAAATAATAAATTTATGACCTTTCTTAGAACTCCTGAAACCCGGAAGTAGGGACAACATTTTTGGGATAATCAAAAGACATTTTCCATGAGTTTTCTCTAAGCACTTCATGCGACCACGTTATATGTATTTGCTAGTGAAATTTAACCCTTGATTAATTAAACCATACGGATTATTCGAGTTTTGTGCGATAATTGAGGTGAGTTCTTCACTGAGTGTTTGGTTGGCTTTATTTTTATTTATAAATGTATAGTTTTGACTAACAAGTTGACAGGAGGCAAGCGCGATTGGATTGCCGGATTTACAGAGAGTTTTAATGGCGGTTCCCAAAAGTTTTCTTCGCAATTTGTGTTGTTTGGCTGGTTTAAGCCGTCACCTGGTATGGTGAACCTTTTATTTATTTGTGAAGTGCGTGGAAGGAGTATTCCACATGTGCCTGGGTAACTCGTCTTGATTTGATCTTTGAGATCTGTGTTTTGGCCACATGCATAGACCATTGTTTCATTAAAACTCATAAGGGTATAGAAAACTTAAGCACTTACGTAATTAAGGCTACAACTACAGACCACTATTCGATTGCCATAAAAATAGTAACGACCAAGAAAAATAAATATGAAGCTCCCCCTTCCCAACATAGAACTACAAACTACAAAAAATTCCGGAACATTATGTAGAATTCTGACTTCAGCCTAATTTACAACAGTTATGACGCCTACTTCTGTGCTGAACTACTCACAGAAAAAATTCAAAGAGCCATGAATGAGAAACAGAAAGAAAAAATCTTAAGCACAAAAAACAAACAACCCTGGATAACGTCAGCCATAATAAGAACAATACTGAAAAGGGACAAATTACATAAAAAAGCTAATCAAACAAAAGACCAAAGAGACACAGAAAATCATAGGAAATTCAGAAACGAACTGACAACTACTATAAAAAAAAGCAAGACAGGATAATTATGTAAAAAAACTTCAAAAAAATTAAACAGACCAAACAAACGTATGGGGAGTTGTAAATGATTTCATGCAGAGAAAAACCAACAAAACAATTTAAAACATCGAATTAACAAAAGAAGATGGGACAAAAACAACAAATCAAGAAGATAGAGCGCAATACTTTAACAAGTTCTTTACAAATGTAGGGAAAAACCTAGTGAATAAAATCAAATATAAAAGGTTCCGCGGAAATGGTATTACAAGAATCACTGATACATTTTATTTACATCCAATTACTGAAATAGAAGTTTTCAAAGAGATTATGAGTCTGAATGACACAAAAAGTCCTGGATATGACAATATAAGCGCTAAATATCTAAAAAGTATTGGTGAAATATTGGCTGAACCTTTAGCATATATAATTAATATAAGCTTTGGGAGTGGCATATTCCCGAGATTCTACAAAAGGGGTATTATCAAGGCTATACATAAGGCTGGACAAAAGGGCCAAGTGGGAAACTATCGGCCGATCTCACTCATATCAATTTTGGCTAAAATAATGGAGAAGTTCCTCTACCGCAGACTGATACGATTTATAAACGAGCACTATATCCTAAATGAAAAACAATTTGGATTTAGACAAAAAAAATCCACAGAGGATGCGCTTTCCGAATTTGTAACAACAATTTATGAAAATATAGATCAAAAAATACCCGATCGGTCGATCTTCGTTGATTTAGCGAAGGCACTTTCGACACTTTAGACCATAAAATATTATTGCTGAAACTAGAACTACTAGGACACAGAGGCCTATCTCACTCATTACTAGCAAACTACTTACAAGGAAGAGAGCAAGTAGTAAAAATACAGAATTGCATAAGCGAACCAGAAATAATGGAATATGGAGTACCCTAAGGCACTGTCATTGGTCCACTCCTCTTCATCCTATATAGAAACGACTTATATAACATCACGACATCGGGAAAAATTTTATCGTTCGCGGACGACACCTCAATAACCTTCGAAGATGAGACATGGGACAAACTGAAGCTGAAAGTTGAAGAAGAAATGCCTACAATCTGTGACTGGTTTTCAATGAACTCGTTGACAATATATATAGAAAAAACTCAAGCTGTGCTGTATGGAACCAACAAAACCTCGATACCACCATGGGAAGAACTAGTTTTCAACTACAATCAAGAAACCCTAAGAAAACAAGTCACACAAAAAGCCAAGTATTTGGGAATAACAATCGACAGCCACTTGCGCTGGGACTGTCACATTGAAACATTATGCAAAAAACTTCGATACACCCCGTACGTCCTTATAAAACACAAAAACATCTTCAGCGAAAAAATTCTGTCAACTTCACTATACCATGCACTCTTTTACTCCATGTTAAGATATGGAATACTAGTTTACGGAGGAATAAACAAAACGAGCGTCAAATTGGTCGAAATCATACGAAAACGAGTAATCAAAATAATCTACAATAAACCAAGGAGATACTCGACGGAATTGTTATACAAAGAAACAAACCAAAAGTCGATCAAAGAAACTTTTGCCTTAAAATCAACCCTATATCTCAGCGCAAAAGGTTTTGAATCATATGGCGGAAACGAAGAAAGAATAGTATCGAGATAACAAACTACGCATCAAATATAGATTACAGCAAGGAAAAACAGAATAGGGAAAATGAACTATGAGTTTATAGGACGAAAACTCATCAATAACATGCCAACAAACACGAGGCTCAAGCTTCTCAGCTATGAAAACAAAGCAAAAAACAGATAACACAAGAAGTGATAAAATTTCTCAAGACAGTACACATAGAAACACTGATTAAAAATTGAAAAATGTGTAGGCAGAAAAAAAAAATAATCGATTGTAGTAACTGTAAATCAACAAAAACTATAAAAAACATCATTGTATAAAACAATCTTCTTAAAATTACTAGTTTACATAAAATATCATATTGTTATATATTTGTTATATTATTTTATATATATTTTTATATTATTGTTTTTTATATCATTTTCTTTATATATTCATTTACTGTTCAGTAGCAAACGAGGATTTAGTTCCTCAGGCTAGGAGCGTCACATGTACATTGTAATATCCTTACTGAATAAATAAATAATAATAATAATAATACACCACAGGAGTCGAATTTCAACATGACCTTCTATTGTAAAACGCCTGGGACATAATTAAACTATGGTGCACGAAGGTAAGTGCGATCACACCTGAAGGTAGTGGAGAAATACATGTAGCAGGAAGCAAAAATGCAATATGGACAGGGAGACTAAGACCGCCATTGGTTTGAACCCCACTCCTCACATTAAAAATCTTGGGGGTTCACTTTAGTAAAGCCCTGAGGTGGAACCGACACATTAACCACGTAGTAATTCGGTTCAATATAATTTATTTAATATTACATCCAGTTCTTTATATCAAACTTCTAACATGTTGATCGGAAGACGTTCTGTTGAACACTGAAAGCCGAAGGTTCTTTCCGAAAGCAGCAAGCTGTTAATCAGGCGACTGCCATTATAGATCTAATAGAGCGCGTCACTTTCAGTGTTGGACAAAATGTAGTAAGTTTCATACGGAAGTGTTATACCAGTAACTCTTATACTGAAGAGTTAAATGAAAATTACTACAACGTCTACGGTAAAATGGAAGGCATAATGAATCTTACAAAAGTTGTCACGCGCGAAATTTGTGACGAGCCTCCGAATCCCTCGGAGGGTGGTGACTCACCCGGCCTATTGCCCGCGAAGAAAAGGTCGTGGGTGGGCGCCACTCGTTTTAGACGAGTCACCTACGCGATTCGCTGTCAAAACGAGAAATCCCGCGATCGCGTCAACTAAGAGGGCTCCCAACACAATTGGTAAAGAAACCGCAGCTTATGTTTTCTTCAATTAAGTTTAATTTCCTGGTAGGTGCCAGATCACAAATTTCTCAATTGTTTACAAGTATTCAACCTCCAAACTTTCCAAAATTATAACTCGGCCAAGTCTACCATAAGTTCTCCTAACTAACAAGTTTGTCAAAATTACAATCCTTAAGCTGGATTCACTGGTTCGTTCGGCGCGTGCGGAACTGTTTTTTTTTATGTAGAGTATTAACAACTCTCATGCCGTACTAATTTTACGGCGAATTCAGTTCTCTCTTTGCCAAAGTTGAACCAACTTCAACTTTCGTGTGGAAGATTTTTGTTTTCACCGTGAATGTGTTCCGCGTCGCGTCGTTCCATTTGTGGATTGTTCTAAAAAGTGCGGCAGATTTATGACGAACGAATGAATCATGACCCAAGACACTCGCTTCGCGACAAATTAGTTCCGCACGTGCCGACCGGACCAGTGAATCCAGCATCAACCTATGCTGGCCTACTCTACGCTAGTGCATGGTACGCTAATTAAATTTTAAATTTTTAATTAAATTCTCTAATTGTACATGTGCATCTTAAACCTATCACTTATCTTATCCGCCTGTTCCTGCCGTCGTAATTCAAAAGTCTTCTTCTTACTTAACTCCGCACTTCTTGATCATAACTTCAGGCGTCTCTCATGTAACAACACCATATTCTTTTTTTTACTTTACTCCTATTAGTTAGCCCTAACCTTAATTCTCCCCGGCAGCTTCCACGAGATTTCTTTCATGTTATTCATAAACTTCCTCACGTTTCAACTTTAATTTTAACTCCACCACTTCTTGCGTCACGCGACCGCGATTTCTTGTTCTATCGTTCTCCCCGTATCTCAACCCGAAAGGAAAGAATACTCAAACTCCATCCCACACCCCGACTGAACCAAAAAAAAAGTTTTACCATCCCAAGGATCTCTTAAAAGCTCATTTTTTAACGGGAGCTCGGAAGAACACGACCCCAATGTTTTGCGTCGAGCGTGTCCTCGCCGTACGTGCCCTAAGTTACGTATTACACTTGTCCACGAAACTCAGCCGTGTTCGCCGGTCATTCAACTGTGTTGTTTGAACGGATCGCTCCTCCCCCCATGGAGCCGCACGGGACATCATTTTTTCCCACGCTATGACCTGATAGAGATTTGAACGAGGCAATGATCGAAAATTTCCAGGCGATCATTGACCCGAGACGCGTGCGACTGCGACTCTCAACTGTGCTCACCGGGGGCGGGATCTTATCACCGCTGGTCATTTTTGATTGACGACTGGTTCGCGGATTACACGAAAAACGCGAGCGTGATAAAGTACTGACTTCGCGAAACTCGCAGGTCCCGAGTGAGGCCTTAAGACACATGTCCAGGGTGCTCTTGAACGGCACTTGTGGATATGCCGCCACCCTTTACGGAAACGCACCAAAAACCACACTGGCTCCACTAGAGAAAGCAACACGGAGAATACTGAGGACAACTCTAGGGGTTCTCAGGATGACGAAAAACGAAGCGGTGCACATGGAAGCTGGCTTCGACTTTAGCAACTTAATTTCAGAGAAGAAAATTTCGCTGGCGGCTAAAAACATCTCTAGCACCTACAACCCTCACAATGGAAAAATGAAAAGCATTACCTGACTCTCTAACCCGCCGAAAAAATTTTGCCAAGTATAGACCCTTAAACTAAATCCAACCCAACATTGTATGAATCACTAGACTCCAACAAAATAGCGATATTTCCAGAACTCAGAAAGGATACAACAGAAAGAAACCTGGGTCACCAGATTTCGGGAGTGGCACGACAGCTATAGGGGACACGTTCTACATTTTACTGATGCATCGGCGAGAGAGGACATTACAACAGTGGCAGCATTATCTCTTAAGGGACATTAGTACTCCAATGTCTTTAAGCTCGATCTGGAGAAAGAAGTCACAGCTTCGATAACCGAGATGTTCGATAAACAGCGAGTCACAGCTTCGATAACCCCCGTTAACCCATCACTAGGCAAATTGCAGGTGAGAATCCTGACTCGACTCAGACTCAGTTGTACCAGACTCACACACGGACACTGGGTTGACGAGTCGAAGCTCCAACATGTAACACCTGCGGAGAACCCCTATACATCAACTGTTGGAATATGCTAGATATGTAGAAATAATATGTAAACTAGCAATATGAAAACTAAAATTTAAATCTAGCGCCTACTTGAAAGTTGGCGTCATTAAGCAGGGTAGATAACACTGTAAGCACAAACTACTTCATTCTTAATACAGTGGAACCTCAACATAACGAACCTCATTATAACGATGTCCTCGATTTAACAAATTTTTGGAAATCCCCTAAAACTACTCATAAGAACTAATGCAAAATATACCTCCATATTACGAAAACCTTTCATCAAAAACCTCATTATAACGAATTTTTGATCATCATGGAACATAATTCGAAAACGTAATTCACCTCTGTTTAACGATTTTTGGAGCCAGCCTAAAGCCTTTACATTACGATCCTTGCCCACTCAGCACACAAGATTGCACAAGAACGCATGCCTTGACAGGATCAAACATGTTCAGTCTGTTATCAATCCATCGCTCTAAATTAAGAATTAATGTTCCGACTGGATCAGTCAAGCAAAATTGATTGTAAGGCATACTACATATATGCGTAAAGTATCGTAAGAACTGTTTTTGTCGCTATTTTTTGTAAGTGTAAAGTTGCAATGGCTGAGAAACGTAAGAGATGCTCCTTAACCGTAGCAGAGAAGCGAAAAATCGTAACGTATGTCGCCGAGAATCCTACAAAGAAAAGATCAGAAATCGCTTCAGAGTTCCGAATTCCCACAAGTACTTTGGCCACAATTTTAAAGTTTAAAGACAAGTTCTCTGGAGAACTCGGGTTGCCTGCAAACAGTAGGAGATTGAAATCATGCGAGCACAAGGATGTAGAGGAATGTGTTATGAAATGGCTAAAATAGTGCCGTGACAAAAATGTGCAAACGGAGGGCCTATTCTACAGCAAAAGGTTCAGCAGTTCGCAGTAGAATTGGGACTTTCAGGCTTTCTTGCTAGCAATGGGTGGCTGCAGAATTTCAAAAAGAGAAACGAGATTGTTTTCCGAAAAATATGTGGTGAAAGTGCTACTGTCAATGTCGAAGTGTGTGTAACACACTTGTGACACACTTGCAGAGCAGACTGAGGGATACGAGCCTGAAGACATCCTTAACGTCGACGAAACAGGACTTTTCTATAGATGTTTACCTGACAAAACGTTAACATTTAAAGGAGATAAATGTCATGGTGAGAAAAACAGCCAACTTCGTTTAACAGTGTTGCTGGGAACAAATTGTACTGGAACATACAAACTTAAGCCACTGGTCATCGGAAAATATCAAAAACCACGTTGCTTTAAAAATGTCACCAAGTTGCCAACGGAGTACATGTTAAACTTGGATGACCAGTGATGCTTTTAGCAATTGGCTCAAAAGTTTGGACAAGAAGATGGAGAAAGAAAAGAAGAAAATTCTTATGTTCATGGATAATTGTTCAGCACACAGGGGCATCCCTATCCTGACTAACATCAAAATAAAGTACTTGCCTCCAAATACCACTTGGAAACTTCAGCCACTAGATCAAGGCATTATACAAAGCTTCAAAATGCACTACAGGAAGGATGTTGTGAGACAGTTCCTTAGTGATATTGAATATCAAACGCCCACTAATATTGACGTGTTGCGAGCCATGTGGATGATTGCCAAAGCATGGAACCAAGTCACTGAAAGGACAATTACACACTGCTTTAAGAAGAGTGGGTTTAAAATTCCATGTGAAGATGAGGAAGATGACTTGCCACTCATAGAACTTGCCAGCACTTGCCAAATAGTTAGAGAAGAACTCAACGTGCAAAACTTTGAAGAAGAGTTCGTTACATTTGACGATGATTTAGCTGTCTGCGGGGAACTTACTGATGTTGAAATTGTCACATCTGTCTTGCCGGTTCCTAATGAAGAAGCGGAAGAAGCCGAGGAACAGGTAAATGAAACTGATCAAAGTGATTTTTCAGTAAAAGATGCTCGTAAGGCTCTACATGTCATCAAATGTGTACTTTTAAAAAACAGTGGTTTAAGTGATGGTGTGGTTAAATGCATCACGGAATTGGATTGCGCCTTAGAAATGGTAACAATCACTGGTGGAAAGCAGACCACAATAAACGATTTCTTCAAAAAAGAATCCAAAAAAAATTAAGACTAAATTTTTAATCACATATGTATTGATTACTTTGTGTAATAAGAAGAATGTCAAAGTCTTTTAAAATAAAAAAAATGTACATAATTTACCATATTTTCATCACAATTTGTTTTACTTTACTAATTGAAATCGTTTCATACCTTGTTATAACGAACCTTAGACCAACCGAACCTCTATATAACGAACCTCATTGTAACAAATTACTCGGTATAGCGAATATTTTCTAATCCCCCTCAGCTTTGTTATATCGAGGTTTCACTGTATATACTTCAGTAACAAAGAATCTTGCTTCGGTAGTAGAAACAAAATCGCTTAACATCCACTTAATAAAATAAAATAAAAATCTAATGTCTGGTTTCACAAAGAATAAATTAAACGACAAGTAACTACTCAGCGATTAAGTTTACTCCGAAAGTAAATTTACTCAGTGTTTCACAGAGATACTTTCGGAAATTTAATCGCTGTGTAGTTACTTCGTGCTAAAATAGTTCCGGAAATTCCAACAGATGGCTTCGGTAGAAGAATTGCGGTTGAAACATACCGTTATTCCGTTTCCTACAAATTGTCAAATTTGTGGAAACGAAATTTTGTGACAATAAATTTGTTTATTCAATTTATTTGTGAATTTGTGAGTGTAATTGAAAAAATTTTAATCAAAACAATGGGTAAGTAATAAATTTTAATTTTTGTAGGATTTTCAAAATTTTTAGTTATTCACGTGGTATAATTCATAAGGAATCAATAACTAAAAGCGTAAGACACTGAAACTTCAAAGAATGAGAAAAACTACATTTTTTCCCACAATTGAACATTCATTAAATTCTAAACATAGTCGGGTATTATGGCCTAGGGCCATATTAGCCGTATATGATGTGAGCCATATTACCCGCCTAGGGTATAAAATTAATTACACTTCATTTTGGGGAAAAAATTTCACTGAGGAAGATATCAGTTTCCACTCCTGAGCATTTTTCTTGAGCTCATAATTTTTCATAGCTCATAATAGAGGCACTGAATAGCCCTGTATCAGGTGTGCCATATTGGCCGAAGGAACATTTTTGAAAAACAAGGTCTAATGTAAGACCCAGTTAACAAAATGTTTAAGAAAACCTTACCAACACTGTAGATTATATATTATCCTACTAAACCATGCCGAAACAATATAAAAACACTCATAATTTGAGATGCTGGAATGGTTCAAACTTGACAAAAAATAACATCGAAATATGCAGTTTGAGATCTTTGGCTACACAGCACACGGGGGGGCTCAGAAGTGCAGTGGAGATTAACTGAAGGGATGAGGGGCAGTGTTGCTTGGACGTGGCAGGTACATTTAACGTGAGTGTTGGTTAGTTTCAGAGAAACAGTACTAGGCCATATTGGCCAACTAGGCCATAATACCCGAAACTACTCTAACTAATATGGGTTGTACAGTATCCGAAGAATGGGTTGGAACATTGTTGTTACTGAGGATGTGAGACCTGATAACTGTGAGCCCATGGTAATGGGTTTACAGGCCAGCGGAACTAAAATAACTGGAATTGCCATGAGAACGAAATTACTCGCATCCGTTACTATCGATAGTAAACCAGGTAATTTCCAAAACAATAAGTATGAGTCTGCTTTCGTGTCCAGCAGGTTTATATAGAATTTTCATAAGCGTAGCAATCATAGTGGCAAATATAACAAATATAACAGAATAAAAAACACTGCGTTGTTACAAGTGTAACAGAGTTAGACATCTTGCGAAAGAATGCAGAAGCACTGAATAGCCCTCTGGGCAAAGCAACTTAGCAAAAGATTCTGACAACGATTCAGATGAAGCATCCAACTGGATGCAAGCAAGTTTTGCACCAAAAGAGGTAAATTCATACCATTGGTTCATAGATTCGGGTGCAACACAACACATGACCCCGCCAAAGGATTGTTTATAAATTATGTGCGAACCAATTATCGCACAATAAAGGTAGCAGATAATAATAAAATTAACGTCATTGGAAAAGGCGACGTCAACCTGGAACTTAAAACATAAAATGAAAACAAGATATTACTAATGCGAGATGTTCTACACGTACCACAACTGGCTGCCAATTTAATTTCAATCAACAAATTAACCACTAGGGTTTTTGGTTAAATTTGAAAACTACAAATGTTCAATCTGCAACCGATTGCCATCGCTGCAAAACATAAGTGATGTATAAATTAAACACCACAAATAATTATGAAAGGACTTTAATAGCAAGAGAAGGGCAGAATACAAGCCAAAAATTCGATATAGTCACATGGCACCGCAGGTTGGGTCATTGAAATGCAAAATATATGCTTAAGTTAAATAACTTAGTTAAGGGATACAACGTTCCGAAATCTATGAATGAACTTTGTCAAGTCTGTTTGGAAGGTCCAGGATCCCATTTTCAAAATCAAGCAGTACTACTAGTCGTCCGTTAGAACTTATTCATACGGATGTAAACGGCCCAATAAAAATCATCTCGCTAAATGGATACAAATATTTCCCTATATTCAACAGTGGTAAAAACGAGTGGTAAAAAAAAAAAAAAAACAAGTGTTCAAAATAGTGACCAATAATGAATGAACCGTAGTCAAAACACTCAAACTATAACGTATACATATTGAATACGTATACATATTGAATGCGAAGAAGCTATAACGGGTACAGCGGTAAATCTGATTTGCAATACGAAAAGTCAATACGAAGAAACTATAATTGGTATTCATTCACAAATTTCAATTGAATTTTATAGAATTCTAATTAAACACCATTCAAATAACACAGATAATAATATTTAACTATTTGAAAAAGTGAAGTTTACCATTATTAAGATTTTAAAAAGTGAAAAAAAAAGAATTTATTTCGGGTTTTTCTTATTCTTAAACCGAATAATTTATAATACACCGCTTATAATTTCCATTATCATCATGCAGTATACATCTATTTATACGAATAATATGGCAAACTCTACCAAGAATAAACACACCAACCAAAATTCCATTGAGAAACGTCACACAAGATCATCATCAGCATCCCGTATGATAGATCGACAGGAAAATACTGACAATACACCATCTCTAACAACAACAAACAAACGTAAAACAAATGAATCAAGCCCAACTTTACTACCAAAACCAAAAAAAACCATCGCATCCAAACATGTTATCAGTAACAATGGAAGATTTAGCACGGCTTTCTCAGCAGCAAACGGAATCAATAAAGAGTAATATGCAACACGAATTGAAAATAATGAGCGAATTATTAAAGTTAAGTGAACGAGTTGATACCATTCAACCGAATATGTCGTGCGGTTAAGTGTGTCAAAGTTAAAAAGTGTCAAAGTTAAAAAGCGATATTGACAATTGTGTGAATCGGTTGAATAGTACAGATGACGACTTTGCCCGCATTGCTAAACTAAACGAATTGAAAATAACTGGAATTGCTCATTCACAAAATGAAAATTTACGTGAAATTTTTTACGCGATTGCAAAAGTTATTGGGTATGACGTCAGCAATCCATTGAACGTTCCAGACATTGTACGTATGCATAAAAGGAACCAAGAATCAAATGACTTTGTCACATTGCCACAAATAATCGTGAAATTCGTCACTCCACATATTCGCAATGAATTCTATGGACGGTATTTGGCAAAAGCATCAAAAGAACCCATTCTCACCGATCATATAAATTTACCACAAGGCAGTACCAATCGTATCGGAGAAATTTTGACGTCACATAACCAATCCATCTTTACCGAAGCATTAAAATTAAAGCGTGAAAAAAATTGCATAAAGACAATACAGTTGATAGTCTTGTTCGAGTTAAAGCCGGGCAGACAGAGCGATTCGTAACCATCAAATCAAAGCGTGATCTTGACGTAGCATCGTCAACAACACCACAACCAGAATCACAAAAACAACAACAACATCAACGAGGAACCCAACAACAAGCAATTGTACAATCACAACAAGCAATTGTACAATCACAACAAGTAACTCAACAAGAAGCAATCACACAATTACAACAATGGCAACAGCAGCAACAACACCAACAACAACAAAAAGAACAGCAAATCAGTGGCAAAATCACAACATCTTGTTCAACATCATCTACAACAACCATAAATTCGATGTCAACACCGATTGGACAAGCATCTCAAATCGAACACTTACCAACAATACTCAAAAAACTTTATTCATGTAAATCGACTGGAAAAAGCACAAGGCATTTATATATTCGTATTTTTTTTCTCATGGTTAAAAACTAAGAGTTACATTTCTTCTTTCCAAATAACTCTATTATATTATTTCCTATTCTTTCTTTTTATCCCCAATTACTCTTTGATTTAAATATTACGCATTACCGGAATACAATTGATATTGCCAATCTATTTGCCAAGCATTTTGAATCAGTTTAACGAGCACGTACATAATCATTGCTATTGTGATGACCATTTTGAAGTTAGCCTTGACCAAATTTCCAATGTGGTGAATAGTATGAGTGAAAATAAAACGAATAGTCCAGATAACATTCCGATGGTCTTTTATAAATGCACATTGTTTTCGATTCGGGTTGCATTGAGATTAAGTTTCAATAACTCACTTCGTTCAAGAACTTTTCCACATAAATGGAAACTCAGTTTCGTAACACCATTACATAAAAACGGTGATAAATCGGACGTTCTAAATTACAGACCAATATCAATCATTTCGGCTGTTTGAAAACTACTTGAAAAAATCATGTTTATTTTCATTCAAAAATAAGTTTATAATTTATTGTGTACGCAGCAACATGGTTTCACCGTGAAAAAATCGATAATATCGAACCTAGCTGAATATGTTAATTTTCTGGCAATTAATTTAGTCAAGGGTGGTCAAATAGATGCTATTTAAACAGACTTTGCCTAAGCATTTGATAAAGTTATTCATTTAATTATACTGAAGAAACTCGATCATTTTCCGCTTAACAATTGTATTCAAGCTTGGATTTATTCTTATCTTACAGAACGAATTCAAATTGTATGTGCGAATGGTGCAAAATCAAAAGCAATTACGCCCACTTCTTCTGTCCCACAGGGGACGATACTAGTATCGTTACTTTTCTCTATGTTTACTAACGATTTATTAAAGGATCTGCATTGCAACGTATTACTCTTTGCAGACGATTTTAAAATATACCAACCAATAAAAACAACTAACGATTCTTCAAAAACTCTTCAAAAGGATCTTGTTACCTTGTCTAATTGGTGTGTCATAAATAAATTGCAACTAAACGTCAAAAAATTTTCAATGATATCATTTACTAGAAAAACGGAACGGATATTTCATCATTATCAATATAAAATCAATAATTCAATATGGCCAAGATCAAGAGTAGTGAAAGATTTGGGTATTTTCTTTGATGAAATATTATCATTCAATATGCAGATATGTACGATCAATCATCACAAGAGCGTCGAAACTATTGGGTATCATTTGTCGTTCATAGAAACAATTTGATAATTTGAGTACACACTTAATCTTGTGAAGATCACAATACATATGTAATAAGTATATCAGAATATGGTTCAGCAATTTGGATTCCCTACTATCATGCATATACAAATATTGAGAATGTGCAACGCAAATTTACACGAATACTCTGCTACAAATTCAAAATCAATTATAGTGATTATGAAGATAGACTGATTAAGCTTGCAATGACTTCTCTATTCTACCGAAGATTGTTCTTGGATGAATTGTTACTTTACAAAATTATCTCAGGAAAATTAAATACAAATCTCATTCACTCACTCAACATTCACATTCCAACTAGAGTAACAAGATTTACTCCCATTTTTCATCTTCCGTTTGTCTCAACTAATATACAATTTTTTTCACTTGTATTGAAACTCAAACGTCAACATAATGAGTCTTTCAAAGATGTTGACCCTTTGGATAAATCTTTGGCACATGCGAAAAAATCAATCAAATCAGCACTTCCGGCAGGTTTGTGGGCCGGATTCAGATAATTTTTTAAATTTACTTTCAATAAATAAATTTTACTTTATGCCTAGCGGATAAAATGTTATTTAGTTTTTTAAAATTTAATTTTTTTTATTATTTTATTGTTTTTCTTTCAAGCAAAATTTCATGCAATTGCTTATATCTTAAAGCAGCTTGCTCTCTCATCTCTTTTTTACCATTAACAAATCGAATTACAATCTGTAAGAGGGCTGCGGGCCTGTTAAATGTAATTAAAATCATAATACCAATTTCAGAGAAATAAAGAAATATGATATATATTTGTCAATGATTTCAGCAGATATACTAAAATATATTTCTTGAAAAGCAGAGATGAAGTCAAGCATTCGACATTTTAATGAAATTGGTAGAAAATCAACTGGAGTTAAAAATAAAAACCTTTTAGGTGTGACAACGGAGTTGAACATATAAACAAACACTTACAGAAGTTCTTAGAAAACGCCGGTATTATCTGTCAAAAAACTTGTCCGAATACTCCTCAACAAAACGGAATCGCAGAACCCCTCAACAAAACTATTGGGAATGCGCAGCTTCACCCTGTGCTGAGTACTCACTCTCTCTTCTAATTACTGTAAATAACAATTGAATAAGAGTTAGAATTGAATATCTCTGAATTATATTTTTAGTCTATGTTCATCCTCGAAGAAGTAAATCCTCGCTATAAATTTGAATTGTTTTTCTTTTACTTGAAACAAAAGGTTATGGGCCCAGTCCACGTGTATGAGAAAAAGAACTAAGTAACAATATATTTAAATTCTATGAATAAAGTGGACTTAAAAGAAATCAAACCTACATCTTTGTGTTTTGAAAAAGTGAATATGGCTGAATTCAAATCCTACCAGCTCCATCGTTTTAATGGTGAAAATTATCAATTGTGGAAAATGCAGATGGAAATCTTCATGACAGAAAATAAGTTAAAGCCTTATATTCTGGGTACCACTTCTAGACCAGCAGCCAATCCAGAACATTGGGATGAAAAGGATGCTGAAGCCAAAGCATTTATTATGAGAGGTCTGGAATTGGAGCAACTTAAGTACCTCACAAACTGCTCAACGGCTGCTGAGATGTGGAAAAGGCTCAAGACCGTTCACGCTGAAAGAAGTGAGCAATCAGCACAGGTGTTGCTGGAAAAATTCATTAATTGCCATATTAATGAAGAAGAAAACATGGCCGACTACGCGGCTAGAGTAACTTCGCTTGCCCAACGCCTCAAGGACGTGGATATGGAGCAGAAGGAGCCAATGGTGATAGCAAAAATTTTAAGTAGTTTGCCGTCGAAATTTGACCATGTAAGAACAGTCGAACAATCGAAAAGGCAAATGTAATTACTGTCACAAAGAAGGACATTGGGCCAGAGAATGTCACAAGCGAGAGAGGGACAGCAAATCAAAACAAACAAGACAGAAGAATACAGAACACGCATTCATACTTCAGAGGGAGTCCAACGAGAAGATTCCAGATCATTCGAAACAAAATGCACAGTTACTCACATCAAAATCGACAACTAAAAATGATAAAATTGAAAACATGTGGTTTGCTGATTCTGGCGCTACAGATCACATGTCGTTCCAGAAAGAACTTTTTATGAATTTTGTTTCATTTTCAAATAATGAATGTCAAGTGAGAGTTGGTGATGGTCGCAATCCGTTCCGTTGTTCCGATCCGTTGTGATAGTTGATGGTGTTCGAGACAATAGGCTCTACAGAATGAATTTAAAATCGATATCGTCAAGTGAATTAAATGCAGTGTCATCATCATCATTAATGTTATGGCATGAGCGTCTTGGTCACGTAAATTTCAAAACGCTTCGTGAAATGAAGTCCAAGCAAGCCGTCGACAAGTTGGATTTCAATGAGACATCAGGAGAAAATCCGTTCTGTGAGGGCTGCACATACGGGAAACAACATCGGCTGAGTTTTCCAAGATCAGGGGCAAAACGAGCTGCAAAACCGGGTGAGATGTTTCATGTAGACTTGTGTGGTAAAATGAGCACCCCATCAATTGGTGGTGCAAATTATTTCATGCTATTCAAAGATGATTTTTCCAGATACTGTTTTGTATACTTCTTAAAATCCAAGACTGATGTATTAACAAATCTCATGAAGTTTTATGCACATGTTAGAGCTGATGGTCACGATATCAAGATATTAAGATCAGATGGAGGGCTAGAATTTTGCAACAAAAATGTAGACCGTTTTCTGTTGAGTAAAGGCATTAAGCATCAAGTATCTACTCCAAGAGCTCCTGAGAAAAACGGCTTGATTGAAAGGCAAAATAGAACAGTTGTGGAGTGTGCGAAGGCAATGTTGCATGGTAGAGAATTACCATTGTACCTATGGGCGGAAGCAACATACACAGAGACAATTGGAGGAGCTACTCCATACGAGAAGTGGTTTGGATCGAAACCTTCAGTAGATCATCTCAGAGTTTTCGGTTGTGAAGCATATATTCACATACCAAAGTCACAAAGAACTAAGTGGGCGAAGAACTCGGTGAAATGCCAGATGATTGGATATCACGACGAAAGCAAAGCATATAGAATATACGAACCGGCTGGGTGAAAAGTACTGATTAGGCGTGACGTGGTATTCAACGAAGACCGTGATTCAATTCATACAATATCTGAGGCAAAGAAAAACGATACACATCAGCCTGAGGAATTGCAAGTCCTGCCTGAAGAAGAAAGGAACAAGCAAGAGAAGAATAATTCAAGACTACCAATCATACGCAGTCCGTATAACACTAGAAGCAGATCAGCGACGTCAAATTGTGATGAAAGTGAACCAGAAATAACAATGGCTGAGATATGCATGGTGCAAACAGAGCCAACATGCTTGGTAGAAGCTCTGGAATGTGATGAATCAAGAGAATGGCTGAGAGCCATTCATGAAGAACTGAATTCACTTAAGAAGAATAATACCTGGTTTTTGGTACCAAGAACAGAGAACATGAACGTCATCACAAACCGTTTGGTATTTAAAAGGAAATATAGGGCAGATGGAAAAATTGGAAAACACAAAGCTCGACTTGTTGCCAAAGGATACCTGCAAAAATTTGGAATCGACTATGATGACACATTCTCACCTGTGGTTCGTCATGATTCAGTACGGATTCTGTTGTCAATCGCTGCAGCTAATAATTTCACACTGCTTCAATTTTATGTGAAGACAGCCTTTCTCCATGGTGACCTAGAGGAGGTTATATATATGGAACAACCATATGGTTTCCATGAAGATGATCAAGTCTGCTTATTGAAGAAAAGTTTGTACGGGTTGAAACAGGTATCCAGACAATGGAACAAGAAAATTGTTCAGTACCTTGTAAATTATGGGTTTCAGCAATCAAAATCAGACACATGTGTTTTTATCTTAAAGTTAAAGGGATCTGCGGTATACTTAGCCTTATATGTAGACGATGGTTTGATCTGTGGCAACAACAAATCGCTAATACAAAAACTGTTAAAAGAGTTGCACCAGGAATTTGACATAACAAGTGGAGATGCTGAGTCCTTTGTTGGGTTACAAATTAAGAGAGATGAAGAGAAGAAGAAATTAATAATACATCAAGGTGCTTACACTTGGAAGGTGCTGGAGCGATTTAATCATGCCAAATGCTCACCAGTTTCTATACCAGCTGAATCAGGAATAAAATTTTCTAAACTTGAACATAGTTCAAATGATGCTGGAACATTTCCTTACAGAGAGGCGATTGGTTCACGCATGTATTTGATGATCTGCACGAGGCCAGATATAAGCTTCATAGTAGGTGTATTAAGTCGATACCTGGACTGTCCAACAAGTACACACTGGAAAGGAGTCAAACGAATCCTAAAATATTTGAAAGGATCAGCAGATCGAGGAATTGCATATGATCTGGGATCCAACCAAGCAGACCTCGCTGTATATTGTGATGCTGATTGGGCGGGCGATCTTGACACCAGACGAAGTACAAGTGGATGGATCGCGTTTTTGAATGGAGGTCCTATTGCGTGGAATTCCAAAAGGCAACGAATTGTCACTACGTCAACTACTGAAGCAGAGTTCGTTGCACTATGTGCTGCAACAAAGGCGATCATACCAATACGAAGATTGCTGTCAGACTTAGACTACAATCAACGTCATCCTACATCAATAAGGTGTGATAATCAAAGGGCTATCACTTTAGTTCACAACCCTGAATCGTCCAAAAGGACCAAACACGTTGATACTCAATATTTCTTTACTAGTGACATGCAGCAGATAAAAGAAATAAATGTTGAGTATGTGTCAACGAAAGAACAATTGGCGGATCCACTGACTAAGGCTCTACCAAGAGATACATTCAAGTCATTAATTGATAATTATGGAATGATTGACGTGTAAGGGTAAAGCATGCGACAGGGAGTATTGGGAATGCGCAGCTTCACCCTGTGCTGAGTGCTCACTGTCTCTTCTAATTACTGTAAATAACAATTGAATAAGAGTTAGAATTGAATATCTCTGAATTATATTTTTAGTCTATGTTCATCCTCGAAGAAGTAAATCCTCGCTATAAATTTGAATTGTTTTTCTTTTACTTGAAACAAAAAAAACCTTTGTCATATGGAGGAAAATCGGAAGGCTTTTAAACGGTTAATCGGCAAATAGCGGAAGGAGAAGAAGAGATAGAAGGTGGAACGTTGGTGGTTGAGACCGGGAACGTGGTACGAGTTCTGAGGTCAGATGGAAAGGACGGAAAGTGTACTGTGCATTATAAAAGTGGCAATAAATGAGGTTTTTTTTCTGCATTTTCTTCTCAATAAAAAGAGGTTGTTTTATTACAGTTTACCCGCTCTCCCTGAACACACTTAAAGTTTAAGCAATGCACAACTGATAATGGTGTTTTTGTATTCAACAAGAATAGCCTAATTTTGTATATAGCGATATATGTTGACGATTTAATCGTCTTGACAAACTCTGTCATATTAAAACACCAACTTATTCAACAGTTAAGAACAAGGATGGTAGTCAAAGATTTGGGACCACTCAGGTATTTTCTGAATATACAAATTTCGCTTGAGGCCAAAGAAAATGTCATACACTTAAATCAAATAACGTACATCAAAAAAGTCTAACAAAAGTTCAAAATGCAGGATTGCCACACTTCAATTATGCCGTTGAACGCAAACCAGAAATTGTCTGGGTTGGTAAACAACATGGTATTTATGCAAGAGGGACAAAACCAAATCGTTTTTCCTTATCAGGAATGCATAGGAACAATTCTGTACTTAAGTCAAACAGCTACAAGGCCGGACATATGTTTTGCTGCTGCGCATTGAGTCGTTACAACAATAATCCATCTCCAGGGCATATAGTAGCTGTCAGTCCTAAGATATCTAAAACACTCACAAGATCTACATTTGACGTTCACAGGAGATTCAGATGGTTGTTTAGTAGGTTTTACAGATTCAGATTGGGCGAATGATTTGGAAGATCAGAAATCCATAGGAGGATATGTATTTTTATTCATGGGTGCGCCAATATCATGGTCATCTAAAAAACAGAAAACCATAGTACAATCTTCATTCGAAGCAGAGTATATGGCTTTGGCAGAAGCATGCAGGGAAGCAGCCGTGTTAAGTAAACTCATTGCAGAAATAGATCCAGCACTAGTCAAAGGACCTACGAAGATTTTTCCAACTTTCAAATCTACCACGAAACACATAGAGGGAAGTAGTCAAAAATCAACAAGTCATGATTGCAGACATAGATAAAATGGTCCATGTGGCTGACATTATGACAAAGCCATTGTTCAATCCAAATGACTCAAAATTCACCATCGGAATGGGTCTGCGAAACAAGAAGGAACCAATTATTGAATAATAGAACTTTTTGATATTAATGTATTTTTATTTGCAAAATTTGAATTTATTGTACATATATTAATTTGCGCGCATAGTTGTTTTACGATTTTTCATTGTAAAAAATTGAACATGTTCTTATAAAACTTGATGTCTAAGGAGTCCAAATTAAGGAGGAGTGTTAAGTTGGTAATTTAAACTTGGTAACACTAATGTGGTTTTCGACTGGTAATTCCAGATTGATTTAAAAATTGATTTATTTTTTGATTTTTCTATGCCTGTCTCGAACATGGCAACGTCAAACTGCAAAAACTTCTTTGTGTGCGTGAAGTGTCAGTTTACGCGCTATTTACAGGAAGGGTTATGCGAAAAGTTCATTCCGGTTTCACAGTGCAAAGAGATTAGACGTGCTTACAATCCGCTTACTCGGAGTGGAAATTTTCTCTTCCAAAAAATACTAAGTATAAAATCTGCTTTGTATTCGTTAATAGTTATTAAGGAAAAAAATAATTTTCCAGCCGGTGAAACCTTGGCGATTTCAAACGAATATACTTTTATCAGCGAAGAGCATCAGCAGGATATAGAATGCACTCAGTCTCGTTTGCCCCAACAGACAAACGAGACTGAGTCCATTCTGGAGCAGGAATTTTTGCCTTTAGAAGAGTGCGATCAGAGAATTACAGAAGGTTGTTTCAGCTTAGCTTACTCATACCAGTAAATATAATTTTGCTTTTTCCAGATGAAGGAAACCGCAAAGCTTTGAAGAAGGGGGTTGAAGAAACCAAGTTCGTCCTGGACTTGGTTGGAAATTTAACATCACAAGTTGGTCCACTAAAAAAATTTCGTATAAAAAAGTACATGTGGACGCACATTGCAAAGCAGGTCTTAGAAAAGTTTGGGATGGAAGTTAATGCCCTACAGGTGGAAACACGGTACAAATGTGTCATGAAACGAACGAAGAAGGCTATTAGCAACAACAACACCCGCGGAGCTTCCAGAGAAATAACAGAATATGACGCGGAAATAGACAGAATTGTAAGGATGGACGATTCTATTTGCCCTGACTTTTTGTGTAGCCCTGGTATATGCAGTGAAAAAGAAGATTTATTTCCGTCCGAAGGTACATCGCGCCCGCCAGTATCACCGACACCGTGTAGTATATCGCCCTTATCGTCCCGCAAGAGAAAATCAGGCACAGAACTGATGTTTGAAAAATTCATGAATTGTAAACAGGAAAGACAAGAAGAAAAAAAAATTGAAAAAAAGAAAGGAAGAGAACAAAAAAAATGAAAAACAAAAAAAAATCAAAAACTTATGAAAGAAAACGCTAAGTATGCTCGACACAATGAGAAAATGGAACTCTTGAAGAGTATTTTAGCCAGTTTTGAAGAATTTAATAGTGTAGGAAATATTCAATTCACGTGGGCTTTGGGTGTACACTATATGCGTCTACACATATGTTCAACGTGTAACCCACCATTGTTGACAGTGTACGTCAATTCTACACATCTCTCTGTTCTGTCACTTATTCGATCTAGAACCTTCAATATGGAGACGTGTGACTTTTGTATATAGAATCTTAAGCGTTTTTTGATATTGTCAATTGGAGTATAAGAATAAAGTTTTAATTATCAAGTTGTT
Organism: Chrysops caecutiens; assembly: GCA_963971475.1. Lineage (NCBI taxonomy): Eukaryota > Metazoa > Arthropoda > Insecta > Diptera > Tabanidae > Chrysops > Chrysops caecutiens. The sequence continues at coordinate 60,862,800 of OZ020568.1, forward strand.
CCAAATAGTTCTTACTAATTCCCAATTAACCACGCTCTGTTACCAACAAATAGTCAAACATAAAATTTTAAATGTATTAATGTAAAAAAGCTGTAAAAAATGAACTGAATTGAATATATGTATATAAATAACTAATATAATTATATTATGTAACTAATATAAGTAGCTGTAAAAAATGAACTGAAATATGAGCTGGATTGAATATATGTATATAAAATCAAAAACCATTTACAACAAGATTTTTATTCAGCAATTTTCAGCTATGCGGTCTCGCTTTATTTGACCTAAATGCCGCATCACAGATGCATTTAATGACTCACTTTGGGAGGTCGCTTTTGAAAAATCTGCCGCTTCACTTTTTTCTTCATTCATGCCAAGCAGTCCTTCGGATCACAAGTCCCCATCTATAATGCACAGGTTGTGCAATACACAACAACATAGGACAAATTTGCTCATTCGCGACACATTGGAGAAGTCTAGACGAGTGAGCTGGCGGAATCTTTGCTTGAGCAACCCGAAGCAATTCTCAATTTTCACCCTCGTCTGACAGTGTTTTCTGTTGAAATTGATTTGGTTTTGGTTTAAATCGCCATAATCTTTATATGGCGTCAACAAATGTTCGCGCAAAGGATACGCAGCATCCCCAAGAATGTGGTACCGATCCCCACAAATTTTGGATATATCCTTTGATATATGGGATAATAATGTATACTCGTGAATCATGAATTTTGCTGGGTGCACCGACAAATGCATCCAGGAACCTCTTATCAGGGCCACAGATGCCTTGCAGGGTTATGGACAACATGGAATGGCGATTCACATATGTTGAGCGGAGCTTATGAACTGGTTTGCGGATAGAAATATAGCATCCGTCGATGCACCCGAGAACGTTTTCCAAACCTGCAATCTGCAAGATCTGTATAAATATAAAATTCCGACATCTGTTTAATGAAAATACTTTGGAAAACTCCATCGAAATGGCCTCTTTTTCTTCAGAAGTCGAAGGCATTTTTATATATTCTTTTGAAAGGTCAAAGATAAAGTCCATGAAATGACCCATAATAAGAAAAACGGTTGATACAGATATATCGAAGAGATTTGCCAGCTCTCTCTAAGAGCTCTTATTTCCAGCAGAATCCAGAGGGAATGTATATTTCTAGAAATTTGCTTCAATATTGTTGTTAAGCGGTTATTACCATAAAAAAGTTAGGCACTGAATTTCCGGGCTTATTGTCTTAGACCCTCCTGAATGGGCGTTGATTTTGTAGAAGCTGGAACTCTCAAATTTTGCAATCAATTTCGCAGCTGTTTGCTGAGAAACTCTAAAATTCTTACAGAACTTAACAAAAATAAGTACAATACTCTATAGGTAGGATCAGTAACAACCTACTTCTTCCTCCGTATACCGGTGAACATCTTCTACAAAGTTGTCCACGCGATTCAATTTAGATGCTTCGCCTTTTCGAAAGGCCGATAAAAAGATAGTTTCATCATCCGAAGATGATGAAGACGATGATGAAGATGAAGATGAAGATGATGATGATAATGAGGACGAAGTGTCCAATCCAAGCAATATTGCTTGTAATAAAGCGTTTTTATTGCTATTTGAATTCATTTTAAAACACATTTACAAAACAAAACAGAAAAAAAGTCCGATACTTTAATTAAATTTAGTTTTATTTCAATCAATTCTATATATTTAGCTTATTTAGATTTTAATTAATTCTATACAACTCAACTTATTTAGATTTTAATTAATTCTATATAACTTAACTTATTTAGATTTTAATTACTTCTATATAATTTAACTTTTAATAATTTTGATTAATTTAATTTTAATATTAATATTATAATTAATATTTCCTGTAAAATAAATTCTGATTTGCAAGCACAAAACTGTTTTTGAAAACACACTTTTGACAAATGTCAAATGACAGTTTTGTACATGTATTTGTAAATCTGAAAATAAATCCAGATCTCGAAAAATTGATCTAGATCAAAAAATAAATCAATTTTTCTGCCCAGTCGAACACTATTTTTTGATCTAGATCAAAAAAATTGATTTTTGTGCCCAGTCGAAAACCACATAAGTTATCGCATGGTAGTTATGTGAGTGCACGCACGCAAGTGCCATATAAATATTGTTATGTTACTGCACTCGTCTCTCTGTCAGTCAACCATTAAAGAGCATCTGTTCATTTAACAAGTGTGTTTTATTTAATCCAGAAAAATATAAACCATGAAAGTCCACATGCGAGTTTTTTAATGCGCGATAAGGCACCAGCCACTGTGTTCTTGTCAGAGGAAATGTGTCGTATATCTGTAGAAAATTGACCAATAAAGTCCAGATATCGAAAATGGCGTGGGCTGCAGTCTCTGTTGCGATTACTGAATGAGTAGACGATGCGCTTATGGTCCGTGTGGTGAATGTTCGTCCTTCTACCATATGCTGGAAATATTTGATCGCCTCGTATGTCACCAGTATTTCGCGATCATATGTGCAGGAACTTCTTTTGGGTGCGGCTCAACTTCTTTGAAAAGAATCCAAATGGATCCCATTCTGTATTTGTTTTCTGCTGTAAGACTGCTCTAATGCTGTCACCTGACGCGTCACAGAACACTGCGAGGGGGACGTTGAGTTTGGGATGCGCAAGCAATGCTGCTCGACTTAGACCTTCCTTACAGCTTTCGAAAGAAGCTTCAGCATCTGGATTCCATGGTATAGCTGTTTTTCCTTTCGCCTTTCCTCGTAGAAGTTCATGTAATACTGCTTGCGCAGCGTTTCGTAATCCAAATGGCTTTCAGGAAAATTCATATAGGTCGAAGGATGTGGTTATTGCCGTTTTTTCGAGGTTCGAACCAAGTCAATTGTCGGAAATAGCTTTCTTCCATGGCGTAACTGCGTGAAATTCTCTATGTGTAACTGGATATCGGTCTGGTACTTTCCTGGCATTTTTCGGAACCATATGGACGGGGGAAGCCCAGCAGCTTTTTGAAGATCGAAATATGTTAAGATTCGACATGTCTTGAAATTCTTTCTTGGCTTCCTTCAGTTTGTTTGGAGCTAATCTTCGGGGGCATTGAGAAATTGGCGGTCCTGGAGTTGTGTTGATGAAATGGTTTGTAGAATACGGTATTGTGCATCTTTTGGCCTTGTCACCTGGAAATCACACGGTATTGTGCATCTTTTCGCCTTGTCACCAAATCGTTCATGATAATAACAAATTAGCTTATCGTCGCAGTTTTCACGACTCTTCGAACGGTATCTTGATCGGGATCGCGGGTCACGACGTTGTGAACGGACTGGATATCCATTGCTTATCTGCTCCTGCAACTGGATAATTACTGCTGACATTTCTCTTATTTTATTATTCGTTGCCGCTTTCTGCTGGGAAATTGTACATGACGTCATTACTGACTCTGCTACATGAGCCTGTGGCTTGCTTCTTGTACGGCGTTTGCTAATTCCGGGAGTTGATCTAGATCAGTTCATCGTTGGGACGCTAGGATGGCTTGGGTGAAGTGTGGCAACCTGGCAAGCCAAAGAGTTCTTATAACTTCATCTAGAACCACTGCACCTGCCAAAGCTTTTAAATGGCGTAAAAATTGGGATGGCGTCTGGTCTCCTGTCTCTTCATGTTCCAGAAGTCGTCGTGTCTTTTGGTCTTGAGATGCACTCAAGCGTCGAACTAGCTCCGTCTTGATTCTTCCATATTTTCCCGTTGCTGGTGGCCTCTGCAATATGTCGCGGATTTCTTTCCAAATCTTTTTGTCCAAAGTACTAACAACGTTATCGTACTTGGTCTGTTCTGAAGTTATCCCTCCTATGGAAAATTGGCTTTCGACGCGGATGAACCACATCTCGGGATCTTCTTCCGCAAACGCCGGTAATTTTATTGCCACGCGGTACATTTTGCGATCCGTGATGTTGTCCCACGGAGTTGTCAGTTGTCAAAGTGTGGAAATTCTTCGGTATTTCCCATGTTTCAAAAATTTGCTTTACGGTGTATGATACCAAGGTAGAAATCACTACAATAACAATTAACAAGATTTTATAAAAACAGTCTTAACTCAATTCAGAACAAAACTTGATTGATTTTAGTTACAATTTTACTTCTAAAATAAACTATAAAAGCCAGCCTAGTATATATCAAAAATGATTTTTAGCCTACTATATTTTTATATTTTAAAGTAATTGTAGACTTGAGCGGTGTATGAGTAGTGTATAGAGTAGCGAATGTGATATAATCCAGTAACGATAAGGTCTGAACGTTCAAAGACTGAATGATACCCATTCGACATTTTAATATGTGATATCTAGAATTTGATTTATCAATGTCAATTGAACACTGTAACTCACCAACCATAAACGCAGGTTTGAGTCTGTCTACGGATATTGTTGGTTTTCGTTTAATATTAACCAATATTAACAAATGTTTTCGGTGAGCGTCGAATTACCTCAAAAGGGCATCATAAGGCAACTGTAACGAAGTCTTGATTGACGAACAAAAACATTGGCACAAGCTTCGAGATCTTTAAAAATAAAAAGTTTTCTTTTGAATGTCTCTTAACAGTTGAAGGTTGCAGTTTTTGGTATACACTTCGAAGTTCTCTAATGAAAGATTATGGATCATCATTAGGTTCAAAACATGGTGTGAGTGTTGTAAATGTGTGTGTTCGATACACAGTACCGGTGTTCCGGAGCGCATCTCATTTGCTTGGATGCAAATTCTTTTTGCTCTCTGCGTCAGTACCCTTTTGGCATCCATCTGGATTGTAACAATAAAAGTGTTTTTGGTGATAGCTGCGCATTTTATTGCATCAGGTTATGGGCCCAGGCCACGTGCAGTGATGAATAATTAAAAAGGAGTCAAAAAGTTATAAAGTTAAACTTTTCCAGTCAACAGCACGTGCGAAGAAAAATTATATAAAGAGTGTCTACAGTTAGAATTTGAATATTCTAGAAAAAATACATAATGTCAGTGACACGTGGGAAAAATTTGTCCATGCTTCAGAGCATAGAACTTTTGTCCGGAGCTGAAAATTATAACGATTGGGCTCTGAAAATGCAAGCCTATCTGGAGCATGAGGACGTGTTTGACACAATTGAGGTGCCAGAAGGTTCGACAACAGTTAGTACGGATCCAACTAAGATGCGTCTGGCAAAATCAAAAATAATCCTTGCAGTGGATCACGTGGTACTAAGCCATATAAGGGGTATAACGGCTCCCAAAGAAATGTGGGAAAAATTAAAGAACACGTACGCAAGTAAAAGCATGTACAGGAAAACGAGTCTTATTATCGAGTACACCCAAATCAAATTAACTGACTACAATTCGACTGATGAATACATTGATAAAATCACCACCACGCACCAAAAATTGAAGGACATCGGAAAAGATCTTGGAGATGACTTTGCAGCATGCATTATGCTAGGTGGTCTACCGGCGGAGTATGAGCCGATGCGTATGGCTCTTGAAAGTTTACCCGATACAGAGATTACATCATCACACATAAAAGAAAAAATATTAACAAAAGTCCATTGGGCAAACAAAGCGCGGGAATCTGAGAATTCTGCTTTGTTCAGCAAAAGTTATGGACGTGCTGGTTCGTCGTCTAGGAACAGAACGAGTGGTGGTAATTTTGGTGGGAACAGAACGAGTGTCGGTAATTTTGGCGGGAACAGAACGAGTGGTAGTAATTTTGGCGGGAACAGAACGAGTGGTGGCATTTTTGGCGCGACAAGAACTCTCTCACATGTACGCTGTTTTAGATGTAACCGTCTTGGTCACGTGGCAAAGGATTGTCCTCTTCAACACCGGCACGCGCAATATCAAGCCAACCTTGCGGACACAGACAACGCAAACTCACATGGCGAAGAAGTTCCAGGCAGTTCATACGAGCAGATCGACACGCACATTGCAGCATATACTTTTATCAGCCTGGCAGCCGGTAGCGGAGCAGACAAAAATGATTGGATCATCGACTCTGGCGCATCCCGACATATGTGCAACGATCGGGACAAATTCTTAAGCATGCGTAAGTCAAAATTTCTTTACATAACAGTGGCAAACGGGAGCAAGCTGTCTGTACTAGGAGAAGGTGAAGTTGAGTTACTGTCACCACGTGGCACAAGGATAACCTTAGTAAATGTTCTGTTTGTACCGCAACTAACGGCAAATTTGATTTCAGTAAGCCAGATTGGCAAAAAGAACTTGAGCGCAGACTTTACAGGGGATAGCTGCAAGGTTATGGATGCAACCAAGAAGGTAGTCTTAGCGGCAAATCTTGTAGGTGGCGTCTATAAGGTGGACTACGTGGGTAAAGTAGGACCTACGAAGGCTTCTCAGATGGCTCTTGCAGCAGTGGAACCTCTGGATATTAACCTATGGCATAGGCGTCTTGCGCACTTAAATACAACTTCGATAAAACAGTTGAGTGCTACAGCAGCCACAGGTATACAATTAAAAAGAGGAGCAGAGTTAACAAAATGTGACGCATGTTTATCAGGAAAAATGTGTAAAAAACCTTTTAAGTTAAACGAGAAAAGAGCAAGGCACCTCTTAGAAGTGGTGCACACTGACCTATGCTATGTCAGCCCGAAATCAAATGGTAACTCATCCTACATCTTAACCTTTCTAGATGATTTCAGTAGAAAAGCTATTGTGTATTTTTTAAAAACAAAAGATCAAGTTTTTGAATATTTTGTACACTATAAAAATCTTGTAGAAAATCAAACTGGGTGTACAATCAAATCCATCCAATCAGACAATGGGACAGAGTACATCAACGCAAAGATGGACAAGCTTATGGCCGAATCTGGCATCCAACACAGGTGCAGTATAGCAGGAAACCCCCAACAAAACGGTCGTGCCGAACGCCTCAATAGGACCCTCTTAGATAAAGCCAGATGCATGATCCAAGACTCGGGACTGAGAAAAGGTTTCTGGGCAGAAGCTGTATCCACCGCTGCCCATATCAACAATCGAACGCCAAAAGCTGTATTAGGAGGCAAAACGCCTGAAGAGATGTGGACAGGTATGAAACCCGATATTTCCTACCTTAGAACTTTTGGGTGCAAGGTCATGTATCATGTACCGGATCAAAAGAGGGCTAAAATGGACCCAAAGGCGCGAAGTGGCATCTTCATCGGTTACTGCACCGACCATAAAGGATATAAAATATGGGACTCATCAGCCCACAAGGTCATTCTTAGTAGGGACGTAATTTTCTTTGAAGAAAATAGTTCACCCACACAAGAGAATTCACTGAAAGAGGTAAACAAACCTGTTACAATCTATGAATCCGACGACGACGAACCAGAAAGTGATACTACCCAACCTTCAAAGAACAGACACCCAGACAATGTCAATATTCTCAAGGAACAAGCAGCCAAAAATCATAGTCATGTGGAGCCAACACCTTCAAATGCCCCAGAACTAGATCAATCAACACAACTTTCCCAAAGCAGCGATAATGTCATTTCACTTTCAGATGACGAGCAGCCCAAAACGAGTGATAAGGTCATCAAACGTTTGTCAACAACGAGCAAATCTGTACCGCGCAACAACAGACCCACTAGAATGACAGCATTACCTACCAAATTCAACGATTACCTACTAACTGAGAACAGAAAGCCAAAAGCGCTCCTCTCAACAACTTCTATTAAGCCAAACAAGAGCAAAAGCATTGACCAGATCCATGACCATGAACCCAAAGACTACAATGAAGCCATTCACAGCGAAGAAGCACCTCTTTGGATCAAAGCGATGGAACAAGAAATGGACTCCATCTCTCGCAACTGTACCTGGACGCTAGTCAACTTGCCGACAGGTGCAAATATCGTCTCGACGAAGTGGGTTTTTAAACGCAAACTCGAATCCAACAATGAAATTCGCTACAAAGCTCGATTGGTCGCAAGAGGCTTTACACAACAAGCTGGCGTAGATTTTGAGGAGACTTACTCACCAGTCGTCGCCCATACCACCCTTCGAGTCCTTTTTGCTCATGCCGTTAACTTGGACCTAGAAATCAGACACTTAGACGTCGAGTCTGCCTTCTTACAAGGGGACCTAGAACAAGAAGTTTATATAGAGCAGCCCATTGGATATGTTGATCCTCACCATCCAAATATGGTATGTAAGCTATCAAAAGCCATATACGGGCTTAAACAAAGCGGTAGAGTATGGAACATCAAATTAGATAAAATATTAAAGGATCTAGGACTCGAGCAATGCAACCATGACAGATGTGTCTATGTGAATTTCCACGGTGGCAAAATTATTATAGTTTCTATCTTTGTAGATGATCTTCTGGTTTTCGCAAGTAGCAGCAACTTAATCCAAGAACTTATAATTGCACTCAAGAAATGCTTGGCCCTTAAGGACTTGGGTGACATCAAAAGATGTTTTAATGTAAATATATCAAGGAACACAGCCGAAGGAACATTATGTATGGACCAAAGTGATTATATAACACGAATCCTAGAAGACTATGGCATGACCGAATGTAATCCGTGCAATACACCAATGGACCCTGGTTCTATTTTGTCCCCGGATACGTCTCCCAAATCAAGAGAACAACTTGTAGCCATGAGCAAGATCCCCTACCAAAACGTCGTAGGATCTTTAATGTACTTGCTGCAGATGACCAGACCTGACCTAGCTTATGCCGTCAGTACAATGAGCCGCTTCAACACAAACTACGGAGAGACACACTGGAAATCGCTGAAGAGAATACTGAGATACTTACAGAAAACTAAAAATCTTAAATTGTGTTTCTCGAAGAAAGGTAACCAACACTTGGAAGGTTACTGTGATTCAACTTGGGTTTCTGATCTCGCTGATGGCAAGTCCATCACTGGCTATGTGTTTCTTCTACAAGGTGGAGCAGTATCTTGGCACTCAAGGAAGCAACCTACGGTCGCAACATCTACTACAGTAGCAGAGTACCAATCACTTGCATCAGCTACGGTAGAAGCACTATGGTTAAGAGGTTTAGCCCTAGAACTACAAGTACAAGGAGCAATTAGCCCAATCCGAGTTCATTGCGACAACAAGGGTGCAGTGGATTTAGCTAAAAATAGCAACTTTTCCAGGAACACCAGGCATGTTTGCGCGAAACACCATTTTATAAAGGAAAGCATCGATGAAAATAAAGTTGAATTCTACCATGTCCCAGCAAACCACATGCTAGCCGATCCACTCACCAAGGCTGTACCAGCCCCTCAATTGGAAAAATTTATTTCATGCATAGGACTTTTATATTAAAATTAAAGATAATATTTTTATCATCCTTTTTTGAAATTTTTTGATAAAATGTTACAATTTTGCTCTTGGAAATCAAAAAATGTATATTATGGAAAAACTATAGTAGAATGTATGTAACTGAGCGAAGTGCAAAAAGAATTTAATGTAAATGTGATCGAACAAGGGGGCGTGTTGTAAATGTGTGTGTTCGATACACAGTACCGGTGTTCCGGAGCGCATCTCATTTGCTTGGATGCAAATTCTTTTTGCTCTCTGCGTCAGTACCCTTTTGGCATCCATCTGGATTGTAACAATAAAAGTGTTTTTGGTGATAGCTGCGCATTTTATTGCATCATAAATCTTATAGTTTGGAACCTAAATATTATTTACCTCATCACGCAGTGATTAAAGAAACTATTACCACTACAAAATTACGGGTACTTTTTGACGGATCTGCGAAAACATTAACAGGGGTTTCGATTAATGATATTCAGTACATTGGAGAGTCGGTTCAAGATGATCTATTCTCTATTATTGTTAGATTTCGTCAACATAATATCGTCTTATCGGCTGACATTGCAAAAATTTATCGGCAGATTTTAATTAAACCTTTTTACCGTTTATTGTGGTGCTCAAACCCAGATGATCCTATAAAGGTTTATGAATTGAACACCGTAACTTACGGTACAGCATCGGCTCCCTTCTTAACGACAAGGTGTCTTAAGGCCTTGGGTGAATCATGCAACAAAATTAACGCTCAAGCAAGCAAAGTCATTTTGCATGATTTTTATGTGGATGATCTTTATCCGGTGCAGATTCTCCGGAAGCGGCGATTAAGTTGAAAAATAATTTAAACACTATCTTTAGCGAAGCCGGTATACACTTGCGCAAATGGCAATCAAATGACCCGCATATATCGGATTGCTCTTCTAGTAATCCTCAAGTGACTGCGTCTCTCAATCGACATAGAAGCCCAAAAACACTAGGATTATTATGGGATCCACAGTCAGATACTCTTAAGTATGATATAGCACATAATAATTTAATAAAAGTTACAAAAATATATATTCTCTCTGTTATTGCGCAAATTTTTGATTTGCTTGGCCTTGTCGGCCCAGCAATTATCCACGCCAAAATCATCATGCGAATGTTATGGGATGCAGATCTGAAATGGGACGAATCATTGCCTCAAGATATTCACTCGTTATGGTTAAAAATTTACAATGATATTCAAGGACTCAACAAACTAACTATCGATCGTCGTATTATCTAACCAAACTACAAGAACATTGAATATCACGGATTTTGCGACGCATCGGAGACAGATTATGGCGCAGGTATATATGTATGTTGCATGAACAACGACGGATTGAGAACATCGAATTTGTTATGCACAAAGTCTAGAATCGCTCCAAAAAAGGCAACCACCATACCTAAACTCGAATTACAAGGTGCAATGCTCCTAGCACAACTTTCGCACAAAATTTCTCAAGCATGTAACATACCGAAGGAGAAATGGTATCTTTGGACTGATTCAAAGGTAACATTAGATTGGATAAAGGCTTCTTCTAGTACATGGGAAACATTTATCGCAAATAGAACGGCTGAAATTCAAGAATTAACCAATGAACGCTGGAATCATGTTATATCTAGCCAGAATCGTGTTGATTTGATATCTCGCGGTGTGAGTGCTGCAGAACTGATTGACTCAACGTTGTGGTGGCACGGGCCGAGTTGGTTGTGTCAGGAAGAAGATAATTGGCCGAGGCAAGGATATGTCAGCGAAGTTGAGGCTCTTGAACAGCGTCAGAGTGTTTATGTAATTAAGGAAAAATTAAACAGATCTCCAAATACAGGAAACGTATCGTCTAATCCAATATTAAGTAGATTTTCCTCCTTGTTACGGTTGTATCGAGTGATAGGGTACATTTACCAATTTTTCGATCAATGTAATCTTAAAAGGTGTTATGAAAATAAATTTTCATACCAACGAAACTAAAACTAAACTACAAAGCACCATAACCACCCTGTAACATCGGCGCGTGGCAGAACGGGATCAAGAAAAAATGCATGCAAAAGAATTTTTACTGTTGCATATACCGTTCTGCATTTCCTATTGATTCCCTGGGAATCAACGAGCCATCTGTTGTTCCCAGAGATATCCGCCCCCAAAATGCACAAACGATCAATTCAACTATTGAACTTTAAAATCGAATTGATCTTTTGTGCATTGTAGCCGGGCTCAATTGATTCCGTGGGAATCAGTTGAGTTGGACAGTGGACATCTCCCAGTCCATGAAAGAACAATAGAATCGAAAGGCAATAGAATCGACCGCTGTCCGGCCATTGTCCCAATGCAGATATAAACTGCAGGATTTTGGTTCGGCGGTCAGTCGATTTTTGGAAGAACGTCGTGCTGCCGAGAGGGCAGCCGACAAAGGCAGTCGATGACGCAGACAGTTGATTTTTGAAAAGGAACGTCGTGCTGCTGTATTTAAATTAGAAAAGTTAACTTATAAGTGAAGAAGTGAAATCTCGAACTTAGTGTAAATCCCAAATAAAATTCTAAAATTGTAAACTTAAAGTTAAAATGCGAAACTCTAAAACTTTGTCTAAAATTACTATCGAAATTAGAAATGTTAACTTATAAGTGAAAAATGTGAAATCTTGAACTTATGTAGTCTAAATCACAAATAAAAATCGAAAATTGTAAACTTAAAGTTAAAATGCGAAACTATAAAACTTTGTCTAAAATTACTATCGAAATTAGAAATGTTAACTTAAAAGTGAATTCTTAAACTTAGTCTAAAATTACTATTTACATTAGAAAGGTGACAAAAAAAAAAAAAAAAAATTTAAATTAATTAAAATGTAAGTAATTTAAAAAAATAAAATTTTTGTAAACGTGTAAATTTATTATATAAATTTTAAATACAAAGTAAACGCATGAGGGTCGAGTGATCTTGCCCATAAGCACTCCTCGATCCATTGTTATGAACCCAACAGTCAATCGCAAACAAGACATGAGTAAAGAACAAGATAAATTGAAACTCCGTAGTTACGGCGATATAGCACCATTAAGTGCGACTGAACTAGAAAATGTTAAATTTAGAGTAATTAAATTAGCACAAAATGAAATGTTTTTCTTAGAAATATCTACTTTAAAAAAGGGTGAAATAAGTTCTAATAGTAAGCTAAAACCACTTCGGCCCTTTCTTGACAATAAAGGATTGCTCAGAGTAGGGGGTCGATTAGAAAATTCGGAATTATCATACGACAAAAAACATCCAATTATATTAGGTTCTAAACATAAATTTACGTTATTACTAATAAAGTATGAGCATGAAAGGCTACTCCATGCAGGATGCCAAGCGGTTTTATCGTCACTACGTAATCGTTGTTGGCCACTCGCATGTAAAAATACCGTCAAAGGAGTATTGAGAAATTGTTTTAAAATTAAACCACATGGATCACCTCATATCATGGGAAATTTACCGTCGTCTAGAATTACACCCGTACGACCATTTAAAACTGTGGGTTTGATTATACAGGTCACTTCCTCGTTAAAGAAAAGGGTCGGTTTCGCACTTCAATCAAAGTTTATGTTTGTATTTTTGTATGCTTCGTAACCAAGGCAGTACATATAGAATTGCCAAATGATTTATCAAGTGAAGCATCTATTAATTGCTTCAAGCGATTCATATCTCGTCGTGGTTTGTGTAAAAACATTTATTCTGACATTGGCTCAAATTTCGTTGGTGCTGAAAAAGAGTTCAAAATTTTATTAAACGATAAGGGTTTTCAAAACGACGTAACAAATTTTTTAGCCGTACAAGAAATATAATGGCATTTTAATCCACCATCCGCGCCACATTTTGGTAGACTATGGGAAAGCGCGGTAAAATCCGAAAAATATCACTTAAAACGCATAATGGTGGAAACACGTTTAACGTTTGAGGAAAAATATACAATATTGACACAAATTGAAGCATGTTTAAATTCCAGACCTCTTTCCCCACTTTCCACTGATCCTAATGACCTTACTCCCCTCACTCCTGGACATTTCCTTATCGGGGACGCATTAACAGCCCTTCCACAAGAAGATTTGCGAGCAGCCCAGATCAATAGGCTCACTAGATTTGAGCTTCAACAGCGAATGGTTCAACACTTTTGGCAAAGGTGGAGTCGTGAATACATGCCACATCTCCAAAATCGCACAAAATGGCACACAACGAAGATGCAACATGTTAAACCTGGAGTAATGGTGCTATTTAAAGAAGATAATACGCCGCCCCTACAATGGCCTCTTGGTCGCATAACCGAAGTACATCCTGGAAATGACAACATAGTTCGAGTCGTTTCAATTCAAGTTGCCAGAGGCATTATTCAACGACCTGTGGCAAAAATCTGCGTTTTTCCTAGTCACGAGGATGACTGTGACCCAATGAACAGCAACTAAATCCTCACCAGCAGTCCAGCAGAACACAGCAGAAAAAGGCAGCGACCGTTGATGAACATATTATTATTTTAGCAATGTATTATCTTACTTATAACAACGTTACATAATTCTTGAAAACATTTAGGGTTAAATAGTAGTATGTAATATGTATTAATATTTAGTAGTAAAAAAAGGTTATTATACTTTTCTGTTATAAATATTGAATATAGTTAGCAAGGACACAGATAATTTGTGAGCTCATGTGATTAAGGAGTAATTAGTTTTATTGTTTTGCGACGTTTAAACGAAATGGCAGATAAAAGACGAAAACATGAGACTTTAAGTGTTAGTAAAAAAATGGAGATTTTACGCAAATTGGACCGTGGAAAAGGCCAGACTAAGCTAACATGGGTCGTAACATGGGACTAGGCCGTAACATGCCTCTCACAGGGGACATAATTCGCCAGAAAGCTGTTGATTTTTATGAAAGGATATACAAAAACCAAAATTTCAAAGCAGGTAATGGATGGTTCCAAAAATTCAAATCAAGGCACGGAATACGTTTGTTAACTGTCACTGGAGAAAAATTATCTAGTGACACAGCCGCCGTCGCTCCATTCGTCGATAAGTTCAAAAAAAATGTAAACGACCTTAATTTAACTCTACATCAGGTTTATAATGCTGATGAAAGTGGCCTGTTTTGGAGAGTTTTGCCCCAACAAAACTTATGTCTACAGAACAGAAACAGAGGCTCCAGGTAGAAAAGTTTCCAAGGACAGGGTCACTATTATGCCTTGCGCGAGTGCTGGTGGCACTCATAAGCTCAAGCTTCTGTTTATTGGGAAAGCAAAAAACCCTAGAGCATTCAAAAATGTTAATCTTCCCCTTGTATATAAAAATCAAAACAAGGTGTGGGAAACTAAAGAGATATTTATAGACTGGTTTCACAATGATTTTGCGCCAGCGGTTCGTATATTTTTGAAAAGCAAGAATCTTCCACCTAAAGCTCTTCTTGTGCTAGATAATGCACCTGCCTACGGACCGAATGATAAATTATCATCAAGGGATGGACTGATTCAAACTCTTTTTTTGCGACTTAATTGCACACCATTACTTTAGCCTATGGACCAGAATATAATACAGATAATCAAATGCAATTACAAAAAGAAGCTCTTGTTAAATGCTGTTATCCGGGAAGACGATGTTACTAAGACACTGAAGGACATGAACCTTAAGGATGCGGTGTTTAACGTAACTGAAGCGTGGAATAACGTACCTGAGGAAGCAATTCAATCATCGTGGAGAAAATAGTGGCCTTCGCTAAAAACAAATCGCGAAAAAGAATACGAATGGAGTCCAGAGGATGATTTACCTATTTCAGAACTCAGACAGATTTTATTTCAAAATCAACAGACCGAGTTGACTGAAAAAGATATTGAAGAGTGGTTCGCAGAAGCTTCAGATTCGCAACCTGTGATGACGGATGACGAAATTATTGATGCTATTTCTAACCCTGAACAAGAAGATGATATGGAAGTTACCTTCACCACAAACAGCTCAGTGCAAGCCGAAGATGCTTTAAAGGCTATAGATACAAGTATCTGTTGGGCAGAGGAAAATGATGCTTTGGAAAACACATTGCTGACTTTAAGGAACTTAAGAGAAAATATTTTTAAGAAAATATACTATAGCAAGAAGCAAGCCAAAATTGAACAATTTTTCGATACAGCACCATCTTCCTCTTCCGCAATTGATGAAGAAGCTTTAAAAGTTTAGCATAAGATACAAAGTACATACTGTCAGTATTGATAAGACAAATGGTTCCTATTTTATGTACATACGAGTACATATATGTTGAATTAAATTACCTATATTACCTACTTTTAAATTCTTTGAATGTGAGAATTTTTCGATAGAGTATTTTTCCCATATAAATCCAGTAAACCGGCAGTTCCAGTAATCCGGCATAGGGGAAAAAATTTGGGTGCCGGATTATCGAGCACCTACTATACTGAATACGAAAAAATGCGATGTAATCTGAAAAGTGTTCTCAAGAAAAATACATCCAAGTTTTCTTTCACGATAGATGGATGGTTCGCGCGCAACAAATGTTCATATTACGGAATAACTATACATTATATAGAAAAATCAAGGAATACATATGATTTCCACAACTTTGGGTGTCGCTGCCTCATTCGGGAAACATGCCGGGACAGATATTGCTTAAATTTTTGCTACTACAGTCGAAGATTTTGGAATAGTCGATCAAATCATGGGTGTCACAATGGATAATGTATCTGCCAATTCCCCTTTCATGTCAGAATTTTAGGTTTTAATGACGAGAAGAGGTTTGCCATTTAATTCGGTGAACCAACATTTTCGTTGCTTATCTCATGTGATTAATTTGGGAGTGCAGGATATACTCCGTTTAATGAAAGTATCAGTGGATGAAGACCAAAAGTTAAAATCGTTGTCAGACTCAGAAGAAGGTGATGCAAGCGAAGACGAGTGTGGTCCCTCTAATGGCAGCAGCATGTCTCCTCTCATTTATAAAACGAGACCTTAGACATATTTATAAAATGTCCCACGAAGACCAAAGCTCCAAACTTAAGGTTATGAACTTCGAAAAAACAAGAAATGATAAGTGTTTCTATCTATTTTATAACAGTGCAAAGGATTTTAACACAGAAAATATATATATCATTCAATAGAAAATAACTTGAACCACAAATTGTCAGAATGCCAAAAAACTATTTTCTTCAACATTTTTTTCTCTAAAGGATAATAACATGAAAGCTTAACACCAATGATGTACGGGGAGTGTAGTCTACTCGCCCACTTCGCGTGGGCTACGTACCTTTGTTAGTGCGAATGCTAGGCGAGAGGAGCGTTTTGTCAACTGCAGCATATTACCTAGTTTTACCCTATCCTGAAATTATCTTTTTGGTAGGACACAACAAAATATGTGCAAGAGGACGAGGTGGTTTGCGACTCAGGGAATGTTATGTGTATAAAATTTTATGCATAATTTTAAGAATTCACGATCTTATGCGACTGAAACATATTTTTGTTTACATATTTTAACTTGATTCGTCGCATTGGGGATTCATCGATCTCGCAGTAACTTCGCGATATGATTTTTTACGCCCTTGAATTCGTTATCCGCCTCTTCGCGCTGATTCGACGGTTTTGAGCAGATTTGTATTGCTGGTATTTATTCCCTTTGGAGCACTAGACCGGCTGTTTCGGTATAAGTCCAGTCCGTTTTCAACATCGCAGCATGAAAGTTCGTTTTCGTCTTTACAAAACTCAAGTTGACTTAGAGTGACTTATAATTTGAAAAATTAGTACTTTTTGGATAGTCCAAAAAAACCAAATTAAAATATCAATTTGTGGACAAGATAAGTGATTGAAATTGAAAGTTAAGGTGATTATTTTCTACTTCCATACATCTGCACATTTTTAGTCCTTTTGAGTGCATTACAAAACAAGGCGATCACCGAAATAACGAGATTTTCAATAATAAAAATTGAATAAGCGCGTTAATTTAAATCTAGCGATGGCTTAATGAACTAAACAGAGTATAGTATAACATGTTTTTCTACAATACACAAACTTCGAGTCATTTTTTCACAATCGCATTTTATGATATTTTTCTTTGCACCAACAAAGTAACAAAATTGAGGTACGTTAGTGTAAAGGTTAAATCAGTTGATGATTTTGCATTTTATTATTTTCAGTGAATGACCCAAACGATGACCTAAACAAAGAATTAATTCGATAAAATTGATTAATAATTAGATGATAAATTGATTTTGAATAAATAACTTTTCGATTGCTTCGTCTTTTCTAGTCTCGACGTTCGATACACTCATATTTTAGTATATGCAATTTTATATATACATATACTGAGTTTTAAAATAATTTGTAACATACTTGAACCTGCAATATATTTTTTTATATATAAGGAGGAAATTATCATAATAATACAGTTTTTGATCACTGCTTAAATTGATCAATTGAAATCGGAATCTTCCCTCGCCTTGGTCAGAACCAAATTCTGTATTCATGCTTGAAGACGGCGACGAAGACAGCTCGTGCCTTGCCTACATATGTTACTCTCTAAAGTTTTTAACTTTACAATAGACATAGAATAGGAAGAATTACAACCAAGTACGAGTGGTTAAAGAACGGAACCGAATTTGGACATTTAACGAAAACTGGGCGGTAAGGCAGAGAATTTTCGAAGATGACGGACGAAGTTCGAAGAACTCTGCCTTACCATACTTACGATCAATTCCATGCCCGCCTAAATTTGGCGTCAGTCAAGTCAGTGACAAAAGAATAGTCCATGAGTCAAGTAGGTTAGCTGTGCAATAAAAGAAGTGAAATTATAGAAGAAAAGAAGGTTGTTTTTGTTTTTTTTAGCATATTGTGAGGAATCTTCTAGGTTAATTCTGAGTTAAAATCATTGGATGGTTTTTTTTGAGTGACTTCTAGACGAGTGGCTTCCAGACGAGTATGTGTCCGGACGAGCTCAGATTCCGTTCGGTTGGCAGTTCTTAGACTATGGTGTGCCACCAGAACATTCCAGAAGCTTTCCTTTGCGTTTATCAGGTTTGGATTTGAGCGATCCACCTGTGAACATTCTGGAACCCTTTAATTTCGTTCACTGGAGAACAAAGAAAATCGCCTTCTTTCCTATCGCCTCAAGTGGCTTCCTAATTCTTTAATGCGATAGAAGGTTCCTCTTAAAATCAACTCTTTCTAGATGTTTCAGAGTTTCTTGCACGAGGTGCTTTCTGAATGTGTGGAGTTGTCTTGAGGCGTCAGTGCTCAAGCGTGACTTTGGTTTGACGTCTGCTTTCCTTTTCCAGATCCTGTGGTTCCGCTGGTTCATCCATTTAACAACGAGGCAGGAAGATTTTAGAAAAGGAACTGTTGCTTCTCACTTGTCGTCATCATATTTATGAATTAGTCCTAAAAACTGCCTTTGAAACCAAGATCAAACTAATTACTCGTAGCCCTCACATGCCGATATTCAAAAAGGTCGGAGACAATTGGAAAAACATTGATTTCAGTGCAATTGAACTACATCCTGATTTCATAAAAGCACATGTTGTTGAAGCAAAAATTACATCTTTGTTAATGTTTTCTAAGGGACAACTGAACACAAGTTTTATAAGAAACGATTACCGTGAGTTGGTTGAACTCTGCGTAGTGGTTTTGGGAGGCAATACAGAAAAGAAATTAAAACTCAGGCCTCCTGGAGCTGTGCATCAGGCAGAATGGATGGCGAGAGCGATCTATTCTTTAAAAACGTGTTTACTTCAATCACAACTCAGAATGATTGCGGAAGACAAAAAGGCTCCACAAGATGTTTGTTTATTTATTGTCACGTCGTATGTTAAACCTTGGCTCGAATGAACAGTGGCAACTAAAGCACCTAACCAAAATTTGTACTTCTTGAAAACGTTAGATGAGTACGAAAAAGATAACGCAACAATTTCTAAAGCTTCGTTAATCAAGTTTAGCCAACACTTGTGGTATTTGTGTGAAGAGACAGTCATATCATCACTTTTTTATGATGAAGATGATAAGGAAACTAAAATTAAAATGATTGCCAACTTACCAACGTTTTTGATTGCAAAAACGCTATGTTCCATCGAAGGAAGAACTGACCCAAAAGTTGTTCGGTAAGCAAGTTTTTGTGCTTGTTAACTTTTCTTGTTTTTTTTTTTTTTTCTTGTTTAGTAACTTTTTTTTTAAGATAATACACTAGATGATTTTGTATCGGAAAAGTGCAAACAATTTCTATCACGACTTCAAGAAAATGTATCTCCTTGGGATGATAATGTAGCTTTTCTGGACATTAAAAGAGGAATAAGTCATTTGAAGGTTGTAAATGATACTACTGAAAGGGCTGTCAAAATAATGCAGGATTTTAAAGGACTTATCACGGCTGAAGAAGAACAAAAACAGTTCTTGTTGCGTTGTGTCCAGGAACATCGAAATTTGTATCCGGACTGTAAAATAAACTACCCTTAAGAAGAGTTACCATAAGTGACTTGTGTTATTTTTTTAATAAAGATTAATGTCATCATAAAAGTTTATCTTATTTTAACTCTTATTCACTTAATTTGTTTCATTAATATTAGTTTTATAGCTGACCTAAATATCAGGACAAAATACGATTTTTAATAAACTTTGAATTGCATGTAACTGACCTGCACAATAGTTGCCACCAAACATTGCAGTCATAATATGCATTATTTCAGGTAACTGAACAGCACAACTTTGAATAAATTTTGTAGGAATATTCTCAAGATGAATACAAAAACGAATCTATTGAAAGAATGTTAAGTGGCCCAGAATGTTATTTCAAAACGAAATATTTACCTTCTAGGAAAACTCTTTCTTAAGAGTGTAACAAGATATGTGTTTTTAGGTACAAAGGACTCAGTGAAATTTTTCAACATGTGCAAGTCACATTTACCATATACATATAGTACAGTTTTATTATAAGTAGTTAGGATTTTAGTTAGTCAGGACAAGTTTTTGATAAATAGTTATTCTTAATTTCAGGTACTGACCTGCTCAATCGGTTGCTCCAATTGTTGGTGTGACAATTTTGTAATTTTTGACCCCACGGGAGCTGAAGGATCAAAAAAGTAAATTGCATTTTAGTGTTGGATAGTAATGGAATTAGTACAATTAGTAGTAAATAACCTAGTTTTAACGTAAAAATTAAGGATAAAAATTGTAAGAAGAGGAATTGAAAATATAGTGTTGTTAAAGACACAACAGTCTTTTCAATGCAAGTAGTAGATGAGAAGAAACTTGGTCATAACGCGCGAAGCCTGCAACGCGCTGTACTGGCTCCAAAGCCGGAGATTCCAGTTACCCCGAAGCAGCCCAGTGAAAGAAGAAACCAGAAGCTCTCTCCGGAAACAAAATTAACAATAGCTTCGGTGGTACTAGTTAACGACCTACTACAATATAAGACCATAATCTGGCTTCTTAGCTGGGCGGGCATCAAAACAAATTTAAAAACCACAATACTAAAAGCAAAACCAATATCCGGCTAATGATAAGAAGTAGCAAAGGAGAACGAGGAGGTTGACTATTTGATTGCTTGTATTTGAAGTTAACAAATAGCGATTGTATGTACATTTCAGTGATTGAAACGTAGAATTCCTCAACAGACAAAATGGAAGCCAACCTAATTGTTGACCGTGGACAGTACACCGTATAAAGCAGCAGCAGTATGAGCTGCGGTGAAAACATGTTGTGTTTGCGTTGAATGCTGTAAGTGGCAGCAAGAATATTTCCCAACTGTTGAAGCGTGTGAGTTAAAATTTTCGTTACATCTATTAATATACAAATGCAATTTTAAATTCGTTGATTTTGCGCAACTATTATTCGTTTTTATTCTTTTGCAGTGCTGGATTGATTGGAAGGCTGCTGTGAAAAAGTACTAGGGCCAAAATCAAGCTTTTCCGACACAAACTGGAAATTTACAGGTCATTGAAAGTCCAATATGTTGTTAGTCGGCCACAACATAGTTAAATACCCCTAGGAACATAAATCTCTGTTGGTTCCCAGGTGCACAAAGTACTCAAAATTTTGGGGTCACAAAAAAAAATAAAATAAAAAAATTACGCCACCTAGTATTTGGTGTAGTTCACATAATTTTTCTTTTACTATGTAGCGCCGACTGAGTGCACGCAACAGGCGTGAGTTATGGTCTCGCCAACACCATCATCAACCAGTAAGTAAGCAGTTATGGTCTCACCAACATCATCATCAACCAGTAGGTAAGCCAAAGTTCATCAACCAGTAGGGTCATAGACGGTGACTGATCGATGAACCCGAATACCGATGAACTCAACAAATTTCCCGTACATCGTTCCGATTTTCATTGCCGACTTTACAAACAATTTCGTCGATCGATTATGCCAAGCCGATGAACTTCAATTGCAGAATACAGACTACAATTTCCCTCACAACGATCGGAAAGACAAAATCCGTCGTCTCTGCAAAATTTGGAAATAAAAAAGAAACAACTCATCGAAGGAAGACAGTCGTAATTAGGTGATTACTTTGACAACATAACAAGAAAATAAAAAATAAAAATTAGTTGACTCGAAAAATTTTAATTGTGAATTAGAATCTTTAACTTAAAAAAATTGAATTGATTCGAAAATTTGTAAAGGTGTGAATTTAAAGTTGAATATTGAATTGTTAATTAGAAATTAAAGAAAATTGGATTTATTTTGAAAATGTTGTTTTGAAAATCCTACCCAATTGGTGATTTAGTAAACCTCACCTAACTTAACTCGTGCAACCCAGCGCAGATAAGTTGAATAAGTAATAAAAACCAGGACCACATGTCGGAAATTCTCCGAGGCCGCGTGGGATAGAAAATAAAGAAAAATAAAATAATTATAAATAGCTATATGTGAAATATTTGATGAATAGAGCCAGAGTAAATTACTCAAGATGGAAAATAAGACTCATGAAACTCTTGCAAATGAAGAAATTGATGGAGCAAGCAACATGTGCTCAGACAAACGACGATGAAAAGAATTGGGCAGAAAAAGGTGTAAAGGCACAATAATGCATATATGAAGATACTAAAAGGCACGGTGCAGAACAAACTAGTCAAATTATATTAGAATTAAGAAAAATTAATAGCATTATAGAAAGAATATTTAACGAAATAAAAAAAATTAATTTCCATTAAAATTAAATTATGAGTTCTTAAGCTGGATTCACTGGTCCGTTCAGCGCGTGCGGAACTGTTTTTTTTATATTGAGTTTTGACAACTCACATGCCGTACTCATTTTGCGGCGAATTCAGTTTTCTCTCTGCCAAAGTTGAACGAACTTCAACTTTCGTGCGGAAGATTTTTGTTTTTCACCGTGAATGTGTGCCGCGTCGCGTCGTTCAGTTTGTGGATTGTTCTAAAAAGTACGGCAGATTCATGACGAACGAATGAACCATGACCCAAGACACTCTCTTCGCGACGAATTTTTTCTGCATGCGCCGAACGGAACAGTGAATCCAGCATTATTCGTGTTTAAGCTTATTTGCTTCCTTTTTCTAAAAGTTGTAATTTAGAACTTGATTCATTATAAAGGTAATTCCGTACGATTGTTTCAAGAATGTTCCTCCCCCGTGACAAGTAAGAAGTTTCATTGATTACATCATTTGTTCCACCGTGTGATGGGATTTTAGTTTCTGGAGGTGCAGGCTGTTGGATTATAGCGAAAATATACTTTAAGTGAAACAACTCTACTTTTAACAGAGACATTTTTAATTTGACTTGCGTAAGGATAAGCGGGAGTGACGTTATGCAGCATAACGCAACCACAAAAATTACAAGAAGTTTCTGCAACAAATGAAGCCTCAAACATGAAGTCAAACTTGTTGCATAAATGTTCAGTATTGAACATAGTACCAAAAAATGGGTAATAGTCACCCTGTCAAAACAACAGACATCAATACTGAACAAGAAACGTATGGGACGCCATGATCAAAAGTCGCTTGAGAGAAGTCAACTGATAACAGTCGGCTGACCACACATCGACCAATGAATGATCGACAAAGGGACGTCGTGAAGAGAAATCGCATTTTTAAGAGGAAGTCGCAATTTTACCATGAACGAGTCAGTGAAGAGAAGTCGCTGATGAAGTGAACAGGCGTCATAAGGGAAAACCTAAATTGAATAAAGTATCATGATGTAAATAACCTATATCAGATTTGTTTAATTTTTTTTGAGGTATTTAACTTCGTCTAACACACAATAAACTTCCTATAAACATTTCCAACAACTGACAATCACGTTGATTTCTATCAACGTAATCAGAAACCAATGATCCTAAATTTTCCGATGCCGAGTTAATGTCCCCAACTTGCTTCGCTGTTTCCTGCTTTCCGATAAAATAATTGAAATCAATATCTACTTCAGCGAATTTTCACTTCATCGAACTCCAATAAACTTTTATTTTGTTTAATAAACGAATTCTAACTTCAACAAATTCTGATGATCAAATCAAATAAAAAATATATCTAAGTTAGAAAATTTTGAGGAATTAGTCAGTCTTAACACCAGCATCAATACGACAACTCTGAAGAGTTAGTCCTTGTAAAAAAGACGGTTCTGAAGAACATTTCTTTGTTAAATAAAAGCCTAAGTTTTGTGAAAAAGTGACAAAGTGTTTTGTTTTTTTATCCGAAGATAAAAAGGAATCTTTAATTGGTGCACTCGATAGGATCTTTTTCTAAAATACAAGGGTCCGATGATCGAACTTGATAAATTCTAATAGTGGCAAAATTTTTTTGTAAGTGTTAATTTCCGAGACAGTTCAATTGAAATAACGACAACTGACAGTTTAGAAATTCAAGTGTATTCAAGAAACAATAGTTCAATGATAAAAACCAAACACACGAATAATAAATTGCCAGATGTTGACTAGTTTACCAACTTACTACCTTTTCAAGCTGGACACGGTTTTCCTAAGCCTACCGGCATTTAATAAAAACAAAAATTTTAATCAATTAAGAGAAAGTAATTCATAAACAAATCTAACCAAATTAAATCGACTAAATCAAAAGAACAAGAAAGTTTGCATGAAAACACCCAGAGAGCCAGTGTTCGACCAAAACCGAAGAATCAAAACTAACATGGAAGAGGCAAATTTACAAAATTTACAACAGTTAATCCAACAAATGCAAGAACAACACCAAAGGGATATACAAGCCCTAAGACAGCAGATTCAACATCCTCAAAGAGTTTTTGAACTAACACCAGACCAGGTGATTAAAAAGTTCCAGTGTGTGAAGACCTTTACAAAGAAAAACGAATAATAAAATCAGTTTTAAAAATCCTGCTTCTCTTATGAATATAGTTGTTTAAAAAAGAATGAAGCATTGTCAGAAAAAGATTGCTTAGCATCACTAGACCCTTTTGTTGATGATGAAGATGTTATTTGAGTTGGAGTTCGGCTTCGCAAATCATTAAATACTTATTCTGCTCGACACCCCAATGTCTTGCCACGGTCTCACAAGTTAACTTATTTAATAATAAAACACTTCCACGTACTAAATCATTATTCAGGTGTACAAAATGAGTTATTCACAAATGCATACCTTGTTTCCGTTCAAAACCTCGCATGAGCACCTACGTATAAAATGGGAAACTTACCTGAAGTAAGAGTTCGCGAATCTCGTCCATTTAACAATGTGGAAGTGGATTATTGCGGGCCATTTTTTATAAAAGAAGAGAAATTGCGTAATAAGAAATACATAAAATGCTATGTTGCGATATTTTTTTGTCCTTAACACCGGGACACTTTTTAATCGGTGATGCTACGAGAAGTCTTCCTGAGACTTCATACAAGTCATTACCCGAAAATCGATTAAATGCTTGGGAAAAAATAAAGAAAATCAAACAAGAATTTTGGAAAAGATGGCATAAAGAATATTTAAATGAACTAAATATTCGACACAATAAATAAATGTTCCACAGGGAAAAAAGTATCTATTGGACAACTCGTTATCTTAAAACAAGATAAAATACCCAGCCTTAATTGGAAAGAATCACTGAACTCACTGAACATTGAAGACACCAAATGGGTTTCTGGCAGTTCTGGCAATTGAGGATAATCATAAGCTTTGAGCGAAATAAATTGCAGCAAATCTTTCATACGCTTACATACTTCAAACTACTGCTTTATGTACTACTAACTGTTTGAATTACACTACTTAAAACTTAAGCTTAAAATTTATATTTGTCAGTCATTTTAAATTGAAATTAGTAACAGTATTATAGTTGTGGATGCTTGACATATGTATGTATAATCATAGATTTCCTTGAACAATGTATAAAATCTATGTAAGATCAATAGATCGAAACTCGCTCAAAAGAGGGGTATATATGGTGTATGTAGGGGATTAATTAACTAAATGAGCAACTAAAATCCATTAACTTAAATACATCAAAATGCGTACCCTTTCGACCTTTCCTGAGTTCAACGTTGATTCATAAAAATGCTTACCTTTTGTTGATTTCGATTTTTCCCAGAGTTCGATTGACCCAAATATAATTTTTCAAAATATTTACCTTTTGATGACTCTCAATATTTTTATACTTATAATTTTAAAATGTAATTTTAATTATGCTTAGTCTTAAGATATATTTAGTTATAAATAAGAACAATTTTTGGAATAATAAATCAGTTCTGGATCAGACTCAAAAGCATAAACATTGAGTTTTTGTTCGAAGACAGCCAATTGAAATCGGCATCTTGCCTCGCCTTAACAAAAGAAATTTACCTAGACGGCGATTAAGACGGCTCGTGCCTCGCCTATTTACATATATCCAAGTTTAGACATTACAATGGTGATGCGTTATCGCATTCCATCGTTATCGCAATCCCTTTGAGGAATGGACAGACTTAGTTTTAGTTTTAGTCAGTTAGGTTCCAATCTTCATGGCGTGCGGACGGCAGCCTGTCTAACTTTGAAAAACAAACTGAATTTGCAATAACAATTAATTAATGCAGTTTATACGAATAATTTTACATAAACTAACTTTTTTCATAAGAACGAAACGTGTTAAAAACAGATACTTGAAATAAATGTGTTGGGTATCTATACAAAAATTTGTGAAATTAAAACAGACGTGCCAAGAAGCTTTACAAGAAAATTTCTTCAATGCAAGCTCTATATATATACATAATATATATATTAAAAAAAAAGTTTCCTGTAAAAGAGGTAGCAGAATTACATAAATTAAGAAATTGAGCACTATAGGATCCTTGAGGGTAAAAGAAAAAATATTACTCGAGTATCATAGAGCAGCTGTTAATCACAAGGAAGTCAAATAAAAAATTCTGGGATCTTTTGAACTCTTTTACACCAAAAATAAAAGTCGAATGTAATGACATTGACCTATTCACATGGACAGAATGCCTACGTTGATGCAGGCTTCACTCCTGACGGGAGAAAAATTCGCTCTCTTGCCTATCAATTTGCCGAGAATCTTGGGATCAACCATAAATTTTCCAAGGAAAAAGAAATGGCAGGGCAACATTGGCTTACCTCCTTTCTAGAGATGAATAAAAATGAGTCCTGCACCATGTACTCTCCACATTGCAATAATTGTGGAAGAGAAATAATTCGAAAAGAAAATCAGAAAAAGCAATGAAAACATAAATGGTATCCCTCCCAAACGGCATGGCGTCTCTCCCACACTATGTGGGAGAGATGGGCCGCTGACGACTTCACCTTTTAATTTTCTCTTTTCTTATCACTATGTCGTAGGACAAAAATTTGAAAATTAAAACACATAATATTGCTGCTTTTTAAAAATAAAAAATAAATGATTTAATTTTATTGCAGTTTTCTATTTTTTACCCCATTCTACAAAAAGGATGGCGTCTCTGCCACTTTTACTATAGAATATGCGTCGAACTCAACCTCACTCCTGCTGTTCCCTGAGCTGAATAGATTACCATACCAAACCACACATCTTATAGACCTCATAATGCAAATTTACTTCGAAAAGATCCTGTCGCAGCTAATTTATTTCAACATCTACAATAGTAGGACAATACTACGAAAAAAAAAATATACAGATTACTAATTAATGACGATAGTTTCTTTCACATGTTAATTGAATGTAAAAGATATGATGAAACAAGAACCAAGCTAATTCCCGAACTTTACAGTAACCATAATAAAATACATCAGTTCCTCTTGTTGCTAAGAATCTTAAATGAGTCAGTGTCAGAAAAATTGTAAACCTTATTCATATTGTTCAAGATTAAGTCGAGAAAATAAGAAATTTAAAGAAATAGTTTACTTTGATAAAAAACAAAATAATTAAATAATAAATACGTATTTGCGCATAACTCCTTCTTGTAAAATCTCTGCACGAATTAAACAAGAATAAAGAAACTATACTTTAAGATTCGTATTGCGTTACCTACATGAAACGCTGCTTAACGCCAAACAAATAACTGTTCGTTTAGGTTCCTCGCAACAGGGGATTTGTTATATAATAACATGTGAATGATTTCTTCCGGGTAATGGGGTAATGACCTAGATCAATAACTCACATTGACGGAAGTAATTATCCACAGGTAAGTTTCCGCTGACACAATAATTGAGTTACCCAGTCAGCGCCCTAGAATAATACAATAAATTAATTGCAGCTAAAGAAAAAGTATATTGCAGCTAGGGTTACCATCTGACAGGCATTTGCCGCATTTGACAGGCATTTTACAGTTTAGACAGGCGTGCGGCCGGCATTGGTCTGAGGCAGGCATTTTTAAATTTCGCGCCTGTGCGCCGCGCGTATGCGTTTGCATTTTGAATGACAACGGCCGGTCGCGCCGCGCGTGCGCGACCGAACGGTCGTAGTACAGCGGCTGCGCGAGAATGAGAGGGCGAATAAGCTACGGTGCGGTGCGTGGGCGAGAGCGAGACGGGCGTCGGTGTTTTCTATCACGCACTTCACCAGTGAGAGCGTTTCAATTTTGATTTGTTTACTTCATGAACCAAAACAATATTTAGTCTGCGTGATTGATTAGTTCAATCAGTTCGCTACAAACCAAGTTCAAGTTGTTTTATTGTTTTACAATGGATAATCAAAAAAAGAAAGCTGTCGTGATACGCAAAAATCGCGGAAATATTCGCAGACTTCGCGCCATGGAAACTACAACAAGCGAAACAACAACAACTCGCGAATGAATTCAAACTCACGATATTTTCATGTGAGTGACGCATGTGAGATTTTCATGCGAGATTGAATGTTTGATGCCAATGACCCTGAAATTTAGGTCACCGAATGATCCAGTCTCCGATGCACTTAATGCCCCTTAATGCCCCTTAATGCCCCTTGCCCAATGAGTCCACGTGGAGTGCGACCACTGCGTATGTTCGGCTAGAATTGCTGACATGGCAGTACTAAAAAAGTCATCGTACGCGTCTCTATGAAATTCGATACTTTGATAAACAAAACTATTTTACGACGCCGATGTGGAGCAAAATGTAATGCTCCAAATGAGAACATCGAAGGTCAAATTGCTGATGCTGCAAAAGAGAGGAAAAGTGGCATGAGCATTACGAATGAAGACTGGGTGGTCCAAATGAAGATCGTTGGGAATTTTATGACCCAAAATGCTGACCATGCAAAGAATGGATACAAAGAAAAGAGCTTTGAAACAAAGAGAGCTGATGCATGATGTCACTTACGCATGGATTGGGGATAACTGCTGAATAGGCAAAAATTGTCCTATAAATGTGGCAACCAAATTCATAGGAGTTCAGTTAAAATCCGGTCCAGGAAGCAGTACCATTGAGATCCAGACCAGGAAGCAGTACCATTGAGATCCAGACCAAGAAGTCCACTGAGTCCAGACGAGCACCAAGAGACATAAAGGAGAGAAGAAACAGCCACCAAAGAACTAGAAGATCAGCCACCAGGTATAAAACTTCCTGAGTAAATCGGTGCATAGCCGATTACTATTCTAAGTCCTGACTAGGCTTAATAGCTAAGCAGGCATTCCCCACAACTTAAAGCAGCAACAACAACCAGCTGATGGAGCCAGAGATCAACCTGGAGACAGCGCTGCAAAACCCAATTGCTGGACCCCGTCCTCTTACCATTGAGGAGTATCGACAACGTCAATTGAAGAAACACCAGAGGGAAGTTCAACCAACACTTCAGCCCAAGAAGACGAAGATCCGGACTGGAGTTGAGGCCAAGTTCGTGTATCAACTGTTAGAAGCTCAGAGGGAATTAGTGCTGGCTGGTAACAAAGAAGCAAGGAGACTAGCCAATCATCGCATTGCAGAAATTAAAGCGGAACGACAACGCTATCGTCGGCAGAAGCGAGCGGCGAAAGCTGGGACAAGCTGCAACAACAAAAAACAGCATGAAGGCAGATAAAATTTTAGACTAATAGTAGTATAGGAAATAGATTTGCTTTAAGAAAACCATTGTATTAGAAATAGGGAGATAGTGTTAGGAATTTCTTTTGGAAAAAATGTATTAAGGTTTCAATATTATATCAATTTGGTTCTTGGAATAAATTTAAATGTAAATGTAACTTAAAGAAAGATTCTTTTGGTAAAGTCCCCATAGTGGTGGTATTCCTGGACCCTGTCGAAAGAAATTCTCAACATAAATTTGGCGCAGCCGCAATTACGGATTTACGACACACTAGGAACGACATATAAAAAAAAAAAGAGAAGCAATATTCAATTTGGTAAATTTACGACAAAGAAAGCAAATAAAATCCAGAAACGAAAAAAAATTAAATTGGTAAAATTAATGGAGTTATATGGCAGATCCCAAATCATCTTCGAATAAAAATCCTACGGAAATAACTGACTCCATCCCAGATTCAGTACAACAAATTCCTAATATTAGGGGGGAAAACGATAGTAACGAGTTATTTAACACAGACGAGGAAGATACTAATGAAACATTAGATAACGCACAAATATTGAAAACTGAAAGCACCTGTCATACACGGAATCCTGAAGAACTTGGGAGAGTCCAACTTAGACACGGGAGGACATATTGTAGGACCAACTCAGACGCAGGTAGAAATATTGGTGGTAAAGATCACCAACAATCAGCAGCAAATAGAGAAGTAAATATAAAGGATATTGATAATAATCAAAATACAGAAGAACCAGAGAAAAAGAAAATGGCGGACGTACAGTTAGTCAACAACATATTGTACAATAATGTACCAATTTTAGCAGGGGAAGAAAGCCCACGAAAACAAAATGAAATAAACGAATTTGTTAACTGCGCTCGTCTCGCATATGAAACACTGGTGGAGGCACAGGACAAAGCACTGTTTATAAAACTCTTGCCAACACGGTTGAGAGGTAGAGCCTTGGAAATTGTTCAAACAGGGGTGAACGATACTCTTGAAAAAATATTTGCAATACTTAAGGCTAATCTGATTCAAAATACATCTTATATTCAATTAAATACACAATTAAGAAGTGTACAGCAACTACCAACTGAAACACTATTTGCTTACTTCAACCGTGTGAAGAATCTCATAAACTCTTGCAAAAATGCAGCAGAGGAACAATATACTAGTGGCGGAGATGGATTGAAGGCTGAATTAGAAGAAGTGGGTCTACATTGCTTTAAGATGGGAATTATAAATCCGAACCATAAATTTTATTTGCTCCAAGACGCAGAAAATACGCTAGAAGGGTTGGGATCGAAAATATCAAGGCTGGAACAAACAGAGCAATGCATGCAGCAGGGATCTGTAAATCAGTATAGTTCAAGGGATCGTACATTCCCAGCGGGCTTGAACACAGATAATCAGCAGTGGCGAAGAAATCAGCCCCGCAATAACAATGTTACAACATCATTTAGTAGGAATATGAATCAACCCCAGTATAATTCCGCAAGACCTTATAATGGACAACAGAGAAATTACCCAACAAATGATAATTTCAATTCACCGCGAGGCAGACAGGATTACCGACAAATGAGATGCAATTTTTGTAACAGAATGGGCCACATGATGGCAGAGTGTCGAACAAGGCAAATGACACCTTTCTGCTCCATATGTAGAATATATGGTCATACTATCCAAAACTGCTCTGTACGAAGGTCACAGAACCAACAAAGCCAGGGAAATAATAACGAACAACGAAAACGACAGGTTAATCAGACAACGACCCGAAGTAATATGAACAGATGCAACTTTTGTCTAGCTAATGACCACGTCGAAACTGCATGTTTTCTCCGGCAAAGGTGGGAAAGACTACAGCAGGAGGAGAAAGTAAGAGATGAGGGAAACTCGACGGAGACGGCCGCACGCACCGCGAGTCGTCAGTAGAAGATAATAAGAAAAGGTGCAACAAACCACCGAAGCTGCCTATAGTAACATTACCGGTGGATATAATCAAGAATAGGAAGGCAGAATTCATAATTGACACAGGATCGGAAATAAGCCTGATAAAGGAAGAAGAGATAAAAGAAGATAAACTAAAAACAATAAGTAAAACGGACATAGTTACACTAAACACAATTTCAGGAAGCATACTATCTGAAGGAACAATAAGGGCTCAAGTGGTATTATTACAACAGTATCCCTGCGAGTTCCAAGTGGTAAAGTCAATATACCCATCCAATGTAGCTGGATTAATAGGAAATGACTTCCTTACAAAATATTGTAATGTGGAAAAGATTAACCTTTCCATCGAAAAAGGAAAACGAAATAATTGCTATATCATTCGAGGATAAGCAGCCACGAAATAGGAAGGTGCGATTTGTAGATGTAATAGCAAAAGACGCAGAAGTTGACCAACGTGAATATTCCACCCAAGAAGGACACTTTAAAGATGGTTCGCAAACCAGAAAGTGTACCTTAGCGACGCACTTGGAAGGGCACGGAGGACAAAACAAGGTCTCTTTACATTTAACAGATGACACGGAGATATTGCAAGATTTGGCAGCACTTTTCGATTCAGAATCGCAAACTGTACCAATCGAAGAGAGTAATGCTACTTACAAAAGTCATTTTCGCAAATATGACATTTATCACGGCAACTGTTACTCGAATGTTACGAATGGGATAAATAGACTCAAATCGGAAAAACGTATGGGCAGTGTCCCAGAGTCATTAGAGAAGAATGAGGAAGAAGAAGATTGTGTCATCATAGAGGAACAAAGAATGGTGAAAATTCCAAAAAGAACAGTGAAATTTTTGGACATATCAACAGTGATTAAAGGTGAATATATAACAGTGGGAGAAGAAATATTCCCGGGGGTGTACATAAGTAATGCATTAGTCACCCCAGTAAAAGGAAAAATAAAAATAAGTATTATGAATGTTAATAATCATGAAGTTGAATTAAATAAAGTAAAGGTAAAATTGGAAAGGAATAATGACAAAATAATGGCAGCTATAAATAAGGATGAAGATAGTATAAAAAATAATTACACTATACAAACAGAGAGAGACACGGAATCAAATGCCAAATATGGTGAAAAAAGAATTGCGGAAATTTGGAAAGTAATTAATGTGGAACAAAACTTAAACCCTGAAGAGAAAAAATCAATACGGGGTATGATTAAGGAATTTCAAGATGTATTCCATTTACCAGGAGAAAAGTTGGGACACACCACAACAGTGCAACATGAAATAAGGACAAAGGAAAATCAGGTGCCAGTAAAATGTAAAATGTTTCGACTTCCTGAAACTCAAAAGGAGATTATCACAAAAGAAATAGAGAGATTATTGGATGAAGATATAGTGGAACCTAGTTGGAGTGAATGGAACGCCCCATTGCTTGTAGTTTCGAAAAAACCAGGACCTGATGGCGAGAAGCGTTGGCGGATAGTGGTCGACTATAGAAAATTAAATGAAATAACCGAGGGAGATGCTTACCCACTGCCTAGGATAGAAGATATTCTCGACCAGTTGGGGAATTCTCGGTATTTTTCTGTATTAGACCTCGCAAGCGGCTACCATCAGATAGCGATGAAGCCTGAGGATCGTGACAAGACGGCGTTTAGTACTCCCTATGGACATTACGCTTTTAAGAGAATGCCTTTTGGATTAAAAGGAGCACCTGCGACATTTCAAAGGCTTATGAATCACGTTTTAACCGGGTTACAAGGATTGCAATGTTTCGTCTATTTGGATGACATAGTCATTTATGGCAAAAATCTAAGTGACCATCAAAATAAATTGTGTACAATACTTTCAAGATTAAGGGAGCGCCATTTAAAGTTAAACCCGGAGAAATGCAACTTTTTGAAAAGGGAGATAGTATATCTAGGACATAAATGTAGCACCGAAGGAGTGGCACCAGATCCAAATTTAGTACAATGCGTAAAAGATTTTCCAGTACCAAGAACAGTTAGGCAGGTACAATCTTTTTTGGGCCTGGCAAACTATTATCGAAAATTTATTAAAGGTTTTTCAAAAATAGCGTCGCCGATAAATAAACTACTAGGAAAAGACGTTAAATTTAAGTGGGATGATCAATGTATGAAAGCTTTCAACACTTTAAAAGAAAAATTAGTTACACCACCAGTACTGCGGTATCCCAATTTCAAGGAGCCATTTAAATTATATACGGACGCAAGCGGAGATGCTTTGGGAGCAGTGTTAGCACAAGGTCCAGATAACGAAGAAAGACCGATCGCATATGCTAGCCGAACGTTAAATTCCGCCGAAAAGAATTACTCCACAATAGAAAGGGAATTGCTAGCTATAGTATGGGCGGTAAAGAATTATAGGAGTTATCTATATGGAAGACCGTTTACAGTGTTTACCGATCACAAACCGCTACGAGGTGCCGTACGGATAAAGGATCCAACCAGCAGAATTCTACGACTTTGGCACAAGTTATCTGACTATACCTTCGAAATCCAATACAAAGAAGGTGTTGTGACTGAGCCTAGGCTCAGCCACACATGTTCCCCCCCCCTTACCCCCCCTGCCGTAAGAACAGCCACCATGGGAACTCGTCCATTCCCAACCCAAAATGCTGACGTTGCATTTTGGGTTCCCATGCGCGAAATTCTGTCGCGATCAGGTCTTATCACTAAGATGTAACCTGATCGCGACAGAATAAAACCCATGCGCGACAAAATTTCCGCGACAAAATTTCCGTTTACCGTCGTGATGAAATCCGATCGCGTAAGTTCTTTAAATCCAAATGAAGTGCTAATTGAGCACATTCTTGGTCGCCATGCGCGACTTATTGAAAGTGCGCATCAGCATTTTGGGTCCCGATTTAAGGGCTCCAAACTGACGCGCATTTTCAGTCGCGCTTTGGCCGGTGACTGGATCGGTCGTTTCCTTTCAATTCCCCATCTTTCACGCGATTAACAGTTCGCGCAAGGGTCACCGGGCAGACCTCCGACCCATAGACGATTTAGAAAAATTAAATTGAGAAAATGAAGTGCTGAACTGTCTACAAAATTAATTGACAAGTGAAAAAAAAAAATAAAATCAGTTAGTTAATATCCCAAAAAAAAAGAGGAAAACGAACTATTGAATCATTGTGCAAAAAAATTTTAATAGAAAAGACAGTTTTAATAGAATCAGTTGATTAATGTTTTTAATGAACTATTGAACTTCCTACAAAATTAGTTGAGAAGCCAGTTAAATTAAAATCAGTTAGTTAATATCCCCAAAAAAAAAAAAAAAACTAACTATTGAATCATTGTGCAAAAAATTTTTATTGAAAAGACAGTTTTAATAGAATCAGTTGATTAATGTTTTTAATGAACTATTGAACTTCCTACAAAATTAGTTGAGAAGTCAGTTAAATTAAAATCAGTTAGTTAATATCCCCAAAAAAAAAAAAAAAAAACGAACTATTGAATCATTGTGCAAAAAATTTTTATTGAAAAGACAGTTTTAATAGAATCAGTTGATTAATGTTTTTAATGAACTATTGAACTTCCTACAAAATTAGTTGAGAAGTCAGTTAAATTAAAATCAGTTAGTTAATATCCCCAAAAAAAAAAAAAAACGAACTATTGAATCATTGTGCAAAAAATTTTTATTGAAAAGACAGTTTTAATAGAATCAGTTGATTAATGTTTTTAATGAACTATTGAACTTCCTACAAAATGAGTTGAGAAGTCAGTTAAAATAAAATCAGTTAGTTAATATCCCCAAAAAAAAAAAAAAAAAAACGAACTATTGAATCATTGTGCAAAAAAATTTTTATTGAAAAGACAGTTTTAATAGAATCAGTTGATTAATGTTTTTAATGAACTATTGAACTTCCTACAAAATGAGTTGAGAAGTCAGTTAAAATAAAATCAGCTAGTTAATATCCCCAAAAAAAAAAAAAAAAAACGAACTATTGAATCATTGTGCAAAAATTTTTATTGAAAAGACAGTTTTAATAGAATCAGTTGATTAATGTTTTTAATGAACTATTGAACTTCCTACAAAATTAGTTGAGAAGTCAGTTAAATTAAAATCAGTTAGTTAATATCCCCAAAAAAAAAAAAAAACGAACTATTGAATCATTGTGCAAAAAATTTTTATTGAAAAGACAGTTTTAATAGAATCAGTTGATTAATGTTTTTAATGAACTATTGAACTTCCTACAAAATTAGTTGAGAAGTCAGTTAAAATAAAATCAGTTAGTTAATATCCCAAAAAAAAAATTGTTGAATTGTTGAAAAATAACCATTGAACCTTTGTGCTAAATTAATAGAAAAGACAGTTGTAATGAAAACAGTTGTTTAATGCTTTTAATATAAAATGTTTATGAAAATTTTTATGAAAATTAATTGAACTTCTTTCACCATCACCCCCCCCCCCGTTCCCAAACAAAACATTATATGAAACAACCAGGTGCAGGTGATCTTCACCCATAGGGGAAAGCACTCCCTGTTCCGTTCCCCACATACTCCCCGGGATAAAACATTTGGTGGCAGCGGTGGGATGCCGATTGGCTCCCAAACACAAACACAAAAAAAAAGGGATAATAATAAAAAAAAAAAAATAAAATAATAAAATAATAAAAGTTAACGAATTAAAACATATTAAAAGTGAAGTGATAAGGGTTTTTTGGGCTCCAGGCGAGCACAGAATTAAACCCCAACGAATTTCTTTTAGGGGCTCCAACCCTGCCCGCATCTTTAGTGACCAACAGATAGGAGGAATAAACCACCGAACCAACTGCCAGCCTAAAAACACCACCCCCGATCAACGAAGGAAGAATTGAATATGAAGCCGTGAGTCCTAGTTTAAGAAAAAAAAAATATATAATAATAACGATATTTCAATATTACATATATATATATTAAGAATTTTATAAAATTTTTGTAAACCTCTGAGAGCCGAATATTTTACCTTTTCAAACTTTCGAAAATAATACTTAATGAAAGATAACATTAATAACTAAATAAACAAAACTAACCCGCGCGCCTAGAAGAAATCCAAGATTTCCCCTACCCAAGGTAAGAGTCTTGGACAGTCTGCTAGGCAAGGGAATTGTCACGCTGACATTCCGGCTTCTACGTACCCGATAATATAAAAAAAAAAATATAATAAAAAGAAAAATTTTACTGTCCCCACATCCTCCTTCACCGGCTCTTGTTTCCTTTTTTTTGTGTCAGAAGAAATCTAACCCGCATTCCGAATCGCATCCTTGTATCTCTCTTGCTGTCGGGAATTACGTGAGCTTGGAGCGTCATATCGAGAGGACTCTCTAAACATCCTTCCTCCAGATCGTATCTTAAACTTCGAATGTATCCCAAATTCTTCCGTTTTCATTGGTTGATGCTCGTTTCCTCATTGGTTATGCTTTATTTGGGTTGACCTATCTCCATGCACCGCTTCATGAAAGCAAGCTCGTACTAGCCCCGATCAACCTACCAGTATCTTATCGTCGTGCTTCTTCCCTGTTAAAAAAATAAAAAAAAAAAACAAAAAAAAAAAAACCCTATCTAGATACAGTAACTTGCATAGTCGACGACTCGTATAAAACCCTCTCTCACAAATTTGAACCCCTTTTTTTTGGGAGACTCCGAATTTTTAAATCTTATTAATCGCAAAGATTCTGCGGACCGATATTAAGAACTAGCTATAACCAATTTTAAACACGGAGATAGTTGGTTAACAATGAATGTAACCGCCTAAACCCAAAACTTATCCAGTTCGTGAGTGATTTTTTTTTTTTGACTGTTCAACACCCCTTCCTTGCTTCCTATTTTTTGGGGAATTTGCTTTAATCCTTTATTAAATCCATCTAACGCTCGAATTAATTTCTTGATCTCGACGCAAATTCCACCTTCCTTTGATCAGCTTCGATCTTCGATAACACTTCGATTAACTCTTGCTCAACAGTACCCTCAAAACATCCTAATAATGTCTCCTCCCACGTTTCACGATCTTTGCCTCGCGCAAATGCAAATCAATTCAGAGATCGTCAAGTTATATAACAACTTCAGTAAGGCGCCCAAATCTTCAAGGACCGCCGATTATACAAAAAGGAAACTCAGCCTCCTAGAGGAAGCTTGGGGAAATTTCCAAAAGGGACATGTTTCTCTCAAAGATCACCCCGAACGGGATGATAAGCATGAATATTTCACTCTCGACTGCCATGGGAAGGCCCACGATTGGTACAAGACCACGAAAGCGGCCCTTAGTGATTGGCTCGTTAGCCCCTCACTAGCTAAGGCCACCAGTCAATTTTTCATACCTCCAGCCCCCGAAACTCAAAAAAAGGCTAACGCCCCCGAAGCCGAATCCGAAGTCAACGAATCACCTAATCCGGGAAGGCTCAGGCTCCAAAAGGAAAGGAGCCAGGTAATCCGGCGGATTGCTTCTCAAATTACCCCTGACTTCCTCCGAGACGCTAGCAAGGTTGCCTTACAGAATAAAATCACCACCCTGAAAAAATACTGGGAACCTTTTGAGCAAACCCATTTCCAAATTCTAGCGGATTTGTACGACGACGAGGAAGAAGATTCATATTTTACCAGTAACACATTCGAGGAGATCCAAGGACAATATGATAACACCTTTGACCTCCTGCAAGACGGGTTGCAGGACAGATACCCTTTTCAAGAACCTAATATTCAGGACCAATTAAATGCTACATTGGGCTCAATTCTACACCATGCTTCTCCAACGTCCGGGTTCTCACTTGCAAATTCGCAACGACTGTTGCCAGAATTTTCCGGAAATACCAGGGATCTACACCGATTCCTTACCTGTGCGGATGACATTTTTTCCACTGTGTCAACGGGGACAGACCATCAAAGTTTCATGGGTCTTGTCAAAAGTAAATTGAGTGGTCCAGCGTACGACGTGTACAAATATAACCCCACTGACGACTGGACTGTTCTACGTTCCGCTCTATCATCCAAGTTCGAAACCCGACTATCCAGATTTACCCTACAAACCCAATTAGGACAGTTAAAGCAGAAAACTGGCGAGGGTGTTAAAGAATTCTTAAATCGTCTGACCACCACCTTTACTCTGTTAAACGAAGCCACGCGAAAATATACAAGCGACAACGTCCTGTTGAGATCCCTTCTTAAAGATAACGAGGCGCAGGCCGTCAGAACCCTCGAAGACGGGCTGCTAAATGGCCAGCTGCAAATGCTTGCCAAGGTATTTTCTGAAAAGAAACTCGCCTCAATGTCCGACTATATATTAGAGCACGCGACGCGACTTAATCAAATCAATACCCCGAGACAGGATCCAACGAAGCCCCGGGTAGATCCACCGCAGCAGAACCCTTTAAGGAATACTACCTGCTTCAGATGTGGCCAGCCAGGCCACATCGCCCCACAGTGCCATTTACCGCCCCGCTCCGTACAACGCCAGGAAAGGTCTAACCCATCTACAATACACCACCTCTCGTCCGGGAACGGAACCCCTGAAAACTCCATTCCAAAACAGATTCCGAAAATCTGTAATTATTGCCATAACAAAGGCCATACAATTGACGAATGTCGGAAAAGGGAGGCCAACAACCGAAGAAGAAGGCCACCACATAACCCACAATCGCGTTACTCACAACCCCTGTCTCCTCTGTCGCCACCGAATCCTCCTTACCCGTCAACTTCGCATTCCAACAACCCGGAAAACTCCCAGGTGCGGGGGAAATTCGTCGGCAACCCCCCGCAGATCGTCATTCAGGCCGATGTACATGGGAATCGGACCCAACCTTCCAACACTCAAGGATAAAACTCCCCATAACCGTACGACCTTCATCCATAACCCTCACCCTAGCCTCTACAGTGTCCGTCAGTCCATACACCGAATTCTTAATAGATACCGGAGCGGAGATCAGCTTAGTTCAAAGTCAGTCACTGAAACCTGGCAGCAGGTATTACAGCGATATTATTTGTCATATCAATACAGTCTTTTCCCAATCTACTTCCACAGAGGGTCTCATAATAAGCGAACTACACCACGAAGGTACAGATTTCCAAATCGAACATCCTTTCCAAATCCTGAGGGATGCTTCGGCAATGGCATATGAAGGTTTATTAGGTCACGACTTCTTGACCAGATATAAGGCACAAATTGATTATGGGGCTCAGACACTAACACTCGAGGTCGGTCACAACTCGATTCCTTACACCTTGGAGCAATATCTCAATGATTTCCCTCAGTTTTATCGTAGGACTATAAACTCGTCTAATACCCGTCCTGGGCAAGACGTTAAACTGCACCCAACGTCCAATCCTTCTTCAGTGTTCTCGTCTAATACCCGTCCTGGGCAAGACGTTAAACTGCACCCAATAATATCTTCTTCGTCGCCTTCGATCATATCTCCCTCCTCGTCTTTATCTGTCTCCACGTCAGCACCTCCGTTCTCGTCTAAAACCCGTCCTGGGCAAGACGTTAAACTGCACCCAACGTCCAATCCTTCTTCAGTGTTCTCGTCTAATACCCGTCCTGGGCAAGACGTTAAACTGCACCCAATAATATCTTCTTCGTCGCCTTCGATCATATCTCCCTCCTCGTCTTTATCTGTCTCCCCGTCAGCACCTCCGTTCTCGTCTAATACCCGTCCTGGGCAAGACGTTAAACTGCACCCAATAATATCTTCTTCGTCGCCTTCGATCATATCTCCCTCCTCGTCTTTATCTGTCTCCCCGTCAGCACCTCCGTTCTCGTCTAATACGCGTCCTGGGCAAGACGTTAAACTGCATCCAATAATATCTTCTTCGTCGCCTTCGACCGTATCTCCTTCCTCGTTTATAAAGTCAACAATAGTATCTCCTTCCTCGTTAATAAAGCCAGAAGTATCTCCTTCCTCGTTAGTTAAGTCAGAAATATCTCCTTCCTCGTTTATAAAGTCAACAATAGTATCTCCTTCCTCGTTAGTTAAGTCAGAAATATCTCCTTCCTCGTTTATAAAGTCAACAATAGTATCTCCTTCCTCGTTAGTTAAGTCAGAAATATCTCCTTCCTCGTTAGTGAAGTCAGAAATATCTCCTTCCTCGTTTATAAAGTCAACAATAGTATCTCCTTCCTCGTTAGTTAAGTCAGAAATATCTCCTTCCTCGTTAGTGAAGTCAGAAATATCTCCTTCCTCGTTAGTGAAGTCAGAAATATCTCCTTCCTCGTTTATAAAGTCAACAATAGTATCTCCTTCCTCGTTAGTTAAGTCAGAAATATCTCCTTCCTCGTTAGTGAAGTCAGAAATATCTCCTTCCTCGTTAGTGAAGTCAGAAATATCTCCTTCCTCGTTAATAAAGCCAGAAGTATCTCCTTCCTCGTTAGTGAAGTCAGAAATATCTCCTTCCTCGATAGTTAAGTCAGAAATATCTCCTTCCTCGTTAGTGAAGTCAGAAATATCTCCTTCCTCGTTTATAAAGTCAACAATAGTATCTCCTTCCTCGTTAGTGAAGTCAGAAATATCTCCTTCCTCGTTAATAAAGCCAGAAGTATCTCCTTCCTCGTTAGTGAAGTCAGAAATATCTCCTTCCTCGATAGTTAAGTCAGAAATATCTCCTTCCTCGTTAGTGAAGTCAGAAATATCTCCTTCCTCGTTTATAAAGTCAACAATAGTATCTCCTTCCTCGTTAGTTAAGTCAGAAATATCTCCTTCCTCGTTAGTGAAGTCAGAAATATCTCCTTCCTCGATAGTTAAGTCAGAAATATCTCCTTCCTCGTTAGTGAAGTCAGAAATATCTCCTTCCTCGTTTATAAAGTCAACAATAGTATCTCCCTCCTCGTTAGTTAAGTCAGAAATATCTCCTTCCTCGTTAGTGAAGTCAGAAATATCTCCTTCCTCGATAGTTAAGTCAGAAATATCTCCTCCCTCGTTAGTTAAGTATATATCTCCTTCCTTGTTAATTAACCGTCCTGGGCAAGACATCAAACTGCAACCAGCAACATCTTCTCGAAAGGGCATTCGTCCTGGGCACGACGGTAAACTGCAAACACATTTCAACCCAAGTACCTTAAGCCATGCGATCATTCCAGCTCGAGCAGAAACAATCCACTTAATACCCACTACGGCTTCCACAGAAACGGTAATATCGAATAAAGAAATAATTCCCGGAGTGTATATAGGCAATTCTATTGGTACTCCTGAAAATGGAATGGTAAAAGTCTTAATCCTCAATACTACAGAGGAAGACGTTAGTTTACCCCTCCATGATCTGGACCTAGAGTATCTAGATGCAAAGAATTTCGACATGATAACTCCAAACTTCGACCAAGATCCGATTGAGGGCAGAATAAAAAAACTGCAGAACCTTGTAAAATTGGACCATTGTAATGAAGAAGAAGAGACATCAATTCGAGATATCTGTAGAACCTTCAATGATATATTTTATCTAGAAGGAGATATATTGTCCTACACGGACGCGACTACCCATAAAATTGAGGTAGAAGCCAATCATCCCCCTATATACACAAAACCGTACAGATTACCGGAGGCAAATCGTAAGGAAGTGGATAACCAAGTCCAAGAGATGCTAAAATCAGGCATTGTCAGACCATCCTATAGTCCCTGGAACTCTCCCCTACTCCTCGTGCCGAAGAAACCCGATGAACAAGGGAATAAGAGATGGCGAGTAGTGGTAGATTTCCGGCGTCTTAATGAGATTACGGTAGGAGACGCGTTCCCTCTACCAAATATAACAGACATATTGGACCAACTTGGGAAATCTAAGTATTTTACGACGCTCGACTTGGCCAGCGGATTCCACCAGATAAGAATGGACGACAGGGATCGGGAAAAAACAGCCTTCAGTACGCCTTATGGCCATTACGAATACAATCGAATGCCATTCGGTCTGAAAGGAGCTCCCGCTACATTCCAAAGAACTATGAATAATATCTTGTCTGGATTACAAGGAATTCACTGCTTCATTTATATGGACGACATAGTCATCCATGGCTACAATCTATCTCAACACAACAATAGGCTCATTGCTGTATTCCAACGTTTACGCGACTTCAAACTAAAGTTGCAGGCAGAAAAATGCCATTTTCTTCGGAAAGAAATCATGTATCTGGGACACTTAATTACGGGAAACGGTGTCAAACCAGATCCAGGGAAGATAACAGCTGTCAAAACATATCCAAGACCTAAAAAGGTAAAAGATATCAGAGCTTTTCTCGGATTTATCGGATATTACCGCCGATTTATCCCAAATTTCTCTAAGATCGCCAAACCCTTGACCAACCTTTTAAAAAAGGACGTACCCTTTAAATTTGATGCCCTTTGTGACGAAGCTTTTACGAACTTAAATCAACGGTTAATAACCTCTCCCATCTTGGCATACCCCGATTTTTCGCGGCAATTCTACGTCACGGCCGATGCCAGTGACATAGCTCTAGGAGCTGTTCTCTCGCAGCAAGATGAAGATGGAGATCACCCCATTGCATACGCGAGCCGAGCTCTAAACGGTGCCGAAACAAGATACTCGACGATAGAGAAAGAATTACTTGCTATCGTGTACGCCGTGGAACAATTTCGTCCATATGTATATGGAAGGAAGTTCTCCATTATCACTGACCACAAGCCTCTAGTTTGGCTCATGAATCTAAAGGACCACTCGTCAAGATTGATGAGATGGAGAATCCGTTTGGAAGAATACGACTACACGATAACTCACAAGGCCGGGAAACTTAATGCAAACGCCGATGCCTTAAGTAGAGTAACCGCGGAAGTACAAGAGAACTCTCCTGAGACTGATAAATCGGAAAATCGAAACGACCCTAAAAACACCACCTCTCTATACGCGATAACAAGAGGCCAAGCAAAGGTCACTGATAACCTGGACCAGGATGCACAAAAGAAGGCCAGAACCAATAATGACAACTACTTATCATCATCCCTCATTGAAACTGACGACTCTTTATTATTGTCTAAATCTGCCCGCGCCAAATTCTTTATTTTGCCCACAAGGGACACAAATCTTGAACGGCGTTTAGCCGCCATACTAAGTGTCGATTTGAGTGAAATCAATTTCTCCCTCGAACCTAAAATATTCCCGTTCAAAGAATCCGATTTCATTGTCAAAAGATTAATACTTCCCCTTCGTACCCCTCAGGATGAGGACAACCTCAACACTACCCTCTCCAACTTCGCATCCCTGGCCGTAGAAAGAAACCTGAAGACCATACACATAAGTATTCCGAAACTG
Organism: Chrysops caecutiens; assembly: GCA_963971475.1. Lineage (NCBI taxonomy): Eukaryota > Metazoa > Arthropoda > Insecta > Diptera > Tabanidae > Chrysops > Chrysops caecutiens. The sequence goes on from OZ020568.1 coordinate 60,906,647, forward strand.
GAACTACAGACCCTAATGACACTTAAGGATAAAATCCGTAAGGCGTTTAAAATCGACGCAATACTCCATGTCGAAACAATTAGGTACTTAGATGACCCCAAGGAAAGGGAGCAAATAATAAAAGATTTCCATTTGCTACCCACGGGAGGTCACCAAGGTGTATCTCGGACCTTGAAGAGGATCAAGAAACAGTTTTATTGGGAAGCAATGGCCCAAGCTGTTGTAACATTTATTAGAAACTGCGCACAGTGCCAAATAAACAAAGTATCGCGAAATCCTAAAATCCCTATGAAAATAACCTCAGTGAGTTCTAAGCCTTTCGAAAGAATTTATTTAGATGTTGTGGGGCCACTACCCGTTTCGTACCTAGGAAATAAATACCTCCTAACTTTCCAGGATGATTTAACAAAATTTTCGGAGGCAATCCCTGTTCCCAATGCCGAATCAACCACCCTCGCGGAAGCGTTTACTACTACAATCATATGTAGACACGGAATACCCGAAAGTATATTGACTGATCAAGGTGCTAACCTGATCGCAGGAGTGTTTCAGGAAGTCTCCAAACTCCTAAGAATCAAGAGGTTGAAAACAACTCCTTACCACCCTCAGTCTAACGGAGCCCTAGAGAGAAGTCATCGAACTCTAGCGGAATACCTCCGTTCTTACATAGAAAAGGATCCACTGTCATGGGACACCTGGGTTCCTTACGCCATGTTCGTGTACAACACTACTCCCCACTCAAGTACCAATTATTCTCCGCACGAACTCCTTTATGGCTTTCCCGCCGAAGTTCCGAACCATCTGAAATCCTCCCCCGAAATTGGGTACAATTACGATAATTATGCTCACGAACTCAAGGCACGACTCCGGCACTGTCATCAAATCGCTAGACAGATCGCGTTAGAAAACAAACAGCGATCCAAACAATACTACGATAGGGGAACACAACAAAAATCCTTTGAAATCGGAGATCTGGTCCTTCTAAGAGCGAGAACAAGAGACAACAAATTCTCACCCTTATGGCAAGGCCCTTACACTTTAACTCAGGTGAATACCCCTGAAAATTCAACAATAAAAATAAAAAACAAGGAAAAACGCGTACATAACAACGACTTAAAAAAATTCATACATCCATAATTTCTTAACTAAGTTCTCTCTCAAACTAAAACCTCTTCCTTTCGTTCCCAGGGCAAGGGTTTATATGTTCGCGGTCCTGTGCCTTACCGTCTCAGCTTTCTCTCGCGAGGAGCTGGGAATCCAAATTACTCCTCTCACTTCCACGGTCGGCTTATACTTCGAAGAAATAGGAAGGACGAGGCTGTTCACAAGCGAATGGAAGATAATAACTTACTACGACCTAGCGGCCTTCCAGGAAGAATACCTCTCAATATTAAGAATCACGGGTAAGCTTCAGCAAATGTGTAGCCAGTTGGCCTCTGAGACGCCTTTAAAAACGATCTGCCTCTCTTCTATCACGCAATTAGATAACTTGGAGGAAGCGATAGAAAACAAAAATAGGATTATATTTCCCCCGCTTAGAAAAACTAGGTCCCTTTTTAATTTTGTCGGGAAGATTACCAAACCCCTTTTTGGAATCCTTAATGAGGACGATGCTCAAAGATACGACGAGCAAATACGAACCCTTCAACGAAATAACCATCACTTACATTCCCTATTGAAAAATCAGACCTCTATCCTGGACGCGACCATTAATCTAACCAATAAAACTCGGGAAAGCATTAGGAAAGATCGTGCCGTAATTTTCACCAAAATAACCACCCTCGAATCCAAGGTCTCCAAAGTTGAAAATCAAGTACATGTAAATTAATGGGCAACCGAAATAAACTCTCTTTTCTCGTTAGTCCTTATTATTATAAATCAATACCAATCTACTCAATCCGACCTGATAGATCTCCTAGCAGATGTAAAACACGGCCAATTTCACCCTACGCTCATAACTCCTTCTCAGATAGAAAACCTTCTCTCCACCATTCGGCAGGAAATGGACCCTCAAAAAACTCTTCCATTCGACCCTCTTCCCAATATGATATGGCAAATCTACAAGCTCTCCACTATGTCCGCCACAATAATTAATTCTAAATTAATCATCGAATTAAAATTACCCCTACCTTTCAGAGATGTATATCAAACCTTCAGGATTCTTCCACTACCTACAGTCTACAACAACTCCCTTTGTTATATTCAACCCTCTTCCGAAATCCTCTTGGTCGATCTTAACCGAGAGCATTTTTATGAAATGAGCATTAGCGATTTTCACGACTGTCTATCCTCAGACGCCTCTGAATTCTTCTGTCGAGCGAAATTCCCTATTTTTAATGCTCAGTCAAGCCCGTTCAAATGTGAAATTGCCCTCATAAGGAGTGGCGTGGATACATCCCAGTGCCAACTTACTTGTACCGAGCGTACTTCTTACTGGATTTCCCTTTCTCGCCCTAACACTTGGATCTACGCCACCAAGACACTCCGCAATGCCGACGTCGTGTGTAACAACACTGTTCAGTCCTTCGAACTAAACCAGACAGCGTTACTCCACATTGAACCCACTTGCTACCTCAGAACCAGTAACTTCATCATACATGGCCAAAACGAGAGGCAAAGCTCTAGTTTCCCCCATACCATACGCCACATAAATGTCACAGCTCTTTTGGCAACCAAGCCTGATCCTAAATACACGACTCTACCCCCTCCCGAGGGCCCTTACATCAAAGAATCCCCAAGAAAACCAGAGGACGACTTGGACGAATTGGCAGCAAAAATTTCACAGCAGAAGAGAGACGAACAGGTACCCCTCCTGAACCTGAACAACCACCACATTCACCACTACACTATGTTATACGTAGTCCTCTCCCTTATTCTCGTAATTGGAATTATGCAATTATTTAAAAGAGGACGCCAGCGAAACCTTCCCCTTCAAGTCGTGGCAGAACATAGAAGCCACATTCCTCCCACCCCAAACCCAAGACTCTCGTTGTTTCACATACCATCTCCGCCCCAGGAAGAGGATTCACCAAACGGTTTAACGTCCTAAGCACGACGTTAAACTGCCCCTTCAAGTCTTTCCACCCCTCAGTAAGGACCTTTTTCGTTCATCCCAGCCGTGATGTTGAAATACTCTCTCTCTCACAAAATAAAAGCCCTTTTCTCTCCGTATAATTACCTCTTGTTCTCTCTCCCTTTCTCTCCGGTTTATTTTCGAATACGTTAAATACGTTTTTGTCTTACTCGACACACCCCATTCGTCCTAAGCATGACATTAAACTGCATCCCCTTTCCTTAACCCTTTTTTTTCTTTCTCTTTTCGGACTCTGTTCTCCAGCCCCATTTGCTCCTCACAAGCACGACGTTAAATTGCCCTGCCCCTCTTCTCAAACATAACGTGAGCAGCCCAACGATTTCAGTCCAACGATCTTCATCGTCCCAGGCATGACGTTAAACTGCTCTCTCTTTCTTTTTCTTTTCTCTCTCCCTTTACTCTTGTTACTTGGAATACACTATGGATTTCAACTGAATATATATTTTTTTTTTTAAAGCCCTCTCCTTTTCCTTCATATTTTTTTTTTGTGGTGTTTATGTCGGGATTTAGAATATTTTCGTTTCAACCTAGATCCATTCTTGCCCTCTTAAACATTTTTACCTTGGATAAAATTTTAGAACTTGAGCTCCGTTTAGATGAGGAATTACTTGATTGTACTTGGCTGTCTGCTAATAAGATACTTTGTTTTGTTTCAAATCCACGTCTCAATCGTCCCAAGCACGACGATAAACTGCTCTCCCCAGATCGTTGCACTGTGTTCCCCCTAGAGCTAGAAGTCTAATTTAATTGTTTTATCCCTCTCCCTTTTTTCCCTCCTTTATAAGAACTGCACAGTCGGCATACTAAATATATTCTAACCGTCGTTATTGTTTGAAGTCAAGTAAGTCACTTCGTTCCCTTAGTGCGACACGAACCTCTAAGACCCTCCTTGTTTTCCGTCAACTCTTGCGCAGCCTAATAACGTTCAGGCCCTAGGCCGCATCATCAAAACCCCCTTTCGTGCTATCCATTTTATTTTTCTTGTTATTATTTTTTTTCCCGTCTTTGAACTTTCGCCCCATTTATTAGTCCCAAGCATGACGTTAAACTGCTCTCCTAATATCTCTTGTTTTCCCCCCCTCTGTGACTTTGCGTTTTTGTTTTCGATCAAACCGAACATAGTTCAACACACCCGTAGTCCCAAGCATGACGTTAAACTGCTCTCCTGATATCTCTTGTTTTCCCCCCTCTGTGACTTTGCGTTTTTTGCTTTCGATCAAACTGAACATAGTTCAACACACCCATCGTCCCAAGCATGACGTTAAACTGCTCTCCTTATATCTCTTGCTTTTCCTCCCCCTTTGTGGCTTTGCGTTTTTTGCTTTCGATCAAACTGAACATAGTTCAACACACCCCATTCGTCCTAAGCATGACATTAAACTGCATTATAGAATTTTTTTTTTTGCCCTTTTTATCTCTCTCTTTCTCTCCTTCCCTTCTTCTTCTTTCTCTCTGGAATCTCGCGCCCCATTCATTCGTCCCAGGCATGCCGCCAAACTGCTCGCTCGACAACCAAAACCCCTTTTGTTCTTCTCTCCCCCTTTTGATGTTTTACTCTCCTTGCTTTCGATCAAACTGCACATAGTTTAACTTACACCTTCGCACCACAGTACCATCAATCTCCAACTCACTTCTTTTATTCTATAGTCATTTTAGTAATTGCACTAACGTGTTATTTTAATTCCATTTTTTTTTTTTAAACAAAATTTTTATTACCCACCGTTTGTTTGAGATAATAACCATTTGCTCAAGCAAATAAGTCGTCTCGTTCTTTTCATGCGTTATTTTATAATGGTTCCCTAACTGGGCTGCTAGCTAGCCTTCTCACAACCACAGGCCCCTGCTAAACCTACGAATTGGGTCCTACAGTTGTTTTTCCATTTCGTCTCAGTTGTTTTGCTTTCGACTGGACAGGTACCCTTCCTCCAGTCCAAGCCAACTACACCCCCACACTAGGATTATAATCCCTCTCCCCCTCTTGTATCTACCTTCCTCCGCTGACCAGGCCTGCGAATTTCCTGACCGAATATAAGAATTAATACGACTATAAATATTATGGCTAATGCAAGGGCCGATGAAGGAAAAGGATGAAAAGTATCCCCAGGATCCAATAAAAATCCTATAAGGCTCTCAAGAGGTATAACTTTAAGAAAAAATGTATAAGTATATAAGCGAAAAGGAATTGTAAGCCCTAATGGCGAAAAAAAAAAAAATGTAATACTGATGTAAGGCAGATATAGACATATATGGAAAATATGTATATGCCTAAATCTACCATAAATTATAGAAAAAGACCCATGTATTTACCTAGCATTAAGAATAAATAACTTAACATGATAAGTTACATATAATAAACAATTTCAAAAAATATTTAACAAAAAAAAAATAAAATAATCATACCATAGAACAGTCCCGGTTTCGCACGAGTTCAGAACTTTCATTACTCTCTCTAAATCCGCAACATTTAGCCACCTCAACAACAAAAATTTCCCCGAAATTTTTGTTTTTCCAAGGGGGGTGGAATGTTGTGACTGAGCCTAGGCTCAGCCACACATGTTCCCCCCCCCTTACCCCCCCTGCCGTAAGAACAGCCACCATGGGAACTCGTCCATTCCCAACCCAAAATGCTGACGTTGCATTTTGGGTTCCCATGCGCGAAATTCTGTCGCGATCAGGTCTTATCACTAAGATGTAACCTGATCGCGACAGAATAAAACCCATGCGCGACAAAATTTCCTGTTGCGATCAAGTTTTATCACTCTGATAAAACTTGATCGCAACCCAATCATGGGATCGTGATGAAATCCGATCGCGTAAGTTCTTTAAATCCAAATGAAGTGCTAATTGAGCACATTCTTGGTCGCCATGCGCGACTTATTGAAAGTGCGCATCAGCATTTTGGGTCCCGATTTAAGGGCTCCAAACTGACGCGCATTTTCAGTCGCGCTTTGGCCGGTGACTGGATCGGTCGTTTCCTTTCAATTCCCCATCTTTCACGCGATTAACAGTTCGCGCAAGGGTCACCGGGCAGACCTCCGACCCATAGACGATTTAGAAAAATTAAATTGAGAAAATGAAGTGCTGAACTGTCTACAAAATTAATTGACAAGTGAAAAAAAAAAAATAAAATCAGTTAGTTAATATCCCAAAAAAAAAAGGAAAACGAACTATTGAATCATTGTGCAAAAAAATTTTAATAGAAAAGACAGTTTTAATAGAATCAGTTGATTAATGTTTTTAATGAACTATTGAACTTCCTACAAAATTAGTTGAGAAGCCAGTTAAATTAAAATCAGTTAGTTAATATCCCCAAAAAAAAAAAAAACGAACTATTGAATCATTGTGCAAAAAATTTTTATTGAAAAGACAGTTTTAATAGAATCAGTTGATTAATGTTTTTAATGAACTATTGAACTTCCTACAAAATTAGTTGAGAAGTCAGTTAAATTAAAATCAGTTAGTTAATATCCCCAAAAAAAAAAAAAAAAACGAACTATTGAATCATTGTGCAAAAAATTTTTATTGAAAAGACAGTTTTAATAGAATCAGTTGATTAATGTTTTTAATGAACTATTGAACTTCCTACAAAATTAGTTGAGAAGTCAGTTAAATTAAAATCAGTTAGTTAATATCCCCAAAAAAAAAAAAAACGAACTATTGAATCATTGTGCAAAAAATTTTTATTGAAAAGACAGTTTTAATAGAATCAGTTGATTAATGTTTTTAATGAACTATTGAACTTCCTACAAAATGAGTTGAGAAGTCAGTTAAAATAAAATCAGTTAGTTAATATCCCCAAAAAAAAAAAAAAAAAAACGAACTATTGAATCATTGTGCAAAAAAATTTTTATTGAAAAGACAGTTTTAATAGAATCAGTTGATTAATGTTTTTAATGAACTATTGAACTTCCTACAAAATGAGTTGAGAAGTCAGTTAAAATAAAATCAGCTAGTTAATATCCCCAAAAAAAAAAAAAAAAAACGAACTATTGAATCATTGTGCAAAAATTTTTATTCAAAAGACAGTTTTAATAGAATCAGTTGATTAATGTTTTTAATGAACTATTGAACTTCCTACAAAATTAGTTGAGAAGTCAGTTAAAATAAAATCAGTTAGTTAATATCCCAAAAAAAAAATTGTTGAATTGTTGAAAAATAACCATTGAACCTTTGTGCTAAATTAATAGAAAAGACAGTTGTAATGAAAACAGTTGTTTAATGCTTTTAATATAAAATGTTTATGAAAATTTTTATGAAAATTAATTGAACTTCTTTCACCATCACCCCCCCCCCCCCCCCCCGTTCCCAAACAAAACATTATATGAAACAACCAGGTGCAGGTGATCTTCACCCATAGGGGAAAGCACTCCCTGTTCCGTTCCCCACATACTCCCCGGGATAAAACAAAGGGAGAAAGAATAATAATGCGGACGCCCTAAGTAGGATACCTTATGAAGTCCTGGTGATAACGCGTCAACAAGCTAAGGGAAAAAAGAGTGAGGATAACACCGGAAATCAAGAATCGGTGAAGGAACCCAAAACAATAGAATCACCATTAAGTGACCACTTATCGGATGAAATTTTAAAACATAGACAAGTAAAAGTTCTAACGGATCCACAGGAAATTAAAACCATATTGGCAGATGTCCATGACGCTCCCTTTGGAGGACACCAAGGAGTATATAAAACTTACCAGCGGCTTAAACGCGAGTTCTTCTGGAAGGGGATGATAAGAGATGTAGCTAACTATATAAAGCAATGTAAAAAGTGCCAAATCAATAAACGTACAAGAGAGCATAAAGAACCCATGGTTCTAACGGACACTGCTGAAATGCCTTTCGACAAAGTTTATATGGACATCGTTGGACCATTACCGGAAACAACCAAAGGAAATAAATATATACTCAGTTTTGAAGATGATTTGACAAGATTTATGGATGTGGTACCCTTAGAAAATATGGAGGCTACAACAGTAGCTCAGGCGTTTGTGGACGAAATAATCAGTAGATACAGAATCCCTAAGAAATTGATTACCGATCAGGGAACAAATTTCACATCCGAAATGTTTCGACAAGTATGCAAATTATTTAAAATTCGCAAGATAGAGACAACGGCATACCATCCACAAGCAAATGGTGCCTTGGAGAGATCCCACAGACCGTTAGCAGATTACCTGAGGAGCTTTGTTGATGAAAACTACACTAATTGGGACGACCACTTGCGAGCTGCAATGTTCGTGAGAAATAACAGTATCCACACAACGACAAAGTTAACTCCAATGGATTGTTTATATGGATTTTCTGCACCTCTGCCAAATAATTTAAAGAAGGAGCCGCAACCTGTATATGATCAGGAAAATTATTACCTTAAGTTAAGAAATAAACTTCAAAGAGCGTATCAAATAGCAAAACGCAATATAGAGGAAAGCAAAGTGCACTCGAAGGAGTATTATGACCGTAAAATAAATCCAATCAAAATTCACGTAGGAAATATGGTACTTTTGCAAAATGCCGCCAGAAAAAATAAATTGACCCAATTCTGGGTAGGACCTTTTAAAGAAATAGCATTAAACAGTCCAGTGAATACAACCATACAGATTGGGAATAAGAAACGTAAACTTCATAATAACCGTCTTAAGCTTTTCTATCCATAAGAACCAAATAATTAGAAACGTAAGAGTTAGAATAGCGAAATATACAATGTAAGAGATAGAATAGAAATACATTAGAAATAAGAAAATTTTGTAAAGATAATAAAAATTAAAATAACCCAACACACTTAACAGAAACCAAACCAGCAAGATAATGGCAACGGAAAAAGGGACGAAATCGTTTGAAGAATTGGAAATGGACGAAATCCTTGAGGCAGCAGCAGAAATGATTAAGGAACTTGGAATCGATGATCCCGAGGAGGAAATAGAAGATGAGTCAAGAGATACAGCTGACTTTTTCAAAGCGTCGTCTGATAGCCATTATGATAAGACAACTTGACGTCGACAACAGCAAAGATAACACAAATGTCACGCCAACAGAGGAAAATGGACCACCATATACAATGTTCAATGGTTTCCCAATCCTTTGGGATTCAGAGTTTAAATTTGAGAATTACGATCGCAATGGTAACTACATTGGGCCAACAGAAGATCCCAGGAAACTAAAGACCAAGGAGTATGAGACACATACTAACTCCAATAACCAGAAAAAACAGCAAAGCCATCTCAAGTCAAACCGCAATCAATATAAAATGAAAAAACGCATTGAAGCATATAAAAGTGCACAAAATTAAAAAACCATATAATAAAAGAAAAAAGAAAAAAAAATTTTTATGTTGTAAGAGATATTTCTAAGTTATCTAAAATTTGTAAGACAGAAAATGTAGGAATTGCATTTGATTATAATGGTATGAAATAAAAAAAAAAAAAACATAATATGTAAAAAAAAAAAATGTAATAATAATAATAATGATAATGTTTATAATGAAAATGTAATAACAAAGTATGTCAGGATTAGGTAGATAGGTAGGATAAGAACTCTATATAATGATAAGAAAATAAACAGTAATGGTTTCGCGAAGTTAAGTTCAACTAAAAAAAAAATGATGGGACTATTTTTAAAGGAGGGAGGAATGTCGTGATACGCAAAAATCGCGGAAATATTCGCAGACTTCGCGCCATGGAAACTACAACAAGCGAAACAACAACAACTCGCGAATGAATTCAAACTCACGATATTTTCATGTGAGTGACGCATGTGAGATTTTCATGCGAGATTGAATGTTTGATGCCAATGACCCTGAAATTTAGGTCACCGAATGATCCAGTCTCCGATGCACTTAATGCCCCTTAATGCCCCTTAATGCCCCTTGCCCAATGAGTCCACGTGGAGTGCGACCACTGCGTATGTTCGGCTAGAATTGCTGACATGGCAGTACTAAAAAAGTCATCGTACGCGTCTCTATGAAATTCGATACTTTGATAAACAAAACTATTTTACGACGCCGATGTGGAGCAAAATGGAATGCTCCAAATGAGAACATCGAAGGTCAAATTGCTGATGCTGCAAAAGAGAGGAAAAGTGGCATGAGCATTACGAATGAAGACTGGGTGGTCCAAATGAAGATCGTTGGGAATTTTATGACCCAAAATGCTGACCATGCAAAGAATGGATACAAAGAAAAGAGCTTTGAAACAAAGAGAGCTGATGCATGATGTCACTTACGCATGGATTGGGGATAACTGCTGAATAGGCAAAAATTGTCCTATAAATGTGGCAACCAAATTCATAGGAGTTCAGTTAAAATCCGGTCCAGGAAGCAGTACCATTGAGATCCAGACCAGGAAGCAGTACCATTGAGATCCAGACCAAGAAGTCCACTGAGTCCAGACGAGCACCAAGAGACATAAAGGAGAGAAGAAACAGCCACCAAAGAACTAGAAGATCAGCCACCAGGTATAAAACTTCCTGAGTAAATCGGTGCATAGCCGATTACTATTCTAAGTCCTGACTAGGCTTAATAGCTAAGCAGGCATTCCCCACAACTTCAAGCAGCAACAACAACCAGCTGATGGAGCCAGAGATCAACCTGGAGACAGCGCTGCAAAACCCAATTGCTGGACCCCGTCCTCTTACCATTGAGGAGTATCGACAACGTCAATTGAAGAAACACCAGAGGGAAGTTCAACCAACACTTCAGCCCAAGAAGACGAAGATCCGGACTGGAGTTGAGGCCAAGTTCGTGTATCAACTGTTAGAAGCTCAGAGGGAATTAGTGCTGGCTGGTAACAAAGAAGCAAGGAGACTAGCCAATCATCGCATTGCAGAAATTAAAGCGGAACGACAACGCTTCCGTCGGCAGAAGCGAGCGGCGAAAGCTGGGACAAGCTGCAACAACAAAAAACAGCATGAATGCAGATAAAATATTAGACTAATAGTAGTATAGGAAATAGATTTGCTTTAAGAAAACCATTGTATTAGAAATAGGGAGATAGTGTTAGGAATTTCTTTTGGAAAAAATGTATTAACGTTTCAATATTATATCAATTTGGTTCTTGGAATAAATTTAAATGTAAATGTAACTTAAAGAAAGATTCTTTTGGTAAAGTCCCCATAGTGGTGGTATTCCTGGACCCTGTCGAAAGAAATTCTCAACAAAGCTTTGTAAGTTTTCGGAGATTATAGCAAGTAAATTTCCTTGTCTCGTGGAAGGCCGTAATGAGTCAGAAGCTAAGTGTAAGGTATGCGACTGTTATTTTAGTTTTGGTTCTAGAGGAATCAAAGATGTGGAAAGACATTTGAAATCCGAAAAACATCAAAAAATGTCTAAAGCAGTGTCTTCCAATAGTAAGATGGATACATTCTTCAAACCAACCCTAAATATTATTTCGGAAAGAAAAGCCGCTGCAGAAGCTACGCTTGCTTACCATACTGTAAAACATCACCAGTCTTATAAGTCAATGGATTGCACAGGAGGATTATTGAGGAAGTTATTTTCTGATTCAGATGTGGGAAAGACGATAACCTGTGCCCGGACAAAAACCGAAGCAATTGTTAACAATGTTATTTCCCCCCATCTAATGGAAGGTCTTGTGGAAACATTAAAATCTGATTCAGTATTATATTTTGGTCTATCAACTGATGCCAGCAATCACGGAGCTCGAAAAATGTTTCCAATAGTAATACAATATTTTGATTATCGCGATGGCGGAATAAAGACTAAAATTTTAGAACTCGATGTATTGCCAAACGAAACTGCCGAAACAATCACACAATATATTGTTAACACATTGAGAAAACATGGCATTGAACAAAAATTAGTTTCTTTTACTGCTGATAATGCCAACGTAAATTTTGGTGGCGTTAATAGACCAACAGGCGGACAAAATGTTTTTGTATTATTGAAACAAGAACTCCAAAAGCAAATTGTAGGCGTTGGATGTCCTGCCCATATACTGCATAATTGTATTAGACACGGTGTAGATCAATTGGAAATTGACATCGAGTCCACAGTGATGAAAATTTATAATTATTTCTCAGTCTACACAGTTCGCACAGAGAAGTTAAATTCATTTTGTGAAGCTGTTGAAATACAATACCAGCAATTGCTATCCCACAGCAAAACACGATGGCTGAGTTTATTTCCAGCAATAGAAAGGATCCTGAAATTATTTCCAGCATTAAAAGAATATTTTTTATCTGTTGAAGGAACTCCGACAGTGATCAAACGATTTTTTGAGAACTCTTTCTCAGCGATTTATTTATGGCATATTCACTCATTAATGCCTCTGTTTCAATCGAAAATTCAGGATATTGAGAAAGAAGATGTTACTATTGTAGAAATTAACTGTATATTTAATGCAACTTTAGACACTATAAAATCTCGCAAAGAGGAAAATTTTAAATCATTGACAGTTATTCGACTACTGAACACTCTGGAAAACAACGGAATTAGTACCGATAACTTTAAAACGGAGATTCTGGGCCTGTATGTGGATTTAACAGCTTATTTGGAAAAATGGATACAAAATATCGACGATTTCTCCTCCTTCCGATGGATGATATTGCAAAAAGAAATGAAAAGTTTCTCAAGTTCTAATTTAGCTTCATTTGTAGAATTTCTCTCTAAGCTGAATATCAGTGTTGACGACGTGAAACTGTTTGACGAATACGAAGTTCTAAAAGAATATTGTAGATGTTCAGATAACATATTTTTTTCTGAAAGCTTAACTACACAGTGGTGCAATTTTCTTAAAAGTAGGGAAGTGAATGGTGACATTACAGAATTCGTGAAAATCTGCCAGTTTGTGTTCTCTATTTTGGCACACAATGCGAACGTAGAACGTATGTTTTCTCTCGTCAACGCCCAGTGGAGTAAAGAAAGGAATCGGCTGACAATTGAATTACTCAGGAAAATTATAAAACTGTCTCTTGTGAAGATTTTTACGTTTATGTACTAAAAAAGAAAGAACTTTTAACGAAAATAATGTCCTCTGACAAATATCAGTAATATATATCCTTCTTCATTATTATCTATTGGCTTTTACTTATTACCTACATCGTTTTGCTTTAGACAGGCATTTTTCTGAAAAATCAGGCATTTTAGGTACCATAGACAGGCATCCCTCTATTTACATGTGGTAACCCTAATTGCAGCACCAGAATCCCTCAGGGAAGTGGTTACAACTTCACACACGTGAACCGATGGTATGTCGTTCGTAATGATTCACTGATACTTGTCTATATAAAATATAATTTGTAGGGTCGGCAAACAAAACCACATAAGTCCAAAATTTAGATTTTTGGTTTTTTGCACCTAAGCCATTGTTTTCCTCGAACGCATGCCTGTTCAAAACCTCATAAGTCTGCTTAGTTCCTAACCTTTCTTTTTGATGTGTGTTACTTTTCAACCTTAAAATTTTCTTTTCGAAACAAACGGACAAAAGCACATAAGTCGACATAAGTTAAAAACAACATTTCGAAGTGTAAATGTACTGCTCATAAACTGACTTATGTTAAAAGGAACGTGTAACCAGGGACCAGACGAAATAACCACACATGTACCTGCTGTTAAAAATCTCTAAAAATGTCACCCCTTTACCTAAAAATGTATGTTGTTATCAATGAATAAGTAATACTATAAGGAAGCGCTATATGCCACATGTACAGTGTACGTGTGAGAAGGCAAAACATAACGGTACCCATGTTCTCCGTCTTTCTTATTCGTAGGTTGCGTCTCTTTCGTTTGGTGTATAGATTGTCAAAATTTTTTCCGCGGGAAATTGTGCCATATCGACCCAAAGTGTACTTTTAGTGAAAATTGTTGGTGAAAGTGAAAATAATTGTGATTTTTGATATTTATATTATTAAAATTTATTAATTAAGTAATAAGTGCTAGTGCATTAGAGGAATTTTGTTTTAAATATTTTATTTTGCAGAATGAAGTGCTGTGTCGCAGCCTGCAAGAATAATAGCGCAAAACCTAGCAAAGGAATTACATTTCATAGGTGAGTTTGGTGTTAAAATTTTGTGTAATGGCAAGAGAATTGATTTCATGTAATTTTAAGCTATTTTTAGCGAAAATATAATAGAATATTTGTAAAAATTGCAAAATGTTCAAACTTTGCACGGCCATATTGTTTGTTTGCAATTTATGTGATAAGACACTGTTGTATAGCACAGAGACGCCGTAAAAAATGTGTTTTTTTTGTAAGGGGCAACATTAGCCTCCATAAATCGTCCTGATCTTGTGCTGGCCAAACACACCGTTGTTTGCTCAACACATTTGGCCGTTAGGACAAAATTAGCACCAAATACTATACCTGTACTTAATATTGTAAGTATTTCGCATACATTGCAATTTCAATATTTGTATTGATTTATTCTCATTTATTCACAGAAAGATTATAGTACTAAACAGTACCCAACAGCGGTATTTTTAACAGAAGACAAGGAAAATGTAATTCATATAAAAGATTAAATATATTCGAAGATTTTATCTTGGTTTCTCTTTTTACAGGACAGCAATATAGCTAATACTTTCGTTTTTCCAGCTGATGAAAGTGGGATTCAAATAACCGAAAATGTATTTGATATAAAATATGAAATATATATGAAGGCATTAACCTGGTTTCTTTCTTTCAGGACTCCTACATGACTGATTTAATTGATTTGCCAGCTGATGAAAGTGGAATTCAAATAACCGAAAATGTATTTGATATAAAATATGAAATATATATGAAGGCATTAACCTGGTTTCTTTCTTTCAGGACTCCTACATGACTGATTTAATTGATTTGCCAGCTGATGAAAGTGGAATTCAAATAACCGAAAATGTATTTGATATAAAATATGAAATATATATGAAGGCATTAACCTGGTTTCTTTCTTTCCTACATGACTGATTTAATTGATTTGCCAGCTGATGAAAGTGGGACACAAATAACCGACAAAGTACTTATTGTAAATTATGTCATATATTTGAAGATATTAACTTAGTTTCTTTCATTCAGGCCTGCCACATAACCAACACATGCCTGCCTAGTGAAAGCGACACATGCCTGCCTGCTGAATTCATCGCAAACGTAATTGATAACGTAAGTATTGAAAGTAAGGTTAACAAAATTGAATAAAATGATAAAAAATAAATGAATTGTAGTTGTAGTTACATGTTTTATGTGTATATGTTGATATGTAAAACTAGTCCTAGATATCCATGATTCCTGTGTGTGTTTAGGAGTTGAATGAAAGTCTTGTTAAATGTCGATTTGGAGAAACAATTATGTCTCGTGAAATGTCAATTTGCGGAAACCATTCTTTCTTGTAAAATGTCGATTTGAGAAAACAATTTCATTTAGGCATCCACAAACCGTCTGAAACAGCAAATAGTTTCCCTTAAATTCAAGTTGAAAAGGAAAAACCACCTGATCAAGATATTACAACCACAAGCAAGGCGAAGCCAAAACAAAGTCAAAAACATGCGGGAACTTTTAATTTCTCTAAAAGAGAAGAACCTTACATGCGAAAGCACGACCGAGCTTTTGGAGAAATTAACAGGACCGAACAAAGAAATTTTAGCAAGACAGATAGCAAAGAGTGAATGTAGATCATCGTCCAAGAGCTTTGAGTTGAAAATTAAAGCTTTTGCTTTAAATTTGAATTTCTTGTCACCCAGGGGCTATGACTATGTCCGCGAGTCATTTTCAAACTGCTTGCCACATCCCAGAACAATACAAAGATGATATCAAAGAGTTGGATGTGCACCCGGATTTACCGCAGAATCATTTTCTGCTATTAAAAGAGTTGTGGCAAGTTCCCTACAAAAGATCGTGGTAAATCTAACATACGACGAGATGCACATCAAACAACACGTAGATTGGGACGGACAAAAGACTCACGGCTTCGTTGATGTTGGCGATGGGGCCAATAGTGATATTGTCGCCACCCAAATATTGGTTTTCATGGCGGTCTGTATCAACAAGTCGTGGAAGATTCCCCTGGGTTATTTCCCTATTGCCACAATCAACGCAGAGCAAAAGGTCAACATGATAACCATGTGCATGAGGAGTCTACTAGAATGTGGGGTGGAGGTACTCGGAATTACCTTCGATGGAGCGGCCACCAATTTAACAGCATCAAAACTGTTGGGCTCGGATATTCGAGATAAGAATTCAAAAGGATTCATAACAATTGATGGAGGTCTCGAGCAATATGTACTCCATCCAGACCCGTGTCACATGGTCAAACTTGTCCGTAATGCCTTGGCAGACCTCAAAGAATTTATTGATGGGAATGGCAACCCAATTAAATGGCAATTTTTAGTGTCGCTTCAAAAACTGCAAGAGCAGGAGGGTCTTCATTTGGGAAATAAATTACGCAAAGCTCACGTCTTTTTCCATTCACAAAAAATGAAAGTAAAGTTGGCCGTACAAACCTTAAGTAAATCGGTCGCGAATGCTTTGGATTATTGTCGGGACGTTCTCTGTTTAAGAGAATTTTCTGGCAGCGAAGGAACCTCAAAATTCATAAGAATATTGAATGATGCATTTGATATTCTGAATAGTCGAAAAGTGCAAGAGGCAGAATTCACGAAAAAAGCAATCTGTTCCAACAATGCATCCTTTATAATTGAATATTCAAAAGGTATGATCCAATATATTGACAAGTTAAAACTGCCTTCTGGAATAAATCTTGTCAGTTGTAGAAGAAATGTAGGGTTTTTGGGCCTGATGTCTTGCTTAAAAAATATTCGGGTGGTCTATGAACGGTTTGTTGGCTCCGGTCTATTGAAATTCCTACCCCTATACAAAATAAATCAAGATGCCATCGAGCTATTTTTTGCATCTATTCGTATGGGGTTAGGACACAACGACAACCCATCTGTGAAGCAGTTCACTGCTATTTATAAAAGGCTAATATTTAGGAGTCAACTAAGGGATGGCGGTCTGGGAAACTGCCTTCCTTTAGAACAAATTACCATATTAAGTATTGCTCCTGTTGGCGCATTACGAGAAATTAATAGCACTGCTTCACGTTCCCGTATGATCGAGCCAACAGAACCTGAAGACTTTGAGGGCCTAACCATGAAATTTTTGGCAGACCATAGTTATGCCTCGGACCCATCAATATTAACCGAATTTACACGCCGCGTAGTTGAATATATTGCTGGGTTCGTGGTATTTAAGCTCTGCAAGGAACTGCAGTGCGACGAATGCTGTTCAGCGGTGCAAGAAATCCTTACTCACAATTCCTTGATTGGTTATAAATCCAAAGGATTCCTGAAATATCCATCCGGATGCGTAACAGAAATTTGCACAAAGGCAGAGCAGGTTTTGAAACAAACAAGTCTTCTCTGTGATCAGAATGTTCTACATAAAACCAATTTTAACAAAATTAGCTTTACCGTACAATCTTACTTCGTCGGAAAAAATCTTTTTCCGGAGTATAATGAGCATATGAATACAACAGTTCATTACAGTCGTTTAGTGAAACTGATCACAGAGAAGTATTTACGGACAAGGTACTTTTTCATTGCCAAAAAATATAGTGAAAAAGTTTCCGACCGCCAGAAAAATAAAAAACTAACCCACTTCAAAGGCATGTAAGAAGAAATAAAATATTGATTGTGAATAATGAAGACTCAAAGGGAAACTAGTAAATCAAAACAGCACCGTAATTCTGCCAAAGCCGGTCCCAAGCCCGGTTGTAAAAAGAAGAGGGCGGATAGCTTGAATTTATAAAAATAAATTTTCAGTTTATTGCAATAAACATCATCATATACATTTTGTTCTCAATTTTAAAAACAACGCTCTTTAAAATAAAATGATTCCGAAATAAAATAAAGAAGAATGTTTTCAAAATCCGCGCGCAACTTATAAAAATAATGCCCCTTTAAGTAACTCCGCAACTACTTTCCCACACGAAGACAAAAATACCAACACCACAAACGCTCTTATCAGATTTGGCTTCCAGTTCGTTGCCAAATAGCGTTTCCTTATAGCATTACTTATTCATTGGTTGTTATTCATATTTGGAATGTATAAACAGTGATGTATGTTCGTGCCATTCAATTTGTTTCCGCCATTGATAACAACGCAACTGGTTATCATTCTGGTAGTCTGGACCGATCAAGGGCAGACTAATTAGCTGCGTTTGTTATCAATGGTAAATGGACTTCGGCATTTGTTCAGGGCCAAACCCATTAGGGAACGATGTTTAAAATTTGGAGAAAGTTCTAGTCCAATGTATAAGCTTGAAATTTTCAGTTCTTCGCAGGACATTCTGAATGAGTTTGAGTTAAATTAAATAAAAGTTCAAAGTAAAAAGTTGATAAGATGAATAGCAGAGGAAGAAAATCAGTTGAATTAGCGTTGTTGGCAAGCAAGGAAAAAAACGGCACCGCTAAGGGGGCCTTTTCTTTAACAGGGGATAAAAACGTTCCAGATGAGACTGAAGCTGCACAAAGGTTCTTGGAGCCCATCCCATCTACGTCCAACGTCCCCCACTTTTAAGACTTTTCATTCGACGATTCTGTGCAGGATCCAGTATATGTGTTGCCTAAGCAGATCGAAGCATCTTCTGCCCGCTCCAGTGATGATGATCTTTAATTACCAGATGCAGAGTCTAGGACCACAAACCCTTTTAAAGGTGTTGGAGATTTGAAGAAGGAGAACAAAGTTAAACGCAATTTAGGGCAGTCCTACAAGACATTGAATAGAAGTATTATTCCTGAACGGCGTATGGTAGAGTTGACATCATGCAGAATGAAGTGTAAGGATCGTATACTATTGTGCGAAAGACAAGCCATACTTAAAGAATATTGGCAAATGGGGTCCCATTCTAGAAGAACAGCTTATATGGCCTCGTTAATGGAAATCCACGACAAAGCTTCTGAAAGGATACGTTCATCCGACCCCGATAAGCAGAAGTTCCGTTTTAAAACTTACAGATATTGTCTTTCTGTAAATGGCATGTTATGATAATTTCTTCTTGCATTTCTCCTCTTGAAATGTGGAAGAATGTAGAATTGCATCTGAAATAATTTTTACCGGTTGTTGCTTTGCCTGATAGGTTCTTTTGAACCATGTTCAGGACGCTGGAGGTATGGGGCATTTTGCCCGCTTTACCTCTTCTTTTTGAAGTAACCATTTGGCCCACTTTACTTCATACTGTTGTTATCTCTTGGTGGTCATTTTTGCCTGCATGGCTACGAGGCCAAGTCAGGACTTTAAGGGTACATGGCCTGAAGGCCAAGTTACCCTTGAGTCAAAAAACACACGTTCTATGAGCCGTATATTTCTAGACTGTATTCTTTTACAAATCAAACCTTTATTTATACTTAAATCTAGCTTACTCACTAATTTTCCCTTCTCTTACCTTTATGCTGAGATACCCATTCCATGGATTGGGTCATTGATCGGCACGCTGCTTCGGTCAATGTTCCAATCAAGGTTAATTAAATGAATGCATTTATCTATGCATTTTCCCGAGTCAGCACTTTTGCTGACTCAGGCGAAAATGTTTACTATTTCTTCAATTTTTCTTGTGTCAGCTGAAATTCTGACCCAAGATAAATATTTTTTGAAATTGAATTATTTCCTGAGTCAGCAGAAACGCTGACTCAGGTGTAAATGTTTATATAAAATTTGTTATGACCTTTCCCATGGGTTAAGCCCTTGAGGAAGGTCATGGTTCCTTTTAAAAAGAACCGAAATTTGTTTCATAACAGGCAAGCCGGAGCCTGTTTGTTGTGGCTGCCTTCTTTAAATTTTAAATGAGAGCGAGAATTTAATTAAAACTGTAGCTGAAAAGAAAAGGACATCCAATGGCGGCACCGACGCCAATGACCATCGCGGAAAATCAACACCGAGGCATAAAGTTCCGGATTTAAAACGTGAAGAAATCAGAGCACACATCCTCTCGTTTCCATCGTATGTGAGCCACTATACAAGGAAAAGCACATCGAAGCAGTAGCTTCCTTCTCATTTAACGTTGCATAAAATGTACGTTGTACCGTGAAAGTCACGAAAATCTTCCTTCAATAAAAATATACAGCGAAGAGTTTCATAAATTGAAACCTTTCAAAAAGCCCAGTGCTGACACGTGCTTCACGTATGATAAATTTCGGATGCAAATAGAGCTTTCTAAGGACGAAGACACGAAGAGCAACCTCATTGCTGAGCACGAGCAACACAAAATGCTCGATGACCAGGGCTACGAGCAGAAAGGCTTGAACAAGCTCTTGTACAAGGACGATGGTAACGTTCAAGTGTACACTTTCGATTTGCAGCAATGCTTGCCTGCACCGCCTCTTACCTCTTCCGTAGTTTTTTATAAACGCCAGTTGTTGACCTACAATTTGAGCGTACATAGCAACAAAACAGGAAAAGCTGTATGCTATGTATGGTACGAAACTGTTGCAGCGCGAGGAGCAAATCAGATCGCCTTCTGTGTTTACAAACATCTTAATACCTACGTGCCAAGCAACACTAAACTTGTGATTTTCTATTCTGATACATGTTCCGGCCAAAATAGAAATTGACATGTAAGTACCATGTTTACTTGGGCGTTACAAAATTTGGATATTGAGACAATCGACCATAAGTTTATGGTTCCCGGACACAGTCACTTAGAGGTAGATACAGACCACAGTATCATCGAAAAAAAGAAAAAGAAAACTGAGTTGCAAATATTCCATCTCCATGATTGGATGCAACTAACTAGATCCAGCAGCAAGAAATTTGAAGTAGTTGAAATGCTCTGATATGACTTCTTTGACTTTGCTTCATTTTTGAAAGGACCTCTGGTATTGAGAGGTAAAGACACAAATGGATAGCAATTCAAGTGGCTGAAAAAAGGTGGTTCCAATACGTCAAGGGGGAATTCGGGATGATAATGTACAAAGATACTCTAGACAGAGATGCACCATTCAGTTCCTTAAACTTAAAGCGCCGACGATCTCTTGCACCAGATAGCGTCTCCGTGATTTCCAGCAAACTAATACCTATATCAAAGGCAAAAAAGGACGATTTGGTATCATTATTTGATTTAATACCAAATGTTTTTCACGATTTTTATGCAAATTTACCACCTGCAGAAAATTTGCGAAATACTGATCCCGACATTATGGAAGACGAACAAGACCTCGAATATTAAAATTGAGCTTTATTTCAAAACTTTAATTGAATCTATTACTTAAATTTGTTATTTTTTATTCACTTTTGTTATAACGAATTACTGTACTTAAAAACATAAGTCATGTTGGATTATTATTATTTATCACATAAGTCACTAAAAATATAAAATTAAGTTGTTTTTTTCTACATTCAATTATTCGTTTATTAGGTATAAGATGTGGATTAGATAAATAAATGAAACTGTAACGGCGATAAATTGGTTTTTATTAAATTTTTTATCTCTCCTGAAAAGTATGGTTTTTTGACTTATGTGGATTTGTCCGCCGACCCTAGATATAAGATATTGTCACATATTACAGAAAAACGTAGTTTACATAACAAATTTATTTTAAAAACGTAGTTTATAATTTATTCATTAATTCCAAACGGGTCTTTGACTCATTACAAAACAGAAGTGTGTATACATTGAGATTGCCAAAAATTAGGATTAAAAAGTGTGATTAGAACTAAGATATACATTCCGGCAAATAAAGGAAGTGTATATATATTAAGTTTGCTAAAAACATGATTAAAAAGGGGTGATTAGAACTAAAATATGTATGCCGGCAAGTATAGGGGGCACGTGTAGACTAAGATTGCCAAGAATATGATTAAAAAGAGTGATTAGAACTGAAATACGTTCCGGCAATTAAAGGAAGAAAGACTTTCATACAGGATAGAGTAAAAGTGGTAAAAAGGTTTAAGCTGTGGTTGAATCCGAAGGATATAAATGTGAATATTTAAATTTGAAGTGAATCAGACAAAATCTATTGAGGAAAGACATTTTAAGAAAGACCTTGTAGAACAGTAAAATCGAGCAAAAGTGAAAAAATGGTAAAGCAGTGAATGAACTCAAAAACAAAAGTTCAAATTGAGCTGAGAACTATTATAGTGACAAGTGGATTGGAGCTCTCGTCAAGCTAGTGAGACCAATTAATTACACGTTGGTCGGAAGTTATAGTTGATATGTCGCGAGATCCCACGTTTCGAATGAAAAAGTTGCGTAATTCATTGTAATGCCGTGACGTAAAAGAACAAAGAACACATTCCATACCACGTGCAGGAAAAAATGAAGATTTGCGAACAAATATTTAGATAAACTCGCGAGTCGCAAGCATAGAAACGCGCGGCGAGGTCGATTGACTACAAGTGGTTCGGGAAACTACAACCCTCGAGTCAGGAGTGACAGCGGGAGCAGCAGCAGGAGCAGCAGGAGCGACAGATAAGTAATTGATTTAAGATGCATATGTACAAATATAGGATTAAGTTTTTTTTCTCTTTTTACTTCCACACACTAGAGTAGTGCGTAGTTAATGCAATATAGGGTTATGTAGCCTCATTATTTTCACAATTTTTTGACCGAAACAAAAATCCAGTACCGCACGTACCTCCTCCCTGAAGAAAAGAACCTCAACGTGGTCATCAGAGATCTTCACGGCCTGACCACAGACGACATAAAAGAAGACTTGCAATAGAAATATCACTAAATAAACATAAGTGAATGAAAAAGAGCTGGTCAAACGCATGCAATTGCTTGAAAAATCATCGATAAGTATGAGGCAGAGTGGAAACGAAAACCACATGATTGTAACAAATTTGCCAAAGATAAATGACTCAAACCTAAAAAAAGTGATGGAAAAAATCGGCCAGCAAGACCGATATCAAGTAACAAAAAGTCAAATAGTGGAAATCTTCCAAAACGAAAATAATACATACAAGTTGTATCCAATTATTGTTAAATTGAACAAACCGGATTTCAAAACAAAGTGCATGCAATTACGAAGGGAGAATAGAATTATTGATGTCAAGGCGATATTACCGAATTCTACGAACACGCAACTAAATTTTCATCATCTCGTTGAACGTGAAATTGCTGAACTGCTGAAGAAGGCAAAGGAATTGGCTAAGAGAAAGGAATACAAGTATGTTTGGTTTAAAAATACAGCAGTAATGATCCGAAAAGAAGATGAATCACCAATTATTAAGATTTGGAACGAAAATGATCTAAATAAAATTTAAGGAAACTGAAAAAGGAAAGAATGAACATTGAGCTATTGTCAAAACGTATTAGAGAATAAAATTAAGATATGATTTGCATGATTTGAATGAACAGCTGAATACTGATTTGATAGAGGACTGTAACAATAATATTAGATTTTTAAGTGAAAATAATATAAATATCCTTTACATAAATCTACGGAATAAACTGGATGAATTAAATATGCTCTTTAAATTAATAAGGAATGGACATAAACAAACTATACATATTATAACTCTATCTGAGATATGGATATATGAAACTGACAACAACCACTGCAACATCGACAATTATGATGGTTTCTTTCAGAATAGACCTAATGATAGATCTGGAGGATGCTGTATGTTCATTAATATCTGCATGCAACGATTCACAGCAAATTTGATTTTGAAAAAAAGTAGCTTCTTAATAATTAAACTAAATGAAATTAATATGCACATCGCATGTGTATATCGTTTTTGTAACTCGAACATCAGTGAATTTACGCAAAAAATTGAGCATGAGCTTCTAAAGTTAAAAAAATATATAATAACAACTGTGACATGAACATCAACTTTAAATCAACCGATAGCGAAACAATTAATTACGTGGACACAATCTATTCAACCGGCGCGATGTGTCTAAATAGCTTAGAAGAGCGATGTGTTTAAATAGCTTAGAATTTGTACACTAAAAAAAGTAAATATGTACGTTCATTCAGCACATAATAACAAACCAAATAAAAATAAATACTACATTTCATACGATGATGTACTGATCTCTGATCTTAGAGTTCTAATTCTAAATCAAACAAACAACAACACATTCACAGTTTTATGATACATTGGAAAGAAATATTAATGAACTGACTGATATTTGTGAAGTTGACAACTTTGCAAATTTTCATAAGACATTGATGGAATTAGTTAAAAGATACAAAGAAAATAATAAAAATATATATAATGAAAACTCAAGCATGCAGGACTCAAAGTGAAACTGCAGCAGTTGAAAGTCCCAGAACCCCAAGTCCAAGTAATATAATCCTTTTTACAAGGGCGAAAATTTTCCTTATTTGCAGATGACACATGCATCTACTACACGACAAGACTAGCATGTAACATCACAAGAAATCTTCAAAACTATATTAACAGGTTAATATAGTTCTTGAGAATACGAATACTTCTTGAGATGGAAGAATAAAATAAACACGGATAAAACACAAGCCATATATCTTACAAGGAAACACAATCAAACACCACAAAGTTTGAAAGCCAACGACCAAATAATTAATTGGAAGCCAACGGCAATAGATTCTCATCGTCTACCAATATATGCGACAAGCATAGAATCTGCTTCACAACCGTCAACTCGCTCAAACCCCTCAATAGTAAATACCTAAATATAAAAAACAAACTTATCATATAACTGTGAAAGGTAATGAACTGCACTCTGCTATTTTGGACTAGAACATACATAAGTACTAAAACGTAACAGGAGCGTCACTTCACCGTGACAGTTAGTCACCATCCAACCTTTACACAGGGAAGACTCATGAAACTTAATTAATCATTACAAATCTTTATACATATATAAAGCATAATCTTTATACATAAAAATAAATAACAGAAGTGTACATATTATAAACAATAAATGAATAACAGGTTATGGGCCCACGATACCCAACAAAAAAAAAAAGTTGATAGCGTGACTCGTGCATGTTCATAAGCAATTCCGTTACTTTTGAATATAACTTCGAATGGCCGCCTGAGTGCAATAGTGCAACATGCTTGAAAATTAAAAACATGGAGGAAGATCAAATTAAAGTCTGCAAACCAGGGTTGGAAAAAATCAAATAAAGTACGATTTTTAGGAAAAATTCTAATTAATCACGATTTTTTTGATTATTAAATTTAAGGGATTCAAGGGATTCCGCAGGCACAGCGCGAGGATTCCCTTTTTGTCTGACAAATGACTGCCAAGCAAAAGGGAAATCCCCGTGTAGTGTTTTGTTTATTTCGCTTGCAATTACGGTCTTACTTTCGTTCTAACAAGCATTCATTTGTTCAGTTTTGTCCACTTTTGTTATTGCTGTGATACGTGCGTGTTAAAAAAAGTAGCAAAAATGTAAGTATGACTTTGTGCTCAAATTGTATTTTACGTTGTTCTTTGTGATTGTCGATTTTGAGTGGTCAACTGGGTTTATGCGTCTAAGTTTGTCTTAGATAAGGCGCAGATTGGTTTTTGATGAGGTTTTGATTGTCATTTAATTGCTCCTGTCTGGCATTATGAATTGGAATGGGAAAAGTAGGGATTGGTGATAATGGTTGAGGTGCATGAAAGTCGCAGGGTTGATTTTTAGTCAGTCTTTTCAACAACTTCATCTGAAACTTCATCTTATCTTTATAAATAAAATGGCTCGCCAAATAAATGGGATTAGGGCACATTTCACAGAAAAAGCACTACCAAAACTGGCTGTCGGGCTATATGCAACAAATGTAAAAAAGAAATTCAAGGTCTGGTTGGATGAAAATACATTACAAAAAGTGCAAAAATAATATTCCGGAATCTCGTGGCGATGTTGAAGTTGTAGGTAAGTTATTAAAGTTATTATTTACAAAACAAACTAAAAAATACTAACTATTTTTTTATATGGTTTTGGTGATCGTACTCAGTGGACAACAGTATGATTAGTGAAAAATTTTAACAGCTTGATGTCTGTAGACATGATTGTTTTAATGGTACTAACTGCGTAACAAATAAAAACATCATAAGTAAAATGTATTTTTCAGAATTGGCTTCACTTTCCGAAACTAGCTCATCTGCAACGATTGCGCGGAACCGTCTCTTAAAAAAAAGAAACTATCTGCAAACTTAAGCTCCTTTATAGTAACAACGCCAAAATCTACAAAAGAAACAATAGACCGACAAATAGCAAAGGCCATGTTTGCTACAAACTGTAGCTTCAGAAGTACTGAACATCGAGAAGTAAAAAAAGCCATTTCATTATTACGCCCAGGGTATATCCCACCATCTCGGAAGGATATATCAGGCAAATTATTTATTAATTATTTATACCTTGAAGAAAATGAACGGTGTTTCTCTAAGGTATCTGGTAGTTATGTGAATATGTCTGCGCCACTATTACGACGGAGCAATCTGAAGTAATTCTTTTTGACTCGATAGACTACAGGAAAGCCGCACACTGGTGAATACCAAGCTGAACTTGCTGAGGTTTTGATAGAAATATTAAAGTCTCAATATAATTCTAATGTTGCAAGTTTTGTTACCGACAACGCTGCGAACATGGCTAAAATGCGGAAGGAATTAAGAAATAGTGATACAATAATCACATACGGCTATTCTGCACACTTGTTGAACTTACTTTCCAAAGATTTAGAAATTAGCAGTATAAAGGAGCATGTTGTGCAAATAATAAAATACTCCGGAAACAATCATGCAGTTAACAGCTTGTACAAAGCGGAAGAAGGGCAAGCATTAGTGCTACCATCAGATATTCGTTGGAATACTGTAACTGATTGTTTCGAAGTCTTTATGTCTGAGTGGGAAAAGCTACTAAAAATATGTGAAGAGAACTGGGACTTCATAGATCCTGTTATTAGAGCAAAAGTTGAAAATATGGTCGTAAAAAGGTCAGTGGAAGATTATCTAATAATTTTGAAGCCAATATCTGTTACATTGGATACTTTACAAAAAAATAATGCAAATTTGTCTACTGCTGTAACAGCTTGGAAGAAGCTTGGAGCTAAATTTAAAGAAACTGATTGAAATAGTAGCCACATGTCGAAGTTTCGAAAGAGATATAAGCAAGCAATGACACCCAGTCACTTTTTGGCATTTTTATTAGGCCCAACCCAAACAGATTTCACACTGACAGATGAAGAAGAAGAAAGTGCGTTGGAGGAAGCGCGAAATCACTATGATGGTTCCGTTTTGCTACCATTGATAGTAAAGCTTAGGTAAAAATCAAAACCATTCAAAAGTGTGATGCTCGCAGAAGAAATAGTAGAAAATGTAACACCACTAGAGTGATGGGTGTCACAAAAAATATATTTAGTGAAGAGGAACAGTCAAAAATTTTTTACAGTGGTGAAGCAATTGTTTGGCGCGATAGCTTCATCAGCTGCTGTAGAAAGAGTGTTTTCCCCCTTTGGAATTTTTCAGAGCAAATTAAGAAACCGACTGCGAATTGAAAAGGCTAGAAAACTGTTTTTTTATTCAAATATTATAATAATGATATCGATTTCTCAGATTTAAATGACCCTAGTTTGTAACTTAATTATAATTTCTCAATCTGTTTTTTTATGTTGATTTCTGTGAAGGAAAGTGAAATTAAACACTTTTGATTAAATCATTGATTAAAAAACATTTGATTTAAATCGTCATTTGAATCATGATTTAAATCAAAATGATTCATTCATGCCAACCCTGCAAACTGCAAAAAGCTGACACTTTGGGAAGTTTGAAAATTCCAAATCGAAGCTATAATAGATTCCCAAGACGCCTACGATATATCAAATAGTGATCTTAGCTGAGAGAGCTATCAACGAAAAGAAACTAGAAAGTGATCAAGAAAAACCCAATAGCAAAAAGACATATTGTGACGACTATCGGTAAACATACCAAGCTACAAATCCTCACCTGTAAAACGGCAAGGGAAATGTCAGATAAATTACACCACAAACTTTTTTGCACTGAAACAAAAATGGTACACAATAGTAAAAGATACCAAAGAAGACGTGGCAAGTTGCTTCTCAAAAGTAGAGGACCTAAACTGCAAACTAAAAATGCGCAAAGAAAACATCGACGAAAATATATTAATCACAAAAATATTAATGACGTTGCTGAAAAATTTCATTCACTTCATATCTTCATGGGAATCCACACAAAAGGTGGAAAGAACAATCGAGAATCGAAGATCACGCTTGGTCATGGAATAAGTTCGTTTTATACACACGGAAAACTACGCAAATAAGTCATTGGTCGCTGGTGACCCACAAAGAAAATGGCTCAAAGGCAAAAACCTACGACGCTCAGACGGAAATCGAAAACAAACACGCAATTGCTGCGTTCCATTTGTCCGAAATGGAACGCGTTCTTAAGTACAGTGGCGAACCATAACCTGAATTTTCGTCAGTCAACGTGACATCATCAAGCGAGAAACATTGTTTGATCTTGTTTTGGAATTATTTTATTTTATTAGCATGGTGTGTGTTATTTTTTATCGATATTTTTTTATAGTATTGTGTTTTTGTTACTACACTTAGTAAATGTTTTTAATTACAGTCCATAGGAATAGGAATGAATAGGATAGTCCAAGGGAAATTAAAAATACAAAAAACTGGATTTATGGGGAAGGAAAAGGTATATGAAAGCAGAAAAGACGAGTACTTGCACACCAGGAAGAAGAAGGTGTTTTACGAGTCGATTTTGGTCGACCTACTAGCTTTCAATATATTAGTGAATTCTTTAAAATCATAAATAATCGTTTATGTACTAGTAATCGTATATGTCGATATTCCAGGAAAGCGCCACGACGGTGGAGCAGGTAGAGGCGAAATGGAGGAGTTTGTACCGGGCTTACAATGCTGCGAAAGATAGAGGCACTGGCACAAAAACCTCTAAGTTCCTTTACATGCGTTCTCTGTTTCCGTGGGCTGCGTGGCCTCTATGGGGGCACTACATATACCACAATCAGGAACTTGTGGACCAAGAACAACGTAGCCAAGGAAAATGTCACCAAGGAAAGTATCACCAAGGAAAGCGTCGCCAATGCAAGCATCGGCAAGAAAGATGCCAAGAAAGGATACGGCGTTAGATATCGAAAAGCAGTCGTTAGATATAAAAAAGCAGTATTCTAAGAAAAAAATAAGAAGAAAAAAGAAAACAAGGGAGATTTTGCAGATATCTGGAGAAAAAGGAGGAAAACAAAGAGCGGAGACACGCGCAAATTGAGGCTTGTTTAAGCAAAAAAGTTAGCGAAACATAACTTTAGTTTGAATAGATTTGCATTTGTTGTTTTTATTTTTTTATGTTGTAAAAATTTATTAAGCATCCCGCACAAATCAGAGAAAAATCAGAGGTGCAGTTAATGCAGATATCCCGAGCACAAAAATTCGATCAACTCGACCGAAACCGTGACGAGACGAGAACTCGGACGAGAGAGAGAGCTATCCAGAGAGCTATGAATATACGAAATAGCATCCTCCGAACCTACCTAAGATGACCAAACCATAGACTACATCAACAGTTAGGCGAAGCGAAAGCAAGAGTCAAAACTCTAATCCGGGAGGTCAAGGAGAAATCATGGACAAGTAACCTTAATTTCACAACAATACCAAGACAACCCTGGGCTAGGATCAGAGCATGCAAGGGAAAGAGATCAGAGTCGAAAATCTCAATGTTAATTACAGAACAGCTAAACATTGTAATGGTCACCCTGCGCCACAGCACCCGTCCACTGAACCACTGTCCATCTTCAATCGCGGCGATCCTCACTCCGGAAAGGCGGAGCCAAAGCCAAAAAAAAGGATAACGGGACCCCCCAAGCATCGAGACGAGATGAGTCGGTCGATCGCTCTTTTTGGATGTGGACGTCGACCAGGCCGGACCAGGCTGGCAAGAAAAATTGGCGAAAAGGTCTTTTGAGTAACAATTAGTTTTTTTTTGTAAATGCAAGTAAAGTGAAGTAAAAGCCAACATGAATTTTTAAATATAGTGAGTAATTTTGAGGAAAATTTGTGAAATATTCGTTTTGGAAAGTCAAGTAAAAAGAGAGAAATGAAATGCGAAGTAAAATTAGGAATTTGAGGAAGCGTGGTGAAACGTTCATTTTGGCATAATATGCAACCCAGTGCATTTCCTGAATTTTGTTGTGAATTGATATTAATATCGAATGAAATAGAGATTCGAAATCATAAAGGAAAAGAAAGAATTTTGCCTTTTTTTCTTTTTCTTGTTTGGGATGAGAAAACGTATAAGTCAGGTTGGGAGGAGAGAGTGCATCAGGAAAATAGGAATTAAAAAAAAAATCAAACCGGTTGTTTTTCTTTTGTGAGACCTTCCAGAGAAAAAGGCACGTGTGCTTATGAAGGCAAACTAAAGAGTCCAGGTATGAGTTTTTTTATCTCCTTTTCCTTTGTGAGCATGACGATCGACCATGAGTCGTCGGAGTGAACGGACGTAGTCCAAAAAGTAATGATATTCAATAAAATTTTGGTGACGGAAGGAAAGAACAGTCTGGAGACCACGTGCAGCAGCACTTCAAGTAAACTTCAACCACTAGTTCCGATTATTTTTTTCCTTTTTTTTGCAAGTATGTAATTTTATACTTACCTCTGCAAGTGTTCTACACACCTGAATGCATTTGAAATAATTTTTGAGGAAATACATAAAACTCAACCGAACCGTAGTCAGAAGTGTGAAGTGTTCCTTTTCAACACTTTTTATCGATTATTTTTGGTTTGTCTGAAAAATAAATAATAAACAAAAATCTAGTATAATGTTTAAATATAAATTGTAGAAGCATTAGTTTCATTATCTTTATATGGTGATCAATTGTGAAATTGTAATAAGTTACAAGAAAAAAGGATTTGGCCTATGCTTTAAACGCTTATAAACTGAGAAGTATAAATGAAATTAAATCGAAAAAAAAATCCTAAATGATCGTCGTTTTAGACTGATAATTGAGATGTATACTAGTAGGATAATATTGTTTTTTTTTTTCTCTCGCTTACGTTTTAGTTTTAGTATATAAAAACTTTCTATAATTTTTGTCCATAATAATTTCATATTTCCGCCAAGACAGTAATGAAGTGAATAGCCCGGGTAAGGCAATTTTTGATGATATCGATATTGCAATTTGATGATAAATGTACTATGCCACGAGAAGATTTTAAGGAAGTAACAAATAAACTAGGAATTTTGTTATAGAAAAAAAAATATAATCCCAACATAAAGCGGGATGAGTATGCGAATGTATTTATAGAAAATCGCACGACACAAAATAGTACATTTACAAATCAAATATTTCTTAACATTTATACTTAATTCATTAGTTTATATGATGTTTTCCTTGTGTTCAATCCTTCGTTGGTTAATGTGTTAGACACGGTGGAATCTACATTCTGTTTATTTGAGGAATGGACATGAATGTATATTTGCTAATGCATGATCTATAAATCCACACCCCAAAATTTCTTCCAGCCCGTGAAAACAACAATTATTAACAAGAAATGCACTAAAAAAAACCTTGAACTTAGAAACATTTAACGTATTCTTATTACTATTGTTACTGGGATATTGATAAAGGAGTACATATAACCGACTGGGGTGAATATACCTTTACGCACGCGAAAATAAAGGTATATGTCCTTACTTATCGCAGGTTAAAGTTACGAGAAACTTTTTCTTTGATTTTTCTTTAAAAGAGTATTTAAATAAAAAAATCTAGTAACTATACGTTCGATCAGACTTTGAACCCATTAGTTTTCACGTGTGAATAATATTAATTTTTTTTCTCGGTGATTGGTTTTCAACTGATTCAGAACTAGACACCTGTGAATACGATCGTACGGAGCTTATAAGCCCTCCGTTAACCATGATTACATACAGGAAATTTACAAAAAATTTGGACACCTAAGCTGACAATTGAATTTAGACATGAATTAATAAGTTCATCTATGGAGGGTGTCCTTATTCTTCGCGTTTGCTCAGGCCCTCTACGACTCGCACGAGACGGGGAAGGTATGAAAATTTTAGTTGGATCAATACCTTCCATGGTTGGGTGGGTGTGAGATTCACCGAGGAGAGGGACCTTTCGTTTTCCTTTATTTTTGTCCTTTTTTCTCCCCTTTCCTTTTGATCTCCAACAATTTCCCTACGTCCTCGCCCCTATGATTCATATCCCCTTCTCTCCATACCGTCCCTGCCTCCTCTTCCTTTCCTTATTTTTATCCTTGCACTCGTTCATTTCTATCTTTGGGTCGTTTCGTCTTCTCTTCCCTTGTCATCCGTCGTGAGATGTCCGTCCCTGCCTTACTTATGATTCGTCGGGGTTAGTAGTCCGTGGAGGTCCCTCATTTCCCGTTTCCCCTTTTATGAATAGCGAGGGAAGCCTCTGACTTCACGTCACCTAGGGCTGCAGGACGTTTTAATTTTCTTCTGTAGGTTGATCCAGAGATCGGCTTCGAGCAAGATCCCACCCCAAATAACGCCGAACTAGCTAGCGATGGCACGAGTTAAGTTTAGTTTCGTTCACCACTATCAGGTACACAAGTTATTAGAAGTAATTAAATCTTGTTCCTCACACAAATTTATTATTCTATTTACAATTTTAATTTATAATATGATTCACAATTTAAAATCAGAGTATTGTTCATAATTTCAATTTTTTACAAATTAGATAAAGATTCACAATTATTAGTTAAAATCAAAATATTGTTCACAATTTTAAATTTTTACAAATTAGATAAAGATTCACAATTATTAATTTAAAATCGAAATATTGTTCACAATTTTAAATTTTTACAAATTAGATAAAGATGCACAATTATTAATTTAAAATCGAAGTGTTGTTCTTTAAAATCAAAATATTGTTCACAATTTTAAATTTTTACAAATTAGATAAAGATTCACAATTATTAATTTAAAATCGAAATATTGTTCACAATTTTAAATTTTTACAAATTAGATAAAGATTCACAATTTTTAATTTAAAATCGAAATATTGTTCACAATTTTAAATTTTTACAAATTAGATAAAGATTCACAATTATTAATTTAAAATCGAAGTGTTGTTCATTAAGTTTAATTTTTTACAAATTCAAAATTAATTCTTGTAATGTTGTAAGTTTTTTTTAGGTTTAAGCTCTGCAGAACTTAGTCACGACTGGGCGGCTTTGCTGGGGTATTACCTTTTTATTCACAAAATTTTGCGGAGACGACAATTTTGTGGGGACGACGGAAATTTTTAGAAAATCGGAAAATTGTAAAGTCTGCAAGTTGATCGGCATTCGGGTTCATTGATTGAAAAATTTTGCGAAGACGACAATTTTGTGGGGACGACGGAAATTTTTAGAAAATCGGAAAATTGTAAAGTCTGCAAGTTGATCGACATTCGGGTTCATCGATCAATCACCGTCTATGACCCTACTGGTTGATGAACTTGGCTCGGTGGAACCATATTTGGTGAGGGTGTTGGTGAAACCGTAACTCACGCAAGGACACATCCGCCAGTCGAAGATTGATCAGGGAACTTTTCTGGTTTCTTTTTGGGCATCCATCCGGAATTGGGATACCCGTGCGCAAGCATCACACCTTGAAATAAAAAAAATTTTAATACAATATATCAACAGACTCAGAGAGCGTAACTTTTTTTCCGATTTGGTCAGGTGGATAAATTCACGCTCGCGCGCCAAGATGGGAGCCAAAGAAAATGTGCCTCCCGACAAAATCTTCTATGAATGTCATACAAGTAGTGAGTGTGGTGCATTTGTGTGTGTTGTGTGTGGATTAGCACTCCACCGAAGTTGCTCAAAAAAGGAATTTGGCTATCAGGATCACTCATGATATGTAAGCGTCACATCGAAACAGCCAAATCACTCTTTACACAAATGTCCTATAAAACATGGGATGATGAGCTCCTCAAAAAACAAAACCAACTCCTGCAAGAACACAATGAAGCTTTGAAAGAAAAAAACAAACTACTCCAGGAAAAAACGTGCAATTAGAAGCGCAATGTTAAACCAATACACCAATGTTCGCAAATATTATAGGAAACCAACACAAGAACATCATGAACACAGAAAAAGTCCCGGCACTAATAATCAAACCGAAATCAAAACAAAACATAGAGCAGACGATCAAAGACGTAAAGCAAAGCATCAAAACTCTAAAGATCGGAATAAACAAAACTACTCAGCTGAGAGACGGAACTATTAAAATGAAATGCCGAAAAAAAGAGGAAAATACTGAGTTGTTAAGATAAATTGATGAAATTTTTTCGAATAAATACACATGCGAAACAGAGCAGCTTTGGAAACCCGTAATAAAAATCGTGGAAATCAACGAAGAATATGAAAAAGAAGACCTCCGAAAAGCGATAATACAACAAAACCAACCAGAAAACGTTAATGAAAATATCATCCAGGTAACATTCCAAAAATACATTAATACGAAAGAAACATACGGCATACATTCAAGTTAACCCAAAAACATAAGCTTTAATCATGCCAAAGAAAAAACTGTATCTTGGAATGCAAGTATGTAAAATCTATAATCAACTCAATTCGGGAAGATGCTGGAAATGTCACGGATATGGACACTCGGGAACCAAATGTGAAACGATTGCATGCACTTACTGTGCGCGAACCCACCCGTCCGATAATTGCCAAAACATACAGCAGCACAAGTGTATAAATTGTCTGAAAGCAAATGAAAAATACAAAACGAGAGATTATCGACACATGCCTTCAGAAGAAGAGAAATGCGAAACCTTCAAAGATAGAAAGAGATAAAAAGATAAAGATTCCCTGCTGGATAGATCATAGAATAATAATTTTACAGTAAAATATAATGGAATTAATGGAATTTAATGATAATTTTGAGACCCTGAAAGGTACAATACTAGATTGTAAGAGAAAATTCATTGAAGGCCCTGAAGGTTTAATAATATTGCACATGAATATCTGTAGCATCAAAAAACACTTTGAAGAACTATTGGTGTCTATATCCTCACTGGATGAGCTACCTGACGTTGTCGTATGTACAGAAACAGCAAGTAGACGAAAATCTATTTATAATTCTATCAAATCTGTTATAACTTGTTCTAGGCTCTCAAATCTGTTATAACTTTGCGAAATTTAACAAAAATGACGGCGTTATCACATATGTCAAGAACGGAATACAGAATGAACACTCCACTGAGAAAATAGGGGTCACAACAGTTAACATTAACCACATATGTAAGAATATATCCTCTGTACATATGTACAAATGTAAACGAAGTCCAACATCTGAAATTTACCCACAGATGTTTGGCGTATGTCCACTGGTTTGTCCCTCGTTTTATTACACCGTAACAATATTTCTTGCCAATTTCACCCTCTAGGCAGGTAGGATTTTCGAAATATCATCCACACTTCGTACATCATTTGTATTTTTCTCGTCAATCGGCGGAATTGATGAGAGGATTAGCAGAATGAATTGCGCTCCTTACGAAAGTAGGCGGTTTGCCCCTAGTATGTCCTGTCGATATGTCTGTCGGCTTCTTTAGCAAATTTCCATAAGGAAATAATAAATTTATGACCTTTCTTAGAACTCCTGAAACCCGGAAGTAGGGACAACATTTTTGGGATAATCAAAAGACATTTTCCATGAGTTTTCTCTAAGCACTTCATGCGACCACGTTATATGTATTTGCTAGTGAAATTTAACCCTTGATTAATTAAACCATACGGATTATTCGAGTTTTGTGCGATAATTGAGGTGAGTTCTTCACTGAGTGTTTGGTTGGCTTTATTTTTATTTATAAATGTATAGTTTTGACTAACAAGTTGACAGGAGGCAAGCGCGATTGGATTGCCGGATTTACAGAGAGTTTTAATGGCGGTTCCCAAAAGTTTTCTTCGCAATTTGTGTTGTTTGGCTGGTTTAAGCCGTCACCTGGTATGGTGAACCTTTTATTTATTTGTGAAGTGCGTGGAAGGAGTATTCCACATGTGCCTGGGTAACTCGTCTTGATTTGATCTTTGAGATCTGTGTTTTGGGTTCGGTTGCCGACCCAGCTAAGTGTTA
The DNA here is from genome assembly GCA_963971475.1 of Chrysops caecutiens. Lineage (NCBI taxonomy): Eukaryota > Metazoa > Arthropoda > Insecta > Diptera > Tabanidae > Chrysops > Chrysops caecutiens. The sequence continues at coordinate 60,942,737 of OZ020568.1, forward strand.
CCTTGTAAATCCGTGAGTGGTCTCGCGCTTCCTGTGTCAATTTTTACTAATAATTAGTGTACTCTTGGGGAGTTCCTAGTTTAGTGTTGAATTCACTTTGGTTGCTATAGTTTTTCTGGAAGTCTCTTTGACTGTGTATGTTATGGTCTAGTGTTTGTTGGGTCGGTTGCAGTTTAAGTAAATTCTGGCTTCCTTGACCGGCAAGACCAATTTTTGAATAATCAAGAAACGGGTAACGTTGTTGATTTGTTTTTATTGAGACTTCCTTAATGTTATTGGAAATTTTGGCGTGAAACATCGCTTTAAATGCACTTGTGTTGGAAGATGCAATATATCCCCAAGAGTGCGCTTTCTTTTAATTGCATTATTTATTAATAGTTAATCAAAATGCTCATGACTTGTTTTTTTATTTATTTACAGGTGAGTCAAGGAAATCGAGTCTATGCCTTCAGTCAGAGACTTGCGCGGTTTAATTCGTATAATTTGAGTTTTTGTTTAATTTATTATTCTTTCTATTATTTATTTATTTGTGTTTTAAATATATTTTTATTTTAAACTTTATACATACAAAAAGCCAACACAAAATACGAGATCTATTCTATTTATAGGTCACCATCTATCAAAATTCAAGAATTCCACCAACAACTCGAAGAATTGCTACACATCAGCAGCAAAAATGTTCGATAAACAACTGAAAAAGTTATTTTCGGAGATTAAAATATTGATACGTTAGAAAATACATGCTCCACAAATGAATACCTAAATACCCTAGCTGCCTAAGGATTCATTCCTACAGCCAATATTAGCACTAGAGTAACAAGTACCTCAGCCACATGCATAGACCATTGTTTCATTAAAACTCATAAGGGTATAGAAAACTTAAGCACTTACGTAATTAAGGCTACAACTACAGACCACTATTCGATTGCCATAAAAATAGTAACGACCAAGAAAAATAAATATGAAGCTCCCCCTTCCCAACATAGAACTACAAACTACAAAAAATTCCGGAACATTATGTAGAATTCTGACTTCAGCCTAATTTACAACAGTTATGACGCCTACTTCTGTGCTGAACTACTCACAGAAAAAATTCAAAGAGCCATGAATGAGAAACAGAAAGAAAAAATCTTAAGCACAAAAAACAAACAACCCTGGATAACGTCAGCCATAATAAGAACAATACTGAAAAGGGACAAATTACATAAAAAAGCTAATCAAACAAAAGACCAAAGAGACATAGAAAATCATAGGAAATTCAGAAACGAACTGACAACTACTATAAAAAAAGCAAGACAGGATAATTATGTAAAAAAAACTTCAAAAAAATGAAACAGACCAAACAAACGTATGGGGAGTTGTAAATGATTTCATGCAGAGAAAAACCAACAAAACAATTTAAAACATCGAATTAACAAAAGAAGATGGGACAAAAACAACAAATCAAGAAGATAGAGCGCAATACTTTAACAAGTTCTTTACAAATGTATGTAAATGTAAATCAAATATAAAGGTTCCGCGGAAATGGTATTACAAGAATCACTGATACATTTTATTTACATCCAATTACTGAAATAGAAGTTTTCAAAGAGATTATGAGTCTGAATGACACAAAAAGTCCTGGATATGACAATATAAGCGCTAAATATCTAAAAAGTATTGGTGAAATATTGGCTGAACCTTTAGCATATATAATTAATATAAGCTTTGGGAGTGGCATATTCCCGAGATTCTACAAAAGGGGTATTATCAAGGCTATACATAAGGCTGGACAAAAGGGCCAAGTGGGAAACTATCGGCCGATCTCACTCATATCAATTTTGGCTAAAATAATGGAGAAGTTCCTCTACCGCAGACTGATACGATTTATAAACGAGCACTATATCCTAAATGAAAAACAATTTGGATTTAGACAAAAAAAATCCACAGAGGATGCGCTTTCCGAATTTGTAACAACAATTTATGAAAATATAGATCAAAAAATACCCGATCGGTCGATCTTCGTTGATTTAGCGAAGGCACTTTCGACACTTTAGACCATAAAATATTATTGCTGAAACTAGAACTACTAGGAATCAGAGGCCTATCTCACTCATTACTAGCAAACTACTTACAAGGAAGAGAGCAAGTAGTAAAAATACAGAATTGCATAAGCGAACCAGAAATAATGGAATATGGAGTACCCTAAGGCACTGTCATTGGTCCACTCCTCTTCATCCTATATAGAAACGACTTATATAACATCACGACATCGGGAAAAATTTTATCGTTCGCGGACGACACCTCAATAACCTTCGAAGATGAGACATGGGACAAACTGAAGCTGAAAGTTGAAGAAGAAATGCCTACAATCTGTGACTGGTTTTCAATGAACTCGTTGACAATATATATAGAAAAAACTCAAGCTGTGCTGTATGGAACCAACAAAACCTCGATACCACCATGGGAAGAACTAGTTTTCAACTACAATCACGAAACCCTAAGAATACAAGTCACACAAAAAGCCAAGTATTTGGGAATAACAATCGACAGCCACTTGCGCTCGGACTGTCACATTCAAACATTATGCAAAAAACTTCGATACACCCCGTACGTCTTTATAAAACACAAAAACATCTTCAGCGAAAAAATTCTGTCAACTTCACTATACCATGCACTCTTTTACTCCATATTAAGATATGGAATACTAGTTTACGGAGGAATAAACAAAACGAGCGTCAAATTGGTCGAAATCATACGAAAACGAGTAATCAAAATAATCTACAATAAACCAAGGAGATACTCGACGGAATTGTTATACAAGGAAACAAACCAAAAGTCGATCAAAGAAACTTTTGCCTTAAAATCAACCCTATATCTCAGCGCAAAAGGTTTTGAATCATATGGCGGAAACGAAGAAAGAATAGTATCGAGATAACAAACTACGCATCAAATATAGATTACAGCAAGGAAAAACAGAATAGGGAAAATGAACTATGAGTTTATAGGACGAAAACTCATCAATAACATGCCAACAAACACGAGGCTCAAGCTTCTCAGCTATGAAAACAAAGCAAAAAACAGATAACACAAGAAGTGATAAAATTTCTCAAGACAGTACACATAGAAACACTGATTAAAAATTGAAAAATGTGTAGGCAGAAAAAAAAAATAATCGATTGTAGTAACTGTAAATCAACAAAAACTATAAAAAACATCATTGTATAAAACAATCTTCTTAAAATTACTAGTTTACATAAAATATCATATTGTTATATATTTGTTATATTATTTTATATATATTTTTATATTATTGTTTTTTATATCATTTTCTTTATATATTCATTTACTGTTCAGTAGCAAACGAGGATTTAGTTCCTCAGGCTAGGAGCGTCACATGTACATTGTAATATCCTTACTGAATAAATAAATAATAATAATAATAATACACCACAGGAGTCGAATTTCAACATGACCTTCTATTGTAAAACGCCTGGGACATAATTAAACTATGGTGCACGAAGGTAAGTGCGATCACACCTGAAGGTAGTGGAGAATTACATGTAGCAGGAAGCAAAAATGCAATATGGACAGGGAGACTAAGACCGCCATTGGTTTGAACCCCACTCCTCACATTAAAAATCTTGGGGGTTCACTTTAGTAAAGCCCTGAGGTGGAACCGACACATTAACCACGTAGTAATTCGGTTCAATATAATTTATTTAATATTACATCCAGTTCTTTATATCAAACTTCTAACATGTTGATCGGAAGACGTTCTGTTGAACACTGAAAGCCGAAGGTTCTTTCCGAAAGCAGCAAGCTGTTAATCAGGCGACTGCCAATATAGATCTAATAGAGCGCGTCACTTTCAGTGTTGGACAAAATGTAGTAAGTTTCATACGGAAGTGTTATACCAGTAACTCTTATACTGAAGAGTTAAATGAAAATTACTACAACGTCTACGGTAAAATGGAAGGCATAATGAATCTTACAAAAGTTGTCACGCGCGAAATTTGTGACGAGCCTCCGAATCCCTCGGAGGGTGGTGACTCACCCGGCCTATTGCCCGCGAAGAAAAGGTCGTGGGTGGGCGCCACTCGTTTTAGACGAGTCACCTACGCGATTCGCTGTCAAAACGAGAAATCCCGCGATCGCGTCAACTAAGAGGGCTCCCAACACAATTGGTAAAGAAACCGCAGCTTATGTTTTCTTCAATTAAGTTTAATTTCCTGGTAGGTGCCAGATCACAAATTTCTCAATTGTTTACAAGTATTCAACCTCCAAACTTTCCAAAATTATAACTCGGCCAAGTCTACCATAAGTTCTCCTAACTAACAAGTTTGTCAAAATTACAATCCTTAAGCTGGATTCACTGGTTCGTTCGGCGCGTGCGGAACTGTTTTTTTTTATGTAGAGTATTAACAACTCTCATGCCGTACTAATTTTACGGCGAATTCAGTTCTCTCTTTGCCAAAGTTGAACCAACTTCAACTTTCGTGTGGAAGATTTTTGTTTTCACCGTGAATGTGTTCCGCGTCGCGTCGTTCCATTTGTGGATTGTTCTAAAAAGTGCGGCAGATTTATGACGAACGAATGAATCATGACCCAAGACACTCGCTTCGCGACAAATTAGTTCCGCACGTGCCGACCGGACCAGTGAATCTAGCATCAACCTATGCTGGCCTACTCTACGCTAGTGCATGGTACGCTAATTAAATTTTAAATTTATAATTAAATTCTCTAATTGTACATGTGCATCTTAAACCTATCACTTATCTTATCCGCCTGTTCCTGCCGTCGTAATTCAAAAGTCTTCTTCTTACTTAACTCCGCACTTCTTGATCATAACTTCAGGCGTCTCTCATGTAACAACACCATATTCTTTTTTTACTTTACTCCTATTAGTTAGCCCTAACCTTAATTCTCCCCGGCAGCTTCCACGCGATTTCTTTCATGTTATTCATAAACTTCCTCACGTTTCAACTTTAATTTTAACTCCACCACTTCTTGCGTCACGCGACCGCGATTTCTTGTTCTATCGTTCTCCCCGTATCTCAACCCGAAAGGAAAGAATCCTCAAACTCCATCCCACACCCCGACTGAACCAAAAAAAAAGTTTTACCATCCCAAGGATCTCTTAAAAGCTCATTTTTTAACGGGAGCTCGGAAGAACACGACCCCAATGTTTTGCGTCGAGCGTGTCCTCGCCGTACGTGCCCTAAGTTACGTATTACACTTGTCCACGAAACTCAGCGGTGTTCGCCGGTCATTCAACTGTGTTGTTTGAACGGATCGCTCCTCCCCCCATGGAGCCGCACGGGACATCATTTTTTCCCACGCTATGACCTGATAGAGATTTGAACGAGGCAATGATCGAAAATTTCCAGGCGATCATTGACCCGAGACGCGTGCGACTGCGACTCTCAACTGTGCTCACCGGGGGCGGGATCTTATCACCGCTGGTCATTTTTGATTGACGACTGGTTCGCGGATTACACGAAAAACGCGAGCCTGATAAAGTACTGACTTCGCGAAACTCGCAGGTCCCGAGTGAGGCCTTAAGACACATGTCCAGGGTGCTCTTGAACGGCACTTGTGGATATGCCGCCACCCTTTACGGAAACGCACCAAAAACCACACTGGCTCCACTAGAGAAAGCAACACGGAGAATACTGAGGACAACTCTAGGGGTTCTCAGGATGACGAAAAACGAAGCGGTGCACATGGAAGCTGGCTTCGACTTTAGCAACTTAATTTCAGAGAAGAAAATTTCGCTGGCGGCTAAAAACATCTCTAGCACCTACAACCCTCACAATGGAAAAATGAAAAGCATTACCTGACTCTCTAACCCGCCGGAAAAATTTTGCCAAGTATAGACCCTTAAACTAAATCCAACCCAACATTGTATGAATCACTAGACTCCAACAAAATAGCGATATTTCCAGAACTCAGAAAGGATACAACATCGAGAGAAACCTGGGTCACCAGATTTCGGGAGTGGCACGACAGCTATAGGGGACACGTTCTACATTTTACTGATGTATCGGCGAGGGAGGACATTACAACAGTGGCAGCATTATCTCTTAAGGGACATTAGTACTCCAATGTCTTTAAGCTCGATCTGGAGAAAGAAGTCACAGCTTCGATAACCGAGATGTTCGATAAACAGCGAGTCACAGCTTCGATAACCACCGTTAACCCATCACTAGGCAAATCGCAGGTGAGAATCCTGACTCGACTCAGACTCAGTTGCACCAGACTCACACACGGACACTGGGTTGACGAGTCGAAGCTCCAACATGTAACACCTGCGGAGAACCCCTATACATCAACTGTTGGAATATGCTCGATATGTAGAAATAATATGTAAACTAGCAATATGAAAACTAAAATTTAAATCTAGCGCCTACTTGAAAGTTGGCGTCATTAAGCAGGGTAGATAACACTGTAAGCACAAACTACTTCATTCTTAATACAGTGGAACCTCAATATAACGAACCTCATTATAACGATGTCCTTGATTTAACAAATTTTTGGAAATCCCCTAAAACTACTCATAAGAACTAATGCAAAATATACCTCCATATTACGAAAACCTTTCATCAAAAACCTCATTATAACGAATTTTTGATCATCATGGAACATAATTCGAAAACGTAATTCACCTCTGTTTAACGATTTTTGGAGCCAGCCTAAAGCCTTTACATTACGATCCTTGCCCACTCAGCACACAAGATTGCACAAGAACGCATGCCTTGACAGGATCAAACATGTTCAGTCTGTTATCAATCCATCGCTCTAAATTAAGAATTAATGTTCCGACTGGATCAGTCACGCAAAATTGATTGTAAGGCATACTACATATATGCGTTAAGTATCGTAAGAACTGTTTTTGTCGCTATTTTTTGTAAGTGTAAAGTTGCAATGGCTGAGAAACGTAAGAGATGCTCCTTAACCGTAGCAGAGAAGCGAAAAATCGTAACGTATGTCGCCGAGAATCCTACAAAGAAAAGATCAGAAATCGCTTCAGAGTTCCGAATTCCCACAAGTACTTTGGCCACAATTTTAAAGTTTAAAGACAAGTTCTCTGGAGAACTCGGGTTGCCTGCAAACAGTAGGAGATTGAAATCATGCGAGCACAAGGATGTAGAGGAATGTGTTATGAAATGGCTAAAATAGTGCCGTGACAAAAATGTGCAAACGGAGGGCCTATTCTACAGCAAAAGGTTCAGCAGTTCGCAGTAGAATTGGGACTTTCAGGCTTTCTTGCTAGCAATGGGTGGCTGCAGAATTTCAAAAAGAGAAACGAGATTGTTTTCCGAAAAATATGTGGTGAAAGTGCTACTGTCAATGTCGAAGTGTGTGTAACACACTTGTGACACACTTGCAGAGCAGACTGAGGGATACGAGCCTGAAGACATCCTTAACGTCGACGAAACAGGACTTTTCTATAGATGTTTACCTGACAAAACGTTAACATTTAAAGGAGATAAATGTCATGGTGAGAAAAACAGCCAACTTCGTTTAACAGTGTTGCTGGGAACAAATTGTACTGGAACATACAAACTTAAGCCACTGGTCATCGGAAAATATCAAAAACCACGTTGCTTTAAAAATGTCACCAAGTTGCCAACGGAGTACATGTTAAACTCTAAAGCTTGGATGACCAGTGATGCTTTTAGCAATTGGCTCAAAAGTTTGGACAAGAAGATGGAGAAAGAAAAGAAGAAAATTCTTATGTTCATGGATAATTGTTCAGCACACAGGGGCATCCCTATCCTGACTAACATCAAAATAAAGTACTTGCCTCCAAATACCACTTCGAAACTTCAGCCACTAGATCAAGGCATTATACAAAGCTTCAAAATGCACTACAGGAAGGAAGTTGTGAGACAGTTCCTTAGTGATATTGATTATCAAACGCCCACTAATATTGACGTGTTGCGAGCCATGTGGATGATTGCCAAAGCATGGAACCAAGTCACTGAAAGGACAATTACACACTGCTTTAAGAAGAGTGGGTTTAAAATTCCATGTGAAGATGAGGAAGATGACTTGCCACTCATAGAACTTGCCAGCACTTGCCAAATAGTTAGAGAAGAACTCAACGTGCAAAACTTTGAAGAAGAGTTCGTTACATTTGACGATGATTTAGCTGTCTGCGGGGAACTTACTGATGTTGAAATTGTCACATCTGTCTTGCCGGTTCCTAATGAAGAAGCGGAAGAAGCCGAGGAACAGGTAAATGAAACTGATCAAAGTGATTTTTCAGTAAAAGATGCTCGTAAAGCTCTACATGTCATCAAATGTGTACTTTTAAAAAACAGTGGTTTAAGTGATGGTGTGGTTAAATGCATCACGGAATTGGATTGCGCCTTAGAAATGGTAACAATCACTGGTGGAAAGCAGACCACAATAAACGATTTCTTCAATAACGAATCCAAAAAAAATTAAGACTAAATTTTTAATCACATATGTATTGATTACTTTGTGTAATAAGAAGAATGTCAAAGTCTTTTAAAATAAAAAAAATGTACATAATTTACCATATTTTCATCACAATTTGTTTTACTTTACTAATTGAAATCGTTTCATACCTTGTTATAACGAACCTTAGACCAACCGAACCTCTATATAACGAACCTCATTGTAACAAATTACTCGGTATAGCGAATATTTTCTAATCCCCCTCAGCTTTGTTATATCGAGGTTTCACTGTATATACTTCAGTAACAAAGAATCTTGCTTCGGTAGTAGAAACAAAATCGCTTAACATCCACTTAATAAAATAAAATAAAAATCTAATGTCTGGCTTCACAAAGAATAAATTAAACGACAAGTAACTACTCAGCGATTAAGTTTACTCCGAAAGTAAATTTACTCAGTGTTTCACAGAGATACTTTCGGAAATTTAATCGCTGTGTAGTTACTTCGTGCTAAAATAGTTCCGGAAATTCCAACAGATGGCTTCGGTAGAAGAATTGCGGTTGAAACATACCGTTATTCCGTTTCCTACAAATTGTCAAATTTGTGGAAACGAAATTTTGTGACAATAAATTTGTTTATTAAATTTATTTGTGAATTTGTGAGTGTAATTGAAAAAATTTTAATCAAAACAATGGGTAAGTAATAAATTTTAATTTTTGTAGGATTTTCAAAATTTTTAGTTATTCACGTGGTATAATTCATAAGGAATCAATAACTAAAAGCGTAAGACACAGAAATTTCAAAGAATGAGAAAAACTAGATTTTTTCCCACAATTGAACATTCATTAAATTCTAAACATGGTCGGGTATTATGGCCTAGGGCCATATTAGCCGTATATGATGTGAGCCATATTACCCGCCTAGGGTATAAAATTAATTACACTTCATTTTGGGGAAGAAATTTCACTGAGGAAGATATCAGTTTCCACTCCTGAGCATTTTTCTTGAGCTCATAATTTTTAATAGCTCATAATAGAGGCACTGAATAGCCCTGTATCAGGTGTGCCATATTGGCCGAAGGAACATTTTTGAAAAAGAAGGTCTAATGTAAGACCCAGTTAACAAAATGTTTAAAAAAACCTTACCAACACTGTAGATTATATATTATCCTACTAAACCATGCCGAAACAATATAAAAACACTCATAATTTGAGATGCTGGAATGGTTCAAACTTGACAAAAAATAACATCGAAATATGCAGTTTGAGATCTTTGGCTACACAGCACACGGGGGGGCTTAGAAGTGCAGTGGAGATTAACTGAAGGGATGAGGGGCAGTGTTGCTTGGACGTGGCAGGTACATTTAACGTGAGTGTTGGTTAGTTTCAGAGAAACAGTACTAGGCCATATTGGCCAACTAGGCCATAATACCCGAAACTACTCTAACTAATATGGGTTGTACAGTATCCGAAGAATGGGTTGGAACATTGTTGTTACTGAGGATGTGAGACCTGATAAATGTGAGCCCATGGTAATGGGTTTACAGGCCAGCGGAACTAAAATAACTGGAATTGCCATGAGAACGAAATTACTCGCATCCGTTACTATCGATAGTAAACCAGGTAATTTCCAAAACAATAAGTATGAGTCTGCTTTCGTGTCCAGCAGGTTTATATAGAATTTTCATAAGCGTAGCAATCATAGTGGCAAATATAACAAATATAACAGAATAAAAAACACTGCGTTGTTACAAGTGTAACAGATTTAGACATCTTGCGAAAGAATGCAGAAGCACTGAATAGCCCTCTGGGCAAAGCAACTTAGCAAAAGATTCTGACAACGATTCAGATGAAGCATCCAACTGGATGCAAGCAAGTTTTGCACCAAAAGAGGTAAATTCATACCATTGGTTCATAGATTTGGGTGCAACACAACACATGACCCCGCCAAAGGATTGTTTATAAATTATGTGCGAACCAATTATCGCACAATAAAGGTAGCAGATAATAATAAAATTAACGCCATTGGAAAAGGCGACGTCAACCTGGAACTTAAAACATAAAATGAAAACAAGATATTACTAATGCGAGATGTTCTACACGTACCACAACTGGCTGCCAATTTAATTTCAATCAACAAATTAACCACTAGGGTTTTTGGTTAAATTTGAAAACTACAAATGTTCAATCTGCAACCGATTGCCATCGCTGCAAAACATAAGTGATGTATAAATTAAACACCACAAATAATTATGAAAGGACTTTAATAGCAAGAGAAGGGCAGAATACAAGCCAAAAATTCGATATAGTCACATGGCACCGCAGGTTGGGTCATTGAAATGCAAAATATATGCTTAAGTTAAATAACTTAGTTAAGGGATACAACGTTCCGAAATCTATGAATGAACTTTGTCAAGTCTGTTTGGAAGGTCAAGGATCCCATTTTCAAAATCAAGCAGTACTACTAGTCGTCCGTTAGAACTTATTCATACGGATGTAAACGGCCCAATAAAAATCATCTCGCTAAATGGATACAAATATTTCCCTATATTCAGCAGTGGTAAAAACGAGTGGTAAAAAAAAAAAAAAAAAAAAAAAGTGTTCAAAATAGTGACCAATAATGAATGAACCGTAGTCAAAACACTCAAACTATAACGTATACATATTGAATACGTATACATATTGAATGCGAAGAAGCTATAACGGGTACAGCAGTAAATCTGATTTGCAATACGAAAAGTCAATACGAAGAAACTATAATTGGTATTCATTCACAAATTTCAATCGAATTTTATAGAATTCTAATTAAACACCATTCAAATAACACAGATTATACTATTTAACTATTTGAAAAAGTGAAGTTTACCATTATTAAGATTTTAAAAAGTGAAAAACAAGAATTTATTTCGGGTTTTTCTTATTCTTAGACCGAATAATTTATAATACACCGCTTATAATTTCCATTATCATCATGCAGTAAACATCTATTTATACGAATAATATGGCAAACTCTACCAAGAATAAACACACCAACCAAAATTCCATTGAGAAACGTCACACAAGATCATCATCAGCATCCCGTATGATAGATCGACAGGAAAATAATGACAATACACCATCTCTAACAACAACAAACAAACGTAAAACAAATGAATCAAGCCCAACTTTACTACCAAAACCAAAAAAAACCATCGCATCCAAACATGTTATCAGTAACAATGGAAGATTTAGCACAGCTTTCTCAACAGCAAACGGAATCAATAAAGAGTAATATGCAACACGAATTGAAAATAATGAGCGATGATATGAAAGCCAGCTTCCAGAGCAAATTATTAAAGTTAAGTGAACGAGTTGATACCATTCAACCGAATATGTCGTCCCAAGTGTCAAAGTTAAAAAGCGATATTGACAATTGTGTGAATCGGTTGAATAGTACAGATGACGACTTTGCCCGCATTGCTAAACTAAACGAATTGAAAATAACTGGAATTGCTCATTCACAAAATGAAAATTTACGTGAAATTTTTTACGCGATTGCAAAAGTTATTGGGTATGACGTCAGCAATCCATTGAACGTTCCAGACATTGTACGTATGCATAAAAGGAACCAAGAATCAAATGACTTTGTCACATTGCCACAAATAATCGTGAAATTCGTCACTCCATATATTCGCAATAAATTCTATGGACGGTATTTGGCAAAAGCATCAAAAGAACCCATTCTCACCGATCATATAAATTTACCACAAGGCAGTACCGTTCGTATCGGAGAAATTTTGACGTCACATAACCAATCCATCTTTACCGAAGCTTTAAAATTAAAGCGTGAAAAAAAATTGCATAAAGACAATACAGTTGATAGTCTTGTTCGAGTTAAAGCTGGGCAGACAGAGCGATTCGTAACCATCAAATCAAAGCGTGATCTTGAAGTAGCATCGTCAACAACACCACAACCAGTATCACAAAAACAACAACAACATCAACGAGGAACCCAACAACAAGCAATTGTACAATCACAACAAGTAACTCAACAAGAAGCAATCACACAATTACAACAATGGCAACAGCAGCAACAACACCAACAACAACAAAAAGAACAGCAAATCAATGGCAAAATCACAACATCTTGTTCAACATCATCTACAACAACCATAAATTCGATGTCAACACCGATTGGACAAGCATCTCAAATCGAACACTTACCAACAATACTCAAAAAACTTTATTCATGTAAATCGACTGGAAAAAGCACAAGGCATTTATATATTCGTATTTTTTTTTCTCATGATTAAAAACTAAAAGTTACATTTCTTCTTTCCAAATAACTCTATTATATTATTTCCTATTCTTTCTTTTTATCCCCAATTACTCTTTGATTAAAATATTACGCATTACCGGAATACAATTGATATTGCCAATCTATTTGCCAAGCATTTTGAATCAGTTTAACGAGCACGTACATAATCATTGCTATTGTGATGACCATTTTGAAGTTAGCCTTGACGAAATTTCCAATGTGGTGAATAGTATGAGTGAAAATAAAACGAATAGTCCAGATAACATTCCGATGGTCTTTTATAAACGCACATTGTTTTCAATTCGGGTTGCATTGAGATTAAGTTTCAATAACTCACTTCGTTCAAGAACTTTTCCACATAAATGGAAACTCAGTTTCGTAACACCATTACATAAAAACGGTGATAAATCGGACGTTCTAAATTACAGACTAATATCAATCATTTCGGCTGTTTGAAAACTACTTGAAAAAATCATGTTTATTTTCATTCAAAAATAAGTTTATAATTTATTGTGTACACAGCAACATGGTTTCACCGTGAAAAAATCGACAATATCGAACCTAGCTGAATATGTTAATTTTCTGGCAATTAATTTAGTCAAGGGTGGTCAAATAGATGCTATTTAAACAGACTTTGCCTAAGCGTTTGATAAAGTTATTCATTTAATTATACTGAAGAAACTCGATCATTTTCCGCTTAACAATTGTATTAAAGCTTGGATTTATTCTTATCTTACAGAACGAATTCAAATTGTATGTGCGAATGGTGCAAAATCAAAAGCAATTACGCCCACTTCTTCTGTCCCACAGGGGACGATACTAGTATCGTTACTTTTCTCTATGTTTATTAACGATTTATTAAAGGATCTGCATTGCAACGTATTACTCTTTGCGGACGATTTTAAAATTTACCAACCAATAAAAACAATTAACGATTCTTCAAAAACTCTTCAAAAGGATCTTGTTACCTTGTCTAATTGGTGTGTCATAAATAAATTGCAACTAAACGTCAAAAAATTTTCAATGATATCATTTACTAGAAAAACGGGAACGGATATTTCATCATTATCAATATAAAATCAATAATTCAATATGGCCAAGATCAAGAGTAGTGAAAGATTTGGGTATTTTCTTTGATGAAATATTATCATTCAATATGTAGACATGTACGATCAATGATCACAAGAACGTCGAAACTATTGGGAATCATTTGTCGTTCATTGAAACAATTTGATAATTTGAGTACACACTTAATCTTGTGAAGATCACAATACATATGTAAGAAGTATATTGGAATATGGTTCAGCAATTTTTATTCCCTACTATCATGCATATACAAATATTGAAAATGTGCAACGCAAATTTACACGAATACTCTGCTACAAATTCAAAATCAATTATAGTGATTATGAAGATAGACTGATTAAGCTTGCAATGACTTCTCTATTCTACCGAAGATTGTTCTTGGATGAATTGTTACTTTACAAAATTATCACAGGAAAATTAAATACAAATCTCATTCACTCACTCAACTTTCACATTCCAACTAGAGTAACAAGATTTACTCCCATTTTTCATCTTCCGTTTGTCTCAACTAATATACAATTTTTTTCACTTGTATTGAAACTCAAACGTCAACATAATGAGTCTTTCAAAGATGTTGACACTTTGGATAAATCTTTGGCACATGCGAAAAAATCAATCAAATCAGCACTTCCGGCAGGTTTGCGGGCCGGATTCAGATAATTTTTTAAATTTACTTTCAATAAATAAATTTTACTTTATGCCTAGCGGATAAAATGTTATTTAGTTTTTTAAGATTTAATTTTTTTTATTTTTTTATTGTTTTTCTTTCAAGCAAAATTTCATGCAATTGCTTATATCTTAAAGCAGCTTGCTTTCTCATCTCTTTTTTACCATTAACAAATCGAATTACAATCTGTAAGAGGGCTGCGGGCCTGTTAAATGTAATTAAAATCATAATACCAATTTCAGAGAAATAAAGAAATATGATATATATTTGTCGATGATTTCAGCAGATATACTAAAATATATTTCTTGAAAAGCAGAGATGAAGTCAAGCATTCGACATTTTAATGAAATTGGTAGAAAATCAACTGGAGTTAAAAATAAAAACCTTTTAGGTGTGACAACGGAGTTGAAAATATAAACAAACACTTACAGAAGTTCTTAGAAAACGCCGGTATTATCTGTCAAAAAACTTGTCCGAATACTCCTCAACAAAACGGAATCGCAGAACCCCTCAACAAAACTATTGGGAATGCGCAGCTTCACCCTGTGCTGAGTGCTCACTCTCTCTTCTAATTACTGTAAATAACAATTGAATAAGAGTTAGAATTGAATATCTCTGAATTATATTTTTAGTCTATGTTCATCCTCGAAGAAGTAAATCCTCGCTATAAATTTGAATTGTTTTTCTTTAACTTGAAACAAAAGGTTATGGGCCCAGTCCACGTGTATGAGAAAAAGAACTAAGTAACAATATATTTAAATTCTATGAATAAAGTGGACTTAAAAGAAATCAAACCTACATCTTTGTGTTTTGAAAAAGTGAGTATGGCTGAATTCAAATCCTACCAGCTCCATCGTTTTAATGGTGAAAATTATCAATTGTGGAAAATGCAGATGGAAATCTTCATGACGGAAAATAAGTTAAAGCCTTATATTCTGGGTACCACTTCTAGACCAGCAGCTAATCCAGAACAGTGGGATGAAAAGGATGCTGAAGCCAAAGCATTTATTATGAGAGGTCTGGAATTGGAGCAACTTAAGTACCTCACAAACTGCTCAACGGCTGCTGAAAAGGCTCAAAACCGTTCATGCTGAACGAAGTGAGCAATCAGCACAGGTGTTGCTGGAAAAATTCATTAATTGCCATATTAATGAAGAAGAAAACATAGCCGACTACGCGGCTAGAGTAACTTCGCTTGCCCAACGCCTCAAGGACGTGGATAGGGAGCAGAAGGAGCCAATGGTGATAGCAAAAATTTGAAGTAGTTTGCCGTCGAAATTTGACCATGTAAGAACAGCATGGTACGCAGTACCTCGAGGTGAACAGACCATAGATAGACTCACGGATCACTTAGTCAATGAAGAAGTACTCATAAATCTTCGCAGTAACACTGACAACACTGTCCAAAGTGAAGCGTTTGTCGTAAGCAGTAATAATAATAGGAGCGGCAAAATTCAGAACAAGGCTAGAAATCGAAAAGGCAAATGTAATTACTGTCACAAAGAAGGACATTGGGCCAGAGAATGTCACAAGCGAGAGAGGGACAGCAAATCAAAACAAACAAGACAGAAGAATACAGAACACGCATTCATACTTCAGAGGGAGTCCAACGAGAAGATTCCAGATCATTCGAAACAAAATGCACAGTTACTCACATCAAAATCGACAACTAAAAATGATAAAATTGAAAACATGTGGTTTGCTGATTCTGGCGCTACAGATCACATGTCGTTCCAGAAAGAACTTTTTATGAATTTTGTTTCATTTTCAAATAATGAATGTCAAGTGAGAGTTGGTGATGGTCGCAAATTGTCAGTACTTGGAAAGGGTGATATTGAAGTTCACGTTATAAACAGCAGAAGTGACAACCCAGTGTATATCATCAAAGACGTGTTGTATGTTCCAGAACTTGGGCGAAACTTTATATCTGTCTCCAGATCGACTGAGAAAGGCATGAAGGTGATTTTTGAGGAAGGTGCACAGAAAGTGAGTTTTCTGAAAGGATCCGTTGTGATAGTTGATGGTGTTCGAGACAATAGGCTCTACAGAATGAATTTAAAATCGATATCGTCAAGTGAATTAAATGCAGTGTCATCATCATCATTAATGTTATGGCATGAGCGTCTTGGTCATGTAAATTTCAAAACGCTTCGTGAAATGAAGTCCAAGCAAGCCGCCGACAAGTTGGATTTCAATGAGACATCAGGAGAAAATCCGTTCTGTGAGGGCTGCACATACGGGAAACAACATCGGCTGAGTTTTCCAAGATCAGGGGCAAAACGAGCTGCAAAACCGGGTGAGATGTTTCATGTAGACTTGTGTGGTAAAATGAGCACCCCATCAATTGGTGGTGCAAATTATTTCATGCTATTCAAAGATGATTTTTCCAGATACTGTTTTGTCTACTTCTTAAAATCCAAGACTGATGTATTAACAAATCTCATGAAGTTTTATGCACATGTTAGAGCTGATGGTCACGATATCAAGATATTAAGATCAGATGGAGGGCTGGAATTTTGCAACAAAGATGTAGACCGTTTTCTGTTGAGTAAAGGCATTAAGCATCAAGTATCTACTCCAAGAGCTCCTGAGCAAAACGGCTTGATTGAAAGGCAAAATAGAACAGTTGTGGAGTGTGCGAAGGCAATGTTGCATGGTAGAGAATTACCATTGTACCTATGGGCGGAAGCAACATACACAGCAGTGTACTTAAACAACAGGACGACCTCGGAGACAATTGGAGGAGCTACTCCATACGAGAAGTGGTTTGGATCGAAACCTTCAGTAGATCATCTCAGAGTTTTCGGTTGTGAAGCATATATTCACATACCAAAGTCACAAAGAACTAAGTGGGCGAAGAACTCGGTGAAATGCCAGATGATTGGATATCACGACGAAAGCAAGGCATATAGAATATACGAACCGGCTGGGAGAAAAGTACTGATTAGGCGTGACGTGGTATTCAACGAAGACCGTGATTCAATTCATACAATATCTGAGGCAAAGAAAAACGATACACATCAGCCTGAGGAATTGCAAGTCCTGCCTGAAGAAGAAAGGAACAAGCAAGAGAAGAATAATTCAAGACTACCAATCATACGCAGTCCGTATAACACTAGAAGCAGATCAGCGACGTCAAATTGTGATGAAAGTGAACCAGAAATGACAATGACTGAGATATGCATGGTGCAAACAGAGCCAACATGCTTGGAAGAAGCTCTGGAAAGTGATGAATCAAGAGAATGGCTGAGAGCCATTCATGAAGAACTGAATTCACTTAAGAAGAATAATACCTGGTTTTTGGTACCAAGAACAGAGAACATGAACGTCATCACAAACCGTTGGGTATTTAAAAGGAAATATAGGGCAGATGGAAAAATTGGAAAACACAAAGCTCGACTTGTTGCCAAAGGACACCTTCAACAATTTGGAATCGACTATGATGACACATTCTCACCTGTGGTTCGTCATGATTCAGTACGGATTATGTTGTCAATCGCTGCAGCTAATAATTTCACACTGCTTCAATTTGATGTGAAGACAGCCTTTCTCCATGGTGAGCTAGAGGAGGTTATATATATGGAACAACCATATGGTTTCCATGAAGATGATCAAGTCTGCTTATTGAAGAAAAGTTTGTACGGGTTGAAACAGGTATCCAGACAATGGAACCAGAAAATTGTTCAGTACCTTGTAAATTATGGGTTTCAGCAATCAAAATCAGACACATGTGTTTTTATCTTAAAGTTAAAGGGATCTGCGGTATACTTAGCCTTGTATGTAGACGATGGTTTGATCTGTGGCAACAACAAATCGCTAATACAAAAACTGTTAAAAGAGTTGCACCAGGAATTTGACATAACAAGTGGAGATGCTGAGTCCTTTGTTGGGTTACAAATTAAGAGAGATGAAGAGAAGAAGAAATTAATAATACATCAAGGTGCTTACACTTGGAAGGTGCTGGAGCGTTTTAATCATGCCAAATGCTCACCAGTTTCTATACCAGCTGAACCAGGAATAAAATTTTCTAAACTTGAACATAGTTCAAATGATGCTGGAACATTTCCTACCAGAGAGGCGATTGGTTCACTCATGTATTTGATGATCTGCACGAGGCCAGGTATAAGCTTCATAGTAGGTGTATTAAGTCGATACCTGGAC
Source organism: Chrysops caecutiens (assembly GCA_963971475.1). Classification (NCBI taxonomy): domain Eukaryota; kingdom Metazoa; phylum Arthropoda; class Insecta; order Diptera; family Tabanidae; genus Chrysops; species Chrysops caecutiens. The sequence goes on from OZ020568.1 coordinate 60,961,356, forward strand.
TGTCCACCAAGTACACACTGGGAAGGAGTCAAACGAATCCTAAAATATTTGAAAGGATCAGCAGATCGAGGAATTGCATATGACCTGGGATCCAACCAAGCAGACCTCGCTGTATATTGTGATGCTGATTGGGCGGGCGATCTTGACACCAGACGAAGTACAAGTGGATGGATCGCATTTTTGAATGGAGGTCCTATTGCGTGGAATTCCAAAAGGCAACGAATTGTCACTACGTCAACTACTGAAGCAGAGTTCGTTGCACTATGTGCTACAACAAAGGCGATCATACCAATACGAAGATTGCTGTCAGACTTAGACTACAATCAACGTCATCCTACATCAATAAGGTGTGATAATCAAAGGGCTATCACTTTAGTTCACAACCCTGAATCGTCCAAAAGGACCAAACACGTTGATACTCAATATTTCTTTACTAGTGACATGCAGCAGATAAAAGAAATAAATGTTGAGTATGTGTCAACGAAAGAACAATTGGCGGATCCACTGACTAAGGCTCTACCAAGAGATACATTCAAGTCATTAATTGATAATTATGGAATGATTGACGTGTAAGGGTAAAGCATGCGAGAGGGAGTACTGGGAATGCGCAGCTTCACCCTGTGCTGAGTGCTCACTCTCTCTTCTAATTACTGTAAATAACAATTGAATAAGAGTTAGAATCAAATATCTCTGAATTATATTTTTAGTCTATGTTCATCCTCGAAGAAGTAAATCTTCGCTATAAATTTGAATTGTTTTTCTTTTACTTGAAACAAAAAAACCTTTGTCATATGGAGGAAAATCGGAAGGCTTTTAAACGGTTAATCGGCAAATAGCGGAAGAAGAAGAGATAGAAGGTGGAACGTTGGTGGTTGAGACCGGGAACGTGGTACGAGTTCTGAGGTCAGATGGAAAGGACGGAAAGTGTACTGTGCGTTATAAAAGTGACAATAAATGAGGTTTTTTTTCTGCATTTTCTTCTCAATAAAAAGAGGTTGTTTTATTACAGTTTACCCGCTCTCCCTGAACACACTTAAAGTTTAAGCAATGCACAACTGATAATGGTGTTTTTGTATTCAACAAGAATAGCCTAATTTTGTATATAGCGATATATGTTGACGATTTAATCGTCTTGACAAACTCTGTCATATTAAAACACCAACTTATTCAACAGTTAAGAACAAGGATGGTAGTCAAAGATTTGGGACCACTCAGGTATTTTCTGAATATACAAATTTTGCATGAGGCCAAAGAAAATGTCATACACTTAAATCAAATAACGTACATCAAAAAAGTCTAACAAAAGTTCAAAATGCAGGATTGCCACACTTCAATTATACCGTTGAACGCAAACCAGAAATTGTCTGGGTTGGTAAACAACATGGTATTTATGCAAGAGGGACAAAACCAGATCGTTTTTCCTTATCAGGAATGCATAGGAACAATTCTGTACTTAAGTCAAACTACAAGGCCGGACATATGTTTTGCTGCTTGCGCATTGAGTCGTTACAACAATAATCCATCTCCAGGGCATACAGTAGCTGTGAGTCCTAAGATATCTAAAACACTCACAAGATCTACATTTGACGTTCACAGGAGATTCAGATGTTTGTTTAGTAGGTTTTACAGATTCAGATTGGGCGAATGATTTGGAAGATCAGAAATCCATAGGAGGATATGTATTTTTATTCATGGGTGCGCCAATATCATGGTCATCTAAAAAAACAGAAAACCATAGTACAATCTTCATTCGAAGCAGAGTATATGGCTTTGGCAGAAGCATGCAGGGAAGCAGCCGTGTTAAGTAAACTCATTGCAGAAATAGATCCAGCACTAGTCAAAGGACCTACGAAGATTTTTCCAACTTTCAAATCTACCACGAAACACATAGAGGTCAAATATCACTACATCCGAGAAGTAGTCAAAAATCAACAAGTCATGATTGCAGACATAGATAAAATGGTCCATGTGGCTGACATTATGACAAAGCCATTGTTCAATCCAGATGACTCAAAATTCACCATCGGAATGGGTCTGCGAAACAAGAAGGAACCAATTATTGAATAATAGAACTTTTTGATATTAATGTATTTTTATTTGCAAAATTTGAATTTATTGTACATATATTAATTTGCGCGCATAGTTGTTTTACGATTTTTCATTGTAAAAAATTGAACATGTTCTTATAAAACTTGATGTCTAAAGAGTCCAAATTAAGGAGGAGTGTTAAGTTGGTAATTTAAACTTGGTAACACTAATGTGGTTTTCGACTGGTAATTCCAGATTGATTTAAAAATTGATTAATTTTTTGATTTTTCTATGCCTGTCTCGAACATGGCAACGTCAAACTGCAAAAACTTCTTTGTGTGCGTGAAGTGTCACTTTTACGCGCTATTTGCAGGAAGGGTTATGCAAAAAGTTCATTCCGGTTTCACAGTGCAAAGAGATTAGACGTGCTTACAATCCGCTTACTCGGAGTGGAAATTTTCTCTTCCAAAAAATACTAGGTATAAAATCTGCTTTGTATTCGTTAATAGTTATTAAGGAAAAAAATAATTTTCCAGCCGGTGAAACCTTGGCGATTTCAAACGAATATACTTTTATCAGGGAAGAGCATCAGCAGGATATAGAATGCACTCAGTCTCGTTTGCCCCAACAGACAAACGAGACTGAGTCGATTCTGGAGCAGGAATTTTTGCCTTTAGAGGAGTGCGATCAGAGAATTACAGAAGGTTGTTTCAGCTTAGCTTACTCATACCAGTAAATAAAATTTTGCTTTTTCCAGATGAAGGAAACCGCAAAGCTTTGAAGAAGGGGGTTGAAGAAACCAAGTTCGTCCTGGACTTGGTTGGAAATTTAACATCACAAGTGGGTCCACTAAAAAACTTTCGTATAAAAAAGTACATGTGGACGCACATTGCAAAGCAGGTCTTAGAAAAGTTTGGGATGGAAGTTAATTAACAGGTGGAAACACGGTACAAATGTGTCATGAAACGAACGAAGAAGGCTATTAGCAACAACAACACCCGCGGAGCTTCCAGAGAAATAACAGAATATGACGCGGAAATAGACAGAATTGTAAGGATGGACGATTCTATTTGCCCTGACTTTTTGTGTAGCCCTGGTATATGCAGTGAAAAAGAAGATTTATTTCCGTCCGAAGGTACATCGCGCCCGCCAGTATCACCGACACCGTGTAGTATATCGCCCTTATCGTCCCGCAAGAGAAAATCAGGCACAGAACTGATGTTTGAAAAATTCATGAATTGTAAACAGGAAAGACAAGAAGAAAAAAAAATTGAAAAAAAAGAAAGGAAGAGAACAAAAAAAAATGAAAAACAAAAAAAAGAAAATCAAAAACTTATGAAAGAAAACGCTAAGTATGCTCGACACAATGAGAAAATGGAACTCTTGAAGAGTATTTTAGCCAGTTTTGAAGAATTTAATAGTGTAGGAAATATTCAATTCACGTGGGCTTTGGGTGTACACTATATGCGTCTACACATATGTTCAACGTGTAACCCACCATTGTTGACAGTGTACGTCAATTCTACACATCTCTCTGTTCTGTCACTTATTCGATCTAGAACCTTCAATATGGAGACGTGTGACTTTTGTATATAGAATCTTAAGCGTTTTTTGATATTGTCAATTGGAGTATAAGAATAAAGTTTTAATTATCAAGTTGTTCCAAATAGTTCTTACTAATTCCCAATTAACCACGCTCTGTTACCAACAAATAGTCAAACATAAAATTTTAAATGTATTAATGTAAAAAAGCTGTAAAAATGAACTGAGTTGAATATATGTATATAAATAACTAATATAATTATATTATGTAACTAATATAAGTAGCTGTAAAAAATGAACTGAAATATGAGCTGGATTGAACATATGTATATAAAATCAAAAACCATTTACAACAAGATTTTTATTCAGCAATTTTCAGCTATGCGGTCTCGCTTTATTTGACCTAAATGCCGCATCACAGATGCATTTAATGACTCACTTTGGGAGGTCGCTTTTGAAAAATCTGCCGCTTCACTTTCTTCTTCATTCATGCCAAGCAGTCCTTCGGATCACAAGTCCCCATCTATAATGCACAGGTTGTGCAATACACAACAACATAGGACAAATTTGCTCATTCGCGACACATTGGAGAAGTCTAGACGAGTGAGCTGGCGGAATCTTTGCTTGAGCAACCCGAAGCAATTCTCAATTTTCACCCTCGTCTGACAGTGTTTTCTGTTGAAATTGATTTGGTTTTGGTTTAAATCGCCATAATCTTAATATGGCGTCAACAAATGTTCGCGCAAAGGATACGCAGCATCCCCAAGAATGTGGTACCGATCCCCACAAATTTTGGATATATCCTTTGATATATGGGATAATCATGTATAATCGTGAATCATGAATTTTGCTGGGTGCACCGACAAATGCATCCAGGAACCTCTTATCAGGGCCACAGATGCCTTGCAGGGTTATGGACAACATGGAATGGCGATTCACATATGTTGAGCGGAGCTTATGAACTGGTTTGCGGATAGAAATATAGCATCCGTCGATGCACCCGAGAACGTTTTCCAAACCTGCAATCTGCAAGATCTGTATAAATATAAAATTCCGACATCTGTTTAATGAAAATACTTTGGAAAACTCCATCGAAATGGCCTCTTTTTCTTCAGAAGTCGAAGGCATTTTTATATATTCTTTTGAAAGGTCAAAGATAAAGTCCATGAAATGACCCATAATAAGAAAAACGGTTAATACAGATATATCGAAGAGATTTGCCAGCTCTCTCTAAGAGCTCTTATTTCCAGCAGAATCCAGAGGGAATGTATATTTCTAGAAATTTGCTTCAATATTGTTGTTAAGCGGTTATTACCATAAAAAAGTTAGGCACTGAATTTCCGGGCTTATTGTCTTAGACCCTCCTGAATGGGCGTTGATTTTGTAGAAGCTGGAACTCTCAAATTTTGCAATCAATTTCGCAGCTGTTTGCTGAGAAACTCTAAAATTCTTACAGAACTAAACAAAAATAAGTACAATACTCTATAGGTAGGATCAGTAACAACCTACTTCTTCCTCCGTATACCGGTGAACATCTTCTACAAAGTTGTCCACGCGATTCAATTTAGATGCTTCGCCTTTTCGAAAGGCCGATAAAAAGATAGTTTCATCATCCGAAGATGATGAAGACGATGATGAAGATGAAGATGAAGATGATGATGAGGACGAAGTGTCCAATCCAAGCAATATTGCTTGTAATAAAGCGTTTTTATTGCTATTTGAATTCATTTTAAAACACATTTACAAAACAAAACAGAAAAAAAGTCCGATACTTTAATTAAATTTAGTTTTATTTCAATCAATTCTATATATTTAGCTTATTTAGATTTTAATTAATTCTATATAACTCAACTTATTTAGATTTTAATTAATTCTATATAACTTAACTTATTTAGATTTTAATTACTTCTATATAATTTAACTTTTAATAATTTTGATTAATTTTATTTTAATATTGATATTATAATTAATATTTCCTGTAAAATAAATTCTGATTTGCAAGCACAAAACTGTTTTTGAAAACACACTTTTGACAAATGTCAAATGACAGTTTTGTACATGTATTTGTAAATCTGAAAATAAATCCAGATCTCGAAAAATTGATCTAGATCAAAAAATAAATCAATTTTTCTGCCCAGTCGAACACTATTTTTTGATCTAGATCAAAAAAATTGATTTTTGTGCCCAGTCGAAAACCACATAAGTTATCGCATGGTAGTTATGTGAGTGCACGCACGCAAGTGCCATATAAATATTGTTATGTTACTGCACTCGTCTCTCTGTCAGTCAACCATTAAAGAGCATCTGTTCATTCAATGAATAAGTAATACTATAAGGAAGCGCTATATGCCACATGTACAGTGTACGTGTGAGAAGGCAAAACATAACGGTACCCATGTTCTCCGTCTCTTCATTCTTAATCTACCTCTCTCTTTCTATTCAACTCCCTTGTCAAAATATTCTTCACGGAATATTGTTTTCGATTCATCCAGTTTGTAATTTTCATTAAAAGTGGTAGTTGAACTTGAAAAAACTGTTAATTCTGATATATATATAATAAATAAATTGATTAATCAAGTAATAAGTTGCAGTATATTAGGTGAATTTTCTGTTAAATCTTTTATTTTGCAGAATGAAGTGTTGTGTCGCAAGTTGCGGAAATAAACGGTCAAAACCTGGCCAAGAACTTTCATTTCATAGGTGAGTTTAGTGTCAAAACTTTGGTTAATAGTGCAGGAATTGATTTTATGTAATTTTAAGTTATAATTAGTGAAAATATACTGTAATATGTATAAAAATTGCAAAATTTTACAACTTTAGACGGCCATATTGTTTGTTTACATTTTATGCGATAAGACGCTGCACTTAGCTCAAGGACGCCGTAAAAGAAATCTTTTGTTTTTGCAAGGGGCAACTTTCTACTTTCATAATAATTTTGAAATTTTGTCATTTATATGTTAATCACTATATGGTAACTTATTTATAATTGTAATTGTTTAAAATAATAAATAAATTCACATCATTCATCCTATTTATCGGAAAGGTTTCCCATGGACCAGGTTCTGAGGAAGCAATGGATAGACAATATAAATCGTCCTGATCTTGTGGTGACCAAAAACACTGTAGTGTGCTCAAAACATTTTTTATCAGGCGATATAATACGTTTAGCCATTAGGACAGTTTTAACACCAAATGCTGTACCTGTACTAAATGTTGTAAGTATTTCAGATACATTGCAAATTCAATATTTGAATTAATTTATTCTCATTTATTCACAGAAAAAATATAGTCTTAAACCAACGGAGAAAATTTCAACAGAAGGAAAGGAAAATGTAAGTCGTATAAAAGATTAAATACCAGGTGTATGCATAAGTTCTTTCCGGTTTGACTAACAGATGGCGCCAGCGAAAAGTACGCAGCCTATTGATTTGCCGCTTATGTTATTTTGTTCGTCTGACAATTACCTACAAACAAACAAAATTTGAAGCGGCCTTGAAGTAACGTCTTTGTTTAATCAGTCATTTATCATGTCAAGTTTTGTACCTGAAAAAGAGCATTTGCGGCACGCTTTGCTTTTCCTGTTTCATCAAAAGAAGAAGACTGCTGAAAGCCATCGTTTGCTGAAAGAAACATATGGTGAACGCGCTCAATCAATAAGAACATGTGAGACATGGTTTCGACAATTCAAAAGTGGTGATTTCAATGTGAAAGAGAGTGAGCGCTCTGGTAGACCAAAAAAATGCGAAGACGAGCAATTGCAGGAGTTACTTGATGATGACCCAACTCAAACTCAACGTCAATTAGCGGAAATATTACACGTGTCACAAGAAACCATCAGCAGACGGTTACGAGCGATGGGGAAAATAAACAAACTCGGAAAATGGGTACCACATGATTTGAGTGATCGTCAAATGGAGAATCGGAAAGTCACGTGTGAAATGCTGCTTCAACGCCACGAGAGGAAGTCATTTTTGCACCGAATTGTGACGGGTGACGAAAAATGAATTTTTTTTGAAAATCCGAAACGGAAAAAATCGTGGCTTTCACCTGGCGAAGCCGGCCCATCTGCACCAAGACCAAATCGTTTCAGCAAGAAAACAATGCTCTGCGTCTGGTGGGACCAAAGCGGTATTGTGTATCACGAACTTTTGAAACCTGGCCAAACCGTTAATACACAACGCTACCAGCAACAAATGGTTGATTTGAACCATGCTTTAATTGAAAGACGACCGGAATGGGCCAAAAGGCATGGGAAAATAATATTGCTGCACGACAACGCACCTTCTCATACAGCAAAGCAAGTGAAAGACACAGTAAAATCTTTTGGATGGGAAATTCTTCTGCATCCGCCGTATTCCCCAGACCTGGCACCAAGTGACTATCACCTCTTCGCATCAATGGGGCACGCCCTTGCAGAGCAGCACTTCAGCGATTTCGGCGAAGTTGGAAAATGGCTTGACGAATGGGTTGCCGCAAAAGCCAAACAGTTTTTCTGGGATGGTATTCATAAATTACCAGAACGATGGAGTAAATGTGTAGAGGCCGATGGCAAATATTTTGAATAAAAAATAATTGATTTACCTAGAAAATTACGTATTCCCTTTATCGCAAAAAACCGGCAAAGACTTATGCATACACCTGGTATATGTGAATTTTTAACTTGGTTTCTCTTTGTGTAGGACTGCAATATAGCTAATACTTCTGTTTTCCCAGCTAATAGAAGTGTGGTACAATTAACCGAAAATGTAATTGATGTAAAATATGAAATATATATGAAAGTATTAACTTGGTTTCTTTCTTTCAGGACTCCTACTTGAATAATATTGATTTTCCAGCTGATGAAAGCGGGATACAATTAACCGAAAATGTATTTGATATAAAATATGAAAAATATATGAAAGTATTAACTTGGTTTCTTTCTTTCAGGACTCCTACTTGAATAATATTGATTTTCCAGCTGATGAAAGCGGGATACAATTAACCGAAAATGTATTTGATATAAAATATGAAAAATATATGAAAGTATTAACTTGGTTTCTTTCTTTCAGGACTCCTACTTGAATAATATTGATTTTCCAGCTGATGAAAGCGGGATACAATTAACCGAAAATGTATTTGATATAAAATATGAAAAATATATGAAAGTATTAACTTGGTTTCTTTCTTTCAGGCCTGCCACATAACCAACACATGCCTGCCTAGTGAAAGCGACACATGCCTGCCTGCTGAATTCATCGCAAACGTAATTGATAACGTAAGTATTGAAAGTAAGGTTAACAAAATTGAATAAAATGATAAAAAATAAATGAATTGTAGTTGTAGTTACATGTTTTATGTGTATATGTTGATATGTAAACCTAGTCCTAGATATCCATGATTCCTTCTAATAGTGTGTTTAGGAGTTGAATGAAAGTCTTGTTAAATGTCGATTTGGAGAAACAATTATGTCTCGTGAAATGTCAATTTGGGGAAACCATTCTTTCTTGTAAAATGTCGATTTGAGAAAACAATTTCATTTAGGCATCCACAAACCGTCTGAAACAGCAAATAGTTTCCCTTAAATTCAAGTTGAAAAGGAAAAACCACCTGATCAAGAAATTACAACAACAAGCAAGGCGAAGCCAAAAAAAAGTCAAAAACATGCGGGAACTTTTAATTTCTCTAAAAGAGAAGAACCTTACATGCGAAAGCACGACCGAGCTTTTGGAGAAATTAACAGGACCGAACAAAGAAATTTTAGCAAGACAGATAGCAAAGAGTGAATGTAGATCATCGTCCAAGAGCTTTGAGTTGAAAATTAAAGCTTTTGCTTTAAATTTGAATTTCTTGTCACCCAGGGGCTATGACTATGTCCGCGAGTCATTTTCAAACTGCTTGCCACATCCCAGAACAATACAAAGATGGTATCAAAGAGTTGGATGTGCACCCGGATTTACCGCAGAATCATTTTCTGCTATTAAAAGAGTTGTGGCAAGTTCCCTACAAAAGATCGTGGTAAATCTAACATACGACGAGATGCACATCAGACAACACGTAGATTGGGACGGACAAAAGTCTCACGGCTTCGTTGATGTTGGCGATGGGGCCAATAGTGATATTGTCGCCACCCAAATATTGGTTTTCATGGCGGTCTGCATCAACAAGTCGTGGAAGATTCCCCTGGGTTATTTCCCTATTGCCACAATCAACGCAGAGCAAAAAGTAAATATGATAACCATGTGCATGAGGAGTCTACTAGAATGTGGGGTGGAGGTACTCGGAATTACCTTCGATGGAGCGGCCACCAATTTAACAGCATCAAAACTGTTGGGCTCGGATATTCGAGCTAAGAACTCAAAAGAATTCATAACAATTGATGGAGGTCTCGAGCAATATGTACTCCATCCAGACCCGTGTCACATGGTCAAACTTGTCCGTAATGCCTTGGCAGATCTCAAAGAATTTGTTGATGGGGATGGCAACCCAATTAAATGGCAATTTTTAGTGTCGCTTCAAAAACTGCAAGAGCAGGAGTGTCTTCATTTGGGAAATAAATTACGCAAAGCTCACGTCTTTTTCCATTCACAAAAAATGAAAGTAAAGTTGGCCGTACAAACCTTAAGTAAATCGGTCGCGGATGCTTTGGATTATTGTCGGGACGTTCTCTGTTTAAGAGAATTTTCTGGCAGCGAAGGAACCTCAAAATTCATAAGAATATTGAATGATGCATTTGATATTCTGAATAGTCGAAAAGTGCAAGAGGCAGAATTCACGAAAAAAGCACTCTGTTCCAACAATGCATCCTTTATAATTGAATATTCAAAAGGTATGATCCAATATATTGACAAGTTAAAACTGCCTTCTGGAATAAATCTTGTCAGTTCTAGAAGAAATGTAGGGTTTGTGGGCCTGATATCTTGCTTAAAAAATATTCGGGTGGTCTATGAACGGTTTGTTGGCTCCGGTCTATTGAAATTCCTACCCCTATACAAAATAAATCAAGATGCCATCGAGCTATTTTTTGCATCTATTCGTATGGGGTTAGGACACAACGATAACCCATCTGTGAAGCAGTTCACTGCTATTTATAAAAGGCTAATATTTAGGAGCCAACTAAGGGATGGCGGTCTGGGAAACTGCCTTCCTTTAGAACAAATTAGCATATTAAGTATTGCTCCTGTTAGCCCATTACGAGAAATTAATAGCACTGCTTCACGTTCCCGTATGATCGAGCCAACAGAAGCTGAAGATTTTGAGGGCCTAAACATGAAATTTTTGGCAGACCATAGTTATGCCTCGGACCCATCAATATTAACCGAATGCACACGCCGCGTAGTTGAATATATTGCTGGGTTCGTGGTATTTAAGCTCTGCAAGGAACGCGGTGCAAGGAATCCTTACTCACAATTCCTTGATTGGCTATAAATCCAAAGGATTCCTGAAATACCCATCCGGATGCGTAACAGAAATTTGCACAAAGGCAGAGCAGGCTTTGAAACAAACAAGGCTTCTCTGTGATCAGAATGTTCTACATAAAACCAGCTTTAACAAAATTAGCTTTACCGTGCAATCTTATTTCGTCGGAAAAAATCTTTTTCCGGAGTATAATGAGCATATGAACACAACAGTTCATTACAGTCGTTTAGTGAAACTGATCACAGAGAAATATTTACGGACAAGGTACTTTTTCATTGCCAAAAAATATAGTGAAAAAATTTCCGACCGCCAGAAAAATAAAAAACTAACCCACTTCAAAGGCATGTAAGAAGAAATAAAATATTGATTGTGAATAATGAAGACTCAAAGGGAAACTAGTAAATCAAAACAGCACCGTAATTCTGCCAAAGCCGGTCCCAAGCCCGGTTGTAAAAAGAAGAGGGCGGATAGCTTGAATTTATAAAAATAAATTTTCAGTTTATTGCAATGTACATCATATACCTTTTGTTCGCAATTTTAAAAACAACGCTCTTTAAAATAAAATGATTCCGAAATAAAATAAAGAAGAATGTTTTCAAAATCCGCGCGCAACTTATAAAAATAATGCCCCTTTAAGTAACTCCGCAACTACTTTCCCACACGAAGACAAAAATACCAACACCACAAACGCTCTTATCAGATTTGGCTTCCAGTTCGTTGCCAAATAGCGTTTCCTTATAGTATTACTTATTCATTGTGTTCATTTAACAAGTGTGTTTTATTTAATCCAGAAAAATATAAACCATGAAAGTCCACATGCGAGTTTTTTAATGCGCGATAAGGCACCAGCCACTGTGTTCTTGTCAGAGGAAATGTGTCGTATATCTGTAGAAAATTGACCAATAAAGTCCAGATATCGAAAATGGCGTGGGCTGCAGTCTCTGTTGCGATTACTGAATGAGTAGACGATGCGCTTATGGTCCGTGTGGTGAATGTTCGTCCTTCTACCATATGCCGGAAATATTTGATCGCCTCGTATGTCACCAGTATTTCGCGATCATATGTGCAGGAACTTCTTTTAGGTGCGGCTCAACTTCTTTGAAAAGAATCCAAATGGATCCCATTCTGTATTTGTTTTCTGCTGTAAGACTGCTCTAATGCTGTCACCTGACGCGTCACAGAACACTGCGAGGGGGACGTTGAGTTTGGGATGCGCAAGCAATGCTGCTCGACTTAGACCTTCCTTACAGCTTTCGAAAGAAGCTTCAGCATCTGGATTCCATGGTATAGCTGTTTTTCCTTTCGCCTTTCCTCGTAGAAGTTCATGTAATACTGCTTGCGCAGCGTTTCGTAATCCAAATGGCTTTCAGGAAAATTCATATAGGTCGAAGGATGTGGTTATTGCCGTTTTTTCGATGTCTTCATCTGCTACTGGAATCTGATGAAAGGTTCGAACCAAGTCAATTGTCGGAAATAGCTTTCTTCCATGGCGTAACTGCGTGAAATTCTCTATGTGTAACTGGATATCGGTCTGGTACTTTCCTGGCATTTTTCGGAACCATATGGACGGGGGAAGCCCAGCAGCTTTTTGAAGATCGAAATATGTTAAGATTCGACATGTCTTGAAATTCTTTCTTGGCTTCCTTCAGTTTGTTTGGAGCTAATCTTCGGGGGCATTGAGAAATTGGCGGTCCTGGGGTTGTGTTGATGAAATGGTTTGTAGAATACGGTATTGTGCATCTTTTGGCCTTGTCACCTGGAAATCACACGGTATTGTGCATCTTTTCGCCTTGTCACCAAATCGTTCATGATAATAACAAATTAGCTTATCGTCGCGGTTTTCACGACTCTTCGAACGGTATCTTGATCGGGATCGCGGGTCACGACGTTGTGAACGGACTGGATATCCATTGCTTATCTGCTCCTGCAACTGGATAATTACTGCTGACATTTCTCTTATTTTATTATTCGTTGCCGCTTTCTGCTGGGATATTGTACATGACGTCATTACTGACTCTGCTACATGAGCCTGTGGCTTGCTTCTTGTACGGCGTTTGCTAATTCCGGGAGTTGATCTAGATCAGTTCATCGTTGGGACGCTAGGATGGCTTGGGTGAAGTGTGGCAACCTGGCAAGCCAAAGAGTTCTTATAACTTCATCTAGAACCACTGCACCTGCCAAAGCTTTTAAATGGCGTAAAAATTGAGATGGCGTCTGGTCTCCTGTCTCTTCATGTTCCAGAAGTCGTCGTGTCTTTTGGTCTTGAGATGCACTCAAGCGTCGAACTAGCTCCGTCTTGATTCTTCCATATTTTCCCGTTGCTGGTGGCCTCTGCAATATGTCGCGGATTTCTTTCCAAATCTTTTTGTCCAAAGTACTAACAACGTTATCGTACTTGGTCTGTTCTGAAGTTATCCCTCCTATGGAAAATTGGCTTTCGACGCGGATGAACCACATCTCGGGATCTTCTTCCGCAAACGCCGGCAATTTTATTGCCACGCGGTACATTTTGCGATCCGTGATGTTGTCCCACGGAGTTGTCAGTTGTCAAAGTGTGGAAATTCTTCGGTATTTCCCATGTTTCAAAAATTTGCTTTACGGTGTATGATACAAAGGTAGAAATCACTACAATAACAATTAACAAGATTTTATAAAAACAGTCTTAACTCAATTCAGAACAAAACTTGATTGATTTTAGTTACAATTTTACTTCTAAAATAAACTATAAAAGCCAGCCTAGTATATATCAAAAATGATTTTTAGCCTACTATATTTTTATATTTTAAAGTAATTGTAGACTTGAGCGGTGTATGAGTAGTGTATAGAGTAGCGAATGTGATATAATCCAGTAACGATAAGGTCTGAACGTTCAAAGACTGAATGATACCCATTCGACATTTTAATATGTGATACCTAGAATTTGATTTATCAATGTCAATTGAACACTGTAACTCACCAACCATAAACGCAGGTTTGAGTCTGTCTACGGATATTGTTGGTTTTCGTTTAATATTAACCAATATTAACAAATGTTTTCGGTGAGCGTTGAATTACCTCAAAAGGACATCATAAGGCAACTGTAACGAAGTCTTGATTGACGAACAAAAACATTGGCACAAGCTTCGAGATCTTTAAAAATAAAAAGTTTTCTTTTGAATGTCTCTTAACAGTTGAAGGTTGCAGTTTTTGGTATACACTTCGAAGTTCTCTAATGAAAGATTATGGATCATCATTAGGTTCAAAACATGGTGTGAGAAATTCTCCAGGAAGTCTGATTTGTTCACCATAGACCACCTCAGCCGATGTTGTTTGAAGATCTTCCTTCCAAGCCACTCTGATTTCAAGAAGGACTGATGAAGAACTATTTGTCCATCGGTTAGTTGAATGGCACGAATGGCCTCTTTTAATTGGGGACGGAAGCAATCAATCAATCCGTTGGATTGCGAATGATATGGAAAAGTATTTAAATGTCTTGAACCTTGGATCACTTAGTTGCCTAGGAAAGCGACAGCTATTCCTCGTTTCGTGACTGAAATTGAAAGGCTGTGCAATAATAAATTTTTATAAACTATATAAAATTATTAAATATTAAAACCGATTTAAACAAGGATGGTGCAAAAACATATAAATGTCATCCTAAACAGAGAGTTACAACTGTAATTTGTTTAATTTGTGATAAAACTTATCATATAAGTGATTTTAAAGCGCTAAGGAATCCAATATTAAGGCCCGCTTTAGTGATTTGCTGTGAACATCCAGACTAGGGATGTAGCGGATGGAGATTTTTCAATATCCGCGAATACGGATGCGGATGAAGATGTTTTAATGCTCACATCCGCAGATGCATCCGCAAATCTATTAATTTTTTTCAAGAAACTTCTTATGGATACCAAAAATTCACAAATAAGACAAGAAACAGATAGTAACAGATATTTTTTTTAATTAATAAAATATTTAATATTTAAAGTTTGAAATTGGTGCATTATATTTAATGAACAGTAATACTGCCCCCTTTTCAGGTTCGAGCCTGTTTCGCAAAGGTTCATAAATTAAACCTACGCTACTAAAAAGCTGTTCACTAGGAACTCTACCTGGTGGTGGCGACAAAAATCTACGAGCTGCTTTTGACAAAAGTTTGAGCTCTTCTTGATGAACGCTCCACTATGGTTTTCTGACCATGCTAGACGTCCCTGGTTGTTCCGTATCTATTTCCGAGAAATCCGTCATTTTCATTCTTTTAGCACTTTGAGAACTAAAAGAGCTTGAAATATTATCCTCAGAGTTACTCATCTTCATAATATCTTCTTTGTTATTTTCCTCGTCCACTGGAGTAAGAAATTTGTGTCTATAGCGGGGGTCTAAGTAGGTGGCGAAGGCATATAAATTATTATCTTCCAACAAAGTAGAAAACTTTGTTGAAAGTTCAGTTTTCAGGGTATTGACGGCTCTTCGAATTTGTTCCAAATTGTGTGATCTTGATAGATAGTCATCAAGCTTTTTCCCAAGTGTTTGAATTATAGGAATTACAGATGAAATAAGGGCATGAGAGTTGCTTAGTTACCGTGTGGCTTCCTCGAAAGGTATTAATAATTCAGTACAACATTCTTCTAGCGAGATATGGTCAATCCCATTGTCATTTACATACAGACTTAAGGCATCCTTTAGCTTTAAAAAGCGCTCAAACATATAAAATGTACTTTTCCATCGCGTTATACAATCTTGAAGCACTTTGAGGTGCGGTTGACACAGTCTGCCCTGAATTTTTTTCAGTTGTTTCTGAGCAATAGTGGAATGGTTAAAATGTGTTGTAACTTTTTTGCATTTTTGCTTTACAAGTTTTATGTTGTCTTGCGATTCTAAACAACTGCAAACAGCTAGTTAGATCTTGTGGACTGTACAATACACGTCATTTAATGCTGCCAATCGCATAGCTCTTTTTATATTGGAGCCTTCGTCTCGAGTTAAACAATGTACTTGTTCTTTTTTAATGTTCCATTCACCAAGCATGTTATCGAATTTTCCGGCAATTATGTCACCGGTGTGACGGTCTTCGAATGTCTCGCATTTTAATACTATTGGTGATCTTTTAAATTTTTCAGTTATTCCATGACATGTCAGGCTAAGCAAAGAGGCACTTGAGCTTGTATCCGACCAAATATCAGAAGTAAACGACATAAATTCAAATTTTTGAATTAATTCTCGAACTTTTTCAGCAACTTTGCCATACAGTTCATTGCACACATAACACTGGTTAACAAAATTGAAATTTTTTTTTGTCACATGAATACTTATATCAAATTTTGAATATATGAGGGCCACCAAACAATAATATATAAATGAGAAAAAATTAACACATCAGGTTTTCTTGTGACATGAAGACATTTATTTTGGTAATAAATTACAAAAATCAGCTACCCTTGGAGAAACATTACTTAAGGTGCAATAAATACTTATGATTTTCGTAAATATTTGGCTTTTGGTACGTCCCTACTAAGTCTCCAACAATAATCTGCTAACATTCCTGGACCCCATTTCCCTTGATAGCGTTTCTCCATCAAAGAAATATCCTGATGGAACCTCTCACCTTGTTCGTCACTCACAGCACCCAAATTTACCGGAAAGAAATCCAAATGAGAGTCCAGCATATGTAGTTTTAAGGACATATTACATCCCAAAGCTTTATATGACATTAAAAGTTCATTGTCTTTGTAATTTTCCGCTTTATGGTTTCCTAGAAAATTTTGAACAATGTTCACAAAATATTGCCAGGCGAGTTTTTCTTGATCATTCAGTTTTTCTTCAACACCATTATCCTTTATCAGTTACCGTATTTGTAGACCTACAAATATTCCCTCTGTTACACTTATTGAAAAAGTGTAGCATTGGTGCCCTATAGAGCAGTATGTGGCTGTCACAAAAAAACTGGACGTGATTGAAACAAAATTATTATATATTGTTAATGAGGGTACACCAACATGAACAAAAAACATCACAAAGTTCGTGTGACAAAAACAGTGTTTACCAGTGTAATCGGTGAAAAAATTGCGGCCCCTAAAGTTATATCTTGGCGCTAACTCTTGTATTAATCTACGGAAACCAAGCCCCTCCACAAAGTTAAATGGTAAATTTTGAATGGTAATCATTTCTCCAGTCAGTTTGTCAATTTTTATTAAATTAGAATTGCTAGTGTCCCACTTCCTTTCCCTTAGAACTACTTCCTCTAAAGAGAGCTGTTTCTTTGCTTCTTATAGGGGAGTGATGATTTTATCTAAAAAAAAAGTACACACATGAATTTATTGGGAAAACTCACAAAAACAAACTGAAAAAACATGTATTTAAGAAATATCATCAAAACTAGTTCAGAATGACCAGCGATATCGCGTAATAGCTATGGTTAGCCATATATAAAGCGTAATTTTTTGAAATTGGGGTATACCGTTCCTATTTCGCGCATGATAGAGCATGAAACCGCACTGCAACTGGGCATGGTAAAAAAATATTTGCATTGGTTTTATCGATATATAGGTCGAAAATAAGATATTAAATGCGACCATCTCGAAATGGTTTTCGAACCCCTATGGCTTGCAAAAAACATTATGCCAAATTAATTTAGTTTCACTTTATGTATGGCTTGACTTAATTTTGTATAGGTGGAGCTACCCATAGAAATTAAATGTACCACAAGAAATGCACTATGTACGATTAATTAACATTTATCATAATAAAACTTACTTGCGTCATCTTTTACTTTCTGCAATTGTTTTGCTTTATTTAAGTTTTCAACCAAACTGAACTCTTCTGGGTGCATCGATTTAAGATGATTTTTTAAAGACCTAGTGGTACGGCCCTTGCGAGAGTAGGTCTTATGGCATATTTTACAATGAGCCTTATCCTGATCACGTTCATCTGCTTTAAAATATTTGCAAATCTCACTTCGTGGGGGCATTATAAATAATTTTTCGAGTAAACTATTAACTAAAGAAAATTAAAAAACGGAAATTATTATTTAATATTACGGGCCAAAATTGAAACAAACTCTTTTTTGTAATATGCTAATAACCGCACTCTAAGAAGTTTAAAACTAAACTGAATATTGAAAATTACTTCCAAATTACAAATTAAAGGAAAGGAAGGGAAAAGGATCCACGATCCTTCGAATTGTTTACGTGCTCGGTATCGCAATTTTTCGATTCGGATATGTGCCACATCCCACAATTTTAGCAAGTGCAACGAAGATGAAATACGCAGTACGTGCGTTGGCAAATCAAAGGGAAAGTGCCGACGTGAAAAATATACATATCAAAAGGATACATTTAAACAAAGGACAAATTCGTCCAACGCAGCAGAGAATACCTGACATAACCAAACAACTAAAACAACACAGCTGGGCCTAAAACAACCTAAACTACATAAAAAATGAATAAAATATTTTACTCACCTAACAAGATTCGTTCATACAGTAATAATGTGGGAATCGGAAGAGGAATTTCTCGGTTTTCCCGCCGCGGAAATAGATGTCGCGCGAACGAGCTCAGCGCCATCAGAGTTTCGTGAAGAAGAAGCCATTACGAGTGAAACCGAGCTGCGAGATACATAGAGAGAGTTTCGTGAAGAAGAAGTCAGTGCGAGTTAAACCGAGCCGCGAGATACATCTTTTCAGTTATTCAGAGTTGCTGTGTAAAATTGCTTTATTATTTCAATAATAAATTCCTTTGTGTATTTATTAAATCACGAGTTTGTTTATTTCTCATTCCGTTTCCCATAATAATGTCACCTAAACACATTGTTATTGATTTGCATGCACATAAAAAGCACTCAATTTCGTTTTGTCGCGACGGGATTGCCGACATCTGCATTGTAAATCCGCATCGATTATTGCGGATGCGAATATGGATGCTGATGTCGAAATCTATGCGGAAGCTCAGACTTTGCGGATACGGATGCGAATTTTCGCAACATCCCTATTTGGTATTATAGTCCGTTGTAGCACTCCCGATAGTTAAGGGTACAGGTGGACCTCGGTACTGTTGTGCGTCTTTCCCCTCAGTGCGTAGAGATTTAAGCATTGGAGCGGGTATCTTGTGCGTCCATTTCCCTTGATACCATTGCACGCTCAATGTTGATAATTTTATAGTAAGATGTACTGATCGCTCCTGTCGCGTGTCTTTTCCCTTCAGGGCGATGTGATAGCTAGTAGGAGCCAGCTGATGGGTCAAGAACCAATGGACAAGTATTGTTCTTATGTATTTGATGTACTTGTTCGCTCACGAGTTGTTTTTATCTTTTCAGATGTGTCGTCGCTGTGAACAACAAGGCCCAGAAACGCCTCAAATAAACGTTAAGACATTGCCGTGCAATATTATTATATATACAATAAAATTTTAAGGTCTTACACAGGTAATGAAAGAGCAGACGCTGAAGCCAAAGAAGAGGTAGTGTTAGACAACATTGCCATATATAAGAATACGTACTATGAACTTTTTGGTAGCCTTAAAAAGAATGTAATTAACTCCATCAAGCTCATGCTGACTGATCAAAGTTCCGTAAAAGGAATAAACTATTTAATAGCGGGAAAAGCCTGTATTTTTGCGCTAAACTTGTATGGCAAGCACAATATTTTGGTGAATGATACATCTATGTTGAGTTTCTGCGATATCTTCGAAGTCTATAAAGCCTTATTTAATTTTGCTAAAGAAAACAATATATATATTTAACGACAATATCTTTCGCAATTTATCTAACTTGGTCGTTTCCGGTTCCGCCTTCTCCAAGAGACATAAGACATCCAAGGAAAGTAGACAGCAAGATTATCGATCTCAATGTGTTGTTATAAGAATTAAGTGCTTTTGTGTTTGCTTTGTGGGCCATATTAACTCTAACACTTCACCGCTTGACTGATTTTGCAACATTGCTCATGGATGAACAAATTTGAAATATTATTTTTTGGTGTCCTACTTGTACTCGATGAATTGACGTAGCCACTGGCTGAAGCTGAATGTGTGTATTGACCTTAGATTATAGAGAACAGGATATGACATCTTATCGAAAACTCGTATACATATAGGGGCACAGCAGCGACATGGGCGTGCTTGCGAGTTAATGGTGAACTGAGACCATATGTTTAGCCGTAAACCGAGCCGAGACACAAATTCGTTTCATGACGTCATCAAATTAAAATTATAACTTACAGGCATTTCAACTAGATTTTTATCTGTGATAGATGTAATAAATTCTGAAATGGTTACCTGCATATTTTTTTTGAATTCCTTTTGATTTTAATTCAGAAAAACGAAAATAAATTTGCTTGCAAAGCAAAACCACCCACCTTTTTAACTTAGGTCACATCCATTTTTCATTTTGGTGTTCGAAAATTGCACTAAACCCTTTGGTTTATCAAATAAAAATCTGTAGTGGGGGTAGTGTTTCTAAACAAAGTAAATAAGAACTGTCAAAACGAAGCGAAATTTATTAAATTTTACAGTGTTTAAGTAATTAATAATTTGTTCGAAATAAAATTAAATTAAGTTCAGTGCAGTAATGGTCAAAATATTAGGAAGTGACAGTGTTATATTCACGAAATATATTCATAATAAAAATGTAAACATAAAGTGGTTTGCAAAGAAATGGTTTAATTATTATTTTCAACAAGGACGAAAGCTATTCATTTTTTAAGAAATTGAAATTCAATGTTTTCTTTAATTATTGTTATTGTTTTCGATGTGAAAAACATTGTGTTAGTAATTAAATTTTAAGTTTGAATATAAGCAACTTGGTAAATGACGCATCGGTTGTGAAATTCGTGTCAAATATGTCCAGTGGAGTAGTAGCAAAAACCATTCGTAGAATTTTATGCTGAAATTTTTCAATAGTTTATTTTATAATTAAGAACGTGTAACATAGGTAACAATTATTAATAAATGTTTCTAAAAAAATAGATTTGTGTTTATCAATTATTTGTGTCCAATTCTACTTGTTTCATGGTCGTGTTCAAAAATTTTCCGACGTCAATGTATTTCGTTCAAGTGTGGTTGTAAATTTTCGTAGGCTGTGTTAAAATTGCACGCTCATCTGTCATCGTGTCATATCGTGTTCTCTATAATCTAAGGTATTGACGCATGCATTGACGTCTGTCATCCACTTATTGTCGGAGGTTCCCACAAGTCGTTGGTATTGGTACGAGGCGGGACAATAGAGTATATGTTTCCGCCATTTTTGGAAAAAAAAAAAAAAAAAAAATAGAGAAAAAACAAAATATTTCGCCTGAAGTAGGAAAGATGGTTGCAAAGAATAGATGCCAAATATCTGGGAGAAAATATTAATTTTATCTTTTTTTTATAAGTTTCAAAATAAACCTAGTTTACTATAAACATTTAAAATTTTTATTTTTTGTGACCTACATAAACTTTTAAATTCTTTATTTGTCGCGCGTTAGGATTTGAGTTTGACATGCTTGGTCTAGAGCAGCGGTCGGGGAACCGGGGTAAATTTCCCCAAATGGGGTAACAATGAAACTAGAAGGGGTTATAAGGACATTTTGTAAATTTTCCATTCGTAAAATTGTTAAAAGTTAAGGATATATAAAATTATGTTCACGCAACAATATAACTTTTTATCGCGTCGACCAAATGGCCCGTCGACGCGATAGGAAGCCCATGGTTGTCTTCACGCGATAACAAATTCAAGGCTGCGAAAAGTTTGCATCGGCTGCGAAAGGTTGTCCGAATTCATCACCGGGTTAAGAAGATGACAGCTAATTAAAAATAAGAAACGAGCATATAAAGAAGAATTCCTCAATTTCGGTTTTACACAAATGGGAGATACTGAGGTAATGAAACCACAGTGTGATCCATGTTTGAAAGTGCTGACTATCGAACCTTTCAAAAAAAAGTTAATTTAAAAAACATTTGGATAATTTCCATTCACATCTTTACCAAACCACGGCAATATATTGTAAATTTGGAAAAATCTGTCAAAAGGCAATAATTGAAGAGCAGTTTCCTAGGTACCTTCGATCAACGTTCAACATCAAAGGCTAGCCCTGAACTGGCCTGGTTGATTGCCCGAAAAACCGTATACTATTGGTGAGGATTAGATCAAACCAGCTGCTGTCAGATGGAGGCCCTTGCCTGCAAGAATTGTAAAAGAAAGAATTTCTATTTTGGCAGTGAATGAATGTGAATGTTATGGAACAAGTTATTTTCTCTCTAAAACAGACGAAATATTTTGCTAATGATTATTACTTTTCATGACATCTAGGATACAGTTATCAAACATCTTACTAAACTCAGAGGTCGGTGCTTTAATTACTTTCCCGATTTAAACCTGGATATTGTCAGTTGGATTATTCATCCTTTTAGGTGTGAAGCATCTAATACACCAGTGAAGCCTCAAGACTTGGCCGAGGCACTCCGTGAACTCCGATGTAATGAAGCTTGCATACAAATTGAGAACAAAAGAGATCTGTCGGCCTTTTGGATGTCAGAAGCTGCAAAAGCTTTCCAAATTGCACATGAGGAGGCCATAAAAAAGATGCTGTCATTTGCAACGGCATACCTTTGCGAACAAGTATTTTGAACTTTATTAAACAGACTGTATTCAAATTGCGCTCACGTCAAAAAGTCCTTATTTTGAAGTAATTTGTAAACTAAAACATAAAAGCGTTTCAATTATCTTCATGTTTACACTTTTTATTCACTTATAGATAGTTTTAGATTAATAATAAGAAATATACATTTACCTATCTTTGTTTTTCTTTTCAGAATGTAGGGGTAATACCGACCTACGCAAAAATATTTTGGAGTAATGGCTAAAAAAGTTCCCCGACCGCTGGTCTAGAGGCTATAATGAACAACTATAGAAACTTTAGCGAAGTTTTACA
The DNA here is from genome assembly GCA_963971475.1 of Chrysops caecutiens. Lineage (NCBI taxonomy): Eukaryota > Metazoa > Arthropoda > Insecta > Diptera > Tabanidae > Chrysops > Chrysops caecutiens. The sequence continues at coordinate 60,984,199 of OZ020568.1, forward strand.
GTAACTTAATCATTATGCTTTCTGGTGTGTTGGGTTTAACTTGGCTTCCTTTTTTCATTACACGATAAATTTTTAAACACATAATCGTTTATAAAGAAGCGGCTCACTAATCTATGGTAGGTCAGAACAGCTGGAAGTTCAGTTCAGAAATTCCAGATATACCGGACGTCTTAATATCAGAAAGGAGAAAAACAGCGTAGAATCCGGTCTTAAGCGGACCACTTTGTTTGACATCACTATTCTTGTTTTATGCGGCAAGTGGAAAGGATCATTCGTGTTACGACACACAAGTGGTTAGCACCTCGGAAAGCGAGCTGAGGCGACCTTTCCCGACTAGCCGATAAGTCGGTTTTAAGAAAGCCGATTAGTCGCCGACTAGTCGGCCAAGCCTTTCACATGGTTTTGTGTGAATGTTACAGGGTTGCGATCGTACGAATGGCAAGGATTCGCGCGCATGACACAATCCCTGCAAAAGAAAGACTAGGCATTTAAGACATTTAATCGAAAATTAATGGAACTGATAAGGATGTCGCGGAAGAAAAATAAAATTCGTGTTGGGATCAATCGTCAGTCGCATTGGATCCCTCCAGCTGTTAAGAATAAGTCTAAAAGGGCGCTAGTTGGACGAAACTGCAAGTTAAATAGAAAAACTTATTAATTTAATTTTATCAAGGGAATGTTTTTATTTAAATTTAATCATGTCAAAAAGAAAGTCCCGTGTATGGATTTTTTTTGATCAATTGGACAATGATTCCCGAAAAGTCAAGTGTAATCAGTGCCAAATGATAATATCATCAAAAAATAAATGGGCATCAAAAAATAAATAAATATAACAAAGGAACCACGTGCATTAAGTGTATGCAAAGGCTCACTTTCAGTCAGTATTATTGAGTTATGATCTTTATTGTTTTTCCTCATTATAAGGGTCAATTTTGTGTGAAGAAGAAAGAAAGTATAATTAGCTAACTAGGTGGAAATCGTCACTGGCGCCATCTTGAATTTTACGACTTTAAAGTAACGCTGCTTGTTGCCATGTGATTTCTCTTGTTCAAACTGAATTTTATATGGAATTTTACATTACCTAGTTCTTAGTTAGCCTTTAAGTGAAAAGAAAAAAAAAATAAATAAAATATAAATATATTAAAGAATTTGAAGACTTATCAACGGCGAGGTTAAGAAGATTCTCTGTGGTTGAATCCCTGTTGTTTTACTCGAAGCTCTGGATTCACGCATAATGGCGACGGAGGTGGACAATTTGCCCAAAGATCCGAGGCTCGATAACAAGTACGAGCAGGGGCACGTGGCTCCATTTTTGATATTTTTTGAATCAATGGAAAAAGGGGAAAACTCCAACAAAAATTTTTTCTCATTTGCTATATCCCTATATAGGAACCTTGATCACATCGCTTGTAAACCGACGTCGCTCAAAAAAGCAGGATACAATAAGTTCAAAATGAACTTCTACAACCGGTCAGATGCTAACGAAATGGTGGAGGCATTTACCTTCCTTTAAAATCTTCAAAACTTTTATATTAAAAAAGGTTTTCGACAAAGACATCTCGTGTGACGAGGTGAAGGACGGACTTAAGTCTCGTCCGAGGTGGGGGAAGCACCTTCCTGAAATAATTTCAGTAGAAAGAATAAAGAGAACGTACGATGAGAAAGGTAACTCGAAAGTTGTCACTCAGCTGGAGTAAGGTAAGGAGGTTCCAGTCTTGGAAAATGCTCCTGCATTCAAAATTAAATTGAAAACAACACAAGTTCCCGACAAAGTGGCGCTGTGGAAAATCTCTCTGGATCTCGTTCCATACATCGAAAAACCTAAAAGGTGCGCGAAGTGCCAAAGGTTTGGTCACTTTGCTAAATGGTGCAAGGCCAAAGAGTCAGATAAAACATGTGCAAAGTGCGGAGAAGCAGGACATTCTGCACCCTCTTGTGCGTCAAACGTTAGCAACTGCATAAATTGCAGAAGAAATAAAATGAAAAATCACGACCACCTTCAGACGCGAGTTGGCCGGTCTTCGTTACACACAATGAGATCAAAAAAACGACGGCGTTACATAACGTGAACACAAAAGAAGCCATGGAATTACTAATCAAAAATAACGGACTGACTCCGCCGGTAACGATAAAAACGTATGCCGAAGTGATCAAAATTAACTTTTCCGAACTTGTTAATAAGTGCGTAACTTCCTCCAGTAATAAGAGGAAAAGTAATGAGACTCCAAAAGAGCCAACAATCCCACACCAGAAGACCGTCGGTGAGGCGTTAAAAACGAAACAGCAGCCCAACAGAGCCTCCGATGAAGGATCAGTAGCTAACCCTGCCACCGTGTTGGTCTGAAAGCTTCGTGGTCTTTATTCCAAAAGTAATGAACAATGAAGTTGTTTGAAAAAATAATTCAAAAAAGAATTGAAACCTTTGCTGAGATTTACCAGAAAATTCCGAAAGAGAAGTTCGGTTTCAGAAAAACGAAAAGTTGTTCAGATACTACTTCCATTTTGACTCCGCACATTTTGTCAAACTATATCAAAAAGAACTTAACAGGAGTGGTCTTCCTAGACACAATCGGAGCATGTGACAATGTGGACCCATTTCTATTAGCCAAAGAGCTAAAACGCAGCATAATATAAGATCATTAAAAGCATTTACAATTTAATCAAAATAAGAAACATCAAAGCATATAATGATGGTGAATTTCTGGGGGAGCGTTTTGCAACGAACGGAATCCCTCAGGGTTCAGTCCCAAGCCCGATACTATTCAACTTGTACGTGTCAAAAATCAAGTCTTGTCTTCCCAACGATGTCAAGATATTACTCTACGCAGATGACATCGCCAATTTTTCCTCCAACAGACTGGCCGTTAATATGCAGATCCCTAAACACTGCCCTCGACAACATTGACTCTTTCTTGAAGGCTAGAAACCTCAAGATATCATTAGCAAAAACCAAACACATGATATTCAATCAAAAATCAACCTCACAAATAGATACCTCATTAAAAAACTTCAAGCAAATGAAGCAACCTATATCTATATAAGTAGTTAATATTAGGTTAGTTTAAACAAAGGAACAATTAAAATCAATCCCGATCGCGCTACGCATATGCTCTCCACTTGGGTGACGTAACGCGGATCGAAAGAGGACAGAGGCTGATTTGTTCACGGTAGTAGTTAAGACTGATCTGTCACGGTCGTTTGCAAAAAACAAAAAAAAATCAAAAAGTTAACGCAGAATAGCCACGGGAACTGGGGTCCCAGGTCACAGTAACTAGGAGCAATCTGCTCAGCTGATCCAACAAGGAAAGAATTGGGAAACAAATAATCAGGCGCAGTGTACCATCCCAGCTAAAGCGGCTGGATCGCCAGACCACTGTTATAGGAGGACCGTTAAAGGAACTTCCTAACCATTCCTGGAAAAAAAAAAAAGTGGAAAGGATATAGGTTGCTTCATTTGCTTGAAGTTTTGGGCTAACTTTCCTGCTATTGTGCAAGTATTTGATAGAGTTAAAGTGACTCATATATGCTGTATTTTGAAGGTAGAGGTTGTCTCTATATATATTTTCGTGATCTGCTCTTTGGGTAAGTTCCGATAAAGCCAGAAATTTGCATGAGAAGGCTGTGACAGCACCATCTACGCCATATCGGGAAAAAAACTAACTGTATTTTCAATATCACTGAAATTGGTCCAAAAGTTTCTACTGAAAATCCTCATTACAAAACTACTCATTGTTACTTTTGTGGTACTCACAAGAACCCGTTGTTCAAGGTGGAATTTCCAATAGGTTATTAATGTTCCCTATTTTGTCTTCGGGATCCCAGGAATTTTGCCGCGTATGACTGAAAGCAAGCATTTTCACTATATAATATATGAAAAATTTAACATTGTTAAAGGCACACATGTTCATTAAAACTACTTACAAGAACATTCCACGTTGATATTGTAATATCTCATTTGAAATAAGAGATTATCACTCGGTTTTTGAAACCCATGAAAGTAACCGCGTTTCACATTATCTTTACTACTATTATAAGATGTTTAAATGCATTCACAAATTATTTCACCAACAATAACTTTGAAAACAAAACCAAACCACTATTCGCCGGTACGAAACTGTTGCATTCCCGTAAAACATCAACTGTTCACGCCATCGAACGAACAATTATAAAGAAGCGCAACGCGAGCTCAAACCCAAAGCTGATAAAGCACTAGACTAAAATCAACAGGAACGGAGAAGCAGGAGAAAAACTCAAATAACATATATGCGGAAATTTCGGCCACTACTACCCTCGTCTGATATAAAATCTGGTACTCTGGATTGGATGTGGGGAAGAGGTCACCAAGATTTTGGTTTTCGACAAAGACATCTCGTGTGACGAGGTGAAGGACGGACTTAGGTCTGGTCCAGTTGGAGGAAGCCCCTTCCTGAAATAATTTCAGTAGAAAGAATAAAGAGAACGTACGATGAGAAAGTCAACTCGAAAGTTGTCACTCAGCTGGAGTAAGGTAAGGAGGTTCCAGTCTTGGAAAATGCTCCTGCATTCAAAATTAAATTGAAAACAACACAAGTTCCCGACAAAGTGGCGCTGTGGAAAATCTCTCTGGATCTCGTTCCATACATCGAAAAACCTAAAAGGTGCGCGAAGTGCCAAAGGTTTGGTCACTTTGCTAAATGGTGCAAGGCCAAAGAATCAGATAAAACATGTGCAAAGTGCGGAGAAGCAGGACATTCTGTACCCTCTTGTGCGTCAAACGTTAGCAACTGCATAAATTGAAGAAGAAATAAAATGAAAAATCACGACCACCTTCAGACGCGAGTTGTTCGGTCTTCGTTATACACAATGAGATCAAAAAAACGACGGCGTTACATAACGTGGACACAAAAGAAGCCATGGAATTACTAAGCAAAAATAACGGACTGACTCCGCCGGTAACGATAAAAATGTATGCCGAAGTGATCAAAATTAACTTTTCCGAACTTGTTTATAAGTTCGTAACTTCCTCCAGTAATAAGAGGAAAAAAAATGAGACTCCAAAAGAGCCTACAATCCCACACCAGAAGACCGTCGGGGAGGCGTTAAAAACGAAACAGCAGCCCAACAGAGACTCCGATGAACGATCAGTAGCTAACGCTGCCACCTTCTTGGTCTGACAGCTTCGTGGTCTTTATTCCAAAAGTAATGAACAATGAAGTCAGGCCCATTGCTTTACTAAACACATTATTGAAGTTGTTTGAAAAAATAATTCAAAAAAGAATTGAAACCTTCGCTGAGATTTATCAGAAAATTCCGAAAGAGCAGTTCGGTTTCAGAAAATCGAAAAGTTGTTCAGATACTACTTCCATTTTGACTCCGCACATTTTCTCAAACTTCATTAAATCATCATTAAAAGCATTTACAATTCAATCAAAATAAGAAACATCAAAGCATATAATGATGGTGAATTTCTGGGGGAGCGTTTTGCAACGAACGGCATCCCTCAGGGTTCAGTCCTAAGCCCGATACTATTCAACTTGTACGTGTCAAAAATCAAGTCTTGTCTACCCAACGATGTCAAGATATTACTCTACGCAGATGACATCGCCAATTTTTCCTCCAACAGACTGGCCGTTAATATGCAGATCCCTAAACACTGCCCTCGACAACATTGACTCTTTCTTGAAGGCTAGAAACCTCAAGATATCATTAGCTAAAACCAAATACATGATATTCAATAAATCAAAAATCAACCCCACAAATAGATACCCCTCATTAAAAATCAAAATCAGAAACGACGTCATTGACCAAGTCAGCCACTTCAAATATTTGGGGTACTGGTTCAAGTCAAACCTCAAATGGGATCTGCACGTCAATAACATAGCAAAGGATGCTAGAAAAGCCTTGAATCTGCTAAAAGTCTTTGCGGGACTAATCTGGGGGATAAACCCGAACATTATGCGTGATTATGCTGCGATTCCAGGGAGGAGACCCTCTTTCAGATCAAAAACCAGTATTGTTTGGCTTGAAAAGAGGAATAAACATCAAGTTTCTTAGGATCCCCAGACACATGGGAATAGACGAAAAAGAACAAGCCGATAAATTAGCCGGGCAGTCGAGAGACTTGGAACATATTGGTATCTCCAAATACTCTCACGGCAATCTAGACGGTTACTTGAGAAAGGAATTGATCCTCAACTCGGTCGAATGACTAAAGAAATGGTCGGACATCAAGGGTAAGACGTATTTTGAACTCAAGACCACATTATTTGACACCCCGTGGTTTTTAAAAGCTAATCTGGAAACACATCTCGTTTGCTTTATCAACAGAATCAGATCAGGACACAAGATGCCGGCAACACTTATACCAAAAAAAAAAATAATCAACGACCCATGGTGCGACTGTGGAGAGGAACAGGACTTAGACCATGCGTTCTTAAGTTGTGGACTTAACGAGGAGAAAACCCACAGGCTGGTGGAGGACATTTACAGGCAACACAATATCATTGCGAACAATATCAGAAAAATAAGCTTTTGCGGTAAAACAAAATTATATTTAATGCTTCTCAACTTCGCTCTTGATTCCGAAATCAAAATATAAAACTCAGTTATAGCTTTTACCATTAAAGGATGGAAAAACAATAAATCTAAAAAGTAGTTAACATTAGGTTAGTTTAAACAAAGCAACAATTAAAATCAATCCCGATCGCGCTACGCATATGCTCTCCACTTGGGTGACGTAAGGCGGATCGAAAGAGGACAGAGGCTGATCTGTTCACGGTAGTAGTTAAGACTGATCTGTCACGGTCGTTTGCAAAAAACAAAAACAAATCAAAAAGTTAACGCAGAATAGCCACGGGAACTGGGGTCCCAGGTGACAGTAACTAGGAGCAATCTGCTCAGCTGATCCAACAAGGAAAGAATTGGGAAACAAATAATCAGGCGCAGTGTACCATCCCAGCTAAAGCGGCTGGATCGCCAGACCACTGGTATAGGAGGACCGTTAAAGGAACTTCCTAACCATTCCTGGAAAAAAAAAAGTGGAAAGGATATAGGTTGCTTCATTTGCTTGAAGTTTTGGGCTAACTCTCCTGCTATTGTGCAAGTATTTGATAGAGTTAAAGTGACTCATATATGCTGTATTTTGTAGGTAGAGGTTGTCTCTATATATATTTTCATGATCTGCTCTTTGGGTAAGCTCCGATAAGGCCAGAAATTTGCATGAGAAGGCTGTGACAACACCATCTACGCCATATCGGGAAAAAAACTAACTGTATTTTCAATATCACTGAAATTGGTCCAAAAGTTTCTACTGAAAATCCTCATTACAAAACTACTCATTGTTACTTTTGTGGTACTCACAAGAACCCGTTGTTCAAGGTGGAATTTCCAATAGGTTATTAATGTTCCCTATTTTGTCTTCGGGATCCCAGGAATTTTGCCGCGTATGACTGAAAGCAAGCATTTTCAATATATAATATATGAAAAATTTAACATTGTTAAAGGCACACATGTTCATTAAAACTACTTACAAGAACATTCCACGTTGATATTGTAATATCTCATTTGAAATAAGAGATTATCACTAGGTTTTTGAAACCCATGAAAGTAACCGCGTTTCACATTATCTCTACTACTATTATAAGATGTTTAAATGCATTCACAAATTATTTCACCAACAATAACTTTGAAAACAAAACCAAACCACTATTCGCCGGTACGAAACTGTTGCATTCCCGTAAAACATCAGCTGTTCACGCCATCGAACGAACAATTATAAAGAAACGCAACGCGAACTCAAACCCAAAGCTGATTAAGCACTAGACTTAAATCAACAGGAACGGAAAAGCAGGAGAAAAACTCAAATAACATATATGCGGAAATTTCGGCCACTACTACCCTCGTGTGATATGAAATCTGATATTCTGGATTGGATGTGGGGAAGAGGTCACCAAGATTTTGGTTTTCAACAGACATCTCGTGTGACGAGGTGAAGGACGGACTTAGGTCTCGTCCGAGTTGGAGGAAGCCCCTTCCTGAAATAATTTCAGTAGAAAGAATAAAGAGAACGTACGATGAGAAAGGCAACTCGAAAGTTGTCACTCAGCTGGAGGAAGGTTAGGTGGTTCCAGTCTTGGAAAACGCTCCTGCATTCAAAATTAAATTCAAAACAACACAAGTTCCCGACAAAGTGGCGCTGAGGAAAATCTCTCTGGATCTCGTTCCATACATCGAAAAACCTAAAAGGTGCGCGAAGTGCCAAAGGTTTGGTCACTTTGCTAAATGGTGCAAGGCCAAAGAGTCAGATAAAACATGTGCAAAGTGCGGAGAAGCAGGACATTCTGTACCCTCTTGTGCGTCAAACGTTAGCAACTGCATAAATTGAAGAAGAAATAAAATGAAAAATCACGACCACCTTCAGACGCGAGTTGTTCGGTCTTCGTTATACACAATGAGATCAAAAAAACGACGGCGTTACATAACGTGGACACAAAAGAAGCCATGGAATTACTAAGCAAAAATAACGGACTGACTCCGCCGGTAACGATAAAAATGTATGCCGAAGTGATCAAAATTAACTTTTCCGAACTTGTTTATAAGTTCGTAACTTCCTCCAGTAATAAGAGGAAAAATAATGAGACTCCAAAAGAGCCTACAATCCCACACCAGAAGACCGTCGGGGAGGCGTTAAAAACGAAACAGCAGCCCAACAGAGACTCCGATGAAGGATCAGTAGCTAACGTTGCCACCTTCTTGGTCTGACAGCTTCGTGGTCTTTATTCCAAAAGTAATGAACAATGAAGTCAGGCCCATTGCTTTACTAAACACATTATTGAAGTTGTTTGAAAAAATAATTCAAAAAAGAATTGAAACCTTCGCTGAGATTTATCAGAAAATTCCGAAAGAGCAGTTCGGTTTCAGAAAATCGAAAAGTTGTTCAGATACTACTTCCATTTTGACTCCGCACATTTTCTCAAACTTCATTAAATCATCATTAAAAGCATTTACAATTTAATCAAAATAAGAAACATCAAAGCATATAATGATGGTGAATTTCTGGGGGAGCGTTTTGCAACGAACGGAATCCCTCAGGGTTCAGTCCTAAGCCCGATACTATTCAACTTGTACGTGTCAAAATCAAGTCTTGTCTGCCCAACGATGTCAAGATATTACTCTACGCAGATGACATCGCCAATTTTTCGTCCAACAGACTGACCGTTAATATGCAGATACCTACACACTGCCCTCGACAACATTGACTCTTTCTTGAAGGCTAGAAACCTCAAGATATCATTAGCTAAAACCAAATACATGATATTCAATAAATCAAAAATCAACCTCACAAATAGATACCCCTCATTAAAAATCAAAATCAGAAACGACGTCATTGACCAAGTCAGCCACTTCAAATATTTGGGACACTGGTTCAAGTCAAACCTCAAATGGGATCTGCACGTCAATAACATAGCAAAGGATGCTAGAAAAGCCTTGAATCTGCTAAAAGTCTTTGCGGGACTAATCTGGGGGATAAACCCGAACATTATGCGTGATTATGCTGCGATTCCAGGGAGAAGACCCTCTTTCAGATCAAAAACCAGTATTGTTTGGCTTGAAAAGAGGAATAAACATCAAGTTTCTTAGGATCCCCAGACACATGGGAATAGACGAAAAAGAACAAGCCGATAAATTAGCCGGGCAGTCGAGAGACTTGGAACATATTGGTATCTCCAAATACTCTCACGGCAATCTAGACGGTTACTTGAGAAAGGAATTGATCCTCAACTCGGTCGAATGACTAAAGAAATGGTCGGACATCAAGGGTAAGACGTATTTTGAACTCAAGACCACCTTATTTGACACCCCGTGGTTTTTAAAAGCTAATCTGGAAACACATCTCGTTTGCTTTATCAACAGAATCAGATCAGGACACACGAGATGCCGGCAACACTTATACCAAAAAAAAAAAAAATCAACGACCCATGGTGCGACTGTGGAGAGGAACAGGACTTAGACCATGCGTTCTTAAGTTGTGAACTTAACGAGGAGAAAACCCACAGGCTGGTGGAGGACATTTACAGGCAACACAATATCATTGCGAACAATATCAGAAAAATAAGCTTTTGCGGTAAAACAAAATTATATTTAATGCTTCTCAACTTCGCTCTTGATTCCGAAATCAAAATATAAAACTCAGTTATAGCTTTTACCATTAAAGGATGGAAAAACAATAAATCTAAAAAGTAGTTAACATTAGGTTAGTTTAAACAAAGCAACAATTAAAATCAATCCCGATCGCGCTACGCATATGCTCTCCACTTGGGTGACGTAAGGCGGATCGAAAGAGGACAGAGGCTGATCTGTTCACGGTAGTAGTTAAGACTGATCTGTCACGGTCGTTTGCAAAAAACAAAAACAAATCAAAAAGTTAACGCAGAATAGCCACGGGAACTGGGGTCCCAGGTGACAGTAACTAGGAGCAATCTGCTCAGCTGATCCAACAAGGAAAGAATTGGGAAACAAATAATCAGGCGCAGTGTACCATCCCAGCTAAAGCGGCTGGATCGCCAGACCACTGGTATAGGAGGACCGTTAAAGGAACTTCCTAACCATTCCTGGAAAAAAAAAAGTGGAAAGGATATAGGTTGCTTCATTTGCTTGAAGTTTTGGGCTAACTCTCCTGCTATTGTGCAAGTATTTGATAGAGTTAAAGTGACTCATATATGCTGTATTTTGTAGGTAGAGGTTGTCTCTATATATATTTTCATGATCTGCTCTTTGGGTAAGCTCCGATAAGGCCAGAAATTTGCATGAGAAGGCTGTGACAACACCATCTACGCCATATCGGGAAAAAAACTAACTGTATTTTCAATATCACTGAAATTGGTCCAAAAGTTTCTACTGAAAATCCTCATTACAAAACTACTCATTGTTACTTTTGTGGTACTCACAAGAACCCGTTGTTCAAGGTGGAATTTCCAATAGGTTATTAATGTTCCCTATTTTGTCTTCGGGATCCCAGGAATTTTGCCGCGTATGACTGAAAGCAAGCATTTTCAATATATAATATATGAAAAATTTAACATTGTTAAAGGCACACATGTTCATTAAAACTACTTACAAGAACATTCCACGTTGATATTGTAATATCTCATTTGAAATAAGAGATTATCACTAGGTTTTTGAAACCCATGAAAGTAACCGCGTTTCACATTATCTCTACTACTATTATAAGATGTTTAAATGCATTCACAAATTATTTCACCAACAATAACTTTGAAAACAAAACCAAACCACTATTCGCCGGTACGAAACTGTTGCATTCCCGTAAAACATCAGCTGTTCACGCCATCGAACGAACAATTATAAAGAAACGCAACGCGAACTCAAACCCAAAGCTGATTAAGCACTAGACTTAAATCAACAGGAACGGAAAAGCAGGAGAAAAACTCAAATAACATATATGCGGAAATTTCGGCCACTACTACCCTCGTGTGATATGAAATCTGATATTCTGGATTGGATGTGGGGAAGAGGTCACCAAGATTTTGGTTTTCAACAGACATCTCGTGTGACGAGGTGAAGGACGGACTTAGGTCTCGTCCGAGTTGGAGGAAGCCCCTTCCTGAAATAATTTCAGTAGAAAGAATAAAGAGAACGTACGATGAGAAAGGCAACTCGAAAGTTGTCACTCAGCTGGAGGAAGGTTAGGTGGTTCCAGTCTTGGAAAACGCTCCTGCATTCAAAATTAAATTCAAAACAACACAAGTTCCCGACAAAGTGGCGCTGAGGAAAATCTCTCTGGATCTCGTTCCATACATCGAAAAACCTAAAAGGTGCGCGAAGTGCCAAAGGTTTGGTCACTTTGCTAAATGGTGCAAGGCCAAAGAGTCAGATAAAACATGTGCAAAGTGCGGAGAAGCAGGACATTCTGTACCCTCTTGTGCGTCAAACGTTAGCAACTGCATAAATTGAAGAAGAAATAAAATGAAAAATCACGACCACCTTCAGACGCGAGTTGTTCGGTCTTCGTTATACACAATGAGATCAAAAAAACGACGGCGTTACATAACGTGGACACAAAAGAAGCCATGGAATTACTAAGCAAAAATAACGGACTGACTCCGCCGGTAACGATAAAAATGTATGCCGAAGTGATCAAAATTAACTTTTCCGAACTTGTTTATAAGTTCGTAACTTCCTCCAGTAATAAGAGGAAAAATAATGAGACTCCAAAAGAGCCTACAATCCCACACCAGAAGACCGTCGGGGAGGCGTTAAAAACGAAACAGCAGCCCAACAGAGACTCCGATGAAGGATCAGTAGCTAACGTTGCCACCTTCTTGGTCTGACAGCTTCGTGGTCTTTATTCCAAAAGTAATGAACAATGAAGTCAGGCCCATTGCTTTACTGAACACATTATTGAAGTTGTTTGAAAAAATAATTCAAAAAAGAATTGAAACCTTCGCTGAGATTTATCAGAAAATTCCGAAAGAGCAGTTCGGTTTCAGAAAATCGAAAAGTTGTTCAGATACTACTTCCATTTTGACTCCGCACATTTTCTCAAACTTCATTAAATCATCATTAAAAGCATTTACAATTTAATCAAAATAAGAAACATCAAAGCATATAATGATGGTGAATTTCTGGGGGAGCGTTTTGCAACGAACGGAATCCCTCAGGGTTCAGTCCTAAGCCCGATACTATTCAACTTGTACGTGTCAAAATCAAGTCTTGTCTGCCCAACGATGTCAAGATATTACTCTACGCAGATGACATCGCCAATTTTTCGTCCAACAGACTGACCGTTAATATGCAGATACCTACACACTGCCCTCGACAACATTGACTCTTTCTTGAAGGCTAGAAACCTCAAGATATCATTAGCTAAAACCAAATACATGATATTCAATAAATCAAAAATCAACCTCACAAATAGATACCCCTCATTAAAAATCAAAATCAGAAACGACGTCATTGACCAAGTCAGCCACTTCAAATATTTGGGACACTGGTTCAAGTCAAACCTCAAATGGGATCTGCACGTCAATAACATAGCAAAGGATGCTAGAAAAGCCTTGAATCTGCTAAAAGTCTTTGCGGGACTAATCTGGGGGATAAACCCGAACATTATGCGTGATTATGCTGCGATTCGAGGGAGGAGACCCTCTTTCAGATCAAAAACCAGTATTGTTTGGTTTGAAAAGAGGAATAAACATCAAGTTTCTTAGGATCCCCAGACACATGGGAATAGACGAAAAAGAACAAGCCGATAAATTAGCCGGGCAGTCGAGAGACTTGGAACATATTGGTATCTCCAAATACTCTCACGGCAATCTAGACGGTTACTTGAGAAAGGAATTGATCCTCAACTCGGTCGAATGACTAAAGAAATGGTCGGACATCAAGGGTAAGACGTATTTTGAACTCAAGACCACATTATTTGACACCCCGTGGTTTTTAAAAGCTAATCTGGAAACACATCTCGTTTGCTTTATCAACAGAATCAGATCAGGACACAAGATGCCGGCAACACTTATACCAAAAAAAAAAATAATCAACGACCCATGGTGCGACTGTGGAGAGGAACAGGACTTAGACCATGCGTTCTTAAGTTGTGGACTTAACGAGGAGAAAACCCACAGGCTGGTGGAGGACATTTACAGGCAACACAATATCATTGCGAACAATATCAGAAAAATAAGCTTTTGCGGTAAAACAAAATTATATTTGAAGCTTCTCAACTTCGCTCTTGATTCCGAAATCAAAATATAAAACTCAGTTATAGCTTTTACCATTAAAGGATGGAAAAACAATAAATCTAAAAAGTAGTTAACATTAGGTTAGTTTAAACAAAGCAACAATTAAAATCAATCCCGATCGCGCTACGCATATGCTCTCCACTTGGGTGACGTAAGGCGGATCGAAAGAGGACAGAGGCTGATCTGTTCACGGTAGTAGTTAAGACTGATCTGTCACGGTCGTTTGCAAAAAACAAAAACAAATCAAAAAGTTAACGCAGAATAGCCACGGGAACTGGGGTCCCAGGTGACAGTAACTAGGAGCAATCTGCTCAGCTGATCCAACAAGGAAAGAATTGGGAAACAAATAATCAGGCGCAGTGTACCATCCCAGCTAAAGCGGCTGGATCGCCAGACCACTGGTATAGGAGGACCGTTAAAGGAACTTCCTAACCATTCCTGGAAAAACAAAAGTGGAAAGGATAAAGGTTGCTTCATTTGCTTGAAGTTTTGGGCTAACTCTCCTGCTATTGTGCAAGTATTTGATAGAGTTAAAGTGACTCATATATGCTGTATTTTGAAGGTAGAGGTTGTCTCTATATATATTTTCGTGATCTGCTCTTTGGGTAAGTTCCGATAAAGCCAGAAATTTGCATGAGAAGGCTGTGACAGCACCATCTACGCCATATCGGGAAAAAAACTAACTGTATTTTCAATATCACTGAAATTGGTCCAAAAGTTTCTACTGAAAATCCTCATTACAAAACTACTCATTGTTACTTTTGTGGTACTCACAAGAACCCGTTGTTCAAGGTGGAATTTCCAATAGGTTATTAATGTTCCCTATTTTGTCTTCGGGATCCCAGGAATTTTGCCGCGTATGACCGCAAGCAAGCATTTTCAATATATAATATATGAAAAATTAAACATTGTTTAAGGCACACATGTTCATTAAAACTACTTACAAGAACATTCCACGTTGACATTGTAATATCTGATTTGAAATAAGAGATTATCACTAGGTTTTTGAAACCCATGAAAGTAACCGCGTTTCACATTATCTTTACTACTATTATAAGATGTTTAAATGCATTCACAAATTATTTCACCAACAATAACTTTGAAAACAAAACCAAACCACTATTCGCCGGTACGAAACTGTTGCATTCCCGTAAAACATCAGCTGTTCACGCCATCGAACGAACAATTATAAAGAAGCGCAACGCCAGCTCAAACCCAAAGCTGATTAAGCACTAGACTAAAATCAACAGGAACGGAGAAGCAGGAGAAAAACTCAAATAACATATATGCGGAAATTTCGGCCACTACTACCCTCGTGTGATATAAAATCTGGTACTCTGGATTGGATGTGGGGAAGAGGTCACCATGATTTTGGTTTTCGACAAAGACATCTCGTGTGACGAGGTGAAGGACGGACTTAGGTCTCGTCCAGTTGGAGGAAGCCCCTTCCTGAAATAATTTCAGTAGAAAGAATAAAGAGAACGTACGATGAGAAAGTCAACTCGAAAGTTGTCACTCAGCTGGAGTAAGGTAAGGAGGTTCCAGTCTTGGAAAACGCTCCTGCATTCAAAATTAAATTGAAAACAACACAAGTTCCCGACAAAGTGGCGCTGTGGAAAATTTCTCTGGATCTCGTTCCATACATCGAAAAACCTAAAAGGTGCGCGAAGTGCCAAAGGTTTGGTCACTTTGCTAAATGGTGCGAGACCAAAGAGTCAGATAAAACATGTGCAAAGTGTGGAGAAGCAGGACATTCTGTACCCTCTTGTGCGTCAAACGTTAGCAACTGCATAAATTGCAGACGAAATAAAATGAAAAATCACGACCACCTTCAGACGCGAGTTGGCCGGTCTTCGTTATACACAATGAGATCAAAAAAACGACGGCGTTACATAACGTGGACACAAAAGAAGCCATGGAATTACTAAGCAAAAATAACGGACTGACTCCGCCGGTAACGATAAAAATGTATGCCGAAGTGATCAAAATTAACTTTTCCGAACTTGTTTATAAGTTCGTAACTTCCTCCAGTAATAAGAGGAAAAATAATGAGACTCCAAAAGACCCTACAATCCCACACCAGAAGACCGTCGGGGAGGCGTTAAAAACGAAACAGCAGCCCAACAGAAACTCCGATGAAGGATCAGTAGCTAACGCTGCCACCTTCTTGGTCTGACAGCTTCGTGGTCTTTATTCCAAAAAGTAATGAACAATGAAGTCAGGCCCATTGCTTTACTAAACACATTTTTGAAGTTGTTTGAAAAAATAATTCAAAAAAGAATTGAAACCTTCGCTGAGATTTATCAGAAAATTCCGAAAGAGCAGTTCAGTTTCAGAAAATCAAAAAGTTGTTCAGATACTACTTCCATTTTGACTCCGCACATTTTCTCAAACTTCATTAAATCATCATTAAAAGCATTTACAATTTAATCAAAATAAGAAACATCAAAGCATATAATGATGGTGAATTTCTGGGGGAGCGTTTTGCAACGAACGGCATCCCTCAGGGTTGAGTCCTAAGCCCGATACTATTCAACTTGTACGTGTCAAAAATCAAGTCTTGTCTGCCCAACGATGTCAAGATATTACTCTACGCAGATGACATCGCCAATTTTTCGTCCAACAGACTGACCGTTAATATGCAGATACCTACACACTGCCCTCGACAACATTGAATCTTTCTTGAAGGCTAGAAACCTGAAGATATCATCAGCTAAAACCAAATACATGATATTCAATAAACCAACAATTAACCTCACAAATAGATACCCCTCATTAAAAATCAAAATCAGAAACGACGTCATTGACCAAGTCAGCCACTTCAAATATTTGGGGTACTGGTTCAAGTCAAACCTCAAATGGGATCTGCACGTCAATAACATAGCAAAGGATGCTAGAAAAGCCTTGAATCTGCTAAAAGTCTTTGCGGGACTAATCTGGGGGATAAACCCGAACATTATGCGTGATTATGCTGCGATTCCAGGGAGAAGACCCTCTTTCAGATCAAAAACCAGTATTGTTTGGCTTGAAAAGAGGAATAAACATCAAGTTTCTTAGGATCCCCAAACACATGGGAATAGACGAAAAAGAACAAGCCGATAAATTAGCCGGGCAGTCGAGAGACTTGGAACATATTGGTATCTCCAAATACTCTCACGGCAATCTAGACGGTTACTTGAGAAAGGAATTGATCCTCAACTCGGTCGAATGACTAAAGAAATGGTCGGACATCAAGGGTAAGACGTATTTTGAACTCAAGACCACCTTATTTGACACCCCGTGGTTTTTAAAAGCTAATCTGGAAACACATCTCGTTTGCTTTATCAACAGAATCAGATCAGGACACACGAGATGCCGGCAACACTTATACCAAAAAAAAAAAAATCAACGACCCATGGTGCGACTGTGGAGAGGAACAGGACTTAGACCATGCGTTCTTAAGTTGTGGACTTAACGAGGAGAAAACCCACAGGCTGGTGGAGGACATTTACAGGCAACACAATATCATTGCGAACAATATCAGAAAAATAAGCTTTTGCGGTAAAACAAAAGTATATTTGAAGCTTCTCAACTTCGCTCTTGATTCCGAAATCAAAATATAAAACTCAGTTATAGCTTTTACCATTAAAGGGTGGAAAAACAATAAATCTAAATAGTAGTTAACATTAGGTTAGTTTAAACAAAGCAACAATTAAAATCAATCCCGATCGCGCTACGCATATGCTCTTCACTTGGGTGACGTAAGGCGGATCGAAAGAGGACAGAGGCTGATTGTGATGTACTCACTAACACTCACACATATTATAATCACATGACAGAGGTCATCACAGTGCTCGTCAGTAGTACTTGTACGTGCTCCAGTGCACACGCATCTTTGTTCATCATAGTGCTAATAAACAGTATTATATATTTACATAACAGTCTCACTTTCCCAGTTCCCGTCCCAGTCACGGTCGTTTGCAAAAAAACAAAAAAAAAATCAAAAAGTTAACGCAGAATAGCCTCGGGAACTGAGGTCCCATGTCACAGTAACTAGGAGCAATCTGCTCAGCTGATCCAACAAGGAAAGAATTGGGAAACAAATAATCAGGCGCAGTGTACCATACCAGCTAAAGCGGCTGGATCGCCAGACCACTGGTATAGGAGGACCGTTAAAGGAACTTCCTAACCATTCCTGGAAAAAAAAAAATTGGAAAGGATATAGGTTGCTTCATTTGCTTGAAGTTTTGGGCTAACTCTCCTGCTATTGTGCAAGTATTTGATAGAGTTAAAGTGACTCATATATGCTGTATTTTGAAGGTAGAGGTTGTCTCTATATATATTTTCGTGATCTGCTCTTTGGGTAAGCTCCGATAAGGCCAGAAATTTGCATGAGAAGGCTGTGACAGCACCATCTACGCCATATCGGGAAAAAACTGACTGTATTTTCAATATCACTGAAATTGGTCCAAAAGTTTCTACTGAAAATCCTCATTACAAAACTACTCATTGTTACTTTTGTGATACTCACAAGAACCCGTTGTTCAAGGTGGAATTTCCAATAGGTTATTAATGTTCCCTATTTTGTCTTCGGGATCCCAGGAATTTTGCCGCGTATGACTGAAAGCAAGCATTTTCAATATATAATATATGAAAAATTTAACATTGTTAAAGGCACACATGTTCATTAAAACTACTTACAAGAACATTCCACGTTGATATTGTAATATCTCATTTGAAATAAGAGATTATCACTAGGTTTTTGAAACCCATGAAAGTAACCGCGTTTCACATTATCTCTACTACTATTATAAGATGTTTAAATGCATTCACAAATTATTTCACCAACAATAACTTTGAAAACAAAACCAAACCACTATTCGCCGGTACGAAATAGAGATGGGAGTGATTTCATATCGCAGTGATTAAATCACAGTGATTTCAGCTTCCGGAACGTCGCTGTTATTTTTAAATCGGAACATAGGTGATAAAATCACTGTGAACTGGAACCTACGTTATAAAATCACCCTGAGTTGAATATTTCTTTTTGTATGTATGTTCGGCTACTGAGCTGATTACGCTCACCCTCACGACTGTAGTCTGTACTGAAAAATTTGGTTATTTATTGTTACCTTCGCTTTCGCATCTCTTTTTCCTCTCTGCACGTATTAATTCGTGAAGTTCTCTCGGATATATTTCTTCCGTCGTTGCTCTTAAGAACAACGTTGCTCCTAAAGATAACTCTGTTCCTAAAAATAACTCCGTTCCTAAAAATATCTCTGTTCCAAAAAATAACTCTGTTCCAAAAAATAACTCTGTTCCAAAAATCACTAGCAATAAAATCGCAGCGACCGGTTACGACTTAACAATGATGGTTTTACCTGATGGACACTCACTTGGCAAAACCGCAGTTTTCAAAACAATATCTGAAAACCCAGACAGAATATGACCTCTTCCTTATTTTTTCGGTATAAATAAATTTTTCTTCCTTCGGTACGCCTTTAAGAAGATTTTTATTATACCAATTTTTGAATGAATGATAAATTGTCCGAAGAATTCGATAGTTATTTTATTACTGTTTAATTAGTGCGCTTAATGAGTATGGGACAAACAGTTTTGGTACGTAGATGTGATTGAATATTATTTTTGAACCGGGGCGTTAACGAATTTCTTGAATGAAGAAATCATAATGAATTTTGATGGTACGTTCGTCATCCCAAGAATTGTCACTAATTACCAACGGAAATCTGGCAGGAACCCGGATATAAATGAGCTGGTGAACTACCAAATAATTCATTACTTCAAAAACAGCAAAGGAATAAGTTACTTATAAATTTGATTAAATATGGCAGATCAGCGAAGAGTAAAGATTAGTTGCCTCTGGAACTGTTTTCAAGATTTAGCGGACGGCAAAAATAAGGTAGCAGTTTGCAACATATGTAAAGCTAGACTAAGCTACAAGTCTTCAATAACTAATTTGAAGAGGCATTTGGATAGGAAGCATCCAGCAGTGCAGTTTCGCTCGTCGAAGGCTGCTGATGCTGAACCCAGTACTTCGCGATCATCAACGGATCATCAACAGATCGAGCAACATATAGAGCCGATCTCTGGAACCAGTAGCATCGAACAACGCCAAGGAAACGAACCTGTCCCTGGACCAAGCGGAAGTTCTCAGGATCAACCAAACGAACCGCTTCGGAGATATACTCGGCAAACGCAGCAAATTATTTCCACATACTATTCGAGAAAGAAAATTCCGCCAAATGAGAAGAAAAATATTGACAATGCGTTGATGGGCCTTTTTATCCACGACTTGCAGCCATTCTCCATAGTGGAAGACAAGGGCTTCCGTACATTCGTCAACCTTCTCAACTCATCTTATACTTTGCCCAATCGGAAGCTTCTGGCAAACAACTACTTACCAGCACTTTATGAGACATGCCTCGCGAATAAAAAAGAATGCGTCTCAAAGGCGAAGAGAGTCTGTGTTACCACCGATATTTGGACATCTAGCGTAAACGACGCATATATGGCTGTTACAGCCCACTATGTGGATGACCAATTCAACTTCCAGACAGTGCTGCTTGAGTGTGCTTACTTATCTGGAAGTCACACCAGTGACAATATTTCGCAAAACATTCATAGGATATTAAGTGAATGGAGATTGCGTAATAAGGTCCTAATAATAGTTACGGACAACGCCACCAACATGACAACTGCTGTTGGAAAGTTACAGTGCAGACACTTTGGCTGTTACGCTCACACAATCAATTTGATTGTAAGAGGGCCCACTTTGGGAAATACAGCCCATCCTACGCTGAGAGCAATTATTGAAAAAGTTAAGGTTATAGTGTCACACTATAAGAGAAGTGTGAAGGCCACAGAAAAGTTGGTACTTTACCAACAGCAAAACTTTCCGAGCAAGATCCCGAAGAAGCTGCTCCAAGACGTTCCGACGAGATGGAATTCCACATTTAAGATGCTAGAAAGATTCATCGAACTGGAGGAAGCCATCAAAACTACGATGGCATTGCTGGACGAGGAATGGGAAACTTTATCCTTGGAGGAATGGAGTATATGCAAACAATTATGCATAGTATTGCAACCATTCGAACAAATAACCTCGGAAATGAGCGGGGAAACATATGTATCTGGGAGTAAAATAATAGTCTTGACCAGAGGGCTAGTAAAAGTTCTGAAGAGGATGCTGGAAGATCCGGTCGTCGAGCAAGACTTATTTGGGGACAACCGCCATGACCTAATTGAAGATTTAATTAGAAAACTTCTTGCTGATACCCAGACCAGATTTAAAAATTTGGAGGAAAGTACTACAATTGCAGTATCAACGCTACTGGATCCTCGATTCAAGCTGCGGTTTTTTAAGAGTCCAGCCTCCGCAGCTATAATAAGGAGAAAATTAACCGAAATGGTTGTGGGCAACATAAACAAGAAGCCATCCAGCTCACCAGTACCCCAAATAGTGAGTAATTCATCAGAGCCACCAGAAAAAACGAAGCTGCATATTTTAGATGACTTTAGAAGTATTTCCAGCGAAGAACTACCAGAAAGAACACCAATGTCCAACGCAATTTTGGAAGTACAACGGTATTTGGATGTGCCCTGTATTCGCTACGAAGAGAATCCATTGGACTGGTGGAGGACCTTCGAGCACAGCTTCCCTAATTTGAGTGATATTGTTAAAGAGCAGTTCGGGTTTATCGCAACTTCTGTGCCTTGCGAAAGGCTTTTTTCGAAAGGAGGGTATCTCATAAATGAAAGGAGAACGAGGTTAGGAATAAGAAAAGTTCAGCAGATTTTGTTCTTAAACACAAATTTTAAATAAATGTATTAATTTCTATAAATCAATTTGTTTTCATTAATTTATTAAAACATATTCCATACATAAAATTTTCCAGAAAACCACAAAATCATTTAATATATGATTGACGAACACCCAATATGTAAGGACGTTCCAAAACGAACAGAGTTCCAAAACGAACAGAGTTCCAAAAAGAACAGTGTTCCAAAATCGCAGTGATTTATCACTGCGATTTTTTTATCACAGTGACAACTCCGACGGTGATTTGAAAATCACTCTTTGTCCCATCTCTAGTACGAAACTGTTGCATTCCCGTCAAACATCAGCTGTTCACGCCATCGAACGAACAATTATAAAGAAGCGCAACGCGAGCTCAAACCCAAAGCTGATTAAGCACTAGACTAAAATCAACAGGAACGGAGAAGCAGGAGAAAAACTCAAATAACATATATGCGGAAATTTCGGCCACTACTACCCTCGTCTGATATAAAATCTGGTACTCTGGATTGGATGTGGGGAAGAGGTCACCAGGATTTTGGTTTTCGACAAAGACATCTCGTGTGACGAGGTGAAGGACGGACTTAGGTCTCGTCCAGTTGGAGGAAGCCTCTTCCTGAAATAATTTCAGCAGAAAGAATAAAGAGAACGTACGATGAGAAAGTCAACTCGAAAGTTGTCACTCAGCTGGAGTAAGGTAAGGAGGTTCCAGTCTTGGAAAACGCTCCTGCATTCAAAATTAAATTGAAAACAACACAAGTTCCCGACAAAGTGGCGCTGTGGAAAGTCTCTCTGGATCTCGTTCCATACATCGAAAAACCTAAAAGGTGCGCAAAGTGCCAAAGGTTTGGTCACTTTGCTAAATGGTGCAAGGCCAAAGAGTCAGATAAAACATGTGCAAAGTGCGGAGAAGCAGGACATTCTGTACCCTCTTGTGCGTCAAACGTTAGCAACTGCATAAATTGCAGAAGAAATAAAATTAAAAATCACGACCACCTTCAGACGCGAGTTGTCCGGTCTTCGTTATACACAATGAGATCAAAAAAACGACGGCGTTACATAACGTGGACACAAAAGAAGCCATGGAAT
The DNA here is from genome assembly GCA_963971475.1 of Chrysops caecutiens. Classification (NCBI taxonomy): domain Eukaryota; kingdom Metazoa; phylum Arthropoda; class Insecta; order Diptera; family Tabanidae; genus Chrysops; species Chrysops caecutiens. Next base: position 61,006,819 of record OZ020568.1, read on the forward strand.
TACTAAGCAAAAATAACGGACTGACTCCGCCGGTAACGATAAAAATGTATGCCGAAGTGATCAAAATTAACTTTTCCGAACTTGTTTATAAGTTCGTAACTTCCTCCAGTAATAAGAGGAAAAATAATGAGACTCCAAAAGAGCCTACAATCCCACACCAGAAGACCGTCGGGGAGGCGTTAAAAACGAAACAGCAGCCCAACAGAGACTCCGATGAAGGATCAGTAGCTAACGCTGCCACCTTCTTGTTCTGACAGCTTCGTGGTCTTTATTCCAAAAGTAATGAACAATGAAGTCAGGCCCATTGCCTTACTAAACACATTATTGAAGTTGTTTGAAAAAATAATTCAAAAAAGAATTGAAACCTTCGCTGAGATTTATCAGAAAATTCCGAAAAAGCAGTTCGGTTTCAGAAAATCGAAAAGTTGTTCAGATACTACTTCCATTTTGACTCCGCACATTTTCTCAAACTTCATTAAATCATCATTAAAAGCATTTACAATTTAATCAAAATAAGAAACATCAAAGCATATAATGATGGTGAATTTCTGGGGGAGCGTTTTGCAACGAACGGAATCCCTCAGGGTTCAGTCCTAAGCCCGATACTATTCAACTTGTACGTGTCAAAATCAAGTCTTGTCTGCCCAACGATGTCAAGATATTACTCTACGCAGATGACATCGCCAATTTTTCGTCCAACAGACTGACCGTTAATATGCAGATACCTACACACTGCCCTCGACAACATTGACTCTTTCTTGAAGGCTAGAAACCTCAAGATATCATTAGCTAAAACCAAATACATGATATTCAATAAATCAAAAATCAACCTCACAAATAGATACCCCTCATTAAAAATCAAAATCAGAAACGACGTCATTGACCAAGTCAGCCACTTCAAATATTTGGGGTACTGGTTCAAGTCAAACCTCAAATGGGATCTGCACGTCAATAACATAGCAAAGGATGCTAGAAAAGCCTTGAATCTGCTAAAAGTCTTTGCGGGACTAATCTGGGGGATAAACCCGAACATTATGCGTGATTATGCTGCGATTCCAGGGAGAAGACCCTCTTTCAGATCAAAAACCAGTATTGTTTGGCTTGAAAAGAGGAATAAACATCAAGTTTCTTAGGATCCCCAGACACATGGGAATAGACGAAAAAGAACAAGCCGATAAATTAGCCGGGCAGTCGAGAGACTTGGAACATATTGGTATCTCCAAATACTCTCACGGCAATCTAGACGGTTACTTGAGAAAGGAATTGATCCTCAACTCGGTCGAATGACTAAAGAAATGGTCGGACATCAAGGGTAAGACGTATTTTGAACTCAAGACCACCTTATTTGACACCCCGTGGTTTTTAAAAGCTAATCTGGAAACACATCTCGTTTGCTTTATCAACAGAATCAGATCAGGACACACGAGATGCCGGCAACACTTATACCAAAAAAAAAAAAATCAACGACCCATGGTGCGACTGTGGAGAGGAACAGGACTTAGACCATGCGTTCTTAAGTTGTGGACTTAACGAGGAGAAAACCCACAGGCTGGTGGAGGACATTTACAGGCAACACAATATCATTGCGAACAATATCAGAAAAATAAGCTTTTGCGGTAAAACAAAAGTATATTTGAAGCTTCTCAACTTCGCTCTTGATTCCGAAATCAAAATATAAAACTCAGTTATAGCTTTTACCATTAAAGGGTGGAAAAACAATAAATCTAAAAAGTAGTTAACATTAGGTTAGTTTAAACAAAGCAACAATTAAAATCAATCCCGATCGCGCTATGCATAGCTCTTCAATTGGGTGACGTAACGCGGATCGAAAGAGGACAGAGGCTGATCTGTCACGGTCGTTTGCAAAAAACAAAAAAAAAATCGAAAAGTTAACGCAGAATCGCCACGGGAACTGGGGTCCCAGGTCACAGTAACTAGGAGCAATCTGCTCAGCTGATCCAACAAGGAAAGAATTGGGAAACAAATAATCAGGCGCAGTGTACCATCCCAGCTAAAGCGGCTGGATCGCCAGACCACTGGTATAGGAGGACCGTTAAAGGAACTTCCTAACCATTCCTGGAAAAACAAAAGTGGAAAGGATAAAGGTTGCTTCATTTGCTTGAAGTTTTGGGCTAACTCTCCTGCTATTGTGCAAGTACTTGATAGAGTTAAAGTGACTCATATATGCTGTATTTTGTAGGTAGAGGTTGTCTCTATATATATTTTCGTGATCTGCTCTTTGGGTAAGCTCCGATAAGGCCAGAAATTTGCATGAGAAGGCTGTGACAACACCATCTACGCCATATCGGGAAAAAAACTAACTGTATTTTCAATATCACTGAAATTGGTCCAAAAGTTTCTACTGAAAATCCTCATTACAAAACTACTCATTGTTACTTTTGTGGTACTCACAAGAACCCGTTGTTCAAGATGGAATTTCCGGGTAGAGTACACTCTTGCGGATTTTTTATTAGTGACTTTTTGTAAAAAATTCTCTTTTATTTAGATATATTGGACTATTAGCCGCGTTTTATTATGAAAGAGATCTATATGGATCACGAACGTACTAGATCTTTTAAATGTATTCCAACAACAACTCGTGATCTTGCTTGCTATCGGGATCATTTCGATTGATCCATTTTTTAGTTCGCGAGTTACACACTTTTTAGTTTGTACTTTTTGGCGTGTGTCAGATTTTTATTTGGAAGGTTGGCGAATTGTAAATTTTTACGTCAAAATCATTGTTTTGACATATAAAAATAATTGTTTGGATAATTAAAATTGAAAAATCAAAAAATGGAAAAATCGGAAAAGTAATGATTTATATTTTCAAGGGAGTGATTCGTTTCGTGGGCAATATTATATGTGTATGTTAATTGAGTGGATTTGTGTAATATTTGTGTAAAAAATGTTTGTTTAAATATTTTGTTACTTGTGTATGTTATTTGTGGGAATTATTTGTGTATTTTGTTAAAAATCGTGGCTGTCCCTTGTTTTGTTTTAATATTCATTTTTTAAGTGTGCTGCGGTGCGGTTTCATTTTTGTTAGTGCGAGAAGGACATGGACGCGTGAAGAAACGAAAGCGTTTCTTTACGCATATGCAGACCGGGCTGAGGAGTTTGGCCATGCAAGAAGAAGGAAGTTTGCCATGGCCAACGTGCTGGAAGACCTTCTAGCGCAGGGTATACTCGTGAGTAATATGTAATTTTGTGATTACAGTTATATATCTATTTATTTTTTAGAGTGGACCTACAACGACTGAGATGCTCAGCACCAAATTGAAAAATTTGCTGCGAGCATACAAGGCGACTAGGGACAATAATTCGAGAACTGGTGCGGGTGCAAGTTCTGCTCCATATCAAGAAATTATGGAGCAGATTTTTGGCAACCGACCAGAATTCTCGAATACCCATCGCTTGTCGATGATGGGCCCTTCTCCAAGTGTTGCTTTGGAGATGTCGCCTTGCCCAGGTAATTATTTACAATTTTTTAGATATTTTTTACTAACAAATGTTAATTTAGATGAACCATCTACGCTAGAAGCTCGATCAGCAGCAGCTCCTTTAGCCACAGCTCCCTCAGATGAAACTCCTTTAGCCACAGCTCCTTCAGCTGAAACTCCTTTAGTCACAGCACCCTCAGCTGAAACTCCTGTAGCTAGCACCTCTACTGCCCCATGTAATTAAACATTTACATCATTTTTGCCTACATTTTACTATCAAATATGTTTTTAGGTGAACTGTCTATGCCCGGCACCTCGACGCGTAACTGTTACACCCGAGAACAGTACCGCCGGGATAGAATCCAGCAAAAGGAAAGGAGTTTGCTGGATAAAGTGGCGCATCGGGCAGAAAAACGACGCCTCAGGAAGAGATCTTTGGACGAGCGTGCCGAAAGATTTGAGGCTAAGATGCAGAAGTTAAAGGAGTATTTTGAAGTGTAGGTAGCTTAGGTTTAGTTTATATAGTATTTAAAAATTTTATTTTAAGTTATTATAAGCAATTTAATATAATTTTTATTTAACATAAGATAATAGATATAAGGAATGTAGTTTTAATTGTTTAATAAAATATTTGTTTCTTCATATAGATGTATTTTCTATACTGCTGTGGATTGTTTTATGGTCCAATTGTTTCAACTGAAAGTATATCAAAAAATTAAGTTTTTGTTCAAATATCTATCAATTTTATTTAAAAGTGTACCTCCAAACAATGCGCTGTTTCCTGTGTTCAAATCAAACCATTCAAGCAAGTGTTCCTCTTTCATATTCTGGAAGTAAACAATTTTTAATCAATACGCTTCTTATAATTATTCTTCATAATTACATTATAATTCTGTTCATTTTTTATAAAATATTGCGTTCCGTTAGCAACTGGACGAGTTCTTCGCGCCTCGAACTGCTTGTTGCAGTTCTACTGCCTTCACTATTTTCGGAAGAGCTAATGTTGTCTTCGAGATATTCTATTTCGTAAATATCATCGTTCTCCAGGCACATATTATGCAACACGCACCCACATACTACAAAGTTTACTACATTTTTTATGTTTGTCTGCTCGGTAAAATGCAGCAGTCTTCTGAATCGGGTCTTCAGAAGACCAAATGCGTGCTCCACATTAACTCTCCCGCTTGAATGGATCGAGTTGAATTTCTTCTCCCTGGTCGACAGTCTGCCGTTATCCCGGAAGGGTGTTACCAACCAGTCAAAGGAAGGATATGCACTGTCTCCAAGTATAAATGTTTGATTGGGGAAGAATTTTGCAACATCCTCATGTACTTGTCGGTAAAAATCGGACCTCCGCAAAACACGACTATCGTGAAGACTTCCCGGTTCGCCGCAAGATACATTGATGAACTTTTTATTATAATCCACAATTGCCTGCAAAGAAATGCTGTAATATTTTTTCCTATTACAATAACTTTCTTTGTTATCCTTTGGGGCTTTGATGGCAATATGAGTTCCATCAATGCATCCGATAATTCCGGGAATTCTTGTTTTTTCTTCAAACATTGTCGCATTCTGAAGTGCTTGGCTTGGATTTGGCCATACAATATACTTATGGCCAATAGAAATCAACCACTTGCAAACTCTGTTCACTATGTTCCAAACAGTTGATTTGCTAACGCCGAATAAATTACCGATTTCTCGGAAAGTATTCGTATTGGCCATGTACCATAAGAATGCGTATATCTCCTTTTCTGGTAGTATTTTGGCCAAACCCTTATTCTCAGTGCTATCGAAGCGTCCCGATTTTGAGTAGAGATCTAGAGATAAAATATAAAATAAATTAATAATTTGCATAGTAAAACACAACGCATTTTTTACCTATTAAATCATTCGCCGTTGTACGAGTGAGTCTCAAGTTCCTCTTGAAATCCTCGCCACTGTACCTCTTGATGATTTCCACGAAATTCCCAACCCTTTCGTGGTTATCATCAGAGGAACTGGTAGAAGAGGAACTGCTAGTAGAAGAACTCCTGTGGTGTTCGGCCTCACTTTCCAAAAATTCCTATTAAATGTCATGTTATTTTACTATGCGTTTTTTCATTAATAATTTAGTTTGTTATTAAAACTTCACTCACCAAAATGACAGCTTCGGCCATTTATATATATTATTTAAAGTAAATAAATATATAAACAACTCTTCCAATTTTAATTAAATACACTTTTTTTTTTACACTCAAACAAGCTAAACAGAATTGAATAAACAAATTTGAATGCGGAAGTTTTCAAAACAACTTTTAATACGTTTGATGTCACTTTAAAAACAGCTGTTCTCAGTTTGGCATGTCAAAACTCACATTGCTGCCAACCTCCGGAAACAATGATCCGTATCGTTTTATTATAACTGAGCCAGAGCCATATAGATCAGTGCATAATAAAACGCGGCTATTGTGAGCATTTGAAGTTGAGGAAAAATTTTTGTATGCCAATGTGATCAAAATTATCTTTTCCGCACTTGTTAATAAGTTCGTAATTTCGTCCAGTATTAAGAGGAAAAATAATGAGACTCCAAAAGAGCCTACAATCCCACACCAGATGGGAGGCGTTAAAAAGGAAACAGCAGCCCAACAGAGACTCCGATGAAGGATCAGTAGCTAGCCCTAAGGTTGTGGTCAGAAGAATTGATGAAGCGTACAATTGCCCACTAACGGTTGACACAGAAGAAATGACATTAGAATGAATAATCAAATCAAGAACATAAAGATACTACAATGGACCTGCAGATCCATAACAAGAAGGGCAACGCAATTGCTCCATATATCTAACACCTTTAATATCGACATCATCTGTCTGTGCGAGACCTTCTTGAAACCTGACGACAAATTCCAAATGTCTGGTTTCAACAAGGTGTCGGAAGAAAGACCGGACGGAGTGGGCGGCGGCGTTGCAATTCTTGTTAGGAAAAATATCAAATTTCTAAGAACAGATATCTCACACCCAGCCCTCACTAGCCTATGTAAGAATAATAACATCGAAATCATCATGATAAAAATATTCGCAGCAAAAAATCAAAAATTCCTGGGTCATCCAACGGCACAAAGCATACTGAAAGCTCGTGTTGGCCTAAAATCATCGACTTCTTCGCAGGTATGCAAAACGTGATCCTAATGGGTGACTTTAATGCCAAGTCCTCTCTGTGGGACAGCCAAGCAACAGCCAACGCGGAAGACGTTGAAATAAGGAAGATTGGGAAATACTAGACTATGACTACGACAGTGATCACTTTCCGATAGTTACTTCACTATTCAACTGCGAACCCAGATTTGTCCCGTGCTAACCCAGACTATCTACACATAAACTTAACTGGAATACATTCAAAAACCTATGCTACAATAATTTGATTCAGCTCGATCTGACCTGCAATGACCATTACGATATTTTCACTAAGCAAATCATCGAGAATGCGACGGAGGCGGGTGGAGCTCACAAAACCAGAATGGACTTGGATGCAAACAAACACAAATCATGGTGCTCGCGGAAGTGTGAGGGTGTGATCACTGATTCCAGGGCGGACTACTTAAGATTTAAAAACCAGCCTACGTTAGACAACTTAAACACCTAAAAGACAAAAAAACAAGAGACGAACGGATCAAAAAAATCAAAAGGAAAGTCTTCCAAGACAATTTCTGTGAAGCCATCAAGCAGCAATTATACCCTAACATTCTCTGGAAGAAAATCAACGCTTTTAGAAATGGAAACAGGACAGCCAACAACTCCATACTTTCGAATGTCACCCCCAAAACCGTCTTGGATGCAGCTTTCGAAAAACTAGCTGACGCTGCGCAAAAACCAGCTGATCTAAGGGATAGGCTCTACTTAGTGGACCCTACCAACTACAACCCTACAGGAAACTTTCCCCCGATCATATCTCCGATAGCAAGAGTATATGAATATACTGTGAATATACTGCAGCTCTCAAGGGAATTTCGACCCAGACGGCGTCTGGAAATGACATTTGAAATGATTAAGCTTTCCCAGAAGAGCTCCACAACAAAATTAATAAATTCTTCAATTTGAAGCTCGAAGATGGCGAACCGCCACCTTCTTGGTCTGAAAGCTTCGTGGTGTTTATTCCAAAAGTAATGAACAATGAAGTCAGACCCATTGCTTTACTAAACACATTATTGAAGTTGTTTGAAAAAATAATTCAAAAAAGAATTGAAGCCTTCGCTGAGATTTACCAGAAAATTACGAAAGAGCAGTTCGGCTTCAGAAATTCGAAAAGTTGTTCAGATACTGCTTCCATTTTGACTCCGCACATTTTCTCAAGTTTTATCAAAAAAAACTTAACAGGAGTGGTCTTCCTAGACATAATCGGAGCATATGACAATGTGGATCAATTTCTATTAGCCAAAGAGCTAGAACGCAGCGGCTTTGAATATAAGATCATTAAAAGCATTTACAATTTAATCAAAATAAGAAACATCAAATCATATAATGATAATATTCAACTTGTACGTGTCAAAAATCAAGTCTTGTCTGCCCAACGATGTCAAGATATTACTCTACGCAGATGACATCGCCACTTTTTCCTCAAACAGACTAGCCGTTAATATGCAGATCCCTAAACACTGCCCTCGACAACATTGACTCTTTCTTGAAGGCTAGAAACCTCAAGACATCATTAGCTAAAACCAAATACATGATATTCAATAAATCAAAAATCGACCTCACAAATAGATACAACTCATTAAAAATCAAAATCAGAATCGACGTCATTGACCAAGTCAGCCACATCAAATATTTGGGGTACTGGTTCAAGTCAGACCTCAAATGGGATCTGCACGTTGATAACATAGCAAAGGATGCCAGAAAAGCCTTGAATCTGCTAAAAGTCTTTGCGGGACTATGCTGGGGGATGAACCCGAACATTATGCGCGATTATGCTGCGATTCCAGGGAGGAGGCCCTCTTTCAGATCAAAAAACTAGTACTGTTTAGCTTGAAAAGAGGAATCAACTTTATGAACTTTATTCAAAATTGTCTCAAATGTATCATCTACTCCGCCCCAGCAAGGTATACACAACGTAATCTGTATAATATTCCCAAAGCCCATTCGACACTATACATGTTGATCACTTAGGTTCCCTTCCGTCGCTGCAGTCAAGGAAAAAATACCTTCTGGTAGTAACGAATATGCTTTCAGCAACACAATTCACACCGTTACTAAAGTCACACCGTCAGTTCTACTATTTGGCGTAGAACAGCGAGGTAAAGAGATCGATGAGCTTACTGAGTATTTGGAAACCAAGATCCCTGATAAAGTACGTGACCTAGACGCCCTTCGTCAGGGAGCTTCTGAAAATATACTGTAATCGCAAGAATATAACCTACGACGTTTCAGTGAATCTCAATGTCCTGCTGTTGAATTTAAAGAGGGGGATTTTGTTGTCATTAGAATACTGACACCACCGTAGGCACTAATAAATAACTGACGCCCATGTTTAAGGGACCTTATGTCATACATAAAAGACTGCCGAATGATACATATGTTGTTAGGGATATCGACGGTTGTCAAATAACCCAAATACCATACAATGGTATACTCGAAGCGAATAAACTTCGAAAATGGATTGCTCCTCCAACTGATATTGCTTCTGATGCTGCTGAAAATGGCGATGTTTATGAAGGACCTGAGGCAACACTAATTGGGCTTGAATTAGAGCGTCTTATGTAATTAATTAGTTAAGCACATGTGTAATTAGATAATAAGAAAACTCTTGTAAATATTGAGGACAATGTACCTCAGGATGGACTAACTGTAGTAAATTGCACAGTGTACCGCGGTCCTACACAGTGTATTGCGGTTCTAATAGTGTACTTATATGTGTGCCACTGCGGTTTTAACAGTGTACTGATGTGTATACCACTGCGGTTTTAACAGTGTACTTATATGTGTACCAGTTTGATCATTCTGGCTGTTACAAAGGCCAATCTGCCGATCGTATTATCGGCGTCACTTGGTCTTTGTTCTAGTAGTTTTTAGATTTTTTTACAACCTGCTGAAGAGTTAAGACGTATTTCAAGTCAATATAATAGTATTAACCAATTAGTTTGTGTAAATTAAAGACAATAAAAAACAAAATTTGTTGCACTTTTCTTATGCCTGCCACAGACGAAAAACATTGTTGGCAACTTGAGTTTACAACATGAAATGTTGGGCGAAAGTAACGCGTACGTATGTAGCAATGTTGTCAACAGCCGCGTTTTATTACGCACAAGATCTATATGGGTCTTAATCAGCACAATAAAACGCGACTGAAAATTGTTTCCGGAGGTTGGCAGCAATCTGACTTTTCCCCTCACACGAATGAAAACAGCTGTTTTTGAAGTTGCTTTAACCATTAAAAGTTATTTTAACAAAGAAAGTTAATTTGAAATTATTCACTAATTACACTATTGAAATTAATATTTAAGTGATTATTAGATTATTTAGATTCCTATCATTACATGTGTTTAACAACTTACTAACTTTTAAATTGAAATTAAATTATATATTAAGATATGTTTACTTTTACATTTTATTAACTTTTAAATTGAAATTATATATTAAGATTTGTTTATATATTATTATTAATTAACTTTAAATAATATTTGAAAATGGCAGAGGTGAACTTTTAATAACAAACTAAATTATTAAAAAACGCATAGTAAACTAACATGATATTCAATAGGAATTTTTGGAAAGGAGGCCGAACACCACAGGAGTTTCTCTTCCTTTTCTACCAGTTCCTCTTCCACCAGCTCCTCTGATGATAACCACGAAAGAGTTGGGAATTTCGTGGAAATCATCAAGAGGTACAGTGGCGAGGATTTCAAGAGGAACTTGAGACTGACTCGTACAACGGCGAATGATTTAATAGGTAAAAAATGCGTTGTGTTTTACTATGCAAATTATTAATTTATTTTATATTTTATCTCTAGATCTCTACTCAAAATCGGGACGCTTCGATAGCACTGAGAATAAGGGTTTGGCCAAAATACTACCAGAAAAGGAGATATACGCATTCTTATGGTACATGGCCAATACGAATACTTTCCGAGAAATCGGTAATTTATTCGGCGTTAGCAAATCAACTGTTTGGAACATAGTGAACAGAGTTTGCAAGTGGTTGATTTCTATTGGCCATAAGTATATTGTATGGCCAAATCCAAGCCAAGCACTTCAGAATGCGACAATGTTTGAAGAAAAAACAAGAATTCCCGGAATTATCGGATGCATTGATGGAACTCATATTGCCATCAAAGCCCCAAAGGATAACAAAGAAAGTTATTGTAATAGGAAAAAATATTACAGCATTTCTTTGCAGGCAATTGTGGATTATAATAAAAAGTTCATCAATGTATCTTGCGGCGAACCGGGAAGTCTTCACGATAGTCGTGTTTTGCGGAGGTCCGATTTTTACCGACAAGTACATGAGGATGTTGCAAAATTCTTCCCCAATCAAACATTTATACTTGGAGACAGTGCATATCCTTCCTTTGACTGGTTGGTAACACCCTTCCGGGATAACGGCAGACTGTCGACCAGGGAGAAGAAATTCAACTCGATCCATTCAAGCGGGAGAGTTAATGTGGAGCACGCATTTGGTCTTCTGAAGACCCGATTCAGAAGACTGCTGCATTTTACCGAGCAGACAAACATAAAAAATGTAGTAAACTTTGTAGTATGTGGGTGCGTGTTGCATAATATGTGCCTGGAGAACGATGATATTTACGAAATAGAATATCTCGAAGACAACATTAGCTCTTCCGAAAATAGTGAAGGCAGTAGAACTGCAACAAGCAGTTCGAGGCGCGAAGAACTCGTCCAGTTGCTAACGGAACGCTATATTTTATAAAAAATGAACAGAATTATAATGTAACTATGAAGAATAATTATAAGAAGCGTATTGATTAAAAATTGTTTACTTCCAGAATATGAAAGAGGAACACTTGCTTGAATAAGTTGATTTGAACACAGGAAATAGCGCATTGTTTGGAGGTACACTTTTAAATAAAATTTATAAATATTTTAACAAAAACTTTATTTTTTGATTTAATTTCAGTTGAAACAATTGGACCATAAAACAATCCACAGCAGTATAGAAAATACATCTATATGAACAAAGAAATATTTTATTAAACAGTTAAAACTACATACCTTATATCTATTATCTTATGTTAAATAAAAATTATATTAAATTGCTTATAATAACTTAAAATAAAATTTTTAAATACTATATAAACTAAACCTAAACTACCTACACTTCAAAATACTCCTTTAACTTCTGCATCTTAGCCTCAAATCTTTCGGCACGCTCGTCCAAAGATCTCTTCCTGAGGCGTCGTTTTTCTGCCCGATGCGCCACTTTATCCAGCAAACTCCTTTCCTTTTGCTGGATTCTATCCCGGCGGTACTGTCCTCGGGTGTAACAGTTACGCGTCGAGGTGCCGGGCATAGACAGTTCACCTAAAAACATATTTGATAGTAAAATGTATGCAGAAATTATGTAAATGTTTAATTACATGGGGAAGTAGAGGTGCTAGCTACAGGAGTTTCTGCTGAGGGAGCTGTGGCTAAAGGAGCTGCTGCTGATCGAGCTTCTAGCGTAGATGGTTCATCTAAATTAACATTTGTTAGTAAAAAATATCTACAAAATTGTAAATAATTACCTGGGCAAGGCAACATCTCCAAAGCAACACTTGGAGAAGGGCCCATCATCGACAAGCGATGGGTATTCGAGAATTCTGGTCGGTTGCCAAAAATCTGCTCCATAATTTCTTGATATGGAGCAGAAATTGCACCCGCACCAGTTCTCGAATTATTGTCCCTTTTTCAATTTGGTGCTGAGCATCTGAGTCGTTGTAGGTCCACTCTAAAAAATAAATAAATATATAACTGGAATCACAAAATTACATATTACTCACGAGTATACCCTGCGCTAGAAGGTCTTCCAGCCCGTTGGCCATGGCAAACTTCCTCCTTCTTGCATGGCCAAACTCCTCAGCCTGGTCAGCATATGCGTGAAGAAACGCATTCATTTCTTCACGGGCCCATGTCCTTCTCGCACTAACAAAAATGAAACCGCACCGCAGCACACTTAAAAAATGAGTATTAAAAGAAGACAGCCACGATTTTTAACAAAATACACTAATAATTCCCACTAAATTAACATAAACGATAAATTAAAATATTTCAATCTTACTCCGTTCAATTATTAGTCGAAGTATGTGAAAATGAAGAATTAAAATCAGAAATAACATACACAAGTAACAAAATATTTAAACAAACATTTTTTACACAAATATTACACAAACCCACTAAATTAACATACACATAGGGGAAGGGCGGGCAAGTTGGATATATTAAAAACAAAACCATATTTGTTCCTATTTATATTTATTCCTTCTTTCTTTATATATTTGAGCATCTGTTTCGATATTTTCCTTAGCTTTAACAGAGGTGCTGGTTAGGACTTCCGTCTTTTTGATTTTCACTTTTATGTTTTGTGATTGCTTGTCTGGTGTGATATAGGACAAGTTTTCGTATACATAGTACTCCTATTGAATGGAGACTAAGAGTTATTTAGTATGAAATAATGATTCATCTTGCGCGCTTACAAAATTAAAACGAAAATTTCTCAACAACTAAAAATCTTAAATAAATAAAAATCCATAGCAATCATGTTAAATTATAAACAAACAAAAAAAAATTTTACCCAAATACAAATGATATATAAAGTTTAAGTTACATTAAAAATATCGTAAATGAGGAACTCAAAACGTTTGCACTTCAGTACAAAACGCGTCATACGCGAAAGCACTGCAGGGACCTCATGAACAAGAGTGGTGCCATGTAGGCAACGAATAATAGTATGATCATCCTGCGCGCGGACTCCATGTACGAACTATTTCAAGTATCCATCTTGCCCGGTATATCCAACTTGCCCACCCTTCCCCTATATGTAATATTCCCCACGAAACGAATCACTTCCTCGAAAATATAAACCATTACTTTTCCGATTTTTTCATTTTTGTAGTTTATAATTAGCAAAACAATAATTTCTTATGTCAAAACAATGATTTTGACGTATAAATTTACAATTCGCAACCTTCCAAATAAAAATCTGACAGATGCAAAAAAGTGTGTAACTCGCGAAATAAAAAATGGATCAATCAAATGGATCCCGATAGCCAGCAAGATCACGTGTTGTTGTTGGAATACATAAAAAAAATCTTTTACGTTCGTGATCAATATGGATCTCGTGCATAATAAAACACGGCTAACACGTGTTAAAAATTTTTGAAGTTGGTCTTGGTGGTTGGGTGTACAAAAATCAACTCGTTTTGATTTCTGTGCTATGTTGGCAACCTGGTTTGTCGTCTATAGTAAAATTGACAACTCGGACGCCAACATCATTTCGTTTCGTACCATCAAGCTTCAATAACTGAAATGAAAATGAGTTCGATACTTCAAAATCATAACTGGAGTAATATTTTTGATGCCTTTCGATCTTATTCCGAGTTATGGAACATAAAAAGTGACGAATTCAAAAATAAATACAAAAAACAAAAAGCTCTGAAAAATCTATTGAGTGTGTTTAAAGAAGTTGACGAAAATGCAAATATTGAGAAACTAAAGCAAAGAGTTGCAAATATAAAGACGTGCTACAGACGTGAATTGAAGAAGAGATAAGTGAAAAAAGTGGCGCCGGTACTGATGAAGTATACAGTCCAAACCTTTGGTATTTTGACACATTACATTTTTTGGTGACCAGGAACTTCAGTTAGACGGCTTATCAAGCGATGCAATTTATGAGACAAGTACAAAATTAAAATAAGATCAAGTTTTATAATATATAATTAATATTAAAATTCTCTTTAGATTCCACCAAGTCCAATTCCCACCAAAAAGGAAAGAACGAATTACTTCGCAACGCAGTGGCAAGTTTCAAAAAATCAGAGGAGCAAGACGATGATGCCGCAAGCTGTTCGAAGGCATGCTCTTTCATGAAATTAGAAGAACTACAAAAAATATTTGCAAAAAAGGCAATAGACGACATACTTATAATGGGACAGCTAAAACAATTAAGTAGCAATACAGTTGCGTTTGTCACTCTGCCACCTTCAAGCTGTACCAGCAGAAGTTCAACGACCGTAGCGTATCACGTCGCAAATAATTTGAACACCACACACGCTACGACACAAGAACTTTTTGATGACCCAGAATATATTGAAGAATATGTTTGAATACATAATTGAAATTCTTACATTTTTGAATATCGTCGGTACAGATTTGAAACCTCGTAAGTAGCAAAAGGAAAAGTTTACAGGAAGAGCAAAAGAATGTGTTATTTTCTCATATTTCGCTATTTTTTCTAAGCAAATTTATTAATGAATGTGAAATGAAATGCTTTAATATGAAGTCCAGCTACCAAATACTGAAGATGAATGGGGAGCTGCTGCCAAAGATTTTGATTTTAGGTGGAACTGTTACATTGTCTAGGTGCCATCGATTGGAAACATGTGGAAATTGAAAACTCTTAAATTGGAACCGAGGAACCGTTCTTGCCTGTTGCTACCTAATATATTCCTCCAAAACATTTATTAATGCAAGACAAGCTTCTTGAATAACTATTCCAATGCTCTGCGGAGAAATAGCAAGGCTTCTTCCTGTCGCCAAAAAATGAAGAGTTATGGATAATCTTTCATGAACGGTGATTGCCTATCTCATGACAGTGTTTTGCTTCTCAATCAAAGCCATAGTATCTCCAAGAGCAACGCGTACATAGGTTTATCCAAACATACAAAAATTTTTAAGTCTTTTGGACCTGTTAGTTTAAGTTCAGTTAACAAATTTGTGTCGAAATATCACTCCTACGAAGAAGCCAATTCTGCATCCATATTCTTTTGCGTTTATTAAACAATAATTCCTCATCGTCTTCCCTTAATTCCGAAAGAATGACGAGTTTGATGTTTCTTTTTTAATCGCATGAGAAAATCCAACAAAATCTTAAACATCGGACACAAAGACTTGAGTTGTTCACTGTCAAATTTTCATTTTCAATACAAAATGGGGTTGTCAGATTCGCTGAAGTTTTGGTTGGTGGGTCTGTAGACAAACTTAAAAAACAGGACGTCTGTTTACGTACTTTTCGAGTTTACTAGACCATATTCGAGGATAAATGAGAGGTTTGGTATGATTTCGAACTGTTACTCAAATACTAAAAAAACGCTTTTGAATCACATCTAGTAAAGTCACTTGAAAATTTGACAACTTTGATAGTTGTCAAGCAATTTTTCAAGCAACTCGACCAAATTTGTATAGTAAAATTTTTCAATCTCGAGCTCGTTTAAAATGTATCTTCCCATACATGATTGGGAAAAACTGATTTTCCTGTAAGAGATTAACAATCATCGTCATTGAGAATCACAGCGACCTTGCATCACTGCTACTCTTAATCACTGTGATTCTCAATCATGATGTGTTTCGGAACGACAAACGAGAGTTCGATTCTCACAGGCACGAGGTGCGTGTTACTCAGTAACAAAAAAATGCGGTTAGTCACAGTTGCGTGTGTGCAATTGTTTCTTGGGTGTGTTTGTGAAACAAATGATAGGCTGAACGACGAAACGAAGGTAACAATCGGGGCTATTCTGGTTGCACGTAACAGATTCTGTGAATTTGATAACCCATGCACTTTGTTATTGGATTTCTGTTACGTCTGTGACGGTCGAAATCAGTATTCTGGTGGCAAAAGTTAACAGATTTTCTGTTAAAAATCTGTTACCGAAAATCGTTGACTTAAACTGAACTGGTTTTCTGTTAAGAAAATTGACAGATTTGGAACAAAACCGATCTCGTAACGGATTCGAACGTAAGTTTTTACCAGAATGGCAACTTAAAGAAATCTGTTGGAAACCAAATCTGTTCAATTTCTTAACAGATATCTGTTACGTTAACGAAAGTGGCCAGAATCCCCCCCAATAGAAGCATATGCTACCAGATTTTTCAGTAGTGTGACTTGATTAAGCAGAATTCTGCAATTTAAGTTGAATTTAGCCACCAATTAGATTTGGCTCATACTATCCTTCTGGACTTTATTTTGAAAATCGCGTTTACCTATTAGTAAGTGTTGGCAATGACGGAGCAGTGGCAAAATGAACGCAGCCATCGACGGTACTTTGAAGACATTGGCAAGAGTTAGGTTTAGTCGTAGTTGGAGTCGCATGTAGCGCGGTGGACTATTTGAATAAATATATTTGTACGACACAAAGATTGTAACAGTGGCGACGAGGATATTTGGAAGGAAAATAAAATTCGCACGGTAGAAATGGCTGAGTCAACCGAATTGATTCTAAAGTTGGTGGAACAGAACCAACAATTGCAAGCACAACATGCGGCGACTCTTAAAGAAATAGCAGACCGGCTAAGCGCAGCGCCTCACAGCAATTTGGAACAGCGCACGGACAGCCTTGCAAATTGTATGCAAGTTTTCCGACATGACCCGGAGTCCGGGCAAACATTCGAAAATTGGTACCGCCGTTATGGAGAAATTTTCCAGGAAGACGCCATATTCCTTGATGACGCAGCAAAAATCAGATTATGCTTACGCAAACTCGACGCTCCCGTTCACGACAAATTAAAGGACGTGCTACTCCCGAAGGCGCCAAATCAATATGATACGAATCAATTTTCAATTTACGGTACAAGTGTCTGCAAATAGTAAAGAGTGAAAATATCGATTTTGTGACGTATGCGGCACATGTAAATCGCAAATGCGAAGATTTTCAACTTAAGGATCTGAGCGTTGATCAATTCAAGTGTCTTATTTTCGTATCAGGACTATCGTCACCTCAAGACGCGGAACTGCGAACGCGTCTGCTCGCGAAATTAGAGCAGGACCAGAAAGCAGACCAAACCTTGGAGAAATTAATTAGTGAAACGCAGCGGGTAATAAGCCTGAAACGTGACACAACGCTGATAGAAAATAACGCCAACACACAACCGGCTGTACGGGCAATTAAGCAATTTCCTAAACGACCGGCAGCAAATGAGAAACCTCGATCAGATCAAAATGAAAAACCTCGGACAGATCAAAATGAAAAACCTCGGACAAATCAATCGAAATCAAATTCAAATAGATCTAATGCAAGCGCAAAACCACTAAGACCATGCTGGCTCTGTGGTGGAGTACATTTTGTGCGCAACTGCACGTTCGTCACGCATAAGTGTAGCGAATGCAAGGAAACCGGACATAAAGAAGGATATTGCAACTACTCTCAGACTTCGAAGACGAAAAGAAGAGCTAAACAGCCATCAAGAGCATATCTCCTACGAGTCAATGAAATTCATAGCGAACACAACTTGAATGATTTTGCAGCAAAGCGGAAATTCATTAACGTCAAGATAAACCAAACTAGTGTTAATTTACAGATAGACACAGCTTCCGACTTGACCATAATTTCAAAAGAAATGTGGGAAATGCTTGGATCACCCGGAACTAAACTGGGCCCAATTAAGTCCAGTTAGATCAGCGTCAACGGACATCGTCCCCATTATTGCAGAGTTTGAATGCGAGATGGGGATTCCACATATCGGGCAAGTATCATCAGGCAAATGCCTTGTAACAAGCATTAAGGGATTAAATGTTCTAGGTATTGACTGGATAGAAAGATTCGGCATATGGAACCGCCCAATTAATTTGATATGCAATACTTTACAAACATCAGTAACGGAACGAAATGTAGTCACAAGCGAGTTACAACGAGAATTCCCTAAAGTCTTCAGTGATACACCGGGACACTGTTCAATCGTCAAGGCAAGGGTGCACCTCAAACCAAATGTAAGGCCTGTGTTTCGTCCTAAAAGACCGGTATCATTTGCCGCTCTCGAAGCTGTGGAAACGGAACTCAAACGCCTTCAAGACCTGAATATCATTAAACCTGTCGAATTCTCCGAATGGGCTGCACCAATTGTAGTAGTAAGACGACCGAATGGGCGAATTCGTATTTGCGCAGATTATTCAACCGGACTAAATTCTTGCGTGGAAGTAAACGCATATCCACTTCCAACTCCAGAAAACATGTTTACACAATTAGCAGGTAGCAAAGTTTTTAGCAAAATTGACCTATCGGATGCCTACCTACAAGTAGAGGTTGACGACGAATCTAAACGGTTGATGACAATCAACACACACAAAGGCTTATTCAATTTCAATCGCCTTGCACCCGGTATCAAATCAGCACCGGGCAGTTTCCAACAAATTATCGATACGGTATTATCGGGACTCGATGGAGTGATAGCTTATTTTGATGACATTCTGGTGCATTCAAAAGATGTAGACTCACACAAAACTGCCCTGGAACGTTTATTTGACCGATTAGATAAATACGGGCTACGCGTAAAGGCAGAGAAATGCGATTTGATGACGAACCAAATAAAATATTTGGGGGTAATCATAAACGCTGATGGTATCAAATCGGATCCCTCGAAAACTAGAACGATCTCAGAGCTGCCCATTCCCCAAGATGTCCAGCAACTACGCTCCTTTCTAGGAGCTATAACATTTTATGCGAAATTCATACGGCAAATGCACGATTTGAGAGCACCTCTGGATCGACTGCTCAAGACAGACGTAGAATGGAAATGGTCGCCGGAATGTCAAAGATCGTTTGATAAGTTCAAACAGATGCTGACTTCTGATCTACTGCTCACGCATTACGACCCCGCATATCCAGTTAAGGTTTATGCTGATGCAAGCAACACGGGAATCGGTGCATCGATGTCACAGGTATTTCCAGATGGAAGAGAAAAGATGATAGCGCATGTATCACGTACGCTTACAAAACCGGAGAAAAACTACAGCCAAATAGAGAAGGAAGGTTTGGCACTCGTGTACGCTGTTAAGAAGTTTCATCGCTATCTTTTCGGAAGAAAATTTACACTCGTAACCGATCATAAGCCATTGCTAAGTATTTTCGGTTCCAAAAACGGAATTTCAGTATATTCCGCAAATCGACTACAACGCTGGGCCCTAATATTAACAACATATGATTTTGACATCCAATATACAGCCTCAACAGAAATAGGAACGGCTGATATGCTGTCACGGCTAATCGACACCTCCCGAGTCAACGAAGAGGACTACATCATAGCTCGCTTACATTTCGATGGCGAACTAAATGAACAAATCGAAGAAACTTTCGAAGCGTTACCAGTAAGTCGAAAGATGATTGAAAGAGCGACACGAAGCGACAAAACTCTGCGAAGCGTTACTAAATATATTCAAACAGACTGGCCGGATGTCAAACAGCAGGCTCAAGAGGATTTAGAAGTCTATCAATTGTATACCAGAAGACGATCGTTATCCCTGATAGATGATTGCATTATGTTTGGGGAACGCATAGTAATACCGAAACAATATCGTAAACGGATACTACGTACGTTACATAAGGCACATGTAGGTATAGAAGCAATGAAGATGTTGGCGAGAGCTTATGTTTTTTGGCCTAAAATCGATGATGATATCACCGACATGGTGCGCTCGTGTAATTCGTGCGCTGAAAATGCAAAACTACCAGTTAGAACACTGCTGCAGTCATGGCCAAGAAGTACTAGACCCATGGAACGAGTACATACAGATATCGCAGGTCCAATAAACGGGAATTGGTACATCATAAGTGTCGACTCCTACTCAATGTTCCCGGAAGTGCAGGACTGTAAAAACATTACTTCGGAAACCTGCTGTGAAAAATTAACTGAGTTCTTTTCGCACCACGGAAATCCGGAAACGCTAGTTACTGATAATGGAACCCAGTTTACAAGTGCACTTTTCAGAAACTTCTGTGAGTCCCTTGGAATATCTCATATAACAACACCGCCGTTTCACCCGATGTCAAACGGGCGAGCAGAAAGATTTGTCGATTCCATGAAAAGGGCTCTTAGAAAGGCAGAGGGGGAGGGAAAGAGCAACGAAATCCTTTTAAAATACCTCCAGGTTTATAGGGCGACACCGAATCGCAATGCCGAACAAATGAAATCGCCGGCTGAACTATTCCTAGGTCGACCAATTCGGACTGAGCTCGACTTAGTGAAAGCTACCCCACAGCGGAATTCCGAACGGAATCTAATCCAGGAACAGCAGTACAACAGGCACCATGGAGCGCGGTTGCGAGAGTTCGCGGTTGGAGACAAAGTGTACGCAAGAGTATATCGCCGAAATGATTCATATTGGGAAAAAGGCATCATTAGGAAGCGTATTGGGAAAGTGATCTACCTTGTGGAGCTTCTCGGCGCAAAACGAACCATTCGCTCATCCACGAATCAATTAAGGCTTCGTTATACCTCCAATCACGTCAACAACGAAGGTGTTATACCACAGGATATCCTCATACCGTCGACCATAGATAGTCACAGTGAAACATTGGAAGCTATAGGAGCCACTCAAAGTCACCAAGCTTCCACACCAATGACAGTAACTGATCCAGCACCATCATCCGCGAGTTCCCCGAGACAACGGCCGTCACGCACGCGACGCACACCTACTTACTTGGAGGACTACGTGTTTAATTAAGGAGGGAGATGTTGGCAATGACGGAGCAGTGGCAAAACGAACGCAGCCATCGACGGTACTTTGAAGACATTGGCAAGAGTTAGGTTTAGTCGTAGTTGGAGTCGCATGTAGCGCGGTGGACTATTTGAATAAATATATTTGTACGACACAAAGATTGTAACAGTAAGTTAGTTAAGCAATTGAATTTTCTTGATCTCCAAAATGTTCTTTACAAAGAATACGCCATTTTGATCATTATAGTTTCGAAATTTCCCAATTTGGTTGATGAGCTTGACATAGAAACAATTGACACCGAATACAGATAGCTCATATTGCACAGAGGAGTGAACGATCTGCTAGAATCTGAAGTTCTGGTAGCACGGTAGTGGACGCCGGAACCTTCAGGAGCCATATTTCCCAAATGACTGTGGCAAGATGGAATTTGTTAGTTTCCTCTTTTGGTGGATTTTACTAAAGCCATAATTATTTTGTCTATGTCCATATATACGGCTTGTGAGCGAATATTCTCTCAAATGAATAATAGAAAAACCTACCTACGGATTAAATTTAAAAATGAGCACGTTCGACAATTCTCCATGTCAAACAGGCAGTGATAGCCCAGGATAGGTACGAAAATCTTACACCTTCACAATATATGATCAACATGGTCCAAAACTCAACACTTCTATCTCAAACTACTGACATATCAGAGAAAGACGATTTAAGAAAACGTTTGAAAACTTTTATTAGAAAGTATCAAAATTACTATCAAAAAGCGTAGAAAAATTGTGCGGACTTTATAAGAAAATCTAGCATTAAGTCGAGTTTTAATCTTTTAACAATGTTTTCCAGTATATTCGTGGGGTTGCGAGTGACCAGATGTCAAATGCATGCGGTCGCATTGAAATAATAGGTCTGTTGCCGTATTCGAAAACCTTACTGATTTGTACTGAGCTTGAAGTTGAAGTTTTTCGTTTCCGTATAAGAACAAATAGAAGAGTTGCGAGAAAATTGCTCGTACAAGCAATTACCCTCCTTACGGATTTTTACTGAAAGTTACTGAATTTCCGTTCCCGTACTATTTTCAGTTTTTACTCACACTTTGAGAGTTACGCTCTTGTGAACGAAATGTCAGGTTTTACTGATTTTTACATAAAAAGTCCGGAAACAAACCTAATAAGAAAAACTTTAAACTTGCCATCGCTAGATTTTATTAGCGAAGGTTCACATCTGTCGTCGAAATCCAGAAATCTAGCCAGCCTAATTTCGATACAATTCACAAACACAATCATAAGATATCATTTTTGTTTGGCTCTCGTGAGGTGAAGTTGTAAATACGTGTCTTATGATTTTCGTAAATTTGAAAATGTAGTGCATTAATATCCATATTTATGATGTAGTTGCATTCTCAAGCAGATAATTAATGTTCCCTGCTTGATTTAAACTCATAAAATGGTTAAAACACAAAAAAACAAGAGATGTTACTCGTTCAACATCCACGACCAGAATGTAAATCTGACACTCCGAATAATTCGGACACACACACTAAGAAAACGAAATCTCGGGATAGGGATTTCTGGTCGAATGGCCACTCCTCTTTCCTGGATTTCGCGATTTCATCGACAGATGTGAACCTTCGCTTATGTAGGTTACGATTCAAAAATCGCAGTAACATTACGGATTACTGTGACATGATATCACACACATCCAGAGTATAGTAATGTTACATCCAGTGTTCATGTAACAGTGATTTGTTGCTCTGGAGTGTCACTGCAATTGTTAAAACGGAATCTAAGTGACAATATCACAGCAATTGTCCTAGTTAAAATTTTCACTGCGACAAACAGAATCCAATCGACAACCGCTTACACTGAGCCTCACGACTGTACTGAATTTGAAAAATCTGGTTGATTATTGTTACCTTCGTTTCGTTTCGTTCTTCGGTCTCTCTCGTGTTGCACACTCTCAACAACTGTGATTTATCTGAAGTGTTCACCAGCAGGTACGTATTGGTCGTGACTTGCAAACGAACATTCGCTCTATTTTCACTCATACCATGGTGATTGAGAGTTGAGACACACAACGATTCCAGTGATTGAAATAACTCAGGTGATCGGAGTGATTGTTTCCGAACGAAAAATTGCGCTGTTTTATGCCCTTTTTCTAATTTTGGCCTAAAAACCAAAATTTCCTCTCCTTGCTACGTGCTTAATAGATTTTTATTATACCTGGGATAATTTGGAAGAATGAGTTTTTGACTTTATTACTATTGTATTTGTTTTACTAACATGTAAAGTGCTGTATAGTTTGTTCCCTGTGTCTTTTATATGTTTCCATTATTTTGGAACCGAAGGCGGGAACCAAGTATTTAATAAAAAAATATAAGTGAATATTGAAAGTGCGTTCGTCCTTTTATGAATTTTCACAAATAAGGAGAGGAAATCTGATGATTTTCGAGAAAATGTGGCTGGAACTCGGCTTAAAATAAGCGGGTGAAGTTCCAGACAGTTCATTCCTTCATGAACCTACACGAAGCAATATAATTTAATATATAAATCGGAATATTAGAAAATGGCACATGTGCGGAAAATGAAAATGAGTTCCATATGGAATGGCCAACGACAAAAACATAGCAGCGCGTTGCAAAATCTGCAAAACTAAGCTGACTTACAAGACGTCGATCAGTAATCTCAGGAGGCATATGGAGAGAAAATAAATAACCGTGCAGTTCTACTCATCCAAGGCTGCTGATGATGAACCCAGCAGAGATGGGGAAAAGAGTGATTTTCCATTCACAGCCGGAGCAGTGACTCTGATTCAAAATTCACAGTGACAAATCAACGTGTTTTTGGAACGTTTTTCTCTAAGCTTGCTCCTTCGTTCTTTCAGAAGGTTTCCTCCCTTAGAAATAGTCACATCAATAAAATAGTTATAAAATTTAAAATTCATTCAATCAAAATTGTGTCAAGTACAATAAAAAGCCTTGAGCACGTAGGAAGGAGAGGAAATTTTAATTTTTCAGCAAAAATTAGAAAAATCACACCCATCACCGGAATCGACTCGATAACAGGAATCGCTTCTATCACCAGAATCGTTTCGATCACCGGAATCGTTTGATCACCGGAATCGTTTCGATCACCAGAATCGTTTCGATCACCGGAATCATTTTATCACCAGAATCGTTTCGATCACCGGAATAGTTGCGTGTCTCACTCTCAAAT
Source organism: Chrysops caecutiens (assembly GCA_963971475.1). NCBI lineage: Eukaryota > Metazoa > Arthropoda > Insecta > Diptera > Tabanidae > Chrysops > Chrysops caecutiens. Next base: position 61,031,079 of record OZ020568.1, read on the forward strand.
CTCAATCACCATGATGCAGGGTTTATGTGAAAAGAGAGCGAGAGTTCGGTTGAACACATGCGATTATTCACAGCTGTTGGGTGTGTGTGTGCTACAACGAAACTATGGTTGAATTGAAGGTAACAATAATCAAATGTATGGAAATCGTAATTTTCAGATTCAGTACACTTAGACTCGCGAGGCTGAGCGTAAGCAGTGATTTTGTTAGGTGCATGCGGTTTTTGAAAATTTTAACAGAAACACTCCCTGTGATTTTGTCAACTAGATTCCGAATAAAAAGTCACCGAGACATTCCAGAAGCTCCAGTTACGGTGATTTAATCACTGTGACGTGAAATCACCCCCATCTCTAGAACCCAGTAGTTTACAACCATCAACGGATAGTCCACGGATGGAGCAACGTAATAAGCCACTCCTCGGTTCTAGCAGCAGTGAGCAACGCCAAGAAAATGAACTTCTCGCTGGACTCAATGGAATTGTTCAAGTGAGACAAGCCCCTTCCCAGATATATTCCTGCTTCCCAACAAACTACTTCTTATTACTGTTTTGGGAAAAGAATTGCGCCAAACAAAAAAAACCAATTGATAAGGTATTGATGCGGCTGTTTATAGACTTGCAGCCATTTTCAATGATAGAAGATGAGGGTTTTCATTAAATTTAATTGTAAAAGGGCCGACATTGTAGAATACAGCCAACCCTAGGTTAAAGGAATTATAAGCAAAACAAAAGAAATAGTGTCATACTATGAAAAAAGTGTGAAGGCAACGGAAATGCTGCTTACATTCCAGAAGCAGAACCTGCCCAACAAGACCTCTAAGAAGCTGTTCCAGGACGTGCCAACGCGAAAGAAATCCACCTTCAAGATGCTACAAAGATCCGTGGAACTGGAAGAGGCCATCAAAGCCATGTTGGCATAGCTTGATGAGGAGTGGACACTCTTTTTTTCGGAAAACCGGATCATATGTAAGAAACTCTGCGCAGTACTGAGGTACTGGAAGTGAGCGAAGAGAATTATGTTACGGGCAACATGTTGATAGGCGTTACCCGCGGAGTATTAAAATTCGGCAGGAGAATGCTGGAAGATCCGTCTGTGGAGGAGGACTTATTTGGCGGTAACCTCCATGACCTACTTAAGGACGTATTACGGAAACATATTTCGGGGACAGAGACGATGCGTCCAAATCTTGAAAGTAGCAGCACAATTGAAGTTGCAGCACTGCTGGATCCTCGGTTTAAACTGCAGTTTTTCAAGCGATCACCCAGTGCCGAATCTTTCATCAGAGCCACCACAAAAGAGAACGATGATGGTATACGACAAGTATAGGAGCATGACCAGCGCTGTGCATCCACAGGAAACGCCAATGTCAAAGGCGATTTCTGATGTTTAGCGGTATTTGGATGTCCCTAATATTCCCCTCGAAGATAATCCTTTGGACTGATGGAGAACCTTCGAGCACAGCTTACTAAACTTAGCATGTCTTGAAAAGGAACACGTCGGATTCACAACTTCTGTGCCTTTCTAAAAGCTTTTTCTAGTGCAGGATACCTTCTAAATGAACGAAGAACCAGACTAGGCGTCAGAAAAGTATACCAAATTATGTTTTGAAATTCAAATTTAAAATACTCGTAAATTAAAATACTAAATAGAAGTCAAAATAAGTATATATAAAAAAAATTCACATATAAAATATTTGAGACAAGCACATGTGACAACGTTTCAAAAGCTTGGTTACCTATTCCCCGCATCCAATGCAGAGTATCAGATTTTATATCACACGAGGGTTGTAGTGGCCGAAATATTCGCATATATGTAACAAGAGTTTTTCTCCTGCTTCTCCGTTCCTGTTGATTTTCATTTAAAACTTAATCAGCATTGGGTTTGATCTTGCGTTGCGCTTCTTTATAATTGTTTGTTCGATGGCATGAACAGCTGATGTTTTACGGAAAAGCAACAGTTTCGTACCGGCGAATAGTGGTTTGGTTTAGTTTCAAAGTTATTGTTGGTGAAATAATCTGTAAATGCTTTAAATGCATCTTATAATAGTAGAAAAGATAATGTGAAACGCGGTTACTTTCATGGGTTTCAAAAACCTAGTGATAATCTCTTATTTCAAATGAGATATTACAATATCAACGTGGAATGTTCTTGTAAGTAGTTTTAATGAACATGTGTGCCTTTAACAATGTTTAATTTTTCATATATTATATATTGAAAATGCTTGCTTTCAGTCATACGCGGCAAAATTCCTGGGATCCCGAAGACAAAATAGGGAACATTAATAACCTATTGGAAATTCCACCTTGAACAACGGGTTCCGGTGAGTACCACAAAAGTTACAATGAGTAGTTTTGTAATGAGAATTTTCAGTAGAAACTTTTGGACCAATTTCAGTGATATTGAAAATACAGTTAGTTTTTTCCCCATATGGCGTAGATGGTGCTGTCACAGCCTTCTCATAAAAATTTCTGGCCTTATCGGAACTTATCCAAAGAGCAGATCAGGAAAATATATATAGAGACAACCTCTACCTTCAAAATAAAGCATATATGAGACACTTTAACTCTATCAAATACTTGCACAATAGCAGAAAAGTTAGCCCAAAACTTCAAGCAGATGAAGCAACCTATATCCTTTCCACCTACCGCATAAAACAAGAATAGTGATGTCAAACAAAGTGGTCCGCTTAAGACCGGATTCTACGCTGTTTTTCTCCTTTCTGATATTAAGACGTCCGGTATATCTGAAATTTCTGAACTGAACTTCCAGCTGATCTGACCTACCATAGATTAGTGAGCCACTTCCTTATAAACGATTATGTGTTTAAAAATTTATCGTGTAATGAAAAAAGAAAGCCAAGTAAAACCCAACACACCAGAAAGCATTATGATTAAGTTACTGTAAAACTTCGCTAAAGTTTCTATAGTTGTTCTTTATAGCCTCTAGACCAGCGGTCGGGGAACTTTTTTAGCCATTACCCCAAAATATTTTTGCGTAGGTCGGTATTACCCCTACATTCTGAAAAGAAAAACAAAGATAGGTAAATGTATATTTCTTATTATTAATCTAAAACTATCTATAAGTGAATAAAAAGTGTAAACATGAAGATAATTGAAACGCTTTTAAGTTTTAGTTTACAAATTACTTCAAAATAAGGACTTTTTGACGTAAGCGCAATTTGAATACAGTCCTTCGCATTCAGCCGATTTCTGTTCTTCGTTTTTACGTTTAATAAAGTTCAAAATACTTGTTCCCAAAGGTATGCCGTTTCAAATGACAGCATCTTTTTTATGGCCTCCTCATGTGCAAGTTGGAAAGCTTTTGCAATTTCTGACATCCAAAAGGCCGACAGATCTCTTTTGTTCTCAATTTGTATGCAAGCTTCATTACATCGGAGTTCAAGGAGTGCCTCTGCCAAGCCTTGAGGCTCCACTGGTGTGTTAGATACTTCACACTTAAAAGGATGAACAACCCAACTGACAATATCCAGGTTTAAATCTGGAAAGTAATGAGAGCACCGACCTCTGAGTTTAGTAAGATGTTTGATAACTGTATCCTAGATGTCATGAAAAGTAATAATCATTAGCAAAATATTTCGTCTGTTTTAGAGAGAAAATAACTTGTTCCATAACATTCACATTCATTCACTGCCAAAATAGAAATTCTTTCTTTTACAATTCTTGCAGGCAAGGGCCTCCATCTGACAGCAGCTGGTTTGATCTAATCCTCACCAATAGTATACGGTTTTTCTGGCAATCAACCAGGCCAGTTCAGGGCTAGCCTTTGATGTTGAACGTTGATCGAAGGTACCTAGGAAACTGCTCTTCAATCATTGCCTTTTGACAGATTTTTCCAAATTTACAATATATTGCCGTGGTTTGGTAAAGATGTGAATGGAAATTATCCAAATGATTTTTGAATTAAGTTTTTTTTTGAAAGGTTCGATAGTCAGCACTTTCAAACATGGATCACACTGCGGTTTCATTACCTTAGTATCTCCTATTTGTGTAAAACCGTAGTTGAGGAATTCTTCTTTGTATGTTCGTTTCTTATTTTTAATTAGCTGCCATCGTAACCCGGTGATGAATTGGGACAACCTTTCGCAGCCGATGCAACCTTTTTGCAGCCTTGAATTTGTTATCGCGTGAAGACAACCATGGGCTTCCTATCGCGTCGACGGGCCATTTGGTCGACGCGATAAAAAGTTATATTGTTGCGTGAACATCATTTTATATATCCTTAACTTTTAACAATTTTACGAATGGAAAATTTAAAAATTGTCCTTATTACCCCCTATAGTTTTATTGTAACCCCATTTGGGATAATTTAACCCGGTTCCCCGACCGCTGCTCTAGACCAAGCATGTCAAACTCAAATCCTAACGCGGGACAAATAAAGAATTTAAAAGTTTATGTAGGCCACAAAAAATAAAAATTTTAAATTTTTATAGTAAACTGGGTTTTTTTTTTTTTCTTTTTTTTTTTTCTCTCTCAAAAATGATGCAAACATGTACTCTAGTGTCCCGCCTCGTACCGATACCAACGAGTTGTGGGTGCCTCCGACAATAAGTGGATGACACACGTCAATGCATGCGCCAATACACACATTCAGCTTCAGCCAGTGGCTACGTCAATTCATCGAGTACAAGTAGGACGCCAAAAAATAATATTTCAAATTTGTTCATCCATGAGCAATGTTGCAAATGAGTCAAGCTGCGAAGTGTTAGAGTTAATATGGCCCACAAAGCAAAAACAAAAAACACTTAATTCTTATAACCACACATTGACATCGATAATCTCGCTGTCTACTTCCCTTGGATGTCTTATGTCTCTTGAAGAAGGCGGAACCGGAAACGACCAAGTTAGATAAATTGCGAAAGATAATGTCGTCAAATATTTATATTGTTTTCTTTAGCAAAATTAAATAAGGCCTTATAGACTTCAAAGATATCGCAGAAACTCAACATTGATGTATCTGTTTTGACTATCTTCAATTTTAAAAAGATAGTTCTACATGAAGGCTTCCCTTAATGCAGATAGTTTCACTGTTTTTGGCAATAAAAAACAACCGAAATGCTTTAAAGTTAATATATTAATAACAAAGAAAACATTAAAGTAAACATATGTACACAGAACTAAACAAGTGAAAAACTTAAATTACAGGACTTCTGCAGGAGACTATCCGTCGTGACGCGTTCGCGATTCAAACAATACTGCTTGTTCTCTTCCTCTTTGCCAAAAATGTAATATCGCCAAATAAACTCTAGGCACATTTGTTGAGCAAATGTGTCAAAATTCCCACAAATTTCCGATATTTTCCAAATATCAACAATTTCGCTATATTCGGGAATTTCACAGTCGTATAACAAAAAAGGATTTACAATTGCTCACACATTTTTTGTTCTTTTGTGAAAATGAGCGAGCAATTGGTGTAATTACGACGGAAATCCTTGCAATTGGGAAGAGGACGATAACAAACTATCAAAAAAACAAAAGAGGTATTCTAGGAGGTAACTTTTAAGGATTGCTTGCACATTTTCCTTCTTTTGTGAAATGCGCTAGCAATCAGCCTAACAAAAATTACGGCCATCAATTTCAGGGCCGAACAGTATCATTCACCAAAATATTGTGCTTCTCATACAAGTTTAGCGCAAAAATACTGGCTTTTCCCGCTATTAGATAGTTTATTCCTTTTACGGAACTTTGATCAGTCAGCATGAGCTTGATGGAGTGAATTACATTCTCTTTAAGGCTACCAAAAAGTTCATAGTACGTATACTTATATATGGCAATGTTGTCTAACACTAGCTCTTCTTTGGCTTAAGCGTCTGCTCTTTCATTACCTCTGTAAGACCTTAAAATTTTATTGTATATATAATAATATTGCACGGCAATGTCTTAACGTTTATTTGAGGCGTTTCTGGGCCTTGTTCACAGCGAGGACACATCTGAAAAGTATAAACAACTCGTGAATGAACAATACTTGACCATTGGAGCTTGACCCATCAGCTGGCTCCTACTACCCATCACATCGCCCTGAAGGGAAAAGACACGCGACAGGAGCGATAAGTACAGGTCACTATAAAATTATCACCATTGAGCGTGCAATGGTATCAAGGGAAAGACGCACAACAGTACCGAGGTTCACCTGTACCCTTAACTATCGGGAGTGCTACAACGGATTATAATCCCAAATCATTCACAATTTGAATCTAACGAGGGCTCACCCAAATATTCCCCATTCTCCAACACGAAACAAGTCACTACTTGACATACTTAAAATGCTGTGTGAGAAAACTAACCACTATTCTCGGCGTTACTCCATTTTATCCGAAACCCTGCAAAACTGAAAACTAACACACTACACACCCGGAACAAACGCGAAACGCAATAAAACTGACAATCAGGACATAAATTGACCCACTCAACACTCATCGCCTTTTCTCAGCTACCGCTTCCCATATCACGCGATAGCCTTCTTGGTTTTAAAATTTACTTACCCTTTACACCTGTTACCCTTTTTTTTTTTCTCCAATTTTCATTTTATTCATGAATATATATACATGTGTTCTTATCTAGCATGAATAGTGCTATCTAGTGCTACTTAGCAGCTAGAGTATCTATCTCTATCTTAATACCTATATATATTGTTTAGAATGTACAGTGCGAAGTCCACATTAGAATAGTGTATGTTAGGGAGACAATACAAAATTCTTAGGCGGAGGCTAGGGAACACTAGCTCAGTCTAAGAGGGTTTGTATTGTGTTAACAGACTTTTCTTAATACGTGAAGAGACTAGGTAATGCTAGTTCCTCACGATATCAAAAGCAGTCTTTGAGGTAAGGTTTAGGGAATTTAAATGAAATAGTCCTGCTGGAAGCCAAACAAGAACTGAACTTAATTTATTACTGGCACGATTTTTATACAAAAACTATCCTTACCTATTAATTATGCTTACAGCTAATTTACATACATTTATTACATTATACTTATAATTTAGATACATATTGACGAAAAACTAATTGATTCGATCATTGCACCTTAGATGTGCAATGATCATCAAAAAATACAAATTTCAGCGGAAACGATCGTTCCTCAGAGCATTGCACCTGAAAAGTGCAATGCTCAACATGCGGCGGCAACATCTTCACCCCCCTTGAACTTATCAAGTTCAATGGTAAAGAGAGAACTCGTATGCTGCGCTGGTGCTGGTCTGGATAGTTCTGCTGGCCGCCACGTCACTGTCCTTAAACGAGCGCATAGGCCAATGCCAATGAAAACAGCAGTTGCCAGAGCAGCGTAGCCAATTATGAATTGGTGTACATGATGAGGTTGAAGATTGTTCGGGAACGAGGACATATCACGAACAGGTTGAATTTGGTTTTGTAGCTTCGTCACTTCTTCAGTGTGATTGCCGTAGAGAATATCCACCTTAGCCTGCGATGCTACACTAAAATTGCTTGGCAGAGAATTCTCTTGAGTTAAATTGATAGGGGTGGAATGCGGCGTTGAAGCTTGATTCCAGTTGCGAGTGCGACGTAATCATGATTTGGTCGTCCTTCAATACACATCCTTTTTGTAACCTGAGTAGTCTTGTGGATTGAAGTGTTTTTTGGAAGGCTTGTCTGCCGCATACAATGTTGTAGATGTAATTTCGATCCAATGAAAAGATCCATTGATTTGTGTGGCTCAGCTGGATCCATATTCTTGCTGGTGGTTGGATTGATATGGAACATTTATCCGAGATTCGTTGGAGGTTCATCATTTCTGCCTCACAGCGTAGGGTGTCTGCGTTCTGTCGTAGATGGGATGGACTTGTGGACATAGTGAGTTTTCGGGGCTTAATTCCATGCAGTGTGCGAAGTCAGTTTGTGATAAAGGGTAAAATGCGTCCCTTTCTAAGTTGACCATGAGCAATTCCGTAGATGGCTTAACTGATACAAATGATCCGTTGACTAATGTTGGAAGTGGAATAAGCCTGAAAAGCTCGAACTCCATGATAGTTGCTAGCGGCAATTTCACCACGAAGATGGTGTAATCCTGGTTGATGTCACATTTGACAGTCATGAGGCGGTATAGGTCAGAGACTTCTTTTGTGGGGACACTCAATGATGGTGGCAGATGTTCGTTTATGGACGTGATTTCGGTGCGAAGTTTTTCGCCTGTCATGATGCGTGGGTTCATTTTTCCACGATGCACATCCGTTATTGTTTCGAATAGTGTTGTCTGGATCTGCATATACTCGCATGTAATGAGAGACAAGAATTCGCTCAGCAGTAGGAAGATTTGTGTAATACTTCCTTCCCGCATTTCGGCATTCAGATTCCGAAATCTCTGGATGTGGTCCTCTAAGACGTTCTGGACGGCTCGAGCTTGTTTTATTCTTTCCTCTTCTGAGCGCTTTATGATCGACGTTGCTGCTTCCACTATCGACGTTTGATTCTTGAGCAGTTCCATCATGTGGTTTTCGTTCTGATGAACCTGATGGATGGTGTCCCTCACTTCTGTGGCGTAGTCTTCATCTAAAATTTCAAATAGCTTCCTTGTCTTGATCTAGCTAACTGTCGACGACCATGATGTGACAGCAGCAATTCGTTGATTTGGTGAATTTCGCGGAGAATGTGTTGGTGCTGCTTCATCAAGATATGATTGCTTCTGTAGCATAGCTTCGAGAATCTCCAGCTTCTTGACACCCTTCTCTATAGTGGTGAGCATTTTCCAGTAGGACGTCATATTGTAGTAAATTATCCATTTCCATTCATGCGATGTTAGGCGGGCATGCCCCAGGTTCTCGTAATAGATCCCTGCTTGGTTCGTAAAGGGAACTCTTTGTATGTATTGGCTATCGTCCGCCGCTGCTGTTGAGCACGGTAGCAAAAGACATGTTAGTAATAATGCGCCTATTGCCCCCGAAATGGGCCGTTTTTTCTGTCTTGGGCCGTCATCGTTGTCGTCTCGAAATTCCCGCTTGTTTGCTGAACTTTCGCTGTTTTGATCCTCATTAGTTTCTATAGGAAGCGGGCAGAGACTATGAATTGCACGTGTGAACGTGCCAGATGCGGTTCGAACTTCTACCACTCTTATTTTGCCATCCTTTCCATACTGGACGCTTATAACTCGTCCCAATGGCCATCTTAAGGGAGGCAGATTGTCATCCTTTATGATCACCATGGTCCCAATCTTGATATTAGGACTTTCCTTAGTCCATTTGACTCTTTTTTGCAGCTCGACTAGATACTCCGTGGTCCAACGCTTCCGAAATTCCTGAGTGAGGCTGCTTACAAGCTTCCACCGCGAGAGAGATGACATTTTTGCCACTATTTCTTCATCTGGGACAGCCGTTAATGGCTCGCCGATAAGAAAATGTCCGGGTGTAAGCGCCGTCAAATCAGATGGGTCGGACGACATTGGTATCAGAGGACGGGAGTTCAGAATGGCCTCGATTTCTGCGACCACCGTTGTTAATTCATCAAAGGTTAATGAAGCAAGTGCGACGGTTTTGTAAAGCAATTGCTTGAATGACTTTAATGCAGCTTCCCAGAGACCACCGAAATGTGGCGCTCTCGTAGGATTGAAGTGAAATTGTATGCGTCGATTTGCACATTCTACCGCAATTTTTTCCTTGGCTTCCTTCTCTTGCAACATCTTTGTGATCTCTTCTAGGTTATTACTGGCGCCTACAAAATTTGTAGCGTTGTCGCAGTAGATATCACGACAGATTCCTCGTCTGCAGGGTGACCAGATTTAGCAGAATTCTGCTATTTTGGCAGAATTTCACCATCAAATTAGGGTTTAGCAGAAACACTAGCAGAATTGAAAAATTTGGCAGATTTTAGCAGAATTCACTCAATTGGATTTTATTTTGAAAATTTTGGTCTTATTGGATTTTATTTTGAAAATTTTGGTCGTATTTGTTTTATGGAAATGGCAACCCATTTTCCAGTTTGTGTCATTTTCAAATTTGAAGGTCTGGTAACCCTTAAATTCGGTTTGAGGGAAAATCCCCGACAACGTGTCGTAAAATTGGTCTTGGTTTGATTCTGAGAATGTAGGTGCATATGAACTTATGAATAAGTCCAATTGCACTTCATGTCTAGACTCTAGGTCTAGTTAACCGTTAAACATCTGATTCTCGATGCACTTGAAATGTCGGTCCTTTTGACAAAGTATTTGTTTTGTGCGACAATTTCATATTTTTGCCTGGCACGGGCCATTTTCTCAAAGGAAATTTATTGCATCGGCATGTTCCTTGTTTCCTTTAGATTTCCACTAATGCAGATTTTAGGCATTTTCGCTTGGTAGAAGGAGTAAGGATAATAAAATCCCGAAACACTTTCGATATTTCTTGATGAACCCTTTCTCATTCGAGTTTCAAATTCGAAAGTGATAAGTGAAAGTTTTATATATATTCTAATTCGAGTTGCATTTGTCCTCGCAGTATATTCTTACTTTTGATTAATTTGATTAATTTACCTACCATGAAAAGGAAATATGAGCAGAGTTATCGTGCTGAATGGGAGAAAGATTTGGTGTTTGCCTCATGGATAGCAAGGTGTAAGGAAGATCCCAATGCCGCTTTTTGTAAGGCGTGCAATATGAAATTACTTGCACGTTTTTCAGTCCTTAAAGACCATTCAAATTCCCAAAAACACATAAAAAATATTGTTGGTTATTCTGGACAGCCATCAGTAAGTTATTTTGCCTAGGCATATTTAATTAAATTTATTAAAAAAATCGTATTATTGCAGGTGCAAATTTTTTTTGCGAAAAGTTTGGTAACTGAAGAAGCAAAAAAGGCAGAACTGAAGATGTGTGCGTTTCTGGCGGAACACAATCTGCCTTTCCGGATCATGGATCATATGAGCGATTTGTTGCAAAGTTGCTTCCAAGATTCCGAGATCGCAAAGTATTTTGTATGCAAGCGGACAAAAGCTTCTGCGCTGACTTACAACGTGCTGAAGGTGGAAGCTGAAAAAGATCTTCATGCGGAACTGGCGTCTGCTGTGAACATCCGCTCCAAAGAACCTCTTTTTTCTGTTGTAATAGATGAAAGCACGGATGTGACATCGACGAAGGTTCTAGCTGTGGTGAAAAAGTACTGCTGTGAAAAAAATAATAGCCTGAAAGTGAAAACTATGTTCTTAACGCTAATAGATTTAGAGGGTGAGTCGGCTCAGAATCTATTTGACGCCCTGTCAAAGGCACTAATCAACGCTAATTTGGATATTAAACAGTGTATTGGGTTTGGCGCTGACACCACAAATGTAATGTTTGGGCATGAAAGGGGTGTAATAGCGAAGATAAGAGAAGTAAATCCTCATTGCGTATTTATAAAATGCGTTTGTCATTCCATCGCTTTAGCTGTAAGTCATGCGAGCAAGAACACGTTACCCAGATGTTTGAACCAGGTCGTAAAAGATGTTTATGGATACTTCACCCATAGTAGCAAACGACAGCGGGAGTTCGAGGAAATTCAGAAATTTCTAAATTCTGAAAGCCACAAAATTTTGCAGCATTATGATATACGCTGGCTATCGCTACATGCATGCATCTGTAGGATCATTGAGCAGTGGAATCCCTTAAAACATTACTTTCGGAGTCAATATATGGAGGACAAAAATATTTCTGCAGAATTCCTACATCAAAATTTCGAAAATGACATCATAAAGCTTTACTTTCATGCCCTCAATTATATTTTACCAATCCCAAACAAAATGAATATTGTATTCCAAGCCGAATACTCCACAGTACAAAGAGTGTACAAAGATTCGGCTGATATGCTGGTACTTCTTTTAAGCTGTTATATGAATATGAGCTATGTGAGAAACACAAATATTTTAGACGTGGATCCGACTTCAACGGTAAATTTTTTGCCTTTGCATGAAATATATCTTGAAGTGCACGTAAGTCAACTTATCCAAACAATTGCTGAAGACCCGCGGCAAAAGCGAGAAATAGCGACATTCCTGCAACGGATTCAATCGTTTTTGATTCAACTTTGTGTTGAATTAAAGTCGCGGTTACCCCTCACCACAATATTTGAAGAAATGCAATTTCTTGATCCGCAAAATATTGTGTACAAGAAATTCACAACTTTATTCAACATTGTTTCAAAGTTTCCCAATATCATCCATGGGTCAGACATGCAGGGAATTGACACTGAATATAGGGAACTTAAGTTGGATAGTACAGTGAGCGATCTGCTAGAAGCGGGAGGAAGTTCGGGAAGCAGGGCAATGGACACCGAAACCTTCTGGAGCCACATTTCCCAAATGACCAGGGCAGATGGAACTAGAAAGTTTCCACTATTAGTAAATTTCGCAAAGGCGATAATGATTTTGCCCATGTCCAACACGGCTTGTGAGCGGATATTCTCGCAGATGAACAGCATAAAAACGGACCTCCGGAACAAGTTCAAAAATGAGCATGTTTCGGCAATTCTACATGTAAAGCAAGCTGTTAAAGATCAGGATGGGTGCGTAAAGATGATGCTTAAAATTAGATTACATATGTATAATGGAAAACATGGACTGATAATTAATTTATATTTTGAATATAAAAGATTAAAAAACATTAACAATTTGTATTTCATTTAATTAGCAATTTTCAGATATGCAAAAAATTAATATCTATTAAGAAAAAGTTTGAAAAATTTTGTCAGCAAGTGTCAAAACAACTTTCAAAAAGTTTAGCAGAATTCAGCAGAATTTACACAAAAATCCAGCAGAATCGTGAATCAAAATCTGGTCACACTGCTCGTCTGGCCGTAAATCGCTTGAGCGCTCCTATGAAGTCCTCTGTTGTAAGATCCGAAACTACTTCTAAATGGACCGCCTTAGTAGCAAAACAACAGAATACTGCTACATAGGACTTGTGTGGTCTCTTGCCCGTAATTTGTAGTGTGTCCATATAGGACCACAGAAATCGACTCTTGTTAAGATTGGACGCCCTGGTAGAACTCTTGTTGATGGAAGATTTCCCGTAAGTTGCTTCATCAATTGAGGCTTGGCTCGGGCACATTGAACACAATTATTTACCACCGACTTAACTAAGGCTCGGGCCTGCAAGATCCAAAACAGTTGCCGCGATATGGCGATCAATGCTTGAGGTCCAGCATGTAAGTTTTGCAGGTGGAGGTGATTCAGTAGAAGTTTGCACAATGTATGGTCTCCAGGTAGAAGAAGGGGATGTTTTGCTTCGTATGCAATTTCGGCTGCCTGTAATCTTGCTCATACTCTTAACAAACCGTTCTCATCAAGGAATGGTGTTAGAGTGGCGAGCCGACTAGAACCTTTAACCGCTCCTCCCTTTCTCAAATCGTCTACATCCGACTGAAAGCTAGAAGCTTGTATAGCTCTCACGATAACATATAGTGCCTCGTCCAATTCCTTGACTTGCAGAAAATCACTGATATTTTCCTTCTGCGGCTCTTTTTTAAGTATCTTGATGCTTCTTAGCATATAAGCTATTACACGCTGCAATTTCATGAATGAATTCCCGTGGTTGATTCTGGATACGAATTCTAATGGCATATCTGTAAGGCCACTTGTTAGGACGACTTTTGTGGCCCTTTCTTCTGCAGGTATCCTTAAGACCACAAAGTTGGTATCAGGCCACTCCGACTCTGGTGCCTTAAGGAATGCAGGACCACAAAACCAGAACACGAAGTCTCTTAACAGTTGTGGGGTGCAGCCTCTGGAAACCATGTCCGCAGGATTTTGTTTTGTATTTATATACTTCCACTGGGCTGATGACGAAACTTCCTGGATTCTTTGGACGCGATTGGCGTTGAACGTCTTCAGAGTAGCGGGATCGCCGTGGATCCATGATAAGACGATGGTTGAATCGGACCAATAGGTGACGCTTGATAACCTCATGGCCATGGTATGAAGTACCTTCTGAACTAATTGTGTGACTAATTTCGCAGCACATAGCTCTAACCTGGGCAATGTGACGAATTTTGTGGGTGCGACTCGTGACTTTGCACATAACAATTTTACCATGATATTGCCATCATGGTCCTTCGATCTAACGTAGAGTGCTGTTCCATAGGCTCGTTCACTAGCGTCCGCGAAGGCATGAAGTTCTACTAGTGGAGCAAATTGTGCTATGACTGCATATCTGCCAGCTTTTAGGTTGTTCAGGAAACGTTAATTGGCGCGAAAATCGAGCCATTTGGTCTGTAATTCGTCAGGCAGTTGGTCGTCCCAATCCAGCTCCATGGACCGTAGTTGCTGCATGAAGATTTTGCCTAGCACAACAACCGGATTGACTAGGCCCAGTAGATCGTACAGCTGCGCAATATCCGATAAAATTGTCCTTTTGGAAACTATGGCCCTGTCTGGCCAACTAATTGTGTATTTGAAACAGTCGCGTCTTGGCTCCCATGATAAGCCTAGAGTTTTGATGTGTTCGTTGTCAATACTCGAAAAGTCAATTTGCGCTTCCAAGTTTTCTCGTGGAATGCCTTCCAAAATAGTCGGATGATTAGCACACCAGTTTCTCAGTTTAAGTTCTCCGGCCTTCGTCATCTTGTTCAAATCTTCTTGAATTTTCTTAATTTGGTTGAGGCTGTCGTGACCGGTTATAACATCATCCACATAGAAGTCCTTTATTGCCTTGGCTGCGTTAGGATATCTAATGCCTTCGTCTAGGGCTAGCTGTTGTAAACATCTTGTGGCCAAGAATTGAGCCGCCTTTGTGCCGTAGGTAACGGACAGTAGCTGAAACACCTTCATCGGATCGTTGGGATTATCTCTCCAGAGGATGAGCTGCAAATTCCTGTCGTCTTCATTCAACATTATTTGTCGATAAATTTGAGCTATGTCCGCTGTGAACACGTATTTATGTCCCCGGAATCGCAAGAGGATTTCGAATAACTCATCCTGAATGCGAGGCCCAGCGACCATCAAATCATTGAGTGCCAAATTTGAGGATGTCTTAGCTGATGCGTCAAACACCACTCGTAACTTTGTAGTGGTACTTGATGGCTTTAGCACATAGTGATGAGGAAGGAAATAATGGATTTTCGGAATCTCTGCATATTCAATTTCCTTCATGTGACCAAGGCGCAGGTATTCCTTGAGAAACTCCTTGTACTGGCGATATAAATCAGGCTGCTTCAGGAGGCTTTTTTTCCAAATTTACTAGCCGCTTCGCTTTGTGAATCTCCTAATAGTGATGGCTCGGTGAATATTGGAAGATTCACTTTATATCTGCCCTCTGCATTCCTGGTGCTAATCGACATGAAAAATTTCTCAACTCTCTTGTCAATTTGACTAGGTAATTTTTCATCTGCGCATTCTTCTAGTTCCCAAAACTGCTTCAAGTTCTCGTTCAGTTCCGCATTAGTTATGCCGCAGAATGGTGTTGGATATGAAACCTTGCCCAACACTATCCAACCCAAAGTCGTGTTCTGGAGGATGGGCAATCCTTCACCTAGTTTGACTTGACCGTTCAAGATTACTTCCCCATATAATTCTGCTCCGATCAAAAGATCAATCTTATTCGGTTTATTGAAATCGGGATCCGCTAATGAGAGATTGGTTGGAGTTTTCCAATCCTCGGTGTTGACGAACTGTTGTGGTTGGAGGGACGTAATCTCCTTAATCACATGGGCTATTAGGCTCGATGAGAACTTGTGGTTGGTTGATGATTGAAGGGTTATGCATACTCTGTCACTCGTACTTGACTTGGCATTGCCGATGCCGCTTATGTGCAGTTGGTCTCGAGTAGTTGGCAATTTTAATTTCCGACTTAATCTCTCAGAAATCAGGCTAACCTGTGATCCTGAATCTAAGAGTACGCGGCATTGGACTGGTTCACCTTGTCCATTCAGGATACATGCTGATGCTGTGCCTAGTAATACATAAGTACCCTTCTTGGTTGGGTTTGACCGTAGGTTAGATGAAACTGGAACATTCTCCTTCGGTCTATCTACGTGTAACATCGTATTGTGTTTCTCGTTACATTTACGACATCCTGACGACTTGCACTGACTTGCTGCATGATCTTGTCTAAGGCAATTAAACATATATTCAGTCTTTTAACAGCGGCCTGCTTCTCTTGTGGCGATAACTTAATGAATCGATCGCAATAATATATTAAATGATTCTTGTTGCAGTAGTAACAGCCAAGTGATTTATTTGATTTGAATGAAGAATGAAGAGCTGCCGCTCTTGGCCTTGCTTGTTCGGTCACTCTTTTCGTACCCAATGCTTCAAGTGCTTGAAATCTAAGTTCGATGAAATCAAGAAACTTTCTCAGCGACTGTAACTCTCTAGGTTGGGTAAGTGACTGCTCATAGTAGGTGTGCGTATTTTTGTCCAATTTCTTAAGTAAAATGTGCAAAAGAATTGGATCCCATTGCTCGTGTACGCAGAGGCCTAAGTTCTCCAATCCCAAAACGCATTCACGAGTGACATCATGTAAATGCTTGAGGGTTGTTGCTTTCTCTTGATTTAAAACTGGTTGGGCTACTAACTTCTCTAGTAATGCATTGACCAACAGGCGTTGGTTAGCGTACCTGTTTGTGAGAACTTCCCAAGCTGAGGCATAATTGTTCTCTGACACCGGAATATGCCTTATTAAACGTTCTGCTTCACCTTCCAAATTCGACTTGAGGTAAAACATCTTCTGCACGTTGCTGTACTGTGAACCATCTGGTTGAATAAATCGTAGAATTGCTGCCATTTTAAATAACTACCATCGAACGTGGGTATCTCTATTTTGGGCAATTTCATCATCGGTAATGTATCTGGTATGTGACTTGTAGCAGCTTGCACATTGTATCGCTCTTGCTCATCCGCAAACTTGATTAGAACGGCCTGGTACTTATCTTGAATGTCGAAGAAGCGCTGCATGTCATAACCACTAGCCAATTTGTCGCCTGTAGCTTCCCAGATAGCCTTATTAGCGTCCTCGATTTCAATCCAGTACTTCTTCACAGTCTCAGACTTTACGGCATAGTATTGGGGTGACTGGATGCTGCCGTTGGCCAGTATCGTTGTTAGCAATTGATCCAATGTTGTGATCAATCGCTCCTGGTTGCGAATAATCTTGACTATCGCTGGGCTGGAATCCGGTACCTTGTCTGATGAAGTGGATTGATTCTTCTCTGATGAAGTTGACTGATGCGCTTGAACGGTATTGATAAGGGACAAGACTTCGGCTAGCATAGCGTCGCGAACTGTCTTCACATTTTTGTAGTAATTCGTTTGGAAGTATTGATGCTCGGATTGAGCAGAATGCTGCTCCCTCAAAACCTTGTTGTTGGACTCGAACTCGGACCATAACTTCTGCAGCTTGCTATGCCTGTCTTGCAAGGAGCTGAGCGTCTTTCTCTCTGGAGCCTCGGATTTACTAGGTGCGCAAGTAAGTTCCCGGGCTTGACACTAAGATGTCACCAGCGACTTATTTAGTTGATAAATATCTCTGAAGGTGGTTTTCATTTATAGTTTTGACATTTCTTAATCGCAAACAACAGTGATTTAAACATATTCTCTTACGCCGAAAATTTTTCTCAAGGAAAACTGTCTACTTTTTTGCCAAATAAACGCCATTTGCGGGAAGTTCTCCTTCACTATTACCATCGCAAAAAAAATGCAGCTGAAGCACGCCGTTTATTAGAGGAGGCTTATGGTGAACACGCGCCATCGAAAACGACATGTGAATTTTGGTATAAGCGCTTTAAAAATGGCGATTTTGATGTCGAGGATAAGGAGCGTGCCGGAAGACCAAAGACCTTTGATGACGCTGAATTGCAGGCATTATTGGATGAGGATGATTCCCAAACACAAGAACAACTTGCAGAAGCACTCAACATAACTCGTCAAGGGATTTCTAAACGCTTAAAGGAGATGGGTAAGATACAGAAGGAAGGAAAGTGGGTACCTCACAACTTGACGGAAAGACAGATGGAAAATCGAAGAAACACTTCCGAGATTCTTCTTGCACGCCATGACAGGAAGAGTTTCCTTCATCGAATCGTTACAGGAGATGAGAAATGGATATATTTCGAAAACCCCAAGCGCAAAAAGTCATGGCTTTCTCCAGGAAAACCATCAACATCAACAGCGCGGCAAAATCGTTTCGGGCAGAAGACAATGCTCTGCATTTGGTGGGACCAGAAAGGGATCGTGTATTACGAGCTGCTGAAACCCGGAGAAACGGTCGATGGGAAACGTTATCGCCAACAAATTATAAATTTGAGCCACGCCTTACTTGAAAAGAGGCCAGAATGGGACACTAGACACGAACGAGTGATTTTGCTGCATGACAATGCTCCATGCCATCGAACTTCGATTGTCCAGGACACCCTGAAAACGCTGAGTTGGGATGTGCTACCACACCCGCCATACTCAACAGATCTCGCACCGTCAGATTTTCATCTGTTTCGATCAATGGCGCATGGTTTAGCGGGGCTACACTTGGCCTCTTTCGAAGAAGTCGAGATATGGTTGTCTAATTGGATTGTCTCCAAGGATACGTCCTTTTACCGTCGTGGTATTCGTTTGCTACCAGAGAGATGGCAAAAATGTGTGTCTACCGAGGGACGATACTTTGAATAAAAAACTTTCTGTATTAATTAAAGAATTTTTGATTTTACTTCGGTAAAAAAAACCCGGGAACTTAGTTGCGCACCTAGTATAAGCAACCGCTAGTTTCTCGATCTCCTTGCCAAGCTGCGCTTGACGTGCTGACAACGCCTCGAAAGTTGCCATGATGTGTCAGAGTTTCTTTGCTGTCCTCGGGAATGGGGTACTCGTCCAGACTGCTTCTCGTTCTGACTGCTTCTCGTTCTAGTGTTGCGTTGCTCGTGTGATCACTTAACGTGATCACGTCGGGGTCACCAAAAAATGTTAGGGAGACAATACAAAATTCTGAGGCGGAGGCTAGGGAACACTAGCTCAGTCTAAGAGGGTTTGTATTGTGTTAACAGACTTTTCTTAATACGTGAAGAGACTAGGTAACGCTAGTTCCTCACGATATCAAAAGCAGTCCTTGAGGTAAGGGTGAGGGAATTTAAATGAAATAGTCCTGCTGGAAGCAAAACAAGAACTGGACTTAATTTATTACTGGCACGATTTTTATACAAAAATTATGCTTAACTATTAATTATGCTTGCAGCTAATTTACATAAATTTATTACATTATGTTTATAATTTACATACATATTGACGAAAAACTAATTGATTCGATCATTGCACCTGAGATGTGCAATGATCATCAAAAAATACAAATTTCAGCGGAAACGATCGTTCCTCAGAGCATTGCACGTGAAAAGTGCACCTGAAAAGTGCAATGCTCAACATGCGGCGGCAACAGTGTAGCTTAATCTAATGTTAAAAAAGGGAGACAAAAAAAACCTAAACCTATGTTCTTAAAGTATTGTATTTCTTAACCTTTTTAGTAATTAATTTAGCTTAGTCTGTTAGATACAGGTGCATTAGGTGAGTACAGATGAATATTGGAGTGTCAGCTAATATTTGGAAGGAAGGAAGGAGAGGTCGCATTCGGATGGGGGTGTAGTGAGGTTAGGGCGGCCTGTTGAGAAGTTGTATGGGCTTAAGCCGTTGGGTTTCGTACTGAGTTTCCAAGTCTGCGTTTATTTGTGTAGCGTTTCTCAGTAATTCATTACCGTGATTGTCTAGTCGGTCCACATAACGCCGTTGAATGTTCGATAGATGTTGGTCTAGCGGGAGGCATTTGGCCAGTCCGTAAAGTTCTTCATTCTTGATCGTGTTTGCAAATTTTATATCGGGTGTTTGTCTGTTGTATGTCTTGCCAGTTACTAACCTGAGGCAGTGGCGTTCGAAGATTGAGCACTGGGCCTGAGTTGTTTTGTTCAGCTGGCTGTACCAGACTAGTGCCCCGTAGGTGACTGTCGGTCTGATCAACTGTTTGTATATTAGCAATTTGATGTCTAGTCGAAGGCTGCTGTTTGCGTTTAGTAGGTGTCGAAGTGCGGTTCTGACAATTTTAGCATTTCTGATCTCCTTCACATGCGGGTTTGGATCAAGGTTATGCATGATCAAGATCTGGGGCCCTTGATATTTGTTAATTTTTTTTTCGGTGGCGTGAGCCGATACCATGGAAATGTATCGTCTCACACTTGCTACCATTAATCTCGAGGCGCCAGACCTTGAAATACTCCGAGAGTTTGCATAGGGACTCGTTCAAATCTCTGATATCCGTCCTAGGGGAGGGAGAAGAAGAGAACGCTATTATGTCATCCGCGTAGCAGATGATTTGAGTCTTGTTACGTAGTCTCGGGATCACTACAGCCGGTTGCAGGGGGTAGTAGTGTTGGTCTGGATGTAATGTTGGGTGTTGAAGCGGTATGTCCGCGAGAAACAGGGACAACAAGGTTGGTGAGAGGACTGAACCTTGGGGTACCCCCGCCAACGGGGAAATTTCCTTCGAATTCGGGTCATTGTTCTGTAAGTACGATCTCTTGTCTGTAAGAAACGAGTCTAGTATTGAGGTGAAATACTCTGGAACTAGATAAAGGTAATGAAGCTTCCAGATTAACCCCTCAATCCAGATCGTGTCAAACGCGTTACGCAAATCTATCGTCGCTGCAAAGGTAAGTTTCTTATGCTGTGCGTTGTGTGCAATGTTGTTATGTAGGAGGGTACTGGCGTCTAGTGTGGAGTGTCCCGCTCGGAATCCAAATTGAAAGTCTGGTAAGAGGTTCTAATTTGAGATTCTTTAAGATAATTTTTTCAAAAACTGCTTAGACAGGCCAGCATTGATAAAGAGCGGTAACTTTTGGGGTCAAGAAGGTTTTTGTTTTGTTTCCTGATTGGAATGATCTTAGCTACTTTCCAAGACTTCGGATAGTATCCTATATTCAAGCAGTTGTTATAGATCATAGCCAGTATCATGAAGGCGTTGGAGGGAAGACACTTGACAATGCGGTTGGGGATACCATCATGTCCAAAGTATTTCTTGGGTTTGAGGGCTTTTGCTATTTCCTGTATCTGAGACGGGGTTCAGAAGATAGTTCGATTGAGGGAGTTTGAGGAGCTAGGGTGCACCTCGTTAAAGGATCCTACTGACCGCTGAGTATCGTTTGATCTGAATTATTGGACATGACTAGTGACAACGTTTACAAAAGGTTCCACTGTTTGCGCTTGCGTTTGAGTATGTGTGGCCGCAATAGTGTTAATGAGTAGGTCATTAATGTCATTCGTGTTGTGTAATGTGACACCTGTGTCTGGGTCTGTTAAGGTTACCCCGATATGTCCAGGTTCCTATAGAAATTTTGCCTTTAGAAGGATTTGCAAGGATCAGCCTGCTAAAAGCCTTGTTTACTACATGTAATTTTTCCCCGGAAGTCATTAAATTTTTTTGCTAGATTGGAAAGCAGCTGACCTGAGGAGAAGTCTACTTGTTCGGACAGGTCCTGACAGCGAGCCTCCAGATTTACCGATGTTTGAATGAGTTGACCAGCGTTTGAAGTTTAATCTCTGTCTCCGTTTAGGTTTAGTTGGCGCCGCCTTTTAATTTACCTTGTGTTATTCTGAATTTTATTTAATACACATATTAAAGGGCGATTTTCTAACGAGAAAGTTTTAAGTATGAATTTTTGTGAGAGAAACTCTCTTAAAGGAAGCGGTGGTTCTCTTGCCAAGTCTAAAATAATGTTGGTAGGTGTAGTCTTCATCAAGCCGGTAATGTCTCTTAGAACCTTATGGTGAGCGACGTCTAGTTTTCTCAGGAAATTTTTTGAAACCCCAGTCAAGTTTTGACCTCACTGGAGCTCGAGCGATATTCAAGAGAATCTTCGGGTGACCTCCCCATTCTATCCCAGCTATGGCTTTAATGATGTTCGTAGCTTTTTTAGCTGCGGTGGTTAGCTCGTCAATATTTAGATCCCAATTCAAATATAAAGTATATGTGGCATACTTAATAACTTTGCAGTAAATGATTGTACTGCGACGTGAAACACTCGAATTTCTACTTAACACTGATTTAATTTTACAAAATTTAGATCTTAGTACCTTACTTATCTTATCTATGTAACAATAGACTAAACTGCAAGAAAATCAAAAACTAAGTAACTTATCCTTATCATACTCAAACCGATTTATGTATTATTTCAAACTTTATTTTCGATTTCCAAATAGACTTCTTAAAATAAAATATTGCTCCATCAATGAAAATATTATTTTCTCAGAAATCTATATTATTTTCTCAGAAACATCAGGAACAATGTCTTCGACGATTTCTGCTTCACAATGACTCCCTTTATAGGGAATGCATATATTGTGTAAAGCACAGGATCCGTTGACTATTTGAACTGCCTTCTGTGGTCTATAGTGCAGCATTCTTGCATCTAGGAGGCACCGAAATCTGCTTTTGAAGGTTTCTATGGTTCTCTCCACAATATTTCGTGCTTTTGCATGTTCTGTGTTGAATTGAGCTTGCAAGCTTCCTTCAACTGCATTGCGATATGGTGTCATAAGCCACGGTTCACGGGGATAGCCGGAATCACCTGAAATTGTTTAATTTTTGTTATTATCTTCGCAAAATTGCAAAAAGAGTACTCACCTAGAATCCAATTATTTTGATCCGAAGAGCTTCATCTGCCGCCGTAGATCGCTTAAACTCCATACCAAGGAGTCGTGCAAACAGCCTCCATACCTTGCATCAACCGGAGGAATTTACATTTTATGGTCACGGAACTATTAATTATAAATGTGTTATTATTTTCAATTTCACGTTTTATATTTATAGGATAACTTTTAATGAAACACAAGTGATGAAACTACAAACCAAATTAACTTTATTTAAGAACAATTTAATAATAAAGTAATACCACCCATTTTAACACTAACTTCCTTTTTTTGGGTTTCCCTCATCTTTGCGTCGCGTCGGTTCCTGATAGGCGTCTACCAGGAAAACTGCACGACAAGTGGTTTACTAGAAAATACATAAAAACCAATGAAACCCTAAACCTTTTTTAAAACAAGTGAATTATTAGTTTACATAAAAAATTAGATACCCTAAACGTACTCTAAAACTAATATACCTACGCATTCTCATAATTCATAAGTGGACACCCATGTGCCCGAATACTTTTTTTTCCGATCCTGCATTCGGCCATCCTAACACAACATCTGTCCCAGATGTTTTACTTATTTGAGTCAAATATGTATTGACCATGGTGTCAGGTAATCTGCTGGCGCTGAGGTTTCTCTGACTCCTTCATGTTCCCCAACTTTCTCCATCATGTAGCGATCGTTCCTTAAAACTCTTGTAATTTTATACGGATCTAAGGATTTTGGATGTACCTTCATCCCAGGTGCATGTTGGGTCCGTATCAAGGCGACGAGATCTCCTTGGTGGATTGTTGCTTTCTTGCGCCGCTTATTAAATCCACGTCGATTTTCTGTTTGAATTGCGGATATTTTCTCGACAGCTTGTCTACGTATTTCGTCCCTGCTTTCTTCGTATATCGCGATCCATTCTTTCTCAATCATATTGCGAATGTCCTGGTCTTCTTTGATTCGCATTTTTGTTTCAAATAATATGTGGAAAGGAGTTTTTCCAATGCTTTGGTGCGGTGTTGAATTCAGGAACTTCTGGACCGTTGGTAGATGTTTGTACCATTCCTCAGCTTTTGGAGCCGCTAACTTGGTCAGTAAAGGGATGAGGGTTCTGTTTACCCTTTCGACTTGGCCGTTGCTAATCGGTACGCCTGTCGTTATTTGATTATTCTCAATATTCTCCTCCTTGCAGTAGTCGCAGAACGCATTTGAAGTGAACGCGGTACCCCGATCGCTTATAATTCTTCTGGGATTCCCGAACGTAGCTGATTGTTTCTTCAAACGGTCTATGACTTCGGCGCTGTCAGTAGATCTAGTAGCGTATAGCCAAACAAATTTCGAAAATGAATCGACGACAACAGAAATATGGCGATACGATTTCTTAGTGGATGGTAAGGGACCTAGATGATCTATATGGTATGTGTCCAATGGAACACATCCTTTATTAATTGAATTTAAATAACCTTCTTGTTTTCCATGCTTCCTCTCGCTTAAGATACAATCTACACAATTTCTGATGACATATTCTATTCTATCCCTCATTCTTTTGAACCAAAAATCTCTTAATAACGTAAAATGCCCTAATTCCGTCCACCGAAAATCTGTTTCTTTTAATTCCTTCACCCCAAAAAGGTTATTGGATAAAATCAACTTTTAAAAACTGATTCTGAAATAAAATTGTTGCCAGAATCTAAAAATCCACTTTTTATTATTATTAATATACAGTGAAAATGGTTTATAAATCCTTCAATGGACCTCGAGAACGTGGTTGTTACAGCCGATTGTCGCTATGAAAGGTTCTATTTAAAAATTGTTTTGTCACAGAATGAAAATATATTTCAATACATAATTATTTTAGCTTCTCTAATTTTCTCTTTATTTTTCCAAATCGTGGAAATAGTAGAATGTGATACTGAAAATTCCTTACATAAGTCCGAATTTTTGTCGCCGGATTCCAAGCTCCAAATAATATGCGCATTTTCTTCAATACTCGTAGATTTACGTTCAGACATTTTGAAAGCATTAAATTACTTTTCCAAGCTACAGTTTCGCAGGTTTGCAATCAGAACCAGACTGA
Organism: Chrysops caecutiens; assembly: GCA_963971475.1. Taxonomy (NCBI): domain Eukaryota; kingdom Metazoa; phylum Arthropoda; class Insecta; order Diptera; family Tabanidae; genus Chrysops; species Chrysops caecutiens. Next base: position 61,055,708 of record OZ020568.1, read on the forward strand.
AGAAATTGGTTCTTGATGAATATGATTTTGCCGTGGTTTGAGGACATTCTTATCAAACCATGGTATTAATCAACACTTTGTATGACCCCTTACGAAGCTAAAAGAAAAAAAGGGGGTCTTTTATGTCGTTATAGCCGGTAGTTTCATAATTGTCCGGCCGAAATTTTCCAGAAGTTGGTCGCTACAAACGAATCGGTCGTTAAGGCCGATGTTGTTATAAGCGATGTTTTTAACACAGGAACACATGACGAGCCAAATGTTGTAAGACTAATTGGTCGTAAAGACCGATTTGTCGTTATAACCGGTGTCGTTATAAACGATTTTCACTCTATTGGAAATATTTAAAAAAAATTATTTAACTATAAAAGTTCGAAATGGTCGTAGAGCCCTAATTCCGCCCACCTAACTTGCATATTCCTAATTCCGTCCACTAGTGACCCTAATTCCGTCCACCTGAAATCAGCTTAAAAATTCGGTTTTTCATGGACTAGGAATTGTTTAAAGACTGAAAATGGTTAATAATTTCATGGACTAGGAACTGTTTAAAGACTGAAAATGGTTAACAAACGTAACTCCAATTGGAAACGTTATCTTGCCTCGAACTTGCCTGATGACTACGATAAATTCGTAGTTTCATACACCAACTTCGCTTCTCTAAATAGGTCTCTTTATACCGAATACCTTTCATTGGTCAAGACTCGTCTCCTTTCTAATCCCCGCGACTTTTATTCCTTTGTAAACTCTAAAAGGAGACAGCGTAAGGACTGCTTCCCTAATTCCTTCTCCTACCTAGGTGAAGAGTGTGATCATCCTCAAGCAATTGCGAACATGTTTGTTAACTTTTTCGCGTCTACCTTCCAAGATGGTACATTTGAGCCAGATGTGGCATACTTTTCCTCACTATATTGTACTACAACACCACCCGTTGTAGACCTTCCTTTTCCTACCATTGAAGAACGAGAAGTATACGAACGACTATTGCATCTCAAGGATGACCCCTCCCCGGGCCCGGACGGTATCCCCCCTATAATCTTGAAACGCTGCGCCAACATCCTAGCTCGTCCCTTATCACAGATTTACAACATCTCTCTCACTACAGGCGAGTTCCCAGACCAATGGAAAGCTGGCTTACTAACTCCAGTTTATAAGAAGGGTTCAAAAACGCTCGTCACGAATTATCGGCCCATCGCCAAACTTTCGGCACTCCCGAAACTTTTCGAACAACTTCTTGTAGAGAAACTTTACACGTCCTTCTCTGCAATCATATCTCCGCATCAGCACGGCTTCCTCAAGGGCAAGTCAACGGTCACAAATCTAATACAATTTACTTCCTACACTTTGAATGCTCTTGAACGAGGAGAAGTGGTCGACGCTATTTTCACGGACATGAGCAAAGCCTTTGATAGCATCCCTCACAACCTTATACTCCTTAAATTAAAAATGGCGAGATGCCCTGACTTTCTCCTCAAGTGGGCCCACTCATACCTCTCCCACCGCACCTACAAGATTTCTTTCCGGTCACACCTTTCAGTCTCAATAAAAGCTACATCTGGGGTCCCACAAGGTAGCCATATTGGCCGCCTCCTCTTCATTCTTGCGACTAACGACTTCCACCGCGTCGTCAAGAACTCAGTCATCCTAAGCTATGCTGACGACACTAAAATCTGCAAACAAGTAGCTCATCAGACGGACCGCCTTGAACTCCAAGATGACGTGAACCGGTTTGCTGAATGGTGCTCAAAAAGTAACCTATCGCTGAATGTTCTGAAGTGTCAGTACGTCTGCTTCAGTCGAAAACTCAATAATGTTCCCCACATCTATTCGATTTATGGTACCACCGTAGAACCGGTGGGAGCTGTCCAAGATCTTGGCGTTTCCTTTGATACTAGGCTAACATTCCTTGAGCACACTAACTATGTGATCAGGAAAGCACGAGGTGTCCTAGGATTCATTACTAGGTGGGCCAGGGAGTTAGAGGATCCGCTTATTTATAAAGCCCTTTTCACCTCCCTCGTTCGCCCAATAATGGAATACGCCACGCAGGTTTGGTCCCCATATCACAAACTCCACATCGGGAGACTTGAGGCAGTTCAGAAGCGCTTTCTGCGGTGTGCTCCCTGAAGCCTCCCATGGGTTAATCCTAACCTCCTCCCGCCGTACGAAGACCGGTTAAGTCTCATCGGCCTCCAATCACTTGCTTCCCGTAGGGTAATGGCTGATTATTCTTTCATTCATGGCGTGATTCAGGGAACCATTGTAGCTCCTTACATCCTTGAACTTGTCAGGATACGATCTCGTGAGATGAACCTCAGAACGGGCGACCACCATACGGAATTTGGTCGGATGGAGCCCATCACACGCATGCTTAGGACGCACAACCAGGTCTCTACCTTTCTGCAGTCCGCGCAGGTTGACCACAACAACCGAGATTATATCCGCACCTGCATTAACATCATTTGTAGGGACTAAGACCCGTGTCTAGGCTCTTTGATCCGACTTTGCGTTCAGATACTCTTTTCTTAATTAGTTACTTGTAGGTATTTTTCTATTTTTCTGTTTCCTTTCCTATTTGTAGTATTTTAATTGTAATTTCTAACTTTAAGCTTGATTAACCTCTCTATTCTCTCTGTACCTCACTTGCCCTAAGTTAAGAAAATAAAAAAAAAAAAAAAAAAAATAATTATGCAATAGAGGATAATGTAATATACAAAATATGGAAAATATAATAAAAACTACACAATTTCTTAATTTTGTTAACGGTCGGAATTGCATTCATTCGAGCAAATATTGGTAGGACGGAATTAGGTAAAATTCGGCATTTTACCTATGACGTACGTCGCAATTTACCTTGCCGGTCAAAAGTTTGAGACTATCATAATAAGATTTTCTGCATCGGTTTTAAATCTTTTATGAATTATTGTTGTGTTCTATGATTTTAAATAAATAAATAAATAAAGATATTTAAAGTTTTTTCGTCATATGACTTACATGTTACATTATATTTTGCACGATGTATAACGATAGTCTGGAACTTTTCGCCAGCAGTGTACATAATACGGCGGAAAAAGTGGACGGAATTAGGGCGATAGGCAAAATGCAGGAATGAACCAGTGGACGGAATTAGGACTAGTCTATAATTTCGATACCCTAATTCCGTCCACTTTATTTTATTGTTTATTTTGCGTTTGATCTATATATAGTTAAATACTACTACATTTTCTCAACCCTGAAGATTCATAGATACAGAAAAGTCAGAAGAATTGATCATAATCCTTAAAAATCTTTCAAAAAATGCTTAGAACCAAACATCATATATACATAAAAATTGGAAATTGGCGCTTTTGTTTTGAGAGAGTTTCACAAAAACAGGCGGAGGGGAAACATGCTCGAAAGTGCTATATGTTACTCGAGTAACTTCAAGCTACTAGGAAAATGCGGTTCATTTGACAATGTCAAATATCAGATTTGTTTATATTGCTTATGAAGTTGCTAGATGTTATTCAAAAGCGTTTTTTTACCATCTGATTAACAGAGAAAAATCGTATGAATTATTGAATATTACAAAAACAATATCTCTGGCAACACCAAATACCATCACATCAGTACGCATCCTGGGGATAAATTCAGTGCGTAGCGATAGAGTGGAAGCATCTACGCACGCGCGGATCATCCTCTCTTCCTCGTTTAGCTTCCTAATTGCTGTGCGCATCGTTAAGAAATGAATTTGTGGATTTTATGGGACTAATTTCCTACAAATATGCCTAGGTATATATGTGTAAGGTTTGCCTCCTAACATCCTTATAAGGAACCCATAGGGACTACCTCATTTCAGTATTGTTGATTTTTTTGAGGGGTCCTCATGGGGCATCTTCGAGGAAATCCCTCTCATATGCCTCATGAGGCCCACACACAGGATATATATGATATATATTAAACTATTCTTATTCCTCATTCATTAATTTGACGTAAAGTCGCTGAAGGCAGGTCTGTTTTAACTCGCTTCTCTGGAGTTAGGAAACGGGGAGTGCTTTCTTAGGAGAAGTTCACCGGCACCTGATAGTTCCACATACAAAAAAAAATTAAGGCGAAAAAGTGTTCCAATTTACCTTGCACCTTTTGACTTTATTATGAACAGAGTTTACACATGAAATTAATTTAAAATTTAAATATTTTGCTTAAATTTATTTCGTCTTACACAAAAAAAAATTAAAACAAAAGGGGTTTTTTTTTATCCTTTTTGTTTTTTAATCGTTTATATATTTTTTTTTGAGAATTTGTTTGTTTTTAATAAATCTAAAATATTAAAACCTTTTTTACCTTTTAGTCATAAATTATTTGTCGCTCTTTGTTTGACTAAAACAAAACTCTATTTTTGAAAATTCGCTTGTTTTTTTTTTATATAAAATCTTTCTTTTAAAATATTAAAAATTTTTTCACATTTGAGTCTTAAATTATTTGTCACTTTCTTATCCCTCGTCTATCTCTATTTCTTCAATTCACAGGTATTTAGATAATGTAACAGTTTTTTAACATATATTAATAGATTATCACAAATTCTTTTAACTAAAGCGTTATTTTTAATATTTTTATTAGTATGTATTTAAAAGATTCCTTTAACATTCATAACTTGCACAATTTTTTCGTCCTTTATCTTTCAACATTTCTTTAATTTTGGATCTTCATCTTTAAATATCTAGTAATTTTCTTTATACTTTAAGGTTACACACAAATTCTTTAAACTATTTCTTTAATCACAAATCCTAATATTCTTGGATCTTCAACTTTGAATTTCTAGTAAATTTCTGTTATGATTTCTCTATTGATTTGATGAAATAAATATTAATGCCGGTGAATTTAGTTTGCAACGATAAAATATGATACGTTTTAATAGCTACTTTTCAGTTCAAAGAGTTTTTCTAAACTAAACTTAAAACGTGACATTTGTTACGGTATATATATGTATGTCTATGTTAGCTGAATATAAATCAGAGTGCGTTCAATAATTTGAATACAAAACAAAAATCAACACTCCCACTTTTTGTTTCAAATTCTACCTTAATTAATTACCATTAACTTGAATCCATCTAATTTCGAATACTTGATTTAACTCCACCATTTACTTTAGCATTTAAATTGTACCAATATTGACAAAATGACTTTCAATGCAAAATTGAAATTTGTACAAAGCAAAATGTACTTTTTATCAACAGAACAAAATCAGGCAAAAATTAGTAACAAAAAATCACTTGCTCTTTTTCTCGCAACTGTTGAAATCGTTGTTTTGGCAAAGCCTTTGTGAAGATGTCCGCGGTTTGGTCTTCACTTCGATTATCTTTGACGTTTAAAATACCATCTTTAAGCTTTTCCCTGATGAAATGGTACTTTACGTCAATATGTTTACTTCTTTTATGATTGACCGGGATCTTAGTCAATCGAATTGCTGATTGATTGTCTACGTATAAGACTGGTGTTTCAAATTCATTTTGCGTCAGCTCATTTGTTAAACGGTTTAGCCAGATGAGTTCTCTTGTTGCTTCTGCCGCTGACACATATTCGGCCTCCATAGTTGACAAACTGACCGATTTGAAATGCATAGCCGGATGTCGATTTACGTGTTAAAACATCGCCCGCAAAATCGTCACTGTAGCCAATAATTCGATTTTCACCTTGACTACAAAACAAAATTCCGTAGGTACTTCAATATATGTACGTTTTGCCGCCATCACATGTGCATGCGTCGGTCGCTCTAAATATCGGCTCACATATCCAATAGCAAATGAAATGTCTGGACGCGTTGCTATTGCCAAATACATTAGTCTGCCAATAAATTGTTTGTACGGAAAATTAGCTTGATCGGAATTTTCAAAACGTACAAGTACCTGGTTTGAATCAGCTGGTGTGGCAATTGCATTACATTCATCCATTGAAAATTTTTTGAATATTTTCCGCGTGCATGCTTGTTGATTTATAAATATTGAGCCATTTGTCAACTGTTTTATCTCCATGCCCAAAAAACAGCCCAAATAGATCGTTTTAGCAGCCCATCGTCCACATAAATGGCAAGTATTACGGTGTGTTTGTCTCCAATACTCGTGAACACACATGGATCAGATTCGCTCACAATAAAACCAAATTTTTCGATGAATGTGCTAAATTTGATGTTCCAACATCTCGAAGCCTGTTTTAAACCATATAAGCTTCGATTTAACTTGCATACCCGTCCGGTGTTATCATCAAAGCCAATTGGTTGCTTCATGTATACATCTTCCTGGAGCTCACCATATAAAAACTCCGTTTTGATGTCGAATTGTTTCACTATGTATTTATGACGTGCAGCGATGGCTAATAATGATCGGATTGATGTGAATCGGACCACTGGACTAAATGTTTCATCGTAGTCCACGCCATACTGTTGCGTAAAACCACGACCAACCAATCTTGCACGATAACGTTCAATCGATCCATTTGGATTTTGTTTCACTTTATACACCCATTTATTATCGATTACCTTTTGATTGAACGGCTTTTCAACTATAATCCATGTGTCGTTGCTTAAAAGTGAATTATATTCATCATGCATGGCCGCAATCCACTTGTCTTTATCGATTCAATTAATTGCCTCGTCATATGTTTGTGGTTCTTCATTTATTGCCAAAAATGCCATTGACAGTAAACACGATTCTTCTTGAGTTAATTCTGCACGCTCACGTAAACGAATGTTTATAATATTATTTTCGTCGATACCATCAAGAACATTTTTACGACGCGTTGTCATCTTTTGTGGTTGTACTGGTGCATCTTGATTTGACGTTGATGCCACTTCTGGTGTCGCCGGTGTTACATTCGGTTCTAGCTCTTTTTCTTCAACATTTGAATCACTGTCAGTTTTAATCAATGCAACGCCCTTTTCTTTATTGCCATCTGAATTTTCACTTTTGACGCTTGAAAATTCGTTCAATAAAAAATTTACATCGCGAACAATTTCAACTTTGTTTGTTTCCATATCAAGCACCCGGAATCCTTTTACATTTTCATCATAACCAACAAAAATACATCTTTTGGCTTTAGCATCCAATTTTCGTCGACTTTGTTTTGGTAAATAGACGTAAACTTCTGAACCAAAAATACGAAAATCGTTGATTTCAATTGACTTTCTATACCACAATTCGTATGGTGTTTTGTGCTTGATCGTGCTAGTTACGGTTCGATTCAAAATAAAAACTACCGAATTAACTGCTTCACCCCATAACTTTGGATTCAGTCCCTATGCATGTAACATTGATCGTGCTGCTTTTCAGGTTCACATTGTTCAGGTGTGTGTGGTACGGTACGCTGATGCTCAGTTCCATTATTTTGCAAAAATTGTTTCACTTCGTTGTTGACAAACTCAGTACCATTATCCGACCGTAGAACCTTGACTGAGTGGCCACTTTGTTTTTAAGCCCATTTTACAAATATCTTTAATTTTTCGAACACCTCTAACTTTTGCTTCAAAAAATAAACTTTTCGAAAGTGTGAGTGATCATCTTTGAATAACAAAAAGTAACATCTATGTCAATATCCCCCAGATGTGAACTAGAAAGAAAACACCAGGGGAGCAATCTACTCCTGTAGTGGCTGCTTAGAACTTATAGGATTCTAGTTTGCCCCTATTTATGACGTCACTATTCTAACTTAAAATCAATTCTTCTACTTTTAATCAATTCTGCTATGATTATGAAATTAAGCACTTACTGGCAGAGAAACCAAATCCAGTAAATTTATTCCCACATTTTTCAGCAGAAGAACCAAATCTGACAAATGTCTATACCGGTAGAAAGACCGGTACTGGAATTTCGGGCAAGAGAGAAACACCAACCCTCGCCCCACATATACATAAGAACATGCAGAAAAACACATGTTTAAAAAAAAGCTAAAAGAGAATTCATTTTAAATGAAAATGACGTGACGTACTTCCGGCAAACTAAAACCCCCATTGTAAATAAGGCATGCATCCAACCATTAAAGAGACAAAATGCTCAGTGAAAACACTCACTTCAAAATCCTGAACTCGCTTTACACTCAATAATAATAATAATAATTTTCAATCATTTTTCACACTACGTTACACAACAAGCCTTTCACTTCTATGTTCGTTTACGACTGATCAAATTAACGCGAGCAACGTTCTCACATCGATCACGACTACACGAGTAGAAACCGATAACTAAAAGTAACAGCACCCCCATCAACCGCTGACCACGCCGTTCATCCATACACCTCCCAAAGAACCTACAACAGTGGCAAGCAACATACGGTGCTAAGGGACACAGTAAGAAACCTTATCAACCCACGGAGAAGTCCAAACACACATGGGGCAAAAAAAAAAAAACAAAAAAACATACCGGGACACTATCCAGACTTTTAATGATTTCAGGAGCAAAATAACTTACCATTACTGTAACTGTAACACTTTTAAATTCGAGTCGGGCGATGTCCATATAATTACAAAACAAATTCAAACCTTTTCGGCCAACCCCCAAGGGACGCATGCCGAATACTATTGATGCAATAAAATGCGCAGCTATCACCAAAAACACTTTTATTGTTACAATCCAGATGGATGCCAAAAGGGTACTGACGCAGAGAGCAAAAAGAATTTGCATCCAAGCAAATGAGATGCGCTCCGGAACACCGGTACTGTGTATCGAACACACACATTTACAACACGCCCCCTTGTTCGATCACATTTACATTAAATTCTTTTTGCACTTCGCTCAGTTACATACATTCTACTATAGTTTTTCCATAATATACATTTTTTTGATTTCCAAGAGCAAAATTGTAACATTTTATCAAAAAATTTCAAAAAAGGATGATAAAAATATTATCTTTAATTTTAATATAAAAGTCCTATGCATGAAATAAATTTTTCCAATTGAGGGGCTGGTACAGCCTTGGTGAGTGGATCGGCTAGCATGTGGTTTGCTGGGACATGGTAGAATTCAACTTTATTTTCATCGATGCTTTCCTTTATAAAATGGTGTTTCGCGCAAACATGCCTGGTGTTCCTGGAAAAGTTGCTATTTTTAGCTAAATCCACTGCACCCTTGTTGTCGCAATGAACTCGGATTGGGCTAATTGCTCCTTGTACTTGTAGTTCTAGGGCTAAACCTCTTAACCATAGTGCTTCTACCGTAGCTGATGCAAGTGATTGGTACTCTGCTACTGTAGTAGATGTTGCGACCGTAGGTTGCTTCCTTGAGTGCCAAGATACTGCTCCACCTTGTAGAAGAAACACATAGCCAGTGATGGACTTGCCATCAGCGAGATCAGAAACCCAAGTTGAATCACAGTAACCTTCCAAGTGTTGGTTACCTTTCTTCGAGAAACACAATTTAAGATTTTTAGTTTTCTGTAAGTATCTCAGTATTCTCTTCAGCGATTTCCAGTGTGTCTCTCCGTAGTTTGTGTTGAAGCGGCTCATTGTACTGACGGCATAAGCTAGGTCAGGTCTGGTCATCTGCAGCAAGTACATTAAAGATCCTACGACGTTTTGGTAGGGGATCTTGCTCATGGCTACAAGTTGTTCTCTTGATTTGGGAGACGTATCCGGGGACAAAATAGAACCAGGGTCCATTGGTGTATTGCACGGATTACATTCGGTCATGCCATAGTCTTCTAGGATTCGTGTTATATAATCACTTTGGTCCATACATAATGTTCCTTCGGCTGTGTTCCTTGATATATTTACATTAAAACATCTTTTGATGTCACCCAAGTCCTTAAGGGCCAAGCATTTCTTGAGTGCAATTATAAGTTCTTGGATTAAGTTGCTGCTACTTGCGAAAACCAGAAGATCATCTACAAAGATAGAAACTATAATAATTTTGCCACCGTGGAAATTCACATAGACACATCTGTCATGGTTGCATTGCTCGAGTCCTAGATCCTTTAATATTTTATCTAATTTGATGTTCCATACTCTACCGCTTTGTTTAAGCCCGTATATGGCTTTTGATAGCTTACATACCATATTTGGATGGTGAGGATCAACATATCCAATGGGCTGCTCTATATAAACTTCTTGTTCTAGGTCCCCTTGTAAGAAGGCAGACTCGACGTCTAAGTGTCTGATTTCTAGGTCCAAGTTAACGGCATGAGCGAAAAGGACTCGAAGGGTGGTATGGGCGACGACTGGTGAGTAAGTCTCCTCAAAATCTACGCCAGCTTGTTGTGTAAAGCCTCTTGCGACCAATCGAGCTTTGTAGCGAATTTCATTGTTGGATTCGAGTTTGCGTTTAAAAACCCACTTCGTCGAGACGATATTTGCACCTGTCGGCAAGTTGACTAGCGTCCAGGTACAGTTGCGAGAGATGGAGTCCATTTCTTGTTCCATCGCTTTGATCCAAAGAGGTGCTTCTTCGCTGTGAATGGCTTCATTGTAGTCTTTGGGTTCATGGTCATGGATCTGGTCAATGCTTTTGCTCTTGTTTGGCTTAATAGAAGTTGTTGAGAGGAGCGCTTTTGGCTTTCTGTTCTCAGTTAGTAGGTAATCGTTGAATTTGGTAGGTAATGCTGTCATTCTAGTGGGTCTGTTGTTGCGCGGTACAGATTTGCTCGTTGTTGACAAACGTTTGATGACCTTATCACTCGTTTTGGGCTGCTCGTCATCTGAAAGTGAAATGACATTATCGCTGCTTTGGGAAAGTTGTGTTGATTGATCTAGTTCTGGGGCATTTGAAGGTGTTGGCTCCACATGACTATGATTTTTGGCTGCTTGTTCCTTGAGAATATTGACATTGTCTGGGTGTCTGTTCTTTGAAGGTTGGGTAGTATCACTTTCTGGTTCGTCGTCGTCGGATTCATAGATTGTAACAGGTTTGTTTACCTCTTTCAGTGAATTCTCTTGTGTGGGTGAACTATTTTCTTCAAAGAAAATTACGTCCCTACTAAGAATGACCTTGTGGGCTGATGAGTCCCATATTTTATATCCTTTATGGTCGGTGCAGTAACCGATGAAGATGCCACTTCGCGCCTTTGGGTCCATTTTAGCCCTCTTTTGATCCGGTACATGATACATGACCTTGCACCCAAAAGTTCTAAGGTAGGAAATATCGGGTTTCATACCTGTCCACATCTCTTCAGGCGTTTTGCCTCCTAATACAGCTTTTGGCGTTCGATTGTTGATATGGGCAGCGGTGGATACAGCTTCTGCCCAGAAACCTTTTCTCAGTCCCGAGTCTTGGATCATGCATCTGGCTTTATCTAAGAGGGTCCTATTGAGGCGTTCGGCACGACCGTTTTGTTGGGGGTTTCCTGCTATACTGCACCTGTGTTGGATGCCAGATTCGGCCATAAGCTTGTCCATCTTTGCGTTGATGTACTCTGTCCCATTGTCTGATTGGATGGATTTGATTGTACACCCAGTTTGATTTTCTACAAGATTTTTATAGTGTACAAAATATTCAAAAACTTGATCTTTTGTTTTTAAAAAATACACAATAGCTTTTCTACTGAAGTCATCTAGAAAGGTTAAGATGTAGGATGAGTTACCATTTGATTTCGGGCTGACATAGCATAGGTCAGTGTGCACCACTTCTAAGAGGTGCCTTGCTCTTTTCTCGTTTAACTTAAAAGGTTTTTTACACATTTTTCCTGATAAACATGCGTCACATTTTGTTAACTCTGCTCCTCTTTTTAATTGTATACCTGTGGCTGCTGTAGCACTCAACTGTTTTATCGAAGTTGTATTTAAGTGCGCAAGACGCCTATGCCATAGGTTAATATCCAGAGGTTCCACTGCTGCAAGAGCCATCTGAGAAGCCTTCGTAGGTCCTACTTTACCCACGTAGTCCACCTTATAGACGCCACCTACAAGATTTGCCGCTAAGACTACCTTCTTGGTTGCATCCATAACCTTGCAGCTATCCCCTGTAAAGTCTGCGCTCAAGTTCTTTTTGCCAATCTGGCTTACTGAAATCAAATTTGCCGTTAGTTGCGGTACAAACAGAACATTTACTAAGGTTATCCTTGTGCCACGTGGTGACAGTAACTCAACTTCACCTTCTCCTAGTACAGACAGCTTGCTCCCGTTTGCCACTGTTATGTAAAGAAATTTTGACTTACGCATGCTTAAGAATTTGTCCCGATCGTTGCACATATGTCGGGATGCGCCAGAGTCGATGATCCAATCATTTTTGTCTGCTCCGCTACCGGCTGCCAGGCTGATAAAAGTATAAGCTGCAATGTGCGTGTCGATCTGCTCGTATGAACTGCCTGGAACTTCTTCGCCATGTGAGTTTGCGTTGTCTGTGTCCGCAAGGTTGGCTTGATATTGCGCGTGCCGGTGTTGAAGAGGACAATCCTTTGCCACGTGACCAAGACGGTTACATCTAAAACAGCGTACATGTGAGAGAGTTCTTGTCGCGCCAAAAATGCCACCACTCGTTCTGTTCCCGCCAAAATTACTACCACTCGTTCTGTTCCCGCCAAAATTACCGACACTCGTTCTGTTCCCACCAAAATTACCACCACTCGTTCTGTTCCTAGACGACGAACCAGCACGTCCATAACTTTTGCTGAACAAAGCAGAATTCTCAGATTCCCGCGCTTTGTTTGCCCAATGGACTTTTGTTAATATTTTTTCTTTTATGTTTGATGATGTAATCTCTGTATCGGGTAAACTTTCAAGAGCCATACGCATCGGCTCATACTCCGCCGGTAGACCACCTAGCATAATGCATGCTGCAAAGTCATCTCCAAGATCTTTTCCGATGTCCTTCAATTTTTGGTGCGTGGTGGTGATTTTATCAATGTATTCATCAGTCGAATTGTAGTCAGTTAATTTGATTTGGGTGTACTCGATAATAAGACTCGTTTTCCTGTACATGCTTTTACTTGCGTACGTGTTCTTTAATTTTTCCCACATTTCTTTGGGAGCCGTTATACCCCTTATATGGCTTAGTACCACGTGATCCACTGCAAGGATTATTTTTGATTTTGCCAGACGCATCTTAGTTGGATCCGTACTAACTGTTGTCGAACCTTCTGGCACCTCAATTGTGTCAAACACGTCCTCATGCTCCAGATAGGCTTGCATTTTCAGAGCCCAATCGTTATAATTTTCAGCTCCGGACAAAAGTTCTATGCTCTGAAGCATGGACAAATTTTTCCCACGTGTCACTGACATTATGTATTTTTTCTAGAATATTCAAATTCTAACTGTAGACACTCTTTATATAATTTTTCTTCGCACGTGCTGTTGACTGGAAAAGTTTAACTTTATAACTTTTTGACTCCTTTTTAATTATTCATCACTGCACGTGGCCTGGGCCCATAACCTGATGCAATAAAATGCGCAGCTATCACCAAAAACACTTTTATTGTTACAATCCAGATGGATGCCAAAAGGGTACTGACGCAGAGAGCAAAAAGAATTTGCATCCAAGCAAATGAGATGCGCTCCGGAACACCGGTACTGTGTATCGAACACACACATTTACAACAACTATAAAACGATTTATTTCAAATCCATTGTTGAAAAAAGGACCTGGCGGGATGTGTTGTGTTCCGCACTTACAAGTGAGAACCAGATCGAACCCGAGGCCACGTATCCCTGTTTTTGACTGATTTTAAAACTTCATACTTATTAGAGTATATTTCTGAATATTTATTGAAAAACAAAAATGTTGATCAAAAAAATTTTTTGATGCCTTTGCACCTATTGCTCCTCTTAAACGCTTATAACTTAAAAAAAATTTTTTTTGGAGCCTCTACACTTCCAATTTCCCCTTTAATTTGTGTATAAATTGTCCGCCAAAGTTTGGCTATCCGAGCAAAAAGAAATATGTCCACGAAAATAAAATTTTGGGTAGGATTTCCTCCAAGCATTTGTACATTTCAATGAAATCCCAGTTTGTTGTTAGATAGTTTTTTGTTGTTTGTCTAGACCAACGGTAATTTTGAGATGAAGGACATTGTGTGGTAGTAGGGGATAGGGGGTCTTCCTTTATTGAAGCGATTGTTATAATATCTTGGTAATAAAAGGTTTGACGTTTGAAGCTTACATGTTTTGAAGTATACTCCAATAATTTTCATTTTAGATACATTTATATGGATATCTTATACAATTATCTTTATAACGAGGCATAGCATTGTCTGCGATTTTTAGCTTTCTGATTAAGGACGGTTTTTGTTCATCATACGCCGAACATTGCCAGAAGATGTGGTTGACATCTAGGATGTGGATATTACTTAAAATTATTTATGCCCTTTTTAACAACCTCCGCGAAGGATGATTTTGCAGCTAGCGGAATAACGTCGTCATTTTTGGTTAACAAGTCAATAGCCTTGTTTTGTTTTACATTGTGTCCAGCTACAGTTTCTTCACAATGCTTTGAAATTCGAAAACAGGACATTCTTTGTCATATTCTGGATGGTTGACGTCGGGAATGTTGATTCTTCGGCATTTTATTCACTTTGGGGATGTAGCCTGATAATTGTCCTCTCCGTGACAAAAATCATCTCATACTGAGCATGTTTGTTCTCTATGTTTATTTGTGCAAATTTTCGATATAACCAAATCTCTAACAATGCCAATATCTTTTCCGTTCTTCTATGAACGGGACCAGTTCCAGGAGAGTAGTCCAAAGCGCTATCTTGCTTGGGACATTGGTAGTTTTAACCTTAATTTTAGAGGAGTTAAAATTTTCTAACACAGGCACTATTTTCCCCTCAATTTCCTTCGTACAGTTTTTTAATTTACCATATTGTTTTTTTATTCTTTTTGTTGTTACAATGGATGGGAATAATTTATTGACACATTAACCTTTTAAATTTATTATTAACCAGAAAAACTTTACACACGTGACATGTATGCGTAAGTTAGTAAGACAAGAGAATGATTTTCTATCGATGGTATGAAGTTGGCTTCAACTTAGATGTTGAATTGAGGAAAAGGTAGTAATGAAAAAAGTATAAAAGTATAATAAAAATGTAAAATAAGTGTAAAAGTATAAAAAGTATAATTTGTTCTTCTTTCCAAAAGTTTCTAGTAATTCTTCCATGATTTTTAATATAAATTATTTAAATATTCAAATTAAATTAAATGAAAGACAGAGAATAAGATTTTCTTTTAAGAAACAATTATTTGCCAAGTAGAGCCTTTGCGCGTTGCGGGATATATGGGTAGTCAGTAGAGTCGACAACTTTCTGAAGAAGATGTTTGTAAGAAGGGCAGTTTTTGTAGTCATTAGCTGAGTGATGAGTATCTCTTTTAATTTTGGTTGATGCAAGATTATTGTAATAAGGGGCCGTTCATTTATTACGTAAGATAATTTTTGTTACTTTTTGACCCCCTCCCCCCCTGTATAAGAAAAAATAAGAATAGGCAGACCTCCCCCCCCCCCCCCCCCCCTACATATATATTACGTAAGAATCTAAAGGAAAAAATGAATACAAGTTTGGTTTGTTTTAATGTTTATTTTTCCAAGTAGAAACTTTTAGGAATAATTAAATTTAGGAATATATTTATACAAAGGTACTAGTAATTTTTAGTTTTTGTTAGTATGTACATAATAAACTTTGGTTTTAATTCATTTAGCAACATATTATGATTTTAAGTCCAGGGGCTCAACATCCACTCGGAAAGTGGGTTTGCCACTGGAACATCTCTAAAAATAGGTGTTTCTTCTAGTTTGGAATTCAGTGTGACGTCGTCGACGTCTACCCATTCGACATCATCCCCGATGCGGCACACGACTTCTTTGCCTCGCCTTGAATATATGGTTAAGGCTTCTTTTTTTTCAATATTTGAAATACGGCCATGTAATTTTTTGTGTAGTTGCGCTGCCTTTTTAGATGCAAAGTATTTCGAGCATACTGAACAAATCCTATCTATGAGCGCATCTTGTAGTGATGGACAGTAAAAGTCATATGGAACAGTCTTGAATGGGGCCTCAATTTCCATGTTTACTGATTGTCGCACAAACAAAGATGCAAAGTGATCGGTTGCTTTAACATCCTCTGGGGCGGGAAACATGAGCGAAGGTTCACACCTTAACGGGCATGGTGGAGGAAAAAACCCTTGCGGAAGGATTTTACGAATGTCACTTCGTATATCACCACAACATTCTTTGTCAGTGCATTTTACAATTTGTAAAAAGTATTGGGACTCTTGGACATGCCTTGTGTACCAATGTTGATCATATAATACTTCTGTGGTTTCTCCAACGTCTTCAATGTCTGGTGGCAAATTTTCTGCTACTACCGGTTCATTATCTATAATAATGGAGCTCCAAATCTCTGACAAACTTTGACCTGCCTTAGCAAAATTTTTCAGCTCTAAAGCAGAATCGTTAGTTTTCCCTTTCGCATCGAGATGGCTGCCGAAGGTATCATGAGGTAGCACCAAACCAGACAATGGACGACTCAACGGTGCCATACGTCGTTCAACCCTGTTGAATGCACTTCTACCAGGTGCATTTGTTGCTACAAAAACGGCATCTAAGTTGAGCTCCTTAAATTTTTTTATTGCACTTGCAATAACTTTTGGATACCTAGGATTTTCGTCAGGGCCTTCATCGACTGAAAATATAACCACAGGTTTTGAGTCAAAATCCGAGAACTCTGGGAGTTGTAAAATGCGATTGAAGTCAGAATAGTGGGTTTTTGCAGTAGACGACGAGTGTTTTCCAGATCTAATTGCAATATATGTAGAGCCACTGTAAGTGACAGCATCAGGTCTACCCAGTCCTCCTTTTTCTATCCGCATTGCACCATAAACAGAAGGTATTAATTTATGGCGCTCTGCAATCACCCAATCGTGATCTGGAAGACGGATGCGATACTCCATATGCATTATTGCTGGTGACTGTTTATGAGCAGCCGTCATCCCAATGGGTACTCTCGCTTTGTCATCCTGTCAAAAAATGAGTCCGTTTTAATTCAAAATATTATTTAATGAATCAAATTTAGTTTGGTGAGCCAAAAGCACCTGTGATAAGAAGAGAACCTGATTTGGGCCAAGAATAGATGCAAGACTCTCTAGATATCTTATAGTTGCTGTACAAAAATGTTGATCGACATGAGATTTATGTAGATCTGTTGTCGCTCTAACTAGCTTCACGGGAGCCGTTTTTACATGTTTTTTTCCTTCATTTGTTCGTGAATCGCGGGGTAGCAAACGAAGATAGGTGGCACTTCGGGATAATTCAAATCCTTCCTTAAGAAGAGCTTGATGTAGATCATCAAGAGTGCGACATGAACGAATCATCTGTGACCTTCTTCGTTCATCGGTTTAACCTCCAAACATAGCTATATTTGTAATAGCGTTAATAAGTTCGGATTGATCCTCCTCGAGTCTTGGACGGCCAGGACTGTCTGCAAGCCGTATCTGTAAATTTGTTTCATTTAAGCAACATTTGGCATCTTGAATAAATAAATACTTAAATGTATATATAATCGGATAATTACTTTTTTGGCTACATCTCGATGCTCTTCATAAATCTTGGTCAGCTCAATTTTTCGATTCTTCCGATATTTGGATTGGTACTCAGCGTTTCGTTCTTGCGAAATCAGTTTTTTCTTCTCCGTTTCTAAATTAGATTTTACATGTTTTATCCTTTTATCGATATCTATGCCTCCTAATCCACTGTCACGGGCGGTAAGGTCGGCGTTTAACTGTGATTCAAGACAAGTGATTCGTTTTTCGGTATTGGACTGTCCAGGCGTGATGCTTTTAGGCCTCAATATATTATTAATCTGGTCTTCGTTTTTACATTCAACTTTTTCCTCTTCTGGAGGATTTGATTGCTGGTTTGTATCTAAATCTGATGTTGTTTCAGGTCTTTGTGAACAAGATGGGTTCACTGTTGCCTATTAAGAATAAAATATAACATGGACATAAGATAACATTAGTCAATCGAACCAACTGTGAAATACCGTTTAAAATATAAAAAGATATTCTTAAATAAAGCACCTACATAAAATTAACACGACCATACAAAAAAAAGGATTACGGAGCTTGCAATAAAACAATTATTTATTTAATTTAGCAAGGAAATACTTACCTTAGTAAAAAACTTCATTGAGTTCACTTTTTCTTTCGCATTTTCTTCATTTAGGCTTTTTATTTTGTCCAGTATTTGGTTTTGGAAACTTTTAACATCTTTACCGTGATTCGCCTTAGCTACTTTCCAAAACATATTACAATCCACTTGGATTTTTTGGCCGGACCGTCCTGAACACGAATAACGTTTTTTATATGCGTCAAATAACCTTTTATATAAATCGGGGTTTGACAAAGAGGCCATGATTAAAACACAATAAAAAATTAACAGTGCAATTCGAAGTTTAAACTATATTTATTATTTAGAATCAATAAAGATAAAAAAGTATATTAATTATTGTTAGATTAATTATGCTAGCTGATATAATTCATAGAGCTAAGATTCCACAGTTTCACGATCACAATTTTCACAATTTTCACTATTCAGAACAAAGGTATTTTCGTTACCACTGCAACTTAAACACTGCGATCACCCCGAGTGGATTTTTCCTTTTTCGCATTCCTTGATGTTGGGGGTGGTGTGATAAGGTACGTTACAACGCGACACAGCGTCGCGACACAAACGTTGACCCGGAGGTCTATCAACTAAAAAAGATAAAATGTAACAATTTAGGGATTGGATATCACCATCGAACATTTTAACGTTTTTTACTTAGTTGCATAAAAGAAACTATTCACATACTTACTTCAACACGATTATCCGCGCTTTTTGAAATTATTATCTCAACTTTGCGGATTTTTGTGATCTTACGTAAGAATTGTTAAGACTCCCTGCCTCCCCCTTGTAAGAAAAAATAAGACATGGTCGAAGCCCCTCCCCCCCTAAATCGTCTTACGTAATAAATGAATGGCCCCTAAGCACAATTTGTGCAACCATGCTTATTTTTGTCATCGCAATCTTTGTAGTAATGTGATCCAGAGCAGATTGTGCAATTGCAGATTGAATTATTTCTATATTTTTTATCAGGGTGTCCATATCTACAGCATTTGAAACATATTGAAACATCATACTCATCATATATTACGCATCTATTGCAGCCAAAATACGTTCTGTTTTTAGTCATAACTTTTTTATATAGCTGACTATCTATAAGTAGTAATAGAGTTCCTTTTTTGGTTTTTTTATCTTGACATTTATGGATTAATTAACATGAATCCTTCGTGAAGTCATTTCTCTTAAATAGATCGTGTAATATATCCCCATCGCTCATTGCTTTTACATCTAAGTCAATGCCAACTACTTTAATTTTAGGTTTTTTTAATTTTTCTTGTTCAGCAGTTATTTCACTATTATCTCTGAGCATATCAATAGTTTTCAAATTATCTTCAATAGACTTACATTTTAAGATTCTTTTGTTACGAGACTGATGTACATTATTCATGTGAACGCTTTTATTCTGCTGTATTTTCATTTTCACTTCGCTTTACGCTTCATCAATATCAACTGATGTTAGCACAACATTCGGTACATTCACATACATTCGGTGCGTGCTTGAGCGTACATGTAATGAGAAGTCTCACTAACACATATATTTTGGTTATTTGGTATTTTAATGTTCGATATTTTTGCTTTAAGTAGCAAATTTTTATCTTTAAGTTCATTGTTCAGATCATGTAACACAGCAATTCTTTCTTTCAGTTCACTATTATGCAGCTTTAGATTTTTATTAATTATTTTGCGTATGTTATATTCTTTTTCTGTTATGCCACATAATGAATAATTTTTCGAATTATCTATAATACATTTTTCATCATTACTTAAATCTTCATCCACAGTTAATTGTAACTCATTATATAACTTTTTAAGTTTGTCCGTCTCGTTATTTTTTACTTTTAATTCAGCTTGAAGTTGTTTAATAATAATTTTAATGTTGTCTTTATTTCTGTTAGAGGTTAAGTTTCGCTCATTATGTGCGTTACATATTATAAATATAGATGAAAGATATATAGTTTTAGGTTTTCTTTCTGCAGAACTTTTATGAAATACTTTTTCACATAATAAACAAACAACCACGCCAACTTTTTGCCTATCACTGTGACAATCAAAAAATATATCAGGAGGCTTTGGATTTACGTCCACTCCAGTTAGCTCCATTGTACCAATTAACTATTTTAATATTTATGATAAGTGTTTAATATTTATGAATGATTTTACAATTTTATCAACTGTTAAACTACTGGCGCCAATTTTAAATTGTTGTACTTCAACGTTTTTTAGTCTTTCTATAGAGATAAATTCCGGCAATGGAAGTAACCAGCCAGGTGGTGGTCTGGAACCTTCACTCATATCCTAAGCGTTTATGGATTGGTCGTTGATGGCTTTTAGTAGATAGAACTTGTACATTTTGTACGATGGAATGTACGCGATCCGTCTTCACCCTCTCTAAAATTTTCCAGACCAATGAATTTGGAAACCGTTCGCCTCTTTACCGGAGTCAAAGAACATTTAAATTTGTTAAATTTCGCTTACTTAATTGCTTTGCAATTTGTTATCTGTTGATTAAAATTTTTGAATAACGTTTTAGCAAAAGTGAAAAAATGTTTGTCTGACGACGCTTCCGCGTCTTATTTCTTAAGAAAAAACTCAACGGAGCAGAGTGACCATTTTCATGTCTTTTATCTAGTCCAGGGTCGTGGAATGACTTTTCTTTGTCCTAGAGGGACAAAGTTTTGTCGTTAGATGAAAAAAAAACATGTAAATTCACCATTCTTCTGCATTCCGGTTTGTTGGCCAACTCAAAAACCAACTCAAAAAACAAATAAAACTTTGTAAAGAACAACTATAAATGTTAGTTCAACTAACGAGAATTAAAATTGAAAAAAAATAATTTTTAATTTGATACGCAATAACGGCAACAAAGTAAGGAGACGCCGGCGTTCGTTGGCGTCACGCTTTAGCGCGTCACTTAGTGATTTTTTCCTTTTACTTCAACTATGCTTTCTCTTTGCTGGATTGATAGAAACACATTTTTAAGATTTTCATTTGTTCATTATTCTTTCTGTTAACCCGCCCTTCCCTGCTCTCCTTCCGCAGCCCGCTTCATATTTCCTTTTCTCTGGCTGTGTTAGGGGTCGCTGTTTTCCCCGCGTCGTGACTGCGATTGGGATCGACTGCATCTTAGTCTGCCTGCCCCTTGATTGTGCAATGACTTGCATGCTACCTGCAATAGACACAAACAGCCCGCGACTAGGCTGCAATAGATCTGCAAAGTAACGCGCATCTGATCTGCAATTGACCGTAGAGCCACACGTGTCTGGTTTGCAATAGACCTAGAAAATGACTGACTCAACATAGCCTCGCAAATCGCCAGCAACAATTGTCACAGTTGCCATTCCCAATCGTGTGTGTGTTCGTAACGCCAAACTCTGCTGATACACTGCTTTCTTTAAAAAATTAACGTCAAAATATTTAAATCTCACTGTACAGCATAAGAAAAAAATTTACTGACTGTAAGTAACCAAACGCGTTTTTCATATAAATCGAGCATTAGCTTGTTGAAATGCAATTATTTTAAATCCGAAATACATATGGTTCAGATCCCAGTTATTCTCTTTGCAATCGCACATTAGGTTGTTAAACATGTTCTCTCATTATTCTCTGTTTCTGTGAATTGATTTGCGTTGGAGTTAGGACAGAAGGGCACTCCAGTTTTGTATTCAGGGCACGTGCCGTTGGCATGCTCAGTGTTCAGTGCTCGATTGCCCTTACCCCAAAAATTTGCAATGGAGATATTTGAATTTGACAAAATTGTAAATATTAAACTCAATATGTGTTATTGTCATTAACAAAAATTTTCAAGCAGTATATTCGCAAATATACGATGTACAAGGTTCCGGGTATAGAAAATAAAATTTCTTTAAAATTGAAGGCCAAATTACCTCGTTCACACGATTTCAAATTTTGAAATTTGTGTTTTTGGCAAGTTGCAAATTTTCAAAAGCAAGTGAGATCATTATGAGGCATTTATCGTACGTATTAACCTCGCGTAAAAAAACATTTTCCTAATTCAGTTTTTAATAAGCCAACAAAAATAACAAGCAATAATGACTGACTTCAACATCATGTTTGTATGTCGACGAAGTGATTCGCGCCTAGTCACTAGGTCGGGATTAAAAGTTCGAGTAAATTCGTCCACGTGTTTCCCGCCATCGTTTAACAAAAAAAAGGAAAAATTCTTCTTAAAGTTTTATTCCAAAAATAATGCTAGGCGTGTTTTTTCTTATATTCGAACGTTGGCTCAATTATTCGGATCATCGAAAATTGTTTCGTTTCCCGCGTGCAGATGTCGCCACGTTTCAAGTTTTTTTCTTTAGTCATCGTATATTACATTTTGTGTTTGGAATTTTTGGCGCGGAAATTTTATTCAATTTTGGAAATTGTTAGGATTTCAGGGCTTTTCAAATAACTTATTTTAAGACGGCTCTGTAAAGACTAACTATGAACATAAATCTAACAAAGCTTGAATGTTATTTGAACAAAGCAAACTCAAAAATGCAAATTGTGCATCTTTGATTTAAACTAATCATTTAAAAACTATAAATCTGAAATGCTTACTGTTGAATACGCCTGGTTCTAAAAACAACAAGATAGCTGGAAACACATTTACTGTTCAACTAATGATTGACACGTTAAAAAAGGTTTGGAGTACCATTTACAACAAAAAAAACACAAATCATGGTTTTTGCCTTGTTGTGTTTTGGTTTTGCTTCCAAAGTAGTGATTTGACTCAATTCTATTCAAACTCGATTTATTTCTCTCTCATTTACTATCTATTACATTGGTTTTTTCTTAACATTAGTATTATCTTAACTTACTCCCTTACTTGGATAATGCGGCTTTCATGGCCTTCTCTTCCATCTTCTTGTTCCTTCGGTAAACCAACCGTTACTGTTTCAGTCGGGTCATTCTTATGCTGGCCTGAATTCTTTCTTGTTTTGTCTGCGCTAACACCCAAGTCCTCGTGGCCTCCTGGATCAATCGTTTATACCGGGCTTACACCCCGGTCTCCTCCTTCTTGGTTGTTGGTGGCTCGGTTGGTGGTTGCGAGGGGCGCTGGTTTCTCCGGTAAAAGTCCTCCACAGTGATCGGGCGAGGACCTGCCTTAGGGTCTTTTAGAGCGTCCTCCAGTGGAGTGCTCATTCGTCGGATTATCGTGGTACCTACCCAGCCTTATGGCCGGTTCACTGATAACCTGGCTACCGTTTCTATTTCTTCTTTTTTTCTTCACTTTGACTGCGCTACTTCCTCCGAATTGTGTTTGACTCTGGTTCTTATACTCGGATTCCGCCGGCCTATTTGATGGTGACTCAACTTGATGGCGACTCGTCTTTACTTCGACTGGATGGCGATTTGACTTCTCTTCGGCTGGTTTAATTGATGGCAACTCGGCTTTACTTCGGTTGAGCTATTTAATGGCGACTCTTCTTTACTTCGGCTGGGCTGCTTGAAGGTGACTTGACTTCTCTTTGGCTGGCTTAATTGATGACGACTCGGCTTCACTCCTGCTGATACCTCGTCTTCTGGACCCGTTGCCTGTACTTTCGTGGTGCCAAGTTTTAACTACCTGCTATTAATTCTCAGTGCTCTTTTATATCGTTTTTTCCTGCTGAATCTGCTCTTATCAATATTGATTTACCTTTGCTGAACCGCTGATCCAGGTTTTGACTGGTAAGGTCGACGACTTTTCCCATTCATTCACCTTTTGTACTTCGTAATCCAACTGCGTTTAATTTCCTTTCTTGACCGTGTCAAATTGCTGTGTCAGCAATTGTTTATCAACCGCCGTGAGTGCCGGTGGGCGAGTGCCGGTAAGCGCCGGTGGTCAAGGTATTTTCGCGTGTGCCGGTAAGCGCCGGTGTCGAGTTGCTTTTTCATGACGGTCAAAGTGGTTTCGAGAGTGCAACATATTGCTGATTCAGCATTTTTGCTGAATCGGCGATAAATGTTTGTTATGAATTATGAACGAGGTTAATGGCCGAAAGTGAGGGGCATTCGAGGTCAGGGGCATATTTTTGTGTCACAACAGCCTTCACTGTAATTGGCTGTGAGGTCAGCAGTATAAGTATCTGAATACTTCAAGATTCAAATCCACAGTTAGAATTGTCTGAAGTCAGTTTAATACTTCGAGATCCAACCAAGAGAGAAAGAAATCTGAACACATCTGGATTCAGATTCTTGTCATAAACCCTGGAGACTTCAAGCTTCAACCATTCTTTGAGATCCAACCAAGGGAGAAAGACATCTGAACACATCTGGATTCAGATTCTTGTCATAAACCCTGAAGACTTCAAGCTTCATCCTTTGAACACCTTGAGTTCCAATTTGACTTAAAGATTGTAGAACTAGTCAAGAAGACGGTTGTTGTCAGGATTCTGCTAGATCCAGACTCCGTTCCTGTACAAGTCTGCAGAAAGCAGCAGTACCCTACACACCACTTTGCAACGTGCCAACACTATTTAAGTCATAACTTACCATATGACAGTCTTCTTTTCTGGTTTCGATGACATCCAATTGATTGCTTCTAAGGATCTTTGGAACAGCAATCCAGACGATTGATCTAGAGGTTATCTTATTTATAGTTTTGGGTAAACTTTTCACTTATTGTTTACATCTGCACTCAACAACTGAAACGAAAAGCAATGAACACTTTCTATTTTGACTGATTGCATAATAAACAAGTACCACCTTGTACATGTCCAAGAAACACACAAAATTCAAGAACATTACTCACTGAAGAATACTTGTAGTATTGTTTGAAGACTTTTGAACAAATATTGAAAATAGAACCAAAAACACCAAAAAACAACACAATTTACACCACTATCTATTATTATAAAGTCAAGTGAATGTGGAAAAGGTACGAAGTGGATTAAACGCCCCGACACGTCGATCAATGTGACTCGAAACCACCGTTTTAGTCTTAACTGTTGAATAAAACATATATAGTATACAGTAAAAACTCCATTAACCGGGCTTTGCGGGGGGGGGGGGAGCCCTTCACGGTTAATCGGAAAACCCGGATAATCGGAATGTGAAATAACTGATCCACCCAAAAATTAAAGAATATGTTTTTATTACATATATATGTACATATGTACATGTTGGACAGCTATGTACAGATAAAGTTAATTAAATATGTACATGTTAACAAAACTGAAAGTTATTTAAAAAAGTTTGTAATTTTTTTCTGCGTTGGGACAGAAAGACGAAGAATAGCAGTATGATTTCGCCACTTTCTCAATACTGCGATCTCTGAAGCCGTCGCATCGAATTGCTCCACATATTGAAGCGATTTTTCTAGAGCCTGGAACGCCTCAGCGTGTGTGACACTTTGTGGAACTTCGTCTTCAGAGGAACTGGAATCGTTCTCATTCTCAATTTTTTGGGCCACTAAACTGGTCATTTCTTCATCGTCCATTGTGAACTCTTGATTGTTCTTTCAATCCAACGGCGAACATTTTCACTTATAACCTCTGTAAGACCAGGCACCATAGTCGCCAACTCAGTGAGCTGAAGAAGAAGAAAAAGCACTGACACAATAACACAACGCGAACTAAAAAAGTTGGTTGCGGCAAAAAAAATAATCCACAAGGAAAAAAAAGGTGATACTGACCTGTGCAATTTCATTCACGTCAGCAGAAGCTTCCTCCTCCTCCTCAGGATTAAGCAAGTTGTTCCATGCAGCTTTCAATGTGGATTCTCGAACATTTGCCCATGCTTCTGCACTCCAGTATATCGCATGCTTGATGTTGATCGTGCGCAAACGTTCTTCGAGAGACGAGTTTTCATCGCAAAGAACCAAAGTTTGGAGGAGTAATTTCCTATATCCCCGTTTGAAGGTCTCAACAACCCCCTGGTCCATTGGTTGGATTTGGGTAGTGACGTTAGCAGGAAAGAACATAGCTGTTCTGCTGCCACTTTTCAAAACATCTGCAGTTGGGTGAGATGGGGCGTTATCCATTAAAAGAACTGCCTTTTGCGGCAACCCTTTTGATATGAGAAAATCTCTTACTCTGGGCGCAAACTGTTCATGAAACCATGACTCAAACAGAGCAGCAGACATCCAGGCACTTTTTTGATTTTTATAAAAAACTGGGAGACGGTCCTGTCTAATGTCTTTCAGTGGTCTTGGTTTGGCAGACTTACCAATAACCATTAGTGGTAAGCGGTGAGTACCAGCAGCGTTCGCGCATGTCATCACGGTCAGGCGCTCCTTATTTTTTTTCATTCCAACCACAAACGAGTCGTCCCTTGCTGCCAGCGTTGTGGAAGGCATCATTTTAAAATTTAGTCCTGTCTCGTCGCAATTGTATACTTGGTCAAGGGAGTACCCCCTCTCCTTGAGAAAATCTTGCAGTTGATCACAAAACATGATTGCTGCCTCGTAATCTGCTGACAACTTCTCCCCTGCAATGTGCAATTTACGGATTCCATATCGTTTCTTCCACTTGTTCAACCATCCGCTACTAGCAACGAAGTCCTCTTCGCCGGGAAAATACTGCGAAAGTGCTTTGGCCTTTGCCTGAATTATCGGACCACTTATAGGTATACCTTGGCTTCGATGCTGTTGAAACCATATGTATGTTGCCTCATTGGTTTTTAAATAAACCGGTTGCTTCATGCTTCGGCGATTCGTGTTTTGCACTGACATTTTCGTCGCATAAGACTCCAATTGTTTTCTGCATTTTTTCCAGTCTCCCACTGTAGTCGCAGAGACACCTAACTGACGCGCTATACTAACTAATGATTCTCCATGGTCAACCTTTTTGAGGGCCTCAAGTTTTTTTTGTAATCTGACAACCACTCGTTTCCTTCACGATTCAAAATATCACGACTCAAACTCTTAGGGTACTTTGAATAAAACTATATAAGAGCTTAATATATGCTTTTCACGAAAATTCACTGTCTAGAATACCAGCAAGATGTGCTTCAAAGGACGTCGAACCTAAACTGCAGGACTGAGTCTTCCAAATACGGCACGTATTTGAAACAACAACAAAAATATCAATATCATCATGCATGAGACGAGTGCATGGTGATCGTTATCGTATTTTAAACTGTAAAAGAATTTTACGATCCATTCATTTTTAGTGCTAAGGAACAGACGGAAAGGGATTTCGAATAACAATCGGTTAATGTGTTTTGGTGTGAACAGGGCCGACCACCCCGGATATTGGAGCGTCAATTTTCGGGGAAAAAACCCCGGATATGAGAACACCCGGTTAATCGGACCCGGGTTAATGGGGTTTTTATTGTAGTTAAATAAAGTAAATTTACATATGCACATTGTTAATACTAACAGGCTCAGACTATGACTAAGGAGAAATGCGCTTGGTTGCACGCCTGTTGCTTGCGACGCTAGCGCTGCATAGTTAAATAGAAATGATTCCAGCTGTGCCAAAAACTAGAGGGCGTAATTTACAATATTACAACATTAACAATTTATTCCGTTTATGATTTTACAATTCACAAGAAATAATACTATTTGACACGAGTTCGCTTCTTCAACCTCTATATAAGACTGACTCGTACCCCTTTCCTGCTTTTTCTAGAACCTTGACTTGACGAACCCAGTCGTTCGTTCCTTATCAATTCCTATCAATTATCAATTCCTTATCAGAATTGACCGCAGTTGGTCGCAACAAAGTACCAGAGACGAAATGCGTAGTTGGTCGCAACAAAATAACCTACAGACGAATGTGTAGTTGGTCGCCACAAAATAACCACTTACACTAGTTTAATTTAATGAGCTGAAATAGAATCTTAGATTTTATGGTCGCCTTTTGCAACCTAATATGCATTGAAGCATAAAATGAATTTGCATAAAATGATTGAAAGAAATAATTTGAATTTTCAGCACAATATGTGTTTTTTTGTTTATTTTTTATTACAGTAGGGCCTCGATAATCCGAACACCCAAAATTTATACCCCACTCGGATCTACGAAGCGTTCGGATTACAGTGTGTAGATATTTTGAAACCGATTTTTTGCAGTGAAACAAAGATTTTAGTGATTAAAGGTGTAAAATAAATTTTAATTAAGTATTTTAATATAATATTAATATAAGGTTTGTTTCTTATTGACTATGAATTAAACGATGTGTTGCTCTGTAAACAAAGTTTTTATTTTCATGAGTTACATTCTATGACTTAAGTAAAACTCACCTGTAAACAAAGAAACGACATTTAACGTTTATTATTCACAGTGTCGCTTTCTTTATTTATCTTTTGTTAATAATCTAAACAAATTAAATAAGGTTCAGTCTTAACCGCTATATCATCTTTTTACAATACTTTTTATAACCTCTAAAAGTCTTCCGCATTGACAGTCCTCCTTTACCGACAGTACGAAACGTTCCGTCACAACACAACGCTGCTTTACCGACAAAGCGAGTCGCGGTCAAATTCAAACCAAAGAAATGTTTTATCGTTTTCTTTACATCTCCCCCGCAACGGAAGAAAATTTTCAGTAAAATTTTCGAGAACATCACTCGCAACTCTATTCTTCGTCTTCTTGCCATCTAATTGTAGAAACTGGTATCAATTTTGTGATATGGAAAAGATTTGACTCCACTTTTTTGTGGCTTGTATTTATTCTGTATATAGAATTAGAAATTTTTTCTACTATTTTATACGGTCCAATTCTTATTTCGTCCAATTTCTTCCTATTTAGCTTATTGCCATTTTCCACATATACCATGTCTCCTACATTAAATTCATAGTACTAGGGGGCGCCCCCTGTTCGCTTCGCTCGCCAACCCCCGCCGTTCGCTCCATGACTCTATTAGCTCTCGCATGGAGCTATATATACAGTAGAATTGTAAGTCAAAAGGTTATTTAGTTCAGACTGTAGTCACTTCAGCTCATTTTGCAAGTCAAAGTACATGTATATTGAATGAGACCCTATCTATAATTATCGAATACCTTGCGGGTGCGGTTGCGGATCTTAAAAGCTCTTAAAATTTTCTCATACAAAATACTTTTTGTAAAAATTCTTTCATCTTCTGCCAAATGACCTTGGCCTTGTGTTTCAGAAATACGCAATAGAAAACGTAAGACATAGAAATAATATAGACGCGCAATCGATCAAATGATCTAACTTTACTGGCTACAACATAAAATTGACGGTGAGAAAATAAGGGTTGTTTGAGTAAGATTCCTGATTTTTGAAACGTTTGCCCCTGGGATTTATTAATTGTCATCGCAAAAGCCAAAATGACGGGAAATTGAGTTTTTTGAAAGGAAAAAGACAAAAATTTGTCACACGTGTCAAAATACGTGTGTTTCGGAAAACTCCTGCTAAAATCTCACAATCCAAAACATTTTTTTTGCATTTGAACTAAACGAATAGGTGTACTGTATGACGATACATGTTGGTGGTTTGACATTTTAGCTTTTGACTTTGTTGCCGCCACAGAACCATTGACCAAGCAAGTCATGTCCTGTACACAAATTACGAATAAGTAAAAGTATGCAATTTGGTTTTTAAAATAAATTTGTGGGATCGGGAGCCTTACATCAAATGAGTTTAAAAATTCTACTGGAAAATTATTTTGCTCTCTATAATCGGAACTCAAATATATTCGTTCCTCTCCTCTAACAGTTAAAGATTTCTGCATGGATGAATGTACAGTCTACATATTTGGGTGCTAATAATAACCGAATTGAGAATATCGTTTGACTTTATGGTTTCAGATACATTGTCATAAGTATCTGCAATCATGAAGTTGCAGCTAACTAAATGGGAAGGAATTTCAATAACATCTTGGCTGTAATCTGGAAATGTGGGTAAAGTTCCAATACCAAGAGATTTCAGAAATTCAACGAATTCAATTTCATGAGGTAAAGCTCTCATGTTTTGAGTTAAAGTTATTTTGTGGAATTGTGAAAATTTGGACCATGAAGTAAGGCAATTCTCAATAAGTGGTACACGTGTACCGTGAGATGTAGGTAGCAATATTCGTCAAAAATCTCCACAGAGTAAAATAGTCTTATATCCGAAAACTTTAGTTGAAGTACCGAATGAATCGTTTACTGAACAAAATTTCCTCAATAGCTAATAAAGCACTGTTATATGAATCATTTTCTGAAGAATTTCTTAAAAGTCTTCACACATGAACATTTTGAATTCATTCCACAAATCTAAAGCTTTTGTAGGAAAGTCCATACCACAAATAGGATATGGCAAATAACTCTCTTAACTGCTGAGAGGACTTACACTCTTTTACTTCTAATAAATATTCACGCCACTCTCCATAATTTCATGCGATACGTCGTGCATGTGCTGAAAATGTGCAGTAAATAATGTTCCCAATAGTACCCAAATCCTGATGGGACCTCAAACATGAAGCAAAATAGCCTCAAATGAAACAGCTCAACATAAAACATAAAATAATCTAGCAATAGCTCTACTACCCCCTCTTTGACGTTTTTTCGATTTCTTTTCTTTATCTACCTGAATATAATGCATTGGCGTCTCTGTCTATAGAAACTCGGACGAACTAATTCGATTGATTTCATAGAATGCAGTCAATTCTGTTCTTCTGTGATTTTTAAGAGCTTGTTGAATATTTCCCTCACTAAAGATAACGTTTTGCCGTTGAGGCAAGTGACATTCAAGTCGAACTATATTATGTGACTGGTAATGCATTGGATACTCATATATGCGCCAGTTAGCTTCAGTAGAACCAACATATCGACCGGACAAAAAGCTATCGATTTCATTTAACACAACTTCACCCTGATTTCCATCATTCAGTCTTCCAAACTCTAAAGAAGCACAGTCGTACCCCTTATAAACATATTTGTATATATACTTTACGCTCTTAACTGTGCTACAAACTTCTACATTTAAGTGGCAATCAAATTTCGCTAGGAGGTAAGGATTGTAAGGAACAACATAACGATTATCAACAGAATGGCCACGAACGTCGACTGTTATGCCATTATCACGACGCATATAAATTGGATAGCCATTGCCATTGGACTGAGTTGAATAGCAAAAGTCTTTAGGAAAACTTTTGCTGCATTTACCAGCTCTCATACAGACGGAGTTAGGATTTAATAAACCACATGGACCATGAATCATATGTTTTTTGACAAAACTATGAAGTTTAGGGTTGACTGAAATGTCTGGAATTTCCGCACAAACAAATTTATCAATGTCAGTTATATTGTCAGCAGAATCTAAAGTAAGTAGGATATGAGCGTGTGGCAAACCACGCTTTTGAAATTCAATCGTGTATATGAGTGCCTTCACTTTTCCGAAAATTTTAGATTTTTCTAGACATTCTATTAATTTTCTCAATTTGGAACGAAGGACACGGACGACAATGTGAGGTTGAAAATTCGGAATATCACCAGGAGAAATGTTATTAATAATTTTTGGCCATTTGGGGTTGCATGTCATTGTGATAAAAAGTGAAGGCTTTCCATTATGTTGAACTATTGCCATAGCATCTAAATAGTTCTGGTACATATTTCTTGGCGAACCAATAAAAGAAGATGGTAAACCTATTCTATGACCTACCGAATTAACAGAATCATTTGGGTGCTGTTGCAAGAAATCTGTCAAATCATTATAGACATCAGCTCCAAGAGTGGCTTGATTTTGTCGAATAAAGTGCAAACGGCTTCTTTCTATACGGACATAGATGTCTACAATCCATTGCAGAAACAAT
This sequence comes from Chrysops caecutiens, assembly GCA_963971475.1. Classification (NCBI taxonomy): domain Eukaryota; kingdom Metazoa; phylum Arthropoda; class Insecta; order Diptera; family Tabanidae; genus Chrysops; species Chrysops caecutiens. The sequence goes on from OZ020568.1 coordinate 61,087,437, forward strand.
TTCTGTGAAGAATGAAGAATACTGAATTCATCCCGAATGGCCAGTCGAAATGACGCATATTGCAGCATTGAAATCTTGTTTTGTGGAGCAGGAGCAGCAGAAGTAGATCTTATTGAATGTTTCAAATTCACGTGCCATACAGTGTCACCATTGGGAAATAATAAGGGATAAGCTAATGGATCTAATGAAGGATCTAGGACCGAAACACTGTGAACGGAATTTGAATTTTTTGAAAAAGTAATCATATTTCGCTCAAAAGGGGGCTCCCCGTCAACACTTTTGAAAATGGTTGCAACACCCGTTTGAATTGCTTCATTGTAACGCCGCATATCTAAATCCTGATTAACTCTGATTACCATACTGACTTCAGCAGCATTGTTTTGAGGTTGCTGACAATATTCAGACATTGTTTTGAATAGCGGATAAAAGGGTTGACCCGTTGTAACTGCTCTGCTAAAGAACGCATAATTCCTAAATCACATCTAACATTACTTCTATCACTCATTCTGTACTCAAGAGCAGTCTCCACATCATAAAAGTAAAGTTGCGCATAACATGGTACACGATTGGGCAAATTTTACACAGCGCCAATACGATGATAAAATACGTTATGTATTTTGAAATGATAGACGCCGTTTAAAACATTCTCATCTAACTCTGCCTCTAAGCTAACCATAGCAAATGACGCGTTATAAGAACGAATATTTGCTAGATAGTTCTGAGCACGTTTTTTGTTCGCAATATTAGTAGAATTCACATCCTTCAACAAATTTTCAAAAAAGCTATTAGGCGTCAATACCGGCAAAACTACCTTTGCCTTATGACAACAGAGAGCAAATGCATTATTTTCGCGACCTGTAATTTGAACAAAAATTGCACCGCAAGGTCATATTTCCTAAAGTGTGTGAACTAAAATTACCTGGAGGCATATTTAATGCACATTTATATGATTCATGCAATTCAACTGAATTGCTTTCATCAATTGCATCAATATTTCTAACCCTATTTGCGCCTACTGAGGTTCTACGCCTTTTTCTACGTGCACTATCTGGCAATAATTGGCGACGCGGCATTTCAACAGGATAATTATTATCTTATTTTAAAAAAGCTTATACCCAGATAGTGGTATAATTTTATGGTATAAAATAAGTACTGCACTCACAATTAAAATAAAAATCTCACTCACTAAAATCCTCTCAATCAGCAAAAAAGCGGAACACCAAAATTTACTCAAAATATATATATATTTTTATATAAATAAGCAAAAATTAAATAACCGAAAACAAAACTATAATATAAAACATTTAAAATAAAAACTCAACTCACAATTAAAATTGAAAAACGATTAAAAATAGGAAAATCACTTAACCAAAATTGTCTAATAACCAAAATAACCACGGAACTCCACAAAATTCACTCACAATATTAATATAGTTTTTTATTAAAGTAAAAATTGATTATGGAAGAAACCAAAATTTAATTTTATCACAAATTTGTAATTAATAAATGGCAATTTCTTCTTGTTTGGTCAATCCAACAGCAAGCTTTGACAATAGACAAAGCTGTAAACAAAGCCGACAAATAACGGTTCTTTGACAATAGTTAAGAGCTGCCATGTGTTCAGTTTTGCCCCTAACAATTTCTAAATTTTCAATTCTTAACAAAGTGCTAAATTTCTTGTAACTTACAGATAGATGACAGGTTTGAAAGAAAAAATGCACGTACATAATTGGTATCAACGGTAATTTAATTATTCAGACGTTTCATCAGCGGTTTTCCTTGCAGAATGCAATTTTCTCCACTGATCTGATAATTGATATCATAAAATTTTTTGGTTTGTGTCCCCAATAAAAATTGCTAGTTTTATCACAGACAATCATTTTGTCTTGATTATTGATAAACCTACCACTTTCCGTATATTAGGGACACAAACCAAAACAATCAATATATGATTGCATGCTTCTAGGCAGAAGCAAAACAATCAAACACATACATTCTACCGATTGTTGTCACCTACGCCATACGTGTGCTCAATTCACACATACACTCCCATTGCATTTTTAAATTTCAAAGCTTAATTAAACTAATTTCTAATTAAATTAAAAAAAAAATAATAATTGCTGCAGGTAGAGGAAGATAGAAACTTTCGACTGATATAATTTTATCCTGGTAAGTCGATTTGGTTTCTCATAAAAGGGATAACAAAAAAACATGTCGCCTATTTATATATAGATTTTCGGTTTTTATCAAACATTGTTTTGTTGTAATCATGCGACTTTATGGTATTTTCAAGGGCAATTTCCCTGTCTGTAATCCAATCACTGTGTGACTTTTTGTTTCTTAATTCCGTTGGTAAAATTGTGCCATCTGTACCATGTAAAAGATAAGTTGGTGAAAAACCGGTAACTGAGTGACTGGTTTCATTGTATTTCTTAACAGATTCATGCGCGATGGTTGTCCAAGATTTTATTTTTTTCCTTTTCATTTATTCTGCATCTCATTTTATTGACCAATGTTTGATTCAGCCTTTCATTTAGACCATTGGAAAACGGAGCATTCACTTTAAAAATCTTAAATTCTTTTGAATTTATTCCAGGATATTGGTCTGTTAAAATCATACCAATGTCCTCTACGTCTACTATGCTCATGACAAGTTTTACAAAATCGTTGGCACTCTGAGTTTTCGATGTTAAGATGAATGCATACCGAGTAAAGTGATCTACCAAGAGATGCAGATATTTCTTTGTAGATCTTGAACCACCGAAGCCTCCAATTGTGTCTATAGACATTATTTCAAATGGCTCCGTGGCCGGACCTAGATGTGACATAAAGCCAAATTTTTCATGTCCCCTTGATTTGTTCTTAATGCATATTTCACAGGTCCTGCCAACTGTCCTTATGTTTTTTGCCAAGTTTTTGGTTGTAAATAATGGGCTCATTGTCTTCTGCATCTGTCCAATTCCGATGTGACCTAAGTCTTTATGTATTGTTTTTAAAAGTTTTATGCTAAATTCTTCCGATATAATTATTTTCTCTTTTTTCTTTGCTTTTTTGAAGTAGATCTTGTCTTTTACATTTAACTTGCTTTTATTATTTTGAATTTCTTCATTTTTATACTGATCTGTTAGAATATCGTCCAGTTTCATAAAGTTCACAACTTTGAGCTGTTCATCTGCGTTTTCATTTGACTCTAGTACGGGATTCCTGCTAAGACAGTCTGCTTCTAAATTTTGTCTTCCTGGTGCATATTTTATTTTAAATTCATATTGTGATAGATAATAGGTCAAGTCACCTAGTTCTTCATGCGGTCTTGATTTCAAATTCATGTTTTCTAGCGGTTTATGATCTGAATAAACCGTGAATGATTTTCCTATTAACCAGTATTGCCAGTACTTGACCGCTTCTTTAATAGCTAGGCATTCCAAATATATTGCTTTTTTTTTCTTTTGTGTTTCATTAAGTTTTTTTGAAAAGTATGCTTCTGGTTTTTCCTTTCCATCAGGCTGTATTTGTAATGAAGCATCAGTATAAATATTTATAGGTAATTCTTGGTCAAAAATCTCTAGTACTGGTTGAGTACATAGTAAGTTCTTTATAGTGTCGAATGCCTTCTGACATTTTTCCGACCAATCGAATTTCGGGTTTTTTCGCAGTAAGTTATGCAATGGATCTAGTATTATTGCACTCTTAGGTATATATTCGTTGTAAAAATTGATTTTTCCTAAAAATTGTCGTCTGTTCTTTTGCGTTTTTGGAACCGGAAAGTTCTTTATTGAAATCAAGTTGTCCTTCACTGGTTTAACCGAGTTGTTCTGTATAATATGACCTAGATATTTAACCGAGTCTGAGGCAAATGTACACTTCGTAAGTTTTAACCTAAAACCTTTTGTTTTGATGGCTTCAAGTAGTTGCGTCAGATGATTCATATGCTCAGCAAAAGTTTTTGAAAATATGAGAATGTCATCTATGTAGTTGACAGCGAAATCAGTAAGCTTGTATTTTCTGAGTATGTTACTTAAAATCCTTTGGAAAATCGCAGGAGAAGTCTTAAGTCCAAATGGTAGACAAGTCCATTGGAAATGTCCCTCCTGTGTTACAAATCCTGTTTTTTTTCTGTCTTCGATTCGCAAGGGTATAGACCAAAATGCAGAGTTGATGTCTGATGTTGTATAAAAATTACAATTTCTGGTCTTCATCATTAAGTCTTCCATTAAGGGAAACGGTTGAGCTTGAGGTATTATTATTTTATTTAAGTCTCTGAAGTCTATACATAGCCTGGATTTTCTGTTTTCTTCTTTCTTGAATGCTAGCGTAACCGGTGCAGCAAATGGACTGTAAGATTCTTCTATTAGCTTACAATCTAACAATTTTGCAATTTGCTCTTCTATCTCTTTACATCTGTACATCTGTAAGGTCTCTTACTGCAGTATTTATCTATTAACAGGTCTTTTCTTGCTTCATACCGTTGACAGTGCCTACATCGTATTTGTTTTTCGCAAAAACTGATTCGTATGTGCTTACTAGATTATTTAGCTCAGATTTTTGTTTTTCATCTAAATGGTTTATTTTCATTTCAAAGTCCTATTATAAGTCCAGAGTTGATGTCTGATGTTGTATAAAAATTACAATTTCTGGTCTTCATCATTAAGTCTTCCATTAAGGGAAACGGTTGAGCTTGAGGTATTATTATTTTATTTAAGTCTCTGAAGTCTATACATAGCCTGGATTTTCTGTTTTCTTCTTTCTTGAATGCTAGCGTAACCGGTGCAGCAAATGGACTGTAAGATTCTTGTTGTGCTCTCTTTTCCGGAGCACTTTTAATGCTGAAGGTATTTCCAAGAATAATCCCAATATATATATTTATCATACAACTTTTATTTACAATCAAGATCTTACAATTTTCTCAAGAATTCAATTTCAATCTCTTAACCTACGTATTTATTAGTCCAAAATTTCCTAACCTATGTATCATATTAAAAATTGCCTAACCTACGCATATTTAAAGTTGCCTAATTACTTCGACGCGCGAGTGCATTCGGATTCATTTCGCCCCGTCTTCCGCGGTTTTGCTGGCGGTTCTTCTCCGTGTGCTGGGGTTGGCCAGCCTTCCCGGACGTCACCTCGACAGGCTTCTTCTTGCCTCGTTTGTCCCTTCGGTAGTTCCGACGTTCCTGCAGTAAGACCTGCAGATCGTGGTTAGCCTCTCTCCTCTCTTTTGTTCCCACTGCGAGGACTAGGCGACGTCGCACTTCCTCGATCCGCCTCCGGAACGTTGCTTCAACTCCCGTGCGGTAGCGTGGAGTCTGCAGTGGTGTAGCGACGATTGGAGGTTCCGCCCTCTTTTCCGCGTTCCTGGCACGGTACTCCTCCAGAGTAATAGGTCGAGGTCCCGCCCTCCTGTCCTTCAGCGCCTCTGCCAGTCCAGATTTTCCTGTCCCTGCCACTACGACAAACCAGGGTTAGTTGACGACTCCGGGGCTCAGTTGAGGGGCTCCTGGGGCCACCGTCAACTGGGGTTCAATCCCTTTTACCGATGGGTTTCGAGAACCTACTTTCGATTTCACGCTGGTTCCTGGTTGTTGGGTTTCGAGAACCACGTTCAACTTGGTAGGAACCAAGGGGCCGATAGGCTTCGAGAGCCTGTGTTCGGTCTGAAGGCTGGAGCCCGAGTTGGTGGGTTTCGAGAACCACTTTCAACTGTTAGCACCTGGAGTCCGATGGGTTTCAAGAACCTACTTTCGGTTAGATCACTTACTTGTACTTAGCTATTCGCTGTTTTCCTAGTTGGATCCACTCCGCCGAATGGTGATTTTCCTCAAATTTCGTCCCCAATTTATATTTTGGAAACGGGATTTTGTCCCGTTGCTGCGAGGTTGCCATGTGTTGCTAGTTTCATCCTCGTAGTGTCCGGTGGCGCCATCCCGCAGGAACTAGACACGATTTTTAGTACCGATCGTGTTTCGTTCCCTTGGTGACATGTGTTGTGTTTTGACAGTCTGAATCAGGTTATGGCAGGTGAGTGTTGTGAGTTTATTTACTTATGTTTTATTTTATGTTTTAAGAGCGTTATGTGTAGCATTATGTTCTCGTGTGTTTCCAATACTCAGGTAAGTTATGTTGGTTACTGCGTACCGTCATTTAATTACTCTCTTTGCAGATCTGTGGTTGGGATTATTTTTAGGTAACATGTGAAATGCGACAACGTCATTCACAACATTCCTCCCCCCTTTAGAAGTCCTCCCCAGGGTGAGTGGGTGTTTTGGGGGCAGGTTATGTTATCGCGTTCTTCAGGATTACAACTGCGACTGTGAGTATCGGTGAGACACGTTCTCAGGATTCGCGTTCAAGTGTTAGGCTTAAGATAGATATAGTTTAGGTTATATTCTTCATAGTGAGGTACTCTCGGTTTTGCGTTACTACTAGCGTTTATTAGGTTCGTTAGTGCTACAATTAATTCTTATTTAGTTTACTCGTTGTGGTTTCCTTCTTTGACACCGTCTGTGACTGTGCTGGGGCCTCCTTGGGTGCTGCCCGAATTTTTCCAGCCTCTCCGTGGTTGGTTGTTCTTCCTTTTCTTCTTCGTCGCGTATAAGTAGCTGATATAGTTCATCCGCTTCTTGGAGGATGGTGTCCCACTCAACCTTGGTGAGTCCTAGGTCGTCTACTTCTGCTGCTGTGTTATTGTTGTCCATAGTGATCCTGGTGATAGTTGATAAGATTTCTTTAATGAGTGGACTTTTAGTGTTGGCTGGTTATCGTATGTGGGGACAGGAATCTCTTATTAATTGAATATTTTCAGGCGGTTATTATGCACGCGACGCTTCTTGTTTCTTATTAGGATCGTTGTGTTAACCGGATTATTAACTGCTACGACTTTGTAGGGGCCAGTCCAATGTTGAATCAGTTTGTTCTTCCTGGCGCCATTCCTGAGCAGCACCTGATCTCCAACATGAATTCTGATGGGGTTTAGTTTTTGATCATAATATTCCTTTGAGTGATATTTGCCTTCTTCGATGTTTAGTCGAGCTATCTCATGTGCTCGCTGTAGTTTGTTACGGAGGTGTAGGTAGTAGTTTTCGTGGTCGTAGACTGGTTGCGGAGTTTTCTTCAAATTGTTGGGCAGGGATGCGGAGAAACCATACAGACAATCCATTGGGGTTAGTTTAGTGGTAGTGTGTATAGTGTTGTTCCTGACGAACATAGCAGCTCTTAGATGCTCATCCCAGTTGGACTGATTATTGTCCACGAAGTTTCTCAAATAGTCAACTAATGGGCGGTGTGACCTCTCTAGGGCTCCATTCGATTGGGGATGGTACGGTGTGGTCTCGATTTTCTGGATCTTTAGTAGTTTGCAGATATCCTTGAACATTTTGGATGTGAAGTTTGTCCCTTGATCAGTTATTAGTTTTTTAGGTATTCGGTATCGACTAATAATCTCGTCTACAAATGCTTGAGCTACGGTCTTAGCTTCCATGTTTGGGAGGGGTACTACATCCATGAATCGGGTCAGGTCATCTTCAAAACTTAGAATATATTTATATCCGTTGGTAGTTTCCGGGAGTGGACCAACTATGTCCATGTAGACTTTATCGAATGGCTGTTTTGCGGTATCTGTGATGACCATTGGCTCCTTATGCTCCCTACTTAATTTATTTAGTTGGCATTTCCTGCATCTCCTTATGTACTTTTTGATATCCCTTAACATTCCTTTCCAGTAGAATTCTCTCTTCAAGCGGTGATATGTTTTCAGAACTCCTTGGTGACCTCCCATCGGAGCATCATGACAGTCGTGTAATATTGTTTCGATGTCCTGGGGATCTGTTAAAATCCTTACTTGCGGGTTTTCCTCTCCGGACTTTTCTTCAAGTGGGTTCTGTTTCGTGGGCTCGTTTTCTATGGTATTTCCTTCTCCTAATCCTGGGGTTTGTTCTTGCTGTTCCTTTGCCTGTTTCCGTGTGGTCACCATCACCTCGTAGGGGATTCTACTTAGTGCGTCAGCGTTTCCGTTCTTTCTACCCTCCTTATATTCTATTTCAAAGGTGTAGTCGGACAGCTTATGCCACAGTCGAAGTATTCTGCTTGTCGGATCTTTAATCCTTATCGCTCCTCTCAGCGGTTTGTGATCAGTGAATACTTTGAATGGTCTACCATATAAATAGCATCTGAAATTCCTCACTGCCCATACGATTGCTAGAAGTTCTCTTTCTATGGTCGAATAGTTCCTCTCTGGGTTATTCAGTGTGCGGCTAGCGTATGCTATAGGCCTTTCCTCGTTATCTAGGCCTTGTGCTAGAACTGCCCCAAGAGCCCCTCCACTGGCGTCGGTGTAGAGTTTAAACGGCTCTTTAAAGTTTGGATATCTCAATACTGGTGGACTTATTAGTTTGTTCTTGAGTGTGTTAAATGCTTTGCTACAATTTTCGTCCCAATTGAATTTTACATCCTTTTTTAGGAGGTTAGTTATTGGTGCCGCTATCTTAGAAAATTCTGATATAAACCTCCGGTAGTAGTTTGCTAGTCCTAAAAACGACTGCACTTGACGAACTGTCCTGGGTGTAGGGAAGTTTTTTACACTGTCTACTAGGCTTGGATCTGGTTCTACTCCTTCAATCGTGCATTTATGTCCGAGGTATACAATCTCCTTTTTTAGAAAATTGCACTTCTCTGCGTTGAGTTTTAGGTTATGTGTTCTTAATCGTTGTAGTATCGCCCGAAGTTTTGTTTGGTGATCGCTCAAATTCCTGCCATATATAACTATATCATCTAGATATACAAAACACTGCAAACCTTGTAGTCCTGTCAACACATGATTCATGAGACGCTGGAACGTTGCTGGTGCTCCTTTTAGGCCAAAAGGCATACGTTTGAACGCGTAGTGTCCGTAAGGTGTACTAAACGCAGTTTTGTCCCGATCTTCTGGTTTCATTGCAATTTGGTGGTATCCGCTGGCGAGGTCGAGTACTGAGAAGTACCGAGAGTTTCCTAGCTGATCCAGGATATCTTCGATTCTGGGTAGTGGGTAAGCATCCCCCTCGGTTACTTCGTTTAACTTCCTATAATCGACCACTATACGCCATCGTTTTTGTCCATCCGGTCCTGGCTTCTTTGGGACTACGAGTAGTGGTGCGTTCCATTGGCTCCAACTCGGTTCAACTATATCTTCGTCCAGCAGTCTCTCTATTTCCTCAGTTATGACACCTCTTTGTGTTTCCGGTAATCGGTACATTTTGCATTTTATCGGTTGTTGTCCTGGTTGTATTCTTATCTCATGTTGCGTAGTAGTTGTGTAACCCAATTTTTCCCCTGGTAAGTGAAATACGTCGTGAAAATCCTTAATAATTTTGTTCATCTCTCTCTTTTCTTCTGTATTTAATTCTGCTTCTACACTAATTAACTTCCTAATTTGTATCTCTCTTTTCCCTTGCTCCGTTTTCATTATGTTACAATGTATGCTTTTCCTATTTATACTATCTGTATTCTCTATGTCTAATATTTCTTCTGTATATCTCTTCATCTCTACCACTAAGTTTTGAATATTTGTCTTGTGGTTATTCACGTTCATTACGCTGAGGGTTATATGTCCATTATTGGGTTGCACTAGTGCGTTACTTAAGTATACTCCTGGTGAAATTTCTTTTCCTTCCGTAATTTGGGGTCCCGTGGTGTCGGTTTCTACACTAATGAATTTTACAGACCTAGCTGGTATGGTAATATCTCTTGGTTTCGTGGTCTTACATTCTTCATTTGGATGTGGTTCCTTAGCACGATCTTGGTCAGATTTAGGTTCGCTCTTCCCGGTACATTCCGCTTTCTGGTTTCCCATGCATGTACTCATTTCGAAGAGGTTTGATAAACCTTCCGGTACTTCTTCTGTCAGCATGTCCATCCCCTCACTTTCGGGTGAGTGTTTATCATGGCGTCTACTGGCAGTGTTGTCATCCCCCATAGCAGTTTCGCTATGAGATTTTCGGGTGACTATCTCCGTTTCTGGCCTATCTGCAACTATATCATCGTCAAAACATTGACGACTCAGTGGGGTTGTTATCGCCCGTCTCTCGTTGTAGCTATCTGAACCAGCGGTGTTGTCATCCCCCATAGCAGCTTCGTTATGTAATTTTCGGATGCATATTCCGGATTCTGGCCTATCAGCAGCTATGACATCAACGAAACGTTGTCGGCCTCCCCTCTGCTCCTCATCCTCTATAAAATTTATTATAGTTTTATTTTTGCCATCCTTGGATGGGAATGTTAATCTTCTGGCAGGACCTTCGATATTACAATTTTTGGACAAGAAGTCATTGCCCAGTATACCTGCTACGTTAGTGTGATTCAGGGACTTTATCAAATGAAATTTGCATGGATAAATTTGGTCCAGTTTTATGTGCCCTGTAATGGTACCTTTTGATGATACCTCCCCGGAAATCGTGTTAAGTGTTATCACTTCCTTTCTATTTATGTCTTCCAACTTATGGCTATTAATTTATTCTTCTTTTATAATGCTAATCTCTGCCCCCGTGTCAACAATAAATGTACCAATTTTGTTCCCTAATATGTCCAGGGATAGGTTTATCATCGGTATATTTGGTTTTTCTTCACACCTTTCCTTCTTATTTAATGACGACTCGCGGTGTGATCGGACGTCACATCGCAGTTTTCCGAAAATTGTGTCTTTGTTTGCTTTTGCAATTGTAGTCGTTCCCATCTCTCCTTTAAGAAGCACCTGTTTTCTGTGTGTCCAATTTCTAAACAAAAGTTGCATTCTTCTGTTGGGAGTGTGGCTGTGGTGTGGTTCACCTGTCGTCTTCTCTGATCATTAGCAGCGGCATTTGTGTAGTTCCTTTGCCCCTGGTTGCTGCAGTTTTGGGTTGAGTGCCCATAGGTTTTACACATCGTGCAGAACGGTGTCATCTGTTTTGTACGACACTCAGCAATCACGTGACCAGGTCTTCCGCAGAAATGGCATCTTATCTGGCGCCTGTCCTGTCTTTCTCGAGGTGTGTTGTTGTTGTTTTCATGCGTGTTTCTTGGCATCGCGTGGTAACCTCTGTTTCCATTGTAATTTCGCGCTGACTGATATTGTTGTTGTTGCCGGTTCTGCCCGAATGTTCGCGGTTCGAGTATTGCTTCGGTTTGGACTCGATTCCCAGGTTGATTCATCGAGTACAGTCCCGGAGTTGCTGGTTGTTGACTTGCCATCTGCTGATGCGAGGTATTTTGCTGCATGCACTGCTCGGTTTGTTCAAGCCTTGCTATTTTTCTACCCAAAACTTCCAAGTCGTTGTCACACTCTTGGAGCAGATAAAATTTGTAGTTGGCGTTTGTAATCCCTAGCTTAAAACAGTGCAGTCCTACTTCCTCGATCTCGATTTTTAGGCCTTCACCACCATTGGCATATTGCTGTTCTGCTGCGTTCTTACACGCGTTTATCAGCGTTTTTACCCTGTTGAAGTAGCCCATTAGTGTTTCCATGGGTAATTGTTGTACATTTCGCAATTGTGTATTCAGGGTTATGTAGGATGCATTCTGCATTAAATTTGCTTTAAGTGTGTTGAATACATCCTCAAGTGTTTCATTCCCTCTAGCTTGTACAACTTCTAGGGTTCTTCCTCTCAACCTCGTTGGCAAAAGTTTTACGAAGAGCGCCTTATCCTGTGCTTCGGACAGCGTCTCGTATCCCAGGCGCGCGCAGCTAATAAATTCATTGATTTCATTTTGTTTTCGGGGGTTGTCCTCCCCAAGTAATATCGGTACGTTGTTATGTAGTATGTTATTTACTAGCGTAATGTTGGCCATTTTATTGCTTTTTGCACTCTTCGTTTCCTGAAACTCTGCTTCCTGCGTATCTATTTGTGTGAATATTGTCGGCTGAGGTTTGTTGTTTATTCGATTGTTATTTTCCGGATCTGAATTTCTCCTACAATACTTTCTTCCGTTCCTTAATTGTACAACGTCTGTTTTCTCGATATCTTGGAGGAGTTGATTTTCTTCGGCTTCTGTTTCTAGCTTCTCTGGTGTTTTCTGTGTCTCTCCTGTTTCTAGGTTTTCTTCTATTTGATTTTGTATTCCTGGCTCTGTTACTTGTTGGCTTTCCTGGTTGTCTGACATCAGGATCCTTGTTTCGTTATTTATTTCTTCCTCGTTTTCCTTGTTTTTTATTGGGATCTCCGACTGCGTTGGTTTCTTCAGGGCTGGTAGAGAACTCTGGTTCTGGATTGTCGATTGAGAAATGATCTAACCTTTCCAAAAATCTTGAGAATCTACTTGTCAGACACGACTTCGGAGTTGACTGCTCCATATATTACTACTACTGGACCTATCATGCTTATTCTAATTGTAATTCCAATTGTAACTCTAATTGTAATTAATGAAATGTATCTTTAATCTACTTATTATTTGCTTTTCCTTACATATATTTTATACTAAACGTGGTTATAATTGTAATTGTATCTTTTCTTTATTTCCTTTATATATATATTTTCTTTTTCTTTTTTGGCTTCCTTTTTTCTTTTGTTATATATGTTTTTTTTTTTTTTTTTTTTTTTTTTTTTGTATCTTTCTTTTTTATATCTCTATTTTAATTTTTTCCCTTGTTCTCTTTTTTGAATTCTTTTGCCTTTTTTACTTTTCTTTTTTTTTTTCAACTTATACAATTTAAATACAATTTTTTCTTAATCAACTAGTTATTCTCCTATATCTAAAAATTAATTCTTGGGTGTACCTTCAACATTTCTTATGTAAAATTACTTATCCCTTAAAATTTGTGAGCTTAGGTTCTTTAAATGCGGCTGCGCCAGTTGTTGTGCTCTCTTTTCCGGAGCACTTTTAATGCTGAAGGTATTTCCAAGAATAATCCCAATATATATATTTATCATACAACTTTTATTTACAATCAAGATCTTACAATTTTCTCAAGAATTCAATTTCAATCTCTTAACCTACGTATTTATTAGTCCAAAATTTCCTAACCTACGTATCATATTAAAAATTGCCTAACCTACGCATATTTAAAGTTGCCTAATTACTTCGACGCGCGAGTGCATTCGGATTCATTTCGCCCCGTCTTCCGCGGTTTTGCTGGCGGTTCTTCTCCGTGTGCTGGGGTTGGCCAGCCTTCCCGGACGTCACCTCGACAGGCTTCTTCTTGCCTCGTTTGTCCCTTCGGTAGTTCCGACGTTCCTGCAGTAAGACCTGCAGATCGTGGTTAGCCTCTCTCCTCTCTTTTGTTCCCACTGCGAGGACTAGGCGACGTCGCACTTCCTCGATCCGCCTCCGGAACGTTGCTTCAACTCCCGTGCGGTAGCGTGGAGTCTGCAGTGGTGTAGCGACGACTGGAGGTTCCGCCCTCTTTTCCGCGTTCCTGGCACGGTACTCCTCCAGAGTAATAGGTCGAGGTCCCGCCCTCCTGTCCTTCAGCGCCTCTGCCAGTCCAGATTTTCCTGTCCCTGCCACTACGACAAACCAGGGTTAGTTGACGACTCCGGGGCTCAGTTGAGGGGCTCCTGGGGCCACCGTCAACTGGGGTTCAATCCCTTTTACCGATGGGTTTCGAGAACCTACTTTCGATTTCACGCTGGTTCCTGGTTGTTGGGTTTCGAGAACCACGTTCAACTTGGTAGGAACCAAGGGGCCGATAGGCTTCGAGAGCCTGTGTTCGGTCTGAAGGCTGGAGCCCGAGTTGGTGGGTTTCGAGAACCACTTTCAACTGTTAGCACCTGGAGTCCGATGGGTTTCAAGAACCTACTTTCGGTTAGATCACTTACTTGTACTTAGCTATTCGCTGTTTTCCTAGTTGGATCCACTCCGCCGAATGGTGATTTTCCTCAAATTTCGTCCCCAATTTATATTTTGGAAACGGGATTTTGTCCCGTTGCTGCGAGGTTGCCATGTGTTGCTAGTTTCATCCTCGTAGTGTCCGGTGGCGCCATCCCGCAGGAACTAGACACGATTTTTAGTACCGATCGTGTTTCGTTCCCTTGGTGACATGTGTTGTGTTTTGACAGTCTGAATCAGGTTATGGCAGGTGAGTGTTGTGAGTTTATTTACTTATGTTTTATTTTATGTTTTAAGAGCGTTATGTGTAGCATTATGTTCTCGTGTGTTTCCAATACTCAGGTAAGTTATGTTGGTTACTGCGTACCGTCATTTAATTACTCTCTTTGCAGATCTGTGGTTGGGATTATTTTTAGGTAACATGTGAAATGCGACAACGTCATTCACAACATTCTTCTATTAGCTTACAATCTAACAATTTTGCAATTTGCTCTTCTATCTCTTTACATCTGTACATCTGTAAGGTCTCTTACTGCAGTATTTATCTATTAACAGGTCTTTTCTTGCTTCATACCGTTGACAGTGCCTACATCGTATTTGTTTTTCGCAAAAACTGATTCGTATGTGCTTACTAGATTATTTAGCTCAGATTTTTGTTTTTCATCTAAATGGTTTATTTTCATTTCAAAGTCGTTTTCTTTTACGTGTTCGTTGAAATTAATTGTGTAGTTTTCTGGAGTTTTAATATTATGTTCATTTATAATTTCGCTTTTAATATCCATATTTTCTCCGGTACCAATTTTCTCCAGTTTGTTTGTATTCTCACAGTTCGAGTTTAGTTTCTGGGTTAATCTCAAGTCTTCATTCTGTGTCAACCTGAAAGTTTGTATCAGGTCAAGTCCTATTAAAAAATCATACTTGAAGTTTTTTTCCTCAATAATATACACATCCACATTTTCCTCCAAGTCTATGATTTTTATTTTCAAATTAGTCAAACCACTTGTCTTTTTCACACCATTAATTGTTACTAAATTTGTTTTATTCAAATTTTTTTCTTTTCCTTTTATTTTCAATAATCTAGAATTAATTAAGGAAACATTGGAGCCTGAATCATAAACTCCTTTTATTTCTAACTAGCTGCACCCGCCCGCTTTGCTGGGCATTACGTAATACTGCATATTTTTTGTATACTGTATATGTTGATACTATATATGTTTTGTTTTTCTTTAGTTATAGATTTTTGATTCTTAGCGGTGATCTTTTGATTGTAACATAAGTTCAAAAACTTCCAAAAAATCTTTGACGTTTTCAACAATGTTTTTATTAACGTTTGGCTACAAATTTTCGCCGTAAAATGGATAATAAATTGAAAGTATGAATAGTGCTTAATAAGAAAATGAGAAATAAACTTAAAACAACTATTCAAGCACTCTTTCAAAAGAGCCAATTTTGGAATTATTATTAAACCTTACAGCACCTATTAATTTTAAAGTTACAAAAACATTGAAATATAGCAGTTATAAGAAATCGAAATTTATCCTATGTTCGGTGACAACAATGAAACAAATAAGGATTTATAGATTGCCGGTTGAAACTCAAACAAAACTGGTTAATTTTTTATGGCACAGTAATATTTGAGAGGTTAATCCGATCCGATCGGCAACATAAACAATATGCCCACGATAGCCGTGTAAATTTATTTTCGGCGAATTTGTTGAAATATATTGCTTTCTTCTACTTACAAAAAAAGTTAAGGTTTAATCACAGACAAAATAATTTACCAGATGTCGCGATCCCATTTGACTCTCTACCCATTTTTTTCCAACATCACACACGTAACAGCAGACAAAAGATCCATGGGCCGTATGCGCCTTTGACCGTCTTTAACGTTTAAAGAACAGACAGTGCGCGAATTGATGATGATGTTTGATTGTCAAATAGGGAATGAGTGATCACAATAATAGGAAAGGGGGCTGAAACAAAATTTCGCGGATGGAACACAATGTACATGTTCACACAATGCACACAAATTTGATGTTCTGAAATTTGCACAAAACAAACACAAACAAAAATGTGTACCATTGGAGAGTAAAATTTACTCAAGAATTTCTGTTTTCTGTGTAATAGTATTTTCTATTGATTTAAAGAAAAAATATACAAATTGAGTTTCCAATATATAAAAAATTACAAAATTTTTCCGAAAAACGCGAGATTTTGCGTTTACGAATTTTAATCTGAATTTTGTCATGTATCATAACTTTTGTTTGGACACACTTTTAAAAACTCAATTCAGAGAAAAAAGATGTATTGAAAAATTTAGGAAATTTAAAAAAAATGGGGGTTGGTTATACGTATGAATCCCGTAGGACGCTTCGTTTAGCCGCTAGGAAAAAAAAATCGTTAAAAATTCAAAATCTGAATTTTATCAATTTTCCCATCTCTTGAATGCACGCCTTTAAAACTTCAATTTAGAGAAAAATGACGTACGAAAGGAAGGTAGGAAATGTCAAAATAGTGGGGGTCGGTCATACATATGAGCCCCGTAGAACGCTTCGTTTAGCCGCTACGGGCAAAAAACCGTATAAAATTCAAATTTTGCCGGAAAAGAACCCTTCAAACCGGAAGAAAATTGGTCAACTTGGAATCCAAAGTTAGGAAATTTAAAAAAAATGGGGGTTGGTTTTACGTATGAACTCCGTAGAACGCTTCGTTTAACCGCTAGGAACAAAAAATGGTTAAAAATTCAAAATCTGAATTTTATCAATTTTCCGATCTTTTGAATGCATACCTTTAAAACCTTAATGTAGAGAAAAATGATGTATGAAAGGAAGGTAGGAAATGTCAAAATAGTGGGGGTTGCTCATACATATGAACCCCGTAGAACGCTTCGTTTAGCCGCTACGGGCAAAAAACCGTATAAAATTCAAATTTTGCCGGAAAAGAACCCTTCAAACCGGAAGAAAATTGGTCAACTTGGGATCCAAAGTTAGGAAATTTAAAAAAAATGGGGGTCGGTCATACGTATGAACTCCGTAGGACGCTTCGTTTAGCCGCTAGGAACAAAAAATCGTTAAAAATTCAAAATCTGAATTTTATCAATTTTCCGATCTTTTGAATGCACACCTTTAAAACCTCAATTTAGAGAAAAATGATGTATGAGAGGAAGGTAGGAAATGTCAAAATAGTGGGGGTTGGGCATACATATGAATCCCGTAGAACGCTTCGTTTAGCCGCTACGGGCAAAAAACCGTATAAAATTCAAATTTTGCCGGAAAAGAACCCTTCAAACCGGAAGAAAATTGGTCAACTTGGGATTCCCGGAAACTTGAGAGCGAGAATTCTTGAGAGAGCTTTTGTTCCGATTTGCAAAAGCGAAAAGTAACGGTTCCCTAATACGCAAGTGAAGGTTGACGTTTTCGTATTCGAGATGCCCATAAGAAGATCCAAAAATAAATCAATCCCCATTTCCTAATCGAAAACCACATGACATGAAGTCGCATCCATCTCTAGTATGAATCCATGGATGGATTTCATATCAAGAGAAAGTGTACTTTGCTTCTTAACAAAAATAAATGAAGAGAAATCGTGCAATCAACAAAATGCCGAAATGTTCTCTCGAAAACGTCTCATATTTAAGAGACAGGGAGTAACCGCTAACGATGCGATTATTGCACGATCTCTCTTCATTTATTGATCTTAAGCTTAAGCGCTAAAGTCGACTTTCTCTTAAAAAGTAAACCGTGAAAAATTTAAATCTTAAATATTTCCAAAAGTTTAGAACCTATTTTTTTTAAACTTTACATAAACACTCACCTACCGAACAGTAATCTTCATGCCAAATTTTATTGAAATCGACTCGGCAGATTCCGAGTTTAGCCGCGACAAACATTTTCAAAAAGATATCTTTTTATATATTAAAGATATATCATGTACTAGTAGTTTGACATTTATTAATGGTGTGACTGCTCGTTTTTTCGATCAGCATCATTTAACCCTGTTTCAATTACAGAGTTGTTGACATGTTTAATGAAATTTTTCTTTGTGTTATCCCCTTCCTTTGGTCTAAACCAACATGTAGATTCCGGGTGGTAACGACCGGCTTTATTCAATTTCTCACAAATTTTACTTGGACTTTTTCCTTCATTTTTATCATTCGTCCTTATTAAATTTCTGTACCAATCCACACAACTTTTGTCCATAAACAGTCGAAGTAATTCAATTTTTCTCTCGTCTGTTGTAACATCACAGCGGACGCACTCTTTTTCAAAAATATCAATCCATTGATTTGCGTTTGGGTTCTTACTTGTAAACTTTTCAATTACAAACTTTTCTGCAATATATTTTAGGTTTTGCTGTTTCGGTTCCTGTGTGTTTTCCAATAATTTCTCAAACACCTTCTCCAATGAATCAATTCCTTTTGCACTAACAGCAGTAGGTTGTTCTGGGTTAATTTCCTCTAAAAACTGATCCCCGAATTGCAAGTTACCATCTTCGTCTATGTAAATTTTTCTCAGTTCTTCTGTCAGCGTAATCCAGACTCCTTGAGTTTGAAATATTTTTATTAAACTGTTTTTCACCTTATTGTAGGCTGATGTTTTTAATATCTCTTTGTGATGACCAACTGCTTGTAGGGTTTTTGGTATAGCATACACCTTCTCTTCGCTTGTTGTTATTGAGGTTATAGCCGTTATATTAGTTTTCCCATCACTTCCCGGCAGTACCGTGAATTCGAAACGTAACTCCTCCATTTTCTTCTGACTTCAATAAATAAGAATGTCGTTTTATAAGGTTTGTTTCTTATTGACTATGAATTAAACGATGTGTTGCTCTGTAAACAAAGTTTTTATTTTCATGAGTTACATTCTATGACTTAAGTAAAACTCACCTGTAAACAAAGAAACGACATTTAACGTTTATTATTCACAGTGTCGCTTTCTTTATTTATCTTTTGTTAATAATCTAAACAAATTAAATAAGGTTCAGTCTTAACCGCTATATCATCTTTTTACAATACTTTTTATAACCTCTAAAAGTCTTCCGCATTGACAGTCCTCCTTTACCGACAGTACGAAACGTTCCGTCACAACACAACGCTGCTTTACCGACAAAGCGAGTCGCGGTCAAATTCAAACCAAAGAAATGTTTTATCGTTTTCTTTACATTAATAAAAAAAAAAATAATAATATATATATATATGTATATATATTAAAGTATATCATTGAATATACAATTGAATCAAATATGTAACGAACTAAGGCGCAGTTACAAAACGTGTGCCCTCTCCTCCGATGTTGTCTTCACGCATCTGAAAGAAAAAACACAAGTGAGTGACTATACTTCGGTTACGATACCACTTCACCCAAAATACATAAACGAGGTTATTGCCAGTAGGGTTACTCAAAATTACCAAATCGGAATTAAACAAAACTATATACAGGCAAGGGTGATCCAACAAGCCTATATTTACTTGTATTACGATCGGATACGTCAGTTTGGGAGACCCACAAACAGACATGAAAAATAAGAATTGGAACGAAAAAGGCCATCATCAGCCTAAACACATGGAGGAGCACCATCCATTGTTAACCCATTCCTTTCCATGGAGGAGAACCACCCATCTCAGCCGATCGCAACACACGTATACAACTGTTTATACATATCTGAAAACTTCTGGCAACCACCGGATCACATGTAGTATAATATATGAAACACATAACCAAACCAAATATAATTCCAAATCATACATCAGTCACTCAGTGATTTGACTCACCTAAATTAACGTAAAATGCACAAAGCACACACTAATTTAATTATTACACCGAAAACGTACTACGTGCACCGGGATCACAACACAAACTGAAACAGTGATCCACAAATGTCGCCACGCATGCCTTTCAGGTTTCAATTAGACTAAAGGGAATTAGACTGCGTCATAACTGACCCTCTCAGGATTATTGCTCAATCCAATTGGAAATTAATTCTTCCCAAAGTATATTGACCAAAATATGTTAGAGTAAATTTGTTAGTGTAAAAAAAAAACAAAAATTCCCCGACTTACTTACATTAATTCTTACATTCGGCCATCCTGTATTTAACTCGTCCCGAGTTAATCTTGATCGCTTGTATCTGGCGACAATACCACACCATCATCATCTTCTTCAACGTAACTTGTTTCTTCATCTGACAATTCCGCCGAACTTCCCAAAGGTTTCATTCTGTCTACAGCAACCACGCGTTCATAATGCCCTTTCTTCAATGTACGTTCCCTGCATATCTTGTACTACATATCTATCATTCAATAAAACTTTCTTTACGACGAAAGGTCCACTAAATGGTGCTAATAATTTGCGACTGGTATTTTGTGCTAATTCGGATTTTTCCACCATGACAAGATCTCCTTCCTTATACAACTTAGGTCTCTTCCGGTGTTTGTCAAAATATTTTCTTTGCTTCTGTTGCGACTTCTGTATTTTCTCAGCTGCTTTTTGTCTTTCTGCCACTAAATCTTCAATAATTTTAGGTGTAGAAGTTATTTCATCAATTAAAACTGCATCAGATCCGCCCCTCGGCTTATAACCAAATAAAAGTTCGCTGGGAGTTTTATTTGTGCTGCTGTTTACTAAATTGTTGATGGAAAATTGCACATTTTTAACATTCTCATCCCTGAGTTCTTCCTCCAAAAAAGTTGTCAATAACGCCGATAGAATAGATCTGTTTAATCTCTCTATCTGACCATTAGCTCTGGGAGTGGCTACTGCATTTTTAATGTGTCTAATCGCATTTTTCTCACAAAAATTAGAAAATGTTTTTGAAGTAAATGAACTTCCTTGGTCCGATATAATCCGTTCTGGAATCCCATGAACAGAAAATACATCCTTACAAAATTCGAGAACAAACTTAGTTTTGGTCGTTTTAACTGCTCGTATGAACAAAAACTTTGTGAAGGCATCTATCAAAGCGATGATGTATGCATTACCCCTTTTACTTGTAGGAAATGGGCCCAAATGATCAATATGTGCTGTTTTCATGGGTACAGCTTCCTTTGGAATCGGATTCAAAAATCGCTCTTTCTTTCCTGCCTTCCTTTTATTAAACAGACACCTAATGCAGGTGGCGATATACTTTTCCACACATTGTAACCAGTAATGTTCACCAAGTCGACGAAGTGTCTTTTCTGTTGAAAAGTGGCCCATATCATCATGAGATGCCCTAACAACCTGTTGTCTCATGCCTTGTGGTACTAACCATTGAATTCCTCGTGCTGTTATCCGATATACACGATTTTCACGTAGAGCGTAATTTTTGTATATACTTTTCTCATAGCTAGTTTCAGGAGGTCGGGATAATATTTCGTGAATGTGTTTTATTTTCTCATCCGTTAACTGTCCAGCAAGTACCCAATCTCCTTGAGTAATATGAAGTATGGTTTCTGTTTGATTTTCGTTTGGTGGATTACGTCTTAAGGCATCAGCGTGCTTCATCCTTTCACATGGATGATACTTTACCTCGAAGTCAAATTCCTGTAATTGTAGCCACCATCGCGCAATTTTCGGTAACAGATGTTTCTTCTCACTGGTGGCTTTTAATGAATTGCAGTCAGTAAACACGGTGAACTTGATTCCTAGAAGGTAACAACGAAACTTTTTCAATGCTTCCACCACAGCTAAGGTTTCTAACTCGTAGGAGTGTAGTTTCGTTTCGGGGCCTCTGGTTTGGCGGCTATAATAAGCGACAGGTTGTAATCGCCCGCTATCTTGAAGTTGTAACAATATTCCCGGTAATCCTTTACAACTAGCGTCCGTATGGACCTCGGTTCTTCTGTTGGGGTCGAATATAACCAGTATAGGTCTATCGACCAAAACATTCTTCAGTTTTAAGAAAGCCTCATTTTCTAAGTCTGCCCACTTCCATTTCGTATCTTTTCGAATTAAATTTGTCAATGGTTTTGTAATAGTCGCGTAGCCTTTTACGAAGTGGCGAAAATATCCCGTAAGCCCAAGGAACTGCCGAATTTGATGCACTGTCTTTTGTGCTGGAAAATCTTCTACCGCTTTTGTTTTGTCTCGTCCTGGTTTAATACATCCATTTGATACCTCGAACCCCAGGAATGTTACGGTTGTTACCAGAAATGAACATTTGCTCAAATTGAGTTTTATTCCTTCGTCTTGGAAAATTTGTAATACTTTTTCCAGTCCCATCAGTGCTGCTCCTACCGTTTTCGCATGAAGTAACACATTATCTAGGTAGACCGATGCTATATCCATCACTGGCGTTAATATCTTATTCATGTACCGCTGGAATGTTCTGGGTGCGTTAGCGAGACCAAATGGCATGCGTTGAAATTCAAATTGTCCTGATGAAGTCACAAATGTAGTGTAGCGTTTGGATTTTTCTTCCATCGGTCCATACCCCGATTTTAAGTCTAAACTTATAAAATATATACCGCCATGCAATCGATCAATTTGATCGTCGATTCTCGGCAATGGATGACAATCTTTTATCGTGAGTGAATTCAACTTCCGATAGTCGATACACATTCTAGGCTCTCCGTTCTTTTTCCTTACCAAGACTATTGGAGATGAATAGTTTGAGTCTGACTCCCTAATAATATCGTTCGCTAACAATTCATTGACTATATCATTCACCTGTTCCTGTTCAGCTCTAGGCATTCTGTACGGTGCAAAGGAAAACGGTTTATCCTCTTGTAGTTGAATTTTCATTTGTGCTGATTTAGCACACCCGTTTTCGTTGGTGTCAATGGCTATACAATTCCGAAATTTTTCCAGGAGTTCAAACAATTCGAGCTTCTCGTTTTCGGTGACATTCCCAATTTCAATTTGTTTAAAGCATAATTCTGACGGTTTGTTACTGTCGGTGATTTTCCTGATTTCTGCGCGATTTTGTTCTTGGCACGGCCATCTTCTAGCCACGACTTTATTCTTTTTCAATATAATATCCTGATCCGATAAATTAACGAACGGATAGAAGTTTTATAACTTTCGTTAATATTCAAAATTGAACGCGGTATACAGGACTCTTTACCTTCTTTTGGACGCAAGCTAGTTTCCACGAATATGTCTCCGGCATAGTCTTCGCACACTAATTTTACAATACATTCATGTAAAGGGGGTATAACATAGGTGTCGACGGAACGTAGAACCACTTTCCTTAGGATTGGTTCCAAATCGGGTAATGAGAAGATATCGTTTTCCTCCTTCCGCAAAAATCGTACTGTTTCATTATTTTTGATTACAACAACCTGTGGCAGTTCTGTAAACGTCCTTCCCACAATAATCGGTATATTCTGTTCATCATCAGCTACTAAGTTTACCATAATATTAGCTTCTATGGAGTCAATTTCAATTTTGATTTCTGCTGATCCTTTACTCTCAGTCGACCCTTTCCCGTATCCATTCAATGTAACTTTGTCCTCTTTGTTTATGTGTAGATGAAGACGCTTAGCTTCTTTCAGAGTTATTAAAGTACATGAACTTCCGAAGTCAATGTAGGCTTTGGAGTTTACGTCATTCATCTTGACATCTTTATAGTACTTCCTGTTGGTCATGTCAGTGTTTTCTATTTCAAGTAGTGCCACAACTTTGTTTTCCGGCTTCCCCTTTGTTGGACAGCTGGACTCTTCATGTTGATGGCTTCTACACAAATTGCATCTTTTAAACCGGTACACTTTCTCTGAACACTTATTAGCGTAATGTCCTCGTTGCCCACATCTAAAACAAGTAGGATTGAACGACGCAGTGGCTGACTGATTATTAAATTTTTTTCGTGGCTCAATTTTCCTAGTAAAGGGTCTTAAATGCGAATTATATGATGGAACAGCAGTGTCATTTAATTGATTAAGATACTGGAACAATTCATTTGGACTTTTGTAACGACCAGTCCTTGGCCCAGTTTTTACGACACGATCATCTAATCCTCCGATTATGCAAGAGACGGCATTTTCCCCCGGTAATTGAGCATATGTTTAATAACGCTAACTTTTCGTAAAAGCATTTGCCGTATGATTCTTCATTTTTTTTCCGCCGTCTGATCATTTCCATTAATTGTGCATAAAAATCACGACTTAGAGGAAAAGCCTCCTGTATCATAATCTTCCATTGTTCCCATGTATAATTAACCGAAACCAAACCCTTATACCATACTTCAGCTAAGCCGTGTAACTTAGCCAAAGCAAAATAAACCGTTGCTTCATCCGTCCACATACAAATTTCTCGAAGCTCGTCAACTTTCTTACACCACATCACGGAAGACTGGTTTCGATCCTCGGGATTAAAGGATGGAATTGCATCACCTTTAAGTCCAGCACTGTATCGCCCAGTATTATTTTTTTCTAATAACAAATTAATTGCATTGGTAAATTTATTCAACGACTCATTGGAAGTTCTTGAGCTATGTTTCCTTCTACATTCACGCTCACTTCCGGAATTACTTGAAAAAGATGCACAACGTCGCCGATGATGCCGAGATCTTTTACCAGTGTGTAATAAAAGTAAATAAAATTTAATAAACATAATATATAAAATGTATTACTAAATACATTGTAATTAATACTAGAATTAATTTTTTCCACTAAGACGGCGCAGTTACAAAACATGTGCTCTCTCCTCCGATGTCTTCTTCACGGATCTGAAAATTTTAAAAGAGAAACCACAAATGAGTGACATTCTATAAAGGATATCTTGACCAACCCAAAATACATAAAACAAGGTTATTGCCAGTAGTAATTTATTCAAAATTACCAAATCAGAATTAAACAATATACAGGCAAGGGTGATCCAGCCTGCCTTTTATCGTGTGTCGCAATCGAATAGGTCAGTCAGGGAGAACCGCAAACTGACATTGAAAACTAAGATTGAGGTAAACAGGAACTTAGAGATCCCAATCACAAGGAGGAGATCCATCCATTGTGTTACCCCTATTCATGGAGGAGCGCCATCCATTACAAATAATCACGACACGAGAATTAATTTCTAAATATTTCTATATGCAAAAACTTCTGGCAATCACCTGATCACATGTGATATTTTATAATGTTAGAAACACATAACCAAATCATTCAACAGTCACTCAGTGATTTGACTCACCTAGATTAACATAAAATTCACAAAGCACACACTAATTTAAGGATTACATCGAAACCGTACTACGTGCACCGGGATCACAACACAGACTGAACCAGTGATCCACAAATGTCGCCACGCATGACTTTCAGGTTTTAATTCCACTAAAGGGAATTCTCTACAGCGTCATAACTAACGCTCTCAGAAATATAGTTCAATCCAATTGGAATTGGAATGAACCCATTGCATATTGCAGCCAAAAAATGTTAGGGTAAATTTGTTAGTGTAAACAAAAATTACCTTCTTACTTACATTAATTCTTACATTCGGCCATCCTGTATTTAACTCGTCCCGAGTTAATCTTGACTGCTTTTATCTGCTGATAAGACGACTCCATCCTCTTCGCTGTCACCAGTTGCTTCATCGGACAAGTCACCTGAGATGGTCCAAGGCTTCATCCGATCCACTGCTACCACTTTCTCATAATTACCCTTTTTGGATCTTTGTGTACCATCCATATCCCGCACTATGTATCGGTCATTCTGTAATACCGCTTTGATGACGAATGGCCCAGGAAACGCAGGCATCAATTTTCGGCTAGTATTGGCTGCTACTTCGTTCTTTTCGATTACCACCAAATCACCTTCCTTGTACTTGTGAGGATTCTTACGTTTCTTGTCAAAGTATCGTTTTTGTTGTTGCTGTGCATATTTAATATTTTCGGCTGCCCGACTCCTTTCTGATAGCAGATCCTCAATCACTCTCGACGATGTTGATATCTCATCACTGAGTAAGATATCACTTCCGCCTCTTGGTTTGAACCCGAACATCAACTCACTAGGCGTCTTACCAGTGCTTTTGTTTACTAAGTTGTTGATTGCAAACTGTACCTTTTTAATATTTTCGTCCCAGAGTTCCTCTTCTAGAGTACTTGTTAGTAGCGCCGATAGAATAGACCTATTTAGTCTCTCTACCTGTCCGTTCGCACGAGGGGTAGCGACAGCATTCTTTATATGATTAATAGCATTCTGATTACAAAAATTTTGAAAGAATTTAGAAGTGTATGCACTTCCTTGATCGGAAATAATTGCTTTGGGTGATCCATAGACAGTGAAAATATCTTTGCAGAATTCAACCACGTACTTGGTTTTAGTTGTTTTTACGGCTCGAAGGAATAAGAATTTAGTGAATCCATCAATCATTGCAATAATGTGGACATTTCCTCGTTTACTTTTAGGAAAAGGGCCCAAATGATCTATGTGAACCAATTGCATTGGTTCCATTTCTCTCGGTATCGGGTTCAGGAATCCCTCCTTCTTTCCTCCTTTTCTTTTATTGAAGAGACATCTTATGCACGTTGAGATATATTTTTCAACATATTGCCTCATACTGGGGAACCAGTAATGTTCACATAACCTACACAACGTTTTTTCCACCGAAAAATGTCCCATATCATCATGAGATGCTCTTACTACCTGACTTCTCATTCCTTTTGGAACTACCCATTGAATACCGCGGGCTGTGATTCTATATACTCGTCCTTCACGTAGAGCATAATCTTTATATATTCTTTTCTCGTAGTCTGATTTTGGTGGTTTTGAAAGTATCTCCTTAATTTCCTTTATTTTGTGATCCGTCAATTGTCCTGCTAAAACCCAGTCCGCCTGAGTGATACGTAGGACTTGTTCTGCACATTTTTCGTCCGTTGGCTTCCGACTTAAAGCATCGGCGTGTTTCATCCTTTCTCCTGGTCTATATTTAATTTCAAAGGTGAATTCTTGAAGCTGTAACCACCAACGTGCAATTCTCGGTATAAGTTGTTTCTTTTCGCCAGCGGTTTTTAATGAATTACAATCTGTGATTAAAGTGAATTCGATACCAATTAAATATGAACGAAATTTCTTCAGCGACTCTACAACCGCCAATGTTTCTAATTCGAAAGAATGAAATTTGCTCTCAGCACCGCGTGTTTGTCTACTATAATAAGCGATAGGGTGTAGTCGCTCATTTTCCTGATATTGCAAAAGAATGCCTGCCAGACCATTCGCACTAGCATCAGTATGAACTTCAGTTTTTCGTTTTGGGTCAAAAATAGCTAGTACTGGTCGTGTGATGAGAATATTCTTTAATTTAATAAATGCATTTTGTTCCGTTTCAGTCCATTTCCATTCTGTAGATTTACGAGTTAAGTTTGTTAATGGAAGTGAAATTTTCGCGAAGTTTTGAACAAAATGTCGGAAATATCCCGCGAGTCCCAAAAATTGTCGAATATGACGGACTGTTAATGGAGTTGGAAATTTTTCAACCGCTTTTATTTTATCATGCCCAGGCTTTACCAACCCATCCGAAATCTCATAACCCAAAAATGTTATTGTGGTTTCTAAAAATGCGCATTTCTTAAGATTTAATTTAATATTCTCTTTTCGAAAAATTTCTAATACAGATTTAAGTCCGGTAAACGCTGCAGGTATGGTTCGCGCATGTAATAACACGTCGTCTAAATAGACGGCAGCTATATCCATAATTGGTCCAAGTATTTTATTCATGTATCTCTGGAAAACACGAGGCGCGTTCACAAGACCAAACGGCATACGTTCGAATTCATACTGGCCAGATGATGTGATGAAAGACGTGTAACGTTTTGAATCTTCATCCATTGGGATCTGGTGGTAACCAGATTTCATGTCCAAACTTGTGAAAAATACGCCACCGCGTAATCTATCTATCTGGTCATCAATTCTAGGTAATGGATGACAATCTTTAATTGTCACAGAATTCAGCTTACGGTAGTCTATACATAATCTAGATTCGCCATTTTTCTTCTTTACCAAAACTATCGAAGATGCATAGTCGGATTCTGATTCTCTTATAATATTACTTGCCAGTAATTCACTTACAATATTTTCTACCGTTTCTTGCTCAAATCTTGCCATTCGGTATGGACGAAATGAAAAAGGTTTGTCCTCTTGGAGCCTGATGGTCATTTGTGCAGATTTAGCACACCCAATTTCCGTCATTTCCAGAGCAATACAATCACGATATTCTTTTAATAATTGCAGCAGTTCCACTTTCTTTTCTTCTGGAATTACTCCTACTTTAATATTATCGAGAAATAATTCATTAGCTTTTTTGGATGCAATAGCACCTACGGTTACTTGATTTTCTTTCTTTTCTTCCTCGCAGGGCCAGCCTCGTGCAATGATACGATTCTCCTTCAGAATTATATCCTGTTCTGATAAATTGTGAAAAGGCATAAAAGTAGTTTTGTTTTCGTCGATGGATAAAACAACTCGCGGAATACAGGTTTCATTTTCTTCTTGTGTCCATAACTTCGACTCTATAAACACATCTCCAACATAGTTCTCGCTTTTAAGTTTAAGAATGGAATGATAATGGGGTGGTACAACCTGTGTGTCCATTAAACGTAGTCTAATTTTTGTCAACGCATTTTCTGGTTCTAGAGAAGTAAGGTCATTATCTTTCATTTTCTCGAAAAATTTTAGGGTTTCGTCATTTTTGAATACTACGACCTGAGGTAATTCGGTAAAAGTTCTTCCCACAATCAAAGGAATATTTTGCTCAGCATCTGACACAACGAGTGCGGGTAGAGTTGCTTTAATCCCGTCTATTTCGATGATAACTAAAACTTCTCCCTTACTTTGGGTTTCACCTTGCCCGTAACCATGCAACAAGACTTTCTTGTTTGTATTCACAGTTAAACCCAGCCGCTGTGTCTCACTCCACGTTATTAATGTGCATGAACTGCCGAAATCCACGTATGCTTTGGACTCAACACCATTGATTCTTACATCTTTATGGTATTTCCGATTTGATATATCCTTATTGGATATTTCTAACATAGCTACCACTTTATTTTCCGGCTTCGCCTTCTTTGGACAAGTTGATTCTTCATGCTGATGGCTTCTGCAGAAATTGCATCTTTTAAACAGATTCACTTTCCCTGCACACTTATTTGCATAATGTCCTCGTTGCCCACATTTAAAACACGTAGGATTGAACGACGTAGCAGGTGACTGATTATTAAATTTTTTCCGTGGATCAATCTTCCTAGTAAAAGGTCTTGAATATGAATTAAATGATGGACCAGCAGTGTCATTTAATTGAGAAAGATACTGGTACAATTCATTTGGACTTTTGTAACGACCAGCCCTTGCCCCAGTTTTTGCGACACGATCGTCTAATCCGCCGATTATGCAAGACACTGCATTTTCCCCAGTAATTGAACATATATTTAACAACGCTAACTTGCCGTATGATTCTTCATTCTTTTTCCGCCGTTTGATCATGTCCATTAATTGTGCATAAAAATCACATCTTGTAGGAAAAGCCTCCTGTATCATATTCTTCCATTGTTCCCAAGTATAACTAACCGAAACCAAACCCTTATACCATACTTCAGCTAAACCGCGTAGCTTAGCCAAAGCAAAATAAATCGTTGCTTCCTCCGTCCACAAACAAATTTCTCGAAGCTCGTCAACTGTCCTACACCACATCACAGAAGATTGGTTTCGATCTTCAGGATTAAAGAATGGAATTGCATCACCTTTAAGTCCAGCACTGTATCGCCCAGTATTGTTTTTTTCCATTAACATATTAATTGCGTTGGTAAATTTATTCAACGACTCATCGGAAGTCCTTGAGCTATGTTTCCTTCTATATTCACGCTCCCTTCCGGAATCACTTGAAAAAGATGCACCACGTCGCCGATGATGTCGAGATCTTTTACCAGTGCGACCCATTTTATAAGGAACACAATCAAAGCAACCCACAAAAGATAATTCGCAGTCAAAAATATGCACAATGGAACTTTACAGCAAGATGAAACAATTTATTTCCGCGAAAAATAATTGATTCTGTCGACGGATTAATTCATTTAATAAAAATTGCAACACGTGAGAAAAACGCTATCACATACCTTCAATGATGTATACTTTCAGGTATTTATTTATTTCCAGATATTTTCAGGCACTTTATTTTAACTTCACTTTTATTTGGAACACTAATCTTTAAATTTCAAAACTCAACTTCCCTCTACGACAACTCAAAAGAAACTGACTGAACTAACTTTGAAAATGCTTACTTCCAGACTAACTTTAAAGGGATCTTAGGGACCACCTCTAATTGTTTTGTACCAACAACCCAAAATATTTTGATAAACCATTAATGACTATACGATAAGGGAGTCAATCTAATGGTTTTGA
This sequence comes from Chrysops caecutiens, assembly GCA_963971475.1. Lineage (NCBI taxonomy): Eukaryota > Metazoa > Arthropoda > Insecta > Diptera > Tabanidae > Chrysops > Chrysops caecutiens. Next base: position 61,117,507 of record OZ020568.1, read on the forward strand.
ACCAAGAACCAAAAGTATTTCGTTACAATATTAATGACCATACGTCTCGACGCGACGACTTTTGATAACAACACTACAAATGGAACGACATACCACGGTTATGCGTAGTTCTTGTAAGATTAATGTTCCAAATAGGCCAAAATCAAATGCAATGATACACGAAATAAATCTCATCACCCAACTGTTTCATCAAAGACATGAATTTGAAGAACATCATCCGAGGTGAGTGCACAGTTTCATATCAATCCCACTTCTGAATTATAATATTAATAAAAAAAATAATAATATGTATATACAGTCATGGACAAAATTGAGAGCCCTTCATGAAAAAAAATATTTAAAGAAGTGTAAAATGATTTTTTATTAATTTTTTTGCTGAAGTATTGGTATTTTTTATTAGAATGAAATGTATACTAAGATATAATGAGTAAATTTGTTTTAGTTTTCTTTAGATTTATTGATATTTTGAAACAAATGTGCCGGTACGGCGTTTTTAAGCTGGACATAATTGAGAGCCCGGTACATATTTTTCCTACTTTTCTTTGTCTTTTTGGTGTTGTTCGCATTTAATGCTCTTGCTATACGTGGGTACCGTTATTTCGGTTCGTAAACCATTAATTTGTCGCATTGAAGTTTGTTCTATATTGAAAATTAAATCAGTTCAGGATTGCACGTTGTCACGATGGCCGCACGCAAAGAAATTTCATTACAAATAAGAAAATTGATTATTCAAGATCGTCAAAATGGCCTAAGTTTTGGTAAAATTGCAAGGAATTACTCAATCTCAAAAACAGGAGTCCGAAAATTGTGTAATAAGTTCGAAACATCACATCAAATCACAAATTTATCCGGCCATGGCCGCAAACGTGCCACAACTCCTCGAGAAGATGCGCTGATTGTTCGTCAAACCAAGGTGAAATCAAACGTTTCGAGCTCAGAAATCAAAGATCAACTTAATTTGAAGGTGTCTACGAAAACAATTCGCCATAGATTGCATGAAAAAGGTTTGAGCAGCCGGGTGTCAATCAAGAAGCCGATGATTACAATGAAGAACAAAAAGAAGCGGCTGGAATTTGCCAAAAAATATGTTGACATGCCATTATCTTTCTGGAAAAAAGTTGTTTGGAGTGATGAGAGCAAATTCGAGTTGGTTGGTAAGAAAACGCGTCGTAGAGTGTGGAGAAAAGTCGGTGAGGCGCTATTGGATCGGCATACCACTAAAACTGTGAAATTCGGCGGCGGCTCGATCATGGTTTGGGGCTGTTTCTCGTGGTCAGGTGTTGGTAACTTGCACAAAGTCGATGAAATTATGAACGCTCGGCATTATATTCGAATTCTCAGCCAAAATCTACCTCAATCGGTTGAAACTGACAACGCTACAAAATAAGACAAAAATTGTAATTAAAATCCAGGAATTTTATTCTTAAATTATAACAAAATAAACAAAATAAAAACTTAAAAAATATAGGAACAAAGTAAAAACTTAAAAAATATAGGAACAAAATAAAAACGTTAAAAAAGTAACAAAATAAAAACTTAACAAAGAAAAATGAAGTCTATTAAAATTTAGTTAGTTCGTGTCGCTCGTATTCCTATTTAGCACAGCCAGAATTTCGGCGTGTCTGCGCTCTCTACTCTCTTCTTTTTTATCTAAATATTTCTGCAACATTTCAGCAGTCTTATGTTTCAGCTCCATTTTCTCCTCATAATATTTTTTTTTATTTTCAAACGCCGTTTCTTTGCATCGCCTCTTTCTTGGCGACGCCTTCCTGGGTGATTTGCTTGCGCTCCTTCTGGATGTTGCCGGTTGTGGTGTTTCCAATGCACCCACTGTGGCAACCAATCCCACCGAAACTGAGGGGCTGTCATGAAATATCTCGTCCATTTCGTTCATATACATGAACTTCGATGGAGTAGTTCCAGTTCCTCTATCCTTGGCGGCTTTGTACGCCCTGTATAAACTCCGCCATTTGGCCTCTACTTGCTCCGGAGTCGTGGAGCTTTCCTGGAATATTGAAACATTTCAGTATATAAACGAATATTTATCATTTTGAAAAATTTACCAAAACATTCATTGATTCCAAGTCGACTAAAATCGACTCCCAAAATACCTTTTTCTTCCTTGTTTCACCATCCTTTGACGCATACCTTTGGGAACTAGCCACAACAAACCTCGTGCCGTGATGCGGTAAACTCGACTGTTTCTGAGGCAATAGTTTTTGTATATATGTTTCTCGTTTTCGGTTTTTGGAGGTTTGGGCAGTGTTTCACGAATCTCCTTAATTTTGTCATCTGTAAGTTGTCCAGAAAGTACCCAATCTGCTTCTTCGATGCGTAACACTTCCTCCGTATTGACATGTATTGAGTGCGTCGACATGACTCATTCTGTTTCCAGGTCGATATTGAACTTCGAACGTGAACTCTTGTAACTCTAACCACCATCGAGCAATCCGCGGTATCATTTGTTTTTTCCTGCTAGCTGCCTTGATGGAATTACAATCGGTCACCACGACAAACGAAATTCCAAGCAAATAGGTTCTGTATTTCTTTAAAGTTTCGACTACTGCGAGAGTCTCCAGCTCATAAGAGTGATACTTTTGTTCAGTATCCGTTGTCTGTCTACTGTAGTAAGCTACCGAATGCAGCCGTTCGTCTGCATCTCGTTGCATCAAAATGCCAGCTATTCCGATTTGATTCGGTTGGCAAATTAGAGTTGTAAATATTCAATATAGGTCTACTGATCAGGACATTCTGTAGTTTTCGAAACGCTTCCTTTATAGAATGTTCGCAGCAAACATGAAGGTTACATCTGCTACAACATTGTTTAGATGTTCGCGATATTTTTGGTGGGCATATATGACAGCGTTTCTTCCTTTTTGCGGCAGGTTCAGATGATTGTCATGATGATCCTTGATCTGGTCCTATGACGTCTTGGATTGCGGCCATGTGAAATCTTGTAAGTCCTTTGTTGCTTCGCCTGATTATGTGGTCAGTTACTAAATCTGTTGTTACTTCCAGTAAAAAAATTTTTCTCAGCGAATTTTTTTTGTGCCTATTCCAATCAGGATTCAAGTTTTTCCATATTACCAGAGAGGCAATACCAATAACGTCAATAACATTATAGAAAAATGCCATAGGCCACCTATTTGTTTTACGCCGAACTGTGAATTCGTGAGCCATTTGGTCAAGGGTATCAACGCCGCCTTTTGTTCTATTGTAGTACAAGTTTATTTCAGACTTGTTCTTATTATTGGAATCCACTTGATTACTTGTTCTTTTTCGGAATATATGACACGAGTGTCATGTTCCTAGCAAAACCAAAGATATTCCATTTTCCGACGCGAGTTCTGTTTGGCTGGAAAGCTGAAGGTATACATGCCCTATTCTTCCTCATTGTTCCAACTATTGTAAGACCATTATGAAGCAAAGTTCTGGCAACTTCAATACTTGTAAAATAGTTGTCAAAAGTAATGTTCCTGTTACTTCGAAAGTACAGCTCACATAACTTGTAGACAATATTGTAAGCCAAATTATGTGTCCTGCTTTGTCCTTCTTTTCCCAGGTATGGTATACCGTTTAGAGGATAACTTGTTTTTGAGTCACAAATCCACCAAATCTTCATACCATATTTGCCGGGTTTGCTGGGCAGGTACTGCTTGAACGATACTCTTCCTCGAAAGGCTACCAACTGCTCGTAAATCGTAAGATTTTCACCAGGTAAATAAAACTTCTTAAGCTTTTGGTTGATGTGTTCCCATAGCTCTCTTGTAGGTGCAAATTTGTCTTTCGACCTTCTGAACGACCTAGTATTTTTGTCATCGAACCTCAAAAATCTTAGAAGAGCAGCAAATCTGTTTTTCCCCATTGTAGCATGAAATATTGGGTTACCGAAAATCGGGTCCCAGTGTTCCCTTAAATCCACATTTCCCTGTTTATTGACACCTACAGTCAATAAAAGGCCGATAAATGCTTTTATTTCCACCTCATCGGTCGGTTTCCACTTCTTCTGTAACACTCTTTCTCCTTCAGAATTAGTATTCGTGACTAGAATTTCCAATAAATGGTGGTCAAAAAACAAGTTGAAACTATCTTCTGGGTTCCGTATAGTCTGCCCTGGGGGAAGGATGACCTTATTAACACTTCCACAAACAATGTTGCGACGAGGGGTCCTGCTTTGTCTTTCAGGTTGAGACTTCCATTTCGTTCCATCCCTGCCTTCAAATAATAACACCTGGTTTACTTCTGCGGGTTGATCATCAAGCTCGTTCCATAATTGTTCGTCGTCTTCTTCCGATGCTAGTTCCGTCGCATCGTCCTCACTTCCGGAGTAAATATCGACGTAAATATCTTCATCCTCGCTGTTGATGTCCAATAAATGATTTTCATCGTCACTTCCTTCAAATGCATTTAGCAGCTCAGTTTTGTTAAAATTATTGCTTCTTTTGCTATTTAAAGCCAACTTTAATGAAAAACCACTTCTTCAAAAATCCAGTCACATTTATTTCCTTTCCTTTTTGACAACTCTTACTTGGTTGCGTTCGTTGATTATTAATTCGATACCAATTTTAAAGTACCCTTTGACTTGGCGGGTATTTTTGAATATGAAACATTTTCTTCAACACTTTCCCTTGTGAGAATTCAAAAATAACATTTCAATTGACAAACTTGAAAATTCAATGATTCTGTGTATTCTATTTTTAGGAGAGTCCAATCTTGTTACAAAGAATTCGGAGACGAGTACTGAGGATTGGCTTTGTCATCATATCAGCGAGTTGTTCCTCAGTTGGGATTTGTTGGATCCCAAATTTCCCTTCAGCAATTTTTTCTCTGATAAAGAAATGCTTGTTGGCTATGTGTTTGGTCCTACGATGGAATGAAGAATCGGGGCTCGGTCCAACCTGTCGATTTCCTGAAACACTCTTTTTAACCAAATAATTTCTTTCGAAGCTTCATTGGCTGCTACGATCTCGGCCTCTGTAGTAGAAATGGCCACCATTGCCTGTCTTTGACTTTTCCATGAAATGGTTCCCGACGCAAACATGATGATGATCCCTGAAGTAGATCTCCCGGTTTTTGTGCAACCACCAAAGTCGGCATCGCTGTAGCATTCAAGGATTCCCTTCTTCTGTTTCCGATAGACTATACCAAGGTTGATAGTTCCGGAGATATAGCGAAAAACCCTTTTCACCTGCGCAATGTTTTCGTTTGTAGGATTTTCAAGCGTTCTTGAAAGAAATCCGATGCTGAAAGCCAAGTCTGGCTTAGTTCCAAGCATGAGATACATGAGAGCTCCGATGGCTTGGCGATAAGGGAACGCAGTTGTCTCTGATTCTTTCCCTGCTGTCGGAATTTTCGAACTTTTGAGAAGTGGGGTCGAAACAGCTTTGCAATCCAGAAACCTGAATCGTTCCAAAATCCTCGTGGCATAACCTTGTTGACCAATTTTGAGTCCGTTTTCTTGCTTCTTGATTTCGAGTCCTAAGAAGCATTCAGCCTTACTTGAAACTATTTTGAATTCTGATTTTAATTCGTTCAATAATTCTTCTAAATCTTGAGTATCTGTTGCTGCAGCGAGTCCGTCATCTACGTAAACAACGAGTAGAATCTTTTTACCGTTTCTTTCCCTGATGTAAAGACATGGATCCGCCTTGCTAACTTGAAAATTGTGTTTCTGAAGGAAACCTGCGAAGCGTTCTTGCCAACATCTCGGCCCTTGCTTAAGCCCATAGAGACTCTTTTTCAATTTGCAAACAAGCCCCTGTCCTTGCTCATATCCCTCAGGTTGTTGCATATAAATCTCCTTGTCGTCTAATTCGCCGTACAGAAAGGCAGTCGAGACGTCGAACTGAACCAGAAACATATTATTTTTGGCTGCAACACTCAACACTGAGCGGATTGTTTCCATTCTTGCGACGGAGCTAAAAGTTTGGTCGTAATCAATCCCTCGTCTCTGGGCGAATCCTTTAACGACCAAACGAGCCTTGTATTTATCAATACTTCCGTTGGGATTGGTTTTGACCCGATAGACCCACTTGCACGGGAGAGCTTTCGATCCTTTGGGGAGTCTAGTCAAGTTCCAAGTTTCATTTTGATGTAAGGAATCAATTTCCCTGTCCATTGCCTTTTTCCACTCGATATTACTGTTGATGGCTTCATGGAAGGAAACTGGAGTCTCCAGCACAAAATTCTCAGCTGCTGCTACGTAATCAACCAAATGTTGTGGTCTCTTTAATTTCGATCGATCATATTCTTCACTATTAATTTGATTAATTTTGCCAAAAAAAAACAAGAAATACAATTCACATAGAAAGATTCAATTGCATATTATTTTTTTATTCATCTATAATTCACTGAGAAGGTATTTTATTAACAAACAACAGAAAACAGTATTCATAAAAAAAAATCACGTTGATCTACGATGCGATATATACTGGAGTGATGAAATTATTTGACAGCTTTCTTTTTATTTGACAGTACAAGAAATCGTGTACCGTCAAATAAAATGGTGGTCAAATACTAAGTAAATATTTGGCACGTGCTGTTCACACTGTGATCACACTAGTCAAATATTTGTCAAACACGATCAAACAGGATGAGAGAAATATTTGACCGTTGTTTGACGCCTGATCACACTTGGGTCAAATTTATTTCACCCAAAAGTGTCAAATATTTGACTAGTGTGATCTTAGCTTAAGGTAAACACATCATATTTTCCACTAATTTAGTTAACACGGGAAAAACCAGAGAACCATCCCGATACAATTTTTCCAATTATTTTCCAAAAATCTTCCGCATTAGGACTCTCGAAATCTATATCGGTATTTTGCAGCAACCGCCAGTCATTGTCTAATTCTTGCAATTCTTCATTTTTTACTAAATTTGGAAATCTAGCTGCTAATGTTGCAATGGAGCCATACTTTACACTTTTGACTGTTTGAGGATCCAATATTTCCATGTGCTTTAATATTGGGTCAGAAAAGGAAAACCTCTTAAAAATCTGTCTGCGTGCCTCAACATAAAAGTTTAAAATGTTTATCCTGAACTGTTTAACGTCTTCTGTATCTAAGGTTAAATTTTGTAAAGATGTTGTAACTTGCGCGCCCACATAGACTGATTCTAGTGGAAGAAAAAATCTTGGATCGTTATACTGAATTTCTTCAATATTGGTGGATTTCACGTAATTTGGCTGCATGTAATATGTTACAAACATACGCATAATTGCTTCACAATTTTTATCCTGTGAATCTGCATTCCCTCTGACTGCATCAATTTATTCATGTTGTTAAAAACAGGTAAAATAAAATTAAGGAAATGCAAATATGACTCGGCAAATGGGTTATTCAGTCCTTGCAGGATGTTTTGTGGGACAGTGAGTCGGTCATTGGCAACAGGATCAATAAAATAAAGCTTCAGAGCTTCAAATTATTCTAAAACTCTTGCAACTGCTGTATGTAAGGATAAACATCTTGTCTGACACGGATTGGGGATTTTGTGCGGCTTGAGGTTTAAAAATGTTTCAAATTCCTTGAAATGCTTTATTCTGTTCGGGCTTGTTTGTATGTAGTCGTAAACATTCCTTACCAGGTTTTCGACAAACCGTGGAAGTTTCTCAACAGCATAAGATGCACATAAGGCAAATGAATGGCATATGCATTTCATCGTGTATAGATAAGGTAAATCCTGTTTCAGTAATGCGTTCATAGAATTGTGCTTTCCCATCATGACATTATTACCATCAGCTGCATAGCCAATTAGGTTTTTTCGCCATGGAATATCACATTTGTCCAAACCTGCAATTATCTCTTTGTGAATTCCCATAGCGGTTCCGTCTTTTATAGGTACTAAATAAAAAAAAGCATCAATTACTTCACCACTTTTCATTGTCCTCACAACAATGCACAAATGTTTTTCTGTGCTTTTGTCTGTAGACTCATCTATAATAATTGAGAATGGGCCAATTCGCATTCTAGAACAAAGTTCCTCTTTTTCAGTGTCTCCTAGTACATTCTTTATGATACATGTAGCTTTCGTACGACCCAAGTTAATACCCTTAGCAATCTGGGAATCGGGACAAACTGCTTTTATTAAATTGGGCAAGTGTTCTGCTGCTAAAAAGGGTTTATTATGCTCGGCAACATAAGATGAAAGTCTTAGGTTCGCTTCTTTAATCTGGCTGCTAAGTTTAGTTTCGTTCGAAGTTGAAGGCATTGTATCCGTAATACTCTTTTGTCCAACCATACCTTTGCATTGAGTAACGTGTTTAATTGTTGATTTATGTCTAGTTAAATCATATTTTCCCCCGTTACTAATGGCGACGTCACAGCCGCAAACTTTGCAATACCCAAAGCCGTCACCGTTTTTACTCCTAGCTACCCAGCTCCTAAAAGGTTCTAATTCAATCCATTCATCATTAAATTTTGGCATGTACTTCGCTTTTTTGATGGAACTTATGGCAAAAGGTAAATCAATTTACAGACTTTATGTATAGCTACTTAAACTACACAAACTGAGAAACGCTAGATAATATCTACACAAAAGTGGCTAGTTAACAATTTGTTTTAGTGAACACTTTTCAATTTTAACGAAAATAGTAGAAAACAAGATATGACAGATTTAAGTTTGACAAAATATTACCGACGAAACGGTAAATACGGCTTTGCAAAATTTTGAAATTCATTTTGGTAGTTAATTCAACACCATCCATGTGCGGGAAAAGAAAATAAATCAAACCAAAATCGATTCATAACTTGAATTGCTCATATAGTATCCCCCTCTCGTGAACATTCAGTGAACGCTATTTTATTACAGACAATCATTTTACATCGTTTTTTCACCCTATAGAGGGCTTGTTTCTTGCTGACATATGGTTTTAAATACAAGTGTAAAAGCAGGTAGATTGTTCAATCTGGCGGCATAAAAACAGTAGATCAGTAGAATTGTGGAAAATCAGGTAGATCTACTGATAAATCAGTAGATCTGGCATCACTGCCGACATCCCACAATAAACGCCGCTCTTCAACAGCCGAAATCAATCATTTGATTTCCTCTTCAGTCCACTTCGCCACTTTTTTTCGCATAATTTCGCCTCTTTTTTAATGCGAATTCTTCGGCGTCCATTATTATAAAAGAAATTTAAAAAAACTTTGTCAGAGTCTCTTCTGACGACACAGGAATACAGAATACAGGCAAAGAAATATCGCATGAAGTTCCCAGAAGCCCCTTTACATATGATTTTTGAGGCTACTGTAGTACGCAACCGGTATGATAGCACCCGAATTTATCCAAATAATTTGTGCATTTGCGTATGATCCAATTTTAGGCATACACAAATTGTTTTCATACACAAATGTATACACAAACGTGCACAAATAATTTTTGCAGCATTCGTGTACCCAAAACCCTCTGTATGTATTGACAAGCCATGAAGTAGGCCTTGTCAATGTGTGCATGGTAGGCCTTCATTTCACACCATTCCGTATGGCGAAGTACGGGAAGTTCATATCGTTTCCGCGGTTTTAATGTTAAATACGTGCAAAAAGTCATTATTTTATACAATGTGTATATACAATTATTTTTACAAATGTTGTATTAGTGTAATTGTTAAAGTTTTGTTAATAATATAATATAAATTTTCTATCGGAAAACCCGCGAAAAGTCTGTAAAAGTCAATTTTGTCGGCGGTATGACTTTTGATGTTTGTTTGCTTCGGTGCAAAACAAACGCAAATATTCATTAAATTCAGTGCTTGTGAAACTAAAATAGTGAAAATATATTATTATTTATAATAAATAATAAAATTATAATTTATTGTGAAGTTTTGTAGATAAAATAAATCGAAATTATATGTAAATTGTTCATTAGAAATTAATTGTAATGTTTCAGAATATGAAACAAGTAAAAATTTATAAACAAATGTTTGTAAATATAAACTGTTAAAAATAATTTGTTTAAATTTCAATGTTCAATAATAAAGAAATCTTAAAAAATATCAAAAAGTGTATTTTTATTAAAATTTTCAGGTACAAAATTTGTTTAAATTTAGTTTTATACCATATAACTTTTATATTTTTATCATTTTTGGTTAATTTTTCGTTATATTGTTATATATTTCATTTATTTGACTGCCTTTTGTTGTTAACTTGTCCATAACGTAATTTTGTTATTAAATTTTTGTAATATCTGGTTCAACTTTCCTATATAGTTTAATTTTATTCCACTTTTCAACACGTAAATATATATTAATACTGATTTACATACAAGTGTATTCAGTTTTGCAAATAATAAAAGTCATTTATTAATAAAAAAGTGATTTTTATTATGCCATATTTGAGTTTTTCAAAATTCCCGCGATGAAAATTTCATTTTTCATATGAAATTTCATTTCGTTCCATATGGCAGAAGGTAGGCCATCTCTGTGAATGTGGTAGTAAGAAAGTCTACTTCATGGCTTGTACTACTACAGAGGGTTTTGGTGTACCCCATCACACGATATGTGTATAGTAAAAATATAATTTGTGTATTGCATTGCATACACAAATGCAGCAAATATTATTTGTGTACACACTTGCTGCATAAAAGTTTGTGTATTAGACGGTTTGTGTATATTTTTGAAAACATTTTACACAAAATTCTCAAAGTCAAAGTTTTTTGAGGAAGGCATTTGTAAAATAAGGCGGTTTCGTCAGCGTTGAATAGGTCTTTTGGAGAGTAAGACTCAAATGGAGATTACTTTTCCACAATTCACATGTTTCATCACTGACGTCCTTACTCTCACCGCAGATGGACTTAAATGAAATGCCATGTCTTTTTTTTAAATTTCTTAGCCAGCCAACACTAGTAGCAAAATTCGAATGACCAAGTTTTTTCGCAAATTGAACTGCTTTTTCTCTTATAAGTGGACCACTAATAGGTATGTTTTGGAACCTGCAGCTGAGGAACCATTTATAAGTGCATTTTTCAATGTCTGGATACTCTGCCTCTCGCTGCTTTTTAACCGATTTTCCCACTGAGGACATTATTTTATCCTTGTTTTTAAGTATCGTTGGAAGAGTACTTACTGGGATGTTGAATTCAACTGCAATATCTTTCTTCCTCTTGGTACCAGCTTCTACAGCTTCGATGACTTTTATTTTCCCCTCTATAGTAAGTGTGATCACGGTCCTCTTGTTTCCAGCCCCACTCATTTTTAAAGTTTCTTCAATAGCACCTATTAACACCTATTAAAACTGAAGCAGACTTAAAAGTTGCAGACATTAGTTTAAAAATTTTTTCTGAGTGCAGGTGAAAACCAACCTCATACTTCAATCAATTAATACAGGTGAAAACCAACCTCGTATCACCAAAAATCACTTGGATCTATCCAGCCTCGTTGTCTCTCAAGATTGGCAATCAATCGCGAACTACTTCCATAACGAATTTAATACACCTTAAAATAGAAATTAAAAGCATCTTCGCGTTGTCAAAATGGAAATAACACAACATTTAATAAAATTTATTTAAATATCAACCGTAAGAAAAACCGATGAACTACCAAAACTCAGTGATCGACTCACCTCGTCCTTGTCTTGACCTATAAAACCTTAAATCACCGGCTAGTCTTTAAACTCTCAATATTCAAATATTAAGTCTATTTAATTAACTAAAAATTCAAAAGTTCAAGCAACTATTATATGTAAAAAGACGAATTTTCCATTCTTGTTGATATTTTGTGAAATGAAAAAATTCGGGGTCATAGAACTTAACATACTTTATTAATTAAAAAACAATATCACATTAAAAACTTTTACATATACAGTAGCACCTCGATTATCCGTCACCTACGGGACCAGAGGATGGTCGGAACGCTAAAAGGGTCGGATAATTAGGGGAGAATGAATTAAGCCATTTAAAGGGATATAAACGATGTAATAAGTCAAAAATACATACATACTGTACTTTAACCTATGGACTGTACAGGGTACTGTACGAAACTCAAATACAGTGGCTCAAAGTTAAAATGGAACAAGGTAAAAGAAAAAGGTTAACCTGGTATATCTTATTTAATATATACATTCAAAAAACTTTAGGCACTTATTTTTAAAGGCATTATTATACATATAATGTTAAGAAAATATAGTAATAGGAAAATCGGTTAATATATTCATAATAAAAGTTAAACTAGCCTATGGGAAGATCCAAATCCTAGCTCAAAGATATAATGGAACACACTATTAATATTAAGAGTTTATTCAAGTGAACTGCAACGAACTTCTTTTCTAAAGTAGATAAGCAGTTTGACATAATTTTTGAAATTGACTAATGAAGGAAAATCAAAAAATATCAATGTGCCACCTAAAGGTCCCCAAACATCAACGGAAGTCAGAAAACTTGCTGTTGAACTGTCAAAAAATGGAAAATCTGTTCGGGAAAAAGCACAAATAGTGAATACGCTCTTTTTTTGCGCACATAACGTCCATGGCTGTTGCTGGTGATTGTTGTTCCAAGTACTTTAGGGCAGTCTCGAAGGCATCCTTTGCTGCAGAGTGGCTGATCTTTTGGTCTTCCTCTTTGTCATCTTCATCTGACTCTTCTATAGCTTGTTGCACGACGAGGTCAATGATCTGCTCATCTGCAAGATCTTCATTTGTAACGCTGGTATCTTCATTGCAACGCCAACACCCATTTCCGACGCTAATTAAGCAACTGATTCACCTTTGCACCTTTGTCCAGTCTTTTCAAAACACTTAGTTTCTGTTCAATTGTACACATAATACGTTTTCTCTTCGTACTTTTAGCCATTGCATATTACACTTGAAAACTTTCACTTAAAGCAACATATACTTCCACTACTATATGTATGTAATTTTAAAACGATCACAGAACATGAAACAATACCGAACAAGTCAGTAGACTTCTGTCAAATAATCGATGAAATGAGCATGATTCAGACGGAAAACAAAGAAAAGTACTGCACACGTCTGCTTAATGTGCAAAAAAAAAAAAAAAAAACAATTGATAACAATTGCGGCTCAGCTGGTAGCGCAGAGAGATGGTCGGATGACCCGAGGTCGGATAATCGAGGTGCTACTGTACTTCTAAAAAATTAAACTCCGTTGCCTGAAATCCACTTCCGTGTTTCACGGTTGAAATTAAGTTCTTAGGCTGCAGCTCGGTATTCTGTTGTCGCCATTTTTGGCGGCTCCCATCTGAGTCATTGATATTGTATTTACTTTCATCAGTCCAAATATGTAGTCTTATTAAAGATTCCAAGATCGGTGTTTCGATGCCCGTTAGCAAAGCGAAGTCGTTTTATATGATTCATTTTACTTACGAGGAACTTCTTACGTGCTCTTCGTCCGTGGAAATTAGATTTCCGGAACACGTTCCGTGCTACCTTCTATGGCACTTACTATGTGGCCTAGTCGTCCCAGCTCAGCAGCAATCCTTGGAGCGCTGGATCTTGGATATTTCTTCATTTGCAGTAGAACAAAGATCATGTCAGTGTCAGTTAGTAATCGAGGACGTCCGCTTCTTGGCCTATTTTGAAGCGTTTTTCCTTGTGAAAAACGGTCGATGATGGACTGTATCGTTGACTTTTATCTCTCGACAGCTTCTGCTATCTTCCTAAGGGACCACGTTTTGTTGTGGAGCCTAATGATGAGGTTCCTTTCACTATTCACGAATGAATATTTTTTGTACGTCAGTTTCTGACAAATTTTTGCTTATAATTTTTTAAACGTATATGTAAAAGTTTTTAATGTGATATTGTGAATGTTATGAAGAAAGCATACTTAGTTCTATAACCATAATTTTTTTCGTTGCAAAAAAATATCAAGAAATACGGAAATAAACTTGTTGCGTTTAGTATAGAACGCGCTTTTTCGGTTAAAGTTCGATTCATACGTTCTGCAACTCCGTTTTGTTGTGGGTGTATAGGGTACTGAAAAAAGGAAAGTAATTCCCTTTTAAGAGAAAAACTGTTTAATATTTATTTATTTATTTATATATTTATTTCTTTATTTCAATGAAATATTTTCTCACACTTATAATACATGGTTCTTTATATTAATCGTTCGACGAGTAAAATGGCGGTTTATTAAATATCAGTGTGACTAGTTGTTTTTGGATAGTAAGAAGTGGACTTATTGACGCATCATGAGTGCCTCCCCATACAACGATGCCATACGTTACCATTGACCAGAATAATGCTGTAAACACAACACGGGCTATAAATATCGAAAATATTTCATAGCTGCTAGCCAGCTATGGTGAGCTAAAAATTATAAACACAATTGCAGCTATAAATGTAGCTTGACGTCACACTTAACAGTTGTCAAATCTCAAGCCGCATAAACATAAACAGACAATAAAATATCAATATGGACGTCGAAAATTTACGCGATCTACACGACATATTGGTTTTGGTGCAATTATATGATCTACACGAAGAAAATGAAAAAAATAAACGAAAGCGTAGGTGGTGGGTGCGTGAGGTCAACCTAAACAGAAATGAAATGGGGTTTTTCAAGACATGTTTCACGGAAATGAAATTGAAGGATGAGGAACATTTCTTGAAGGCAACCAGGCTCAGTGTAGCCAAATTCAACTACATATTGTGTCTCCTGAAATGTCGATTGACAAAACACTCCAGAAGGAGAGCAATTGCTCCGGAGGACCGCCTTGCGGTAACTTTAATGTACAATTTATTCCATATTAAATTGATGTGCATGATGTAAATAGTAATTGATTTGCAGGTTCTTAGCTCATGGAGCATCGCCGCAAATCTTAGCGTGGACCTACAAAATGGGGGTATCAACAATCAGAAAAATAATTTATGAGACATGTGCCGCCATTTGGGAAGAACTTGCCCATATTTATACTTTAACTCCCACAAAAAGCGACTGGAAACTCCTAGCCATGAAGTTTAAGGAGAAAACGGGTGTACCCATGTGTATAGGTGCTATAGATGGCAAGCACATCAATATGGTTTGCCCTAGAAAAAGCGGGTCATTGCATTTTAACTACAAAAAACGTTATAGTATAGTCTTACTTGCTACGTGCGATGCCGACTATTCCTTTACCCTAGTAGACGTTGGTGCTTATGGAGCCCAAAGCGATGGTGGCGTCTTTAGGAGGAGCAAATTCGGGGAAGAAATATTGAATGGAACTTTTCCATTTCCCGATCCCGAACCATTATCGAATACAGTGGGTAAACCTTTTCCATATTACCTGGTGGGAGATGCGGCATTTCCACTAAAGCCAAATTTGATGCGTCCTTATCCAGGCCGCAATTTGGATAGCACAAAGGAAAATTTTAATAAAAAATTGTCAAGGGCCCGAGTTTTTATTGAAAATTCATTTGGGATTTTGGCAAATAGATGGAGGGTTTTAACAAACAACATATACTGCTCACCAGAACGTGCAAATGAAATAGTGTTAGCGACCATTGTGCTACATAATTTTTTGATCACAACGAAGGACACTTCATATGTCTCACCGGAACTTGTAGATCGGGATAGTAACGGAGTTGTGATACCGGGGAATTGGCGACAGGATACTACCCTTACTTCTGCTAGAACGATCTCCGCAAACCGCGCATCCAGAGAAGCCTTCGAAATAAGGGATTGTCTAGCTCAATTTCTTGCTCAATAATTTTGGAGCAATCATTTTTGAAATTAGAAAGACTATTTTATAATTTAAAATTAATTTCGTATTTCAATTATTATTTACATATTTCACTTATATTTATATTTCAATTATTATTTACATATTTTAATTATATTTATATTTCAATTATTATTTACATATTTCAATTTTATTTATATTTGCAGTGTAGTTACGCGCTACAATAGATTGATTTTCACTATAAGGGTCCACCTAATTTTCGGGAAAAAAGCACATATTTTGGTAGATTGTATTATTATCTTTTTTATGAGGTTTGCGGGACTCTTATAGAGCCTCAAAGAGAAAACTCAATGAAACGTCGGGGAGCGGGTCGAAGATTATCAAGGTGTGGCCGCTGTTTCTAATATGTGTTACTTATAAAATGACATCCAGTTACACCCTACTGGATGTCGTCGATGAAGCTGAGGAAGTTGAGGAAGAAAGAGGCGAAGGCTATAATATTTTGATTACATAGCTTCGAAAGTCCGAGATGCTGATTTACCTTATCCGAACCATAGTGTATGAAAACCGGAAAATATAAAAGAGAATAATACAATCGTAAATATGTGCTTTTTTCCTAAAAAAATTAAAATTAGATGAACCCTTATACCCTACTTGTCCTCCGTTTACTTTTCGTTTTCTCTAATGTAGCGTGTAACTACATTGAAAATCTCCAATTCCATTTCACTCCTGGCGGTTGAAGGTAAATCAGCATCTCGGACTTTCGAAGCTATGTAATCAAAATATTTGCCAACTGTATCCGTATGCCTGTCACTGATATTTTTGGACAAGCTGGCTATTGTTCTAGATATCTGGGAGGTGACGTCTGGTCCGGATAGCCTTCGCCTCTTTCTGGAAACCTCCGACAATGGGGTTGAAGATCCCGAAGGGATGCTTGCCATGGGAGATTCGTTAAAGATTTGAGAAATCTCTTCTTCAACTTCCTCAACTTCCTCAATCACCTCAACTTCCTCAGCTTCATCGACGACATCCAGTAGGGTGTAACTGGATGTCGTTCTAAAAGTAATAGTTGCATAACATATGAAAAGGAAATTCAGAAATTTGAGGAAAATTGTACTTACTCTCTGGCCACTTCAAATTTGTTCAGAAACATCATGCTGTGATACAGCGGCCACACCTTATTAATCTTCGAACCGCTCCCCGACGGTTCATTCAGTTTTCTCTTTGAGGCTCTATAAGAGTCCCGCAAACCTTTCCAGCGCCGTTTGCATGCCTCCACTGAAAAACATGACACAGTTGAAATGTGAGACAAAAATGCTTCCATTCATTACCTGTTGAACTCAATTCCTCGGCAATAGACGTCCAAATTTTGTCCTTGACATCCTGCCGCCTGTAATTTTTACTCTGCATGTTATACAGGACTTCATGCTGTCTCACTGCTTCGATCAAAAGTTCGTCGTTCATTCTAGAAATCAAATAAACAAAATTAAGAAAAAACATCATGAATAACAAAAATTTGAGAATTACCTTTATTTCAAATTCCGCCCTCAAATTAAAATGATCAAAATATATCTAAATAATTTAAAATGATTGAACCGAATGAAAATTACGAACCGAATGAAACTTGTTATTCAAAACATAAACAATTAAACGTCAAACAATTTTGTGCAGTGCAGCCAATATGTTCATATAGTTTTGTGTATTAAGTTGGCTGCACCGCGGCTACGGCTAGAAAAATAGAAAATAGCTCTAAGCCAGCTATGAAATATTTTATAGCCAATAGCTCACGCCGCAGTTTTGTGCACCTCCATTGAAAACTACGGCGGGCTATTTTTGTAGCTGCTATTTTCTAGCCGATAGCCCGTGTTGTGTTTACAGCATAAACCATAATAAATCGTTAACAATTGTTTGCTCGTAAGCATCGGTTTCAATTTATAACCGAGGAAAATTATAAATCGAAATTTATGTTCTACTCTTTTGACGTGTTCTGTCCAATTTCAATTCGAATCTACTATTACACCTAAATACTTAGTATGTGATACTCGTTTTATCTGCGAACAATCGCATGACGTGGATCACAATTCAAAGCATGTATTGTAATATTTGTATCAAGCGGTAAATTATTTCTGTAACTACCAAATATATACCGTTTTATCTACATTAAGAGGTGGTTCTGGGATAACCATTTCTTTATTTTATTCATCATCACATTGGCAGTTGTTATCGCTTGTTCCCACGTCTCTCCTTTGACAGTTAATACTGTGTCATCTGCAAAAGTTACAATGTCGCACCCTACGTCCATCAAAAGCATACTGTTGATATACAAGATGAATAAGGTGGGACCTAGTATCGTGCCCTCCGGAACACCGCAGCGCACACGCATCTCATCACTATATACATCATCTATCTTGACAAATTGCTTCCTATTCGTTAGGCAACTATGTAGGAGATCATGCGCTTTACCTATAAGACCTATTGCATAAAGTTTTTGTAATAAAAACTTATGATTTACCGTTTCAAACGCTTTTGCAAGGTCTTAACATATTGCCACACAAGGTGTTGTTTTACTAATTGCATCATGAACTTCATCAAATACCTTAACAGGTGCATCATCAGTACTTTTTCCAGTCTGGAAACCGTATTGATTTTGTCTAATAATTTTATGCTTATCTATATAATTATTAATTTCTCTAATATTTTTGCAAAGTTATATATAAGTGAAATTGGACGGTAATTAGTTGTTTTATTCTTATCACCCGATTTGAATATCTTAACAATTTCGGCTTTTTTAAGTTGGTCAGGAAAAATTCCAAGTTCTAAACAACGATTCATAATGTAAGATAAAAGCTTACTTATCAAATAAGAAACTGTCTTTAGAGTTTTTCCTCGAATGCCGTCAATACCGGACGCTTTGTTGCTATTTAATTGTGTGATGACTTTCAAAAGTTCTGCTTCAGTGGCAGGATTTTTTTTTTTTTTAATGACAGAGACACTAAGGTCTCCGTCGATTTACCGATTACGATTTCCAAGTGGATAGCATATGCGCGCGTGTTTAAATTTGATAGTATTTGTTGCTTTGTTAATGTGCGCGTGTTACAATTTGATAGTATTTGTTGCTTTGTTAAGTTACCTATTGATCTTACTTATACTTGACTGTACTGCAATTTACATTTATTGTTTCCCTATACTATATATAGAATAATTCTAATAAGTTCATTATATTTGGATACCCGCCTCTAGAGCAAAGCTGAGAAACCTCAAGTAAACCTTCGTCCTCCCGCAGAAACTCAATTTCCTAATGTTGTCAGCGATGATATTGTGTTGTGTGTATATGACCTCCACCAACCTATCGGACTTCTCCTCGATGAGGCGACATCCAAAGAAAGCATGATCTAAGTCCTGTTCTTTCCCACATTCGCAGATTGGGTCGTTGATGATTTTCTTTTGGAACAGATGTTTCCGGCACCTTGTGTGACCTGACCTGATTCTATTGATGAAACATACAGCCTGTCTTTCCAGGTTAGTTTTCGAAAACCACGGATTGTCGAATAAAGAAGTCTTCATTTCGAAGTATAATTTGCCCTTAATGTCCGAAGTTTCCTTTAGCCACCCTACCGATTTGAGGGTAATGTTCTTTTTCAAGAGACCGTTGAGATTACCGTGAGTGTATTTGGAGATTCTGATGTGTTCAAGGTTTTTTGCCTGTGCTGCTAATTTGTCTGCTTGTTCATTTCCATCTATTCCCCTGTGACTGGGGATCCATAGAAACTTGATGATGATACCTCTGTTCATACCAAACCATACAAGTTTTTTAATCTGAAAAAGAGACTCCTCCCTGGAATTGCAGCTCGAAATGCTCCTCAAGGCCTCGAGGACGCTACGGGAGTCAGAACTAATTAGAGCCTTGTCGATTTCTTTGTTCAGCACCCAGGACAGCGCTCTGATGATCGCAAACGCTTTCGCACAGAAGATGGAGCAATGGTTTCCGATTCTTATTGATTTAGAGCCTAAGACCGGGCAGAAAATACCGAATCCTGATCTGTTGTTTTGTTCATCCCTAGAACCAGCTGTGAAAATCGGAATAAAGTTATCAAAGGTTGTATTAAGCAGGCTATTGAACTGTTGGTTAATTAAACTGATGTGTTTTCTTTTTGTGGATAGGGCACGGTTATATCCGGAGAAGCTATGGCCTAGGTCCACCTCTATATAATCTTTGAGGTCTAAAAGCCTGATTTCCGGCAGAATGTTGATTGGGGGGGGGGGGGGGGGGTGTAAGATCTCTCTTCTTTAGTAAATCAATTAAGTTTTGCATTTTTGTCTTGGCATCGACCAAGTTAGATTTGTGCGACGGACCTCTAGTTTCTTGTATTTCCAGAATGTATTTTATTAGTGGATGGTTGTTGTATGAAAAGGTTTTTAAAATATATATGGTGGTCAGATATGCTCTTCTAATGAATAACGGTAGCTCCCGGGCGATGTCGTGTATGACCTTGATGGGGGTGGAGTTCATAAGTCCCATTGCGATTCTTATCGCTTGTCGGTGGATCACGTCCAGTTTTTTTAGCTGCGATTTTGGCGCCTCCGCGAAAATCGTGGCACCCCTTTCGAGTCTTGATCTTACCAGGCTCCTTGCTAGTGTCATCATGATGTTTGGATTTATTCCCCAGCTAATACCCGCGAATGCTTTTAGTAGGTTCATGGCCTTGCTGGCGTCTTTTGCAATGTGATTAATGTGAAGATCCCATTTGAGATTCGGCCTGAACCAGAATCCTAGGTATTTGAAATAACTGACCTGCTCGATGATATCGTTTTTAATTTTGATTTTTAAATGGGTATGTCCATTTGTGGGATTGAATTTTGGTTTGCTGAAAATCATGTATTTCGTTTTTACGATTGATATCCTGAGAATTCTGGCCTTCAGGAAAAAGTCGATGTTGTCAAGGGCAGTATTAAGGGTTCTACATATTGGCGGCCAGTCCTTATTGGATGAGAAAATAGCGCTGTCGTCGGCGTAAAGTAAGATGTAGACCTCGTTTGGCAGGCACGATTTAATTTTAGATATGTATAGGTTGAATAAGATCGGGCTCAGGGCCAACCTCTGAGGTATTCCCTTCGTTGGGAATCGCTCCCCAATCAGTTCACCCTCGTTCAACGCTGTGATTTTTCTTAATTTGATTATGTTGTATATGAGTTTGATAATTTTATATTCAAATCCGCTGCGTTTCATCTCTTTGGCTAACAGGTAGGGGTCGATATTGTCGTATGCTCCCGTGATGTCAAAGAAGACGACACCTGTGATGTTCTTTTTGATGAAATTTGCAAGTATGTGAGACGTCAAAATAGAAGTCGTGTCTAAGCAACTTTTCGATTTTCTACATCCGAACTGTTCCATCGGAATTATATGGTTCAATTCCGCAAATGCTTCGATTCTTTTTTGGATTATTTTTTCGAACAATTTCAAGAAAGCGTTAAGTAACGCAATGGGCCTGACTTCCGTGTTGTTAGCTTTCGGGATAAATACCACAAAGCTCTTCGACCAAGCCGACGGCGGGTTGCCATCTTCAATCTTCAGATTGAAGAATTTGTTGATTTTCTTATGGACCTCTTCAGGAAGCGCTTTGATCAATTCGAAGGAAACGAGATCCGGACCAGCTGCAGTCTTGGTCGAGCAACCTTTAAGCGCCGACCAATATTCGCTTATTGTTATTGGGGATGCGATTGGAGGAGGTGTTACTGATTCGTTAGAGTTGTTAGGGTCCACTAAATGGAGTCTATCTATTAGATCTGCTGGTGATTGCGTCGCATCCGCTATTTTGTCGAATGCTGATAAAATTACGGTTTTTGGTGTAACGTTCGACATAATGGAGCTGCTGGCCATTCGGTTTCCTTTTCTGATGGAGTTGATTTTCTTCCATAGGATGTTGGGATATGCTTGTTTGTTGATGGCTTCACAAAAGTTGTCCTTGATATCTTTCTTTTTAATTTTTTTCAGCCGCTTGTCTCTTGTTTTTTTGTTTTTCAGATAGTTGTTTAGGTAGGCCAATGTAGGATGATTTTTGAGTCTTAAGTAATCCGCCCTGGAACCTGCCATCATGCCCTCACATTCCCATGACCACCAAGATTTGTGTTTTCTGGCGTCCAAATCTACTCTGGTTTTGATGGATCCCCCTGCTTCTGACGCGATTTCTATAATATTGTTGGAGAAACTTTCGTAATGATCGTTGGAGGCGTCAATTGAATCAATTTGTCGAGGCATAGGTCTTTGAGCGCGTTCCAATTAAGCTTATTAGTAGATAGTCTGGGGCGGCATGGGACAAATCTGGGTTTGCAATTGAATAGATATGTGATGATCGGAAAGTGGTCGCTGTCATAATTGTAGTCTAAAATTTCCCATTTTAATCCATTGGTTAAGTTTGGAGAACATATGGTGAGGTCAAGTACCGATTGGCTGGAGGTATCTTTTGAGACCCAAGTAGCTTCCCCCTTGTTGAGCACCACCAATGGTGAGTTATTGATTGCGTTGCTCAGCTTGTTCCCTTCAGTATTGGCCGTAGCTTGGTAATCCCACAATGAAGATTTGGCGTTGAAGTCGCCCATAAGAATAACGTTATGTATGCCGGACAAGTAGTCTATGAATTTATGCCAGCAGGCGCTTACCGTATAGCTTAAGCCATTGGAGGCCCTCGGAGGACTGTATATGTTGAATATGTTAAATTCTTGGTTTGTAGCTGTTAAAATTTTTATTGTGACTATTTCCATGTTGTTATTTTTACATAGGTTGATTATGGTTGGGTGTGAGTTGTCAGTTCTCCAGAATTTAATATTTTTCTTCACCAGTATTGCGACGCCACCGCCCTGACCGTCCTGTCTCTGTTCCGAGACCTTGTTGAAACCAGACATTTGAAATTTGTTGTCAGGTTTCAAGAAGGTCTCACAGAGACATATAATGTCTATATTAAAAGTATTTGAAATATGGAGCAATTGCGTTGCCCTACTTGTTATTGATCGGCAGTTCCATTGCAAGATTTTAATGTTGTTATTATGTGAGTTCACTCTAAGTTCATTTCTTCTACGTCGACTGTTATAGGGCAATTATATGCATCGTCTATGTTCCTCACAATCACTTTAGGATTGGCTTCTATATTTGTATCATCTTCTCTACTGGAGATTTGTTTCCTTTTAAGCGACTCCCCGACATTTTTCTGGGGCGGGTTAATCGGCAATTTTGGGTTTTCATTGGTTTTCCTTTTATTGTTAGGAGACATAATAAATTTGTTGACCAAGTCGGCGAAGTTGATTTTTATTACGTCGGCGAAAGATTTCTTCTTCACCGGCGGAGTCAGCCCGTTATTTTTGCTGAGAATTTCTAGTGCTTCCCTAGTATCTACGTTGTGTATCGCTGTAGTTTTTTTTTAATTTCGTTTTGGATGACGAATACTGGGCAGCAAGTGTCTGAGGCCTGATGGTCGAGGTCTTTTAATTTGTTTCTTTTGCAGTTTATGCAGCTTGTACTGTTCGCCGCGCAAGAGGACGCCGAATGGCCCGTATCTCCGCATTTTGCACAGATTTTCTCTGAGTCTTTTGATTTACACTATTTGGCCAGGTGGCCAAATCTTTGGCATTTCGCACATCTTTTAGGTTTGTCGATAAATGGAACCAAGTCCAGCGGAATCGTCCGCAGTGCTACTTTCTCGGGCACTTGAGTGGTTTTAAATTTAAGTTTAAAGGCCGGCGAGTCTTCCAATACGGGAACCACTTTTCCTTCTTCTAATTGTGTAACTATCGTCGAATTCCCTTGCTCGTCATATGTTCTTTTGATTCTTTTTAATCTATTTACTGAAACAATTTCAGGTAGTTTCATCCCGCTGATCGCACGTGCCTTCTGGCCGTATTTTACATCTTCACTTGAGATGGATATGTCGAAAATTTTTTTTAAAATGAAACATTTGTATATTTTGACAGATGGTATATAGGCCACCATTTTTCTCCTTCTCTAAACTTAGAGAGGGCGTTGAATTCCTTAACCATTTCGTTAGCATCTGAACCATTTGAAAATATCATTTTAAATTTGTTTACACCGGCTTTCCTAAGCGAAATAGCTTTGGAAGCGATGTGATCGAGTTCACGGAATAATGATCGAGCGAATGAGAAATAATTTTTGTCAGACCATTCCTCCTTTTCTAATAACTCGAAAAAATCAGAAATGGGGCTACATGGCCCTGCTCGTACTTGTTATCGAGCCTCGGATCTTTTGTCACGTTATCCCCTACTGAACCCATGTTGCATGGACTTCTCACTTTGCGCAGGGCCAAGGCACTATAAATCTGAGGCTTACTCAACCACGTCAAAGAGTATGCTAAAACTTATTTATTATACTTATTTTGATAATACTGGATAAATTATAAATTCTAAGAAAATTGAAATACCAAAAAAAAAAAGTTTTGCTTTTGCGACTTATTTCACATAGCAACACGTACCGTCGCTTTTCGATCTAGAAAAACAAAATGGCGATCGTGGCAATGTCTACCAATTCTAGATAAATTCTACGTTCGCTTTTAGTATTTAATTGAAAATTTATACCATATAGAGGGCCACCAATAAACGAATATTGCTTACTAATGCTATACGCATTTGCGTCTTCACAAAATCTATAAATCTTTGCCCGAGTTTCCTTTGTTCTTTTATTTCATTGTTTTTGTAATTACGTCCCTTGAGATCCTTATCACCGCGTTGGTTAACCTATAGTAACTTAAACCAAACAACAAAATGGCGCCCGTGGCGTCCCTTCCCGGCGTAATTCCACTCGAATCCAATAAATTAAATTTAAATAGTATCCAGGATTCTTCTATAATTCTCCAGATTAACTCACACTAAATTTCTTTGTCACTTTAAATATTTTCCATCGATACACCGCAGCTCGCTTGCAGAGGTGCTTACCACTCGGGTGTCGTAATACGAATCTGGCAGGATTTAACAAAATAGAGTCTTGAATTGTAAATTGTTCGTTATCAAGAGGTTGAATAGGGACGTTGTCAAATTTCTTAGCCATTTCCGGTCCAACCGAGAAAAAAAAAATAGGTTAAACTCATTTGCAATATCTTTTTTGTTTTCAACATACGTTGTTGTTTCATTAACTTGAATTTTTTCTATTTCGCAACGATCGGATTTTTTACCTTTAATTTTTGAATTTACAAAACCCCAGAGTTTCCTATTATCATTAGAAATATCATGTATAGGTCGATCATTGTACTTAATTTTTGCAACTCGAATTTCGTTTTTTAGTTTGTTCTTATACGACGAATATTTATTTTTCAACGTTATATTACCAGGATCTTCTTTATGATCTTTGTATAGTTTGTCTCTAATTTTGCAATATATAATCAAGTCTCTATTCATCCATTCTTTTCGCATCGCGTGAAGTTTTGGACTGGGCACGATGCGATGTACGTGATGATATAATGATCGTCTAAAGAAAAAATTGCAGTGCGGAGGTTGAAAGAATTGGTTTGTCGAAAGAGCAAACCGAAAACCAAAAGAATGTTTTAAAAGTTTTAAAACAAATTGAAAAAACCAGCTACAAGAATTTGGAGATTAACAGAAAATGGCTAGAACTGAAAAGAAAATAATATGAAATCGAGGAAATGAACAATGTAAGAGCGGATGAAATCAACGAAATTGAAAATGAAATTAAAGAAAAGGAAACAGGAAATTTTGCAAATAAATAAATAAATAAAATAATAAACAGTTTTATTTCTTTAACCTACATATTACATACGTACATTTGGAAGATTGGGTAGGGTACACTTAAACGAAAAAACCACCAATAAAAAGTTTAAAAAGATCTCAATATCTTATTTCTTATAGCTTTAGCTTCTTCAAAATACGAATTTTGAAATTCTTCGGCATCTTCTAGGAGTGTTGGCTCCTGTGTGACAGCATGTTCATGTGAACAGGACCCGTCAAAATACAGGGAGATGTTGTATAGAGCAGCACAAACGTTCACTTTTTGTGTGGCTTTTTGCGGACTGTAGTGAAGTGCTCGTATTTCCAGTAAACAACGAAACATGTTTTTAAGAACACCAAGTGTTCTTTCAACAATATTTCTTGCTTTGCTGCGAATCGAATTGAAATGTTCCTCTCAACTTCCACTGGCTGGTGCTCTAAAAGGCGTCATGAGGAATGGTTGTATGGGATAGCCGGCATCACCTGAATGGTTTAGATACTTTGGAAATAAACTTGTGTTGCATAGTAATCAAAGAGGTCGAACCTAAAATCCAAGAGTATCTATCACCGGTAGCAAAGTTTTCCGATAGTTTATGTTTTAAAGAGCTCATGTTCCATATGTGGGAGTCGTGATTTGAGCCTGGATATTGTGTATCCACAAATCTCCCTCTCATTTTATGATCGCAGACCTCGTGAAATAATTTTTTATTAAAACCTTAAAAGAATTAAGAAATGTCTACATACGATCATAGCATTGAGACTGTGATATACTTTCCTATTCATGTACAAATGTTGCCTTTCAACTTTGGGGGCTATAATGCGTACATGAGGTCCATCGACGCACCCAATGGTTCCAGGAAATCCAGTCGCGCGAAAGAAATGCAGTTTGCATGCTTACTTTTCCTGATCATTCATTTCATGCTGGATCCACTGCGAGCATATTCTTTCCTCTAGCACATCTAAACATTCATTAATACAACGGACACTGTTGATTGTCTATGTAAAGCCAATATTAAAATCATTCCCAAACCCTTTCTGGTATCCACCTTCCGCGAAGAATCTAAGGGAAGCGGCGAGCTTTAGAACAGGCGGTATGCTGCTGGAACGTGATGGCTGCTTCAGGTTCCCTTCAATTGCACTTAGAACGTGCCTGAAGGGGTCTTTATTCAATCTAAAATAACTCACAAATCTGTATTTATTAGACGAAAGTTATTTTAATTATTTTTTATACCACCTACGTTTCATTTGGCAGCTCCAATGGATTGGAATCGTCACGTATATATTTCCTAAGACGAGCAATATTTGTCTGTCTGTCTTCACTTTCACAATCATCCAAAATCATCCTGGTTCATATTATAAAAAAGTCCAGTTTCATACGCGTTGAATATTTCATCTGGTCCGTAACCTTCGCATAAAATAAGCCACTTTCGCGATTTCCATGCATCTACAGCACCATAATTCACAGTGGCAGCTTCACAACACGACGATGCAGTGCCGAGCGCGGAATCGTTGGATCCAACTAGAAGAGCAAAATCATTTGCTTTTTGTTGTACAATAGGTCCATTTATTGGCACGTTATTTGCCCTTTGATATTTAAACCACTTTAACAATGCTTCCTCTATCTTCGTATGCTTCGTTGTTCTTCCCCGTTTCCTTTTCAAAAAATTTCGGTTAAAAAGTGTGCTGATCTTTTCTCTCTCTTTCCAAATGGTTGAAATTGTTGAGTGTGGTACACCATATTATTTTGCCAAGTCTTTGTTTCGAGTTCCACTCTCTAATTTTGCAATAATTCGTGATTTTACTTCAATATTTAAATTTTTTCTCTTATTTTGAGACATATTAAATGTCTCAAAATGCGTTTCGATGCGTTTCATGCCCAGACAAATTGAAAACTGAATGAGGAGATTAGTAAAACCGGCTTTGGTTTTACTGTACGAATGCTTACCCTTTACTCGATACTTTGTTTCTTTTAACGATCTTAATACTATGTAGCCTTTGTCCACTATACTGTGCCAGATAAGGCTGTGTTATCTACAAACTAAAATTCAACGACACACTGTTGGTCGTTGTAATAGATATACTTCTCCGAAAATATTGATTAAATATGGTCGTTAAAAGCAGTATGTTGTTAGAAACGATGTCGTAAAAAGCGGTGTTCTTTACATGGTAATCATGAAGCATTCAGACGGGACCAATGCTTTTGGTCAATATAGCCAATATGTTGTTTTAAACGATGTCGTCTTAAACGGTTTTGACTGTACAAAGATATTTCATCTGGTTTCACACTCAACCATCCTTTTAAATTATCATAAAAAATGATTCAGATTTTCATTATGAATGAAAATTTGAATGTAACTGAAAATAATAATGCCTCAGGAAATGGACATATTTTGCGGTCAACTCGTGATTTTAAATCGCAGGTCAGTAGTGCTACGATTCATAAGCTCCCAACTTTCTCATCCATGCCCGAAGTTTGGTTTTTACAAGCGGAAAACATATTTCAAGTAAATAGAATGAGTAACGACCAAAGCAAATTTCAACACATGGTTGCAATGCTATGAGTACCACAAGATATCGTTGGATGTGTTGTGGATCTTATAAGAAACTCTCCTGTTGATAATAGATATCAAAAATTAGAAGATGCTTTAATATCTAGACTCATAATTAGTGAGGAAAGACGATTGGAGCAATTATTATTGCCATCAGAGATTGGGGATCGGAAGCCTTCCTATTTTTACAGAGATATGGAAACATCAATGGGTTCATCTAACATAGTTAGCCCTAATCTTCTTAAAAAACTTTGGTTAAGAAAGTTGCCTGAAGCAATTAAAATTGCTGTTACTGCTTCAAGTAAGTTTCCGGAATGCGCGAAATCTTCTTATGATGACGCACGTAGACGATTTCGTTTCCGCTCGAATTCTAGGTCAAGGTCTTCGACTCCAAATAGAAATTCAAATGGTATGTGTTGGTATCATCAAAATTTCTGCGATAAAGCCAATAAATGTTTACTTCCCTGTAATTATAAAGAATAATCAAATAATTTAAATAATTAAGCACTAGCATTAGAGCGACTGATGCTTGTTACCTGTTAACACGTCGCCTTATTGTTACAGATCCGTTAACAAAATTCCTTTTTCTTTTTGATACTGTGGCGGATATTTCTGTTTTACCCCGCCGTCTTTTCCCAGACAACAAGAGTTCATCATCAATTAATCTAACAGCAGCTAACGGAACTCCTATTAAAGTTTTTGGAAACAAGCTACTCACTGTTTCTCTTAATTTACGTAAAGATTTCCCGTTTCTATTCACAATTGCTGCAGTAGATAAACCTATTATTAGGGCAGATGTCCTTGCGAAATTTGGGATACTTGTAGATCTTCGTAATAAACGGCATAATGATACGAAAACAAGGTTAAAGGTTTCTGGGATATGCTCTTTAGCTATTATTCCTTCAACAACAATTTCGATGCTAACCAATGAATTTTCACAACTTTAAAAAAAATTTTCAGAAATAACTTCAAATTCAAATTTTTCTGCTGAAATAAAGCATTCAATCCAATATCATATATTTACTTCTGGACCTCTTCCTCTTTCTTCTCCTCGGCGTTTAGATGTGACCAAAACCAAATTGCACAAGATGAATTTGCTTCTTTATGTAACCTGGGTATTTGTAGACCATCGAGGTCTCCAGCGTCCTCGCCTCTTCATTTGGTTCCTAAACCAAATGGAGATTGGAGACCTTGTGGGGATTTCCGTCGGCTTAATAATATTACTATCGCGGACAGATACCCATTACCACATATACAAAATTTCAATTTGAATTTAAATGGTTGCAAATTTTTTTCAAAAATAGACCTGTGTCGTGCATACAATCAGATTCCTGTAGCTGAGGAGGATATTCACAAGACATCCATAACAACACCCTTTGGAATGTTTGAGTTTCTTCGAATGCTTTTTGGATTACGAAACGCAGCTCAAACATTTCAAACATTTATGAACAAAGTTTTGGGTGACTTTGATTTTGTTTTCGTTTACATCGATGACGTCCTTGTAGGTAGCACAAATGAAGACGAACATTTATCACATTTGGAACAAGTTTTTACCGTTTAGAAGTTTTTGGTTTAAACATTAAAATCGAGAAATGCGTTTTTGGAGTTACTGAACTAAATTTTTTAGGACATAATATTTCAAAAAAAGGAGTTCACACTTCCAAAGGAAGGGCTGAGATTATGACTAATTTCCCAGAACCTACAAATGTGAAAAGTCTACAACGTTTCGTCGGAATGATTAATTTTTACCAGCATTTTATCCCAAATCTAGCTCAATTTTCAATTCGCCTTCATAGCCTTTTTGTTAATTCAGGTAAAAGGCCCAACAATTTTATATGGAACGATAGTCATACAAATGGATTTAATAAAGTGAAACAAATGTTAGCCGAAGCTGTTTATTTGATGCATCCCATACCTGAAGTTAATTATAGTCTCAAATACAGCAATTGGAGCAGTCCTCCACCAATCCGTTGATGGAAATTAGCCTTCTTTTACAGTTCCAAAGTGTTACACTTCCAAAGTGTTACACTTCCAAAGTGTTACACTTCCAAAGTGTTAGCACTTCCAAAGTAGAAAAGAATCACTTCAACCGACGTAAATCTCCCAAAATATAAACAATTAAATTCACAATAAAGTACTAAAACTCCCAATTAAGAAACAAGTAGTAGATCACCAACTGTGATCCCAAAATGTAGAAAAGTGTAAGCACATCCAATATAGAAAAGAATTATTTCAACAGAAATAATTCTCCCAAAACTTAATAAATATGCTTTCAAATTAGAATAGAATCATTTTAAAGAAATGATTCTACCAATATTTATCATAACATCACAGTTTAGAATCTTCCAATAAGTATAATTTATCAACTTTAACAAGATCACCAACTCAATAAACATATATAAAATATTGGAGATTCGCAAAATTCTTTAAAACGTTAGAAATAATCAGTAAAGCACGGTTTTTAAAAATTGTGGTAGTTTCACTATTATAACGGAACTTTCCTTACCAGTGAAAGTTTCTACAAAGAAAACTTCTAGAATTCGATATCTCAAATAATTTTCGCGATCGCAACCGTTTGTTGTTTTGAACAAGCAGTTATCGACAAGACTCTAGTTCTCGAAAAGAACTAACTAACTTGTTAGTAATTAACATTTTAAACAAACGGATAGAGGCAGAGGAATTGAAAGCATATTAGTTAACACATATAAAAGCACTAATTGTAGCACACCGAGACACGTCGATATGACAATGAATTATTTTCAGATGATTAAGACACATTACCTTGCACTTGGCATTCCTTTTGCGAATTTCATTGCTTAGTTATATTAAGGATGCGGCCATTGGCAATGTATCCTCGTGTCTGATGTAGAGTCAATCATTGAAATAAGTCTGCAAATTACCTGGTTATAGGACCTCCTGAGGGTTACAATCAATCTCGACCAGTAACGTCTAATGTTATCAGCTGGAAGTTAGGATAACTTCCGAAATAATGTGAAATGAGTCTCGATTAAACTCCCAATTGTGATTGTTGTTAGTCACGAACGAGTGACACCAACGATAGAAACCGTGAATGATGAAAGAGCGCTCAGCTTTCCGTCACAAGTTGTGGCGGCCCAGAAATGACTCAAAGTATTGAGTCCCCAGGATAAAGAATCCTTGTTGCAATTCGCCACAAGTAAGTGACGCCCCAGAATTGACTCAAAGTATAATGAGTCCCAATATTAAACATTCACTGTGTTATGCGTCACGACTTAGTGACGCCCCAAGAAATGACTTACTGATGAGCAAGCCCCGAGAAATGATCACAGAAGTGATCCCAAATGCACCTTCACCAGCTTTTGAAGCTAACTTTTCAGTAATGAAACTAAAATACTTTGCTACAAATGATCAACAAGGTGACCCCAGCGGTAATGTGCGTGCTTGCACAAGAATGTGATGAGAACTTTTAGAGAAAACTTTAAAATACACAAAACAATTGAAAGGTTAGTTCAATGTGCACAAACACTGCTATTTCCAACTATAATTTTTTCAACAAACTTCCAAGTTCACAAATTCTCAAAATCACTTAGTAAGTTTTACAGTTTAACTGTCAGAACGATAGGTTACAGCGCCGGTTGACGAACAACTGACTTAGGCTTCTAATAATTTTCCTCTTGTCCGAATAATAGCCTTGATAAGGCCCTTCTTTTGACCACCCAGAACAACATGACGTTCGCAGAAAAATCAAGACGCGAATTGCAAAAATCAACACGCACGAAATTGGAACTCGACTTAAACTAATAAATAGAAGACTTAAAAATCGAACATTTAAACAAAATTTGAGATAAACAAAATCTGGTAACGCAACCAGAATTTTGTTACTTTGTTGATAGTTTTCAAACATTTCCGCCAGCCTTCGCTGCACCAGCCAGCGAATCACCTTCTGATGCTGAAACATAAAGCGGTGAAAGCTTTACAATGGGTCTTGTAAATGTTGATGTGCTTGTCTTCACTGAAACCACTCGAACAATGTTGTCTGGCCCAGGATGAACTTCCACAATTCGTCCAAGAGGCCATTTGCTAGGTGGGTATCTCTCGTCGCTAATTAGCACTAAATCACCTTTGGCTAATGGCGTCGCATTTCTATTCCATTTGTACATAGCTTGATGCCTTTGCAAATATTCCGTTGACCATTTCGACCAGAAACTTTGAATAAATTGAGTTAGATGTTGCCATTTCGAAAGACGTGACGTGGATAGTTGTTCAAGATTTGGTTCTGGAATCAAGTAAAGAGCGTGGCCTATCAGAAAATGTCCAGGTGTTAGCACGCTCAAGTCATCGGGGTCGTCCGTCAAAGCACACAATGGTCGTGTTACAGCAGATGACTGCACGCCGCAGGGGATACAATGGAACATCTGGTCATGAATTCACTTATTCCAGATGTTCATGGTAATGGACTGAACGTAGGAATAGGAAGATTTTAGTATAAATTAATTGGTTGCACCAGTGGTGGTGCTAATTATAGAACCGTTATCATTAGATATAAGGGACGAAGGAAATCCAAATAAAGCCTGTTTATTCCAACCATTTGAGGTAAGCGTTTCATTCCTACAGCGAACTAGTGATACCTAGTTCTCTTCTCCCTAAAGTAATCCCTTGGTTGAACTAGTGTTACCTAGTTCTTCCTCCTTCTAACATTTCCTGGTGACGAACTAGTGATACCTAGTTCTTCTCCTTCTAATCCTTTTTTCTTGTTAAGAACTAGTGATACCTAGCTCTTCTTCTTCTTCTTCTTCTTCTAAACAGGTCGGGAGTTGAGAATAGCTTCAATTTGAGCCAGAATCGTTGAAAGTTGCTCATATGTTAAATGTTTATCCCCGATAAGTCGTTTGAGATGGTATTTCATAGACTTAACGGCTGCCTCAAATTTACCCCCGAAGTGTGGAGCTGATGGAGGGTTAAAAATCCATTTTGTGCCATCTGAAGCTATCAGAGATGCAATGTCCCCAAGAAAGACGGAATCCTTTGCGAATAATTTCTTAAGATCACGATCAGCACCTTTAAAATTAGTTCCACAATCACTAACGAGAGTACTGCAAATGCCTCGCCTTGATATGAATCGTTTATACGAAGCAATGAATGCGTCGCTTGTATAGTCAGAAACTATTTCCAAATGAATGGCTGATGTCGAAAAACAAACGAACACTGCTATCCAAGCCTTATATAAACGAGATTTCCCTTGCCAAGTTTTTAACATAAAAGGTCCAGCATAATCAACCCCAGAATGAAGGAATGGTCTTGATGGTGTAACTCGCGAGACGGGAAGTTGTCCCATTAGGCTTTGAGCAAGTGCTCGTCTATGTCTGATGCAAGTAATACATTTAATTATAAATGATTTCACAGGAGCTCGTCCACCTACTATCCAAAACTGTTGGCGAAGATATGCAAGAGTGTCTCTTGTTGAGCCATGAAGGGTTTTGTGATGAGCGTTTTGAATTAACAGAGTAGAGATGTGAGAATGACGTGGTAAAATGTAGGGATGTTTGGCAGTTTCACTCAAAGACGAGTTACGTAAACGACCTCCTACTCGCAGTAAACCTTGCTGGTCGATAAATGGACATAATCGACGAAGTGAACTCGTGTTATCGACTTCATTTCCCTTCGTAAGATTTTGAAAATCCTTCTGAAAGTGTTGATTTTGAGTTTGAATGATCAAAAAATTCCTAGCATGATTAAGTTCATCTAGAGTTAGAGGAGACTTCAATGGGGGAGCTGATCGTTTAAGGAATAATGAAGATATCCTTTGACACAATGCAGTAACTCGTAATAATTTATTCCAACAGGAGTACCGAACAAGAAGATCCCATGGTTGCTCTTTAGTGACATGATGTGATTGAAGTGGTCTTTCTTCCAAGTTTAATTCAGCCGTTGGTATAATTTCGTTTAACGGCCACTCTGTGCTGTCCTTGATAAGCCATTCTAGCCCTACCCACCAAAGAGGAAAGTTTTGTAACTCCTTAGAAAACAAACCTCGAGTTGCACAATCAGCAGGATTGTTCTTGCCGTCAATGTGATGCCAGTGTGCTGATGGCAAAGTCTCTTGAATGATACACACTCTATTATGCACAAACTCCTTCCATTTGGATGGATGACCTCGTATCCAAGTGTGAACAATTGTAGAGTCTGTCCAAAGATGACAAGAAACGTGCGTTAAATTAAGTACATGTAGGCAGTGTTTAATTAATTTCGTAAGAATGACTGCAGCAGACAATTCCAATCTTGGAATTGTCATTCGTTTTAATGGCGCAACTTTCGTTTTTGAGCATAAAAGATGTGAAGTAGTGGCGTTATAGCATGATGATCTTATGTATACTGCTGCAGCCATAGCCATTTGCGATGCGTCACAAAACCCGTGAATTTCGATGTTTGCATTTGAAAGGAATCCAATCCATCGAGGAATGTGAATTGTTTCCAATCCTTCAAGAGCAGTTTGCAATTTATCCCATGTGTAATTTTGCGTAGAGGGGAGCTTGTCATCCCAACGGAGTTTCACAGCCCATAATTCCTGCATGAAAATCTTCAGTTTGATGAAAATTGGTGAGAGTAGTTCTAGAGGATCGAACAACTGAGCTATTTTTGATAAGACGGATCTTTTTGTGGTATGTTTTGGTGGTGAAAAAACGAATTTGAAGAAAAATCGGTCCATTCGATGATGCCAGAATAATCCAAGCGCCCTAACAATTTCATCTTCAAACAGAAGCGTACCTGTTGAATTTCTATCTTCCTTAGGAATTTCAGAAAGAATCTCTGGTTTGTTACTAACCCATTTCTTCAGTGGAAAACCGCCCGCCATGCAAAGTTTCTTTACTTGCATCACTCGTTCTTTCGCTTTTTCAAGACTGTCTGATCCTCCAAATATGTCATCAACATATCGATCATGCGTCAAAATACTTACAGCTTCTGGGTATTTGTGCCCTTCGTCGTCTATAAGTTGGAGAAGAGCTCGAAGGGCTAAGAAAGGGGCACATCCCAGACCGTATGTGACAGTAGTTAAATGGTATGTTTCTGTTTGGCCTTGTTCTCCCCATAAAATTCGCTGGAAATCCCAATCGTCTGGGTGCACACCAATTTGCCGATACATTTTCTCGATATCAGCAGAAAAGATATATCGATGTTGTCTACATCTAATAAGAACATCGAAAAGATTCGTTTGCAATTTAGCCCCGGTGTGCAATATGTCGTTTAACGATTTTCCTCCAGGCGATCGACACGACCCATTAAACACAACTCGAAGTTTCGTAGTTGCACTTGCTTCGCGTAAAACACCATGATGGGGTAAGTAGAAAACAGATTTTGGTGCAGATAATGAATTAGGAACTTTAACCATATGGTTCAAATTTTTATACTCCTCCATGAACTTGCAGTAAGAGTCATGATATTTTGTATCCCTTTGAAATTTATTGCTTTGATGACGTAAAGCTTGTTGTGCAGGAATGTAAGAATTGCCTAATAAATTCGTCGGTAGTTTAAAGGGAAGTCTGACTATGTACCGTCGATTCGAAGCTCTACTATGTGTGGTCTTGAAATGAGTTTCACATAATTGATCGTCCGAAGAAAGTGACGGTTTACGACTCGGCAATTCCTCTTGAGTCCAAAATTTTTCCAATGTATTATTCAAATCGTTGTCGATAGAGCAATGAAATACTGAAGCGGTTCGTTTATTGTTTGAATTTACAGGACCCGAAATTACCCAGCCAAATTTAGTGTACTGAGCAAAAGGTGAGTTGATAGGACCTTTGATTATAGAACCTTCTAATAATTGACCATAGTAATCCGCGCCAATAATCAGATCAATCTGTTTGCGACGATTGAATTCTGGATCTGCAAGCTTTAAGTTTCGCAAATGATCTCATGAATCAGAATATGGGTATTGAGTTGATGACAAGATTGTCGTTAATTTTGGTAAAATGCACGCTTTTAATTCCAGCATCGCTGGTGCATCGAAATGCGGTCTGATTATGATATTCGCGATGCCCTTTGTTTTTCCAATTTGATTGGCACCTACTCCAGTAATT
Organism: Chrysops caecutiens; assembly: GCA_963971475.1. Lineage (NCBI taxonomy): Eukaryota > Metazoa > Arthropoda > Insecta > Diptera > Tabanidae > Chrysops > Chrysops caecutiens. Next base: position 61,153,436 of record OZ020568.1, read on the forward strand.
GTAACTGAAGAATGAGATCTTGTGAGTTGCAATTTTTGTACAATGCGTTCCGATACAAGTGAAATTTCAGACCCCTGATCTAGCAATGCCCAAATAACATCTCTTTCACCATTTTTGCCTTGAATCACCACCTTCAAAGTAGCAAGCAATACAGTCATTGGTTGTAGACTTAATTGATGCACATGGTTTGTCTGCTTTTCGATTGGTTTTGGTATAGGGTTTTGAGCTGGAATGTGAAGCAATGTATGGTGCTTTTTTGCGCATTTTTGGCATCTTCTTGTCGATTTACATTGCATAACTTTATGCGCATTGAGACAATTAAAACAAAATCCTTTAGATGCTATAAAATCACGACGTTGAGCATTTGTTTTGTTTTTAAATGCTTCACATTGGTAAAGATAGTGCCCCGTGGAACAAATCGGACAAGAAATTGAAGAAGAAATGAAATGAGTTCGAGCATGTGGAATAACGAATTTGCTTGAATGTCGCTGGTGGACCGACACTTGAGAACTTTCAAACGATTGTAGTGAAAGCAATCTTGACTCGATGAATTCCTTAAGTTGAGTCCAAGTTGGAGTGGTTTTCGATGATCCCAAATGAATTTCCCAAGCTTTGATAGATTCAGGGTCTAATCGTTGGATCATCATAAAAACAAGAAAATCGTCGCAATGATGTACTGGGCGATTTAGCGACTCGAGCGTTCTGTAGACTTGTCCAAACGACATGTAAAGGTGTTCAAGTTCATTAGCACAGTCCTTTGTCATTTTCTTTAGAGCAAACAGAGACTTGAGTGCAGCATTAACAAGACGGCGTTCATTTTCATAAAACGATATTACTGCATCCCAGGCTCGTTGAAAGTTATCTGCAGTCAAGTCTGTGTTTTTAAGAAGAAATGCAGCAGGGCCGACCAAACTTGTTTTTAGATATTGGAGCTTTTCAACAGAAGAGATTAAAGGATTTGACTGAACCATTGACACAAACAATCCTTTAAAGGAGAGCCAGTCCGTCAGAGTTCCATTGAATTTTGGTAAATCGATTCGAGGCAATCGATGCGGTTGGTAAGAAGGTGGAATCGTAGACATAGCTGACGGCTTAGACTGAGTTGATGAAGAAGCGGTCAATGGTGAAGGAGAAGAATTTTTTCGCAACAAGTCCGTCATTTTTTCAACAATGTCCAGATATATTTCCTTTGTTCTTTGGAAATGGTGATGAGCGAAATATGACCTTTTATGAATTTCTCCACGTGTTTGGGAATCAACCCGAAGAAGAGCTAGTTTGATTGCACGGTCATTAGTAGTGAATTGATGCCAATACTCGCGAACAGCATCAATTCGAGTAGTGATTCGAGTGGATGTAATTTTATCTCGACCAACGCTCACGAGATTCTCAAATGCCGTTTCAATTTGAGACCGTGTTGTTGTTTGCATATCGATTCGGTGATGTATATGATCAGCCTTCATCATGTTCTGTATAGAAACTGGTTACGAAATTTGGTTAGACTAATTAGATGACCCTATCAACTAAATACTTTCAAGCTCAACCTCATACCCGGCTCGAAGGACCAAAAAATGTTAGTAATTAACATTTTAAACAAACGGATAGAGGCAGAGGAATTGAAAGCATATTAGTTAACACACATAAAGCACTAATTGTAGCACACCGAGACACGTCGATATGACAATGAATTATTTTCAGATGATTTAGACACATTACCTTGCACTTGGCATTCCTTTTGCGAATTTCATTGCTTAGTTATATTAAGGATGCGGCCATTGGCAATGTATCCTCGTGTCTGATGTAGAGTCAATCATTGAAATAAGTCTGCAAATTACCTGGTTATAGGACCTCCTGAGGGTTACAATCAATCTCGACCAGTAACGTCTAATGTTATCAGCTGGAAGTTAGGATAACTTCCGAAATAATGTGAAATGAGTCTCGATTAAACTCCCAATTGTGATTGTTGTTAGTCACGAACGAGTGACACCAACGATAGAAACCGTGAATGATGAAAGAGCGCTCAGCTTTCCGTCACAAGTTGTGGCGGCCCAGAAATGACTCAAAGTATTGAGTCCCCAGGATAAAGAATCCTTGTTGCAATTCGCCACAAGTTAGTGACGCCCCAGAATTGACTCAAAGTATAATGAGTCCCAATATTAAACATTCACTGTGTTATGCGTCACGACTTAGTGACGCCCCAAGAAATGACTTACTGATGAGCAAGCCCCGAGAAATGATCACAGAAGTGATCCCAAATGCACCTTCACCAGCTTTTGAAGCTAACTTTTCAGTAATGAAACTAAAATACTTTGCTAGAAATGATCAACAAGCTGACCCCAGCGGTAATGTGCGTGCTTGCACAAGAATGTGATGAGAACTTTTAGAGAAAACTTTAAAATACACAAAACAATTGAAAGGTTAGTTCAATGTGCACAAACACTGCTATTTCCAACTATAATTTTTTCAACAAACTTCCAAGTTCACAAATTCTCAAAATCACTTAGTAAGTTTTACAGTTTAACTGTCAGAACGATAGGTTACAGCGCCGGTTGACGAACAACTAACTTAGGCTTCTAATAATTTTCCTCTTGTCCGAATAATAGCCTTGATAAGGCCCTTCTTTTGACCACCCAGAACAACATGACGTTCGCAGAAAAATCAAGACGCGAATTGCAAAAATCAACACGCACGAAATTGGAACTCGACTTAAACTAATAAATAGAAGACTTAAAAATCGAACATTTAAACAAAATTTGAGATAAACAAAATCTGGTAACGCAACCAGAATTTTGTTACTTTGTTGATAATTTTCAAACATAACTGATTGATTTTTGTGGATCTCATTAAACCCAACCACTCCCAGAAATGCTTACTGTTTCCAAGTTAAATCATGACGCCATCCAGAAGTGATTAGATGGCAAACCTAATCTGCTCTGAAAACGAAAACACATTCATTGTTGGGTCAACATTAACCAACACCTGCGACGCAGAAAACGATCTACGACCACCCAAAATCGCCGATCATGCACAACTAAGCCCTTGTAAAATTTCCAGAAAAACACAACCATTGAAACTAAATAACATAATATTTACTTACTTTTGATACATTATAAACACCTTTACCAGTTTCGAATGGTTATTCTTATATTTTAACATTGATTGATATTTACTCACGATCAGAGATGTACAAAATGGTTTTAAAAAGCTGGGGTGTGGCTGTGTAATGGACACGGCCGTGTGTTATACGTGAATACGTTTATTTAACGGGTAATATTTCTTGAATAAAATATTTTTATTTATGTATTTAGGACAAAAGCAAGGCAACAAATCATTATTTTGTTACAATATAACTTGATTAATTATAGGTATGTGCTACGAAAAGTACGACACAAATGGCATTCAAGATACATTCAGATTTCTGGTAAACGTTAAATCAATACAGGTATAACCTAACATCGTTGGAGAAGTCTCAATATAAAACAAATTGAATTCGCTGAGCATGAAGCCAGGCAATGAACAGTTTTGTGAGACATCAACATTAAAGTCTCCAACTTTCATAACTGGTGTAGTAAGATCAGGCTCGAAATAGGGTATAATTTTAGCCGATTTTGAATTTCAAAATCGAATTTAATCAACCAGGCTGGCAGAATCGCCAGCAACACAAAAATTTCGCCACGGCACAAAATTGTGCAAAAAATATTGACCATGCGGTGAGAAACAAACGCATGCGGAAATTTCTGAAAATATTCGTGGAGAAACAAACGCATGCGGGCGCCACACACACTCTCTCGGTGGGGTGACACCGATCGTTGACGTTCGGTTGCACAATCACATGTACTGGCGAAATTTTTGTGTTGCTGGCGATTCTGCCAGCCTGGCTGTTTGAATTCGATTTTGAAATTCAAAATCGGCAAAATTTAGTACAAAATAACCCCATTTTTCGGCGCTTCCCCCTCCGCCGCGCGCGATGCGCCACTGTTCTCGCTTATCCTAGTGATTTCTTTGATCCTTTATCTATCCAGTGGTATAATTTAATTTCGGATGTAGTGCAGAGATTCGAAGCTACAACGCCAAACTGTATCCCCCGATTTTATCATTAGTTTTTTTGGATTGCCCCCGTATGGTAGCAAATTAAAAGACGTATTCACGTCAAAAAGCATTTTAATACAAAATGCAAAATACTATTCAGATTTACTATTTCAAATGCAAAATACCAAATAGTTTTGCGTTTTGTATTTCAAATGTTAAATGCAAAGCTCTAAATGACTTATTTTCTACTATACACATAGGTGACATTGTGTCAACAACAAAGTTTACTATTAATTTTTCCAGACTTATTGACTTCTGTAAAGCATTTGTAAGAATACTTTGTTTCATTTTTGCGGTAGTTGCGGTACTATTGTTATCAGATTCTGCAAAACTACAGTGTCTTTTCTTTGTATGCTGGGGTTTCAATTCTTCATACTCTTTCAGAAGATCGTCAGGGCCTTTTCTTTAAAGAAAAAACAACAACCAGGTTAATTATTTGTTAACGCAGAAAAACTTACATAGTTACCTATTCTTAATTAATTAATAGTTAATTAATTTTAATAGTAACTAATAGGTATCCTGCAGCTATGTTATTATATTATATCATACAAAAGCAAATTTTCATAGGTTATACTTACTTTAATATGGTTTAAGAAGTTTGTTGTTGCGTGCAGACTTCCCTTAAATGTTTTTGAACATGTCTTGAAAACAGCACTTATATTGCTTCAGCCTCCTCCTTCAGTGATCGTGATCAGCCTCCTCCTTCACGTCTTTAAAACAGTGCCTTAATATAAATGGTAGATTAGGGTTATCCCTGAAATAAAATCAAACAAGAATTATTTATTGAATCTAATACTATAGCCACTATTCATTAGCTTTACTGGTTTGACATTCATTATTTTGTTGGTGAATGGTGACACGTTGACACAAAACACAACTGAAAATACTTTACCTTCCAACTAAAAATGAAAGTAGGCTTTGTATGTTGCTTCTTGTACAGTAGATATTAACACTAACTGAACTATTATAATTTATAAAGCTTAAAATCAATTTAAGTTGATCGACGTCTTTTCTTTTTAGTATGTATTTTATTAGTTTATACTATTTACCTATTTTATTTGTTTCTCAGTAAGTACTTACATCTTTTTTGCTAGAATTGTTAGACACCACCACCACACACCAAATCCACGACGTCACGTCTGTTTATATTATCTAAATTATCTCTTTGTAGTACAGTACATAGCCGTTCCAGTTTTGTAGGGATAACAACACCACTTCAATATCATAAAAGTAGGTAATCAAATCAAATCAGTAACCACTTCACCAGCACCAGCAAACAATAAACCGGTGAAATCGAATCGTCGGCGTCCGCGGCGTTGCGTTTTTATAGCCATAGATAATGTTTGTCGTTTTCGTTTGACATTGACACTAGTCATACATAAGGCGCGCACTCTGACCAAAGAAGAAAAAAAGGGCACGCATGGCTAGCAGGCGCCCCAATCGATCCAATTCGGCAATACAAGAGTCATTCGTTCATTTCATTTTGTTTGACTGGTAATGTTGGCTAAACTTAATCAGAAAGTATATTGGATTTTGAAATGAATATTAAAAATGCAAAATACATCTCGAAAGGTATTTCAAATAAAATACAAAATGTTTTTTACTAAAAGGCATTTAAATGCAAAATACAAAATAGGTATTGTGCATTTTGTATTTGTATTTTAAATAGAAGTATTTCAAATAAATCGCATTTCTGCTCACGATAACCAGAAGCTATTCTCATGAAAGAGATTTCAGCTGAAACAATAGAAATAACTTTTTTAGCACATCATGTTGCAAGATTTGGAATTCCACTCACCATTACTACTAACAGAGGAACTCCTTTCGAGTAAAAATTTTTTAATACATTAGTTTCATTATTGGGAACACAGAATCCGTTCAGCTACATATCATTCTCAGAGCAATGGCATGGTTGAACATTTCCATCGCCAATTGAGCGCTGTACTCAAATCAACTATTTATTTTAATAATTGGGAAGAAAGATTGCCTTTAATTTTACTTGGTTTTCGTACAGCTCTTAAAGCTGATCAGGAATGTTCTGCAGCAGAAACCCTCAGAATTCCTGGGGATTTTTCTATAAATAAAGAATTAGATGTCCCTCTGACGGTAACTTTGAACAATTTGAAGAATTCCATTTCTTTCTTGAAACCTACTTCACTTTCACATAAATCATTAGAGACTCCTTCCGTTTTTAAGGATTTAAAACACTGCACTCATGTTTTCATAAGAGTGGATCGTAAAATGCCTTCACTAACACCTCCTTGTGTGGGTCCTTATAGGGTACTCGATCGAACGGAGAAGGTATTTAAGATTCAAATTAATAATAAAATTAAGACCGTTTCCGTTGAGCAAGTTAAACCCGCATACATTAAGAAGTCAGATGAAATGTTTTTGCCAAAATAAGTATAATAATAATAATATTTCATAAGAAAGGAGGAGCATTTGAGCCTCTACGAACGTAGTTTACTTTGTTTTAAAATCTTTTGAATTCACACAACCTTAGTTTTCTTCCTTTCCTTAAAACAAAATCGCTTAAATTTTCGATAAATCAATCCAATCTTTCAATTCTAGTTTCAATTTTCACAATCTTCCTTGAAATTTTCTCCAAAAACAAGAATTCGTTTCACTTTTAAAATCTTTTCAATTCTTACAATCTTTTTTTCAAAAATTTTCACTAACACTGCCGTAAAAGTGATGCAAGTATTTAATTTATACATAAATTCAAAGGATATATACAATGTCTGTTCAGGGAGAGCAAGTAAACTGAAAGAAAACAACCTCTTTTTTATTGAGAGGAAAATATAAAGAAAAAACCTCTCATTTATTAATCCCATTCTCACAAACCTTACACTTTCCTACTTTCCTGAACGCTTCCATTGTACTACTCTTTTCTAGTCGTTTCAATCACCCCGTTCCACCTTCCATTTCTTCTTCTTCCACTAGTAAGCTAACCCTTTTTGAAGCCTTGAGATCGTTCTCCGTATGACAACGGAGTTGCCATATGGAACAATGTCGTTATATTTTTAATAATTCAGGATTTCAGTTACATATATACTTTTCTCTTATACATATTTGGATACATACCTAACAATAGCACAACACAACATAACGATGTAAAAATGTACTTTAAGAAAAATATTATTAACTATGAAATAAGAAAATTTAAAATTAAAACTTTTTAAAGAAATCAGTTTTTTTTTCTCCGATTTCTGCACCAGCCTCTTCTCCTCTTCCTCTCGCAGCTGTTGTAAAAGGTGAATTTGCTGCCATGAGATGTCATTCTCTGCTGCTGATTCAAATGAGACACTGCTTCTTCATGCTTCACTGTCATTGGTGCCTCAATAAGTGTATCATCTTCTTCATCATCGGTTAAAACTTCTGAAACGCTCCGAATGATATGTTTGTCAGTTTTAAACATGAATTCATTTTCATCACGATTGTTAATCCATTCAGTTACATCCGAATCGTTTAAAGCACACTTGGTTAACCATGGTAAGTATGTGGCGACTTACATTGTCATTGCTGTCTGTTGGTTGTTCGTAGATGTTCTTCTTTCCCAGCAATTAATTCCATGAACTTCGAATAATCTTTGGCCGAACAGCCTCCCAAGCTGCTGCCAAGAAAAATACGACATCTTCTAGGTTCACCATTTTCAATGTTCTAACAATTTCTTCTTGTTGTGCAACCAGGTGAGACAGTAAAGTTGAACGATTATCAAGTTTGATGTTTTGGATCACGTTTTGGTCCATTTGTTGTAACAGAGGCGTACAATTAGGAGGAAGAAAGATCGCTTTTATTTTTTGGTCATCGCTCACTAAATCATTCTCGTCTGGATGGCCGGGGCAGTTATCTAAAAGGAGGATTGCTTTTGGTTGCAGATTTTTGGATCCTAAATGCTTTCTAACCGCTGGAACAAATTCATAATGAAACCAATCCCTAAAAAGCATAACGTTCATGCAAGCTTTTGGTTGGCCTTTATAATGAATAGGCAGATGACAATTTTAGAAAGCACGCGGCTTTTTAGATTTTCCAATCTGTTGCATAAGAACCAGGCATGAATGTTATTCGCTCTTGAGAGATTTTTCGTCTGAGTTTCAATTCTATGTATAAATGTTTTTCCAGGGAGAAGTCTCCAGAAAAGCCCACTTTCATCCGCATTATAAATTTGCTCCGGAACAAGACTTTGAGCTTCAATGGTTTCGAGAAAGTTTAGTTTAAATGGCTCTACTGCGCCAGTATCGCAGGATAGTTTTTCTCCAGCGCTCGTCAGGTAACGAATACCGTGGCTTTTTTTGAATTTATCAAGCCAGCCATCACTCGCTTTGAAATCTGTCACGTCGAGATAGATTTTTGATTGAAAACATTTGGCTTTTTCTTTCAAAATTGGGCCTGAGAGTGGAGTGTGACGAGAACGTTCTTGCAAAAACCACTCATAAAGCGCGTCATCAAGTAGTGGTTAGTCACTTTTTCGCAATGTCTGTCTTTTATTGGTACTTGACTCAGTAGCCGATGCATGGGAGAGAATCTTGATCCTATTTTTTTTCAAGTTGGTCATTGTTGACTTACCAACGTTAAACTCACGTGCTAAATTTGAAGATGTTTCTCCTTTGTCAAGTCGTGATAAGATGATGCACTTTTCAGTCAAAGGCATTCTCTTATGCTTCCTTTTCAAACTCATATTTGAACACTTGGATAAGTAAACGTTTGGAATGAACAAATATCTACGTAAGACTGAGGACTGACTGAAAACAAAACTGCATAAAAAGAATTCAAAAACATCGTTATCAACAAACGGATAAACATGCGTGCGCAATGTATGCTTCATGTTCATATCTTCAATATGAAAGAATAAAAAAACAGTAAAAACCATTTTTACGATTTATTAACGACTTTCGCAAAAAAAAATTTTAGGACGGATTAAAATCTAAAATGGATAGAAGGAATTCATAAACATCGTTTTCACTAAATGGATGAACACGCGTGAGCAATGTTTGCTTCATACTCGTATCTTCTTCTTCCATACGAAAGAATAAAAAAAGCAAAGACCATTTTTACAATTTTTTAACGACTTACTCAAAAAAAATTTTCCTATATGGCCAGTTCGGATTACTGAGTATAAAAATTTCTGAAATTCTTCAAATTCTCTCTGTCTTTTGCTGCTATGGATGAAGCATCCATACACTTCTTTTACAATCTGGTTCAAGCATCTTGACAGCGTATTCTTGCTTGCATGATTAACAGCTAAAGCTATGGAATGACAAACACATTTTATAAAGACGCAATGAGGATTAACCTCTCTTATTTTCGTAATTACACCACCTTCATGCCCAAAAATTACATTTGTGCTGTCAGCACAGAACCCAATACACTGTTTGATATTTAAATTAGCGTTTCGTAGTGCAGTTGAAAGGGCGTCAAATAGATTTTAAGCCAACTCGCCCTCTAAATCTATTAGTGTTAAAAACTTTGTTCTTACTTTCAGACTATTATTTTGTTCACAGTTGTATTTGATCACCACAGTTAGAACTTTTGTAGATGTCACATCCGTGCTTTCATCTATTACAACTGAAAATGCAGGTTCTTGGGAAAGTATGTGCACAGCCGACGCCAGTTTCGCATGAAGTTCTTTTTTGGCTTCCACCATAAGCACGTTGTTTACATATTAGTGCAGAAGCCTTTGTTCGTTTGCATAAAAAATATTTCGCAATCTCGGAATCATGGAAAAATTTTTGCATTAAATCATTCATATGATCCATGATCCGGAAAGGCAGATTGTGCTCCACCAGAAATGCACATATCTTCATTTCTGCCTTCTTCGCATCTTCCGTTAAAGAAGTTTTCGCAAAAATGTTTGCACCTGCAATAATATGATTTTTTCACAAATATAATTTGTATGCCTAGCCAAAATAACTTACCGAAGGCTGTCCAAAATAACCAATAACATATTTTTCGTGCTTTAGTGAAACAGCATAGCCCTTCAGTACTGAAAGTTGTGAAATTAATTTCATGTTGCACCCCTTACAAAAAGCGGCATCAGGTTCTTCCCTACAGCTTGTCAACCATGGGGCAAACACTGGATCTTTCTCCCATACAGCACGATAACACTGCTCATATTTTCTTTTCATGGTAAATAAATTTAACTTTAAAAGCAAAAATACATAACGAAATCACATGCAACTCGAATTAGAATTTAAAATTATAAAACTTTCACTTGTCACTTTGGAATTTAAAACTCAAATGAGAAAAGGTTCATCAAGGAATATCGAAAGTGTGACACAAAATTCTTATCTTTCCTCGTAATAGGCCTCATAAGCGAAAATGCGTAAATTCTGCAATTATGCAAATCCAAACAAAGGAGTGGACATCCCAATGCGGTAAGTTTCCTTTGAGAACATGGCCCATCCCAGGACTGAAAACAAAAACAATAGCAAAATATGAAAATTTCTCAAGTATTTCTCACAAAACAAACATTCAAAGGACCAACATTCCAACAACAACAACGACAATCAGACCCAGACGTGAAAATTTATTATTTTCTTTCCTAAAATCATTGCTAGGTTATTTAAAAACATTTTGTCATGTGGAGATCATGCTCGATGCCATTTTTTTCTCTGTTTTCTCTTTTTATGAATCATGTCTACAATATCAGCTGAATATATATGTCCTTTAACAAATCTTGTCGTTTTAGGTGCATATCTAAGCACATTGCTGAATATCAGCAATAAAGTGCGTTAGTCCTAGTCAAGTTTTGTTCTTCTGTGATTTCCCATTATCTCTCAGTGGTTTCTGGTTGACAAGCGTTGATTTATTGGAATTCTTTTTCTTTCTAGATTTCACCCTGATCCACTCAGTTTCTTTGGCCAGTTCCTCTTCATCTGTACAGTATTCAGTATGTTCGGATGGGTTTCTTTTAGACGAGCATTGAGTCTGTTAAACTTCCGCTTTTTTACTCAAGTTTTTCATTTGTTATTTGAGCGTATGAATTTGTGCTTTCATTTCGTAGACCACACCTTGTAGCCAGCCTATCACACTCACATCCAATACGTTCATTTTCTGTTGTGATACGTTCTGTACGATACGTTAATTTTCTGTTTTCTGTTGTATATTAAGCTACAATACGTCTGTTTCTCACACATATCACCCCAACTTTTTCCAACTTGTGGTCGGTTAGTATTATGAAGGCCTCATAGTCGGCCACGCTTAACCGATTGTTGTTTAGGTAACCAACAGTTCCGTTTAACCGTTTAAAAGAAATACTTAACAATTGGTTCAACTGTTAACTTTTACTGTTTTCCCAATTTTGGTATTTTTGGGGAAATAACTGGCAAATTATTTTAACTTTAACTACACTTCTTTACTCGTCAAGCGTCACTCACTGTATGCTGGACCAAATTGCTGCAGAGTTCAAAAAGAGTCCGCGCCATGGAGAACGCATGAGGCAATAATGGACTTGATAAAAAAAAAATATAATAAAATACTTATTTTTGTTTTATTTGTGTTCAAACACAAAATAATACTACAAAATATTATTTCATATAAACTGTTTCTAAGTGTGGTTCTGCAAATTTGGTTTCTATTTGAGTCGGTAGTTACTGTAGAATCCTGCGTCTCTTCATCGGGGATATATTCGATGATGTCCCCTTCGATAGTACAGATACTGCACGCCACCAAATCCTTGACCAAATCTAAATCATTCTGTTCTGTAAAGTCTAGCAGTCGTCGGAATCTGGTCTTCATTGAACCAAACGTATTTTCAAAAACTATGTGCGAAGCAGACTGTAACACATTGAATTTCTTTTGAGCCGGAGTTAATGAACCGTTGTCTCTAAAGGGAGAATCCAGCCAATCTTAAAGTGGGGAGGCATAATCGCCAATTAAGAAGCTATGGTTTCAGAAAAATTTAGTTTGGGCCGCGAGTGCACGTTAGTTCAGTGCACTTCTGTGTAGAACACGGCTGTCTTGCATTGACCCAGGCTCACCGATGGATATGAGACTGCACGTCAATTCGAAATCAACCACGGCTTCCAAATGAGTACTATGATAATGTTTTCTATTAAAATAATCTTGTTGCAGTTTTGGCGCTTTTGGCGGATTCCAGGCTTTCAGCCCATCAATACACTTGTGAGCGACTGCTACTAACCAGGAATATACATTTTCTACAACAGTGCAGCCACCAGATTTTGATGTTCCAAGAACGTTAGCCAGTACTCGAAATGGTTCAGTGTTATCGATGTGTCAAAGAAATACATATGTATGTATTCTTCCCTTTTGAGTTCGTTATGCTTACGATCAGCTTTTTCCTTGTTGCCGTATTAGCTTTTCTACTTCTGTAAATATGAATGTTTTACCTTGATATCGCAATTAAGTTTTCCGAAAATATCTAATTCATACATCAAAAACCTAAAATTAAAAAAAAAAAAATTACAATATTCTATAGAAACATAAGCTATTCTTTATAATATAAGCTTTAAATTTACTTTCCACTTTTTTCCCTAAAAACAAAATAAAAAAGTTTTACCATATTTTCAACCAAATAATTGCTGTTGAGTGAATACGAAAGTGATCACTAAACATATTTTCGTGTAATTCTTTCACTAAACATTCGATTGACAGACTAACAAAAAAAACTCAAATATTCAACGTATTTATTATATTTATTGAAAAAACTAATTGACTTATTTAAAGTTATTCTTACCGATTGTATCTATGAAATACAAAATTTCTTATCTCGGTTCGCGCAGTCATTACACGTCGGAGCCGTGTGTTCTCCACAAATGTCTCTTTTGCACAAGTGACACGAATATTAGGTCATTCTGCGTTTTTTTACCGACAGAATCCGCAATTTTATATTCTTTTATTTGTCTGTTCTTGAGTCGAACTCGAAGGAACACTATTGCCTGCTACAGACACACCAACCGAAACTCTAACCGAAACACCAACCAATTTGACAACCGCCTTTTGTATTGAAAATGAAATTTTGACTGTGAACAACTATAGCCTTTGTTTCTTTTAAGATTTTGTTCGATTTTCTCATGAGTTTAAAATAGAAACATCAAATTCATCATTCTTTCGGAATTAATGGAAGATGATGAGGAATTATTGTTTTATTGCAAAAGAATATGGATGCGGAAATGGCTTTTTCGTAGGAGTGATATTTCGACACGAATTTGTTAGCTGAACTTAAACTTACAGGTCCAAAAGACTTAAAAACTTTTGAACGTATGGATAAACCTATGTACGAGTTGCTCTTGGAGATACTATGGCTTTGATTGAAAAGCAAAATACTGTCATGAGACAGGCAGTCACCGTTCATGAAAAATTATCCATAACTCTTCATTTTTAGGCGACTGAAAGCAGCCTTGCTATTTCTCGGCAGAGCATTGGCATAGTTATTTAAGAAGCTTGTCTTGCATTAATAAATGCTTTGGAGGAATATATTAGGTAGAAACAGGCAAGAACGGTTCCCCGGCTCCAATTTGAGAGTTTTCAATTTCCACATGTTTCCCATCGATGGCACCTAGACAATGTAACAGTTCCACCTAAAATCAAAATCTTTGGCAGCAGCTCCCCACTCATCTTCAGTATTTGGTAGCTGGGCTTCATATTAAAGCATTTCATTTCACATTCATTAATAAATTTGTTTAGAAAGAATAACGCAATTTGACAAAATAACACATTCTTTTGCTCCTCCTGTAAACTATTCCTTTTGCTACTTACGATGTTTCAAATCTGTACCGACGATATTCAAAAATGTAAGAATTTCAATTATATATTCAAACAAATTCGCCAATATATTCTGGGTCATCAAAAAGTTCTTGTGTCGTAGCGTGTGTGGTGTTCAAATTACTTACGACGTGATACGCTATGGGCGTTGAACTTCTGTTGGTACTGCTTGAGGGTGGCGGAGTGACAAACGAAACTGTATTGCAACTTAATTGTGTTAGCTGTCCCATTATAAGTATGTCGTCTATTACCTTGTTTGCAAATATTTTTTGTAGTTCTTCTACTTTCATGAAAGAGCATGCCTTCGAACAGCTTGCGGCATCATCGTCTTCCTCCTCTGATTTGTTGAAGCTTGCCACTGCGTTGCGAAGTAAATCGTTCTTTCCTTCCGGAACACGAGCTATTGTTTTTCTTTTTTGGTGGGAATTGGACTTGGTGGAATCTAAGGAAAATTTTAATATTTATTAAATATAAATTTTAATCTTATTTTAATTTTGTACTTGCCTCATAAATTGCATTACTTGAAAAGCTGTCTAACTGAATTTCCTGGTCACCAAAAAATGTCAGTGCCGGCGCCACTTTTTTCACTATCTTTTATTTTCTTCAATTCACGTCTGTAGCACGTCCTTATATTTGCAATTCTTTGCTTCAGTTTTCTGAATATTTGCATTTTCGTCAACTTCTTTATACACACTTAATAGTTTTTCAAAAGCTTTTTGTTTTTTGTATTTTTAAAATTCAATTATTCGATTTTACTATTTCTTGAAAAGGTTTCACGGATTCTTAGAACATTTTTGTTTTACAATTTTTGATACAAATCATATTCTAATTTAAGTTTTTATTTCGTTAATACTTTTTAAAGTTCAATTATTCCATTATTACTTATTCTTAAAAATATTTTAATGCGCTGAACGACTGATTTCGGCAGTACACCGTCCTCCTCCAAAAACTCCTGACTCTGGTCCTCCGGAGCGACCGTATTTATTCCGGAGATTTGAATAGTCTCTAACAATAGTCCCTCAATTCCGAATAGAAATAAAAACCCACAAAAGATAAATTATTTCATTCTTAAATTGTTCGTTTGTGAATTTTTTAGTGGGGCGAACATCCCTGGGAACAACATATGGTTCCTCGTACCCATGGAATCAATAGAATTTTAAATAAACCCACGAAAGATCGACTCATTGAATTTCAATTCTGTTGTCTTTTAATTGTCTGTTTCTTTTATATTCATTTATTCGTTACAACAATCACCATCATCCACAGTTCAAAGGTATTCTCTAACTCAGGGCTTCTTAAACTTTTTTCATTTACGACCCCATTTATGATTGCGAGTTTCCTAGCGACCCTATATATATATAACAGAAAGATAAATAAGTATTTTTTGATGATTTATTTATTATGTAACAATACACATGAAAAAATATAGTTTTAGAATTCGTTTTGAAACATACAAAAATTTAAAATTAAAAATTGCACAAAAAGTTGTAAAATTGTATTTATTATAGTTACAAAAATTATATGCCCTATTTTTCATCAAAATTGCATTTTTTGCTATAACATAAATAAAAGGAAATTCTGACCGTCTTAGTTCGCTCGAATATATTCGAACGCAGTCGTTGAGTGGTAAGTATTAAATTAAAATTAAAGGAAAAAATTTAATGAGATGGATGTGCCTGTTTTTTATTGCATAACAAATTAAATCTTGGTGGAATGTTTGACACTGCTGGACGTAAGACCTCTTCAACATTTTTTAGCGATGAACGACATTGGGATTTAATATGTGTTAAAGCTGAGAAAGTAACTTCACATAAATATGTGGTGTTGAATGGCAGAAGCACATTTAACGCCATATCAGCGATTGTGGGAAATTCAGTTCTAGTTCCGATCCAGAATTCAGTCAAGGGCTTTTTTGGAAAATGTAGTTTTAAGTCTGAGTCACTCGAAAGCTCAGCAAATTCCTCTTGTGCTTTAAGTGGCAGGTGATCAATCTCACTCAAGTCTGTCCAAAACGGGTTTTTTATCCAAGCTACCTTTTTGAAATCAATATTTAATATAAAATATGTGCGAAACTGTGTTTCTAGCGTTTTTAAGTGATCTACAATAATTATTGCGATAAAAGTTTTACAATGATTTTTCTCGATTATAAAATTGTCGACACTGGAAAACATTTCGAACGAATTCTTTTCTACCCTACTTTTCCAAATGTTGATCTTTTTAATAAAACTTTCAATTTTATCATTAGAAGTAAATATATCGCAATTTTTTCCTTGAAGAGACAAGTTGAGATCGTTTAATTTCTCAAAGATATCTGACAAATAACACAGCTTGGATAGCCATAAGTCATTTTGAAAAAAAGCAGCAAGTTCACATTTTCGTCCGGTTAAAAATATTTCGATTTCATCCTTTAATATCAATAATCTTCTTAAACTTTGACCTCTTGACAACCATCTTACTTCTGCATGTAATAATAAAGTTGTGTAGTTGGAATCCGTATCTTTGCAGAGATTTGAAAATAAGCGGCTGTTAAGGGCATGGCTCTTAATAAAATTTATAATCTTAACAGCATTCTGAAGCACATCGTTCAATTCTGGTGCTAATTTTTTTGCTGCAAGGGCTTCTCGGTGAATAAGACAGTGAGTAAAAGTTATATGATCATAAGGAGCAGCTTGAAAAAATGATTTAAAACCAATATTTTTGCCCGTCATCGCTCTTGCACCATCTGTGCATATTCCACAGCAATTTTTCCATTCTAAACCGTCAGTTTTTAAAAATTCGTCAACTTTATAATATATGTCTTTCCCTGTAGTATGGTCTTTCATAGGACGACAAAATAAAAATTCTTCCTCCACGTTTTCTTTATAAACGTACCTGACATATACTAACAACTGAGCCAATTTAGTAATATCCGTTGTTTCGTCCAACTGAATTGAAAATTTTGGGCTTTCTTTAATTCTTGCAATTAGTTGCACTAATTGGTCCTTGTTAATATCAGAAATTCTATTCGCGACAGTGTCGTT
Source organism: Chrysops caecutiens (assembly GCA_963971475.1). Classification (NCBI taxonomy): domain Eukaryota; kingdom Metazoa; phylum Arthropoda; class Insecta; order Diptera; family Tabanidae; genus Chrysops; species Chrysops caecutiens. Next base: position 61,170,265 of record OZ020568.1, read on the forward strand.
CGACAAAGGAATTTTTCGAATATCATCGCCATATTTACTTCCATGTAGTATTTCTACCATTTTAATAGCAGCAGGTAATATAAGATCTTCTCCAATGGTGAACGGCTTTTTCTTTTTAGCAATACAGTATGAAACTTCATATGACGCTAATAAATATTTTCCATTAACGGTCATAAATTTTTGAAAGGATTTTTTTTCTTTATTTAAAGATTTATACAATCTTTCAAAATATTCTTTTGGTTTATTGACATACGAAACATGATTTGATTCAAGATGTCTTTTTAATTTTGATGGTTTCATACTCTCCGCAGCCAATAATTCATTGCAGATCAAACAAAGAGGTTGTTCATTACCCTTACAAATTTGAAATGTAAAGCCAAATTGAAGAAAAGACTCATCATATTTTCTTTTTCGCACATTAAATGCCTGTTTTTCAATACTTTGTCCTGCCTGAGGAGAGTTTGTAGCATTATCATCTGCGTCATTATCATTCTTATTTAAGTTCCGCCATTTATCCATGGCCAAAAATTATTCTGATTCTAAAATCCAATAAATATATAAAAATAACATATTGCATATAATAATTGATTAATTAATTACCGAATAAATAAAATGAAACTAAAATCTCGTTACGGTGGAACACTGACAATTGACTACACTAGAAGAGCGTCAATACTACTCTAGTTCACATTATAGTCAGTGTTTTTGAATCATTGTCTCGCTGCACTGTGCGCGCACATTCCAAACTTTGTTTGTAGGTAGGTGTGTGGTGTGATTCTGTCACAAATACACATCTAAAGTGCGTTCACGATAAGCTTACAGTGTTTAAAGAATAGCAAACAACGATGAATATTTTGCTTTCCGTAAAGGTATAAGAGAAATTCGGACAACACTGCGTCCGCGTTTCTATACGGAATGCAAATATATTCATTTTTGCTTGCTATTCTATAAACACTGTAAGCTTATCGTGAACGCACTTTAGATTTTATAAAATCGTGTATTTAAATATTTGGCATTAAAAATCTCTCGCGACCCCAGAATTATGCTAAGCGACCCCATTTGGGGTCGCGACCCATAGTTTAAGAAGGCCATAGTTTAATTAGAGTCTAACTAACTCGGACTCGCTTTTTCTTCCTCCTCTTCACACTCGAGCTACGTTGCCAAAATTCTCTGGAATAAAGCACACTTCATTCGGTTGTGAAGTAGTGTCAAAGAGTTGCCAATCCCAATAGAAACAAATCGAAATTCCAGACATTGTCACTGTTGTCTTTTTCTGTTGTCTGAATTGATCCTTCGTGCATTTTGGGCAAAAATATTTTTCTAACTACTTATTTTTGTATTTATCAGAGGAGCAAATTTGCTTTCATTCAGTAGGTGTGGATTTTAGATAAGAGTGAAGTTCTTGGCACGTTTTTTTATATCCACTTTAACTATCAACATCGCCTTCAAAACTGGGATCTGTAACTGTGTTTTTTCAGACGTCCACAATTTGTTCATTAAGGACAAGCCTCTTTCCACTGGCGCGTTAGTAGCAGGCAGACATAAAATATATTCAATTCTACTGAAGTTTTCATGTTGAAGATTATTAGTGTGAAAGTGGTTGAACACTTCCACCCAGCGAGCTTCCGTAGAAACATTTAGATCATTCCATTTGGTTATTTTTTGGTTTTTCCATTTGGTTTTTAAATTTGCCCAATCATATATCTTAGTTTCTTTGGTAAGAAAGCAAGTCCATTGTTCCAGATATTCGCGGCTTGTTTCGGTAGCCTTACTTTTCACAAATTCTTCATCAATATCAGTGCCGTTGTCTTTTATTTTCGACAATAAATTACGGACTGTAAAGGGAACAGACTGATTGGTCTGTTTTTGAGCCAAACGGTCCTTGAGTTGATTGATTTCTATTGCAGCTTCAATTGCCGATAAAGTTTGACTTTCAACTTTATCTACAGCTTGGTGAAAACTTACTGACAGACTATGTAAAAAATAAAGCCACAATTCTGATGTGGGATCTTCAAAAAAGTTTTTTAATAATTGGGGACAGCTCAAAAAGTAGTTTTTTAATAGCTGATATGTTTTTATAACACTTAGCATTATCCCCACAAAATGACACAACTTCCGCAGTCAAATCATTATCGGTAAAAATTTGGACTAAAAAGTTTACAATGATATCAGAAGTTTCCCCTTCCTGATCTTGGAGGTCTAAAATTTTCACTTGATTTTTTTCTAATTCTTCGGGACTGGCGTTTAGGGTTCTACCATAAAAGGCTTCAACGGGTTTCTTTTTGACAGAGGAATGATAATCTAATTTTCTAATAATTCTTGAAACATCCTTTCGACTCTATCGGCCTTTAGACACCTCATAATTTCTGTAAGAGTGGAATGAAACCTTTTTTATTTGGCCGTTGGTCTCACTTTTGTACGGTGGGACACTAAAGATTTGAATACTTAATCCGTCTTCCATCATAGAAATTATTAATCCCGAGTAAAGGGATTTTTCATTATCGATAACCACGATTTTTGGCACGTTGAAGAACGTCTTTAAGTGGTTGTCTGATGTCTTCTATGGCCCTAGATTTGATTAGTTTGCATTGGGCTGGTTTTGTCAGTTTGCCTATTCCTGGAAGTACTAATTTACCTTCTGTTGAGTAAATGTCGATATGTAATATGTCTCCTGGATAATTGGGGATCGGTGTTGGTTGCAACACCTGGTTGTTTGGGTGGCGGTCATATTTATTTTCTTTGCAGGTATTTCATCGCTTAGCATGGAATTTAATTTTTTTGGACATTTTAGGGAAGTAGTACTTGTCGAGGATTTGTTGCCTATTTTCCTCGGCGTTGCGATGCGCGCGACGATGCGTTGATAATATTATCTCGTCCTGTTCTGCATCGTTTGTCACGTCTTGAACACTATTCTGCGTGAAACGTATTCGTTAATTTTTGAAGTGCAATGGAAAAATGTTTTGGATAATTCCCATGGTAGGTTCGTCGGTCTTCGAACCGTTAATTATATTTGGGTTTAAATATTCTTTAAATATGTTGATAATGTTGGTCTCGCTATAGTATGGTTGTGTTAAAATGTGTCTCGGGTAGTCCTGGAAGGGATTGGTAACCTGGTAACTGGTTTCACCGCCATTGTTTAGTATTAACTGGTTCCGGAATACGTTGATAGGAACCTCGACACAAGGAATAAGATTGTGGGATGAACTTTCATTTCTATGTTCTGTACTTGATAAGGAATTTATTTCTGTAGCTCTAGGTGTTCTTGAAAGCGCATCCGCTACGACGTTTGTGGTTCTAATATTTAATTTTATAATTATATTACTCGAGAATTGCCTTCCACCGTTTCATTTTCGTATTGGTATTCTTATTACTCAATGCATACGTAAGTGGTTGATGAACTGTGAATATTTTCACTTTCCGTGATTCGTATAAAAAATTTCCGAGGGAGTTTAGTGCCCAAATGATTGCAAGCATTCCTTTTTCATTAGCAGCATAATTTTCCTCGGTCTAATTGAGCGTACGGAAGAGGAAAGTGATAGGTCTCCCATTTTGGGATAAAACTTCGCCGAGGTATTTGAAGCCTCGGTTGTAAGTTCGAATTCTTTTTCTGCATGGCTTCTTGAAATAGAAGCGAACTTTTAATTTTATTAAAGGCTTCGATTTCTTCTTCGTTCAGATTAATTTACTTTCGTTTAGATTGAGATTTGGACACGTGTCCATCTTCCCCTCTCAGAAGAACGGTTAGTGGTTTAGCCATCTTAGCATAATCCTTGACAAAACGTCTATAGTAGCCAGCCATTCCTCGAAATGATCTAAGATCCTCAACAGTCATAGGAATTGGGAAATCGACTAACGCTTTTAATTTTTTAGGGTTCGTTTTAATGCCGTCTTTAGAGATTACGAAACCAAGGAATTCTACTTGGTTTTGAAGGAATTTGTTTTTATCCAATTGAATCTTAATATTCGCATCTTCTAGGGTTCGGAATACCATTTATAGATTCTGAAAATGTTGTTCCTCGCTTTTACTCAAGATGATAATATCGTCGATATAGACGTAACATCTTTTCCCTGTATGAGTGCGAAAGATATCGTCAAGGGTTCGCTGAAAAATACCTGGAGCGTTCTTGAGATCGAATGGGAGGCGAGTAAGTTCATACTTGCCGAGATTTATCGAAAATGCGGTTTTTTCAATTTGGCATTCCTTTAGAGAAATCTGATGGAAACCGCTTTTAAGGTCTATTATCGTGAAGTACTTATTTTGTCCCAAATTTGCTAGAACATCATTTATTTCTGGCATGTGGTATTTATCAGGGATCGTGATAGAGTTAAGCTTACGGTAATCTATTTATGACCAACCGATATTTCTTCTTGCCAGATGCGTCCTCTTTTTTTGGCACAATCCATACTGGGGAGTTGTATGGCGATTGAGATGGTCTGATAATGCCATCGCCAAGAAGTTTAGCTTCTTGGTTCTCCACCTCTTGTTTAAGGCACAATGGATAGGGGTATGTTTTCGAGTAGACCGGTTCTGTATTAAAGGTTCTGATTTCTCCTTCAACGGTTGTGAGATAGTTGAGTTTTTCTTCGGGATCAGCGAACAAATTGGGGTATTTTCTTATGATGATATCTGATCTTTAGTTTTGCTCTGGAATTAGGTGAGAAGTCCTGAGGTTTATTGTATTAATAGACTCCATTATATAAATAGAAGTATGTTGTTTTAGGGGAATTCTTAAGTCTGGGTGAATTGCCATGAAGCCTTTGTTTGTATGGATGGTTGCACTTAATTCTTTGAGGCTATCATTGCCAATGATACTGTAGAATGAAGTCAAGCGGTAGAAGGAAAAATTTCAGTTTGCCATTTGGACTGAAAAAGGTCTATTAACGCATGATGGGTTATTTTAACGCTGCCCGTTAGTGACTTTGCGGTGAATGATTTTTCATTAGGTGTGAGATTCCCCACGTATTGAGCTTGAATGTAGTTTCTATTTGATCCGGTGTCTACTAGGAATTTAAAGACTTTTCCGCTCTTCGCTGCGTGTTCAAAGTAAGGAAGCGAAGAGCTCCTTTATCTAAAAAATGGATATCATTTATTTGTTCAGTAAGGTCTTGTGGATCCAAAAAATCTCTGAGACTTTGATCGAATTCTGCATCGCTTTCTTCGATCTTTTCTTCATATTGCGCCGTTTCATCATAAACGTTATCCTCTAAGGATTGTTCTGTGTGATAAACGCTCTGGAATTTGGTGGATTGATGCGTTTGGTGCGAATATTGCTGTTTGTTTGCATGGTTTCGTATTGGTGGTCTATTCATATAATTAACTCGGTGAGAATGAACTGAAGTGTCGAAATCCATAGGTTCAGGCCTAGGTAAGTTAGGTTTCGTATGGTTATGGACAGTCGTTGGAATTGTGGATAATTCTATGGTGGCTTTGTCTCGGTATGCTCTTGTCATTACATTCATGATGACAAAATTGTTTCCCAATTTAGTGGAGTATTATAGGATTTTAGTGCGATGTCTGCATTGCCAGTAATTTTATTTCGAATGACGTTGAGAATACCATAATACTTTGGGTTTCCTTTGAACCCTTCATAAATCTATATATAAATAGGCAACACGTTTTTTTGTTATCCCTTTTACAGGAAACCAGGTGGACTTACCAGTATAAAAATTATACCATTCGAAAGATTAGTTTTTCCTCTATGTGCATCACCTAATTTTGTTTCTTAAATTTAATTATAAATTTGTTTAATTTTAAATTGAAATTAAAAAATTCAATGGGATAGTATGTGTGAATTGAGCACACGTATAGCGTAGATGATGCTTTTGGGAAGAATGTGTGCGTGTGATTGTTTTGCTTTTTGCCTGGAAATATGCAACCATATGTGAATTTTTGGTTTGTGTCCCCGATAAATAACAAGTACTAAATTAGTCGAAAATCAAACCAAATGGATCAATCTCCTACTGGTGAAACCAAAAGAATTAACACATAATTGCATTCCTCTACGAAAAAATCAAAATATAGAACATACTTATTTAACACTATCATTTGCATAGATCATACGTTCGACTGAATAACCAACCATTTATGCCAAATACATGCATTCTTTTCACTCAAACCCAATATCTATGGCAATGACAATGTCACATAATGTGAGGGGCAAATGCAGCCATATCACAGACAATAGTAATATGTTCATTCTTTTGCTTTTTGCCTGGAAGACGGCAATCTTTGGCTAATAAAATTGCATTCTTCCAGACAAAAGCCATGTTGGGATTTATTTTTGTTTCCAACATAATAAGACTCTTATTTTATCTTCTCGTTTATTTCTCTTCTTTATCTATATATAAATAGGCGACACGTTTTTTTGTTATCCCTTTTACAGGAAACCAAATGGACTTACCAGGATAAAAATTATACCATTCGAAAGATTGGGTTTTCCTCTATGTGCATCACCTAATTTTTTTTCTTAAATTTAATTATAAATTAGTTTAATTTTAAATTGAAATTAAAGAATTCATTGGGATAGTATGCGTGAATTGAGCACACGTATAGCGTAGATGATGCTCTTGGGAAGAATGTATGCGTGTGGTTGTTTTGCTTTTTGCCTGGAAATATGCAACCATATGTGTATTTTTGGTTTGTGTCCCCGATATATGGCAAGTACTAAATTAGTCGAAAATCAAACCAAATGGATCAATCTTCTTTTGGGGACACAAACCAAATGAATTAACATATAATTGCATTCCTCTACGAAAAATCAGAATATAGAACATACTTATTTAGCATTATCATTTGCATAGATCATACGTTCGACTGAATAACCAATCATTTATGCCAAATACATGCATTCTTTTCACTCAAACCTAATATCTATGTCAATGATAATGTGAGCGGCAAATGCAGCCATATCACAGACAATTTTCATTTGTTCATTCTTTTGCTTTTTGCCTGGAAGGAGGCAATCTTTGTCTAATAAAATTGCATTCTTCCAGACAAAAGCCAAAACAATGAACATATGGCCTCAGATAATAATATGGATGCATTTCCACAGACAAATTCAAAGCCATCGTTTATTTATGCCATTGTTTTTTTCTAATTTGATAAAAATATATGCAAATTTTATGTCAAAAAATATGGAAAATCACAATTTTACAGTTATTTCTAGAAAACGCGAAGTTATCTTTCACGAAAATTTATGGAAAGCGAACGAAAGTCTGAATTTTATCATGTTTCCCAACTTTTGTATGGATCCACATTCAAAAACATAATTTAGAGAAATATGATATATGGCCAAAAGTTTGGAAATGAAAAAATAATGGGGGTTGGACATACCCCCCAAAAATGCTTGATTTAGCCACTACGAGCCAAAAAACTGTTAATAATTCAAAATCTAAAATTATATCATATTTCCAAACTTTTGTCTGCACACCTTTAAAACCTCAATTTAGAGAAAAAAGAAAAGTTAGGATGTGAAAGTTGGTACGTTTGTACGGAAATTCCAGATACATTTTATTTACAATATATATGTATTTCCCGCAACTTCACAATTTAATTAAAAACCATATGATCCACGGTTCATGTGGTTTATTGAATTGTATCCCCGTCTGTATGAGAGATGGTAAATTTAGCAAAAGCTTTTCCAAGGACTTTAACAATATAACTCAAGCTAATGTTAGATGCGTCGTGCTAATGGTATAACAGTTGACTTTCGTGGCCACTCTGTTGAGTTGACGACCGTTATGCTGTTCCTTAAAATCCATATTTTTTAGCGAAATTTGATTGCTACTTAAATGTGGAAGTTCTTGGCACAGTTAAGAGCCTAAAATATATGTACAAATATGTTTATAAGGAATACGACTGTGCCTCATTACAGTTTGGAAGAGTTTGAGGTGGAGTTGAGGGCAAAGTTTATATAGATGAAATCGATAGCTTTTTGTCCGGTCACTATGTTGGATCTACGGAAGCTAATTGGCGCATGAATGAGTATCCAATGCATTACCAGTCACGTAATATATAAACGTTCGACTTGAATGTTACTTGCCTCACCGGCAAAATGTAGTCTTTAGGGAAGGAAATGTTCAGCAATCTCTTAAAAATCACAGAAGAACAAAATTGACTGCATTTTTTGAAATCAATCGAATTAGTTCGTCCGAGTTTCTATATACAGAGACGCCGATACATTATATTTAGGTGGATAAAGAAAAGAAATGGAAAAAACCTCAAAGACAAAGTAGTAGAGCTATTGCTAGATTATTTTATGTTTTATGTTGAGTTGTTCCATTTGAGACTATTTTGCTTCATGTTCGAGGTCCCGTCAGGATTTGGGGACTGTTGGGAACATTATTTACTGCACATTTTCAGCACATGCACGACGTATTTGTGGTATGAACTTTCCTCTAAATGCTTTAGATTTGTGGAATGAATTCAAAATTTTCATGTGTGAAGAATTTTTAAGAAATTCTTCAGAAAATGATTCATATAACCGTGCTTTATTAGCTATTGAGGAAATTTTGTTCAGTATACGACTCCTTCGGTACTTCACCTATACTTTTCGGAGGTAAGATTATTTACTCCGTGGAGATTTTTGACGAATATTGCCAGCTATATCTCACGGTACACGTGTACCACTTATTGAGATTTGCTTAACTTCATGGTCCAAATTTTCAAAATTACACAAAATAACTTTTACTCAAAACATGAGAGCTTTACCTCATGAGATTGAATTCTTTGAATTTCTTAAATCTCTTGGTAATTGAACTTTACCCACATTTCCAGACTACAGCCAAGATGTTATTGGAATTCCTTCCCATTTAGCTAGCAACTTCGTGATTGCAGATACTTATGGCAATGTATCTGAAACCATAAAGTCTAACGATATTCTCAATTCGGTTATATTAGCACCCAAATATGAAAACTGCACTTTCATCGATGCAGCAATCTTTAACAGTCTGTCCGGAGAGGAACGAATATATTTGAGTTCCGATTACATCTTGAGTGATGATTATAGAGAGCAAAATAATTTTCCAGTCGAATTTTTAAACTCAGTTGATGTAAGTTGCCTCCCGATCCCACAAATTTATTTTAAAAACCAAATTGCATACTTTTACTTATTCGTAATTTGTGTACAGGACATGACTTGCTTGGTCAATGCCACACCTATTCGTTTAGTTCAAGTTGATCGATTGCGTGTCTATATGTATTTCTGAAACACAAGGCCAAAGTCATTTGGCAGGAGATGAAAGAATTCTTACAAAAACTATTTTGTATGAGAAAATTTTAAAATCTTTTGAAATCCGCAACCGCACCCGTAAGGTTTTCGATAATTATAGATAGGGCCTCATTCAATATAGATGTACTTTGACGTGCAAAATGAGCTGAAATGATTGCTACTACAGTCTGAACTAAATAACCTTTTTACTTACAATGCTACTGTATATATAGCGCCATGCGCGAGCTATTAGAGTGAGCGCAGCGAACGGCGGGGGTTGGCGACCGTAGCGAGCAGGGGGCGTCCCCCTAGTACTAAGAATTCTGTCAACGCTTGTTTTCCAAGAACTGAATTCGCTTGCCTGACCCGAAAACTCTCTGAGGCTCTTAACAACATCTGGGATTTTATCCATTTCTTCTAACCTTGTCATGTGCTGGGACTCAATGCCTTGGTCCCTCTCATTATTGATATCAGAACTTGAACTTTTGAGGTTGCGAAAAATTTGTTGGCTTTCGTTCCTAACTATTTCCGAAATGACGGATTTTAGTTGTTCGAGGTCGAAATTATTTGAACTGGGTGGTGGAGACATACTTGGGTTGAGGACACTTGGTTTAATAATATCGTTTGTCATTTAATGGAGGTTAAAAAAATGTGTTAAACTAACTACGAGAACTTCGATTGAATTCTGAGAAAAACTATTACTCTTACTCTTAATTTTCCAGAACACCGGACACAAAATTTTCTTCGATTTGATTTAAATTTTTCTTTTCTTCTCCGATAGTCGATTAATTAATAGTTAATAATACTTTAGATTTTATAAATTTAATTTGATAGTTATTGGCAGTGACTGGCAGTAGATTTACATGAGGTTTACAGTTTCATAGATTTATTATTAATACCTAATTGAATTTCGCAGAATTATTTAAAATTTTTTTAAATTACTTCTTCTTACTTGCGATTTAAATCATTTTGTGTATTTTTTAATTTATTTTTTTTTTATTTGTTTTAAAATCTTGCAGAAATATTTGTTCCCACTTCACAAAATTTATTTTATTAGTTTCATTTACTTCTATTTTGTAATTTATGAGAAAAGAGGAGAGGAAATTACTCACAGTAATATTGTTTTACTCCGTTTTTGTGTTAATCGGGAAAGGAACAGGGAGTGCTTTCCTTTCGCGTTGAAGTTCTCCTGCACCCGGTCTTGTGGCTTGACTGTATTAATTAGTCTTTACATCGAAATAGCAAGATTTAATTTCAAAAATCTAATTGTCCTCAATTTGTTAACGTTTTTAAGGTATTCAGACATTACTTTTCAAATTCAATGTTCTTTAATTATTTCCCAACTTTCAGTTTTTCAATATTCAAAAATTGAATAGTCTTTAAACTTGTTCACATTTTCCTCAAAATTAAAACTCAATTTGTTAACGTTTTTAAGATATTCTGACTTTACTTTTCAAATTCAATGTTCTTTAATTATTTCCCAACCTTCAGTTTTTCAATATTCAAAGATTTAATAGTCTTTAAACTTGTTCACATTTTCTTTCGAGCCGGGGTCTGCCCGGTGACTGCGCGGGAAACTAACTATAAGAAGGAAAGAAAGGAGGACAGCGGCCACTCCAGTCACCGGCCAAAATTTTACTGTCCGTGCGCGTCAGTTTGGGGCCCTTAAATCCGGACCAAAATGCTGAAGCGGATTTTCATTAAGTCGCGCATGGCGACCGGGAATGTGCGCAATTAGCACTTCATTCAAAAATTTTTTAGAACTTACGCGATCAGATTTCATCACGACGGTGATGAAATCCGATCGCGACCCTATGATTGGGTTGCGATCAAGTCTTATCAAAGTGATAAGGCTTGATCGCGACAGAATTTCGCGCATGGGAACCCAAAATGCAACGTCAGCATTTTGGGTTGGAAACGGATGAGTTCCCATGGAGGCTGTTTTACGGCAGGGGTGGTAAAGGGGGGGGGGAGAGGGTGCATGTGTGGCTGAGCCTAGGCTCAGTCACAACAATATTGAAAAGATGATCATGCTGAGTTTTAAGCTTTAATTCGTATGCTTCTTTAATAATATTCTTTTTTTTTTGGGACCGTTGTGGTTCCTCCTACAGCAACTAGGTGGCTGCTGGCTAGTATTTTCAATCTGCCCTGGTTGTCCTGAATTTCCTTTACTAACAACTCTGTTTTGTCCTTTGGTAAGGTGACTCCGGGGTCGTTTTTGCTAATTTTCCGCTGATAACTCATTATTGCTCTCCCACTCGAAGTCACTTTCACGTATTTCGTTTTTGGATTATACGAAAAAAAAACAGTTTTTATTTGTTTATAAAGGGAAGCTTTTCCTCAAAATTTTTCTTAAAAAAAAAAAAAAATTGACTTTTACTTTCACGGTACCTGCTCGGGCGCCAGTTAATTAATAACAATTTGTTAAATTTTTCAATTTAACTTTATTCAAATAGAATTTAAAATTTCACGTCCTACTTCCTCGATTTAAAACTTAGAACTGACTCTGAAATTTTCGAAATGGTAATTTCCAAAACTAGGAATATGTGGATTCCCATGCTGACACGGCATTCAGTCAAGCGTGAGAACACTTCATGAAGTGTCGTTTTTTCGACTAGCGTGAGAACACTTCATGAAGTGTCATATTTTTCGGCTGCTTCAGGAATCCACGCGAAAATAGTAAATAGCGTCTGGCAAGTTGTAACTTTTATGTTTTTTGTGTTCTTTATTTTTGGACATGATGAGGATGTCGTCAATATAGACGAGCACGAAATCAAGGTCGCGAAATATTGTGTCGATAAACCTTCGGAAGGTCTGAGTTGCATTCCGTAATCCGAATGGCATGACGGTGTATTCATAAAGTCCCACGGAGTGATGATCGCTGTTTTTTTAATGTCATCCGGATGCATTGGTATTTGACAGTAGGTCCTGTCTAGATCAAGCTTGGAGTAAATGCGTGTGCCTAATAATCGTGAAAAAAGGTCTTGTATAAATGGAGGTGCGTAAATATCTGGAATCGTGTCAGTATTCAAGTGTCTGTTATCGCCACATAATCTCCAGCTTTTGTTTTTCTTCTGAGTCAAATGTATTGGGCTGGAGTATGGACTAATGGAAGGTCTGATAAGACCTTTTCCAAACATGTCTGCGATTTGTTCCCTAGCTGCTGATGCTTTTTCACCTGCGAGCCTTCGTGCTCGTGCATGAACTGGAGGACCTTTTGTTTGGATGCGATGAGCTATGTTGGTTAGGTGGGGTCTAAAAACTGGTTTGGTGATTTCGATGAACCCATTGAGCAGCTCTGCATATTCTAGTGGCAATAATGAATCGATTGTTGAAATGTTGTATGTTCGAGTGACAAGTGTTTCCCCTTTAGTGGAACGAGATGTAAGAGGATCAATCAACCTTTGGTTTTTGAGACCGCGATAATGAATGTCCAAGAGAGGCTTCCGCGTAGGTTGAAATCGAGTTGAATTAGTTTGCTGCCATATGTTTTAATTGGAGTTGCATTTGCAGCATAAAGTGTAAGTGGGTCCGACTGAAGTGATGTGTTGAACATTGTGGCTGGGATTATAGAGATTATCGATCCAGAATCTACTAAACATTTTTGGTTGCTTTTGAAGTCGTAGATATGAAGTCGGATTTCCTGGAAAAATTGTTGCTGTCACTAACTACCCCTGTTAGTGACAGTAAATCTAGTTTTCATCTTTTCCCCATCTACTGTGATAGAAGCAGAATCCCTTGTGGCTGGGTGTCGTTGACCTGTGTCGACGGCGGCTGGAATTCCATTCTTGTCTGTTGTTAAGTGTGTTTCGATCTTCCAGCTGTTTTTGTGTTTGTAGTTGGGCTGTTTGGAGAAGGTTAATGGCTTGTTGACAGGCTTTGAGTGTAGTTTGTATCTCCTGTAGTTGTTTTTCCATTTGCAGAAAGTTCATCGATTGTGCAGTATCTCGGCTATGCACAGCGAAAACAGTATTGTCTGCAGCGCTGGAAATTAGACGGTCAGCAAGTTCAGCTAATTTATTGAGATCATCAAAATTGATTGAAGCTATAAGGTGTGGACGTAACCAGGCTGGAAGTCGTTCCTTCCAGAATTGTTGTAAGGTATCATCACCCATAGAACCTTTTGCGAGGTCTCGCATGTCCCGCAGAAGTTGAGAAGGTTTTTTGTCGTTAAGAGTGAGACCTCTGAGTAATTTGTGTAATTGTGCCTGTCTTGAATCTAATAAACGAGTGAGTATCTCATTTTTGAGTGTTTGGTACTTACCTTGTGAAGGTGGTTCGATAACGATGTCCCATAGCTGCTTGGCAATCTCTAATGGAAGAGCTTTCAACGCCTGACAATATTTCGTGTTGTCACTGGTGATTCGATTCGAAGTGAAATCTGCTTCAACTATGGCGAACCACAACTCTGGAAACTCTTGTTCAAATGGTGGTAATTTTAAGTTCACTGCAGAGATGTCTCCACTTGTGCGTCGTTTTTTGAAATTGCATTTTGATCATTAGCGAGAGTTGACACTGGTTGCGTATCTGACAATTGCCCCAAGGATCCTGTGTCTTCGTTGATGATCGGGTCCTTTGTTTAATCTTCAGTCATTGCGATTGTTGTATGTGCGCAGCTACAAATTGAACAGTGCACGTGTTTTTTTTTTAGGTTAACCGGCGTGGTTGATAGCGTCGTCTAAATTGAGTGTTTTTTTTCTGTGCACTGGGGTCACCAATGTGGCGTCATACTGTTTTAATATGAATACTTAACACCAATATGTAATTAATTAACACAACTATCTATTTCATTTACGAATAAATAATACTAATAATTAATAATTTACTAATTATTTATTTATTTGCCATGTGTAAAGGACAAGTCAGCCAGGACACGGCGTTGCGAGAGCGATTGGAGATCAAGGAGCTTAAGGCAATCCGTATACGGCGGAAGGTGGATGTGACGGACCAGGGGAGGTGACGGACAGCGTAGCGAATAAAGCGCTTCTGGATAGCTTAAATTCTCGCGATGTGGACTTTGAGGTAAAGGAATCAGACTTAGGAAGCGTATTCCAGCATCGGGCAAACGAGGGAGATAAATTGCTGTTTGTAGACAAAAGGGTCCAAGAATTCCCTAGACCATCTGGTAATGAAACCCAGCATAACACAAGCTTTACGAACAACGTGGTTTAGGTGCTCGTCACAGACCTAACCGCGGAACCGTTGAGAAAGAAAGTAGAAGGAATACTATACCATTTACGAGAGAAACAAACGTGTTCACATTTAGAAACATTTAACAAGAGGTTGCTCTTGGACCACCATTGAGATAGACGATCAAGATCCAACTGAAACTCGAGAATGTCATTAGCATGAGTTATGTTTTTACCTTGAGTACCTTGGAGTGGAGAACAACACTAGATAAGTCATGAGTGGCAGTAATGAATAGCAGAGGGCCAATGTGACTGCCCTGCGGAGCACCTGAAGTTGCATTAAAGCTGTTGGACAAGGAAGATCTAAAACAAACACGGTAAGAACGGTTACAGAGATAAGAACTGATCCATCTGAGGAAGAAGACAGGATAACCAATCAATTTTAGCTTCAGAACGATAAGTCTGTGGGGTATAGTTTCGAAGGCCTTACTCATGTCGGTGAAAATGCCTTCGACAACTTCCCCACGCTCAAGAGCATTTTAAGCGAAAGAAACAAATTGGACAAGGCTTGTCGCTGTGGATCTACCTTTCAGGAAAACATGTTGATGAGAAGATATAATGGATGAAAGGAAGGGATACAGTTTATTGACCATTGTCATTGTCTTCTCGAAGATTTTTGGAATATTCGAAACACGTTACTGGCAGAAACGCCAAATCCAGTAAAAATGCCCCACCTACGTCAGCAGAAGAACCAAATCTGACGAATATGAATGTGGCAGAAAAACCAAATCCGGTTCACACAAGGGAGAAACACCAACCCTTATTCAAGATCAGGACACATGAACCATTTTTAATAGGTAAACACTAAAAATTATGTTAAAACATCGTGTGACGTAAGAAAATCTGGCAAACTAAAACTTACAATACAATATCATGCAAAAATTACTTTAAAAAAAAAAGGAGAAAAACTCTGTGGGAGACTCACCCAAGCACTGTTAAAGTTAAGTTCGTTAAGACTCTTCGTCTTCCCAAACAATGGCACACTCTTTTTCTTTCCAATTTGTCTTTTACACACAAACTTCACACCTTCTTTAATCAAGACTGATCGAACTGACTCATACTCCCATATAATCCCCGGAAATCAAATACTCCATGGCCACCCACATTGACCCCAAAAGAAACCCCCCTTTACGCTATTTATGCTGCTATTCCAACAAGAACCTTATCGGTGCTGATTAAGCGCGAATTCTCGACCATCCGACCACTACGCCGCAGACGATCATTAAATTTCGGTCATTAAAATGTCGTTAATGCCAGCTGTACACACTCTGCCATGCCAATGTAATAACCACACAAAGTCTCGAGATGCAACAATGAAGCAATTCATTTCAACTCTCGTCAGCAATGTCCACCACCTCAAAACACACCCAGACGCGACAACCGAAACAACCGAAACTATTGACCGATAGCGATACACTATTGATCGTAAAATTCCTTTGTTTGTTTGAATATGTCCCTGGAAAATGCACACGATCCAATCCAAACCATCTGGCGACTGACTGACTGGTGACTGCACCTTATGAATTTCCGGTAACTCTTATTTTATGGAGGTTACAAGAGGTTAAGGCTCTTGATATATCGCGTTGGTTTTTCTCTGCTAATTCTTTATTGACTAATTTAACTATGACAATGATATTAATTTGTAATACCTAGTGGTGCCATATACCATATATCTATATTTTGTTATAAATGGTTACCATATAATGGAATGTCTTCTTTTCCTGGCAGATCTCCTTGTTTCTGGAGGAGGTGGCGCGGCAGTTGAGGTTGTGGCGATTGAGGTTCCCTGCACTGGCGTTTGCGGCTCCTCGGCAATATATTCATCGTCAAGGATTTCAATCGCACCTAGGGAAAAAATTAAAATTTAACAAATCCCTGTAACACAACTTACTATAAACCGGATTGACCCTTTCTGAACAAAGATGTTGGTTAAGTGTTGCACCAAGTTGGGCGACATTCTTTTGCCCACTTACCGTGATGTCCCAGCCCCAGCACGATAGCGCACGTTCCTCACAGAAAATTACCTTCTTCCACTCCTCAACTCCTTTAGTTGGCCCCTTCACAGAGTTAAGTTTCCCTGGCAGGTCCTCCCACAAGCCTTGGATATAAGCGTCTGATTGTTTCTTCAGACGCATCTCCAGACTCTGCTCGAGGAAAGCAACGCATACTCCTTTCTTTGTATTCGTTACTTTCTCGCTGCGTGGTTTCTCTATTAATTGTAAACAAAACAGTTAAGTAAAATTCTTGCAGAAACACATAAATCAACACATAATTTAGACTTACATAAAACGCCTTATATCAAATTAGCAAGAAAGCATCCTCGCGGTATCCGAGTTTCCCATGCACGACAAGAAATTTGATTTAAACAAAACATATACAAATATTTGATTCCTCATCATGAACATAATATAAAACGTTTTCGCCCGGCGAAATAAAACTTTTTTTTGACCACCTGGAAGACCTCCAAAGAGAACACAGTTTTCCTAGTGAACGTATTTTCAATGTTGATGAAACAGGCATAAGTACGGTTCACAAGAATTCGAAAGTTTTGGGTTTAAGAGTCTTAAAACAAATCGCAAAAGCGATGAAAGGAGAACGCGGCGTCACCACAACTGTGTTTTGTGCTGTCAGTGCTCGTGGAATATATGTACAGTCGAGTCCACTTATGACGCGGTAGTCAGGGTCCAACTTTATCCAATGCAGACCTAAGTGTACCGCGAGTTAGGGTAGCAGCATACTGGACGCGTTATCGTACGAATTTTACTCGTACGTACACGTACGCATACGCACGAATGATCCCAACGTTAGGTTTCTAATGGGAGTGCGCACACTGGGTGCGAATTAGTCGTACGTATACGTGCGTATACATACGACGTCCGAAATCCATCCCAACGGATGGTTCGGATTTTTCGCACGAATGGAGTGGAAAATTTATGATTGTTCTATTATTTTAATATATAGATTTTTATCTTTTAAAATTGTTTTTATTTTAATGTATTCAAATTATTCCATATTAATCAAGTATTTTCTTTATTTTTTTCTTCAAAAATGTTCCGCCGCCGCTGTCTAAGAGCAAGAAGAGAATTATCTTGCAGATACATATTGCAATTATTCATATTATTTTAATTAGCACTAAACACATCAAACAATACTTTGCGAATGCGGTGTCGTGATCACCGCGAAACTGCCAAGCCAATCCGCACAAAAACTTAAGTAATGTGCGGACTTAATTCGTACGACCAGTATTGTACGTTTACGTACGATACAAATTCGTATCCAGTGTGCGGCTAGCCTTACAGTGTTATGGGTAAATGAGCGATTCTACCAGTTACGATAGTATGTATTAATTGTTAACGCTAAGTAAAAATAAGTTTTTATCATTTCATTTATTGGTTACATTATAAAATATACTTACCTTTTATGAGTCAGTGGCGGATTTACACATTTGCCGCCCCTACAGACCTCTACAGTTCGGTACCCTAGTTCACAATCATATTAACTACAATTTTAATGTTTATGTTTTATCGTTAATATTAAAGCACCTTTTTCCCGCAATGTGTTTGATTGTGAAATGAGGAATCGATGTGTCAGTTTCAGATTATTTTTACAATGATTTAATTAAGATTGCACAAGAAATAGTTTTTGGGAATATTTCGGAGCTAATAAAAGCTCAGAAATAACTAGTACTACTAACAAGGCGGGGTAAGGTATGCGTTGACACTACTTACACAACAATGTACATTCGGTGAACGTAATTATATAATTTTTATTGCGCTTACTTACAGTTTGAAAACAATATACATATTCAATTATCTGGTAAAAATTCGGCTGATGATGACGACGAAATTCATTTAATTAAGTTGGGAAAGTCTTATAATACCTTTTTGCGCGATTTTCTATTCGCAATAATCGATTATATCGTCGTATGAAATCTTGTTCATTAGTTCCAAAGAACTAAGGCATTTGGCTTTTCTTGGCTTAAAGTAGATCTTACATTATTTTGCACCCGTTTTAAGCAAGAAAAGCTTCTCTCACCCGAGCAACTTGTCGCTGGTATACATAGAGCCATGTGAACTGCTATATCGAAGTTTGGATAAACGTTTTGCAAATTCTGTTTTCGCCAGAACGAAGATAGACTTTTCAATGATCCAGAATCTGGTTTTGCCAGAATTGTTTTAGAAGAAAGATGGCATTGAAAATGTATGCATTCTTGGACTAAGTCAGTCTCCAAATCATTAGGATACATTTCTTATAAGAAAACGGCTTTTTCCGTAAGGGCTGATGATGGCAATTCACTCATTTTGGTCAGAAATGAAAAGCTTTCATTGAACTTGTTGAAGGCCACCTGCCGTTTTCCTAATTCGGATACGAGTCTATCAATGAGGACGAGAAATGTGTGAACCCTGAAATTATCACTCGCAGTCATTCTCATTTCTTCGTCGGATGTTTCATCATAATGTTTTTTTCTTTTCGGTTGTCTTTTTCCCATCTTCTTCGTATAGTGTTTTAACACGCTTAATTCCATCGCCTTTTCTTCGAAATACTTAAAATTTTATCTTTCAGCTACGAAAAACTTGCAAAGAGACTCGTAAAGATCGGCAACAGTGATCAAATCTACGGTTGAAGCCTGAATATGAACATTGACTTTGTTTTTTCTTTCCAAAAAAACATTCCACACAACAACCGTTACCGCCGTTTCCAGTTTTTCTAAATTTAAAATTATTCCCGTCGCTTCGCTTCGCGTTACAGGCTTTTTTGTAGAATCATCCTTGATTGATTCCAAAGTTTTAAGGACTTCGTGCCAAGAATCTCTCAAACTTCTACATGCGTCCTCTCGAGCTGTCCAACGTGTGAGATTTACTCTCTTTAGCGTTTTCCCTTCCCCGATTACAGTCATTAACTTTTGCCAGCGTTGTGTCGAACTTACAAAAAAAAAAGTAGATTTCTTGAAGCAACATGAAGAACAGTGTTGCCAACTACTCCGTTCGAAATTCCACTAGATCTTGTTCCAAATTCTACTAGAATCCACTAAATTTCGAAATGAGTAGGTAAATGTAAAATAAATTCACGCCAAGAAAAACACTTCAAAAAAATTCAAAATAAATGTATTTGATATAATATATTATATATATACTAGATGAAAACCCGGCTTCGCTCGGGTAAAATTTGACACATAATACACATCTAGGTGCAAAATGTAGTTAGATATTTCAGTAGTCATCGGTTCTCAAAGAATATTAAATATAGATTCGTATAGCTTGGTTCGTTGTGTTTAATAAATATAGTAAATAGTAAATAAAAACTGCAAAAGTTTTTACACAAATTATTTTTATTTCAAATCAACATTCAAAATAAACTAAGACAAATTAACAAAACATATTTTTAAGGTTTACTCTCTGTAAACCTCTTTGTTTTAAGCACTCAGTCTTTTTCTCTACTTTGACAGGTTTTAAAAATAAAAAATTAAATAGTGCTTCTTTATTCAAATCGGCTAAATCAAAAATAATACTAGGAAGCATTTAAATTGTAATTTTACAATGAGTACTTATCCGAGAATTTGGCAAAGGTACTTATAAAGAAATATTCTCTATTATACATCACAGATTGATTATCATAAAATTTCTTTATATATAACATTTTTCGATAAATATTTATCACTTTTCAAGCCTTGTTCAGTGGTATTGATAATTTGAATTTTTACATCATCGAGTCTTCGTACTCGAGAGAAGGCAACATAGAGCTGTCCACGGGTGAACACAGGATTAGGTAAAAATATATCGATTTTGTCGAAAGTTTGTCCCTGGCTTTTGTTTATTGCCATAGCGAATGCTATGCGAATGGGAAACTGAAGCCGACTAAATTTAAAAGGCAGTTGACTGTTAGATGGCTGGAGCCGAATTCGAGGAATGAAAACTGTGGTTCCCACATGGCTACCACAAATAATTTCGGCATCAATGGCACGTGAAGCTAACGCTCTAACAATAAGACGGGTTCCGTTGCACAACCCAACAGTCGGCTTCAAATTTCTCAAAAGCATTACTATACAACCAACTTTTAATTTTAGAATGTGTGGTGGTAATCCTGCAGGCGTTATAGAATTTAGAAATTCTACAGGATAGTTTAAAACATCATTATGATCGTCCTCAACCACAGCGTCAGAACTTTCATAAATTTTAAGCAGGTCGGGAATTTTCTCGACAACTTGGTCGTTCAATTGAAAACAATCATCGTTTTTGGGAGTAAGGATTTCATTGAATAACTTTTATAATCATTTGTGTTAAGGGAAACACCAAAAATATGGTCTACAATTGAATTATCTACAATGCATCGCTGAGGCAGTTCAATGTTGTCATTATTATCTTCATTAGCTGATCCATCGCCTACCTTTAATACCCATTGAGCAAACTCTAAATCATCGTGAGCTCTCATATTATGAGCCAACTGGAGTTGAGTAAAGTTTGGCCACATTGAAAAGTGCTTAATTGAAGCTTTTATAATATCATTTCGTGACCCATTAACTACAACTGGTAAAATCTGACGAAAATCTCCTGCGAATAACAAAGTTTTGCCTCCAAAAGGTAATTTATTTTTCATTATATCTTGAAAGAGTCGATCAACTACAACAATATCATGACATTTAGTCATGGGTGCTTCATCCCAAATGATTAAATGAGTTTCCTTCAATAACATAGCTGCTGGTGACCCTAACGACATATGAGACGTAGAATCTACATCTGAATTAATTGGAATTTTAAATCGCGAGTGAGCTGTTCTACCACCATCTAACAGAGTTGCTGCAATACCAGAAAATGCTATGGGTAGGCATAATTTGTTTTCAGATCTTAAAATATGTAAAATAGTTGTAAATACAAAAGTTTTACCTGTTCATCCTGGGCCGTCAAGGTAAAACAGCTTTCTCTCTGTGGGATTATTCACAGCGTTTAGTATTGTATCGACCACATATTTTTGTTCGGTGTTAAATTTTTGGTATTTTTCATAGCATTTGCTTTTTCAAGGTCACAGTCATAAACGGGATCAGATAAGAAAATATTATTTTCATCAATATCTGGCTCCGGAAGTCCGAAATCTGTTAGTCTCTTTCCGTGGAGTTTTAATGTTTCATCAATTTCTTGTAAAGCCATCTGTTTGGATAATATTTCAGGGCGTGATCTTGTAAAGTCTTCGATAAAATGTGATGCAAACTTTTCCAAAAGAGCATTAGGATCAGTTACTCCACAAAATACGCAAATTAACGCAAACAGCTGTCGTAATTGCCGAGGAAGTTTGAAACCAATTGCTTCATCCAAACATCTTTCCCATTCTTGATCGCCAAAAAGGAGCCCCCTTGCTTGAGCAGCTTCTCGGAATGATTTGTAAATAATATTTTCATAAGTTCTAACATCTCTGAAGCAAGTCGGCCCTTTGACGTGAAGAAGTAATAGCCGGAGATAATATCGTTCCCGATCAGAAAAGGAATAATTATACATTCTTGCAATTACTTTATCAGCCGCTGACTGAGATATTCGTGGTTGCCACTGTCCATGGATAAATCTGAAATGTGTCGGAATTTCAGTGTAAAGATATTGTCGAGCACTTTCTTCTGTTCTGTTTAGTTCAAAAAATGCTAATAATGTTGATTTTTCAGCTGATCTAGCTGCTGCTTCATGAGCATTCTGATCTGTAAATACGACAGTTTCTTGGTTTTCCAAATGAACACCTAACTGTATAATTGTGTGACTCATTTTGTGCATTGAAAATTCAAATATTCGCCAAACTGCTTCAGGGGCCGAAACATACCTAGTATCAACATAAGCCTTAATTTCATCATGGTGATCATAGCTTAATGTCGATTGATCATTGGACTCTTGTGGCGCTACTGTGATTTGTATCTTTGCTCGGTCATGACCTTTATAAATATATTTATTTATATATTTCACACTTTTGACACTTGAACAAATTTCAACATTTATGTGAGCATTGAATTTTTTACATAGATAGGGATTGTAGGGCACCACCCATCTGTTATCACACTCGAAATCCTTCTTTTTTATTGTTCTTCCGTCGTCTCTTCTTCTTATTATAGCATAACCTCCATTTTGGGTACCATCTCTAGTTTCTTCGCAAAATGTTTTTGGGTAGTTTTTAGAACATTTAGAGGCAGTTCCATCATTTTTCATGCAAGGTGAATTCATATATCCAGGGCCACATGGCCCATGGATCATGTTTTTTGACACAGTCTGAAAAAGTTCCTGGTCTTTATCTGGGTCAGGTATTTCTGCACACATAAATTTATCATAATCTACTGATGACCTTGGTTTATCTTCATTTCTTAGAATAATAAGCATATGCGCATGTGGAAGCCCACGTTTCTGAAATTCAATGGTGTAAAACCACGCACTCGGTATTCCAAAAATATGTTTCCTTGTAATGTCATCTAAAAGCTCCTCCAATTTAAGTTTAAAAATTCTGGCAATTAAATCGGGTCTATGTTCTGTTTTAGTGCCTTGTAAATTATCTAAAATTTCCTGCCAATTCGGATTGCACGTAAATGTTATAAATAAGTCTGGTTTACCATACTTGCATACAATTGCCATGGAATCATGATAATTTTGCATCATGTGCCGAGGACTTCCCACATAAGTTGATGGCAATATTATCATTTTACCAATGCCTTGACCCATTTCTCTATCATTATTGTACAGGCTATCCATTAAATTGTTATAATTGTCAGCTCTGAGCTGTTTTTGATTCATTCGAAGAAACAATAATCTTTGAGATTCAATCCTAACATAGGCCAAGACTCAATATTCATGAAAAAGTTTTTCGGCGTAAGATAATGGGCTAAAATTTTTACGAACAGCAAGTCTATACTGATAAAATTGTAACATTGTAAGACGGCTTCGAGCAGTTCGACTCTCTTCTCTGTGTTGAAGATTTTCATGCCATCCGAGTTCTACATTAGGAAAAAGTAGAGGAAAGGCTAAAGGGTCAATATTGGGACTGGTTGATTTGAGTGTAGTTAAATTGTTGAGAATATTCTTGTACAGAGAAGTCTATATTTAATGGAGGTTCGCCGTTTTCTCCTACAAAGATGGCCGCTACCTCATTATTTGATGGTGTGTTATACCGACGCAAATCAAGAGATTTATGTTTATAAAACTGCATTGATACCGAATATTTGGGCCGATTTTCTGAGGCTGCTTTTAATTCTTCTTCAGCTAAAATTGCAGCCACCTTTTTGTATATTTTGACAAAAGGATTGGATTCATTGAGCATTGTTTGTAAGGACCTCATTATATTGTTTCTACATATGTTATTTCTAGAATCAGATAATCGTTCATTTAATGCTGCTTCATCTTCAATTATATATAATTGGTTGTATTGTGGTTTATGACCTTTCAACGGAACCAAAGATCCAGTTTTCATATAAATTTGCCCTTGTACCCTATAAGTGAAAAATCCTGGAGGGAGTGTGTTCAAGTTTGAATTTATGGATGCCATTGCAAATGTTGAATTATATTGTCGTATATTAGCCTTAAAATGATTAGCATCAGACGTATTGCCTTCGTATAAATCTAATAATATATCTGGAATTGGCTTTAATACTCTGTCTGGGTCTATGTATACCTTCCCATTATGACAACAATTTTTAAAATGATTTTTAATTTTTTCACCTAAAAAATGAAGTGCTTGACATTGAACACATTCATAAATCATAGAACCAACTGAATGTACTGATACTTGAATGGTGTTATTTGAAAGTGCTAAATATACATAGTTAGTCCTGGGGGGCTGATGTTCTGTACTAAACCTGCTTGAATATTTACGTTTCTTTGGGGGTCTGCCCGCCATTTGATATGTTTTCTTTCTCCTCTCCTTCTAAAAAAATAAAATCACTGCTGACTGATAGCAGCTGTTTTTTCTCGTTGTCCGAAGAAACATCATCAGTCATCAGTGAATTTTCGATTAGCGTCAACTCTTCGTTATCGACCTTAAAGGAGAAAATATATTAGACAAATATTCAAATAATAATAAGTATTGTGAATGTATGTAGGTGTAGGTATATCCTCCCACCTCTATCTGGTAATAAGCATTATTTTTCATTTTACTTTACTCAGTGACCTACACCATTCACTTACCTGAAAGTCATCAAATAAATCTTGGGATGTAGCAGGAGCAGTTTGATTTTTTGGAAAAAGGTTTGGAAGTGCCCGACACTTGGTTATTCTTAACTGCCTAATTGTTTCTAGGCCACAACACTCGCAATAATTGAAATTATCTGCAAAAATATATTATACAATTAATAATGTCTAATTGTATAATAAGACCCAGCCAAGTTAAAGTTGAACTTGCGCATGAAGGGGTCCATTCAATTATCAAGAAAAACGGTGCAAAAATCGTGTCTGTTTCTGTATGTGTTCATGACAACTCGACACAGGCTATGCATGTGGTCATTTATTATTACTAGGCGGACGCCCCCTGCTCGCTACGCTCGCCAACCCCCCTCGTTCGCTACGCTCACTCGAATAGCTCGCGTACGGCGCTGTGTATACGGTAGCGTTGTAATTTCAAAGGTGATTTAGTTCAGACTGCAGCTGCAATCCTTTAAGCTCATTCACCACGTCAAGGTACACCTTTATTGAATGAGGCCCTACCCATAACTACTAAAAACCTAGCGGATACGGATTTAAAAACTTCGTAAAATTTCCTCATAAACAACATTTTTTGTAAAAACTCTATCATCTCCTGCTAAATGACCTTGCTCTGGTGTTTCAGAAATATAGAAACGCAATCCCCCAAATGATCTAACTCTACTGGCTGCGACATATAATTGTCCGTGAGAAAATACCGGTTTGCTGAGTAAGATTCCTACTTTTTGAAATGTTTGCCCCTGGAATTTATTAATTGTCATCGCAAAAGCCAGAATG
Source organism: Chrysops caecutiens (assembly GCA_963971475.1). NCBI lineage: Eukaryota > Metazoa > Arthropoda > Insecta > Diptera > Tabanidae > Chrysops > Chrysops caecutiens. Next base: position 61,195,591 of record OZ020568.1, read on the forward strand.
ACGGGAAACTGAGTTTTTTAAAGGAAAAAGGTAGAAGTGAACCTGAATAATCGAGACGTATTCGTGGTATCAAAATACGTGTGTTTTGAGCAACTCCTGTTAAAATTTCACAATCTAAGCAATTATTATGCATTTGAACTAATCGCAAACGTGTGCCATTGACCAAGCCATGTCCTGTATTTAAATTACGAATAAGTAAAAGTATGGAATTTGCTTTTAAAATTAATTTGTGGGCGGGAGCCCACTTACATCAACTGTGTTTAAAAATTCGACCGGAAAATTATTTTGCTCTCTATAATCATTACTCAAAATTTTATCGGAACTCAAATATATTCGCTCCTCCCCGGACAGGCTATTAAGAATTTCTGCATTAATGAAAGTGCAGTCTTTATATTTGGGTGCTAATATAACCGAATTGAGAATACCGTTAGACTGAATGGTTTCAGATATATTCCCATAAATATCTGCAATCACGGAGTTGCTGCTCACTAAATGAGAAGGAATTTCAATAACATCTTGCCCAAAATCTGGAAATTTGGGTAATGTTGCATTACCAAGAGATTTTAGGAATTCAACGAATTCAATTTCATGAGGCAAAGCTCTCATGTTTTGGGTCAAAGTTATTTTGTGGAATTTTGAAAATTCGGACCATGAAGTAAGGCAATTCTCAATAAGTGATACACGTGTACCGTGAGGTACAACTGGCAAAGTTTGGCGAAAATCTCCACATAGTAAAATAGTTTTACCTCCGAAAAGTTAGTTGAATTACCGCACAAATTGCTTAAGAAACGGTCAATTAATTTGAAAGCATTAATCGGGCACATTGAAATTTCATCTATGATAATGATAGATGCAGACTTTATGAACTGTGCTTGTGCACTGTTCACAGAGAGGCTTGATACGGAATTCTCTAAAATAGGTATAGGTAATTTGAGAACGTTGTGAAGAGTTCGACCTTGAATTAAAAGAGTGGATGCAATACCACTGAAAGCGCACGCAATACATTGAAGGTTTAAAGAATTCAATTTGTGAATAATCGCGGTTTGGACAAAAGTCTTACCGCAACCAGCATGAGCTGTAAGACAGAAAATATTGCAACCAGTATTACAATTTAAAACTTCCTGTAAAACTAATTCGATAGCGGAACGTTGCTCGGCGTTGGCACTTTGAAACATTTCGTCAAAAATTGCTTGTTCTCTTTCTGGATCTGCATTGACAGAGGTTGTAAGAGCCGATAAGGACTGAGGTGTTGGAAGACCTAGCTGCTCACATGACAAATTATGAGTGAACAAAATTGCCTCTAACGTAAAGTGCCCTAATTCCGTCCACCGAAAATCTGTTTCTTTTAATTCCTTCACCACAAAAAGGTTATTGGATAAAATGAATTTTTAAAAACTGATCCTGGAGCAGAATTGTTGCTAGAATTTAAAAATCCACTTTTTGTTATTATAACTATATTGGAAATATTTAAAAAAAATTATTTTAAATGAAATTATTCGAAATCGTCGAATAGCCCTAATTCCGTCCACCTAACTCGCATGTTCCTAATTCCGTCCACTACTGACCCTAATTTCGTCCACCTGAAATCGGCTTGAAAATTCGGTTGTTTTGATGGACTTGGAACTATTTAAGAATGGAAGAATTAGAAATATAAATAATCTTATTAACATAATTTATTTATTACATATATACGAAATTTTAAGAACAATTATATAGAAATTTCTTAAGAATAATTAACATAATTATAAATAGTATAAATAGTTATAAATTATACATATGTACTCAGAATTAACTTCAAATAACTTTATTTCTTATATTTTTTAAAGCTGGCACATCATAAGTTCCGCGATTTGTTATCATTATGGGAGCATCTATTTTGCTAACAATTTCCTTTAGCTGGTACTCACAGATGTCGTCTTTTTCAGGCCATTTCCAATAAACTCCACTCATGGCCATTGTTTTAATTTTGAATTTTCCATCGGTGTCCAGTATTGTCCCAGGAAAATACTCGCCTTCGTAGTTTACCACAACGAAGTCCCCTGCCTTATATTTATTTAATTAAATTAAACGGACAGATTGTCCTTACAAATGGAGCATATGAAATTATACAAAAACAATACAATATTAAAACATAATAGAAAAAAGTGGAGAAGGCATAATAGTGTGATACCGAAAGTTCCAGATAAATTAAATAGAACGTTGACATACAAACTTTTAAATGTATAACAATAATAGTTTCAGAGAGAGCCAGGAGTATACAAAATTAATAAAATATAGAGCGAGGTTATGCTGGTTAAGAAAGCATACATAAGTAAAATTTAGAAAACTAGAGATAAGATAAAGTAATTAAGCCACGTAAATTAACGACCTAAATAGCTGAGATGAAAGAAATAATAATATTACTGCGTTATTAATGGGTTAATGCAAATCAAGTGTGCGTAAGTAGTTTTTGAATTGGCCAATCGAGATGTTGTTACGAAAGTGGGAGGGGATAAGGTTCCACACACGACGAATGCGGTAGAGAGGAGAGAAGAATACGAGGTTAGACGCAGCGTGTTGTTCGAGAACCGGGCGGGAGACTCGGAGATTATACGGAATTGTGCGAGACGTTAGCTTCTCGCAGAGTGTAGCTGGAGATATGAGACGATGAGCGAGTTTGAAAGCCGTGAGACGGTCGTAGTAATGGTGAAGAAATCGAACAGATTTAAGATTGAGGTCGCGCATTAGTGGTGTGTAGTCATGATCGTCGAAGCTCATTGGACGACCAGTCTTGTAGCCGATGTATCTTAATATGCTATGTTGGGGACCTTCCAGGTTTGCAGCAGATGAAATAGTCCAGGGTGACCAAATGATAGAGCAGTAGGTGAGTTTAGGAATGACCAGAGTTTTATAAAGGTGGAGAACAGCGGAAGGATTAGAGAAATCACGGGTAGTCCTCTTAATAAAGCCAACAGTTTTGTACGCGTTCCTGAGAGCAGCGGATCGATGACTTTTGAAAGTTAACATTGAGTCAAAGATAATTCCCAGGTCAGAAACTTCATTGACTCTATTTAGATAATCAGAATGCAGCATGTATTGGAAGATAAAAGGTGATTTCCCTCTACAAAAGGTGATTACTTTGCATTTCGCTACATTGACTTTAAGACCATTATACTCAGACCATTTGAGGAGATTCTCGAGGTCGCGCTGGAGCCTCGAGGAGTCGAGAGGACTTAAGATTGGCGAGAAGAGTTTTACATCATCAGCATAAAGTAGGGTGAGTCCCGAGCGTAGGCAAGATTTAAGGTCGTTGATGAATATGTTGAAGAGTAGAGGGCCGAGATGATAGCCTTGGGGTACCCCTGATGTTACTACGTAGGGCTCGGAGGTGACATCTTTAATTCGCACCAGTTGGGACCGTCCAGTTAGGTATGACGAGATCCAGTTGAGCAGCGCACCATTGATTCCGAAGTTACTCAGCTTCTCTATAAGTCTTCTGTGGTTGACGCTATCGAAAGCCTTAGAGAAGTCGATGTATATGGAGTCAATCTGCATTGAGCTATTAAGGTTCGAAAAGAGAAAGTCAGAATATAATAGAAGATTGGTTTGGGTCGATCGTTTTGGTCGGAAACCGTGCTGCTCAACCACTAATCTTTGGTCAACGAAATCCGATAATTTAGTAGTAACTAGAGCATCCAATAGCTTCGGAAGAGTGCTCAGAAGAGAGATAGGGCGGTAATTTGTAACGTCGTCCTTGGCACCGTCTTTGAAGATTGGGATAACGTGTGCCGATTTCCAAGCGTTTGGAACAATACCGAGATTAAGGGATTTTTTGAAGATGGTAACGACAGCGTCCCCAATCGCTGGCCAGGTGTTAATAATAAACGTGGCTGGTATATTATCGGGCCCGCCGCGATTCTTAGGGTCTAGTTTAGAGACCAGAGTATCAAGATCAGAGCGAATGAAAGATATTGAGCTGAGAGTCGTCGAGAGATTTGTGGTGGGGTAAGGAGAGAGGTTAGTGGAGGTGTATACTGATTTGAAATGATTGGCAAAGAGATCAGCGGATTCAGAGAGGTTGCGGGAAAAGACATTACCAGATCGCATAATGCTGGGGAAACCATTAGGGCTGCAAAGTGAGTTAACATGGGACCAGAAACGTTTACAGTCGTTATTAAATAAAGCTGACTCGATGCTGGCTATGTAGGCCTTATAGGCGGATCGCGTCTCCCGATTGCAATGCGCTCTAGCTGCCTTAAATGCAAGATAGTCTAGGTGATTATGGGATATTTTCCAAGACATGTGGAGCCTTTTCTTGTCCGAGATGAGACGTTTCAGGGTTGATGTGTACCAACGGGGAAATGTAGATGGGTAGGTTCTGTGAATCGGGATGAACTTACCAATAATACTATGAAGGGTGGAGTAGAAAGTGTTGGTGATTTCATTGATATCATCAGACGAGAGCAGGACTGACCAATTCAACGCGTTAATAGCATTACAAATGGCATTGTAGTCTGTGTTAAAGAAATCCCGTTTAATAGTAATAGAGTTTGGAACACGAAAGTTATTAATGCTTTCATCACAGTTCAGGTTAATTTGGAAGTAAGCTGGAGGATGATCCAGGTCTCTTGGGAGCAGGTCGTCTACTAAGTCGATGTACTCGATGGATGGTAAGGTGAATAACAAGTCCAAAGTATAGCCTTTTTCGGGGTGAACAGGATGTAGTTGTTGAAGGTTGAGAGATTGTGAGCAATTAAGGATGTGGCCGCAACTCAGTAGATGGTTTGGAGAGGTATAAGATTCAGGAACCCTCACGTAGGACGATGGTGCCCACAATATATGAGGAAGATTGAAGTCACCGATTAACAATGGTATATGGTCGCTGTAGCGTAACGAAGCATCTTCAAAGGATTGGCACACGTCGAGATACACTTGGTGCGGTGAATTAGGTGGGAGGTAAACCGCGCATAGGAGAATTTTAACACCATTCCCATTAATTCTTATGATTAAACCTTCGGTGGACAAGAGGCTTTTGACCCGGTGGCAGGTAAGAATCGATGAAACAGCAACTAGAACCCCACCTCCTCGACGATTATCTGATGGTGTATCTTGTCTGTCGCGTCTGAAGACAGTAAAGCTCGCCAGGTTTAACTCTGATGAAGAAGTGGATGGGTGAAGCCAGGTTTCAGTGAAGACTATTATGTCTGGAGTTCGAGTGAGTTGATGTGTATTTTATGACAGGTAAGACAACTTATTGTTGATTGAGCGAACATTTTGGTAATACAGGACCAGGCTGTGAGGAACGAAAGTTACTCGATGAGGTGGACGGGAGAACTGGAGCCTTTGGCGTGATGGTGGGAGTAGTAGCATCAGGATTGTTGGTCGGAAGTAAGGTTGGGACCCCATTGACGTAACGCATCAATTTGGGAGAATTAGGGTGCTTTTTATTGTGGTTTTCAAGTTCCTTCAAGAGTTTTTTGAGGTGCTCTCTTTCCGATGATGTTTTGTCGCTCGAGATTCGTATGCCTGGTGGGAAATTTGTGCGGTTACGGATTACCTGAAGAACCTCCCCACGGTTTCGAAGCTTAACCAGTAAAGGTCTATTTGAGTGGCCTTTCCTGTTCCCGATGCGGTGCACTTGGACGTTTGTGGTGTCGATACCGGCACATTCAGAAATTAAGGTGGCGGCCGACGACAAGTCATCTCTCGGCTCAGATTGCTCTGCTACATCAAACAGGATCACATTAGAGGAGCGGTCGATCCGATTCTGAACCTCCTGAGAGATCGCTTGGATGCACGGTTGGGCTAATGGACCGGTGTGTTCAAGAGTGTTAAGCTTCTCCTCAATGATGGCCAGCTGTTGGGAGTGTACGTCAATGGTCTTGATTTTTAAGGTGTTTGCTAGTATGGAATCTTCGATGGAGTCCAGACGGTTAGAGAATGAGCCGACATTATTGACAATAGAGTCAACCTTGGTGGAAAGCCCTTCAATGGATTGCTTGTTCGAAGAGATGGTGTCCTGCACAGCTCGGAAGTTACTGGCTAGGTGATCGAAGGAACGAGAAGAATGTTCATTGCATGCTTGTAGTTCGCTGCGGAGGGATTTGATCTCACCAAGAAGGAGTTTCAGGGTGATTTGATACGGTTCAGATGTCGTTTCTGTGGCATGGATTTGTTGATCAGATTGGGATCGATTAGCAGAGGGGCTTGTCATCGGTGAAGCGAAGTGATGTGGAGATGTTGATCTGGGGCCACAGCATTTACTAAAGATACCGGGTTGAGGAGTCAGGCATCTTTCCGAACAGGACTTGTGGTAGCAGGCGTTACACTTACCGCATGAGAGATCGCCCGAGGTGTTCTTGTTGCAATAAGCACAAGTCTTATTCTTATATTTCTTAGCGGTTTTGTCGTCTCCGGCAGCGTTCTCGGCCACTGCAGCAGATCTTTTTAATAAGCTGCTGGAGGACTTACCTGTGTCTCCCATGGCGTGTTTATATTATTAACTTAACTCAAAATACCCAAACTCGGAAAAGAGGGAACTTTCCAAAGTGACTGTACTTGTGAAAGAAATATATATTATATTATATAGGGTATCTGCTGGCTCCTCAATGGCTTCGACTGACTCCTCAATGATTTCGGCTGGCTCCTCTGGTTCGAACGCTATTTTCTTTCCCGCTTTCAGGTTGGCTCTTCTTTCAGCTCGTCTCTTCTTGAGTTCTTCTCGTTGACTTCGTTCCTCGTTGATCCTTTGTTGGTGCAGCATGAATTCCTCGCTGGTAGCCACGGTTGGAATATGTTTTCGCGGTTTTTTTCTAAGCCTGGTCGATTCCTTGATTTCTGGCCAAAAGAGAGCATTTTTAAAAGGTGAAGTATACTTACCTGTAGTAATTTGTCCTGTTGACTTGACTGGAGTCTGGTTATCTATGTTGTCTTCAATCCCCAAAGTAATGTTTTCTTCTCCGTTCGGGCCAATGGAAGTGTCAATGCAGTTATTACTGCTGCTGTTGGATACTTCATTACCAGGTGTGCGTTGCGGTTTGTGATGGTTTCCCCGTAGATTTCGCCAAAAATGGAAAAAAGCGGAATATTCAACTTCCCCGTTCCACTCACCCTGGGCAGACTTAAATTGGCTTAATACATCTGGATTTATTCTTTTTTCAATTTCTTCTGCCAAACGTAAATTTGAGCGTTCATTTTCTTTGTCAGCACTATTTATTGGCAAAGAACTATTTTCGCTGTTCACTGTTTGTTCGTTAGTTGATTCAGGACTCGTACTTTTCACTAGCTGCGAATAGTCTACACTCACGCTACACTCTATCGCACCATCAGCACTTACTGTCATTAAAACAGTCAAACATTCTTTTTCATCATTAACATTTCGTGAGTACACTTTTTTAGACCCTTTTCTAACTAACACTTGCTTTTCTTTAGGAGATAAATAAAACCCACTTTCGTCACTATTAAAAATTCTACTTGGGTCTTTCACAACCTCTAAATAATCATTTTTCTCCAGATAGGTGTTTACCCTCAAAAACCAGTCCCTTAGATTTTTTTCGGTAACAGCAGCTCTAGGCATAGTTAACCCTTGCGGTATACGTTTAGATATTTCCGGATGTCTAGCACAAAATCCTTTATACCACCGGTTACCTGGCACTCCATTTTTAAATCGGGATGTACGTTTTAAACATCCAACTAATTTGGTAACCGTCTCCAATAATTGCAGTTTGGTGACCGGAAAACCTTGCTCCCCCATTTCCACGATCCATTGTACCAGGATATTCTCTTCTTCGCTTGTTAAGACTGTTGGTGCTCCAATATTCCCGGTTGTTGTGTATCTCTGCCTCAAAGTATCCATAATCGTTGACTTCGGCACTTTGAATATTACGGCAGCTTTCCGAATACTCAAAGTATTTAATCGTACCGCGGTTAGCGCCTGCTCTAGAGCTTCACTTCCATAAGTTAGACGTTTAGATGGTGCCATAACTTTACAATACAACAAAATGTAATTTTCTAACTTTAATACTGACAAACGACTTGTCTATTAATGATTGATTCTATGAACTATCTACATTTATATACAGAATATCCCTCCAGAAGGATATGAGACTTGGCAGATCAATAACACGTAATTTCCATTGATTTTAATTGTGACTTGGCAGATCAATAACACGTAATTTCCATTGATTTTAATTGTGCCTATTTATCCAAACAGATAACCATATCCTGTACTGAATAGATTAAATTTCTGAAGGCGTAAACAATATTTTTGAAAATACCAAAATATTTTCATTCAACACTGGCAGGTGGGAGTAGTAGTACTAAAATCACGCCTCCTACCTAATTCCGTTCATTATCTTTATATAGTTAGGTTATGGAAAAATACCAAAACTACTTATTTTTGACGCTAGAAGGAATTTGGAATGGGATGATTTTATAAATGAATGAATGATCATGTTTATTATGAAATTAAATAAAAATTATTCACATTAGGTGTCTGAAATTTCCAGGATGTCAAAATAAATTAGTTAAGTTTCTGTTGTAAAAGATTTCAACTCGATGACATGTCCCAATAAAATATTATCAACAATTATTGGTAAAAATTGAAAGTGGACGGAATTAGGGCAATAGGCAAAATGCAGGAATGAACCTAATTCCGTCCACTGGACGGAATTAGGACTAGTCTGTAATTTCGATGCCCTAATTCCGTCCACTTTATTTTATTGTTTATTTTGCGTTTTATCTATATATAGTTTACTATTACTACATTTTCTGAGCCCTGAAGATTCATAGATACAGAAAAGTCAGAAGAATTGATCATAACCCTTAAAATTCTTTCAAAAAATGCTTAAAACCAAAACATAAAATTTAAGGATTTTTACATGATTTTTCTCAAAATATATAATTTTCATCTTTATTATTTATTTAAAAATAAACTATACGCGTTAGATACCTGAAATTTACAGTATATTAACACTAATAAGTTAAGTATATGATGTCATAAATTTTATCTCCATTACATGCCCCAAACAAAAATTATTAGCAAAAATCAAAAGTGGACGGAATTAGGAGGGTGGACGGAATTAGGGCACTTTACGTTATAACTAATAAGCGACGGTTATATGCATAATTTTCGGAAAAATTTCCTAAAAAGCCTTCACACATAAAAGTTTTGAACTCATTCCATAAATCTAAAACATTCGCAGGTACGTTCATACCGCAAATGATTGCAAATAATTCCCTTAACTGCTGAGGGGACTTACACTCTTTTGCTTCTAATAAACATTCAAGCCACTCCCTATCGTTTGATGCGATACCTCGTGCATGTGCAGCAGCTGAAAATGTGGGGTAAACAATATTATCAACCGTACGCAAATCCTGAAAACAAATGGGACCTCGAGCATGAAGCAAAAGTAGTCTCAAATGAAACAATTCAATATCTTTTGGAGAAACATAAAATAATCTGGCAATAGCTTTACTACCTCCTCTCTGACGTTTTTTCCATTTCTTTTCCTTATCTACCCAAATATAATGATTCGGAATTTCTGTATAAAGAAGGTCGGTGGAATCAATTTGATTGATTTCGAAGAATGCAGTCAATTTTGTTTTTCTATGGTTTTGAAGAGCTTGTTGAATATTTCCCTCACTAAAGATAACGTTTTGCCGTTGAGGCAAGTGACATTCAAGTCGAACTATATTATGTAACGGGTAATGCATTGGATACTCATATATGCGCCAATTAGCTTCAGTAGAACCAACATATCGACCGGACAAAAAGCTATCGATTTCATTTAACACAACTTCACCCTGATTTCCATCATTCACTCTTCCAAACTCTAAAGAAGCACAGTCGTACCCCTTATAAACATATTTGTATATATACTTTACGCTCTTGACTGTGCTACAAACTTCTACATTTAAGTGGCAATCAAATTTCGCTAGGAGGTAAGGATTGTAAGGAACAACATAACGATTATCAACAGAATGGCCACGAACGTCGACTGTTATGCCATTATCACGACGCATATAAATTGGATAGCCATTGACATTGGACTGAGTTGAATAGCAAAAGTTGTTAGGAAAACTTTTGCTGCATTTACCAGCTCTCATACAGACGGAGTTAGGATTTAATAAACCACATGGACCATGAATCATATGTTTTTTGACAAAACTATGAAGTCTAGGGTTGACTGAAATGTCTGGAATTTCCGCACAAACAAATTTATCAATGTCAGTTATATTTTCAGCAGAATCTAAAGTAAGTAGGATATGAGCGTGTGGCAAACCACGCTTTTGAAATTCAATCGTGTATATGAGTGCCTTCACTTTTCCGAAAATTTTAGATTTTTCTAGACATTCTATTAATTTTTTAAATTTGGAACGAAAGACACGGACGACAATGTGAGGTTGAAAATGCGGACTATCACCAGGAGAAAAATGTTATTAATAATTTCTGGCCATTTGGGGTTGCATGTCATTGTGATAAAAAGTGAAGGCTTTCCATTATGTTGAACTATTGCCATAGCATCTAAATAGTTCTGGTAAATATTTCTTGGCGAACCAATAAAAGAAGATGGTAAAACTATTCTATGACCTACCGGATTAACAGAATCATTTGGGTGCTGTTGCAAGAAATCTGTCAAATTATTATAGACATCAGCTCGAAGAGTGGCTTGATTTTGTCGAATAAAGTGCAAACGGCTTCCTTCTACATAGATGTCTACAATCCATTGCACGAACAATTTCTGTGAAGAATGAAGAATACTGAATTCATCTCGAATGGCCAGTCGAAATGACGCATATTGCAGCATTGTAATCTTGTTTTGTGGCCGTTTTAACTGCTCTGCTAAAGAACGTATAATTCCTAAATCACATTTAACATTACTTCTATCACTCATTCTGTACTCAAGAGCAGTATCCACATCATAAAAGTAAAGTTGCGCATAACATGGTACACGATTGGGCAAATTTTGCAAAGCGCGAATACGATGATAAAATACGTTATGTATTTTCAAATGATAGACGCCGTTTAAAACATTCTCATCTAACTGTGCCTTTAAGCTAACCATAGCAAATGACGCGTTATAAGAACGAAAATTTGCTAGATAGTTCTGAGCACGTTTTTTGTTCGCAATATTAGTAGAATTCACATCCTTCAACAAATTTTCAAAAAAGCTATTAGGCGTCAATACCGGCAAAACTACCTTTGCCTTATGACAACAGAGAGCAAAAGCATTATTTTCACGACCTGTAATTTCTAACTTAAAATGCTTCGCAGAACAAAAATTGCACCGCAAGGTCATATTTCCTAAAGTGTGTGAACTAAAATTACCTGGAGGCATATTTAATGCACATTTATATGATTCATGCAATTCAACTGAATTGCTTTCATCAATTGCATCAATATTTCTAACCCTTTTTGCGCCTACTGAGGTTCTACGCCTTTTCTACGTGCACTATCTCTCAATAATTGGCGACGCGGCATTTCAACAGGATAATTATTATCTAATTTTAAAAAAGCTAATACCCTTATGGTATAAAATAAGTACTGCACTCACAACTAAAATAAAAATCTCACTCACCAAAATCCTCTCAATCAGCAAAAAAGCGGAACACACCAAAATTTACTCAAAATATATATATATTTTTATATAAATAAGCAAAAATTAAATAACCCAAATCAAAACTATAATATAAAACAATTAAAATAAAAACTCAACTCACAATTAAAATTGAAAAACGATTAAAAATAAGAAAATCACTTAACCAAAATTGTCTAAGAACCAAAATAACCACGGAACTCCACAAAATTCACTCACAATATTTATATAGTTTTTTATTAAAGTAAAAATTGATTATAGAAGAAATCAAAATTTAATTTTATCACAAATTTATAATTAATAAATGGCAATTTCTTCTTGTTTGGTCAAACCAACAGCAAGCTTTGACAATAGACAAAGCTGTAAACAAAGCCGACAAATAACGGTTCTTTGACAATAGTTAAGAGCTGCCATGTGTTCAGTTTTGCCCTTAACAATTGTCAAAGAACCGTTATTTGTTGTGTAAGGGCAATTTTGTGCTAAATTTCTTGTAACTTAGAGATAGATGACAGGTTTGAAAGAAAAAATGCACGTACATAATTGGTATCAACGGTAATTTAATTATTCAGACGTTTCATCAGCGGTTTTCCTTGAATGCAATTTTCTCCCCTGATCTGATAATTGATATCATAAAATTTTTTGGTTTGTGTCCCGAATAAAAATTGCTTGTTTTATCACAGACAATCGCTTTGTCTTGATTATTGATAAACCTACCACTTTCCGTATATCAGGGACACAAACCAAAACAATCAATATATGATTGCATGCTTCTAGGCAGAAGCAAGACAATTAGAGACATACATTCACACGCACGCAATCATTCTCCTTGGCTTTTTTTAATTTTAATGCTAAATAACACATATTTCTAGGTAAATTTAAGAAATAATATTAAAGAAGAAACAAGCCTTCGATTGCTATACTTTTTATCTAGGTAGGTGCAACCGGTTTCTAGTGACGGGGGTAAGAACCCTGCCGGCTCTTTTGTTTATGGTAGATTATTCATTCCGACGGATCTTCACGCCAATAATTGTGTCGGTTTGTGTCCCCAATAAAAGATTGGAACATTTGCCTTGATTTTTGACAAACCTATCACGTTCCATATATTAGGGACACAACCCAAAATATTCAACTTATGATTGCATTCTTCTAGGCAGAAGCAAAACAATCAAACACATACATTCTACCAATTGTTGTCACCTACGCTATACGTGTGCTCAATTCACACATACACTCCCATTGCATTTTTAAATTTCAAAGCTTAATTAAACTAATTTCTAATTAAATTAAAAAAAAAAAAAAATTGCTGCAGGTAGAGGAAGATAGAAACTTTCGACTGATATAATTTTTATCCTGGTAAGTCGATTTGGTTTCTCATAAAAGGGATAACAAAAAAACATGTCGCCTATTTATATATAGATTTGTCGGGTTATAGAGAAAAAATATTGAGCCGCTTACCGAGTATAATGTTGTCGCATTCCACACATCGACTGCACATTTGCATTTGCTTGCAGTTTCTTATAAATATTTTGCCATTACAAAAATTGCATGTCACTGGAAGTAAATAAGTACTTATTTTATTTAAATGCAGAAAGTCTTACAATCCACACATTAAGATGAAAACAGAACAGAAGTCACTTAAAAACACAACCTGCCTACATACCCACTAAAATACTACTCACCATCATTACGAAGAGCCCTTCGCTGCATCCACTTTCCACAATTGTGACAATGTTTACCAAATGCAAGGAGCTCCGGCTGTTAACAAAATGACATAGGTATCATCAAACAAATAGTAATAAACGAAGACAGAGACACGACCAACGGAACAGTTTATGAGATACTTACGATTTTCGGCATGTAATCCAAACGAATAAATCACTATGCGAAACTAAATGACATTTGAACTAAAACTTCGACTTTTATGGTTATGGTTAGTATTCTTTTTTCTATAGTTGTTATCGTAATCGGCCAATCTCAGGTTTAAAGAAAAAACACATAACAAAGAGTATATTATAAAAAAGTGTCAAAAACAATATTTTCGCGAAACGTCAACGACTGACGATGAGTATTAAGTTTTTTATGATTCACTGAATGTTTCCGGCGGCAAGACGTTTCGTTTTACATAGTCACATGAGTCATAGTTCTTTGTGATGGATACTTTTTTGGCGCGACGCACGCAATGTGTTGATTGGCGAGGCGTATCTAAGAGATAGTATGAAACGGAACGTGCTTCACACACTTGGGCCGTACGGCTTACGGTACTTACACACACAGGCCCTTATTAACTACTAAAGATGGCGACAGCGGTTTGTTTGTCAGTGCCATCGGAATTTAACGAAATTCTCCATAATTCGAATTTTGCGGATATATGTTGTCGACTCAAAATCAATATTTTTTTATGTTTTGTTATTCATATAAGGTTTCGATCGAGTCTACCCTACCCCTTGACGAAATTATTAATATAGATAGGTACTTATTCTTGAGTACATATTTCATATTTAGGTTTTCTTTGTACACAATTAAAATTTTATAAATCAGTTTGTGGAATTTCCAAGCAGTCGTCGAAATCTTCAGCAATTCCTGCGTATGTAGCCAGCGTGCCAATGTCCTTGACCAATTCTATTGGAATGTCGTACGTGTTGCAGGTTTTGCTTTCTACCTTTAAAGTGTATCGTATACGCAGTATCGATTTTAACATTTTATTTATTTATTTTTATTTTTTTATTTTTTGACAATAGTAAGCTTATAAATAAACTTACTATTAGCTTAATAAACTAGACTAATCCTACTTAACATTTTTGTCTTCATTCTATTCTTCAATTTGGGTTTAATCACATTCATCGTGCTGAAGACTCTTTCTACATCAGCATTCGATATAGGCATACACAGCATCTGCATTGCGAATTTTGCAATATTTTGGTACGGGTTTTCATTTAATGAATCCCGATGCTCCAAAACCTCGCACCAAAATAGTCTAGTATCATAAACGCTATTCCACTGAACTAGCATGAGATTATTGAGCTCAGTTTCTAATCTCGAAATTTCAGTTGGGGTTTTTTCAAAACTTTCGAATAGTTTCACTATAGGGTCCATGTTTTTCATTATTTTAAGAGCATTTGAAGGTGAAAATATACTGATTTTTTTTAAAATGTCGATGTTGTCGGGGAGCCTTTGTTGAATCTGCTGTAAAAGGCATACAGTAAAGTCGATACATCTTTTTCTGAGAACTTCTTCGTCATTTTGTGTATTTCTGGTTTGTCTTTGTATTCTGACAGAGTCTTTTCGAAATGATATCCCATGTAGGGCTTTGGATCAAGGAAACGGGTGAAGTTTTGATCCGAGTATCGTACTTGTGCATGTGCTTGCCTGGACGGAATAACTACTTTCTGTAAGAGAGAATTCAAAAGAAAAATAAACTCTTCAAGTAGCTTCGTGTGGTCAGCACTGTTACTTTGAAATATTTTGTTTACTTTTTGTACCTCCAGTAAAATTGGATGCAAAAAACATAAAAAAGCATAATTTTTGTCATCGCAATACATGCTTGACAATTGTCCAGCAATATAACACTTTTCTGAATTACCACGGTCAACAGATATAAAATGCTCTCTTAGAGCAGTACATTGATCAAGTATTCTCGCAACTGCTTTCTCTATAGACAGCCATCTTGTCTGAGATTGTTGAACAATCTTTAGGGGCTCAGCGTTGTTATGAAGTAACTTATAAATTCTTTTGTAAGATGTTTGTTGGGTCGACGATCGTGCGAACCAATTGTATGTCTCGCTTATCGAAAATTCTAGTGATCGTGGCAAAAATTAGCAGAAGCGTAAGACACAGCTAGCTGTAGAGAATGGCAGATGCATCTAACATGAACTAATTGAGGAGCAATTTTTTTCAGCAATGCATATACCCCTCCCTTTGTTCCAGCCATGACTGAAGCGTTATCGGTTCCGATTCCAACGAGATTTTTAATTTCTAGATTGAATTTTGTGAGTGTTTGCTGCACGGCTTCCGAAATACTTTTAGCATCGCATTCTGCTAAATAAACGTGATCGAGAAAGGTACTTACTATTTTTTTTAGTGTCTCGCTGTAGTAAATGATGACTATGCCTAAGTATTTGCTAACGCTTATGTATGTAGTTTCGTCGACAATCAAACTGAATGGCGAATTTGCTATATCTTTTGCCAGTTGACTTTGAAGATAGGGCCCGAAAAGGTTTTGAATGATTGCAGCACATTTGGTTCGGTGCAAGTTTAAGGAGGCAGCAGTTTTTGAATCAGCAAAAGCTTATTTGACGACTTCTCCTAAGTGGTCGACGCTCAATATTAACGAATGCTCGGCGATGAACAAAGCCAATTTGGCCTCAGCCACTTTCGTTAAATTTATTGCTGTTGTTTTCGGAAAATCAATTGTCGCCTGCGATTTGTCGAAAGGACTCGAATTTTCCACATGTTTTTTCGATTTGCAGTGGTTCTTCAGGTCCGCATACCTGTTGGTTAGCAACTGGCGACAAAACTTGCACTTGGCCTGTTTGATGCCGTCAACAGACTGCAGATTCCAGCCAACTTACAAATAAGGTGTCCTTAAGCCACTTATCACAAAACTTCTGTTTGTACTGTTTTTGTTTTGTTGACATTATCAAAATAAAAGCAAGAAACGTTTTTGTTGTTATGAGTGTGTTCTAAAACTTTCTGATTTAAATCAAACAAGCATACACAAACATTGGACTTGAAACCATTCACTTCACTTCAATATTATTTTCAAAACTTATTTAATCCAAGCTATTCGCCAACTGTAATCAAACTGACTATTTTCGAATGGTAAATGCAACGGCCAACGAAGATTAAAATCCTCCTCGTTAGTCGTTGCATGACAACTTCGTAGAACATATTGAAAATAAATGACCCCATTACCAAAGTCTCGATAAAGAAACTTTTGTTTACAATTTGATTACTTTTTATATAAGACCAAAGTAAGTCAGAAAACCAGAACATAACATTTTTCGAAGGCTCATTTTTGGTAACCAGAACCATTTTTTGAAGGCTTAGAAATTTAATTAAAAGATCTTAAAATTTCCTTATAAACAATATTTTTTGTAAAAATTCGATTATTTCCTGCCAAATGACCTTGCTCTGGTGTTTCAGAAATATAGAAACGCAATCCCTCAAACGATCTAACTCTACTGGCTGCAACATACAATTGTCCATGAGAAAAGACAGGTTGTCTGAGTAAGATTCCTACTTTTTGAAATGTTTGTCCCTGAGATTTATTGATTGTCATCGCAAAAGCCAAAATGACGGGAAATTGAGTTCTTTGAAAGGAAAAAGGCAGAAGTGTACCTGAATAATTAAGGTGTATCCGTGGTATCAAAATACGTGTGTTTCGAGCAACTCCTGTTAAAATCTCACAATCTAAACAATTATTGTGCATTTGAACTAAACGCATACGAGTGCCATTGACCAAGCCATGTCCTGTATTCAAATTACGAATGAGTAAAAGTATGGAATTTAGTTTTAAAATTAATTTGTGGGGGGGAAGCCCACTCACATCAACTGAGTTTAAAAATTCGACTGGAAAATTATTTTGCTCTCTATAATCATCACTCAAGATTTTATCGGAACTCAAATATATTCGTTCCTCTCCGGGCAGACTATTAAGAATTTCTGCATTGATGAAAGTGCAGTCTTGGTATTTGGGTGCTAATATAACCGAATTGAGTATATCGTTAGACTGAATGGTTTCAGATACATTGCCATAAGTATCTGCAATCACGGAGTTGCTGCTAACTAAATTAGAAGGAATTTCAATAACGTCTTGTCCGAAATCAGGAAATGTGGGTAAAGTTGACCAAAACATGCGAGCAAGAGATTTAAGAAATTCAACGAAATCAATTTCATGAGGTAAAGCTCGCATGTTTTGGGTCAAAGTTATTTTGTGGAATTTTGAAAATTCGGACCATGAAGTAAGACAATTCTCAATAAGTGATACACGTGTACCGTGAGGTACAACTGGCAAAGTTTGTCGAAAATCTCCACATAGTAAAATAGTCTTACCTCCGAAAAGTTTAGTTGGAGTTCCGCATAAATCGTTTAAAAAACGGTCAATTAATTTGAGAGCATTAAGTGGGCACATTGAGATTTCATCTATGATAATAATAGATGCAGACTTTATAAACTGTGCTTGGGCACTGTTTACAGAGAGGCTTGATACGGAATTGTCTAAAATGGGTATAGGTAATTTGAAAACATTGTGAAGAGTTCGACCTTGAATTAAAAGAGTGGATGCAATACCACTGAAAGCGCACGCAATACACTGTAGGTTCAAAGAATTCAATTTGCGAATAATTGCTGTTTGGACAAAAGTCTTACCACAACCAGCATGAGCTGTAAGACAAAAAATATTGCAACCAGTATTACTATTTAAAACTTCCTGCAAAACTAAATCAATAGCGGAACGCTGTTCGGCATTGGCACTTTGGAACATTTCTTCAAACATTGCTTGTTCTCTTTCTGGATCTACATTGACATTTGTTATAATACCTGATAAAGATTGAGGAATTG
This sequence comes from Chrysops caecutiens, assembly GCA_963971475.1. Classification (NCBI taxonomy): domain Eukaryota; kingdom Metazoa; phylum Arthropoda; class Insecta; order Diptera; family Tabanidae; genus Chrysops; species Chrysops caecutiens. The sequence continues at coordinate 61,213,725 of OZ020568.1, forward strand.
GAAGGCCTAGCTGTTCACATGACAAATTATGACTGAACAAAATTTCCTCTATAACTAATAAAGCACGGTTATATGAATCGTTTTCTGAAAAATTTCTTAAAAAGTCTTCACACATGAAAATTTTGAATTCATTCCACAAATCTAAAGCATTGGCAGGAACGTTCATACCACAAATAATGGCAAATAACTCTCTTAACTGCTGAGGGGACTTAGATTCTTTTGCTTCTAATAAACATTCACGCCACTCCCGATCGTTTGATGCGATACCTCGTGCATGTGCAGCAGCTGAAAATGTGGGGTAAACAATGTTATCAACAGTACGCAAATCCTGAAAACAAATGGGACCTCGAACATGAAGCAAAAGTAATCTCAAATGAAACAGTTCAACCACTTTTGGAGAAACATAAAATAATCTAGCAATAGTTCTACCACCCCCTCTTAGACGTTTTTTCCATTTCTTTTCTTTATCTACCCAAACATAATTTATCGGCATCTCTGTATATAGAAGATTGGAGGAATCAATTTGATTGATTTCAAAGAAAGCAGTTAATTTTGTTCTTCTATGACTTTGAAGAGCTTGCTGAACATTTCCTTCCCTAAAAACTACATTTTGCCGTTGAGGCAAGTGACATTCAAGTCGAACTATATTATGTGACTGCTAATGCATTGGGTACTCATATATGCGCCAGTTAGCTTCCGTAGATCCAACATAGCGACCGGACAAAAAGCTATCGATTTCATCTATATGAACTTCGCCCTGAACTCCATCACTAACCCTACCGAACTGTAATGAGGCACAGTCGTAACCCTTATAAACATATTTATATATATATTTTATACTCTTAACTGTGCTACAAACTTCAACTTTTAGGTGGCAATCAAATTTTGCTAGAAGATATGGATTGTAAGGGACAACGTAACGATTATCAACAGATTGGCCACGAACGTCGACTGTTCTACCATTATTACGACGCATATAAACAGGATAGCCATTTACGTTAGCCTGAGTTGTATTGGAAAAGTCTTTAGGAAAGCTTTTGCTGCATTTACCATCTCTCATACAAACGAAGTTAGGATTTAATAAACCACATGGACCGTGAATCATATGTTTTTTGACTAAATCATGAAGTTTAGGGTTAACTGAAATATTTGGAATTTCCGCACAAACAAATTTATCGATGTCATTTATTCTGTCAGTAGAATCTAAAGTAAGTAGGATATGAGCGTGTGGCAAACCACGCTTTTGAAATTCAATCGTGTATATGAGTGCCTTAACTTTTCCGAAAATTTTAGATTTTTCTAGACATTCAATCAATTTTTTCAACTTTGAACGAAAAACACGGACGACAATGTGAGGTTGAAAATTCGGACTATCACCAGGCGAAATGTTATTAATAATTTCTGGCCATTTGGGGTTGCATGTCATTGTGATAAAAAGTGAAGGTTTTCCATCATGCTGAACTATTGCCATAGCATCTAAATAATTTTGGTACATATTTCTTGGCGAACCAATAAAAGAAGATGGTAAAACTATTCTACGACCTACCGAATTAACAGAATCATTTGGATGCTGCTGTAAAAAATCTGTTAAGTTATTATATACATCAGCTCGAAGAGTGGCTTGATTTTGTCGAATAAAGTGCAAACGGCTTCCTTCTATACGGACATAAATGTCTACAATCCATTGCAGAAACAATTTCTGCGAAGAATGAAGAATACTGAATTCATCTCGAATGGCCAGTCGAAATGACGCATATTGCAGCATTGTAATCTTGTTTTGTGGAGCAGGAGCAGCAGAAGTAGATCTTATTGAATGTTTCAAATTCACGTGCCATCCAGTGTCACCATTGGGAAATAATAAGGGATAAGCTAATGGATCTAATGAAGGATCTAGAACCGAAACACTGTGAACGGAATTTGAATTTTTTGAAAAAGTAATCATATTTCGCTCAAAAGGGGGCTCCAACACTTTTGAAAATGGTTGCAACATCCGTTTGAATTGCTTCATTGTAACGCCGCATATCTAAATCCTGATTAACTCTGATTACCATACTGACTTCAGCAGCATTGTTTTGAGGTTGCTGACAATATTCAGACATTGTTTTGAATGAGCGGATAAAAGGGTTGACCCGTTGTAACTGCTCTGCTAAAGAACGCATAATTCCTAAATCACATCTAACATTACTTCTATCACTCATTCTGTACTCAAGAGCAGTCTCCACATCATAAAAGTAAAGTTGCGCATAACATGGTACACGATTGGGCAAATTTTGCACAGCGTCAATACGATGATAAAATACGTTATGTATTTTGAAATGATAGACGCCGTTTAAAACATTCTCATCTAACTGTGCCTCTGAGCTAACCATAGCAAATGACGCGTTATAAGAACGAATATTTGCTAGATAGTTCTGAGCACGTTTTTTGTTCGCAATATTAGTAGAATTCACATCCTTCAACAAATTTTCAAAAAAGCTATTGGGCGTCAATACCGGCAAAACTACCTTTCCCTTATGACAACAGAGAGCAAAAGCATTATTTTCACGACCTGTAATTTCTAATTGAAAATGCCTAGCTGAACAAAAAGAGCAACGAAAGGTCATATTTCCTAAGTTGAACGAATTAAAGTTCCTTGGAGGCATATTTAGTGCACACTTATAAGATTCTTGCAATTCAACTAAACTGTTTTCATCAATTAAATTATTAGTTATAACTCTGTCTGCCCCTACCGAGATTCTACGCCTTTGTCTACGTCCACTATTGCCTGTTAACGATTGGCGACGCGGCATTTTAAAACAACAAATATAAATAAACAAATGAATAATATAAATAAACAAATGAATAAGGAAATAATTAGAAGAAAACCTAACATGCAACAATTATAAATTGAAATAAAAACTGCACTCACGAAAATCCACTTAACCAAAATTCACTCACAATATTCTTTTTCAAATGCACTCACAATATATATTTAATTTATGATTATTATTATGAACACAATTTCCTTAATGATTTTGTCAATAAATCGACAGTTTATTTAGTTTATAGTCTTTTAAATAAATTTTTAAATGAATTTGGTAAAACCAACGGTTAGTTAGCATTGACAATACTTCAAGCTTTGGATGACAGATTTGTGAGAACTAACGGATCTTTGAAGATTGTAAGGAGTTGCCATATCCTCACTGTTCTAAATTTAATTTAGGTCTAGTAATTAGTAGTAGTTAGTAGTAATTAGTATTCATGAAATTGAAATAATTTTTTATTCCAATAGCAATTTAATTTTCGTTTTTATGTGCAGCATGATTGATCCATTCCATATGTTTCGATTTTCGAGAAAACTTGTCCCGTGCCATTTATTGAAGACACGAACCAGAACGATTACACCACAATACACCGTGTCTGACCAAATGACTGCATTCTTGCAGACAACAACTTTTTTGATTAGTAATTAGTAATTAGTATTCATGAAATTGAAATAATTTTTATTTCAATAACAATTTATTTTATTTTTTTATGTGAAACATGATTGATCCATTCCATATGTTTCGATATTCGACATACTTAGCCCGTGCCATTTATTGAAGACACGAACCAGAACGATTACACCACATTACACCGTGTCTGACCAAATGACTGCATTCTTGCAGACAACAACTTTTTTGATTAGTAATTAGTAATTAGTAATCATGAAATTGAAATAATTTTTATTTCAATAACAATTTATTTTATTTTTTTATGTGAAACATGATTGATCCATTCCATATGTTTCGATATTCGACATACTTAGCCCGTGCCATTTATTGAAGGCACAAACCAGAACGATTACACCACATTACACCGTGTCTGACCAAATGACTGCATTCTTGCAGACAACAACTTTTTTGATTAGTAATTAGTAATTAGTAATCATGAAATTGAAATAATTTTTATTTCAATAACAATTTATTTTATTTTTTTATGTGAAACATGATTGATCCATTCCATATGTTTCGATATTCGACATACTTAGCCCGTGCCATTTATTGAAGGCACAAACCAGAACGATTACACCACATTACACCGTTTCTGACCATATGACTGCATTCTTGCAGACAAAAACAAAGCCAATCAAAATATGGCTGCATTTGCGATAAATATGACCTATCCCACATTATCATTGCAATACCTGATGGGTTTGATTAAAAAAAAATCACCTTTTTTGCATAAAAGATAGATTCTTCAATCAAACCTATCATCTATGGCAATGATAATGTAAGATCTGTGGCTATATCAATAGCCAATGATGCCATTTGTGCATAATTTTGGTTTGTGTCTGGAGGAATCCAAAGTTATATCAGTTGTCTGAGGTTTCATTTATTGCGGACATGTTCACCATGTTTCTTAATTACAATGCCTGCATAAACAGAGGGAATAAGTTTATGTTTTTCGACGACCACGAAATCATAATCCGGTAATCTTAGACGATAATCAAGGTGCATTAATATTGGTGCTTGAGCGTTTGCTGCTGTAATACCTAATGGCACGCGGGCTTTGTCATCCATCGATAAAAAAAAACTTGATCAGGCCCTAGAATTGAAGCTAAAGATTAAGATTTTTTATGGTAGCAGTACAGAATGTGCCATCTCTATGTTTCAAATGTAGCGTAGACTCTGGTTTGCACAGTTTAACGGAAACAGTTACGACGTGTATTTTTCCTTCCTCGGTATTGAGTCGTCTGGGAAGAAGTCTCAAGTATAACCCTGATCGACTGATGGTATATCCTTGCTTACGAAGTTCGGCTTGTAAGTCGTCCAATGTTTTGCAACACCTTATAGTTTCAGAAGCATTCTGACTAGGCTTTGGTTTAGGTATTGTTTGAAGTAACTGGCATTCACTTGATTGTAAAGGAATATCTTCAGTATCTTCCGGTATGCCTTATTGAGTATTTCCCTGCAATTAAAAATAAACATCTAAATTCAATATCTAAATCCAATAGTTTTCCAATATCTTGTCAATTTAGTTTGGTTGTTATTATAAAATTCGAACTTACTTTCACGTTCTCGAGCTCTAGTTGTTTTCCTGATGTTGATGTTTAGGGAATTTTTGAAAAAAAATTCATAAAGGTCGCTTTCTTTTTCGTCAGCTTTATTTGTAATTCTTTGATTTTAGATTCCACTTCACCTTCAACATTGTCACTACTTTTTAAACTTTTCCATAAAGTGTTAACTTCTTCTTGTATATTTTGCTTTTTTTTACCAGCGTTCGCTACACTGTATGCTTCATAAAGTTTACGGTAAAGATTACCTATATCAATCTTTGTGTTCATATTAAATTTATTTCAACTCGAAAATTACAAAGTATCAGAACTAAAAGAACCTCCTCACAATTTGCTGTAACAACCTTCTCTTGACACTGCAACTTTGGAACTGACATTCGTGTAACGTAAATTTCCTAATGGTGGGTTTGGTGTTGTTGCAAATGCAACAGTTATCACAAAAACGTCTAGACTAAACGTCTAGATGTTCAGGGCCGGTCGTCACATTCCTAAAAACATTGTTGCAATTGCAACATCATTGGATATCACCATTATCCAACATTATAAATGTAAGTAGAGCGAGTGTGAACTCACCAACAAAACAATTTAAATCTTATGACCATACAGAAAGAGTTGAGAGATGGTTGTAGGTTCGCCACACGTTAATAGTTAAAATTTGGCATTTTAACACATAATAGATGTATTGGACTTTGAAATGTGACGTCACGAAACTTAGGACCCCTCTCACCCCTTGTCACACAATATCACACTTCGTCGACCCCCTGACCCCCTGACCCCCTGACCCCCTGAACCCCTCCCCCCCCCCCATAACGTGTGACGTACCTTATGGATTGTCCTTTATGACCCATCAAGAGAATAAACTCATCGCAAACGGTCTCTGATAAGTAACTGGTACTTCCAGATCCTTGATTCCCAAATCGCTCAATATGACTGGCTAAAAAAGGATCAATTTCAGCTAACAGTTCTAAGATCATTCAATAATTTCCATTATGTGGATCTCCGAATTTTTTATTGTTTTCTCTGAAAGTGAGCCCTCTTGCTTCACTATGGTAACAACACTCTTCAGAACGTTTCTCCAATAAGTAATTTCTTCATCAATCTGAATATGCAGTAAATTGTCGAGTCGGCCATGAATCTCACTTCTAACCTTCATACTTAGGATACTTGATTTATGACGCGCAGAGTTTTCATTCTTAGCTACTCGGTGTTGTATATTTTTCCAATCATTAAGTCCTTCGTTCTCAAACTGAGTTTTATTCTCCAATGTTCCGAATGCCAATTACGTGTTTTATCCCAAATTAATCGATTGGGAAGGGAGCAGGGAGTGCTTGCCCGAAGGGAGAAGTTCACCTGCACCTCGCGGTGTAAAAAAGGAAGGACCCCCTTTTTTTTCTTCACAATATATTTCAAATCAAACAAAGTGAATTTCAATACATTTTTTATGATCTTATTTGATTGTTTTTTTTTTTTAAATTATTTCCCTATTCAAACACATCACTTTATGTTTTAATTTTTTATTTTTCCTTTTTTTTCTCAATCCTTAAAATTTTAACTCTTTAACTTTAACCTTAAAACTTTAACGTCAACTTTATTATTATTTATTTTTTTTTGTTTAGTGCTCTCTCTACTCAATTTAAATTTCGTTTCAATCGAACTTAATAATTTCCAACTTATAAATTTTTTAAAATTATCTTTTTCCCACACACATCACTTTAGGTTTTAATTTTTTTATTTTTTCCTTTTTTCTCAATCCTTAAAATTTTAACTCTTTAACTTTAACCTTAAAACTTTAACGTCAACTTTATTATTATCTGTTTTTTTTTTGTTTAGTGCTCTCTCTATTCAATTTAAATTTCGTTTCAATCGAACTTAATAATTTCCAACTTATAAATTTTTTAAAATTATCTTTTTCCCACACACATCACTTTAGGTTTTAATTTTTTTATTTTTCCTTTTTTTCTCAATCCTTAAAATTTTAACTCTTTAACTTTAACCTTAAAACCTTAACGTCAACTTTATTATTATCTGTTTTTTTTTTTGTTTAGTGCTCTCTCTATTCAATTTAAATTTCGTTTCAATCAAACTTAATAATTTCCAACTTATAAATTTTTTAAAATTATCTTTTTCCCACACACATCACTTTAGGTTTTAATTTTTTTATTTTTCCTTTTTTTCTCAATCCTTAAAATTTTAACTCTTTAACTTTAACCTTAAAACTTTAACGTCAACTTTATTATTATTTGTTTTTTTTTTGTGTAGTGCTCTCTCTATTCAATTTAAATTTCGTTTCAATCGAACTTAATAATTTCCAACTTATAAATTTTTTAAAATTATCTTTTTCCCACACACATCACTTTAGGTTTTAATTTTTTTATTTTTCTTTTTTTTCTCAATCCTTAAAATTTTAACTCTTTAACTTTAACCTTAAAACTTTAACGTCAACTTTATTATCATTTGTTTTTCTTTTGTTTAGTGCTCTCTCTATTCAATTTAAATTTCGTTTCAATCGAACTTAATGTAAAAAAAATAATTTCCTTCTGTTCGATTTCCTTGACACTTGCACGTAATTAATTTAAGTTGGTTGAGATCGCCTCCATTTTCCCGCCTTCGAACAGTTCTAACTCCGTGAATTCAAGCGACTCCTCAGTCACCGGCCCAAGCGCGACTGAAAATGCGCGTCAGTTTGGGGCCTTTAAATCTCGACCCAAAATGCTGACGCGCACCTTCATTAAGTCGCGCATGGCGACCCGGAATGTGCGCAATTAGCACTTTGTTTTTTAAATTTTTCGAACTTACGCGATCAGATTTCATCACGACGGTGATGAAATCCGATCGCGACAGTTCGTCGCGATCCCATGGTTGGGTTGCGATCAAGTTTTATCAGAGTGATAAAACTTGATCGCAACAGGAAATTTGAGAGCATGTGTGGCTGAGCCTAGGCTCAGTCACAACATACGGTCCACAATATATTGATTTTTACTTTCAGATTAAACCGGCCAATTTCGGTCATTCACTTCATTATTTTTCATTTTTCTGTGGAAAATGCTCGCTGGCAAGAAACGTCGCTGATCAGCATATATTTTTTCACTTGTAGATAAGTCACAAGATTTGTTTTGATCGAAGCCGTACCTTGCCAAACAGAAAACGAGAGATCTCCTTATCCACAACAGGACCTTATCAGCGCTGACTATGCGCAAATTCCTTATGCGAACCCCCATATCCCAAACCAAGGTCAACAAACAAGCGATATGGCACAAAGTAATCACTAGCAAAACTGCAGGGAAATCAAAACACACAAGCACCCAAAACAGGAACACCACACTGAAATAGAAAAATATCTCTACGTACTATAAGTTTGTACCTACCTACCGGTGATGTTATGAAGTTGTCCATACAATCCACGAAACACTTTGAAAAATTACAGTACGAAACCAAAAAATTTTCCAGAGAAATATCGATACGAAAGTATTAGAAATAGCAGGACGCAATCAACGAGGTGGCTTTTATTTTGTTTTTGACTTTGACTTTTTTTCTGTAAATACGGGACGGGACTTCCCCGTTTTTGTCGCCGGTCAATACTATCTTTCTCGACCCCGCTTCGTCTCAACGGTCACGGTCAATGCCCGTGCAGTCAATTCGGGCAGACATACTTAGCGAACGACCATGTCCTGTATCGCAACAAAACGCGACTACGCAAATTTTAGAAATATTTATCTAAGTGGTGAATCATATTACATGTTGAATTGTTTGTATGAACCTAATACCATTTAGGTATATAAATATGAATTATTTTAATTTCTGAAAGACTTAAGAAAAAATGTTTGCCCCAAATTTGCCGCCCCTAAAATCTGCCGCCCTAGGCTCCAGCCTACTCAGCCTACTGGTAAATCCGCCACTGTTATTGATTATTATTAAAACAGATGATTGACCTGTACATACATATATAAAATTATCTCTTAAAGCATTTCTGTAATATTTTTTTTCAACCGGCCACCTATTGATAATAAACAAACAGCAAATATGGGTAGCCATGGCACTACTGCGAGTTAAGCTATGTAAATATTAAAAATTGATGTAAGTGTTTGTTGTGAAAATAAGAACTGGAACTGTCGCAAAATTCTTCTTGATGTGGGTATTCCGTTATGTAAGGCGTTGTAAATTTACATAAAGCTTATTGTAAAAAAAAACCAAATTTGATGTGATTGAGGCAGGTAATGTGCATGACATACAAAAAAAATCTTGAAACACATATCCAATGTTTTTAACGGCGAGTCAAACTTATAGTGCACACTATCCACAACCACATAGAATTTGCCTACGCTCTCCAATGTTGCTCCTTGTTCGATGATATATGGCTGCACTTTTAGTCCATACTGATCGACAAATTCGTCATGAGTAGTAAGAATATCATTAGAAGTCTGTAATAAATATATAGATTTTTAGTCGTTTCCGAGCATTGGATTTAACCTATACAATATCAAAATAATATCTTCAACCTACTTGGTCATAGGCAACCATACCACGTTGACTTTAGGGACAACAAAATTTGCAAATATCGTTCCTTTTCTTATAACTCCTGCTTTTGGAGGAAGCAAATATGCCAATAGCAATATTTGTATAAATTGTTTTGTATCTGTGAGCGAAATCCCGTAATAATTGGTACTTTCAATCAATAAAAATAAAAATAAATAGATATACATATTCAACAATAAACAATGGATTTGCTGTTGTGTAATATAGTCAATAGCTAAATTGATGAAAACTGTAGATAAGTAATTATTATTGACTATAGATTCGTTGTTTATTCATGTCTTCGTGTTCAAGTATGTACCACAGATGTTTTTCGTTATCACAACTAGGCTTCAATTTCTTTTGTGACTTAAAAAGCTTGTCAAAGAATCTGTCCCTCACGTACAAAATATTAGGAACAGTACTAGGATACAAATCAGAAAAATCTAAATCGAGCAGTGTATGTCCATGCTAAGCATAAGCGAGAGCAGAATACTTTTTAAAATAATTGAAATTAATTGATTGAAGCGTGCCTTATAAGTTTTTTTCCAATACTCAATGACTACTGGGAAAGTATTGTTGTTTGAATCTAAAGTCGATTCTGTATTCAAGTTACAACTAATAACTAAACATTCTTTTTATAGTATATTATTGTTATCCTCCTTTATTAATCTACTTGAATTTACATTTGCTTGTCTCAAAATATTAATTCAATTTTATTTACATTTACATGTCTCAAAATATTTCAGAAAAATTGACACTACAGTTTGTATTAAAATATCAATAATAGTTCATGCTAAGACACGCGAACTGAATTCCACATGACTGGTGGTCTGAATGCAACTCCTAGTACGTCCGAAGCGGTTGGTGAGTTGATGCAGTGTGACCGATTTGACATGAAGCCATTATACTAGCCAATTGTGTTGGCAGTACCAAAAAAATACTAAATTGAAATGTGAATGCGACCAAAATTATACTAAGTCTTAAGGGTTCGAACATAGTACATTCTTGATTTAAACCCTGTTTAACATGTAACAGACAAGAAAGATGATCTGCTAAAAACCTATTTCGGTATTTGGTTTTAATTAAATTGACCTGAGAGGAAATTCTTTCGCACTCAGCATTAGAAATTGGTATGCAAATCAAGCATTTGACAAAATTTGTCAAATTTTTATATTTTTGCCTTTTCTTGGTCACTGAGTTATGCCCAAAATGCTTCAACGCTTCCAACTTCATTACTAGTACTACAAAGTAAATTCTGAGCCTCCGTATCATACTTCAATTGACGGTATTCCGCATCAATTAGTTGCTTTGTGGTGTCAGTTGCTACTATTACTGGAAATCGTTCTAAAATATGCAATAAAGAAGAAAAATTTTCATATATAGCCACTTGTGGGTTCATAAAACGAAGTTCAAAAAATAGTTTGTCTTCGAATGGAAGTCTACTCTTCAACTGTGTTAGTAAATAACATTTTAAAATCCGGATAGAGGCCGGAGGAGAAATTGAAAGCATATAAGTGAATACAAATAAAAGCAGTAATGAATACAAATGAAATGAGTCAGGAAGACTCCCGGATCGCATTAAGTCACTTTCGACTTTCCAAGTAATGACTCCCTGTGTAGTGAGCCCCCAGAGCAAAGAGACACTTCGCTGCAAATCACAATTTAGTGACACTTTGAGAAATGACTCGCCGTGTAGCGAGCCCCAAGTAATAATCACCGAAGTGAGCCCAAACAATATTCACCAGATTGTAAAATTAACTAAAATACTAATAGTTATTCAGAAAGTGTTCAACAACAAAGAATGGTCGACACAGAAGTTCAAACAAATTCACAAATTATGATAAAACAATCGTCAATAGAATTCTCAACTTTTCGTGTTACACTTGATTGTCACTTTTACTAAATTATGTATGTTGTCAAGACTAATGAAAGAGCTCATTCAAAGAAAATTCGATATGAAATTCCAAATTTAACTTATTCAAAGTATTAGATGCTTTTTAGGCGGTTGGTGAACAACTAACTTATTCTCGAGAGAGAATAGTCTCTATTGCCCGGATTAAAATGCGATAAGGCCCTTCTTTGACCACTCCGAAAAAGCTGACGTTTGCTTTTCTGTAGAAACTAGATTATTAAAGAACGCGACAGGCAAAAGAAATCAAAATGAAGACGCAAATGAACATTAAATTATTGATTAAGAAACTGACACGTAGTTTTTTATCATAAACAAACCATGGTACGCGACCAACAGTTTGCTACTTAGTATTGTTTCTAAACAAACATATGTAGTTGAATACATATGTAGTTCTATTAAAAATGCCTGAGTTCTTTGTAGAAACATTTTATGTCATTGAAATTAAGTAGCTGGTTTCTTTTCAAGGATGATATTGCATTCGCTACTTTAACTCCTAAGTAAATGTTACTTAATTCTAAAAAGTTTATGTTGCTTCTTGGATCAATGGGTTTCTTTTATCCCCGCAAAAATAACTAAGGAATATTTCTATTATTGTTTTTTCCTTTTTTTTGGGGGGGAAGGGGACAGGGAGTGCTTACCTGTCTGGTGAACTTCACCTGTACCCGAATCTTTCTTCTTTTTTCTCGGAAGTATAAATTTACATGAAATATATATGAAAATATACTTTATTTGTCAAGCCCATAATCAAATTATTAACGTATTTGCATAGTTCTTAATATGTACTTTAATATTTTACTTTTATGTTTTAATATTTTTCAAAGTATTGTCTAGTTAGACTTCTCGAGTCCCAGATCTGCCCGGTGTTAAAAATAATTTTGAAATTCGACTAATTTTGAATCTTTTTTGAAATTTCACTTCACAATTACAATTTCGACCGTCATTTCTAAAATTTTAACTTTAGTGCTTTTCTGTCGCTAATTTTGATATATTAACTATATATATTAACTGTCATTACAAAATTTGACCTAAAATAATTACTAATTTTAAATTGGAGGTTATGCAATCATTACTTTATTTAATTTTAACTTTGATATTTTTCTTTTATGTTTTGATATATTTCTTCCACTGTTTGAATATTTTTCAAAGTATTGTCTAGTTAGACTTCTCGAGTCCCAGATCTGCCCGGTGGCTGTCTGGTGAACTAAAAAGAGAGAACCGAAGGGAAAAACGTAGAGAGGGAAACGACGAACTCTCAGTCACCGTCCAAAATCTTGACTCCCAATGCGCGTCATTTTGCAGCCCTTAAGTCGGGACACAAAAGTGCTGATGCACATTTTCAATAGGTCGCGCATGGCGACCGGGAATGTGCGCAATTAGCGCTTCTAATTTAATTTCTTTCGAACTTACGCGATCACAGTTCGTCGCGATGCTACGATTTGGTTGCGATCAAACTTTTACGGGAAAATAGAACATGTGTGACTGAGCCTAGGCTTGGTCACAACATCTTGAACTGAAGCTAGTTTTATGTAATTAGTTTTCATGTATCAACTGAGTAAGGCTTTTAGCATTTCAGACATATCTCTCCATAAAAATTTCCTTGAACCATACAGTACAAAAGTTTCGTTGAGAAATTAGATTATACTTATTCGGGATAAGCAATACGTAATCTAAAAATAAAAAATATTTGGTTTGTTCATTTTCGAACATATCTTTTAAAAATGTTGCTGAGTGACTATTTTGTTCGAGGTTTTCTTTCTGAAAATACATTTTAATGCATCCCATTGCTGTACGATTCGACCGACACAAGAATGTAATGATAACCAGCGAATTTCATAATGACGTAAAATATTATGTTGCACTACATCCAAAAGTTTTTGAAATTCCATAGGCTGTCTTTGGCGTTTAGAGCTTAAATTACTTTTGGAAGCTTTTTACTTGCATAGCTAACTGACAAACCAGTGGAATAACACACACATTTCACAAAAGTAGTATTAGGATTCACGGCTTTTATTTTGGATACCACACTATTGCTCTTCCCGAACATTACATTCGTTGTGTTAGCCGCGAAACCTTACAAATCTCTTAGGTTTAGGTCCCTGTCAGCCAAACTTTTACACAATGCCTCAAAAATGTTTTCAGCGTTTTTACCCGAAAGCTCTACAGAGCACAAGAATTTTGTTTTGAGTTCATTACAATAAAACTTAATTGCTACTGCCAGAAACTTTTCTGTTGATATGTAGTTGCTCTCGTCTATACTTATTGAAAAAACGGGCAAAACTATTTATTACAGCCTTACAGTTTTCATATCGACAGCTCCATCTCGTGGTACTTAAACAGCTGATTTCACGACCAGTTTTTATACCAAGAGAATCTTGGATTTTCTTGAGATGGGCATGATTACCAGGGTGTGAAAAATGGATGTAAAGTGCTTCCAGATTATTAAAAAACTTGGTTGCTGCTTACACATTTGCGCATGAGTCTACAACAGCTAAATTAAGCTTATGCGCCAGACAATGGACGTAAATGGCATGGGGCTATTTCTCCTTGATAATCGCTTGCAAACCTTTGTATTTACCGGACATTTCACTTGCGCCATCATATGACTGTGCTATTATAGGCACATTATCCAAACCACATTTGTTGAAAAAATCTATGATCATTGCAGCCAGACTCTTTGCATCTCTACTAGTAGAGCAATCCATAAATCCCATGAATGATTCTTCAACTTCCAACCCTGTCACGTATTTTAAAACTATCGACATTTTTTCTTCTTTATAACATCTTGCTTCATCTACCATTATAGAAAAAAAACATTGTTACTTTTATTTACAATTCCTTCTATTGTAATCTGATTCATTATGTTGATTAAATCGTTCTGTATACCAGCACTGCAATAGGTTACATGTTTTTCTAAATGTTTGGACAATGTTTCATCGTATTTGGCGAAAATTTGTACCATTTATAAAAAGTTACCTTTATTTTTTGATTCAGCTGTTTCACGGTGGCCCCTTAAAGGCAATCCTTGGCGTACTAAATACAGTATAATGTCTATTATTTTTAATAAATGTTCTTTATTTTGCTCCACTTCCTTTTCATGTTGGGTGACAATTTGTCCATGAACATTTGACATCTGATGTGGATATGTATAATGCATCTCCTATCCTTTGTTATGAACCGCAGACTGCACGTGTTTTTGAAGAGCCTCTGACAACTTTTTCCAGTTGCTGTATCCAGTGATTGTAAATTTTTCATTTTGATCGCGCATTTCCTTCCCGAACATCCTAAACACACAGCGGTATACTTTATTCTCATTGATGCTATATTTAAACCAAGTATATTTATCATAATTTTGTGCGTTAAATGCTCGTAGCTTTTCCCCAAATTTTGTACGGGGAAAGTCAATTCGAGGCTGACATGGTCCAGTCTGAAGTGAACCTAAGTCATTTATGATCGTTGACTGCGGAATTTCCTTAATAAAACTTTCTAATGACGAGTCAAAAGATGTGCTTGGTACGGGGACTGGCACTGGCACTGGGACTGCTGCTGGGGAAGTGTCTGAAGACTTTTCATTCGTGGTGTTCTCGAAAGATTGCAGATCGGTTTGCCGAGTTTTGTTAAAGAAAGACCGGATGTCTCTAATTTTCTTCATTTGATTTTATTTATATACCTAGAAAAAATATGAATTATGTATAAGTTGTTGATTTTATAAACTATACGCTTTTAGGACGCGAATAATACCTATAATTGGTTTTATAAAAAACATTCTAACACGTTATTTAAACACGTTTTCAAGTTTAAGAATTGCACTATATACTCATTAACAATCAAGTCACAACTGAACATAAACTTATCGAAAATATGCAAAATTTATATTATAAACAAATAATAAGTGGATTTTTACCTGGTAAACAAAGTAATGGTGTAATAAGTGCAGTTTTGTGCAGACAGTTCACTGGTGCAGACGTAATTTTTTCAAGCTAAAACTTCTAAGCTATTTGCTTCTTTCTGGCTATTTAAAATTTCTGAAAATATCCTGAAAACTTCTTTAAAATAAACATCCATACAGTGTACATTTGTGAATCATTCGCAGTGATTGAACAATTATCAAATGTGTATTGCGTGAATATTTAAGACAGAGCTCTCAAGACAGTCAAGCTGAAGTTTCGCGTCATTCTTTGTGGTTTACTTTGTATTTTTTCCTATAAATCACTAAGAACACTCTACACTCAATTTAATCAAATGTGAATATTCATTTTTGTTTAAATTACATTACGTAACTCAGAAGATTTGTGGATCTCGCAGCTATATAATTCACAGCTATATAATTCATCAGTTACGTCATTCCATTCGTTCCCGGAAAGAGAAGGATTTTGTTGCCATTGTGATCCTCGCTCGTGACTCCGCCTACCTACATCTGTATATTGCTGGCTACCAGACTTCATCAGCTGCTACAACGGGACTAGAGTGACATCACTACAGGGTGCTTCTGACCAGGAGCAACTTCTCATTCTTCGAGTATACTGTTTGTTTACTATTTATAGTTAGATCTTTTACTCATACATAATTATTATTTTAATTTAGCTTATATCCTCTTCAATTTTATAATTCTCCTTGTTGTAAGTTCAGTCGGGTTAGGGATACTAGACCGTATAACATGTCCTTGTGTTTCGCTGCCACGACCTGTAAAGATGTCAATTCAGACAGGTTTCTATCCTGCAATGGTCTGTGTGGTGGCTTCTTCCACCCTAAATGTGTCGGCCTAACTGGCGCAATTGCAGATAAAATTCAATCCATTGATTCAGGTGTCCATTGGTATTGTTCAAGATGCCGCAGACTCTCCCTTAGTGTCCTTTCCTCCCGTCTCCTAGAGATCAGCACGGTTCTGCGTAAGCTAGGGTCTACCCTCTCAGAATCGACCGGCTTCCACGCTGAACTCCTAAACTCCTTCGACTCCCTGAAGCATCTTAATCCTCCGGGGCCTGCACCCACTTCCCAAGTCGTCCCTAAGTGTCCTCCTGAAACTTCATCACGGCATAAGCCAGCCTCTACTAAAACCACCAGGCAAACCAGATCTAACAAAGCCGCCTTATCCCTTCCAGAACCTGCCCCACTAATTGCCGTATCCCCCCTATGCCCGGTTACGTCGGATGTATCCTTCCCCTCACGGTCCAGCTCCAAGCTAATTGACTCTTCCCTTTCCCGTCTTTCCTCCCCTCCTCAGCTACCCGAAATCTCGGCACTTCCTGTCAGCGGTATCCCCTCTGGCAGTGCTAGTAATGTTCTTCCCCCCCCATCCCTCCTAAAACCCTGTCAATTGTCTCACCTAACGTTCCTTCAAATATTGACCTCTCCAATAACCCTATCCCCCAGGCGTCCTCTGGCTTGTCAGATACATTGCTTATTAAGGCTACTGCTCCCCCTTGTTCATCTACCGTTCTTCAGACCGTACCGAAAGCCAGATCCATCTTTGTGACTGAGCTAGTCCCATCTACCTCGACGGACGACATCATTCGCCACATTGGTGACGTCATTGGGGTTGATGTCCTTACGAACAACATAAAGGTTATTAAGCTATCGGAGGGTAGATGTTCTTCATTCAGGATCATTGTCCCCCCCACCCTCTTTGACCTCGTTTTATGCAAGGTCAACTGGCCTAATGACGCTTTTATTAAGGAGTTTCTCCCTCGGAGGCGCACTCCTGTCAGCCTTGGTACATCCACAGTTATTTCACAGAACATCACCGCTGCCTCCTACTCCTCGCCAACAAAAAACTTCCCGCCCTCTCCATCTACTACCAAAACGTGAGGGGGCTTAGGACTAAGACGCACGCTACCTTTCTCTCGTCTCTTACATTACCCCATGATATTATCTGCCTGACGGAAACCTGGCTCTCCACCAATATCTCTGACCTCGAGATCATTAACCAAGAGTACAATCTTTTCCGTAAGGACCGGTGCCAAGGCGATCCCAATCGACGGGGGTGGTGGTGTTCTCATTGCTGTCCGCTCCTCCCTTAATGTCTCCCCTATATCGATTCCCTTCATTGATCCACTCGAAATCCTTTCCATCAGGATTCACTTCTCCTCCTTCAACGTTATCCTTTCGACCTGCTACATACCCCCCCGATCCGATGTAAACGTATTCACGCACCTCTCTAGTGCACTTGATTATCTCGCTAACTCCTTAACTGATAAAGATCACCTACTACTCATTGGGGACTTTAACCTACCACACATTACCTGGTCACCTGACTCTGAGTATAACTGTCTTACTCCCTCGAACCCCACTTCGCAACCTTATATCACGATTATCGACTCCATCAATTATCACTCCTTGTTCCAGCTTAACTCTGTCCTTAATTTGAACCAGCGCTTGCTTGACCTAGTCCTTTCCAATGACCCGGATAACGTGCTTGTCTCTCCCAGTGCCGCCTCCCTCTGCTCAATTGATCCTCACCATCCTCCCCTTTCAATCTCTATCATGCACTTAAATAACTACCACCATCTAACTTCCCCCTTGCCAGCTAGTTTCAATTTTCGCAAAACCAACTTTGATGTTCTTCAGGCTAACCTTAGTGGATTCTGCAATAGTGTGCCTTCCATGGATCTCTCTCAACCAGTTGATACCTCCAAATTTTATGACGCCCTGTGTTCATCTATCTCTTCTTCTACTCCGTTCTCTTCTCCACCTCCTCCATGACTCTTCTCCCAAATGGTACACTCGAGATGTTAAGTCTCAGAGGAACAGGCGCAACTACCTTTGGCAAAAATATCTCCACTCCGGGTCCCCTGTTGATCATGAAATCTTCTGCGCTGCCCACAGCGAATTTTCTTCCCTTGTTAATTCCCGTTATAAGGCCTATTTATCAAGTGTTAAATGGAACATCTCCTCGAATCCACGTCTTTTCTTCTCCTTTGTAAACTCTAAGCGGGAACGCAAAGGGGACAACTATCCTCTGGCCATCTCTTACCTCGGTTCGAAGAGTGACGATCCCACTACTATCGCGAACCTCTTCGCCAACTTCTTCTCTTCCACCTTTAGGGATTGTCACTTTGTGCCAGATGAAGAATATTTTACTTCTTTGAAGCCCGCCCCTAGTTCCCTCCCTCTTAACTTCCCTAATCTGAATATCTCCGAGGTGGAAGTACTTGCTGAGCTCTTACACCTCAACTCAAGGATGACTTTTCTCCCGGCCCCGATGGAATTCCACCTATCGTATTAAAGAGATGTGCGTCTCTTCTAGCTGGACCATTATCGCGTCTTTTCAATGTCTCTATCCAGTCGGGTATATTTCCCGACTGTTGGAAGACGGGATTTCTGGTCCCAGTCCACAAAAAGGGATCCAAGATTGAAGCATCTAATTATAGGCCCATCGCTAAACTTTCTGTTATTCCTAAAATCTTCGAGAAGATACTTGTTGGCAAACTGTACCCCTTCCTTACTTCCTCCATCTCTCCTAACCAGCACGGCTTCCTAAAAGGTCGATCTACCACTACTAATCTTGTGCAGTTCGTTTCCTTCACCTTAAATGCTTTAGAGCGTGGCGAAGTCGTCGAGGCTATATTCACTGACATGAGTAAAGCTTTCGACAGCATTCCTCATAGTCTTATATTATTAAAGCTTAAACTGGTTGGCTGCCCTGATTCCTTCCTAAGGTGGATCGGTTCCTACCTGCATAATAGAACATACCGTGTTCGCTTCCGTACTTCCCTCTCCCATAGCTTCACCGCTACTTCCGGCGTTCCCCAGGGCAGCCATATTGGTCCGCTACTATTTATCACCGCTACTAACGACTTATTCAGCGTTATTTTGAATTCCTTTCTTCTCTCCTATGCTGATGACACCAAGTTGTACAAAAATATTGTCCGTCCTTCTGACAATCTTGACCTACAGCATGATCTCAACCGCCTCTCTCTGTGGTGCACCAAAAGCAACCTTGTTTTAAACGTTCTTAAGTGTGAGCATGTTTGCTTCAACCGCAAACGCAACTATTCTCCCCACATATTTTCAATTAACGGCTCCTCGGTGAGGTCGGTGAACTGCGTCCTTGACCTGGGGGTCCACCTTGACTATAAGCTTTCCTTCAATGAGCACGTAAACCACATAATCCGGAGAGCAGGTGTCATGTTGGGGTTTATTTCAAGGTGGTCTAGAGAGTTCTCCGACCCATACGTGTATAAAATCCTTTTCACTTCCCTTGTCCGTCCCATACTTGAGTACGCCTCTCAAGTCTGGTCTCCTTACCATAAACTCCTTATCGACAGAATCGAGGCCATCCAGAAACGTTTCCTCCGTTTTGCTCTCCTTCGCCTCCCCTGGTCCCATCCTTTCCGTGTCCCCCCTTATGCGGATCGTCTAAAGCTCATTAACTTACAGTCTCTCTCGGGACGCCGTGTCATGGCCGATCTATCTTTCGTGCATGGCATCACCCAGGGACATATTGTAGCCCCGGACATCCGCAGCCAGTTCGTCCAGCGTTCCCATGGTAGATCCCTCAGAGCCTGCGAATCTTTCGTTATCGGCTACCACCACACCGACTTTGGTAGGATGGAGCCCATTACACGAATGCTTAGGTTGTATAATCGGGCCATCCCCCTACTTCAAGTCGCATGTGATAATACCTATGCACGCTCTATCTTCCGCTCCTTGGCTGATCGCGTGTCATAGTTTTGCAGCCCTTCCGGACCTTCCCCGACCCGACCGGACACCATCTTGTTTAGATTGCCTCATAACTTTAGATTTTTGTATTTTAGTTTATATCGTAATATGTATATCTTTTCTTCCTTAGCTTTATGTAGCTTAATACTCTTTAGATTGCGTCACAACATAGATGTTTTAATTCTAGTTTAAGTCCTAATATAACTTTTTTTTTCCCTTTGCTTTTTGTTGCTTAAATTTCCCTTTTTTTTGTTTGTTTTGTTTTGTTCTTTTTCTTTTTCTCTACCATTGTATTAACTTGTACTAAGTTAAGTTAAATAAATAAATAAATAAATAAATAAATAAATAAATAACAATAATGATGTAATTCATTGATAATTTGTCAGAATCGTGTTGAATTTTGTTTTTCGTTCGGTTATTAAGGTTGATAAATGAATTTTTTCAACTGTTTGATTAAATTGAGTTTAAAATTTTATTATCGCCAGTAGGTTCCGAAAAACCGTGTCTAGCTTCAGTGGCAGTAAGTTGATAAACTAGTTTGCCTTTGGTTAATTATTTAACGGCAAAATTTTCTGTTCAGAAACCAGGGAGGTACTACAGCATTCGTTTTTGCCAGTAAACGAAAAAAATTTTCACAAATTTCAACTGTCAAAATTCAAAATGGGAATTGTCTTCACAAATCGTCTTAAAGCAGGAACGTTTTCTTGTTGTTGATTTTGATCACTGATTAAGTACTGGTTTTTCTTTTTCAAAGTTTTATTTGTTCTATCACTATTTGTCACTTTATAAAAAGAATGTTCTTCTTTAAGAACTGTTTTTTTTTTAATTTTCTTTTTTTTCCAAACTTTTGATGCTATAGGTCTCATCACTAGATTACTATCTTCGGATAGCAATCCTACCGACTGCGCCAGTTTTGTTAACACTTTCTATTAACTTCAAAAAAAAACTTTGGTTTTAATTTAATTCACCTTTTTATTTAAAATTCATTTATCGAGTTTAACTTTTTCGAATTAAAAAACCGAAACACACTTTTTGTGAATTACACAACAAAAAGATCCGAACTTTTTAGAGTCGATGTTGCTAATTTTTATTTGATCTTAAGACTAAAGACTTAATTAATAGTCTTAACTTTAAATACTTTAAAAATGCTTACCTATTTGATGAAACTTGCATCGATCTTCGATTGAAGTTCAATCGAAGTTCGTTGCCTTCAAAAATTGCATCGATCTTTGTTCAAAATCATTGATAGTCAAGGATGAATGCAGTCCTTAGCGGTGTCAAGGACGATGCTGTCCTTAATTTCGCTTCGGTGAACCCATAAATGGTCGCTTCCGACGACATGTGCGATACACGCGTGCACAGGATCGGTCGTTAAAACTGATCTTCGAAATGGTTTATTGTCCTTTCGAAATTTGTCTCGTCGTCACTCTTACGCAATTCTGGGAATTGCTTTCAAGTGGTTGCCTCTTTTCTCACTTTGATGGTGGTCCCTTACGTCCGTTTGGCAATAAATCAATGCACATAAAAACCGAATCCTTTGTTTCATTTTCCTTAAAACCAAAGGAAAATGCGTGTTCGAGAGCAGTCGTTCGACAACCACTGAACCAGCTAAGTCTGATTTTGCATTTAATTACTCAGCATACTCGTTTAGCTTATTTTCAGAGATAACTTTCAAGACAAACCAATTCTACTTGGACCAATTCGCTGTGCAGACATTTTGTGTAACACCAATTCTACTTGGACCAATTCGCTGTGCAGACATTTTGTGTAACACCAATCTACTTGGATAGCTAATCACCACACTACTCTTGGGCCACCGCTTTATTTGGGGACACTTTATGGCACGCAATTTGGGCCACCGCTTTATTTGGGGACACTTTGTGTCACGCAACTTGGGCCACCGCTTTATTTGGGGACATTTTGTGTCACGCAACTTGGGCCACCGCTTTATTTGGGGACACTTTGTGTCACGCAACTTGGGCCACCGCTTTCTTTGCGGACACAACTTTGTGTCACGCAACTTGGGCCACCGCTCTCTTTAGGGACAAAACAAATCCTGCCACAATACTCTTGGGCCACCGCTTCTTTGGGGAGACAACTGATTGTTTCACGCTATTCTCGGGCTGCCGCTTACTGGAGAAACACGCATTGTATTCGAGGACTTTCTACTTTCGGGACACATCGCCTTTCACCAGCTAAACTGTCAAAAACCAAAGGATAAATAAAGAAAAAAACCTCCAACCCAACTTGTGTTTGTACTCCAAATCCTAACAATCTTCGATTGGAGTTCAATCGAAGTTCGTTGCCTTGGAGAATTGCATATTTTTTAGAATTGCATATTTTTTATGAAGGTGAAGTTCATTCACTTGTTGAAAAGGTAAGTGTTTTTAATTGAAAAACAGGAAGGTAAATTCCTCTAAACGGTCAGTGTAATAAATGGGTCATTGGCCACTTGACATTTTGCCTTTGAGGTTGAATTTCTCTATGAAATTTTCCCAAGATGTCATGTTTTGTGGGGTACTTGTTTTATTAATTTTCTAAGAGAACATAATGTAACTCGCGCTCTCCTCCGTTCTCTTTCTGTCACTCTTTCTTCCTTCTCACTTGCAATCTGTTCTATTTATATCAATTTATATGACAATTTATTCTAGTACTTATTCATTTTCTAACAATTTATATAACAATTTATTCTAGTACTTATTCATTTTCTAACATTCCCCTGGCCGTGAACAAGTTCACTGCTTTGCGTACTCATCGATTTTTGCTAATTTACTTGTAGGTCGATGGTAGCTACCACTGCCGCATTTAACGATCGCTGACCTTGCTTCGCCATCCTTACCCATAAATACTTCCGTCACACGCGCTTTAGGCCACTGGTTAGTTTGTAGGGTATTGTCACATATGATTACGATGTCGTTGACCTTAATTGGTTCTGTTGGTTGGTAATTTTTGGTTCTTTGTATCAAATCTGGTAAGTACTCTATCATCCATTTTTTCCACATTCTGTTGGCAAATTGTTATGCTGCTAAATAGTTCTTACGTAGGAAAGTTGCGTGATCTGACACTGGTAGAGGAGCATAACTTGTCTTCTGTCCAATAAGGAAATGGTTCGGTGTGAGGGCTTCGCTTTCTTCACTTTCTATTGGCAAATATTTAAGTGGCCTTGCGTTGACTAGGTAGGCAGCTTCATTCAAACAAGTTCTTAATAAGCTATCGGTGAAATTCCGCGATGGCACAGTGGCATATAAGGCAGTTTTGATGGACCTGATTAAACGTTCCCAGGCTCCCCCAATGCTTGCAGATGCCGGTCGATAAAGGATGAATTCGAATGGGTTTTGTTCAAAAGTTTCTGCTACTTTATCGAATGATATATTTTTTATCTCATTCCGTAATACTCTTTCTGCGGCTATAAAATTTGTACCCTGATCGCAATAAAATTTTCGTGGTTGTCCTCTTATCGACATGAAATTTTTTGTTGCCAGAATCCAATCATCTTTACTCAGGCTGTACGCTATTTCAATATGGACTGCTCAAATTGACATGCATGTGAAGGGTACTCCGTAACGTTTTTCTGTTGATCTCCTTACAGTTACATATAGTGGATCAAAGAAGTCCATTCCAGTGTGATTGAATGGTCGTGCAAAAGATGACAATCTGCAATCCGGTAAAGGACTCATCATGGGTTCGGCTGCTTTCGCCAATTGAATTTTACAGTACTGACAATTACTGCGGACTTCTCTTAAGACCATTCTAACCTTCGGTATATGATATACCTGACGGAGCTCATTGACCACGGTCTCATGGTGTCGGTGCATAAACATCTGGTGTAGGCGGTGGACAATTAGTTCGGTTACGTGACATTTTCTTGGTAGGATAATTGGGAATTTAGTCTCCGTTGGACAGATTTCGCGTTTGCGATGCGGCTTTTTGACCTTAGTACGCCGTCGTTGCCCAAAAAGGGATTCAGCTGTTTCAACTCACCGCTCATGATGTTACTTTTTATCTTTTGGAGGTCGTCGTCCTTAAGTGCTTTAATTTCTTTCCGATAATGTTCCCATTGAACTCTTTTGTATATCCATATGCCAGCACATTGGAAGTTTTTCAGACTAAGTTTGTTAGAAGCGGTTTTATTTCTGCATTTTTCGGCAACCTTGAACAATATCGCCACGGTTTTTCGTAGTCGTTTCCAGGATGAGAGTCTTGTTGTGTCAATCAGCTGGTTCTTTACCACATGGGTGCAACAACCTTCCTCATTTCATTTTTATGTCTGGTTCCGGTTTTTCCTTTTCGAATTCCTGCCAGTTAAACTCTGCAAGATATAGAAAACTTGGGCCAACGTACCATCGGTTATTGTTGTTGAGATTGGGTGGTTTAGTCCATTTAGTGGCGTCATCGACTACGTTCTGCGAGCTTGGGACATAGTGCCACTGCGAAGGGTCGCTAAGCTCTTTTATTTCGGCTATTCTGAAGGCCACGAACTTACTTTGGCGCGTTGGGTCTGTCATGTTGATCCAGTGGAGTACGGTTGTTGAATCACTCCAAAATACTGTGCTTGAAAGCTTCATACAGTGATTATCCTTAATACATTTTGCCAATCTTACTCACAAGACTGCACTTATCAACTCTAGTCTCGGAATTGATAATGGTGATAAGGTTGCAACATGTGTTTTTGCAGCTAGTAGCCGACAACTTATTTTTCCATTTATTTCAAATCTGAAATAAGCTCCAGCGGCACTAATATCTTGACTTGCATCCACGAATACGTGTAATTGAAGATTTTGAAAGTCGTACTTAGGCATATAGCATCTAGGAATTTCCAAAGATTCTTCCATTGGTAACAATTTTAACCAAGATAGAAAAGTCATGTTTTGATGCTCAGTGATTCTTTCATCCCAGTCAAGCTTTGATCTCCAGATACTTTGTAATAAAACCTTGACGCGCATTGTAAATTGAGCAATTAATCCGATGGGGTCATAGACTGACATCAATATACGCAGCATGTCTCTTTTTGTTGGTGTCTGTTCGCCGTTTAAGATGTTTTTATTACCTTTATTGTACTTCAAAGAATAAGTAAAGGTGTCGGTGGAGGCGCACCACCACATTCCGAGTACCTTTTCCACTTAGTCTTGCGCTAGATTCAAATTTGTTGACGAATCTTTCTGGTCATCGTGTTCACAAAGTGCCTTGAGGACATTCGCCGAGTTGGAACGCCAGTTTCTAATGGTAAATCCGCCTTCTTGGTGCACTTGTTTGACTTGCAATGCATTTTGTATTGCTTCCTGGTCGTCTTTGTAGCTACCCAGCCAATCGTCAACATAAGTATCTCTATGGATAGCCAAATATGCTTTCGGATATTGTTCAGCAAATCTACGGGCATTGTAATTTTTAACGTACTGTGCTGCACGTGGGGAGCATTTCGACCCAAATATCATGACTTTCATTAGATATTCTTCTCCAAGCCACATAAATCTTTGAAATTGTTGATCTGGTTCTCTAATAATTACTTCGTGGAACATCTCCTTGATGTCTCCAACAACTACCACCTCGTGTTTTCGAAAACGGACTAATACGCCCAATAAGGACACTGTTAAGTCCGGACCGGTGAGCAGAAGGAAATTTAGGGACACATTACCTGCTTTCGCCGCTGCGTCCCAAAATATACGTACTTTTCCTGGTTTATTCGGATTCAAGACCGGGAAGATTGGTAAATATCATTTTTGATTTGTTTTATCATTTTTTTCATCCTCTGTTAGACGTCTTATGTAGTTTTTTCTTTCGTAATCTCTTAATTGACGACTAATTTCGTTTTTCAGATCCATTTTGTTCCGTAGACTATGCTCAAGTGCATCCATTCGTTTTTTCGTCATTTCACGGCTCTCGGGCACTCTGATGTTATCGTTCTACCAGGGCAAACCTATTTCAAATCTGTTGCCGATGTCTTTTAAAGTCCTTTTCAAAATCATGTTCGCTCGTTTTTCATCTTCGGACTCGATTTTTCTGTTACTTCGAACGCCCAAGCTCTCCGTACTAAAGAAGCTTTTTACCTGCTCTGACAGTTCTACATTACAACTGCATTTACTATTACGAAAGAACAAAGAATTTACGTCTTGTACCAATGCGAATGCTGTCCAGCCTAGATTACATTTTACAGCTATGGGCTCAGATTCCTTACCTTCTTTGATCCTTTTCACTTTTGTGATCGTTTTGGTCCCTTTTAATATTGTGTAACGAAGGGTGGCGATCCTTTTTGCATCCATGTATTTTACATTTTATCAAAAATCTGCATGATTTTCTGAAGTCGTGCTTTTCTAGACATTTCCTGCATAATTTAGCTCTCTTGACGTATTCCCATTTTTCGTTGAGTTGTGCCTTCTTGAATCCCTCACACTCGGCTATTTTAATACAATTAGCTGAAGGGCATAAACATGCAACTCTTGAAGATTCATCATGCAAGTTAATTGAAGCTTTTTTCCTACAATTTTGCTTATCTTCTCCTAATGGAATAACTGTCGGTATGCCTCTACACAGGTTCATGGCGATTTCAAATAGCCAACTGCCTATTACTGTAACATCATGTTGTACAGGATGATTAGAACTATACATAGCCCATTTTAATTGTAAGGGGTTAGGGAGCTTACTCAGTATCTCCTGCATTAGTAAAGGTTTCCGTCGATGTGGTTCTAATTCTTCATCTTCTAGTGCAACTTTTAAATTTTGCACTTCAACAGCATAGGAAATCAAAGAATCGAATTTGTCTGCTTTGAGATTTGGGTGTGTGCGTATTTTATTAATTAAATCATGTATTATTAACTCAGGCCTTCCATACAGCATCTTTAACGTTTCAAGTATAACGGGAACATTCTCTGCACGCGTGAGAAGACTCTGTACCATTAGTAGAGCCTGTCCAGATAAGCATCTTTGTAATCTTATTAGACTTTCGTTTGCAATAAATCCGTATGCTATAGTTGATTCTCGAAAACTGCTAATGAATGTAGGCCATGAAGAAGGCGTGCCTATGAATTTTGGTAGGTCTCTTCCTAAAGTTTGCCTGGCAGCTAACTGCGCTCTAGTTGGTTCTAAATTATTATACTGATTGGTATGTTGATAATTCGATAATGAGGTTATATTTTCTCGTGGTCCGTTGCTATCTCGGGGATATGATCTTGGCAACGGCACGGTGGAAATAGGTATGGGCTCAGGTTGCAAATTGGAAAATTGTTTGTTAGCGTTTAATGACTGTGGTTTAGGTGTATTATTATAAGTATTTTTGGACTTACTTACATCATTGGCTTGATCACGTCTTGCCCTTTTACTACCTACACTAGTCAGACTCTCGCTAATCGACTCTAATTCCCTTTGTAAGTTTTTTTCTCAACATAGCAGCTCCCTTTCTCGTTTGATCAATTCCAGTTCCCTTTTGGTTCTAACGAGTTCCTTTTCTACCACTGTCGCCGTTCTGCTACTACTGGATCTCTTGGATACACGTTTTGTCGTTGGTAAAGGTGTACCTCCGACAGCACCAGCTTCACCGTTATCAATACAACTTACGCAGGCCCAATTCGAGTCCTCTGCCACTTCATCCCCGACTTGTGCACAAATGTAATGAATCCATTTAAAACATTTAGTACACTCAACCATATTTACGTCGGTGGGCGGCTTCCCGCAAATTGGACAGGGTTCATAAAACGTCGTATCCCTTTCTGGTGGTGGTGTTCTGTCACAACCCATTTTTTGGCGATCCACGATTATGTCACTTTCAAATTATTCTTCAGCAAATTTCAAATTACGCTCCGAGTCGACCACGTTGCTATTGTATCTAGCTTTTAGCATAGGTTTCACCTCCACCACGTTGCGATTACGCCCGGCTTTTAGGTTAGGTTTTAACTTCGACCACGTTGAATTTATTTTTTAAACCAAATTTTAGGGATGTTAAAAAACAAGACAAATATTAAAGAATTCTCCAACTTATTTATTACTCATACAGCTTAATCCAAATTTTAAAAAGGAAGGAGCAAGAAAATAAGCCACGAAAAATAAATATAATAAAATAATAAAAATAATATAATACACTTAAAATTTGGTGTCTTATTTTTTATTTTAACGTCACGCGCTCTCCTCCGCTCCCTTTCTGTCACTCTTCCTTCTCACTTGCAATCTGTTCTATTTATATCGATTTATATAACAATTTATTCTAGTACTTATTCATTTTCTAACAATTTATATAACAATTGATTTTAGTACTTATTCATTTTCTCACCGAGTTGGTTTTGGACGACAATGTAATTTATTTATCTATCGAAAACAGTTGTGAAAATACAAACAACTAAAACAATTAGCAATTCGATGCCAAAATTTTAATAAGAAATCTAAACAAATTTCGAAAATAATTAAATAAATCGCATTTTTGCAACAAAAGCAAATATTGTGAAATATTTTTGATTAACCTCTTGTTCGTAAAATTCTTTTTATTTTCAAGAAAATATTTTCATTTCCACTTTACGTTGAATTTCTTGTATAATCAATCAACTTTGTGTTTTGCGATGCAATTTTTATGCCACAATTTAATATTGAAAGAACTAGAACAAAACAATTTGCAATTGCCAATTGATATTAATTAAATATGCTTCTTTTTCGAGTGCAGAATGCACATGCACGCACGCAAGGAAGTGGAAATCCAAAATACAATACAAATTGCTTGCACAATGAACACATATGCCCGAGTAGAAATTAAATCAGGTTATTGGGATTGTGATCTGACTCGGATCAGGTATTCCTTATTAAGGAAACCTGATCGGATTTGATCAGGATGCCATCAGATTTTCCTTAATAAGGTCTTCGGATCAGTTATTGATCAGTATTTAGTACAATATTCTGATCATCCCGGCAATTGAATTTCTCAACATGAAAACTCATATATTACTTCCCTGACCATTGTTCTCTTGTAAACATTACGTATTTATGTTTATTTTTTCGATAGCATAAACTCTTTGGATTAAGTAGGGAACAATGAGAGCGTTGCTGAAAGTACGGGGTTCAGTCTCATTCTAGTTCTCTGTGGTTAATTATGGATGACGGTTCGAAAAAACGTAAACTTATATCGTCTCTACGATCCAAACACTATCGCGAACGTAAACGTGTTCATATTAATTTAATGGCAGTGGGTGATGAAAGTTATGGTGAGTAAGTTAGTCAAGTAAATTCTTGCCGAATTATTGAATTTTAATATTAATTTTGAAACAGTTAATACTAACGCAACAGTAACGAGTGAAGGTATGGTATTTCGGAAGATGAGAATTTAGTGATACATCAGCTGCCGATGACGTACGTTATCAAGAAGAAGAATCAGAAAATGAAGTGGAACAGCTTCGAAAATGGGCTGCTACATCTCAAATTCCTTTACAAAAAATTGACGATATCTTATATCACGAAAACGATCTTTTCCTCAGACTAATCAGAATTTGTTTATTTCGGAGTAGAGTCTCAATTGCGAGAGGTGCACCATCAAAGGTGTTAGATTTGAAAACCGTACTGTTTACCTTGAAATGAATAGCAATCTACGAACTCATCTTAGTTTTTGTTGTCAACGCAATCGCCAGCATCATACTGGAGAATCACCTCTGTTAAATTTAAACAATTGTGACTTGGTTAATATGTTCTTATTAGATTTCATGCACTTGGCATGCTTGGGGATAATGAAAAAGTTATTGACTGATTACTGGCTCAATAAAAAATCAACAAAAAAGTTAGTTCTTAGACAAAAGTTATTACTCTCTCAACAGTTGGTTTCTATACGATGACAGATACCTAACGAATTGCAAAGAACAACCAGAGGTATAGTTGATAATCAAAGGTGGAAAGCAACTGAATTTCGATTTTTTCTATTGCATGCTGGACCTGTCATTTTGGAGTCGTGTTTAAATAAAAAAATGTATGAACATTTTCTACTCTTCAGCATCGTTTGTCGTATACTATCATCTGACTTGGCAGTACATTGTAATGACCACGTAAAGTCTTTTCTAAGACAGTTTGCCTATGGACATCATATGTACATGAATACGCGGCGATTTCGCAATGTAATGGACTGAAGATGGATATGATGGAATTGGATTGGAATGAACAATGAAATGAAGATGGCAATGGGCCTATGAATTAGGAATGATGGATGCGTTCAGAAATCGGTAGAAAATCGGTAGATTGGGCGAAAATTTTCAAAAATCATAGAAAATTGTTGCCATTTCATTAGATCGGTAGATGGGACTCAAAAAATTGGTAAGTTCGGCAACGCTGACTCGCACTGATTTTAAATGAAGCTTTAATTAAGAAGCCTCGTTACAATATACCATCTATTAGAATTAAAAT
Source organism: Chrysops caecutiens (assembly GCA_963971475.1). Taxonomy (NCBI): domain Eukaryota; kingdom Metazoa; phylum Arthropoda; class Insecta; order Diptera; family Tabanidae; genus Chrysops; species Chrysops caecutiens. The sequence continues at coordinate 61,244,201 of OZ020568.1, forward strand.
TACTTGGTCGGAAAGAATTTAACTTATAATAATGTTATATTTCTAGAAATATGCTGATAGTTCTATGTAGTGCTAGTTCTATGGAAAATATTATTCCTATTAAGTTTCTTATAATGAAAACGATTTGTGTGATTATTTAAGCGCACCAATTCAGAAGTGACCTGAATTGTGTCTTAAAGTTTAGTTGGCCTGGCAGCAAAGACAATTGATTTTAATGGTTCATTAAGGCCATTTTTATATGCATTTAGTGCAATTTGTTCATTTGTTTCGGTTTGCTTCATTTTGTTTTGAAATTTTTAACTTATTCAATTGAGACATCAGAGTTACAACTTTTTCAGAGTAATCAGAAATAGTTCTGACTGTATTGATAATGAAGTTATGTTGGGTTTGAATGTTTTTTGCAAAACACCTTGTAAGATAGTCAAATTAGTTAATACAGAAAACGTTATAAGTTTATTTTTAACACTGTCTGCTAGTCTTGTTTTCAAGACGAATTTGATGAGCTTGGATTTTTCAGTGGCATCTTTAGGTGTGTCATGCAGAAATTCTATTATATTAAGAAAATTACTAAGTTCTTTTATTTCACCTTTAAACTCTGGTATTACTTTAAAATTAAAGATGAAACGGATGTCCGGTAACTCGTTTATAGCTCTCTGAAGCGAATGTATGAAACATCTAGCAGAATCGTACTCAGCCAAACGAACTCCCTTCACCATGTGAGCGCCACTGTCATGAATGAGTAAAAGTATTTTACTATCCCAGCGACTCACGACTGTGTTGAGCTCCTTTGCTATATTTTCTCCAGTGTGTGACCCTAAGAAAGGCTTCATTGCAAGAACTCCATATTCTAATTTGAAGTCAGGAGATACCCAATGTGCTGTAAAACTCAGGAAGCTAGCGTTATTATGCATGCAAGTCCATATATCAGAAGTAACTGAAATCGCCAAAGCACTTGCAATGTTACAATTTCCTATCGAAAGATTCACCCATAGTCAATTGCTTTTTTGCTATTGAGGACAAACTTTTCCCCTGGATGGCTGAAGGAATTGTAGTAGGCACGACAGCGGCATGATCTTTGTTAAGTGCGTGGAATTCATTAGGATGTTTTGTCTTAACGTGGTTTTTCATGGCAGAAGTACCCAGAAAAAACAAGATTATAAATAAGATACCGTAAGCAAAACTCTGGTATAAATAACTATAAACGTTAACTCGCCTTCCGACTGAACAACAAGCTACACTTTAAAAAAAATTAAACCAACTTAATAGCTTTCACAGCTCATATCTCAAAAACTACTGAACCTATTTTTATGAAATTTGCACAGTTTCCTAACAGGAGATACTTCATTCAATAAAAAAAGAATTAGATTTCCTTCTAGCAATGCTTGGACAAACAATCAAATATATATATATACACTTATATACACTTATGAAATTTATTATATATATACACTTATGAAATTTAGCACACTTGTTAAGAAGCCCACATAGCCTAACTTAACGCACCGAAATTTGTGCAATTTATAAATGATTTTGCTGTCTTCATATGTTTATGTTGTCGTCGACGAACTCAACCTAACCTAACCTCTTAACCATAAACTACAGTTAATCGATCAATCGATTTCATGAAAATTAATTAAAAGGGCTTGGTGCAGTAATGTGACATCCCACATTTCGAAAATTATTCAGGACAGCGTTTCTAAAACTTTGAAAAAATTCTATAGTTATTATTTATAACTCTTTATCATTATTATTACATTAAAGATAGATGTAGGATGTTATTTCTTCATTACCATGTTTTTATGTTTCTATGCACTTTTGTTGCAAGAATATCGGCATTTACATCCGGACAGGGCATATATTTGATGGCTTGTCATATTATTACTTCTACATAAAAGGCGCATATTTCGGGGGGAATTGAATAAAATACTTTGATAGGTATTCAAAAATGTTTAATTTTATAATACGGTTATACACATACTTACTTTAGAATTTCTACTTCGTTTTCATCGGCACAGGCGGAACATACGGCAAAAGGGAACGCACGTCATCTAGCTTTTTTTATTGATTGGAGGTGGGCCCGGGTACTTAGGTTTTAGTTTCGCAAATGTCATATTATCAATCGGTCGACCTACCCGTATAAACTGTACTTCCTTCGAAAAACTCACATAGACTGCATGTCTAACAAGAAAACTTGAAGAAAATTTTTGAATTTTAGTTTTCGCTGAAGCAAAATCAACTTTAGCTCCTCATTTGGTTTTTTTTCGCCCTAGTAACATTTTGCAACAAATCACTTACGCTTAAAACATCACAATTAGTCATAAGGACTACTCCAAATGGATTTTTCTTGTTTGCTTTTCTAATGATGTCCAGCCACATAGAGGGACCATATATTTGTGGTATTTTCTTTGGCTGTTTTTCTATAAGTGCGAAGTCCCTGTCTGAGGGCAAACGTGTATGTCCCGAAATTAGAAAATGGTGGACAACTTCCTTGTAAACTTTTTCTCGTATAAACTGTAACCAAAGTGGCATCATTACCCAATTTTTATTTTGTCTCGGACAATTATCACTAAAAACTACTAACTTCTCAATACCAGGATTCATGGATACAGATTTTATAATAGCACTGCACATTTCATTGCTACCTCTACGTGCAGTACCTTCACCCGACAGAAACATATAACCTTTGCTGTTCCTGCAATCATGGATCGCGAAATTGTAAAGCCATAATTTTCGGCAATAAAATGCTGGCCCAGACGTTAACTTTAGTAGTTGCAAAGCCTGCCTGCTGGAGATCAAAACTTATTAGCAATGTCTTGAAGTCGCTTGTCTGCGCCTCGCTTTTCATTAGATTCTGCATAGCTTTTGCACGAATTTGATGTAACTTTAAGTGGCATTCCGCTTCCTTTAACTTCTCTTCTGCACCTTCTAGACGCAGTGCTTCAATCTTGACTTGATATTCATAACATGTCTGGCAGGTATCGGATTGTAGCAGCTTAAAACCTATATTAAATTCAGTGCAAAATATTCTCCTGTAAGCATCTTGGCTATTCTCTGTTCAGTTCACCATGGTAGGTAATATTCATTGAAAAGCCGAGATATTGACAAATCGCAGTCAAAATAAAATTTTTGTCGTCCACCGATCGACTGTAATGGCTTTGGTACTTAGGTATGCTATTTATATGGTCTCTCACCAGTTGCAACCTATCGTCACCTATTTTGTTCGGCCTATTTTTATTATTTCCACGCCTATCCGATTTAGGAGTGGATCTTCCACTTCCAATCAGGGAAACAAATACATTCAATCTCCTTCGTGAATTTTGAAGGCCGTGTACACTCATAAATTCGGTCTTGCAAATCTGAATAGACTCACCATCGACCTTGACGCTGTAATTGGCCGTAAATTTTCTGGAAGAAACCTGCCTTTTCGTTATTTTGGGATACGACCTCTTTTTCAGTTGGGTTGTAATTAACCCAAATAAGTATGAATTCTGCAGGTCAAAAGAACCAAGTTCCCAAAATCCGTTGAATATATCTTGCTCTTTTCCACCAAGCTTGGATCTGCACTTTTCTTTGCAAGTGCACGGAGGACCAAGAACACGTCCACTAACCTTCTTTTGCTTTTTTTCAGTAACATATACAGTAAAACCTCGCTTATCCGGGGTAATGACGGGCTGGGGGTCCACGGAAAATGGAAAACCCCGGATAATAGAATTAGGATTAATTGAAAGACTAATATGTACATATAAGAAGAATAATGTGTCGAAAACTTTATTTTTATTAAAAATAAGAAGATACAAGCATGTACTGTTTCGCCTACATGTAATTTTTATTTGTATCTAGAAAAAGTCCGTTATTTTTTTTTGCTTACTATTTTGCATTTTCTTTCTAATATTTGATCTCATTTCCCGTACGGCAATAATTACGTTATAATCGGCGTTCTCCTGTTCAAAATAATTTAGCAGTAGTTCTGTCGCCCCTAACGCTTCTTTGTGTTGTATCTTCGTTTCCAAGGTAATAAATGAATCTTCGTTTTCGTCACTGTCTTCGATTTTCGAAGAGGTTGATGGCCCCTCCTTTTTGTTTAAATCTGCTATTTCTTCGTCCGTTAGTTTTTCGAAACCCTCCAGTTCTTTATCACAATCCAGCCAATTGATAATATCATCCATATCCACATTAATAAAGTCCGGCAGATCTATGGCAACTTTCAGACAAGCTTCAGTTTCATCTTCTTCTTCTGAGGATTCCTGCGTTAAATCTTCGTGCTCTAATATTTTCTCCCATGAAAGTTTTAAAGTTGTTGACTGTAGATTCGCCCAAGCCTCGCAAACCGCAAAAAAAGCGTCTTTTATTGTCCATTTTTTTATGATTTCTTTCAGTGACTCGGTGGTGCTATTTTCTTCGAGTAGAAATCTAAGGAATATCCTTTTATATCTACGTTTCAAACTCGAAATAACCCCTTGATCCATTGGCTGGATTAGCGACGTTACATTTGGCTGAAGGTAATGAACAAAAATTTGTCCATCTTCAGAAGTCAAAATTGATTCTGTTGGATAGGATGGAGCATTATCGAGCAATAAGACAGCTTTAAGAGGGAGTCCTTTCTCTTCCAGGTGTTGACGCACTGAAGGTACAAACTTATCTTTAAACTATGACGCAAATATAGCTTGGTTCATCCAAGCTTTTGGATGTTTATAATAATCGCAAGGAGGACATCTGATTTCTGTTCCTTTAAATGACCGAGGTTTTTTTGCTTTCCCAATAACATCCAAATTTAATTTGTGAGTTCCCGAAGCATTGGAACAAGTCATAATGGTTAGCCTTTCCTTGCTTGATTTGTGACCTGGAGCCGATTTTTCCGATTGAGCCGCTAAGGTTTTTGAAGGCAGCATTTTCCAAAAGAGCCCAGATTCGTCCGCATTATAAATTTGATCGGTTGTTAAATTCCATTTTTCAACCAAGGAATTAAAGCTTTCGTTGAATAATGTGGCTGCAATCAAATCACCGCTAAGGCATTCTCCCTGAAAGTCTAACTGCCTGATACCGTGTCGTTTTTTAAACTTTGCAAGCCACCCTTGGGAAGCGGAAAATGGCTCCTTGATTTTTAAATTTTCGTGAAACCATAGTGCTTTTTCACTCACCATTGGGCCAGAAATGGGAACTCCTTCAGCGCGTTTCTGCTTAAACCATTGAAAAAGTTCATTCAGTTATTCGTCAAAAAGTTCATTCGTCAGTTAAAGTTGATTTTTTCATGGTTTTCCTGCATGAGGAAGAACACATTGTTTCCGCCGATGCAACGAAATCAAAAATGTTTTTATTTTCTTTTCGCAATATCGCGAACTGTTTGTTCATCAACCCCGAATTCTGCGGACAAGTTTTTTACAGATTCGCCCTTATCGACGACACGATTTATCACCTCTAATTTCTGTTCTATAGTAAGAGCAATACGTTTTCGTTTCTGCGACATTTTTTACTTCTGGATCTCAACGGAAACTAAAAGACACTCAGGCAAGAATTTGCAGAACACAAGGCACATAAGAAGAGATAAGGAACAAATCATTTGTACATACATATGTACATAACTGTAAATTTCCTCAGTGTAGGAAGTTCTACATATGTACATATGTACATATTTCTTGTCGATTCGGCTGAAAACTATATTCCGAACGGACATGGGGAGTAGAAAAAACAACAAGTTTTTCAATAAGGGACGACGAAGAACACTTTGTTCAACAGAAACGGCAAGTTATGGTGGACCCCGGATAATTGGATTCCCGGATAATGGAAGCCCGGTTAATGGAGGTTTTACGCGTCCCTCATTCTTTCTTCGTTTTCTTTTATTTCTTGCGTGCAAAGCTGGAGTGCTCCTTCTCCAGCGATCAGGAGAGTAGTTCTATATTGTTTACCTCACTCTCGATCGTTTCCTGAAAGTAAATAGACAAAAAAATAAAATAATACAAAAAATTTAGAGGCAAAGTTATGATAACCCAAATTTGTTATGTTTTAGAGTTTTTTAAGGTTTATGCAAATTAAATTTATTAATTTATTTTTGTCAATTTTCGAGAAAAAGTGAATCATAATCACTAATTTAAACTCAAAAAATAATTTTATCAAACAATTTTAGCCTCCAAAAAACATTTGAAATCGTAGGAGCAAAAGTATAACAGGCCAATATTTATTTTGTTGCTGCTTTACCTGTTCGGTTGACGAAGAAACAACACCTGTTGGATCGTAATCGATGTCCAAGTCTCTATCGTCAATATCGGAACTCGAATCGTAATTTTTCCTTTTTTCTTTGCCATCGAAATTGTTGAGAGAAGTTAAAGATTCATTCAATAGTGTTTGTAAATAAATTTTATTTGGCTCGAAAAAAACGTTTTTCAAAAATTGTGACTTGTCACATTACTGCACCAAGCCCTTCAAATGAAAAAGAGATTATCTGATTTTTTTTAATAGATACCAGTTTTTTTCCCTTCGCCGCTGCGAGATATTTTCACATTGCATAATAAACAAACAGCAAACTTATTATTCCAATAAGGCGATCTTTTCATTATCGATGTTGTTTTTCGTCGTTAATTCCTTTTAGATTTATTAAACTAGGTATGTGTTATATTATGGAACTATTTAAATTTTAATTTAATAACTTTTATAAGCTGGTGAAGCAAATTTATCGAAAACAAAAATATAATTATTAAATTTAATTATAAAGCCGGTTATGATAAGAAGAAATATTTTTATTGACTCCTACAAAACACATGTATAAATTTATTCAATAGGAGTACTTACCAAGCCTGAATTTGATTTGAAGAATTTTAATTTTCGGATGACGGTAAGTTATCTGTTGGTAATTGTTGCCACTCTTCATCGGATGAATTTAAGGCCTCGCCTTCCGAGTTGTTTTCGTCGAAATCTTCAAGGACTTGAAATATGACCGCAGATTTTAGAGCACGTTTAGCCATGTTGCTCAGTAATGTAATATGTATAATAACCGTAATTTTAGGTGTAGTAAAAAGAAATTCATTATTTTGCATTGAAATCACTGCTTTATTTGGCATAACTAAATTGACCCGATTTAGGTCAAATATTTTATCGTTGTGTTCAACAAATTGGTGAGTTTTGAAGGCAATTTCGTCTCTTACAATAATCAACTCTTCAGAATTGTCACATTGAGTGTGGTCTTAACACTAACTATTCATTCGAAATTTATGATTTTAAATATGTTTTTCGAATGATTTGATCATCAAAATATTAAGGTCAATTGTTAAAGCCATGTTAATTCAATAATCGAAAATTATTTATCGAATGTCATCGAAACGACAATTGCTTAATGCATATAATCGATGGTGCAATTCGATTAAATTTGGTATTGATGACTGTTATCGATCTCCCGATCACTGGAAATATACAGGTTCATTGCCCTTGTTATTTAACTGTTTCAGGGTCATAATGTTTATGTTGCTCATTTTCGGCAAGACGAATACGAAGTTTGTGCAACAATTTGTTCTATTGTTGCAGAAACTTTTTTGTTTCTTTTTTTGAGATGAATTACTTAACATGCGTGGTAAAATCAAATATTTTATCTCGTACTTTTCATAGCAGTATGCAGCAGTAAAGTAGGTATAGTGTGTAGTGAAATAAAGCAGACACTGAGTTTAGTTATTGTAAGTTCTTTTAATGTCGTTTCTGGGTCATTACTATATGTTTTGTTTGTATATTCTACACAAATGTGTTTTACAAATTTATTATAGATTTAAGATCCGTTGAAGAAGAATGGTCAAATCCTATAAATATGAAATTTTTTCGCCGAACTCCAATTCCTCTATTCTAACAGACGCATTTTCCAAGCAATGTCTTATTTGAGAGATTCAATATCTTCTTTAGTCGCCAGTTATTCGTCGAACAGATCTGAGACAATTCACTTTATAACCGGCGTAAATTGAGGACACGAGAGTTAGAATCCGACATGTTCTCTTCTGAGTTCGTTTTTTTTTCGAAATTTTACAAGATCAGATTGTACAATTTAATTTACCATTTAGTGGATAGTCTACTTCTAAATCATCCTTCCATTCTACTTACAACTACGGGGTCAAAAAAATCCGTGATAGCAATGCCAATTCCTACAATTATGCTTCTTCCAATAATTCCTAGCTAAATCGACTAATCTGTTGCGGCTTCCACTTCGCCTTAATTTTCACTTCGCCTTAATTTCCCCTTAGCCTTAGCTCCGCTTCTCGCACGTTCTTTCACAACGCTTGGCTGCATATTTTCGCCATAACTTGGATAATAAATTGAAGGTATCAATAGTGCTCAATAAGAGAATGAGATTAGCTAAATCTCGTTATTAAGAAAAAGAACTTCGTTATTTGTTTTCATTTACAGCTGAATTGATGTGATAGCTGTCTTTCCTTTCCCAAAATATGTATATTGGATACTGCAACGCATCGTAAGACCGAAGTTCTTCAGCGATAGTGTTGTTTCGTCGATGAAAATATATAGGACCCTATTTGGTTGCCATGCTTCGATCCGCCCTTCTGCCGCTATTGCGTTGCTCCTTAGTCCCTCGCGGTCACTGCGTTTCCGCCACCACTTGGTTTATCACTTTTCGCTCACAGCACAAGTGGAGACAACACTTCATTTAATTTCACGAAAACAGCTAACGTTAAATATTCTCGATTTCATGTTTATGTTCATATATATATATATATCTTCATCGCGAATGTTTCACAAAACGTGCTTTTTAAGGTTCAATTTCTCTATCATTGATTCTTAAAGTTCTCCAAAACACCTCATCTAATTTGCCAAAAATTTGTGTGGATATCTTTCTCCGTCTGACGAATATTTCACAAATGCGCTCTTTAAAGTTAAATTTCTCCGACCTTAATTCTTAAAGTTCACCAAAACACCCTATCTTATTTGTCAAAAGTGTCTGTAGATCTATGTATCAAATCTATTTATCGCGAATATATCACAAAACGTGTTCTTTAAAGTACAGTAATTCTTAAAATTAGCCAAAAAACCTTATATTATTTGTCAAAAATGTGTGTAGATATATATGTCATTTTTGCGAGTATTTCACAAGACACGCTCTTTAAAGTTCAACTTGTCTTTCGCTAATTCTTATGGTCCACCAAAACACCTTATGTTATTTGTCAGGTTCTTTTTCCTACTTAAAGCTAAATTTCATACCGTTATTAATTTTTGTCCTCACTTTGTTTCTTACTTATATTTCCTATTACTTAATCTTGAATTACTTCTTACTCAACACCTGTCACCGTGTTACGTGGGACTGGTACACTTCACTTTATCAATCGTAGATCCAACTATATTATTCGACCACTCCACTTCCCCCAAAAGATCGAAAAAGCAAAAAACAACGATCAACGCTCCAACTCGTCTTTCGGATCGCTCAAATAAAAAAAACGAAAAGGACTATGAACGCTCCAACGCAAAGATCACTACTAAGGAAATGTCCAGGCTCCGATTCTACTTGCATCCGTGCCAGTCGAACAACTGTGTTACCAGTTGGTCCCAAATCTGGCTCGCCATATATGTGAGGATGCTTGTGAGTGCCAGTGTAGTGTTCAAATTTGTGTGCAAATCCATATGTGCTACATATCAAGAAGAGCTTGAACCCCATTTATGCGGTTTATTGAGAAGATATTGTTTTATATAATGGCCCATTTTAGTCGCACACATTTGCTCATCTAATGCCTTGGACAGACGTAACTAGTTCAAATTTGTATGGGAAAACTAGTTCAAGACTGGATCAAAGATCAAACGTATTGGACCAGTTCAAAGTGAGTTTTGCGTCAAGTTGGTGCCATTTTTCAGAAAACGGAAAAGTGTGAAAATCACAAATTGTACCCGAATCGTACTAGGAATTTCAATGAAAATGACATTTTCAATTGCGTTCTACTTCCATTTTCTTTAAAATAGCTTTTTTCCTCATAATTTAGCTTTGCATTTCCAAATTTTTTGCTAATAAAAACATTGATCTTAATTCTCGCGAAGTTTCCATTTTACTTGTCAAATCAGTAATGACAGTTGTCACTAGCTACTTTTCAAAATAGAAACGAAATAGAACTCAATTTAACATGAGTCGTCTGTCGCAAGCGTTGAATTGGTTCAACCTGACGTCAGGAACCAGTTCAAACTGTCCCGTCTGTCCAAGGCATAAGTATAACCGTTGATCTAAAGGCAACGCGGCAAACTTTCTATTTAGATCGTCATTAATCGGTCGAATTTTGTGCAATCTATTATGATTAGGATGGTCTTGAGATAATTGAGTGTTGTCGTTAAAATGTAAAATAGAACAAATTTTTTCAAAATTCTTTGGTGTCATAACCACATTGATCTGACCAGTACATCCGGAAGTTTAGAAATTTCGTAATTAAAAAATAAATTAGAATTCTTAGGAATTTATTTAGATCATTGGTATTGATAATAAATAGATTGGAAGGATTTTTCTGAGCAGAATACAAATTTCTTTCACATTTTATCTTATCTCTCAGTTGTTGAGTGAAAAACAAAGAAAAAAATTGGCACAGCGTCTCTAATTCTAAAATGCTGTCAGAATATTGTATATTTCGTGAAAAATTTTGAATATTTTGAATGATTTTGAGGCTTGTTCGTCGCCAGGCTACGCGGTCTAATCATTGACGCTTTGTCTCATTCTGTTGAACAGAAGGCTGTGACACCTCATCACCTTCTTCAACTTCTATCCGCCAATAACTGACGATTATTCTCATTACAAACTCATTTTTGTTCATCTTTCCCTTCTGAGAATTCCATGTTATCCTTAGACTGCTCCAAGGTCTGGAACATTCTAAAAGAAGTAAATGCGCAGTGTGGCAGCTATGCAACAAACAGAGTATAACGGAAAATTTACATCATATCTCTGAATTTCCACAAAACTATTTATTTCTCGAACTCTTGGAATTATGATATCTGTAATATTAAAAAAACAAGCAACATTTCCCTTACAATGTTACAAAAAAACTGAATAACACTTTACAATAATCTTTTCACTTTTATGCGCAATTCTGTCGCCTCTTTCTCAAAATACTTGAAATTTTCTCGTTCAGTTACGAACAACTTGCGAAGAGGTCTGTAAAGATCGACAACAGTGATCAAACCTACGGTAGAAGCGTGGATTTGAACATTACCACACAACAACCATTACCGCCGCTTCCAGTTTTCGTATAATAAATTAAAAAGTATAGTTCCGTCTTTTGTTTTCGCGTTACAGGCTTTTCGGTACAAGCAACCTTGATTGATTCCAGAGTTTTAAGGACTTCATGCCAAGAATCTCTCAAACTTCTACATGCGTCCTCTCTAGCTGATCAACTTGCTATATTTATTCTCTTTAGCGTTTTCCCTTTCCCGATTTCAGTCATTAATTTTTGCCACCGTTTTGTCGAACTTACAAAAAAACGTAGATTCCTTGCAGCAACATTAAGACGCGACAAGCTACTGGTTTTGAATTTTAGCCTGTAAGTCATTTTACATACCAGACAGGTTCGCGGCATTATTGTATGATTGTCCACGGCAGTCTTCAATATTGATGCCTAGTTTTTTGAGTTCTGAAGTCATGACAGAAAACATTTCTTCAGCTTTATGTCCCACTGAGGGCAAAAGCTTGAGAAATCTTTCACACGGTTCGCCTGTTTTCAATGGGAAGTGCTTTGCGGTAGAACTTCACCCGCCCCCTTTCAGTTCCAATAATTACACAAATGCTTGATAATTTTTGGTCCAATATTTTATTTTGGATATGCTGTTTCTTTTCTAATACCTTCTTACAATATATTAGGTTCAGTATTTCACTTTATTTTATTTTGAGCTTCCGATTTTTTTTTGTGTTCAATATAATAGACAATAATTTTGCGTTAAAAATTCCTTTAGTTTTGGATCGATGTTTACTCAAGATACACTATTTCTTTCCTATGACATTTCTATTTTAAGACTTTGTGGGTTTTTCGGTTAAAAAACACACTATTTATTTTTTTATAAGTTTTATTAAACACTAAATTTATTAATTCATATAACTTGCACAGTGATTGTTTTATTGAAGTTTGAATTAATTTCGATTTGGTTATATAAATTTGTTACTGCATTTTCCATGTTACTATCTACTATTTTTAAATGATTAGTTATTTCATTTCGATCAGTCTCGTCCATGGTACCAAATAGCCATTTCTGAGCTGTCCCTACTAGGTTAATTAAGCCTCTTTTTGATCTCAGATGTTTTGTGGGTTTGATAGCATTTAATTTAGTATGTATGTTTTTTATTTTGTTTTGAATTAACGGGTCTTGTCTAATGTTTAGTTCGTCAATGTTCTGTTCTAGTAAGTCCATAGTCTTTCCTATTTCGTCAGTGTTTATCATGTGAAGGATTATTCTAGCGTCCTTAATAACTTCTGTCAGTCCCATGTTTATAACAGTGTAACCATTATTGGTTGTTATTGGGGTTTCGGTTAGTGTTGCTGTGGTTTTCCGTGCGAGTAAGGTTAGTATCAGGAGTACTACGGTCGTTACCTGTAAATTTTCGTGGTCTTTTAACATTCATTGGATGTTCATTATTGTAGTTTTTAAGTCTATATCTTGGTTTATTTTTATAATAACTCCTTCTATATTCTTTAACGGGTAAAATATGCCTTTTTTCTTCATATATTTCCCTAATTTTGTTTAATTTGCCAATTGTTTTCTCTTTATATTTTTCCAATCTTTCTTTCAATATTAAGGGGTTTGCTAGTATAGCTTCTTTTGGGGTCGTTTTTATAATGGAATGAACTCTTTCGTTATAATTATCTACTGCCCTGTGTATCTTTTGAATCAATGTTAGGTCTAAGTTTTTCATGGAGACTATTTTTTCTTGGAGGGTTCAGTGGAACCTCTCAATGTCGCTGTTTCCTGTGAGGGTATTGGGTTTAGAAAAATGCATTTCTACAGCGTGTTCCCTATAGAATTCCTTAAGATTTTCTGTGTTAAATTCATTATCCGTTATAATTTTCTTGGGTTTTGAGAATTTCGAAAAATTTTCCTCTAATACTTCTATTTTCTTTGTCCAGTTTCTATTGGGCAATTGGTAAGCATAATAGATCTACCCAATATTCTTCACCTTTACTCACATCTACTGATATTATTCGTCGATTGTGAAGAGTTTCAATTTCGTTTACAGAGTCATAGCTTAATATTAGTTTTGTTTTAAATTTATTAATGATGGTTTCTTTAATAGGAATGTGATCCAGAAGTTGCTCCTCTTGGGAGTGGATCGTTGCACCATCAGAAACAACATTTATTGATTGATTTTCTTCAACTTCGTCCCTGTTCTTTGTGTCCGGGATTCTACTTAAGAAATCATCTATTTTATTTTCTTTTCCCTTCAAATATTCAATGTCGAATTTATATTCTTGGAGTTTAAGTAGCCAACGCTGATTTCTTTGGCTAAAATCCTTTCCAGAGTACTTTTTATTCAAATATTTTATGGGTAAATGATCCGTTATGATTTTGAATCTATTACTCCACAAGTATGGCCTAAAATACCCAACAGCGCATACGATGGCAAGAAACTCTTTGTCCGTTATTGAGTAATTCCTCTCGTGTTCATTTAGTGACCTTGAAGCATAACAGGCTCCTATTGCGAAATTACTTGCGTCAGTGAATAACGTGAAGGGTTTGTTAAAGTTTGGAAATCTAAGGATTGGATGTTTAATGATATTCATTTAGTAGTGTAACGAATAAAACTATCTAATATTCTTTTTTATTTATTGGTGCTTTCTGTTTACATGTGGTAATTTCTCGTTCTACTATTCAAACCTCCGCGTTTTACAAACTCCAAACCCAAACTGACTTGAATCGGCTTGGCGTCACTCGATTCGGTTACGTGATCGCAATTTGACAATAATATTCATCGTTCCCCATTGCCAAATTGCAATCACGTTTTACTGTGTGCATACGCACAACTTACATGTGCATCGGTGACCGCGTCTTGTGTCTGCCTGACGCACATGCACGTTTGTGTGTCACTACATTCATTTTAAGAGTTTCAAAGGCTTGGATATATTTTGGGTCGTTGACGTTTATTTTCTTACCTTTTCTTAAATATTTGGTAATGGGGTTCGCGATTATAGCGTAATCTCTAACAAATTTTCTGTAGAAACCTGTAGTGCCTAAAAACCCTTTTAATTGTTTTTCCTTAGTTGGAAGCGCGAAATCTTTGATACAACGTATTTTATTCGGATTTGGCTTCATCCCTTCCGCCGTTAGAATATGTCCTAAGAACTCGGTATCTTTTTTCATAAAAGAGCATTTATCGAATTTTACTTTTAATTTATGTTCCGACAGTCTATTGAAAATCAATGTTAGGGAATGAATATGCTCCTGGAGGCTTGTTGAAAAAATTAGTATATCGTCCAAGTAGACAACGCATATCTTATTAATATATTCTCTTAATATTTCGTTCATAAGTCTTTGGAATGTCGCTGGAGCGTTTTTGAGACCAAAAGGCATCGGGACATACTCGTATAATCCAAAAGGAGTGACGAACGCGGTTTTTGGAATATCATTTGGGTGAACTTTTATTTGATGATAGCCCTTAGCCAAATCGAGAGAAGAGAAATATTGTGGTCGACCTAATTTATCTAAGATACTATCACTATTGGGTAAAGGATATCTATCGTCTACCGTGATTTCATTTAGTTTTCTGTAATCAAAGCATAGCCGAAACTTTTGTCGTCCCGAATTGTCGATTTTCTTTGCTACCACCACGATTGGTGAAGCGTATTTGCTACAGGATTTATTTTGATGATTTGTGCTTCCATTTCTTCTACCTGTCTTCTCACTTCTTCCTCATGTTTAGGGGGTAATCGATATAATTTTGCATTAATTGGTTGTTCCGTAGTAGTCTTTATTTCGTGTGTGATAGAGTTTGTATTTGTTAACTGATCCTCGTCTTTATAAATTAAGTTTTTGAATTTATTCAATAATACATTAACATGGTCCTTTTCTTCCTGATTTGTTAATATTGTCACTTCTTCAATAGAAGAATTAATTATATATAAAGAAAAGAAACAATGTATTTTAGGTAATAAATGTACAGCGCAGCAAGAACAACTTAGTTACTTCCAAGTACTCCAATTCAATAGACGGTGTTGCCACCTTACAAATTTCAAGAAAGAATATAATCATATCAGAGTTAATTGGCACAATGTACTAGAGTTAAATTTTGTCTTTTCTAATATGATTTAAGTGGCTTAGATCTATTTTTTCGCGATCAACTTGTAGTTCAAAGCAATCTAGAGTTCTAGAGTAAATAGGAATTTTTGTACCATTATTTAGTATCAAGAGTTTGTTGTTGAAATCGAGGGTTTTAACAATTTTTCTTAGGAGATCCATGCCTATCAGAACATCGTAAGGCTTATTTCCTAAGTCTCTCTTGTACCATCTTATTCCACATTTGGGATCGTAATTAAATTCTTTTGGTATACAAGTTAATAGTTTGTAATTTTAATTGGACTTTTTCGTATGTTTTAAATTTGCTACAGTCTACTTTACTTCAATTAATTATGCTCATGGTGGAGCCCGTATCCACCAGACTTTTATATTTTTTATTATTTAGTGTTATATCAATAAAAATTTTATTTCCGAGGCCTAATTCAGAAAAAACTCGGGGTCGATGTTGTGTACCTCCTCTCCCTGATCTCTAATATTTTCGTTTTGGTGCCCTATCTGACCTATTTCCATTGGTTGGGGATTTTGAAAAGCATTTCTTAGCTGACCAGAAGGATTAAAAGTTGAACGTCTCGTTTGATTCGAATTCTGTTTACTGTAATGTAGGTTCTGTAGGTTAGGGCTCTGTCTTTGGTTTATTGGCAAATAAGTAAAGCATAAAATGTGTTTTTAACATCATCTGGATTTGGTTCGTAAATTGAAAATGAATTTATTTCGCAAATTATGTTTTCAATCTTATAATTAAGGTCAAAGATTGAACTTACTTTAATTGAACTTATTCTTTTTGCGATGTCTTTATAGTTTGCTGTTGGTCTGAAATGCTGTTTTAGTAGGTACCTTGCTTCTTCCCAGTTCTGTGGTCGGTTGTTGAGAAGGAGTTCCTTCGCTCGTCCTGTTATTTTGCAATTGTAGATCACTTGCCATAGTTCTGCTCGTTGTTCTACCCTCACTTCATTAAGATGTGTGTCGATGACGTTAATGAATTGTGTCAGCTGATGGTGGCTTCCTTCAAATTCCTTGATGTAGTTTATTTCTTTTATGAGGCACACTGCTCGACTGTGCCTTGTTTGGTTGTTGTTAGCTATGGCTTCCAAAGTTGCAGTTAATCTTTCAACCAGTGCTGCATCCATTTTTTGGTCGTTCAACACGTCCTTCCAAAATAGCAACGTTCTGTCTTTACGCTTAATTTTAAAAATTTTGAATATTTGCGAGTTAGTTGGTGGGTCTAGTATTGGTATTACTACGATTAACCCAAAACTAGTACACTATAGGATATGAGGCTTTATAATTATTGCTATTGTTTCACTTTTAATGTCCTCTTTGTTTATTAAAGTCAGTCGATTTGTTTATTAAATTCACTGCTTGATTTATTTTTTTTCACTGTATTTTCAAATGTCAAAAGGGATTTTACACTTGCAATTTTTATGTTCTTTTTATTTCAGTTTTTAAGTTTATTTCACTTTCAATTTCCTAGTTCGTTCACTTCGATTTTTGCACTTTTTATTCAATTATTACATAGATACTCTTCCAGACTCTGAAGGGTTTTTAAGATGGCTTATGGCTTGACATCCACCTCTAAGTTTTTTGAATTTGCACAAACACTTTTTTTTTCCACCTAACGATCGCGTAAATATAGTTCGTTCTCGTTTGGATTCTGCAAGTATAATCAGAATCCTACCGACTGCGCCAATTATGAAAAACACTGGGAATTTAACTAAAAAAAAGACTTTATTTGAAAACTTTCTTTTACACTATAGTTTACAATAGTTTCAGCGTCATCGACCGACTAACTAACTTAAGCTCTAATTGATTTGCTTATATCTAAAATATATTGCTCGTCTCGCATTTTCATGCTTAGGAAAAAAAGTTTCCCAAGCATGTTCCTGGAGTCGATCTGTGCTATCCTTGTTTTGCCAAGGATATGTCTCGTTCGGTTGGCCGAAGTTGACGGTGTTTTTTAAATAGATTTGACTCTTTTCAATTCTCTATTTGAATTAACATCCATTTACAAATCTAAAAACTAAGGTTTTACACTAACAATTCAATTAAATGGTCTTGATTTCTGGTCTTGACTCTCTGGATGTTGCTGCGTAACTAACTAGGAGATAAAGCCAACAAATAAAACCAGAGAGAATCTGACAAACCGGTTTTTAAATATAAATGCCAAACTTCACAACAGTTGCTGAAAGTTGCTTCAAAGACTTGAAGCTATCGTGAAGCTTGGCTTACATTTATTTGTTATATTCCACAGGGTGTTCATTTACGTTAACTACTTCCAAACATTCTCCCCCGTTGAGAGATTTAAACGATCAACAAATTCTATTACAATTCAATTTGTAGGAGAAAGTATTATACATAATTTTTTTACATTTCTTTTTAAAATATTATCGGCTGTCTTGACTTCAACGTTGCGGACTATACCATCCTCCCCTGGATAACAGGTGACGACACGTCCTAAGGACCATTGTGCTGACGGAAAATTATCGTCTCTTAGCAGGACTATAGTTCCTTCGGTAATGTTGGAGTCGTGTTGTACCCATTTGTTTCGAGTGGTAAGTTCATTAAGATATTCGTGACTCCATCGAGTCCAAAAATGTTGCTTTACTTTCTGGATGTGTTGCCAGACCGATAAACGACTAACTGACGTATTTCTGTGATCTCGTCCTGGTAGATTGGTCAGGGAGTCCCCTATCAGAAAGTGTCCTGGACTTAAGACTAAGGGATCATTCGGGTCAGAGGAAAGAGGCGTGAGGGGTCTAGAATTCAAAATGGCTTCAATTTCTATTACTAGTGTATTAAATTGTTCGTATGTAAACAATTCATCATGTTTCATCACATGCTTTAGGTGTCTTTTAAAGGACTTTACACCCGCCTCCCAAAGTCCACCCACGTGCGGCGCTTGCGGTGGTATAAAATGCCATTGAATGTTTTTTGTCGTAAGATACGTTTGGATCTTCATTTGTTCGTCTGGAGAGTTCAAGAATTGATATAACTCCTTTAGTGTGTTATTAGCACCTACAAAATTAGTAGCATTGTCGCTGTAAATATCTTCGCATAAACCGCGTCTTGCGATGAACCGGCGAAGTGCTGCTAAGAAACCTTCTGACGTCAGATCCGTAACTACCTCCAGATGAATTGCTTTGACTGCCAAGCAAACAAAAACAGCCACATACGATTTTACTTTTATTTTATTGCGGAATTTTTTTTCTTTTAAGAAAAATGGCCCACAATAATCAATTCCAACTTGACTGAAGGGTCGCGATGGTGTTACTCTTTTTTCCGGTAACTCTCCCATTAGATATTTAGTTGTTGGTGGTTGAGCTTTCTTACAATTTACGCAATCCTTTAGGACCTTCCATACTTGGCTTCTTCCATCTACTGGCCAATATTTTCATCTGATTGCATACAAAGTAAGTTGAACTCCTGAATGTAAATGTGTACGATGCTCACTATTGACTATTAAATTAGTTACATGATGGTTTTTAGGTAAAATTATAGGATGTCTTGCATCGTACGGTAAATTAGAATGGGATATTCTACCTCCCACTCGCATTATTCCTTTCGAGTCGATAAAAGGGTTTAGCTTCACGATGTGTCGGTTTTTCAAATTTTTCTGTGGATTTTCTTTGAGAAGTCTCAACTCTTCAGAGAATGCTTCAAACTGAACAAGTTTTATTATATTTGACAATGAGTTTTGGATCTCAGCGACGGTTAATAACCCCTTTTTCTTAATGCGTTGAATGAATCGATAACAAAATGCAAACGAACGCGCTAGCTTTTCTATTGATGAAAAACGTTTGAAGGTTTCGTTGAAAGAAGCTTTAATATTAACGTCTGATACGGTACTTGCTATACACATTAATTTTCGTTTTTCGGGTAATTCTTTGCTCTTTACCAGTTCTGACTGCGGCCAAGCATTCATTTCATATGACAGCCATGGTGGTCCTACCTTCCAAAGAACGGATTTAACAAAATCTATAGGTAGTTTGCCTCGTGATACCAAGTCTGCCGGATTGTCATGGGTTCGTATATGACGCCACTGGTTTACATCCGTTTTTCGTTGAATGTCAGCAACTCTGTTTGACACGAACGTCTTTAGTTGAATAGGTGATGTATTTAGCCAATGCAAAACAATTGTAGAATCCGTCCAATAAAACGTTTTATTAATATTGATTCCCAGTGCAGACCTCGTGTTGGTGCTTAATGATGAAAGAAGTTGTGCTGCACATAATTCTAATCTTGGAATTGTAATTGTCTCTAAGGGTGCAACTCGAGATTTCGCTGTCAATAGTTGCACTTGGACTCGTCCTGTATTATCTTCACATCTGATATATAGACAGGCGCCGTAAGCCTTCTCGCTTGCATCGGCAAAACCATGGAGTTGAATTTCCTTGACGTTGGCTTTCATTATCGTTCTTGAGAATGACAGGTTGTTTAGTGCGTTGAATTGATTGTAGTATGTGAGCCATTCTGTGTGAATATTACTTGGCAACGATTCATCCCAATGCACTTTTAATTGCCATAGTTTTTGTATCATTATTTTAGCGACAATGATAACTGGAGCTAGAATACCCAGTGGATCAAAAATCCTTGCAGTCTCGGCAAGAATTGTTCTTTTGGTAATTTTTTCTTGCTTTGAAGGGTTGACTGAATATACTATCTCATCTGTTGCTGCATTCCAATGAATTCCTAAGGTTTTGACTGTTGATGTATCGCCAATTTGCAGATGTTGATTGATTTCATCTCTTGGTAAACCTTGCAATATTGAATAATCGTTGGATGCCCATTGCCGTATGCGCAAACCACCTTTGCATAGAATAGAAGATAATTGATCTCTGATAACCCTGGCTTCTTGAGTTGTTTTTGTTCCTGTGAGTAAGTCATCGACATAAAAATCTCGTTTTAAGATATTTGCTGCGATGGGGTACTGATGGCTTTCGTCGTCGGCTAATTGATGTAGACAACGAATTGCCAAGAAAGGTGCTGACGATGTCCCAAAGGTTGCTGTGTTCAATTCATAAATTTGTGGTTTACCTTCTTTGTTTTTCCATATGATGCGTTGATATCTTCGGTCTTCTTTCCTGATCAAGAATTGTCTATACATTTTTTCGATGTCTCCAGTGAGAACAATAGGATGTATTCTGAATCTAATTAATTGATCAGTTAGGCTAGGCTGAATTGTTGGTCCGACCATAAGCGTGTCATTCAAGGACATACCAGAGGTTGATTTAACTGAACCGTCAAAGACCACTCGTAACTTTGTTGTCATACAAGTTTCCTTGATCACTGCATGATGTGGTAGATAGTAACAGTTGCCTTCTTCTCTGTTGTTATCAGAAACTGGTGACATATGCCCTAATGATAAATATTCATTTAGCACCTTTTCGTATTGTGCTTTCATTTGTGGGTCAAGGCTTAATTTTCGCGTCAAATATTCATATCTTCTTGATGCTACATGATAAGATGAACCTAAGTTTGGTAGTTTTCTATTGAATGGTAAAGCTACGACGTATCTTCCATTCCTATCTCTACTGACATGTTTCTTGAAATGCTCTTCGCATAGCGTTTCTTCATCGGTGAAAGCATTTTCGTTTGAAATTTCTTCTATTTCCCAAAACCTTCTCAAATCGAATTCAGTAGATGTTATCAAATTACATGTGCGCTTTGGAGCATGGCGAATTATAGGTGTTGCTCCTCCGATTATCCAACCTAACCTTGTCTTTTGTACGTAAATCTGTTGTTTTTCTGGTAAGGTTAGTTTTATTTGACCGAAAGATAATACTGACAGTGATGTGCCTGCTCCTAAAAGTATATCAATAGGGGCAGGTTGGTGAAATTTCGGGTCGGCTAGTTTTATGTTGGCTGGTATATTTATATTTCCTCTAGGAATCAATTGATCAGGAGTCGCTTTTGAGATAGTTGGAATGATCAAAAAGGTAAGTGATTTTTCATAATTACTAACTCTTGATTTAATAGTTGCTACAACCACCTCCTTCGAATATGTCGTCATAGCGTTCAGAGCACCGACTGGAATTTGACATTTCTGACGTTTCAGTTTTAATCTATCCACTAACTCTTCTGTCATGAAGTTGTTTGTGGAACAGGTATCTAATAGTCCACGGCATTGTAATGGGTTTTTGGTTTTGTCAAGTACATATAGTGTAGCAGTCACCATAATGTCACTAGGAATTGAATTCTCTGCCTTGGTTTCGAGTTGCCGACGTGTCGTTGTTGCCATAGTCGTAGTTGTTGGTTTATCTGAAATAGGAACGTTGGTTTGCTCTGCTTCCCTTGAGACATGTAATAGCGTATTATGTCTTCCAGAACATTTTTGGCACCTTGACTTTGATATACATTCTTTTATTCCATGCCCTTTGCCAAAGCAATTGAAACACAAATGCGCATTTTTTATGATCCCTTTTCTTTCGTCAACTGATAATTCTCGAAATTTAGTGCACGTGAATAATCGGCGAGACTCAGCGCAGATTGGGCACATGATTGTGGAGCGTGACCTTGTGTGGTCAATATTTGTCTGGGTTATGAGAGTGTGTGAACGATTATTTTTGTTTTGTACATTAATTTTCCTTGACGTATCAAATTCAATTTTGGCGAATTTCATTGACTCATTGCTAGAGAATTCTGCACAATTTGCACGTTTTTCCAAAAATTTTAATAATTGGATGTAGGATGGCGGCATGTCATCGTTTAGAGTCATCTCCCATTGCCACCGTGTGCTTGAATTCAATTTTGACAAGATCAAATCAACTAGCGGGATGTCCCAGGATGAAACTGGAGCCTTTAAATTTTCTAATGCTCTGAGATGTTGATGAAAGGTATCAACTACGTTACTCAGAGCTTCGGGTGTATCCTTGGAAAGTCGCGGGAATTCTCTTAAGATTGCCCAGTGCCGGCGTAGCGCAAGACGGTGGCATTCAAATTTCTCCTTTAAAATGCTCAAAGCCACTGAGTAATTTGAACCGATTGTTTCCAATGATTCAATAGCATTCGCGGCTTTCCCTGTGAGTGATAGCCGAAGGTACTGCAACTTCTTGACCGTGTCAATTGCTTGTTGATCAATGAGAGACGTAAATATACTAAAGAACGAGGCCCATTTTTCGATGGACCCATCAAATGTCGGTAGCGCGATTGTGGGTAAGGTCGCTTGAGCTTGATTAATGGGTTGTGCAATTGAAGGCTGTTCTTTCACAACGAGTTTATCGAGAATTTTTTCGACTCGTGCTCTCGTTCTGTCATGCAATTCTATTATTTCCATTCTGTTATCAGCTTCGGATTCCTCTAAATCTTCTAGCTCGTCTTGAATGGACTCAAACTTTTCGAACGCCATTTTCATTGAATCATATGAACTTCTTAGCAAATATGTATCACGATCGTCAGGATTTGTGTCACCTTCGTCGAGAATCTTGATTAATATAGTAATAGAGGCTTTAATATGCCCTCTTTGCCTTCTTAATCTTTCAGCCATATTTGAATTAGGAAAAGGACACGGTTTGAGTGGTATTCTTATGGTAAAGAAGGGAATGACAACAATCTGATTGACTGTGACCACTTACTTGATTTTCTGGATCTGCTAATGCTGTATTCATTAACGAATCCGGCTCGAAGGACCATGTGCTATCCTTGTTTTGCCAAGGATGTGTCTCGTTCGGTTGGCCGATGTTGACGGTGTTTTTTAAATAGATTTGACTCTTCAATTCTTTATTTGAATTAACATCCATTTACAAATCTAAAAACTAAGGTTATACACTAACAATTCAATTAATTGGTCTTGATTTCTGGTCTTGACTCTCTGGATGTTGCTGCGTAACTAACTAGGAGATAAAGCCAACAAATAAAACCAGAGAGAATCTGACAAACCGGTTTTTAAATATAAACGCCAAACTTCACAACAGTTGCTGAAAGTTGCTTCAAAGACTTGAAGCTATCGTGAAGCTTGGCTTACATTTATTTGTTATATTCCACAGGGTGTTCATTTACGTTAACTACTTCCAAACACGATCATCAAATGATCGAGCGACAAAAATTCTAGGAACTGCATTTAAATGTTCCCATGGTTGAACAGGTGCACCGAATGCAATAATTCTCAGAATTGCATTTGGTACATACTCGTACTTTTAACCTATACACATGTAGAAAGCAGAATTATCCACGAGTAATTTATCATGATAAGTCGAATGTTTAGAACAATTATAATTGGTCAACATCGTGTTGGTGCAAAAAAATTTGCAAAGTTGATATAATAAGACGTTTGGTGTCCGTAATCGCATTGCATCAACTGCAACTTGTACATCGCCGTCACCCATGAAGTAAATGTGTAAAAGCTTATGTTAATCGTTAGGACGTGCTGGGAGTGATCCTATGCGATAATATATTTGTCAGAACATTCCTGGTGCTTAATTTTTTAATTTTCGTGCACCATAATGTTCACTCATATTTTCCATTGTGCCGATACCCACACTTGGATGACTTGGTGAGAAACGATTCAATAATTTAGTTGCACGATCTCTCTTAATTTATTTATCTCATAGACGTTCTCCTTAACCTTTAACTACCCACATTCGTTTGCCTATAGATACTTATATATTTATTTCTGGTTGAAATGGTTTTTTTGTAATCTATTCGTAGTGTTTTACGATTCTTGTCATGTACACAAAATTTTAATATTAGCTGTAGTTCACTATTTATTACACATTTACCAAAACAATAACGTAGCAACCCAGAAGTGTGCAATAGACACATTCAGATCCGAATCTAAAACTGGCCTCTCCTACGGAAAATTTCCGTTTCTACCAATCACACCCACTTCAAAACTAATTCTTCATCCACCCATAATTTATAGTAAACTATGAATAGGAAATAGTTTGACGCGTGGTCCTCTGATACCTGGCGCTTTACGCATCCGAGTTTGGTGCAAAGGTGGTAACTAGTATCTGGGGACTACACAATACCATAAGTGTGAATACACAGGGAAATGTAGATTTTAGGGAACACTGGTGCCCCGATTTTTGGTAACCCAATATTCTGTGCAACATTGAGGAAAAATAGGTTTGCTGCTCTCCTTAGATATTTGGGGTCCGATGATAGAACGACTAGGTCCGTCAGAAGGTCAAAAGACAGACTGGCTCATATAAGGGAGCTGTGGGAACATATAAACGAAAAGCCTTAGAAGTTGAATTTACCTGGCGAAAATCTCACGATTAAGGAGCAGTTGGTACCCTTCCAAGGACGAGTAGTATTCAAGCAGAACCTGCGCAGTAAATCCGCCAAGTATGGTATGAAAATTTGGTGGATTTGTGACTCCTATGATATGGGTGTCAAATGAAAGAGCTTCATGAGCGAAACACAACACTTAAAATGGCGTAATTTTTAATTCAATATGACAGACGTCTAATATGACACTGCAATATTAGGTCTGTTCACGTACTTGCTCGGAACATATTGCAACATGTTCCGAGCACGAAATTTGCGTTTTCGTACTTTTTCAAAAATAGTTTTGAGAGAATTTAACGAAAACTGACGGAGGGGAAGTTGACTCGAATGTGCTAGATGTTACTCGAGACATTTGCTCGAGTAACTTCAAGCTTCTTGGAAAATGCGGTGAATTTGACAGTTTCAAATGTCAAATTCTTGTATGCCGCTTATGATGTTGCTAGATATTTGAGTAACAGAGCGAAATTGTTTCAAACCTCTCATTTTTCCTCGAGTAAAATCTAGTAAACTCTAGTTAACTCGAGGAGTACGTGAACAGACCTATTATTATGGCATTAAGCTGGAATGTGGCCATGACTTAAAATATTCAAAACAAAGTAACAAATTCCCCAGTAGAAAACAAAAAAGAAATAAAGTCAGTTACCTTTGAAAAATATGGATTAAAAATTTTTGTGTAAAAGTTAGTTAGAATTAAATTGTGAATGACGTTTGACTTTAAATTACAAATCATCGAGTCATGTCTTTGAATTTGTTTCAAATCAAAATCGGCTGGCTTTGAAGGAATTCGAAGAAATGTCAAAAAATAAAGAAGATATAACCAATCAACAAACCAGCAAACCAACTGAGGCAGCAACACAACGAAAGCAACGTTTGGTCAAGAAGACACAAAAGCGTGTGCAAAGTCTAACTTACGAAAACGATGAAGTTGAGCGTTTAAGAAAAAATGCGACAGACAGAATAAGCAAACATCACAATGCCAGAAAATGGTATAGAATCCAACTACCCCTAGTAATTAAAATTAGTGCACCATAAAAGCTTTTTTAAAAAAGATTTTTAATCATTATTTTTCTGCTTTTCAATTTCCTTCTTTCACTTTTTTGTCTTTATTTTCTGTCTTTCATGATGTTCATTACATATCTGTGCATTGGTTTCACGTTTTTTCTTATTTTTATATTTTTATTTATTATTTTACACTCATCAGAATTTTCCTTTTAAGAATACATACTTTCTTTATTGATAAATATAACAAATGTTTGAAAAAAGCAAAGCTTACTAAACACATACTGCTGACTCGCAGTAAAATATTTATACATAGGCACACGCTTGTAAGCAAGCTGTAAGACAGTAAATGAAGCTAGAATACCGGTCGATCCTCGGCGTCCTTGTCAAGAACACGTTTACCTCCTCTCGCTCTTTGTCGCTCTCAATTTATCACTATACTGCTTATTTCTATATAAATGTTTTCATTTTTGTTATAATAAATTTCATAAAATGAATAAAAAAGTGATTTGTATAGTAAAATATTTTCGTTTTTCAAAACTCCCGCAATGAAAATTTCATTTCTCGTATGAAATTTCACATTCTTCGAGGTGGCAACTGGCCCTTGGATTCTAAGGGTGTGGTAGTAGAAAAGTCTGGTTCATGGCTTGTCAAACCACTACATCCAGGGGGTTTTGTGTAGGGTAACACTACATGCATGGCTGTTTATGCTGTAGAAAAAGAGTCGGTCGGTCACATTTTGCCTTTTAGTTTCTTTGTACCAAACGTGCCATAGCGAACTTCGTTTTAATAAACCATCTTCTTAACGCCAAATGGATTTTATGTGTTCATAGTATTTTTGTTTGTCAATGTAAAAATAGTTTTCAGAATAAGTGTAATTGTATATCATATTGTTATTATGTTTGTTGTTCTTGATTTTGATAGCAGTGCAACACATATTGGTTAAAATTGTATTATTGTTTGTTAAAATCTGAACTTGACTTAATTTAAGCAGAATCAATTTGAACCAATGTTTTACACATACACATAGCGGGATAACATGCGAATGTCAGTTCACTGTGAAGTGAAGCTTCTGGTAAAGACAAACAAATGCCTAAATTTAAACTCAATTGAATTCAAATCTATCACCCTAAACATGATATGTATGCGGGCAGAAATAGTAAGTAGCTTGTAAGTAGAAATTTTTTGGAATTTTTTTCAAACATAGATCGTATTTCTTATCGGAATCATAGTTGGATTAAACCTCTTCTTCCGTTGATGGGCGCATTATGTAGAGAAATATATGTAAGCATATTTTTGATATGTAATATTTCAGAAAATGGTGTGTGTTTAAAGCGTGATAAAGAAGGCGGAGAAACAAAATGATTCCCTTTGAGGAAATGCACAGTTTGAAAGACAGCCACTTTATCTGTTTGCATGCATGAAGGATTATTTTAAATAGGTTTACTTATCGAACAAAAGTGTTATAAAGCATTTGTCTGTCGTCAACAAAACAGACTTCACATACTTGCTTCGTGAAATATTTATTGTTGGAATAAAGTGACAGTTTAAAGTAACGGTAAAGTAAATTCTAGCAAAAAATTTCGAATAATAATGCAATTCTATATTTTATATCCTTTAAACAGTGCTCATTGTTCTAAATAGCTATGCATGCATATAGAATAATTTAATTTTAAATAAAACAAGAACCAGAAACTTTTTGAAAATGTGTCATCCCCAGCCGTTTCGCCATCTGAATCCTGTCTCCTTCATTTTCAATGCCTTTGATCTCATCTCTAAACTCATTTCCACCTTCATTTCTTTCTTTGCCTTAATGTTCATCTGTATTTCCATCTTCATCTTCATTATCATCTGGCACCCTAATACAGCTAAAAATGGTCAAACGAAAATTTGTTGCCGTTGAAAAATATAATAGTACCCAATTTAAGGCAACCGTTACACTGAACCAAACAACAAAACAAAATAAAATTAATTTCACCGCGACATTGTGAAGTCGCTCAATTACCGCTATGGGGCAAGTTCTTATGACACTGCCAATTTAAGCTACAGGAAGATTTCTAGCGGTTGTTGGAGACATATGTTGGATACGTAAAATTTCTGTCTGGAGTATAATTTATCGAGTTTCCCAGCACACGATCTTTGTCAGACTTGAGTAACTTATTTTTAAGATGCCAACCAACGGCCAAGAATGTTCTCAAATGTGCGAAGCACTTTATCATATTTGAAGATTTCCATGAGGGAATGGAGGCATCAACTTCACTCACATCAAAACACAATCTCCATGAAAAGATACTGGCGGGAGCTTTCGCAATAGAATGGTCGTACAAGTCGTTTGTAGTGTTAAATTAAAAATTATGGACATAGTTGTGGGAGCGTTTCTAAACTTGTCTGATCCCAACAAAGTTTTGTATTGTAAACACATTAAACTATCATTTGAACTCGAAACTATATTAACATTTATTTCATTAAATTTACAATTAATTATTGTATTTACTAGTCACCATTAATTATTTATTTATTTAAGATTCACAATCATTTATTTATTTCTTTAATTATGAAACAAGATTTAAAATAACAATCTTAATCAATTTGAGAATAAAACTAGACTAACTTAAGTAATAATTTTATTTCTAAAGTTGGGTATCGAAGCCAATCTAATTAATTTATATAAGATTTTTAGCCTACTATCATTTATGTTTCTAAGTATTTATAGAGTTGATTTTTGTAAGAGTAGTGAATGCATCATCACTACATTACCAGTGAGGAAAGGGTCTGAACGTTCAGAGATTGAATCATACGCTCCTTGATTTTGACATTTTAATATGTGATGCTTTTGAATTTGGAAAATCAGCAACTATGTAATCTTTTCCAGAAATGTGTTTTGTATTTGTAGAGAACTGGCTTATGAATGACTTTGGTTAAATTTAGCCTAAAAGCAAAAACGAGTGGTTTGTGGTCTGTAAAACAATGAAATCCGTTCCTTCAAGCATGAATTTGAAATGCTTGATTTCTTGATAAACGGCTAAGGTGATCATTAAGCGACGGGATATCGCCCCACTGGTTGCCCATGAAAATAAGTGCAGGCTCCCTAACGAAGCAGTGTTCAGGCGACCAACAAGCGATACGACGCCGATTCGATCCGAGCGAACTGCGAGGAAGTGCAACTCGGGCGATATTTTTTAGTTTGTGGCGATATTCCGACTGACATGGAACTAAACCAAAAATTTGTAAGTTAGGTTGAAAAACACCGCGAATTATATGATTTTTCATGCGCTGACTATCAATAGTGTACGACCTACGCATTCTCGAATATTCGTGTTTTTCTTTTGTATACCAGGCGAAACTACTTCCAGCAACGCATTGAACGAATTTTTACACATTCTATAGAATGATGAATGCCTGCTCTACTTGCAACATACAGTCTGGTTTTTGCTAACTATGTTTTCAACAAGTCAAAATCTGAAATGGCATTCTCGGTCCACGTAATAGGTGCGTTACCTTTTATATAGCATTTTAGAAGGTTGAGCAGTGCCGATACTCCTGATCATTTGCGACTCCTGGTATGCAAATTCTATAAAAATTTCTCATACCGAGAAATCTTAAAGCCTTTGCAGTTGATGGTCTGGTAAAATTGAAAATGGTTCGGATTTTGTCATTCATAGGAGAAATTCTATCCTTTGTAATTACAAAGCCAAGAAAAGTAAGTTCATCTACGCCAAATAAGCTTTTTGCAGAATTTATAACAATGCTGTATTCCATCAATCCAGTGAAAATTGCTTCCTGGTGCTTCGTGTGTTCTTCTTTATCAGCAAAAGCATCAAGGATGTCATCCTGGAAAGCAAAACAAAAATCTAACCCTACCAATACTTCATCAAGGGATCGTTGGAATGCCAGGTGGTG
The DNA here is from genome assembly GCA_963971475.1 of Chrysops caecutiens. Taxonomy (NCBI): domain Eukaryota; kingdom Metazoa; phylum Arthropoda; class Insecta; order Diptera; family Tabanidae; genus Chrysops; species Chrysops caecutiens. The sequence goes on from OZ020568.1 coordinate 61,273,553, forward strand.
AATTTGTAAATAATCCAAATGGAGTTGTGATTGTAGTTTTTGAAATATCCTCTTCCGCAACTGGAATTTGATTGTAAGCCTTAACGAGATCTATCTAAGTTTATTAGTATGAAACAAATACCAGTTAAATATGTTATTGTTATTAATTAGTGACTTCCTTGAGCCTGTTTCTCATTGCAAAGTTTTTGAAATGAAGGAGTAATACCAGATTTGGATTCCCTAAGTTCTTTTTCTATACATATTTAGCTGTGATCTGTATTTTGTTTTCAACGAAGCCACTGTAGAAAATCCAGTTTTGCAAAGATAAGATGTTGAAAACGGTAAAACTATGTATTTGGAAAGCTTTTCGTTTTAATGTCGCAAACTCGTCATCCAAACCAGCCCAAAATTCAAAAATCGATTTCTTATTAAATTGTCTCTTGATTTCACTGTTTGTTTTAAAATCAATAAAAGTTTACTCTTCAGAAGTCGAGAGACCTTGTGGAACATTGTGATATGGGTCTCTAACCCACTCGTAACTTGCTAGAAATTTTTCTTCAGCAAAAATGTATTTTTTTAAATTTTTTGCTAGCATGCTTAGATGTTTGTTTATAGTTAATAAAATCACGTTTATATGTACTTCTTCGGTTTTGTATGTCTTAACTAATTCATTTATATTCGGAAACATTTCCAATTTTTTTTCTTTTAAATTTCTAAGCCACAAATCGAATTTTCTACAAAAAGCATTGACTTTATTATTTGTTTCCAAAATATATGTATTTGTTCCTTGAAGTTGAAGATTCAAGACATTTAACTTCTCAAATATATCGACTAAATAACCCAATTTCATAATAAATAGAGTATCTCGAAACATCACGGCTTCTTGTCGATTTTCTTCTTCCAGAAAAATATAGATTTCTTCTCTTAATTCAAAAACTTCCCACGTGATAACCATCTAGCTTCGCAATAAAAAAGTAATGCTGTATGTACTGATCCCATATCTTTACAAAGTTCAGAAAACATTCTTGATTTTAAAGGTCTCGTTTTTATATAATTTACAACAGTTACAACTGTAGATAACACGATATTTAAACCAGTACTCATTTCTTTCGACGCCAGTGCCTCTTTGTGGATCATGCAATGTGGCCAGATACACTGTGAAGATTTTTGTTTTACTAGTGTTTGCATGCTTTGAAATCTTCCAGACATTGAACGAGCACCATCGGTGCATATTCCAACACAATTTTCCCATTCAATATGCGCCTCGTTTATAAAATTATCCAAGATGGTAAATAAAGCAGTTGATGTTGCCCTTTGCTTTATCAGTTTGGAAAAAAGTAATTCTTCTACAGCTGATACACCATCACAAAAACGTACATAGGCTATCAAACGAGCATCTTTATTGTTATCAGTTGCTTCATCAAGTTGAATTAAAAACAATTTTCCACGCAAGTTTGCAAAAAGGTGGTGCTGTACATCCTTAGCCATGTCACCAATAGGACGAGCAATTGTATCTTTGGAAAGTGGAATAGATTTTAATTTTTTTGCAAAATTTTCCCCGAACATGGTTTCTACAATTTCAATTGCAGCTGGAAAAATTAGCTCTTCACCAATAGTGTGAGGTTTCTTGCATCTGGCTATTTGATATGAAACTATGTAAGAAGCAAGTAAAGCTTGTTCATTCACAGACAAAGTATTTTTAAAAACTAATTTTTGCTTCTCATATGATTTTAATTTACTTTCAAAAAATTGTCGGGATTTGTTAACGTATTCACTATGAAGAGTTTCCAAATGTCGTTTAAGTTTATTTGGCTTCATACTGTCAGCTGCCAAATTTTTTGAGCAAATAACACACAAGGGCCTTTTTTCCTCATTTACTTTAGTGCTCGTAAATCCATAGTTTCAGTATTCTGCGCAATATTTTCTTTTGCGTTTTTTGGAACATGCCTAGCCTGTGCACTAGTTGATGCTTCACAATCCTCCAATGCTCGCTTACGCCCACATAAAAATTTATCCATAACATTTTCTGAATATGCCTCTGTTGCTCCTAAAAAATATGTAAGAAAAATTGATCAGAAATATATAGAAACATTATGCTTTGAAATATGCTGATAATATGTGAGCAGAGGTTCCGTGCGTTCACAGCGATGGTCACATTCCACACAGACACATTCGCGAGCGCGAGACGACCGATCACGTATTGCGGCGGTGCGGTAACATCTGTCAAACGTTTATGATTCTAAACACACACATACAATGACAACCTTCCGAAACTCATATGCATTCGGAATTAGTAGACGGGACAATACCCCAACCTCCCACTATTTGTGCTAGGCCTGTGTTTTAGTAGCCGTTGGTATAAAGGGTAGGGCTAGACGTATACATTACTGTGCAACGGTCGCATTTTACCAATAAAATTAAATGTACGATTATCGGACCGTTTTCATTATGACACTATAATTTTCAATAGATCAAAAAGGAGGGGGGGTAGAATATTTACGTTGGTAAACGGGGTCGGAATAACAGAAAGGCTGAGAAGCGCTGGGTTAAGTTTATACATCGTCTAAGAATGGATGAATATATGAACGCCGAAATCATAACTCAGCTCAAAGCAATTCACAAAGAGAACAACAGTATCTCGAAAAAATAATAGGAAAAGTAATTGGTAGCTGGAAAAATTTTGCAATATTACAACATGCAATTTAATAAAAGTGTAAACTCGATATTTACTGCGGTTCAATGATAAACCAGTTGATAAACAAACCAATAAAAGTTTAATCATTTTTAATTTATATATGTTCTTTTCTAATCAATGCCTGTCAGTCTCGTCGCGAGTCCCAATCCATGCTTTCTTTTAACAAAGGAAGAGGTTCAAACGGAACCCATTAGGCAAGCGAACACGTCATTCCTTAGTGTCGCATGATGCGAACAAAGGAATAACGAATCCATTTTTCTTATAGGTTTTTGGGTGGTCAGCATTTTGACTCCCAGCATCAAGGCGAACATTTTTGATAAACTCTAGAGTCTAGATCTTGTGAATCTTGCACGATGATCCAGTCTCGTCCTCAATCCCATTCAGTTCGCGTCATTCTTTTGAACTTTCAAATCAGTTCGTTTCATCTGACCACATTCGTTTAAGTTTACAAGCTTCAGTTCCTTTCGTCTGGCTGCATTCGTTCAAGTTTACAAGAGTAAATCAGTGACATTCTTTTGAAAACATCAGGTTGAGCTTTTTTACATCAATAATTATCAAACAGTTTTCATCCAAATTGTGAGTAGTGGTTTCAACTGAAACCAATTTTCCTTACAACAAGTGTTTGTGATCTTCACATCGTATATATTTCACAATAAATACCAAGAAATTTCCGTGAGGATCGCAAAAAACAGAAAGGTTCATAAAAGGTGTCTGTGGTCGTCACATAGTAGTTATTTCACGATAAATACCTAGAATGTTTCGTGACGAACACAACAACAAAGAAAGTTTCTGTGATCGTTACATAGTATTTATTTCATAATAAATACCTAGAAGTTTTCGTAGCGATCACAAGGACAATACTAGAATGTTGGTGATGTCACATGTAAAGTTATTAGAAAGGTTCATGACGTTCACAAATGTACTCCTTTAAAGGGTTTCGTGACTGTCTACAATGTGAACTTTCCTGTTTGGTGATAATCCAGGCATTTTCCTCTATAAGATTTATTGGTTCTTCATCCCCTTAATTTCAGCTTCAAAAGCAGCAATTAACGTTACATCACCACCACACACCAAACATAATTCCAACACCAACCTCGGACATCATCTATTGTGCCACTAGCTGTCGCTACTTAGTGTGCATATGTATGGTAAAGCGCTAACCGTATTGTTAGTTTGTACCGGTACATTAATGACATTGCCGAAAAGGCCATGTTGGAATCCTAAGCCTTGAACCTAATGAACAACTCTTAAAAACAAATTACGTGGTTTCACAAGCCTCTCTTCCGTGGTAGTAATTTGTTTTATCCAAATTCCTCTATTGGCTTCAAATGAAAAGGATTTGCCGCGAATTCTTGACCGAATTTATTCAAAATTGAACGTTTTATAACATGATGAAATTTTCTTTGAAAACATATACATATATCAAAAATGTACCTTAAAATTTTTTTTTTTTGCAAAACAAAAAAAAACCAACTTGTTTGTCAGGACGTTGGTCTGGTTTCGAAGTGTGCCCACCTGTAAAAATATTAAAAAACGTCCATGAGTTTCATGGTAATTAAGCGCCGTTTCATGGTAATTAATCCATCAACTTCGAGGGGAAATGCTCACTTCAAAGAGTCCTCAACTCTTCACGAAACTCAAGTACAACTTTACTTTCTCAATAGAAATCCACCTCGCGAATTCCAAAATTAGACAATATTATTTCTTTATATATCATAATCAAATGAACGGTTCCACTCAAGAGATATGGAGCACAACCACACCACATATTCCTAAAACCACTCAGATGTGGGGGAATACCACGCCACACATCCGAAAATCAAACCTAGGACATGGGGGACAACCACGCTACATGTCCAACAAATCAAAACTAGGATATGGGGAAAACCACGCAACATATCCAAAAAATCACTAAGATGTAGGAGATAACCACGCCACACATCCACACGGGAGCCGAATCACCGCGCTACCACCTGTCAAACCATCTACCATCTATCTGAAAAAAACCTTTTCTGTGAAAGACAAATGCATTAATCTGCGAGGTGTATTTCTCGAAATTTCAGCTTCTTACATTTCACAGGAATCTCTCTACTTTGATGCAAATACCAATAAGAATCACGGACTCAGATAAGACCAAGAAATATTACTTCAAAAAAACGAAGGAAAGTTAATTTTAATGAAATGTTATCCTTCCTACAAAATTCAGTGAAATTAACCAATAAAACGATCCTCTTTCGGGAAAATTACTAAAACTCATTGAATTCTCACTCTGAGTAGCAATGCCAAAATTATCTGAGTAGGATCATAAGTTGAACTTTCTAAAACTATTCTCCTCAATTATCTACAAACAAACTCAGTTTTTACGTTAAATTTCAAATAATCTCTAACAAATCCAGAAACTCTAAGTAAACTATTATTCTTAACAACCAGGAAGACTCAATGAGAAACACTCACTTCAATAGAATTTACAAAATTGGGGTAAAATACCAAAGTAAACTAGTATCATATAACACATCAAAACCAAGGAAACTCAGTGAACCATTATGCTAAATAGCCATAAAAACTCAGTGAGGGTACTCACCACAAAGTATCCTTTTTATTGTAGGATTTAATTTAGTTTATTAAAATTAGTTCAAGATCAGTTAATAACAATAGTGAATATACAAGTTAAAATTACAATTATAATAACAATCTTCTTAGTTTTTAAACATTCGGCCGCTGGTGAGAAACTGGTTCCACTCCAATCCCTTCGACATCGCGTTGGTCAGCTGAAACGGACTGAAACCGGTTTTTCGTTCCGATGGAAATGGAACACACCACAAAGAACCCACATTCGGCCGTCCTGCCATGATATCGACCTCGATATCAGTTTTCGATGTCTGATTCCGTCTCGTAATCCAGCTGTTCCGTAGGTGGTCATGACTTCATGTGATCGGCTGATGTACTGGTAAAACGGGGACCTTCGTGGTTACCCATTCTTTCTACTTTGTACCGATTATTCCTCAAAGCCATAGTAACTTTATACGGCCCTAGAAAATTCATGTGAAATTTCTGCCCTGGACTTCGCTGTGTTTTCTGAATAGCGACTATGTCTCCAACTTTATAGACTGTAGCTTCTTTTCGTTTCTTGTTATAGTTCCTCTTGTTTTCCTCTTGAATTTGAACAATTTTTTCTTTTGCGTCTTTTCGCAGTTCTCTGCGTTGATGATCAAACAATTCGATTGATTCTTCTTCAATTATGGCTCTTAGTCGTAAATCTTCTTTCGATCGCATTGGGGATCCAATTAATAATTCGAACGGCGTTCGTTGAATGCTCCTGTGAAACGTCGAGTTCACATATCGTTGTACGACGTCTACGTATTTATGCCATTCGCCAGGATTAGGGTCAGCAAGCTTGGTCAACATAGGTATAATGGTTCTATTAACCCTTTCCACCTGTCCATTTCCACGTGGTACGCCGGTCGTGATTAAAACATGTTCTATTCCTTCTTCTTGGCAGTAATTCTTGAAATTATGAGCGGTGAAAGGCGATCCTCGGTCAGAAATAATCCTTCAGGGATTACCAAAAACTGCTGCTTGATTTTTAAGACGAGTTATTACTTCTTCAGACGTTGTTGATTTCGTTGGGTATATCCATGTGAACTTTGTAAATGCGTCCACTACTATAAATAAGTGTTTGTATTGTTTTTTAGTCGACTGTAGAGGACCCAGATGGTCTACGTGGTATGTTTCTAATGGAATGTCACCTTTGTTGAGTGGATTGAGCAATCCTTCCGCTTTTCCTTTTTTCTTCTCAGCTAATAGACATTTTATGCAGTTGTTTACTATCTTTTCAGTTTTTTGATTCATCTTAGGAAACCAATATTCTTGTTTCAGAGTGGATAAAGTTTTTTTCCAATGAAAGTGTCCTTTCTCATGCTCTTGTTTAATTATTTCGTATTGCATAGATCTGGGGATGACTAAAAGTTGATTGCAATTTTCTTCTTTGTACAGCAGTCCCCTCATTGAAATGAAATCTGTATCTTTGTTTGACTTCATAGATTCGATAACTCGTATGACTTCATCATCCTCTTCTTGTGCCTTTTTTATTTGATGGAATAAAGAACTTTGATTGTCCTGCATAAGTAGAACGTTAATGGGGCTGCGACTAAGTGCATCGACATGCTTCATTGATGAGCCAGGTCTATGTTCGATCGTATACTGGAATTCTTCTATCTGCAACGCCCAGTGAGCTACTCTCAAACACGTATCCTTTTTATTCATTGTAAGGGCAAACGCTCGGCAATCTGTTGCAATCTTTATTGGTATTCCAAGCAGATAAACTCGGAACTTCTTTAAAGCTTTGATTACTGCAAGAACTTCTAACTCGTAACTCGAACATTTTTCCTCAGCTGGAGAAGTTTTCCAAGTAGCAAAAAATACAGGGTGCAACATGTTGTCTTCCACGCACTTCTGCAATAGAATCGCTCCTAAACCATATAAACAAGCGTCAGTGTGGAGTTCAGTCTCCGCCCCTACTTCATATAGTTTCAGTACTGGCCCTTGGATTAGTGCTTGCTTCAGTTGCTGAAAAGCTACTTGTTGGTCTGGTCCAAACTCAAATTTCGTATTATTTCGCAATAGTTTTGATAAAGGCCGTGCAGTCATCGCAAAGTGAGGTATGAATTTGCGGAAATACCCCGTCAATCCTAGAAAAGACTGAATTTGTTTGATATTTGTGGGGACCGGAAAATTATCTACAGCTAATGTTTTCTTGTCTGTTGGTTTAACCGATCCTTCTTCTATAACATAGCCCAAATATTCTACCTTCTTCAAAAGAAATTGACATTTTTTCCAGTTAATCAATAATCCATACTCACTAGCCACCTTTAGCACTTGCTCCAATTTTTGTAAGCAATCTTCTACATCCTTTCCTAAAATTATTAAGTCATCAAGATAGGCGAGCACAATTCCTGAAGCAATCATGTCTCTGAATATTGCTTTGATAAGTCGCTGAAAACAAGCTGGCGAATTGCTCAGTCCAAATGGGGCTTTTAAAAATTTGAATTGCCCATCAGGAACCACAAAAGCAGTATATTTAATACTAGCCTCGTCGACGGGAACGTGGAAAAAACCATCCTTCAAGTCCAATGTACAAAATATTTTGGCGCCCTGCAGCCTATCCAATTGGTCCTCGATCAACGGTAAAGGGTATCTGTCTCTGATGATTTTTTTGTTTAACTGTCTGAAATCTACGCACAGTCGAAATTCACCATTTTTCTTCTGTACTAACACTATGGGGCTGGCATATTCCGAACTACTTGGTCTTATGATTTCATCTTGTAACCATTGATTTATAATTTTATTGACTGTTTCACGCTGTTGAAACGATAGTCTTCTTGGATTTTGAAAAACGGGTACGTCATCCTTCAAAATAATTTTCAGTTTTACGCCACTGTCCTTGGTTTTAACTGATTTGTAATTTGTTATAAGCTCCTGTACCTCCAACTTAACTTCTGGATCGGCGATGTGTGCTGCATAGTCCTGTTGTTCCACTATATCTTCTTCGTCTACTTCTATGCAAAGAATTTCTGGCCTGTTCGTTTCAGTTTCGTCCTTTGTACTAGTGTCATCTTCAATTCTTGATAATACTGCTTGTCGTCGATTCAGTGTGATGATTGCGTGATCTGAGAGTTCATTTCCAATAATGAGATAATGGCCCACGTAATCGTCTGGTATCACGTCGAATGAAAAAGTAAATTTGAGGCCATCGATTTCTATGTTGGTGGTGAAACGTCCTAAAGATTGTTTACATTTAGATCCAACCCCAGTGAAATTGGTTTTAACTCCATCCAGCTTGGGTGCACCTAACTTTACGTAAAGCGTAGCTCTAATCAGATGCAGATCACTTCCAGAATCCAGCACAGCAGTCACTTTCGTTCCCATAATTTCAGCAGTTTTATATGTTTTCTTGTCATTGATGCTAGTTAAATCACAACGAGCTTTACTGGCTCTATTTAAACTTCTAACATCAATATCTTTTGTACACTTTTGGGCAACGTGTCCAAACTCTAGGCATTTAAAACATTTCGTTCCTTTTAGCTTATCAGGGCATTCAGCACTAAGATGGGCTTTGTCTCCACAATTAAAACATCTTTTACTTTTTCTGCCACCTTGCTCACTAAATTTTTGACTCTGGTTTGGTTACTTGTACGTTTGATTTTGTCCTGTTGCCTGGTTTTATTTTTGTAGTTACTACGTTGCTGCATTGCTTCATACTGAAAAAATCTTTTTCTCAAACTCTTGATTGATTTGGCTCCGTATAACACGGTTTTATTTGTTTCGTCATCCGATATCCCATCAATGATATACTGTATCTTCGATTCCAATTCAATTTCAGCATGGCTAGCAATCTCCAACATTCGGTAAATGTATTCTTGATTAGATTCGTCAGACTTCTTCTTGCTAATACTCAGCTGCCTATGAACCTGCTTACTATTGATGGTTTTTGCAAATTCCTTCTTAAGCGCTTTCTTGATTTCTGTCCATGATTTTACGTGAAATTCAAAATTGATGAACAACTTCGCGGAACCTCGTAGTAACCTTTTGGCATATATTACTTTCTGTGCATCTGTCCACGCACACATATCCGCTGTTTCTTCGAAATTGCTGATCCAACGGCAAACATTTCCACTACCGTCCCCTGTAAAAATTTCAAGTGCGTCTTCCACATCTTTGAAGGTCAAAACCGGCTGCCTATACTCACGCGTAAACCTTTGACTTTGTTTATGTCGTCGTGCCAGTCCACCATCGTAATCACTTTCATCGTCGTCGTCTTGTTCATTTTTGCTTAACGATCCTCCTCATGTTTTTCGCTTAGTTCCAGTTCCACTACACTATCGCCCCTTACTACGCCGTTTCTGTTTCACCTCGTCTGCAGAGTCCATACAATTTTCATCGTCGTCGGCATTATTGTCTTCGTCGTCGTCATCGTCTTCATCTTCGTCAGCATCATCGTCATGATTTTCGTCAGCGTCATCATCTTCTTTTTCGTCTTTGTCATTTTGTTTGGATTCAACGGCTCTTCCGAAATCACTATTTGCATTGTTCTTCTCCAATGCTTCACGGAGTCGCTCACACAGCACCGGTTTGTTACCCGTTGTGGATAACCCCAAATTATCTAATTGTTCGCGGATTTCACCAACTTTCATCTTGTTCACGTTTTCAACTTTGTCCATCGCGATTAACTTGTACTCAGCTTCCTCTATCCCGGTTGAGCCCCAATATTTGTAGGATTTAATTTAGTTTATTAAAATTAGTTCAAGATCAGTTAATAACAATAGTGAATATACAAGTTAAAATTACAATTATAATAACAATCTTCTTAGTTCTTAAACATTCGGCCGCTGGTGAGAAACTGGTTCCACTCCAATCCCTTCGACATCGCGTTGGTCAGCTGAAACGGACCGAAACCGGTTTTTCGTTCCGATGGAAATGGAACACACCACAAAGAACCCACATGATTACACTCTCACTACTAATTAATGTTATATTATTTTTTACACTATTTTATTTTATACTTCGAACCTCACTGTTTAGTTAATACTTCTGACTATTTTAATTTATACTTCGAACCTCACTGTTTTCGTTAATACTCCACTGAATAATGGAAATGTCCTCATCTGATGGATGGCCTTTTATAACTGAAATAATTAGCCCCACCAGCTATTCTTCAAATGGTTTTCATCAAAAACGCAACAACTTTGTATCCCTATCAGGACCACCCATTTGAAAAATATACGATGCAACAATCAAAAACCCATAAGTTCTCTTTGAGAACGGAAAAGGGGTAACAAAGAAAATCATCAAGTTTTTAGCCAGAATCGTCATTAGCCAGAATTTATTCTCCGGAGTAATTTACAATGATATTATCAGGCAGTCCAACCTTGATTAACTTCGATGTAACCCAGACTCGTTAAGTCCGGCGATTCCGCTGATAAAGGAACTCAGCATCATTGCAGCCCTGATACCTTCGACAATGTTGCAACATTTGGCAAAATTACACTACTCTCAGCAACATTGTATTACAGTTTTGACATTCTAGTATGGTTCGTAAAGAATGCGTTTTGTCGTTTGTAACACCCGAAATAGTACATTTTCCATCCTGTTGAATATAAATATCATCCTTCAAATTCTTAAGTTTAATCAGTGACATACATATCTGCTCCGTATCAATAAGAAACGACTTTTGTTCACTCAAAGAGTCAACATTAACATTGATGAAATTTATAAGTTTGGAATCAAATGTACACCAGTAGAAGATTTAAAAATAACAGTTTTACGAACAGAATCGGTTTCAACAATAATTTTAGACATAATTCATCTTGGAACAATTCTAATCAACGTTTCCAACGAAGTATGAATTTCCCGCAAAGACAATAAAATTTTAATAGAAATCCTCAGAATCGTTCAAATAACTGGGCAAAATCTCACAACCAGCAATCGGTCAACCAGCAACCAGCAATCGATATGATGCTCGTCGAAAAAGGTAAAAAATATTTAAAAGTTTTAAGATATTATTTGAGCATAACTCATATTCAGCTCAATCAAAATACTCACTCGTGCTATTACTTGCTCGTTCGTGAATAAGTTTGAAACGATTCGTTTTCCGTCCAAATTAATTCTGACCTTATTCTCATAATTATATAGTAATTATATACAAAAAATCGATTCTTTGTTCTTAACCTTATGATTAATCAACTCTTTGTTCTTAACTGTATGCTTTAATTTATAACTTAAAATGGAACTTATGATCAAAATAATTCTTTGTTTTAAATTCATGATTCACAATGGAATTCATGACACAACCTTAAATGCATGACCTAAAATTATCTAACAGGTCAGTGTAATAATTTCATTCAGGTCGTGTAGTAATTTTATGCAACATTTTCTGTCCCTTTCATTTCTTGGTTTTAAATAGCAGAATGAACGTCTTTCTTTTATTTTTAACATCTTACATCAACCTTACAAATGTTTCTTTAATCTAAACCTAGCATTGACCTTACAAATGTTTATTTTGATCTTCTAAACCATTTAACAGTTATTTATTCTCTAAACCATATAAATGTTAATTATGTTTCTTACTCAAATGTAGTTAAATAGATAAATACAAATAGTTCAATACATGACAATATGCCATATTGTTCCACAGCCGTAGCAATGGTGAGTGTAACTTTATTTAACGTTTTTTAAATAAATTTGAACCGTAAGTTACCAGCATTCTTTTGCTTTGACTATTTCGCAATTATTCATACCGTCTGTGTTCTTCATCTTAATGATTATCTCGATGATCTCGAGTATAATTCTCTAGCTCAGCTTGCCAATAGTCTAGACCGAGGCGAGCCATTCGTTGAGCTTGAGCATCACGCTGTTACTCAGCCTGGCAATGAGCTTAAGTGTTTTGCTCTTGCTCAGTCTGCGAGTTGTCTGGATAGAGGCGGTTATTGCGATGTGGTTGAGTATTTCGATCTTCCTCAACCTGTCTGTAGTGGGTTTCCAGACGAGCAAATGAATGAGCTCGATTGTCAAGTTCTCGCTGAGCCTGCCTTTGCTCTGGATTTAATCTTTCACTTCGTCGAAAAGAGCTATTGTTTGCCTCTCGTTACATTAATCCTCTCGATTTTGTCTCTTCGTAACATTTTTGTTAGATCTCGAAAGCCTCTTTCCACTGGAAGAAACATCAGAGTTTGTTTCGTATACCACGGAATTCTTTAGGTGCTGCTTATGTTTTTTTAGTTTCTTTTTGTTTTTTTGTCACTAATTTAAGTGTAACATTAGTAAAAATATTGGTTCGTTGGCACCCAGAGACTGCTGTAGCAGTAAAAGCTAAAATAAATCATTGCTGAAAATCATATAAAGTAAATGAGTTCTCATCGTTTGTGGCACTTCCACAGGATTGCCTCCTAATGCTAAAGAGGTGGTGAAAGTAATGGCGCATAAACGACAGTCAATACCATTGGGTTGACGTTGTGCACTGGATACGAGAAATTTAAATATGGAAACAAAGAGTTTAAATATATCCGTTGAGTTGGCTTTATATAATTGAACAAACTATCGCTAACACGTAATTCAATGAATAGAAGCCCAGTGCTCCACCGATCCGACGACACCATCATATAAAATTTGGAGATGGGATTCGTTTTGCTGTACATGCTCAATTAGGTCCGGCTGCCAAAAGAACTCCAGCTCGGGCAGCCGAAACCATGTATGACGATTTAAATTGTCATGAAATGCACGCACAACGTCATCTTCGAGGACATTTTTTGGATTTAAGACATAAATTAGGTGAAACTTCTATTCATAGTTAAGGTACCTATTCATTATAAGATTTTAAGAATTCTGACTGTTCAGAACGAATTTTGTTAACCGACTAAGGAATGGAAATGTTCTGAGCGATCAGGAATGAACGAAAAATTTTATTACTGCCTTCAACCAAGGTCAAAACAAAATTTCGTAAATTTTTGAAATTTTCTTTTAAAAAATTGTGTTATACGTAAGATATTCCAAAATCAACATCAAATTTAATTTAGAATAATGTCTCATTGTACAATTATAATTAATATTATATTATTGAAATGAACTTCACCATTACATTCGGACATAAAATATTGATTCAGTATGCCAAATACCTATCCAGGAACGACGACCATGAATTCTGAGTGTAAACTCTACACAAACATGACGATGTTATTCGTAATTCAAATTTAATAATTCGACCTACAGTTGAATAAAAACAGAAAATTCCTCAAATTTGTTAAAGTTATACCATAGAAGAAACCGAATGCAATTCTTAACGTGTGTTTATTATGAAGACAATACAAAGACTTACTTAAAACTAAATAATGGTCCTTCACACTCATTCGTGTGCTGATTCCTATATACAGAATGTCGCTAGTGGCATTTGGTAGAATTACCAGTGGCGTTGTTTACAAAAATTTATTCAACAAAATTCAACCTCACGTGTTTACCGTTCGGGTGGCGCACTCAGTGGTCTAACCTTCACACACGTCTCCAGCGGTTTTCTGGTATCTCCGGCCCGCCCCGATTAAGTCTACAGAAAAATTATCAATAGTATATAACGGGCTGTTATCTCTCTGGTTTTAGACTATTTTCGCTTACTTCCAGTGTACTAGCTGGAAATAGCTTACTATTTCGCTTACTTTCTATTTGTATTTCATAGCATTCCTCAAATACACTATGAAAAACTACGTTTATTCTGCTGTCTCTAAATTAACACTAGCGTATATCCGTAAATGGCACATTCTCATTCAAAAAACAACGTAAGATATTTCCTTAAAATTGTTTTAGTTCTTTGGAAGTTCTGGAGTTCTATACTTCCTAAACTTGAGCTCTTCCTCCAAGAATCCAAAATTTTTCTCTAATTGTCATGAGAGTGAGTTGAACACCTCCATGTAATTTTTGCCAGTGAGCTTGATCTATGATGAGCTGAGAAAAACGAGATTTCCTTGGTAGGATTATTGGATGAATTTCGTCGTCTTCTAAAGGAGCATTTGCGAGCCGACTTCCGACCCGTAGTATCCCATCTTCATCCAAAAATGCAGTTAATTTTGAAATAAAATGTGAAGATGGTAATTGTAAATCTTCTCGTGGAGCTTTGAGCTCGAAAGAGAAGTGAGTTTGTTGAACAGTTTTAACCCAAACGAGCTGAACATAGAGCAGATCCTCAGGAGCTATTGGGTTATGAACCAAAGAGGTGTTTTCTTCTTTCCTTAGCATTTTGCAAAATCTTTTGCAAAGAGATGTCACACGTAAGAGCTTGTAGAGCGCTGAATATCTTGAAAGTAGATACCATAGTGGCTGAGCTTCTTCATCTGGAGTTTTGATTACATGTAACAATATTCCAGGCTTTTCTTCTTTGTGAGCTAGAGCTGAAGGTTTGAACTGTTGAGCTGGCCAAGAAGTGTTACCGGGCACAATTTGTTCATGTGTAGTTCTATACTTGTGTAAGTATTTGTTGGACGCCATGTGTTTTTTTATTTTATTTAATTAACAAAGGGAAAACACAAAACCAAATTTCCACACTACTAAAACTTTATACATAGCAAAATTAATACATTCTTAACTTTATCATTCCTATCATAACTGAACTTTGATCCTACTCAACTTTTCTTAGTTTAATCGATTTTTCTTTGTTACTTTTCTGAACTTCTATAATTTTACAAAACTTACTTTTAAAGTAAAAGTCTTACAAAATATACAATTTTCAACTTAACTACAGCTTTCCTTTGTTAACTGGTATCACCAACTTGTCGGCTTCAAAATTTCTTGATGCAGCTTTCCTTTGCTGATCTGGATTCTTTAAACTTCCCGTCTTGAGGGTTTCTTGATACAGCTTCCTTTTCTTATCTGGATTCATTAACTTCCTCAACTTAGAATTCTTCACTTTGGATTCACTAACTTTTTACTTAAACATTCTTCACTTTTCCCAATGGCGTCTATTCTTTTCAGCTGTCGCGTGATCAATCAATTTCTTCGCGTCATCATCATGCCGATGCGCACTCTCACCACTAGCGTCATCTGTCATTTCATTCGAATGTTTGACTTATTCATTCGTCTCACTAGTTGGCGGTAATGAAATTAATTTTTCCAATTTAATAATTTTCTTGTCCGGTGACAGAAGAAGGTGAGCTAAGCAATCATTCAGGTCCATTCCACCACAGATCGAAATTGATTAACTGTGTTGAAGTAAGTCCTCGAGAAGCACAATCCGCAGGATTTTGTTTTCCAGGAACATAAAGCCATTTTACTGTTGGATTGAGTTCTTGTATTGAGGAAACTCTATTTCTTACGAATTCTTTCCACTTGGATGGATGACTTAAAATCCACGTTAAGGCAACTGATGTGTCAGTCCATAGATAGAGCGGAGCGTGATTTAGTTCCAGAACTTGTTGAGCATGTTTGAGAAGCTTTGCGAGCATCCATGCAGCAGATAATTCGAGGCGAGGAATAGTGACTGGTTTAATTGGTGCTACTTTTGTTTTAGCACACAAGAGCTTTACTTGAGCTGATTATCCTGAGCTTTGAACTTTTATATAGATACATGCAGCCATGGCTAACTGCGATGCATCTGAGAAGCCATGTATTTTTTGTATAAGCTGGAGAGAGTATTGAGCCATCTTGGAATGTGAATATGAGCTAAATGAGGCAGCTCATTTCGAAGATGCGTCCACCGTTGAATAAACTGCTCAGGTAATTCATCATCCCATCCAGATTTATTTAACCACAGCTCTTGAATAAACATTTTCGCTCGAACTACTACTATTTCGCTCGATCGAAGAGCTCAGCCACTTCCGAGAGAACTGTACATTTGGTTATCCTCTTGGGCGATGAGCGTTAAGGTGAGAATATAAACTGATCTGACGTAAGACTCCGAGAAAGTTCTAGAACTTTCAATTCAGTATCGTCTAGAGCTTGAGCAGGAGCTTTTGAAATATGTATTTTTGAGAGGGAGAGCTTGCAGAGCTTAATTAAATCTTGAGCTATGAGTAGACCTTCGGGCAGGGTGTCTGAGCTGCCATAAATGTCATCTACATAACGTCCTTTAATCATAGGATATATGGCGAGTGGGTATTTGGAGCTTTCATCCTGAATAAGTTGCAGTAGTACCCGAACTGCAAGGAATGGAGCTGGTCTTGTTTCATATATAACGGTAGGGAGCTGGAACTGAACAATATTGTCATATTGATCAATCGATAAAATTCTCTGGAGATTCCAGTCTGATGGATGAACATTGATCTGTCGAAACATTTTGCTAATGTCAGTGCAAAAGATAATTTTATGACGTCGAATCCACAGTAACACGTCAAAAATGTCGAGCTGGAGCTTTGCGCCTGTGTGAAGAATATCGTTGAGCGAATATCCGAAGCTGGAAAGAGCTGAACCGTTGAAGACAACTGTCAATTTTGTACTAAGTCTTTGTTCTCTTAAAACACCATGATGAGGCAAAGAATAGTGAATTGAACCTGATTGTTCGCTTGTGTCTGAGCTGATTTGAGCATCCGAAGCAAGTCTCATATCGCCAAGAGATTGGGATTCTGCCATAAAGTATCTGTAGAGCTTATTGAGCTGAGGATCATTCGATTGAGCATGGCTATTAGACATCTAAATGCTATATTTCTTGATTCTCCGAGAGCTGAAGGTAATTGTATTGTTGATAGTTTGATAGTTTAACAATATATCTACCTGAAGAATCTCTTGAGTGAGTTTCGACAAAATGAGCTTCACATTGTTCTTCATCGAGAGAGCTGAGCAGAGTGAGCTTTAGGTGCTTCTTCTTGAACCCAGAATTTTGCTAAGAGTTCATGAAGATCATGACCTTGCTTCACCTGGAAAACTGGACTTGTTATTTGAGTTGAGCTTAAATATGTTGGACCAAAAACTACCCAACCAAAGAGCTTGTTGAGAGCAAAAGGCTCTGAGGGTTGACCTCTTCTTATATCTGAGCTTATAATTTGAGCGAATGGTGTAGAACCCAAGATAATATCAATGCTTCCTGGTGTCCTATAGTCTTGATCAGAAAGTTGTAATTCGTCCAAATGTTTCCATGAAGAACTATTAAGTTTGCACCTTGGTATGTTTGTAGACAACTGATTTAATATAATGTACTGCAACTTGAATTTGAGCTGTAGAGTGTAGAGCTTTGAGCGTGATAGAGCTGACACCCTTTGAGCGACCGACATCTTCATTACCGATACCAGTAAACTGGATAGCTGATTTGCGTTTTGGGAGCTGGAGCTTACGAGCGAGTTTGTGCTTAATAAAAGAGAGTTCTGAGCCGGAATCTAAGAGCATTCTCACTGGATAACAACCAATGACAGGAGCAATTAATTGAGCACGAGTTGTAACAAGTAGAGAAGATGTATGCTGGAAGAGTTCTTGAGCAGTAGGTTGATCTGGTGTATTGTAGCATTGAGAGAACTTGACAGTTGACTATTGGTAGAACATTGAAAAACATGAGCAGAGCTGGAGCAATTTGTAGCGGTGCTGGTAATTGAACAGAGAGCTGGAGCTAAATCAAGACTGGCAGTTGGAGCTGATGAACTTGGTTGTTATTGAACTGGAGCTTCCTTTTGAGAGCTAGTTGATGGAGCTGACGCCGCTGGAGCTGATGTTTGAGCTTGTTGAGCTGCAGGTGTAGGATCACCGAGGTGTATCAAGGTGTCATGTTTGATACCACAGTGCCAACATAACTTTTTACTTCTAAATGCCTGCACATCATGTTTCCCAAGGCAGTTGGTGCATAATCGGGTATTTTTTACAAGATTATGACGTTTCAGCGGCGACATTGATCTAAGCTGGTCACAACTCGAAATGTAGTGATTAGCACCGCTACAGTCACAGGTGTGACATGTCGCATGGCGACAAAGAATGCGCGCGATCAGCGATTTTCGCTTTTCTCATCTCCCAACGCGATCGGATCTACATTTGTGCATCGAATTTGCGACGATAATTGATCGGATGTGGCGACATTAATGCACCATTGGCGCGCCCGGAACGCTGCGTCAGCTGGGAAAACAATATTGCAAATTGTATCGCACATGTGCAACACTGTCTGTGCGTGCGCGATCCTTTGTTAACGTCAAGGGGGGGGAGTAAAGCTCGTTTTGGTAGGCTCGTCGTACCTTTAAACTAATAGCTCCCAGGCAATATGATAAGTTTCATTGGTTGCCTTCATGTTTGCTAGCAAGCGAGCTGCATTTTATGGACAAGTTACAAATCCGGATTGTTACCAACCATGGCATGGAACATATCCTCGAACTCTTTCCAGTCTTCATATTTCCCACTGAAGGGCCTAAATTTGATCTTCTCAAAAAGATGAAGACCAGAAATGCTAGTTAAACATCGAACTTCGGATGAGCTTGGCGGTATTATAGAGCGTAGAGCTTCAATTTTGTTTAAATTTTGCGTATCCCAAAAACTTTATTCTTGGAATAGTCTGAGCTGATATAGAGCTGAGGATATTTTTGGATCAATGCATCGTGCTGTTACTTAAAATCCTCCCAAGCTTTCCCATGGGCTTTGATTCTGAATGGACCAGAGTAAGTTTGCTAAAATCAACGGACTTACATTCTTCCACGATGCTTGCAAGGAAGTCTTGTCTCTCGTCTTGGAGTGATATTCTGGCTTCAAAGAATACCACAGCATCATCTTCCAGCATGAATTCATTTGCCATTGTTGTATCACGTGCACAAAATGGATTAAATTGAAAGAGCAAAAATTATCGAGAAAGTTCACAATTGTTAGAGACGGCGCGAAGAGTTCCAAAGAGCACACCGAGCACTAAACATAATTAAAAAGTTTGAAAGAGCACAAGAATTATTATTTTTCATATCAAGAGCATCAACAATTTTTCAGTTTCTCTTGAAAGAGCACAATTGATCGTGCTCGAGAGAGCGCGAAAAGAGCACAACAATTTATTAAAATGAGCACGCCTTCAAAATCAAAAACTGTTCAAAACAGCATTAAAAATTTATAAATTGTACAAAAGAGCGCGAAAGTTTAACAGTTCAATTAAGTTAAACGAGCACAAATATTATCGAAACAGTTTTCCAAAATTCAAATTCGAAAATTCTTCAAGAGCACAAAAATGATCGAAAGAGCACTAAAATGATCAAGCTCGCAAACAAAATTCAAATATTCAATTGTCCGAAGGAGCATAGAAAATTCATAAATTAATCGGAACTAAAACAGCATTAATTTGCCACAAATTTGAAAATTCAAAAAATGTTCGAGAGCACTAAGTCCAAAGTTGTTTGAGACAGCACAAAAATTTTAAACAGTTCAGAGCACAGGCGTTTACACGCGCGAACACGATAATTCTTTAAACTTAACAGTTTACAGGATAAACTGCTATCCGGATCGAAGGACCATTTGTTAAGATCACTAGTTTAGCGTAGAGCATATGATAGAGCACGAGCGTATTTATTCAAAACACATTTTTTTGAGCTAACTATTTAACTTTTATTTTTGCTCATTTTGCTGACTCCAAACTCATTTTGCTGACTCCACACAATATATAATGGTCAGATAAGAACGAGTGTCGCGACAATGTTTTGCAGATTGCAACATTGATGTGACATTAGAAAAATATACTTTTCTACGCAACATTGTCGCGACTTCTCGTAACATATTTGATTGTATTAATTTTGGAATCTACTAAGGTAGTTGATTCTATACGCTAGGTCGGGTCTTGCACTTGTGCTTTTATATAAAACAATTCTTATCTTGTAGGGTGTCGTATTGTTTCGCGTTTTCTAATTTATATTTTACTCACCACGATTCTATGAATTTCGTTTGATATAGAGTCATTGTTTTTCTATCGCTTGAATAGTCCATATCTATTCCTCCTTAATTTTTAATCTTTCCACAGTCTATCATAATACACTTGTCCATTAAGTCGTTTTTGACTTCATCAACCTTGGCGGAATCTTTGCATCAAATGAGTAGGTCATCAACAAAAGTGAGAATAGACATAGAATTTTCAGAAGTTTTTTGTACATATGTACATACATGCAAGCATATATAAGTCTCAATTTAGAAAACTTACGATTTTGTTAGGTGAGTGTGAGTGTGAATGAACCAACTCGAGTGTTGCAGTAAAATAACTGTAATTAATTAATTAATCTATGTACACTATTTACACTAGTAATCACTTATCTATAAATACAATACCTGAAACAACAACAAAGTAGGATTTCACAGAGTGATTAAGATTTGCAATAATAATTGAGAGAACGAAAACGTCCCTCAACCGTTTGGCCGACGGTCACTTTACCGATCGGACAAGGCGGCAAAATGTGAAAAGAGGCTTCAAACTTACATCCCCCTTTCAAGAACGAGGAAAGGAATTCCGGACTAGTGAAAAAGAATAAGTTTGCTCGCTTGGAAAAGGTTTGATTCTTTTTTTCTGAACCCACTATCGACCTCATATATTACCTTGGAAACTTACCTTTTAATTTTAAAACGACCTTCTCTGATTGGATCCGTTTTCTTTCAGTTTAATTGGTTGCCATTGTATATGTAAACGAGATCATTTTCGTTGTATTCATGATTGTTTGTTTTCTCATCATAATACTTCTTGTTTTGTTCGTGAATTTTCAACGGTGTTCTCGTTTAGCTCTTCAGGTAATATTGACTCTTCTTATCCCGTTAGTAAATAAGAGGGTGTAAATCCAGTCGAACTATGTATTGTATTATTATATTCATGTACACATTCTTGCGCGACAGCTGGCCAGGAGCGCGTTTTTTCTTCGTAGATTTTACATCGTATTCTGCTAACCAGTGTTTGATTTGTCCTTTCATTCAATCCATTTGAAAACGCACAATCCACTGTTGTAAATATGAGTCTTTAAATATGCTGATTTTAAGTATTTTTTGAAGTCATTTGAATTTATACCTGCGTATTGATTAGACAAAAGCGTGTCGATGTTGTTTGTATTTTTTGTTGATTTTACTAGTTTAATAAAATCGTTTGCTGTCTGGGTTGGTGATGTTGTAATAAATGCGTATCTTGTGAAATGATCTGTAAACAAATGTAGATATTTTTTGTGCTTTTGTTTTCCGGAAAACCACCGACTGTGTCCAATGAAACTATTTCAAATGGCTTTGAGGCTGTGCCCTATTTCGATAAGGGGACTTTATAGTTATCGATTCTAGTTTTTTTTTATACATGTTTCACAGGAACGACAAAAAATTTTTATATGTTTGTGCACATTTGTAAAGAAAAATTTTCTTGATATTGTTAAAGTCAGTTGTTTGATTCGCACTTTACCTTGTATTTTATGAACTTTTTTTATAAGCTGCATACCAAATGCTTCAGATAACCAAGTTTTGTTCTTATTATTCAGTGTTCTATAGATAATACCCTTCTTCTTTTCACATTTGTCATCTAGATCAAATTTTTTTGATCGTCGATTATTTTGTTTATTCCCAAAAAGTTCACGATGTTCAATGCTGAGTTTTCAAAATTATCTTCTTCTTCTTCTAAAACAAGGTTTCGAGATAGGCAATCCGCTTCTAAGTTTTCTTTACCTGGGTTGTAGTCGATTTCAAAGTTGAATTGTGATATGTAAGTAACGATTTTTCTTAATTCTGGATCGTTACAATTGTTTATTTCAAAGCCCTCTAAAGGTTTGTGATCGCTGAAGACAGTAAATTTTTGACGAATTAAATAGTTTTGCCAATAGAATATTGCTTCTTTTATTGCGAGACATTCGATAAAGATTGCTTATTTTTCTTTTTGTGAATGGTTCAATTTGCGTGAGAAGTAGAATAGGTTTTAGTTTTCCATTTTCTTAACGTTGTTTTAACACTGCACCGACTCCTTGAATGCTTGCATCCGTAAAAATGTAGATTGGTAACGCTGGATCAAAAATCGATAGTATTGGTTCCGTACACAAGTGTTCTTTTACTGCATCGAAATTTCTTAACATTTTGGAGACCAATCAAACTGCACATTTTACCGAAGCAAGTTATGGAATGGTTCTAGTACGACACTTGAGCTCGGGATGTATTGAAGGTAGAAATTAAAATTGTCTGATGTTTTTTCTTATTTTTGGAACACGACAATTTTTTATTACGGCTACATTGTCGTTTAGAGGTTTAATACTGTTGTACCCTGTTCTATGTCCCAAATATGCTACCTCGTGTTTAGCAAAAATACAATTAAATTTTATTTAGCACTAAATTTTTCGCGATGGAATGCATCGATTTTTCGGCAGATGGGTTAGGAGAAGAGGGAGAAGGAGGAGGTGTAGATTTGGCAACCTCTAAATAAAATTCATTTAAAACTTCGTTATCCTCCTCGTCCAGATACTCTTCCAGGAGCTTACCTTCCTTCAAAGTTATGTTTACTTTTCGACATTTGTTGCGAGTGATCATGCTCTTGACTATCTGCTTTGTGATTTTGGGCTCGAAAAGTTTTTGATGGTGTGTGCGTGTTTGTTGGTCAGGAGGAAACTGGTAGGCTTCTGATTGATTTTCCAGTTGGATGATTTTAACCTTGACTACGGTCGTGACATCTATACATATAATCTTTATTCTATCACTTTCTCCCGATTACACATGTTTCTTAAATCTAAGTCGTAAAAAAAAATAATATTTTTCTTTTGTTTTTAACATCTTCATCTCAGTAGGAACCTAATCATTTCTTATGTTGATTCAGTCTTCTCCTTAAGTCTTTTCTTTTTATTGATTGGTAGACTTCGGTCGAAGATGCACTCGTCAATTACCTTTACTTCCTGTAACATAACAAAACATTTTATTTTTACAAAAGGAATATTTTTATTTTTCTTCAGTCATTAGTTGTCAGTTTCGTTAAGTTTGATTTTAGTCAGTCGTGCATGATTTTCAGAAAGTAAAGGCTTCGTGAATATATCGGCTATTTGTTCCCTAGAACTTTTTCAATTTACAAAAAGTAAGCTTCTTTTTACACACTCTTTTAGGCAATTTTCTCGTACTTCTGTCATGTGTCTTCGTTTCATTCGCCTCACTCGTTTTAAAACTGGCTTCAGCCGATTTACTATCTGTTACAATCTTTGTGTTGTACAAAATATATTTATTCAAATAGTCCACCGCGCTACATGCCACCATAACTACGACTAAACCTAACTCTTCCCAATCTCCTCAAAGTACCGTCGTTGGCTGCGTTGGTTTGCCACTGCTCCGTCATTGCCAACATCTCCCTCCTTAATTAAACACGTAGTCCTCCAAGTAAGTAGGTGTGCGTCGCGTGCGTGACGGCCGTTGTCTCGGGGAACTCGCGGATGATGGTGCTGGATCAGTTACTGTCATTGGTGTGGAAGCTTGGTGACTTTGAGTGGCTCCTATAGCTTCCAATGTTTCACTGCGACTATCTATGGTCGACGGTATGAGGATATCCTGTGGTATAACACCTTCGTTGTTGACGTGATTGGAGGTATAACGAAGCCTGATTTGATTCGTGGATGAGCGAATGGTTCGTTTTGCGCCGAGAAGCTCCACAAGGTAGATCACTTTCCCAATACGCTTCCTAATGATGCCTTTTTCCCAATATGAATCATTTCGGCGATATACTCTTGCGTACACTTTGTCTCCAACCGCGAACTCTCGCAACCGCGCTCCATGGTGCCTGTTGTACTGCTGTTCCTGGATTAGATTCCGTTCGGAATTCCGCTGTGGGGTAGCTTTCACTAAGTCGAGCTCAGTCCGAATTGGTCGACCTAGGAATAGTTCAGCCGGCGATTCCATTTGTTCGGCATTGCGATTCGGTGTCGCCCTATAAACCTGGAGGTACTTTAAAAGGATTTCGTTGCTCTTTCCCTCCCCCTCTGCCTTTCTAAGAGCCCTTTTCATGGAATCGACAAATCTTTCTGCTCGCCCATTTGACATCGGGTGAAACGGCGGTGTTGTTATATGAGATATTCCACGGGACTCACAGAAGTTTCTGAAAAGTGCACTTGTAAACTGGGTTCCATTATCAGTAACTAGCGTTTCCGGATTTCCGTGGTGCGAAAAGAACTCAGTTAATTTTTCACAGCAGGTTTCCGAAGTAATGTTTTTACATTCCTGCACTTCCGGGAACATTCAGTAGGAGTCGACACTTATGATGTACCAATTCCTGTTTATTGGACCTGCGATATCTGTATGTACTCGTTCCATGGGTCTAGTACTTCTTGGCCATGACTGCAGCAGTGTTCTAACTGGTAGTTTTGCATTTTCAGCGCACGAATTACACGAGCGCACCATGTCGGTGATATCATCATCGATTTTAGGCCAAAAAACATAAGCTCTCGCCAACATCTTCATTGCTTCTATACCTACATGTGCCTTATGTAACGTACGTAGTATCCGTTTACGATATTGTTTCGGTATTACTATGCGTTCCCCAAACATAATGCAATCATCTATCAGGGATAACGATCGTCTTCTGGTATACAATTGATAGACTTCTAAATCCTCTTGAGCCTGCTGTTTGACATCCGGCCAGTCTGTTTGAATATATTTAGTAACGCTTCGCAGAGTTTTGTCGCTTCGTGTCGCTCTTTCAATCATCTTTCGACTTACTGGTAACGCTTCGAAAGTTTCTTCGATTTGTTCATTTAGTTCGCCATCGAAATGTAAGCGAGCTATGATGTAGTCCTCTTCGTTGACTCGGGAGGTGTCGATTAGCCGTGACAGCATATCAGCCGTTCCTATTTCTGTTGAGGCTGTATATTGGATGTCAAAATCATATGTTGTTAGTATTAGGGCCCAGCGTTGTAGTCGATTTGCGGAATATACTGGAATTCCGTTTTTGGAACCGAAAATACTTAGCAATGGCTTATGATCAGTTACGAGTGTAAATTTTTTTCCGAAAAGATAGCGATGAAACTTCTTAACAGCGTACACGAGTGCCAAACCTTCCTTCTCTATTTGGCTTTAGTTTTTCTCCGGTTTTGTAAGCGTACGTGATACATGCGCTATCATCTTTTCTCTTCCATCTGGAAATACGTGTGACATCGATGCACCGATTCCCGCGTTGCTTGCATCAGCATAAACCTTAACTGGATATGCGGGGTCGTAATGCGTGAGCAGTAGATCAGAAGTCAGCATCTGTTTGAACTTATCAAACGATCTTTGACATTCCGGCGACCATTTCCATTCTACGTCTGTCTTGAGCAGTCGATCCAGAGGTGCTCTCAAATCGTGCATTTGCCGTATGAATTTCGCATAAAATGTTATAGCTCCTAGAAAGGAGCGTAGTTGCTGGACATCTTGGGGAATGGGCAGCTCTGAGATCGTTCTAGTTTTCGAGGGATCCGATTTAATACCATCAGCGTTTATGATTACCCCCAAATATTTTATTTGGTTCGTCATCAAATCGCATTTCTCTGCCTTTACGCGTAGCCCGTATTTATCTAATCGGTCAAATAAACGTTCCAGGGCAGTTTTGTGTGAGTCTACATCTTTTGAATGCACCAGAATGTCATCAAAATAAGCTATCACTCCATCGAGTCCCGATAATACCGTATCGATAATTTGTTGGAAACTGCCCGGTGCTGATTTGATACCGGGTGCAAGGCGATTGAAATTGAATAAGCCTTTGTGTGTGTTGATTGTCATCAACCGTTTAGATTCGTCGTCAACCTCTACTTGTAGGTAGGCATCCGATAGGTCAATTTTGCTAAAAACTTTGCTACCTGCTAATTGTGTAAACATGTTTTCTGGAGTTGGAAGTGGATGTGCGTTTACTTCCACGCAAGAATTTAGTCCGGTTGAATAATCTGCGCAAATACGAATTCGCCCATTCGGTCGTCTTACTACTACAATTGGTGCAGCCCATTCGGAGAATTCGACAGGTTTAATGATATTCAGGTCTTGAAGGCGTTTGAGTTCCGTTTCCACAGCTTCGAGAGTGGCAAATGATACCGGTCTTTTAGGACGAAACACAGGCCTTACATTTGGTTTGAGGTGCACCCTTGCCTTGACGATTGAACAGTGTCCCGGTGTATCACTGAAGACTTTAGGGAATTCTCGTTGTAACTCGCTTGTGACTACATTTCGTTCCGTTACTGATGTTTGTAAAGTATTGCATATCAAATTAATTGGGCGGTTCCATATGCCGAATCTTTCTATCCAGTCAATACCTAGAACATTTAATCCCTTAATGCTTGTTACAAGGCATTTGCCTGATGATACTTGCCCGATATGTGGAATCCCCATCTCGCATTCAAACTCTGCAATAATGGGGACGATGTCCGTTGACGCTGATCTAACTGGACTTAATTGGGCCCAGTTTAGTTCCGGGTGATCCAAGCATTTCCCACATTTCTTTTGAAATTATGGTCAAGTCGGAAGCTGTGTCTATCTGTAAATTAACACTAGTTTGGTTTATCTTGACAAAAAATCATCCAAGTTGTGTTCGCTATGAATTTCATTGACTCGTAGGAGATATGCTCTTGATGGCTGTTTAGCTCTTCTTTTCGTCTTCGAAGTCTGAGAGTAGTTGCAATATCCTTCTTTATGTCCGGTTTCCTTGCATTCGCTACACTTATGCGCGACGAACGTGCAGTTGCGCACAAAATGTACTCCACCACAGAGCCAGCATGGTCTGGGTGGTTTTGCGCTTGCATTAGATCTATTTGAATTTGATTTCGATTGATTTGTCCGAGGTTTTTCATTTTGATCTGTCCGAGGTTTTTCATTTTGATCTGATCGAGGTTTCTCATTTGCTGCCGGTCGTTTAGGAAATTGCTTAATTGCCCGTACAGCCGGTTGTGTGTTGGCGTTATTTTCTATCAGCATTGTGTCACGTTTCAGGCTTATTACCCGCTGCGTTTCACTAATTAATTTCTCCAAGGTTTGGTCTGCTTTCTGGTCCTGCTCTAATTTCGCGAGCAGACGCGTTCGCAGTTCCGCGTCTTGAGGTGACGATAGTCCTGATACGAAAATAAGACACTTGAATTGATCAACGCTCAGATCCTTAAGTTGAAAATCTTCGCATTTGCGATTTACATGTGCCGCATACGTCACAAAATCGATATTTTCACTCTTTACTATTTGTAGACACTTGTACCGTAAATTGAAAATTGATTCGTATCATATTGATTTGGCGCCTTCGGGAGTAGCACGTCCTTTAATTTGTCGTGAACGGGAGCGTCGAGTTTGCGTAAGCATAATCTGATTTTTGCTGCGTCATCAAGGAATATGGCGTCTTCCTGGAAAATTTCTCCATAACGGCGGTACCAATTTTCGAATGTTTGCCCGGACTCCGGGTCATGTCGGAAAACTTGCATACAATTTGCAAGGCTGTCCATGCGCTGTTCCAAATTGCTGTGAGGCGCTGCGCTTAGCCGGTCTGCAATTTCTTTAAGAGTCGCCGCATGTTGTGCTTGCAATTGTTGGTTCTGTTCCACCAACTTTTGAATCAATTCGGTTAACTCAGCCATTTCTACCGTGCGAATTTGACTTTCCTTCCAAATATCCTCGTCGCCACTGTTACAATCTTTGTGTTGTACAAAATATATTTATTCAAATAGTCCACCGCGCTACATGCCACCATAACTACGACTAAACCTAACTCTTCCCAATCTCCTCAAAGTACCGTCGTTGGCTGCGTTCGTTTTGCCACTGCTCCGTCATTGCCAACACTATCTGTTCAGAGTTTTGCAGGGCACGAAAGCTTTATCTAACGTTATCTTCAAGGAATTTTTCAAAGCTATGAGCTCTTGACAAGCTTCATTCATAGCAACATATTCAGCTTGCCATGTAGAAAGAGCAACATAAGATTGCTTGTTTTCTCCAAGCAATGTGTTAGAAATTTGAATTAAATCTTTTGTCAGTCCATGGGTTCAAGATGAACCTGAGCTGGGAGTTGATACCTTGCTGAGTGGAATGTTGAGTATGTTCTTGTGTAACTTGGACACGGTGTAGCATGTCTTGTCCAATGAATGAATACGAAATATTTTGTTTTAGCTCTTAACAACACTGACATACACGGTATGTCCACAGAATGAAATTGACCGGAAAGCACAAGGTACTTTCGCACAATGGCCTACACGGTATCCCAACATTTATGAAAGTACACGATGCCTTCACACGTAAACAACCAAAGCATGTCCCAATCTTTTTAAACGGAAAGCACACGGTGCCTTCGCACGAAAACATATAAGGTATGTCACCAGAAGTTCACTAAATTAGGAAAGCATACGGTGCTTTCGCACGAAAATTGACCCTCACGGAGGGTCCCTAGGCCTTGTGAAAAGGTTCAAAAATGATCACGTTATCTTTCGATTATTATTAAATTGTTATCAAATAATTATTATTTAGCTATCATTTTCACAAATTGCAATTTCACTTAGTAAGATTAACAACACAGTACTGATTTGTCAAGACAAAACGAACGTGCATGCATCTACTGTAGAAAGCTAAATTTAATTTTTACAGTAAGAATGTCCAGGAACAATGTTTGCTGTTGCGATGTTCAAAACGAACTGACGCTGTTATGTTTTCTAGAACGCACTAATCTTTTGAAAATCAAAGACTAAACTCTAAGGTCAGGAAAACACCAAGAGGACAAAGACCATCATCTCAATCTGCCCAAAACTGCAGAATCAGCGTAACTAACTCGGTTGGTAAGAAATTGGGTCCATTTGACTCATGCAGTCGAGTGTGAAGCAGAGGTCACACTGTGACATTATCTAGTCATGATTTTATACTCAATGGAATCACCAAACAGTCGTATAACATAACCACATGTAGTCAATCTGCAAAGCTTACATCAGAGTCGGCTTCCAGATCGTTGTGCTCTCCCTTAAATGTCAAGCGCATATATAGTTTGTTTTCTTAAGATATTGGAACACTCGTTCAAAACCCTTCCAGTTGTCGTCAGTCGGATTTATCTGATGTTGTTTAACACGCTTACCGCGCATGAGCATCGAACTAACTGCTTCCCTACGATTCCGAATTCAGGGTGCATTGAGAGGCACAAGTACTTTCTCTAAAACGATTTCAATTTAATCTTTTAACTACAGTGATTTTAAGTGAAATTTAACTTTGCTCTGTATTCTGTATCAAATAGTAAAATTCACGGTGTTTTTCCGAGCGGAAATCAACTTAGGAGGAACAGCGCAGGATATATCGCAAAGCATCCATTTGTGAGCCAAGTTTAATTAAATTATTGCAATTGCAATAGTTTTGATTATATATTTTTTTTTTTTTGCTTTTTTGCTGAATTGTTGAACATATAACGGGACACCGAACCACCTTCAGTTAATAACCGCGTGGTGCCGGAGCCCCGTAATATTTTTATAAAGCTTTAAATTTTTGTTTTTGCTTTTAACGTTACTAGATTTAGTTTGGGTCTTTTTTCTTTGCATAAACATTTAATTACTTTTTGTTAGAAACTCGTAGTGTTTGATAATTATAGTTTCTAAGTGCGTATAATACAAATTTATTGGCTTTTATTGGAGACGTTGAACTGTTAGCAACATACATTAGATACCCAAGGCTGGGGTGCTTTCGTAGCCCATCCGCAAATAATTTTTTTAATTAACAACATCCCCCTTTATACATTACCACGTGTATGGGGACGCTTTGTGAGTCAACGGAATATTTTACAATTCAAGATTGAACTGTGTGCGAGGTTAAATCGTGTAGATCCATGATATTTCATTTAATAGCCTTCTGATATTGTCGGTTTTTGGATTTTCCCTCGATTTTTGTGTTACTTATTCTAGTGTTGCACGGAATTATATCTCTAATTTTAGTCGGAGAAACTATTATAATCGGTGTCATGATTTCTTGTACACCAAACATGGGAGACGACCCACCGATCCTACCCGTGGAGATGTCTCCAGGAAGTGCGCTCCCTCCTGCTGAGCATCGACTTAGCAACAGATACGAAGAAGGCGCCCTTCCTCCTTTTCACGTGGCGCCCTTCCTCCTTTTCTTCGAAAAAAAGGATTCCGAAGACCACGCCGACAAAAACCTTTTCTCTTTCGCAAAGTCATTATTAAATATTGGATCACTGAGCGCTTTAAAATCACTTAAATGATAATTGTTATCACAAACAAATTACAGTAGAAACTCTTTGTTTTGGATGACATTTAAAAGTTTTTGTATCATCCTTATCCGGAGGCTCTGTACCGCCCGCCATCTATTGTCTCTTGTCTATGAAGATGATGATGTTCGGATATATTTATTGGGAGATTATGCTCCGCAATAAAAGCTGCAATTCTTATTTCATTCCATTTTAAGATGGTATTGGAGTCACTCGAACGTATCAACAGTTTTTCCGATACAGAAGGTTGCATTACTATTGCATTCAATTGGCTAGTATAATTAATTGAATTACAGCAGAATCTCGCTAATCCGACCCCAATGGGACCAGGGGGTAGGTCGGATCGACCAAAAAGCGGATTAACCGAAGATTGAAGGAAAAAGTGTTCCACATATTAAGGTCTATATATAATTAACATATGTAATAACAAAAAGCTGAAAAAATTTGTATGTACATTATGTACATAATAATTCTCGAAAAAATTATTTTTTGAAGAGTTGGGTGATTTTTTTTGACGTAATCCTGATTCCCGGGCTTTTGCCGCTCTATCTCGCCATCTCTTAAGCATCAAAATAGCACTGGCTTTAGATTCTTCGTGTACTTCAACATATTTTAAAGCGATTTCAAAAGCTTCCTTTGCAGAGGCGTAATTAACTTTAATATTTTCTGAAGCTTCCTCCTCATTTTCCCCATCTTTTTTTTTCTGAAGTTGTGGAAGCGGCAAGTATTATTTCCTCGTCATTTAATTCCTCAAAATTTTGGTCGTTGTTATCAACATTAGCCAACCATTCGTCAACGTCACTAGTTTTATTACTTGAGTCAATAATCTGAAGGTCCTGGACTATTTCAAAAGTTACAATAGGGTCACCTGCGTTGTTCTCAATTTCACAGTTGTCAGTAGCCGGTCATACTTGCTTTGATTTCCCGACCACAAACAAAGGCAGTGTGTGATCTCCGCTCGCATTGCTACACAAAGCAATCGTTATGCGTTCTTTCGCTGGTTTATATCCTGAAAATTAAGACTAAATTAATTAAATTAAATCTCGAGTCTTTCACCTAAAATAAAAACACAATCACAACATTGTAGAGTCAAGAATTACCAAATCAAATTTCAAAACAATAACCAACTTTTGTCCAGTCGTTCAAGCGCTTCAAGTTTTTCTTGCAACCTTATTGTCTTGTGTTTTCTGTTTCTTTCCTCCATTTTTCAATGTTAAATGCAACAAATTGATTTTACCAGACGATGTTCGAAGTATGAACATATGTATGTACAAAACTGAAACAGATTGAATTGGGGATTGGAAAATAGCAGTTTCGCAAAAATTTACCCGTAGGGTCGGATTACCCAGAGAGTCGGTTTAGCGGAAGTCGAACTAGCGAGGTTCTACTGTACTGTGCTTTTTCACAGCAGCTGAACCCCCTACATAATTCTTATTACAAGTTTTACAATGGAAATAATTGTTACTAAGGTTACTCGATTGAATCCAGTTTTTGTAAGCTTCATATTGTTCCCAAGCACATTTATATTTATGAAGATATAACTTCCTTTTTTGCAGAGGCTCCTTGGCGCCATCCTTTGATTCTTCAGTTTTGGATGAAGAAAATGAAGACTCTGCAATGTTCCCCCTTTTTTCCGGAACAATGCGCCTTTTACATACACTGGAGTACACAGACGCTTCATCGATGGAAATGGATGCACTCGTAGATGGTTGTGGAGAAAGAGGTCGAATGGTATTTCCTGTTTTCGTTATTTTTAAAAACTTTCTCATTTTTACCTAACAAACAAAATAATAATTTCAAAACCATGCCTTATCTCAGGCAATGTGGTCATTTATGACTTGACCTTTGAAATTTCAAATCGAAATCACTCAAGACTGTTTATTTAAATGATCACGATTGTGATGGCGTTTCGTTCGATATAATATTGCAAGTTTTACAACTTCACAATATGACAAAAGTTGTTGTTTCCACAAAAATATACTTTTAATTGGTAGAAGATCAACTAATATCTGTCATATAACACAAATTTTCTAACGTTCTAACGAAGTGCGTAAAATAATATGAAAAATGATAAGAGAACGAAACAGGGGGTTTCCATATTTCGTTTTGTCAAATATCAACAGAGAACAAAAAAATTTGTAATAAACAACCCAAATGAATTGTACCAGAGTCCAACCGATCGAAGGTAGTAGTGCGGTGCTGCTGGAAAATTTATACAAAAATTTTTCTTTCTCTCATTTCACAAATTTTGTAATACGTTCGGGTTTCGGTCACAGCTGAGGTGAAATTCATTTTTGAACTACGAATTTAGCTTGGAATTGGGAAGAAAGTTTAAAATTTTTCTATTTTCACCAGAATTGTACAATTTAGCAAAAGTTTTCACCAATCATCAGATTCGTTGGAAAATCACCAAATCTGGTGAAAACTACCATTGGAAAAGCCATTGCCAATTGTGAATATCCACAAACAAAAACAGATGAGAATCTATATGTCTTCGGGAAAGTAACAGGACTTATAGGTTCCATTATATCAGACTGAATAATTTGCAATAATGGTAGTTTGTTGAACTTAGCTATCAGACATCTCACATTGAAGAAAAGACTCGTCAAAGACAGCATTTTGCAATTCTTCGTTATTCTTAAATTGTTTTTGTAGTGTCTTTAAATATACCATAATGACCCATTCGTAAATGTCATGGCATAGCTTTGTTATTTTTCTTATACTTCTCATTTTGATTGTTGTTTTTCAAAGGATCTAAGTCGTCAGGTATACTTTCAAAAATATCTTCAGTTAGTTCGCTCGTATCGTGTATTTTTCTGTCCCATATGGAAGTATCGAAATTAGAGTATTACTTTTCCGTACACGTAGTGTCACGAAAACTTCTTTTCAGAATTAGTTTAGATCATCATAAAAACTCATGAAACGTAAAGAAAACACATTTTGAGACTCTTTTCGTTCGTGTGCCGTCGCCGTCGTCGTATCGTGTGCGTTAAAAGGATAACTCGAAAAGTAGTGAAGATAATTGAAATCTGTGAATACCCAAAGTATTGTATCCCAAAAACTTAGTTTAAGTTCGAAGATGAGCTGTTTTCGATTTGACCCAGGGGTAGTTGTCCTAAGAATAACATTAAAAAATGACACTTTTGTATGGAGAGGTACCCTAATAATGCATTTTTTTTTAAGTTTCTTAAGAGGAAAGTGCTATTATATTGAAAAAATAATGGGGATCTAAGAACAACAAAAAACTCAATTTCCTATAATTTTGGTCAAAAGTCGTAATTTTTTCGAAATATGTTAGAAAATGTATTGTTCTATCGCTCTTTCTTTATGGAAAAAAAAACACGGAAAAGATAGAGCTTACCAATGTAATTCTTTTGATTTCTTTGTAATTTCATTGACTATATGATTTTCGTTCATTTCTGAAGTTTCAATAATTTTGTTTTCTGTCGTTTGAATTTCTTCAACTTCCAGTTTCGTTCATGTTTTTACTTTCAGGTCGGTCAATTTCCATAGCTTCGGTTAAATTTGAGTTTTCACTAGTCGTTTGCACTTTTTCAGTCGTTATGGGTTTATCTAATTGACTATTTACAGTTACACTTCTCGTTATATATCTTGGTACAGTTTTCCCACTTGTGGATAAATAAGCCACAAAATTAATGTGTTTTTTATCTCTGCTTTCCTCATCGTTAATATTTGGCTCAAATTCAACTATCTAGTATGGTTGCTAATAAATACCTGTTATAAACGATTCGTTAGATACAGGGTCATCAATACCAATTTGCTCATTATGTAGATATATGTTTGAACCCATTTCTGCAAATTTTCTTAAAAACATTAGATTTTTTGTCGGATTCCGCACATAAGACTTTATCTAGATGTACCCTTTTCCCTTCGTTTCTAGCAAATTCTATATTCCTTCCTCCCTCCGTTTAAAAGTTCGCAGAATGGTCGTTATTTGCACACTTTATCGTATTTTGGATTCTGTCGTCAAATGTTTTAAGAATCAGTTTAGAGTTAGCACTTGAATCAGCAAAAAGTTAATAAAGAATCGGTCGTTACTCTCTTCTATTTCACTTATATGGTTAAGCTCTCTATTTCGGGATACAGAGTTAATGTAGCATAAATTCTTACCTATGTTTTTCTTATTTACTTTTTCCTTTGGGGATTCTTTCAACTCGTTACCCCTTGTTTTTCTATTTGTTGATAAATTTACCAAGTTTATTTTTGTTAAATCTCGGTTGTTTATTCCCTTGGTTGTTGTTTGTCGTTACTGTGTCGTTCTTGCCCTCTACCCGAATTACCCTGTACTTTAGAAAAATGTTTTGAATCATACCTTTCGTATTTTCTCTCTCGTTCAGGAAAGTCTCGTGAAATGTGCGTTCGAATTTTGATACACTTGTAACACTTGATTTCGTCTGGATAAGCTTTGCAGTCGTATTTAAGATGGCCCAGGTCACCGCAGTTGTAACAACGGTTGTTTGGATTGCAGGCCTATTTTAAATTTCTTTTGTTATTTTGACCTTTTCTGGCATAGTGGGCACTAGCAGTTTTCTGACTGGGATTTACACTTCCTTTGTTCTCCACCTCAATCTGCAGAATGCAATTTTTAAGTTCTTCATAATTTATACCTCGTTTTAATGTATTCTTAGTCGCAAATTCTACGGATAGATTGACATTTATTTTGTGTACAAATTATGCCAGTCAATAATTATGCATGTTATACAAAAAAAAAAAATACTTTTTAAAGAAACATAAAGAGAATGCGTGAGCTATGTATAAAACACAAATCTGTCTATGTCTAACCAATCTTAAAGACAAACCCTTATAAGAATAAGGCCTTATAAGAATTATAAGAATATTCAAAAATTCAAAACGATAAATAAATATGGTAATAAAAGTTCAATAAGTTTACAGGTCTTCTTCAGAAACCTTTCTTGCTCATCGTTATTCTTTCAGCAGCACATAGTGTTGTTGGTTAAAGCAACAGCAAAAGGTCACCCGCCAAGGCTGCTACGACATTGGAGGTCGGCCCGATTCTAACCTGAGAGGATGTGCGTATACTCGTTTTTTGAAGCATCCAAGCGTGTCACTGTCTCTTATTGTCTCTTATTGGACACACGAGTTATAGCCATGAGCAATATCAGCAATATATAATGAGAAGTGAAGAAGTGGTCCGAGAACAGAGCCTTGTGGAACTCCCTTATTTAATAAAGTAAAGGATGAAAAATCCCCTCGGTGTCAAGTACAGCCTGCTCACATCCTGACAGATACGATGCCATCCACTTAACTGCTGATGCAGCTAAGCCGATCTCTCTAATCTTTCGTAGCAGTGTGTTGATTAACCCTGGTTCTAAAACAACAAGATAACTGGAAACACATTTACTGTTCAACCAATTGGCACGTTAAAAATGGTTTGAAGAACCATTTACAACAAAATAACACAAACCATGGTTTTGCCTTCACTGTAATTGGCAGTCATGTCAGCAGTTTAAGTATCTGAATACTTCAAGTTTCAAATCCACAGTTAAATATGTCTGAATGCTATATGATTCAAACCATCTAACCAGTTTGGATACTTCGAGATCCAACCAAGAGGGAGATAAGTCTGAACACATCTGGATTCAGATTCTCGTCGAAACCCTGAAGACTTCAAGCTTCAACTAGAACGCTTTGAACACCGTGAGTTTCAATTTGGTTTACAGATTGAAGAACTAGTCAAGGAGACGGTTGTTGTCAGGATTCTGCTAGATTCAGACTCCGTTCCTGTACAGGTCTGCAGAAATCAGCAGTAACCCACACACCACTTTTCAACGTGCCATCATTATTTAAGTCATAACTTACCATATGCTAGTCTTCTTTTCTCGTTTTGACGATATCCAATTGATTGCTTCAGAGGATCTTTAAAACAGCAATGCAGATGATTGCTCTAGAGGTGAACTTATTAATAGTTTTGGATAAACTTTTCACTTATTGTTTACGTCTGCACTCAACAAACGAAACGAAATGCAATGATCACTTTCTATTTTTTACTGATTGCATAATAAACAAGTATCACCTTGTACATGCCCAAGAAACACAAAAAATTCAAGAATCCTGACTCACTGAAGAATACTCGGTGTATTGTTTGAAGACTTTTGAACAAATATTGGAAATTATATTAATTAATTGGGTTAAACGCCCCGACCTGACGATCACTGTGACTCGAAAACACCATTTTCTTTGAGTTTTTCACAATTTATTCCGTTAATTTTACAATTCACAATTTAAAAATACTCGTTGACGCGAATACGCTTCTTCAAGTTCGATGAAAGACTCCTCGAACCACATTCCTGACTTTTTTTAGAACCTTGACTTAAACTCGTTTGTTCCTTATCAACATTGACCGCAGTTGGTCGCACCAACGAACGTAGCAACAGACCAATGCGTAGTTGGCTGCAACAAAGTACCAACAGACGAATGCGTAGTTGGCTGCAACAAAACTAACCAACACACGTATGCGTAGTTGGTCGCACCAACAGACAAATGCGCATTTGGTCGCAACAAATTAACCATTCCGCCTACCTTTCGTTCACACCGGGAACGAATAATTTTTACGTTGTATTTACATCAATCGGTAACGGGCAAAATTTGGCTATTGGTCTTTTAAATGTAGATACTGCTGTTTTAACTGTGACGACTCTGGTCAGTCCGTTTGGTCCTCAGTCCGTTTGCTCTTGCGAGTGGCCATCTCGATGGGGGGTATCTCCCATCAACAATCAACACAAGTGTCCTTTTTTTTGATATTTGTTGTTTTTTGGTTCCACTTATCCATTGCATGGAACTTTTGCAAACAGCTTTTCGACCATACATTCCAAAAGTTCTCTACCATATGTCGTGTCAACTGCCATCGTGACAGTCTAGATATCTGAATTTACGCCAATGATGGCTCTGGGATTATCGTTGGCGGTTCCCCAAGAAGGAAATGACCTGGTGTCAACGCAACCACGTCATCTGGGTCATCTGATAACGGACACAACGGACGTGAATTCAATACGGCTTCCACTTGACTCAAAAATGTAGTCATTTCTTCATAAGTTAGTAATGTATCCTTCATTACCCTTTTAAGATGGTATTTTACTGATTTGACCCCTGCTTCCCATTTTCCGCCAAAATGCGGAGCACCAGGAAGATTGAACTGCCATTTCGTACCATCATTCGCCAATAAACATGTTAATTTTTTTAATTCGTGTGAACCTTGGTCTAATAATTTTTGCAGTTCCGTATCAGCTCCTACCAAAGTTGTCCCGCGGTCACTAGATAATGTTGCTGCGATTCCCCTACGGGCTGTAAACCGTTTATATGCAGCAATAAGCCCACTAGCTGTATAGTCAGTTACCAGTTCCAGATGCACAGCTGACGTTGAAAAGCAAATGAATACAACTATGTAAGCTTTGTAGGTTTTGGCGCATCGGCCTTTCCAAGATTTTATTAAAAATGGTCCAGCATAGTCTATTCCAGAGTGCAAGAACGGACGTAAAGGTGTTGTACGAGTAGCTGGAAGTTGACCCATAAGTTGTTTTGCTCTCTGTTGTCTGAATCTTGCACAAATAACGCATTTGAGAATATGAGACCTAACAGGAGCTCTACCTCCAAGAATCCAGAACGAGTTTCGGATATCCATCAATGTTAGTTGTGTTCCTCCATGTAATGTCCGTTTATGCGAGTCTGCTATAACCATTGTGCTCAAATAACTATGGCGGGGTAAAATGATAGGATGTTTTCTTGGAAAATCTAGTAGTGACTGCTGAAGACGACCTCCGACTCTTAATAACCCGTTGCTATCGATGAAAGGATTGAGCTTACATAAAGGACTACCCTTGGTTACCGGTTCATCATTTAAAAGTCGACTTATTTCTAACGAAAAAAGATTTTTTTGAACATTCTGCACCCAGAATTTCATGGCCCAATCCAGTTCGATTGGAGTCAATTGAGAAAACTTTTGACATATGAGTTTGTCTTTGTCGTGACATTTAATTTTCCAATGCCCTATCACCCCCTTACACATAGCTGTGATTCTTAATAACTTTTGTAGCGATGAATACCGATGTTGTAAATCCCATTTTTCCGGTTTGATTCCCACTGAATGAAGCTGTGCCGGACGTTCCTCTAGATTTTGTGTGGGATCAGATCGAAAATGGTGAATTGGCCACTTTGATGGTTCTTCTTTCAACCAGTTTGGTCCAGAACACCAGAGTGGATACTGCGATAATTGTTGAACTGACAATCCCCTTGTAGCACAATCTGCTGGGTTCATCTGTCCTGATGGATATGGTTCCTGAAGAAAAACTTTTGCCTTTATGATCACTGGAGATATCAATCCAAGTGGATCGAACAACTGCGCTATCTGAGACAATATTGTCCTTCTCGTTACTTGTGTAGTCATATATTGATGTTGTTGTGAAAAATGAAATGTGTCAGATTTTGGATTCCAAGATAATCCCAACGTATGCACAATGTCTTGTTCGGTGATTTTTCTTGCATTCTCACTGCCGCGTCGTTCTTCTGGGATTCTATTCAACATCGCTGGATGATTTCCAACCCATTTTTGAAGTTTAAATCCTCCAGCCATGCATAAATTATCTACTTGATTAATTATAATAAATCTTGAGTTTTAGAGAGTGAATCTGTCCCACCAAAAACATCGTCAACATATCGTCCCTTTTCCATAATCATGGATGCTTGCGGAAAATTAGCTCCTTCGTCTTTTATTAGTTGAAGTATTACTCTCATTGCGAGGAACGGAGCACTTGTTAACCCATATGTGACTGTGGTCAATTCGTATTCAGCAATTTCGCCAGTTCGATCTGTCCATAGAATTCTCTGGAATCGATGATCTTCTTTATGCACTTTAATCTGTCTTTACATTTTCTCGATGTCAGCAGTAAATACAAATTTGAACTGTCTAAACCACATTAGGACATCCACCAAATCCGTTTGGAGTTTCTTACCAACGTGCAGAATTTCGTTCAATGAAACGGAAGTAGTTGTTGGCTTGGAGCCATTGAATACCACTCTTAACTTTGTTGTTAGACTCGACTCCTTTAACACACCATGATGAGGTAAGTAGAACGTTGGTGATGATTCCAATTGTGTCTTGGTTATTTTATGCATATGCCCCAGCTGCTCATATTCAGTTAAAAAATCTGAATAATGTTTTTTGTACGATGGATCAATCTTGAATTTGGCTAGTTGTCGATACAACATTCGTTGTGCTGATAGGAATGACTCTCCTAAATTTGTAGGTGATCTTTTAAAAGGCAACTTAACAATATATTTCCCATTAACATCTCGACTATGGGTTGAAATGAAGTGTTTCTCACACTCGTCTTCTGCTGGTGTGTTTGTCCTAGAGCTTGCAGCTATCTCTTCTTGCTTCCAAAATTTTTCAAGTAGTTCATATAACTCATGATCAAGAGCACAATGATTGTTTTGACCAATCAATGCGTCTTCTTGCTGGGTTGGGCCAGATATAACCCATCCAAATGTTGTCAGTTGCGCAATTGGAGCTTTGGTTGGACCCTTGACTATATCACCACGAATAATTTGGGCATATATTTCCGATCCGAGAAGAAGATCCACATCTCCTGGCATATTATAACTCGGATCAGCCAACTGCAACTGTGAAAAATGCTCCCATGAGGCCTTAATTTGGGTAGGTGGTATCCTAGACGTTAATCTCGGCAATATATATGCATCAATAAGTTAACAGATATCGAAGTTGAAATGTGGTTTTATTTTAATAGTGACTACACCTTTCGCACAGCCTGTACCTCCTCAATTACTAATTGAACTATTGGAAGTTTGAGAGTTAAATTAGTTGGCATTCGATTAAATTGACTGCCCGAAAATAACGCATGATTTTCTTTGCACAAAACGCAAAATTTATTGTTCCCGGTTATAGTATAAGATTTAAATTTCCATTATTAATTCTAGGTAAACCCCTTCTTTCTTTATTCTCTACTGATCTAATTAATGTACCATGTTCTGTTGTGTTATTTAAATGTTTGCAATGTGATTCTAAAAATTCAAACATATTTTTTAAAGAGGGTTTTTTATTTAATTGAGTACGCTTATTTTCCCACGCACATTTGATTTCATTATTCAATTTGGACGTAAGCAGATACATAACTATTGTATCCCATGAATCCGTCGGTTCCTTAAACGATTTTAAAGCAGCTAAATTATTGTCAAATGTATCTATTAATGTTCGCAATTCATCTGGAGAACTACGTTTTATTTTATGCGCATTGCACATGTCAGATACGTGATTCTGAATTATCTCAGTATCGTCTTCATGATATGTGCGAAACGTGTGAAATGTGATATATTGTCGGTACTATTTCGACAATAAGCTCGAGAAGCCGATGAACTTTCGCGATCTGATCTCCTTATAGCATGCCTTTCTTTACCAAGGTATTCAAAATATGAATCTTCAAATCTAAGTTCATGTAACTGAATTTCATTGTTATCATTCCTTGCATTAAGCGAATCTATCTCGTCCTGAGTTTCACTGAATTTCTCATAACTTGGCTCAAATTTCTCTCATCTAACACTCAAAGTGGGTATATCTAATATCATACCGGGTGTATCTTAATAACTAATAAACCGCGTCAGATAAGCTTTCAAATTCCCGCGTTTTTTAACCGGATCTTCCATTTTTAAACAATATTGACACAATTATAAGCTTATATAGCTTCGTGGGAGTGATACAAGGTATAACTTGGAAAATGGGACTCACCGGCACTGTTTACTGATGTAGCAGCTTACGCTGCGTACCAAATGGTGTAATGATGATGAAGTGTAAGTACACTTCTCGCTGTTGTCACTAAGTTCATATATTATTAGAGTTTCACTTTTAATCTTCAAATTTTCTAATCACAGGTATAACTGTTCACTTTTTCATGTCCATGTCACTAAATATTTGGTTCTTGAAAAAAAAAGTCACATATGTAGTTTTGGTAATTATTTATTAGTAGATAGTACTTGGTTTCGGTAGATCCAATTCTAATTATATCTTAAGGTTCAATTATTTATGCACTTCACTAAGCACCTGGTTTCAATGTTCAAACTTCCAATAGTTCAATTAGTAATTAGTTTCACTTAATATTCGAATTTCCAAAAATGAATTGTATACAACTTAGTAGTTAATTTTTTTTTATGCACATCACCAACTATCTAATTTTCGAAAACTTATTGTTGAATTATTTTTCAACAGTTCAATTAGTTATTCATTACACTTGATATTTTGATACATATCCAAAACTTACACCACTTTTAATAGTTCAATAGTTGATTTATTATTTGTTTATAGTTCAATTGATATTAGATATAGTCCACGTCACTTATATTGAAGGACCA
Source organism: Chrysops caecutiens (assembly GCA_963971475.1). NCBI lineage: Eukaryota > Metazoa > Arthropoda > Insecta > Diptera > Tabanidae > Chrysops > Chrysops caecutiens. The sequence goes on from OZ020568.1 coordinate 61,315,201, forward strand.
TTATCTAGTTATCTTGCACTGACTGATAAAATAAGGTATACAAGATTTGTGTTTAAGTCCTATTGAATTCATTAAATATATAACAATATTATAAGTATTATAGTTCTAGCACAAGGTAGTTCGAACACAATATTTAATAATTATTAAGCAAGAGTTTGCTTGGTTGGTGTCACACATTTATTGACGCAAGAGTTCGCTTGCTTTGTTTTACCAGGTACCTTCACGCAGGAATGTCCTGTATGAACAACCCAAATTATCCGTAGAATGGACCTTAAGTAAGTGCGAACAAGGGGTGGGGTCGCTGAGGCGTAAGCTTTCTAATTTCCTATATTTGTGGAAATTACGTTCAGCGTGTCGCATATGGCAGTATCGACTTCTTTGTTCTTTGATCTATTGTACAAATAAATTTTATTTGTATAGCGCTTTTTAAATTTAAATGTATATAGTGTAAATAATTCGTTTTGTATACAAAAAAAGACTAGTCAATTCTCTCGCTATGAGAGAAAAACCCATTCCCCTTTCCTAGGAATTGGGCTCAGAGGGAGAGTAACTGATTCCTGAAACCCCCGTTGCTCAAACCTCTTAAAAGAGAACAAAAGAATTGACCTCTTCTTCTAAATACTGATGAACATATTGAGGGGGTTTGATTCGGAGACAATCAATTAATGTTCGGTCAATTGCACAAGCTTACCTAAGTAGCTCGTTGTCGCTGACTGACGCGCGACTTTTGTTTTTGATAATAAATAAAATTGCTAAAATGAAAGTGAATTTTTTAAGTACATATAATATTATTATTTTTAGTCAATATTGAATTTTCTATGGATATTAATCGTACTTAAGAAAACAGAGTTATACTTACTCTTCTGAAAGAGAGCACCGGACTTCGACTGACTTTTCTTTTTCAATAATTTTGAATTGTCAATATTATTAAATTAAGTACATTGCTTGGTCAGCAACTTATTTGTGCTTTGTTGCCAAGCAATGGGTATTTACTAAAATTTGGATTTTAAAACTTCCGGCGGTGAAATCAGCGTCCGGTTGAACATCGAAAAATTTCACTGGTAAGCATATTTGCTTAGCATTGAAAATGACATTGTTACCTTGTTTGTTTCTTCGGTTATAGCAGGCTTTTTAGAAGGTTCATATGTAACCCTTGTGAGAGATATTTATATCCGATGGACAGGAGAAAATTGTTGATCGGAACGATGTAATCCGCATGAGAGATATTTGTAGCCTATGGACAAGAGAAAATTCTCGAGCCTTTCTATAAAGGTAGGAATTGCCAAAGTGCTTACCATTGTATTTCTTCCGGTAGTTAACACAATGGCGGAGGATTTTCCGTTCCTGTAGTCGGAGCATTTTCCTGTAGTCTTCCATTTGGGCAGAAGAAATGCAATTCCAAACAGGAAAGGTGTACGAGAGGATAGGGCGAATAAGTTGCTTGTTGCAAAAGATCATTATTTTTGAGTCAAGTTGATCATTACGGCGAAGATAATTTTGCTGGGATTTGGTTCGTGTAAGAACTTTCTGCGAAATTTTCTTGACATGCTCAATAAAATTGATCTTGGGTGTGCAGTGTACACCGTGGTACTCCATAGAGCTTTTCAAGGCAATTGGGGTTGTCAAGCAGTAGATTGACGTTGGCAGACTTGTAGATACGCAGGCGGTCTCTCTGGGTACCAGTGCAGCATATTGCAGTTACCTTGTACCTTGGATAGATTCAACTTGACCTTCCATCGGTGAAAGTACTGTACTAAACTATTTAGATGCTCATTGAGCATGTTAGGTGCATGAGCAGGGTAAGATGATGCTGTGTATACAAGCAAATCATCCGCAAAACTGAGCTGCTCAACCAAACGGGGAGGACATGGCTAGTCACTGACATAGATGTTGAAGAGGGTTGGACCCAATACAGAGCCTTGGGGAACTCCAGCTGCAACTGAAAATACTCCGGATAACTTACTCTGGACTCTAACTTGGAAGGTTCTGCGCAGCATGAATTGGTAAACAATGCTATACAGCACTTTTGGAAAACTAAAGGCTAGAAGTTTGTGGATCAGACCCTCTATCCACGTGGTGTCGAACGCCTTCTCAATATACAGGCTGACAGCAAGGACAGGTTGCTTTCTACTTGCATTGACGCAAATGAAGTTTTGAAATATATTCAGTTGCATGGTGGTACTATGAAAAGTGCGAAAACCAAATTGAGAATTTGGTATTATACCATGGTCATCAATAAAACGGAGGATCTTCCTAGCTATGAATCTTTCATATAGCTTGCTGATTGATGTGAGTAGGGATTCCCAGCTTTGGCAATGGGACACACAAAAGCATGTCTCCAAATTTAAGGAAAGTCACCTGCATTGAAGGCGTGGTTGAAAAGAATAGCCAGTTTAAAAAAGAATAGTCGAGATAGCTTAAAGAGTGAATAGTTGGAAATTTTATCGACTCCTGGGGTTTTCTCTAGCCTCCTGGTTTGGCAAGAGGACGCAGAGAGGTTGGGGTAGAAAAATCATTTGGATTGGAACAATTGGTTCCGCAGCTTTCTGGATTTTCGGGACAGAAGTCTACAATGTAGTCAGTGTAGTTTTCAAACTCACTTTTGATGCGAGTGTTAACATCATGGGAAAAGGTGGGATCGCCAGAGTTCAAGGTGGGTTTGTGGTTACTTTGAAAAGTTTCACCAATTATGTTGGCTTTAGTGATGGGATTGTTAATAAGATTCCCACTGTGAAGGATAGGACCATTGTAGTGTGTGGTTCCACTCGTTTTTTTAACATTTTTGAAAACATTCTTGTCAGGCTGAATGCCCTTGAGTCTGTCTTCAAATTGTTTCGAACGGCAGAGATTAATGCGCTGTTTGATGATCGTATCAAGGTTGCGCAGGGTGGATCGAAGTAATGAAATACGATCAGGCAGTCTAGCACGATGAAGCCCACGTCTCAGGGACTTGCGCTCTCTTATAACACGTAGGGTGATGTCGCAGAGATAGACCTGTATACATGGACCTGACCATGTATGCTGAATATTGTACGTAGGGACATGTTGGATATTTGTGGCTAGGAGAATGTCCTGCAACCTTTCACCAGAATCATTGATTTGGCTAAAGGTGAGATTCCTATCAGTTGGGAGATATTGCTATCGCTACGGCTATCGCTAAGCGATTTGTCAAGGGTGCTATTAAAATTTCGCCAATTTGTTCTGCTAAAATCGGGGATACTAGGGTTTATACAAAAAAAAACTACAGTGTCGTACAAAACGACTATGAAAGGGTGTTTTGTTCTCCACGCTTTTAGTTTATTTGAAAATTAAAATTAGTTTTCTCGTCGTTGCAATTCTTTAATTTATCATGCATTTAAATAGTTCATTCGAAATGTTATTCTTCCAGCAAGATTTTCCTTTGTTCTCTTATAACCTATATTCGCATTAAACTCTTACTTTTCTGCTACTTTTTCCTACTCTAAAGAGTAAATTCGCCGGCTCGCCTCCTTTGCGCTGGTTTCGTGGTTTTGTTATCCTCAATCTTACTCGAAGTTGTCCTGGTGAACCTCAAAGCTGGTGATATTTGACATTGGCTTCTCTGGCGATGCTCACTGAAAGTCTTGGTTTCATTCATTGTATAGATTTCGACTAAGCCTTGTCAAAATATATTTGCTTCCTTGTATACTCAAAACATTTAATTGGGTGATTTCCGATCAATACTAACTCTTACTCTATACTAACTCTCTAACAGGTTATTGGCGACATCAGAATAATCGGTGACCAATGCAGTCGCGAGGATTATCGAACGGGGGTAGCAGGGTTTTCGATCAATCCTAGTGCACAGTTCTTGTATGACACGATAGTTACTAATCTGCATGAGGTAATCATTTCAAATTTTCCGCTTTGGAGAAAAGTTTTAATACATTTCTTGTTAATTTCAGGTATTAAGGTTTGTAACACAGAAGTCACATTGGTGAGTGCTATTTTTATATACCATAACGAGACTTTGATTTAAATGGCAGGAAAAGTAAATAATTAACAGAGGATTTAAGAGGTCGAAGTCAATATGACACAGAATGTGTATGTTATTTGCATATGGTCAAAAGGACTATACTCATACATAAAGATGTAGCATAAGTATCATGTTGGTAATTTATTATATCATATTAAATCCTTCTACTGCTAGCACTTCCCCCGTTTGTGAATAACATATCTAAAGTATTTCAACTCTTACCTTAAGTTTATGTTACGGGGAAAAATACAGCTTATTATATAAACGTTTGATTACGAGCTTTTATTCAAAACACTGGTCAATTTTTTAAATAAGCAAATTGTTCTTTTTCTTCTTAGTAAACTGAAGGTCAAGCTCGTAATGCGTAATATATCGGATGTACATATGGTCGTACTTTCTTATCACGCGATCTTTCAACAATCGGTGTTTTATCCCTGAGGGAAAGGAGCAGGGTGTGCTTTCACGAAGAAGAAGTTCACATGAACCCTTTTTTTAACTTTGTTCCCTTTTATTTAATTTATTATTGTATTTATATTATTTTCCTTACAATGGTAATATCCTCTAACTCTTACAAAATATTTGTTTGATTTTCACTATACACATATGTATATGTAAACTTATTATTAAAAGACTTAATTCTATTCTAACTATCTTTATTTGAATACGTCGTATTATGTTTAAAACCGTTTCTCAACTAACTCTAATGCAAAACTAAAACTTCTAATCTAAAACTATCTTAACAAAGAAAATTCTTATCTTGCCAATAAATTAAAAAATTACTTGTGCTATGAAGAATAAAATTTATGAGTTAAAGGAAAATCTTACCACTAGAAATTTCTTGAAAACTAAACAAAACATAAAATGCATAGAACATAAAAATGCATCGTAGAATGAAATACTTGAATTGAGTTTTGTGTACATTCCCTCAAAATTTAATTCATAACTTTTCAAAACCGATTGATACGAAATAATCTCAATTTGTTTCCACATAAGTAAAATCATTCAAACAAAATTGAATACTTGTTCAACGCAACAATCAGGGCCGAATTTGGGGAGAGCACGCAGGGCTACTGCCCTGGGGCTTCCATAAGAAAGCGGCCCCCACAATAGACATAAAACATTTCGAAATTTCGACGGGTTAGCAATTTTTCTTTCTTCGCAAATTTACCGATAATACTTGCACAAACATAATAAAATTGTTCTTGAATATTAAAACGAATATATCCATATTGATAGCGTGTTGAAGTTTACGTCTTCATTTTAATCTGCTTGTAGCTTTTTGATGATCATTTTTGCTTCGTAAGTTTTGATAACATGACCATTGCTCCGTCGCTTGTCGCCGAATTTGAAAATTCTTTTTAATTACCGTCTTTATGACCCATGCCGAGCCATTTGCATTCAGAATAGAGCAGAACTTCTGCGAGATCCTGAAAAAGCAGCTCGTCCCATCATGCACCAGTAAAAGAAGTATGAAATTGAATCCGCTCGATTACATGAAAGTACAAGATGCAAATATGTCGCGAAGAGGGAAATTCAACGTGTTAGGTTTTATTCCAGTGATTGATCAGGTTTGGGTTTCTCTCAGTGAAAGATTGCAGGCATACGAAGCTGTCCGCTCCAGATTTGAATTTCTCAATCACCTGGAGGAGATTTTTCTTTGTATTTTGCTGCAGAGGAATTGGTAAAAGTTGACAAATATGATTTAAAACCTAGCCTTGGTAATGAATTGGTTTAATTTGTATCTTTGAAAATTATATGAGAAAGACCAATCTAAGGAGCTGTTTTACTATCGCATTCTTTTACATGAAAATTTCACAGCCATTCCGAACACTGAAATTACACTGAGTATGTACTTAGCTTTGATGGTATTTAATTACATTGGAGAGCGCTCGTTTTCAAAAATGAGAATTATAAACAATAGACTCCGAACGACGGTAGGACAAAACTGACAATCGAAACTAACCCTACTTAGTATTGAGGAAGAATACCCTCTTCGAGGGAAGTGGGTTCATTGATCTATCGAACTTATTGAAATATACTATTCGAGTTTTTATTGTACTAAAAATTGTAATAGAGGATGTTGTTGGAGCGGATAAGGGGCGATTTTATTACAAAATATAGCTGATAACCAGATCTGCGCCCGCTCCGCCAATGCATGTGTATTTTTAATACTTTAGTTTGAATATAATAAGTAGGTAAAAATTCTATATGTATCGATTAAGTGAATGTGACAGGGGTAAAAGAAAAAATATATTATTGGAGAGCAAGTGGATTAACTATATTTTTGGTTAGACCGTTGTCTGCAAATATTGTCGTTGCGCTTTATTCACCGTCATAGCGAAGGCAAGGTGTGTTGGAAATTGGAGCCTTCTGAACTCAAATGCCATGTCGGAGGAAGTCAGTGGTATTCGTGGAAGTAGAACGTCTTCACATTTATAAGATCCGATGAGAATGGTTTAAATAGTTAAAAGGTCAAGAAGTTAAAAAGCTTAAATAAGACATGTGACAACAAAAACAAGAAATCTAAAGGTTAGGCAAGATAATTCAAAACCAACAAAAACTACATGAACTATCTCTACAACTAAAATCTACGAGTGGGTCTAGGTTCTCCTCCTAGTTAGGATCTTTGCAGTGTGATTCGCTGCAGCCTGCGAGCACTTATCCAAGAGGAGATCCACATGCTTGCTTGTGAGTCCTATCTTCTTCAATTGTCCTACACACTTCTGCAATGCTTCAGTTTGGATAATTTTGGCAAAAGCCCCTCCAAGGAGAGTTCTTAAATGTGCTGGACCACGATGCTGCACTTCCATTGCTTCCACTAGGTTGTGGTCTCGTTCTATTTCCTCTACGTTGTCAGGGGTAACACGCACAACGGAGTTCTTCCCATACCTGACCTTCTTAGGGCGCACCTGGTTACGGATGGATTGTAAGTGTGCCACTGCTATTTCAAAAATATGTATTTCACGTGGATTCGTCACTATGACCATAACGTCTGGGCGGTACAGTGCTGGTGAAGTCTGGAACTTCATCCCGGCTCGCAGCTTGATGTTCCTTCACCTCCATTCATGCTCGGAACATATGTTGGGTTTTTTATGTCTTAGTTGAGCACTTACTTCCATTGGTGCATCAGTAGCAGTCAGTTTATTTGCTTCAAACATTAAAATTTGTATATAATGTAATTGAAAATGAATTCTTAGCATATAAGCAGTCAATACGATTCACTCTAAATATTCAATAATGTACCCTAATAGATTAAAAAAAAAAAAAAAAATTAATTATGAGAAGTTAATTGAACGCAGCCGTTCAAGGGCGGCAGTATGTTCGGTGATCTAGGAACCCTTGAATATTATTAGAAATGTATCAATATTTACAGGTTCCAAAGCCAACTTTTTGTAACGTCCGCACATGTGATGGCCAGACATGTGATGGCCAGGACGGAAATTCATGGGAATTTCGTCGCCATCTGTGTGCGGACGAAATACTCCCACCCCCGGACAAATCCTTAAATAGGAAGGATTTGTCGGAAATTACGTAGTAGAATTCAGAGATTTGTAAAGACATTACTTGTTTGCTAATAAACGACAATAATAATATAAGCTATTAGCCGTTTTACCTAAGGTGGCAAGACCAAGAAAAACTCTTCTTGGTAGTTTTTAACAAGTAGTAACACGAAGTATGGCATGCAAAGATAAAAAGAGTTTGGATACTACACAGACCGAAAGAAAGAAGCCTGATCAACTTCATTCGTGGGAATGTACTTCCATCTCAGAGGTAAAAAAAAGTAATAAAGTTAAAATTTGAGCTCAAGAAAGGAAATAATAGTTTGCCACAATTATTGATAAACACAAAAGAGGTAATCTGGAGACTAAGCGATAATCTAAAAGATGACTTAGGTCAACATTTGGAAAAGCTTATTAACGAAACGGAACACAACAATATATATAAACTAGCGCTAGCGATTAATCAAGAGATATTTGAGAGATATAATAAACAAGATTTTAAAAATATAATTAACAGACTGCAGTCTAAGAAAGATAAAAAGCAAACGAAATTGGAGTTTGTAATATAAAACCCTCCATTACAGATAGAAGATGACAAAACCAAAAAAAGAATTATTGAAGAATTTCATGATTCTCCACAAGGAGGTCATGCAGGCGTAAAAAGAACAATTAATAAAATCAAACAGAGATACGTATGGAAAAATTTAAACGGAATGGTGAAAACTTATATTAATAATTGTAAAATTTGTGCAAAGAATAAAATCACCAGGCATACTAAAGAGGACATGATAATAACAGACACACCAACAACTAGTTTTGAGATCGTTGCTATAGACACAGGAGGTCCATTGCCGTTATCAAACGATTTCAGATACATATGGTACTTACTATTCAATGCGAGTTAACCAAATATATAGAAGCGATTCCAATTGAAAATAAAGAAGCTATAACTATAGCCAAAGCCTTAACTGAAAAATTCGTATTAAAATATGGATTTTTCAACAAAATTAAAACAGATTTGGGAACCGAATTTATAAATGAAACATTCGAAAATAATGCCACATTATTAGGTATCAAACATAGAACATTGTGATGATCCAGAAAAACCCCTCCAACGTTCGCCAAAGATCATCCCACAGAGAGACATCGCCAGGGAGACCAAAAAGGGCCTGGCAATCGCTCCAAAAGAACCAACAAAAGAAAAGAAGAAGCCAGAGAAGACCAGCAAATGACGTCACTGGGAAGCTACGTTACCAGAGATGGATGCCACACCAAAAAAACCCCCGAAATCCCCGCAAAACCCCCTAAAAAACATCGCCAAATATATTCCCATACAAAAGCGGACTCCCCTATGACGTCACGACGTCAACAAATGCCCGGTTTGTAAACAACCCTGACCTTGGGTAAATTTACAAACAAAAATGAAAATGAAATCTGACCCCGCTGGTTAGAAATACACTCGAACGAGTGACATTCACGCCGAGTCAGCAAAAATTGCTGACCCAGCGGAATCGCGGCGATAACGACCGCCGGTCGGTGAAATGTAACCCGACTCCTTCATGGCCATTCATGCACCCATCCTAGTCGAGTCAACGAAAACTGCTGACTCAGCGGAAAGGCGGCAATTAGCGGCAGCGGGTCGCTGTGACCATGAAGGGAACCTGAAACCAATGGAGACAACAACAAAATACAGGGAATATGGGAATTAGTTGAACGACCATGAAGGGAATCTGAAACCAATGGGGACAACAACAAAATACAGGGAATATGGGAATTAGTTGAACGACCATGAAGGGAACATCCAAGCAATTAATTAAACGATTTGCACCAACAATTCCCATGGTAATAACGATTGGGAGGAAATTCAGGTGCATCGCTCCAGCACGTGCATCCATTCACGATGAAAATTGGAAGCATTGGAACTGTGGGATCAGCAATATCGATGGGAACCTGTCGATAGGGGGAATCGCCCAATCAGCGTTATTGGTCCTATAAATGGGGCCGAAAAACCAATAAGCAGGCAGTCAGGAATCCAGCGCGCCCAGGAAGAGACCCAGCCGTGACAAGAAGAAGTTCCAGCCTCCAAGACGACAAGCGATTCCAGCCTCCAAGACAACAAGCGACCCCAGCCTCCAAGATGACAAGCGATACCAGCCTCCAAGACGACAAGCGATTCCAGCCTCCAAGACGACAAGCGACCCCAGCCTCCAAGACGACAAGCGATTCCAAAATTTCGGAACTATTAGGTGTTCCACCGTCCTTGCAGAGGGTTTTGTAACACTCTCGACAAAGCTGTGTTACATTTTTAATAGATTTGTAGTAGCAATACCCAGCAAAATATCTTGTAGCAATGTCCGTTAATTCTAGTACTTTAATGGAAACCGTGCTTTCTTCACTTATCTGGCAATCCACGTCAAAGTCGTCTTCTAAACCCTCTAATGTTTCTGCTAAATCTACTAACAGAGGTCGGTCCGACTCTAAAATTAAGTTGTCCTGAACCGACTGCTTTTCAAGTATGGCACGCCAATCTACTTGCAATATCTGGTCCTCATCCTCTTCACAATTACCAAATTTTGATGTAAACATAAACCTCATACATAATATTTTGGCAAATAGACATCCAAACTCATAAACACTTGGATTTGATTTGTTCGGGCTTCTGCACCGAATTTGTCCAAACAGATTCTCCAATGGATCTTGGTTTAGTTTTTTTGTGTTTATGAAATCTATGTTGTCGTATTTGGAAAATATTATTTTGTTTAGCTCAAGAACACCTTCAATGGTCATCACTGTTCCCTAATTAAATAAATTCTTATTTATTTTCAGAGCCTTTTTTAATTTTCGGGAACAAAATTTGATTTGCCTATTATATTGCAAACATCTTGTGCATGCGGTTTCCAAATCTTCCATGGATGATGGAATGTAGCTCATTTTCGATATTTCATTTAGTTCTTCGTACGTGAAATCAGTTGAATTAATTTTAATTTTAGGTCCTCCGTACGTACGAATTACCTTCGTTCTGTCGAAATTGCTGGGTATTGCTGCATTATTGCTGCCATCAAGGTTAAACCGAGGATATGCCCGTCTTTTCAATAAGGATTTCGCGTAGTCATCTGCCCCAAAATGATGGCTACAGATATAGGGACATTTTCTGTCTTCAAAATCGGCTTTCACCGATTGGCACCAAATTCGATAGATTTCCTTATTTTTCAGAGGAAATCTGTGAAATTTCCTTTGAGGAAATAGTTGTTTGGTTGCTCCACATGTGGGTACAATACATTTGGTTCTTTGCCAGGACATCTAACATAGAAATCAATAGCATTTGTAAATAACTTTTGACGCAGAAATAGTAATATTCCCTCAAAGGACAAATACTTACATTGCCGAATCCAACAATATCAATATCAATTTATTTCTACACAATGATCGCAACAAAAAAAATACCTAATGGAGTGAACTACTTATATCTATTTATTAATTTTTATATTTAATTTGTTTAATTTTATAATTTTTATAATCAAAACAATTAACAGTAACAATATTTTTGGTCTCGACTAGACTAAATTAGAAACTTGAATAATTTACGTTACATTTTGAAAAATAAAAAAAAACAAACATGGCCAACTAAAGGAATTAAAAAATATCAAGTAGCCTACTTAAAAAATAAAATGGAACATTTCCAAAACCGAGAAAAGCCAACTTTCTAAATTCCCTTAAAGCATCGAACTGTAAATACTAATTAAGCAAGGCTTGATGCGTCCTTTACATTCAACTTGCTTATCGTCTGATGTTATATGTATGGAAATAAGGAAAAATGTGTGGTACCATCAAACATTAATAAAATGGAAAAATTGCGTGGCAAACAAAAAATGATTTACAAATTAAAACAGGCAAAACAAAACTTCAAGTACAATAAATAGGACATTCCTTTTCTTCAAAAGAAGTCTAATATTAATTCTACAATAATAGCAAAAAAATTTTTCTCACACCCCGATTGAAAACTCCGCTTTTCACCTCGTTATCGAGGTTGAAAGTAATGGATTTTTCCATCGGGCAAAATGATTATTTTCAACGCGTGAATGTGGAAATAGTAAATTCACTCGCGAAGAGAGCAGAGAGCATTTCCATCCGTGTTTACCTCCCTCGCCTCCTCGGCTCGTGAGGCAATTTACACTGGATGGAAGTGCTCCCAGGCTCTCTTCTGCGAGTGAATATACTATTTTCACACATTCACCCGTCGAAAACACTCACGTTGGCCGATGGAAAAACACACTACTGCGATCCTCGATAACGAGCCAAAAAGTGGAATTATCGACAGATGTGTGTGTGAAAAATTTGTATGTTCACCTCAGGAGAACATATACAACATTTCACTCGTGTTCGCTTCCCTCGCCTGCGGCTCGTGAGGCAATTTACACTTGATAGAAATGTTGTATTTTTCTCCCATGGTGAACAATTTACTATTGTTTGATTGAAACTGACACTCTTTTGCATAGTTTTTTTATTTTTACAAATTGACGAAACAGACAATCACCAGCACCCACCGGAGTAAAAATCAATATATACTTTTTCAGGACTAGAAAACCAACTTTTCCTCACCTTAAAATAAATGTTATCATTAAATCTAACTTTATTTATATGTAATTACTTATTTGTTAAAAGTAAGAAAAGTATAAGAATAGGAATTGCATTAAACTAGGTATACCTTAACAAAAAATTTTGAATTCAACCTCAATAACTATAGAAGATGAAATGAAAGTTCAACAAATTACAAATTTAACTTACATTTAATATTTTAACAAATATATTGTAATGATCTTTCAAATTTTATTTGGTATTTTAATTAAATTTTAAACTATACAATTAAATTACAAATTACACCTATAAATTACCTTTAAACTATATAAACTATGCAATTGTCAATATAGTCGGAGACAATCATATGGTGCAATCAGATTTTGAAGTTTTCAAAGATTGATCATACATATGAGCCTTATTGGATAGTTTAGCCACTAGAGCGAATTTTATTTGATACATTGAATTTGAATTTTATGTGGACACATCTTTAAAAACTCACGGTAGGTAAAAATAATGTATGAAAGAATGTTAGTAAATGTAAAAATAATGGGGGTCTGTCATACATATGAACCCCCTAGGATCCATAGTTTAGCTGCTACGAGCAAAATATGAATTTTATAATTTTTTCCAACTTTGGTCAGTAAATTTTTAAAAACTCATTTTAGAGAAAAATATTGTATGGAAAAAAGTTAGCAAATGGAAAAATAATGGGAGTCGGTCATACATATGAACCCTCTAGGACGCTTCTTTCAACCGCTACGGGCAAAAAACCGTTGAAAATTTAAATTTCTACCGGAAAAGATCTCTAAAAACCGGAAGAAAATTGATTAATTTATGGTTCCCGGAAACTATAATGTTCCCTAATCTGTAATTCGTAAATAAACTTACCATTTTACATAATCCTTAAAAATTCACCTGCTACGGGTTGAATGAACAAAAAGTCATTCAACCCGCTCGAAGGGATTGTTGTTGTTGTTGGGAAATAAAATTCAATTCGAATTTTTGAAAAATTCGCCACCAGAATTTGTGTACCAACACACCGCCAACAATCCCTTTGGTAGTGTGTGTAGCTACGTACTAATATAACCGGTTTTGAATTTATTTCATAGAACATTGCGATCTATGAAATAAATTAAAAACCGGTTTTCACTGTAAGGATAAATGAAACTTTGAAGAGAGCAAGCGCTTCAAAGTTTCACCACGTTTCACATTCCCAACAGCGAGTTGGCAAAAGCTCCTGAAAAGAACTTTCAAAATCGGGTGCCAACTCGTTGTATGGTAATGAGACATCTGGATTATCTGTGATTTAACTATTTGTATTTATAATTAACATTTATATGGTTTAGGAAATAAAAAACCGTTAAAAGGTTTAGAAGATCAAAATAAACATTTGTTAGGTTTAGATCGAAGAAACATTTGTAAGGTTAATGTAAGACGCTGAAAACAAAAGAAAGACATGCATTCAGCTATTTAAAACCAAGACAGAAAATGTGGCACAAAATTCTACACGACCTGCATCAAAGTATTACACTGACCTGTAAAATAATTTTAGGTCATGCATTTAAGTTGTGTCATGAATTCCATCGTGAATCATGAATTGTTACAAAGTTAAACACAAAGTCTAGAACAAAGAATTGATTAAGCATAAGGCTAAAACAAAGAATCTATTTTTATATATAATCACCAATTATCAGGAGAATAAAATCGGAAGTAATTTGGACGGAAAACTACTCGTTTCAACTTATTCAAAAACGAGCTAGTAATACGAGTGACCAGTGAGTATTTTGATTGAGCAGTTACGCTCAAACAATATCATAAACTTTTAATCTTCTTTGCCTTTCTCGACGTGCATCATATCATAATCTTAATCTCGTTGGTTCTGTTTTTGTAATGTTGTTCAGGTTAGATAACGGTTTGAAATGCTGTGTAAGGAGTATTTTACATGTTGACCAACTGTTGACGGCGTTATTCAGTAACGAAGAAGTTATTTTGCCTCTCCTACCATTTTTACGTCATTAATTCTGATTCAGATCAAACCTTTCCTTTTCTGTGGTGTTTTTGCTAAATGGGTGTCCATGATGGAGATAAAATGTGTTAAGGTGAAGATACGATGATCTACCGAAAATTCTGGAATATGTGCAATTTTCTTTATGAGGTGAGTTACATGTCGGCTTGTTACCAAAGTCGCGATGGCTTATCTTTGTTCGGTTGACTCCATTTGGAATGTTTCCATATTCCTCCATATCAACTGTTTTACGAGCCACTAGCACTAAATTTATCAGTTTTTCTCTATCTTCTTCGTTTCCTCTCGATAGCGGAAACTTTAACTACTCTCAGTTGATTTTTTTACGCTTTGTCCTCACAACAGTGTTTATAGATTCTTCACCTAATTTTCACTTATTTAGAATATCAGTTTATTCTTTTTTTTGACAAAGAGTGAATCAATAAATTTTAAAAATTATTTTTCTTTTCTCTAGGTTCGATAGGGATTGAGGAGTTAAGTCAAATCTGATCCGACTGCGCCAATTAAGTTTTGATTAAAAAAACTTTATTTTCTTAAAACACTTTCAATTTTGATTCCCTTCTACAGCACGACGGCCTGACAAGATTTGACTTTTCATGGATAATCCTAATTTTCAAACTTATTCTAAAAATGGTTATTAGCCGAAAAAATCATGCGAAAAATTACTTAAATCCATAGGCTCTTCGAGTTCATATTGCTCCTCATGGCGACGCACAATGAAACAATTTCCAAGGTTTCACAATTTCAGTTCGTTTTCGTGGAAATAACGGGGCTGAAATCGGATACAGAGACTTCATTTTCATTTGCTAAAGCTCATGGGCGAATAGTTGTTGATAATAATATTAATCCCACGTTTTAAATAGCGTATCTCTGTACTTGTATATATCCGCACAGTAACTATATCAAAACACAGCCGGCGCGTGGTCATTGATCAACGGTATGGATAACCAGGAAAGGCTTTTTGTCCGTAAAGCCACGTGAAACGTGCCGTAAATGTTTGTTGACTAGATGTTGGATGTCATATCGATCAACAGTTTGGATTCTACCAAGAGAACTCTGCCGATGATTGGGTTTGGTGCAGCTGCAATTCCAAGAGTCCATGTTTATTCGCCAAGGTTGAGTTTTAACTTCCTGGTGACAAATGTTGGAAATGATGTGCCATTAGCTGCTACCAGTTTTAAATTCCCCGGACAACAGTTAGTGATGTATGTGATAGGCAGTCACTGGTAGAATAGATGTCTTATTCGCTCTTACAAGCGATAGGAAACGGGGAGATCTTTCAATAGAAGTTCACCCGCACCATATCCTTTCTTATCTTCCAAGGTCCAAGGAAACTATATTTATTATCTGTTTTTTTCTTTATTTAAAAATCACTTAATAATTATTCTTAAATTTCCACTTACAAATTTCGTGTCTACTTCACAAAAAAAAATTAATCTTATTTTTCACTGTATGTTTCTTAACGTTTTTCTTTAGGTTCTATAATTTTCACTTTTTACTTAATTTTTCTTCCTAGATTTTTTTTTTAAACTTTTATGATTTTAGAATTCCTTAACTTTTATGATTTTTTAAACTTTTAAGATTTTTGAATTCTTTAACTTTCATGATTTTTAAACTTTTAAGATTTTTGAATTCTATAACTTTTATGATTTTTAAACTTTTATGATTTTAGAATTCTTTAACTTGTATGATTTTTAAACTTTTAAGATTTTTGAATTCTATAACTTTTATGATTTTTAAACTTTTATGATTTTAGAATTCTTTAACCTTTATGATTTTTAAACTTTTAAGATTTTTGAATTCTTTAACTTTTATGATTTTTAAACTTTTAAGATTTTTGAATTCTATAACTTTTATGATTTTTAAACTTTTATGATTTTAGAATTCTTTAACTTTTATGATTTTTAAACTTTTATGATTTTGAATTTTAATTTTGCTTCCTAAATTTTCTATAAACTACCGACTGCCTTCCACTATAAACTACCGACTGCCTTCCACTATAAACTACCGACTACCTTCCACTCCAACTACCAACTGACTACTGACTGCCGCCGCGTTGGTTTCTCCCTCCTTTATCAGCGGCGAACATCGCTGATAGCGCATCTTTTAGATTGTCGCGCATGGCGACCAAGAATGTGCGCGATCAGCGGTTTTCGCTCTGTCTTTGTTCTGTCCGCGCTCAAATTTTTAAGAAAAAAATTTCTTAGTTGCGCGTGGAGACGGAACCTGATCATGCAACATTGTTGCATGATTGAAAATGCTGCGTTAGCGTTATTCTCTTCTCTTTTGTTTGTTTTTTTTTTTCAAATTTGACGTTCGCGTGTAATTAATAATACGGGGGGGAGTGAGAGGGGCATGGGGAGCCACGTGTACGTATGTGTGACTGCCTTTAGGCTCAGTCACAACATAGATATAACTGAAACACTATGTTATAGTTGGGAAAAGTGATTAAAAAACCCAACTTTTTTTCTCCAAATTTACAATATAAGACTCCAAAACTCCACAGTGCACCGATTCTGTGGACTACTGACTGACATACCGAGCTACGAAGTTAGCTTGAGTTGCAATTAAGTCTTGAGCACAGTGCTTATTGTGAAGGTAGCAGTACGCTTCGTCCACTCTCGTTTTTTGTACAAGGAGGTTGACAATTGAGTGCTTGAGCCGCTTACTTACTGTGGAGGTAGAAATTGGCTTTGTTGTAATTAGACAGGCATTCGCATTATTTGTTAGTCGACCTATTTCTGCTTCAGCTGCAATTTCTTTTTTGGAATATTGTTGATAGCTTTTTCACTTGGTCTGAAAGGTTTTCCACTTGTTTTTGTAATTCTTCAAAGGAGCTGCTGTTCCTCACTGTACTCACAGATTATGTAAGAGTTTAATTTTCCATAATTTTGTCAGCTAAAAGCAATAGCTTATCTAATGTTTTATTACGGCTTGCCGCTGAAATGGCCCTCACATTATCCGAAAAATGCTCCTAAAACAGAGATTTTAGTATAGTATCATTTATATCACCTGCTTGATATCACCGTTTTGAGTCTCCTAATTATTCTCATTTGAAAAGAATTGTAGTAAATCTTTGGGAGGGGGAGAGAATCTTGAGGAGACTTGTTAAGAAGGGAAGGCAAAGGGAATGATGACATCACCTTCTTTCCTTCATAGGGTCCAGTTGAACGATTTGGGGTTGAAGTCTGAGACGACGTAGAAGCGCTGTTCGAGACAGCTCTGAAAGCCGTGAAGGCTTGAGCTTTCGGGCGAAAAGGCCCTTGTCAGAAATTCGGGCGGCGGACGTGTTCTGGCTGGCCAAAGCTAGCTACTTCGGCGTTATTGGCGTGGTCCGTTTTTCTCCTTGGCTCCGCGTGGTCGGGGTTCTTGTGTTTCTTCTTTTTCCTAGGCCCCACATGGTCTGTTTTTATTGCTTCTGTGTAACATTTCACTTCCCCTTTCTCCAAGAAAAGGAAATAAACCCGATTTCACAATTAATCAAAAAAAACCAAATCGATGACCAAAAAAATATATTATTATATAAGGAAAAATTAAATGTATAAAGAAAAGCAAGTGATAAAAGAAAATTCCAAACACAATATTATCATATAAGGAAAAATAAACGTAAGAAGAAAGTACTAATAGAAAATTTCAAACACACTATTATTATATCAAGAAAATTAAACGTAACCAAAGTAAAAACAAGGAAAAATTTCAAAATGCGCAGCGCAGCCGCTTTGCGTCTGTCGTCGTCAACAACCAAAACAAGTAGGGCGATTCATCATCTCTGCTGCTGAGGATCACCCGGGATCCCGTTATCCTTGGTGTTCTGGCTCCACCTTTCGGGTGTAAAGATGGTCGCGTATGCAGTCCGAGTTCAGTGTTGCTCTGGTTACAGGGTGACCATTTTATTTTGAACAACTGCTCATTTATTACAGGGCAGCCTTTACGAATGTGAATTCATTATTGGAAAGGCTGAAGACTGGACTGTTAATCCTGTTCTTGTTAATCGATGTTTTTCTCAGCTGTTGTTGAGTTGTGTTGGTCCTGATGGTTTTGCGCAAAGTTCAGAATTTTGCATTGTTCCGTTGTTAGTTTTACTTCTGTTCCGCTCGGCGCTTAACGTTTCAAATCGTTCGCGTGAAACACTCCCAGTGTTATACCTGCTAAGGCAGCTACTAGGCATCGGGAAGGACTCACGACTTCTACAATCCTAAATTTGAGCAACTTGCGGTCCAATTTGGGTTTGTAGTGTTCTGCAGCGTCGCTTCAGTAAAAGTTCCTTCAATCGACTTCGTCTCCAACAGCGAAAACGCGGGTTCTGGTGCGTAGGTCGTAGTTCTTCTTCTGGTGTTCTCTGGCTTTGATTAGGTTTCCTCCTACCTGCTGGCGGATTAGCTGCAGTTTATCCTCGTGTTGAAGAATTGTTGTCGGATCTGACATTAGGTTGATTCTTCGAAGTAGCTGGTATTGACGTCCATGACATATCATCGGTTGCCCGAAAACTGAAAAATAGGGCGAGAAACCCGTCAGGGAGTGACGTGATGATCGTAGGACTCAAGCAATGTCGGACAATTTCTGATACCAATCCTTTTGACTAGGGTGTACATAGGATCGAATCGCGGCGGGCAACGTGCGATTCAGTCGTTCAGATGCGTTGCTTTGAGGTGAGTATAGCGCTGTCCTTTCATGTTCTACCCCGTACCGTTTTAGCAGATCCCCGAACATGATCGAACGAAACTGCACGCCGTTATCCGATCGGATCTCTTGTGGTACCCCGAAGGTGTGGAACACTCGTTTCTCAAGGAATAGGGTGATCGTGTCTGCTGTGAACTTCCTGACGGGCTCGATTAGTGGAAAGTTGGATAAGTGATCGAAGAGGACTATAGCACCTATGTTTGCAGATTTCGATCGCGGGTAGGGTCCGGTGTTGTGAGACGTCAGACCACTAAAAAATAAAATAGATTAGCACAACAAAATAAAGTCAACATAAGACACTCACCATACCTAGGGTACCGGAACCTACAAAACAAATTCACAAAAAACATAACAACATAACCAGTAGGTACTCACCAAGAGTACTATGCGCTCCCCAACAACCAGCATAAAAGCATACGGCACCGGAGAAAACAAAAGGCACGTGTCACCAACAAACAACACCAGCCCGAAGCGTTCAACACAAAACAACGCTGGAAAAAATCAAAATATAGTAAACTGGTTCTGTAATACTTACCACAACATCGCAATCCACATAAATCCACATAAATCCACATAAATCCACATAAAAACACATAAGAACACCTAAACGAAATGTAAACAAACGCGCACGCTTATCGACTGTTACTTGACTAACACGTCACAAAGCCAAACACAAGTGGGAACGTAAGTTCTAAAAAACTTAAATGCTCACCACCCGATGGAGCCACCGTACAGTGGAAGATATTTCGTGCAATATGGCAACCGCGCGTTAACGGAGGAAAGTCCCGGTTGTCAAATATAAAAAGCCAACGAAATGCTAAGGACAGCATTCAGTTTGGAAAACTACACCTAACCAACAGGAAAAGTGAGTTCGACTGGAACCGAAAGCGGTTAGTAAAGCCCATCGGTGAAACCCAGAAATCAGGGTGAAAGTGGTTACATAACCCATCACCAAAAATTTCTAATTTTTGAGCCGAACAAGGTTCCAGAAACTTATCGGCATTTTGGGGACGTCCCAAACGAAAGTGGTTAGTAAACCCATCGTTTATCGTCCCACCCGAACACGGTTCCTGGAACCTATCGGTTTTTTTGGGGAACTCCCGAGTTGAAAGTGGTTGTCTAAACCCATCAACTAGGCCCCTTTTTCACCGTAATAACCTTCTGGTCTATCCCCAGTGTCAGAAGCCAGTAAGAAGACGCTGACAGAGGCGCTGCGTGACTCGGGGGCAGGTCCTAGGCCAATCACTATTGAAGAGTACCGCGCCAGGAACTCTGCCAAACTAGAGGCGAACCGTCCAACCCCTCCGATCAACGTAACCATCAAACGACGCACAGGAGTTGAGGCCAACTTCCGAAGGAAGATTGAGGAGGTCCGGCGTCGCCTGCTGTTAGCCGTTGGACAAAAACAGAGGCTGGAGATCAGCAGGGAGCTGCAAAGGCTCCACAACGAGCGGCTCAAATATCGCCGAGAGAAGCGCCAAACCAATAAAAATATTAAAAAATAAATAGTTAGTGAATAAATAAAGAGAGAAGAAGAAGAAAGGAAAATAAATATTGAAATTAACAAATTGCACGGATTTTGACATCAGCCTCACAGTCGGCAATCCATGCCGCACCGCGGTCTATGAAACCGCCCGTAAACCTGCATTATCGTAGCGCGACAGTAGTGTAATCTGGGATGGAGATTTCGTAACCATTAGAGTTAATTAGTTCAGCTTGCATAACGATAGGTCTTACTAGAATTACCCAAGTTGGTTTATATAAAGTTTATACGCAATAGAGTTTTGAAATGTACAAAAGTTGTTTATACTAGAGTTATAGAGTTGGTTTATATAAAGTTTATACGCAATAGAGTTTTAAGATTGAAATGTACAAAAATTGTTTATACCAGAGTTATAGAGTTGGTTTATATAAAGTTTACACGCAATAGAGTTTTAAGATTGAAATGTACAAAAATTGTTTATACTAGAGTTATAGAGTTGGTTTATATAAAGTTTACACGCAATAGAGTTTTAAGATTGAAATGTACAAAAATTGTTTATACCAGAGTTATAGAGTTGGTTTATATAAAGTTTACACGCAATAGAGTTTTAAGATTGAAATGTACAAAAATTGTTTATACTAGAGTTATAGAGTTGGTTTATATAAAGTTTATACGCAATAGAGTTTTAAGATTGGAGTGTACAAAAATTGTTTATACTAGAGTTATAAAGTTGGTTTATATAAAGTTTATACGCAATAGAGTTTTAAGATTGAAATGTACAAAAATTGTTTATACTAGAGTTATAGAGTTGGTTTATATAAAGTTTATACGCAATAGAGTTTTAAGATTGGAATGTACAAAAATTGTTTATACTAGAGTTATAGAGTTGGTTTATATAAAGTTTATACGCAATAGAGTTTTAAGATTGGAATGTACAAAAATTGTTTATACTAGAGTTATTAAGTCAATTTATATTGTAAACCTTCAACATTTAACTGACTCGAATGAACGAGAACATATTGTAACAGGGAGAAAATAAACATGTAACAACTTAACTTATGTTTATAACTACTAATGCATGCATATAACAACATATGTTTGTAACATACAACACCGGCATTGTCTGGTGCGCTCCGGTATGGTCTGGTTTCCCATTGGTGGTCGCAATATTTGATTCGGTGCCTTTGTCGTTTTACAGGTCTCACAGGAGGATAAGTATTCTCGGGTTTGTTGAGCCATCTTTAGCCAGAAAAAGAGCGTCTTAAGGCGGTGTAGCGTCCTACTGAGTCCTCCGTGTGCGCTGAGTGGATCATCATGATCTTGACTTAGAAGTTCGGCGGTTAGTTCTGAAGGAATCCAAAGTTTCCAGTGTTCGTGTTCCTGAATATGGTCTCCGCTGGTGGGATTCGTCCTTTTATAAATGAAGCCATCGCTCACTCTTAGGTGGAACCTCTTCCTCGGTGGCATTTAGTGCTGCACCTTCCGGCGAAAACATTTTGGCAGTGTATCTGGTACGACGTTCAAGGAGCCTTTCCGGTGGAGTATCTTGAAATTGAACCCTTGTAGTTTTTATGCCCATCGAGCCAATCGGCCATGTAGGTCCGTTTGGTTCATCAGCCACTTTAGGGAATCGTGGTCGGTTATTATTGCAAACTTTTGGCCTTCAACGTATGGACGAAATCGTTTTAGAGCGGTTACTGCGGCTAGGCAATCCTGTTCGGAAACGGTGTAATTCCTTTGGGCTGCATTCAGTTTCTGGGACATATAAGCGATAGGTGCTTCCTCACCATCCTCTGTTTTTTGCATTAGTACCGCTCCTATTCCGTGCGGGCTGGCATCACAATGTATCGCGAAAGGTCGTGAGAAATCGGGACTGTGTAATACTGGAGCCGAAATTAATTTCGTTTTGATGATCTCGAAAGCCTCCAATCCTTCGTTGGTCCAGTTGAATTTACTGCTCTTTTTCGGACTGGGTAAGGCTTCCAGTTCCTGGACATTTTTGCGGGAATTTCTGTCGGAGGTGCATCGTTATGCTGGGATTGTAATATGGGGAAGTTGGTAGGTTGTTGATCATTGCAATGTTCTGGCACGTTGTTGGGGTTTGAGAATCATCCCGTCGTTAGTGGCTCGTCACCCGTGGTGGAGGACTGCGGCCTGGGTGGCTGGGTATTGTTTTCTACTGGGAACTGGTCGCTGTCGGCACCCTGTTTTTTTGCTGGTTATCCAGGCATTTGCGACACTGGTTTGTATGTGTCCGGCGTCCTACATTCATAACAGAATACTGTACGGGCCGCGGTACACATGTCGAAACGGTGACCAGGTTGACGACAATTCCAACAGACGATAAGCCTTTCCACGGCAGCAATTTGTGTGTCAAATTCCGGTGGTGCATCGCGTTCGCATATTTCAGCAAGGTGTCGTGGTTGAATGTGTTGGGGTTTGGTTCTGACTTCCTCACGGAATGCCTCGATTCGTCTCACATATGTTCTCAGTCGGCTAAGGTTCTCGAACTGGTAATGTAGAACATTACATGAGCGTTGTTGCACAGTGTTTTGTAGTCTCCATGGAAAGTCTGGGTGACCAGGGCGTTCACCCGGTCAATAAACAAATCTATAGGTTAAGTGTTGGGGCGCCCACTGAAGCATTTCTCCATCCTGCGATGACGTAGGTAGTACCCTCCGAGAAACAATAATCGACCACGGTTGTCCTGGGCCTATATGTCTGGTGGTAAAAGGGATCTGCTCTAGGAACCCGCTGGTTCAGGTCTGGACGGATCGGTATAGGTTGCTGAGGTGGAGGTTCCGCTGAGACGTGGTTTATCCTCGCGCTGAGGTCTTCATACATGCGGGATAGTCTTTGTGTTATTTGCTCGACCAGTCGCTCCTGTTGACAGGTAGCTGTAGGTAGGCCTGATGATCCGAGCTAGAGGGTGGTATTTCATGTTCAGCTGCTGGTGGTATTGCTGGCGAGTTGCTTGGCACCGGGTGAGGTAGATCTTCGTTAGGCCTGCCAAGCTCACGAGTTTGGGAGCGGGTCGTGGGACGTTCGCTTTCTGGGACAGCTCTTGAGGTCGTAGCGTTAGTGATGCTGAGGTCTGCATCCTCACCCATAATACACGTTTCTCCGCAACAGGGGCGAAGTTCGTAACCAATTACGTAAACATTTCGGATGAAAGGAGTGGTGGCATTCGGTTTCGTATGGTGGTCGTGCGTCGTCGAAAGGGTTGGTGCAAATTGCGCAGTGGCTGTTTTCCGCTTCTCCTGTTAGAAGTAGATCGTCCGGGTTAGGTGGCATAGCTGGTTTGAAAAGATTTTTGAGGTATTGTAGAGAATATTTGTCTCTTTTCCTTGTCGTTCGTTTTTTTTTTTATATTAATTTTGTTTTCTTTTCGTCTTGTTTTCAATAAAAGAGATATATTTTTATTGTTTTCTTTTTCTGTTTTTTTTTCCTTTTTTTCTCTTCTTTTTCTTCACTTGAAATCAAAATTCTCCTTTAATTCAAAGTGATTGTTTTACATCATTTAACGAATGCGGGCTACACCTTGAGTGGAGCAATATATATACTTACAAACAAGAAATTTATAACCATTTTGTATCACTTTTTGTACAACGAACCTGTTTATTAGTTCAAATATAATTGAATCTACAAAGATACTTTTCTACATTTCAAAAATGGCTCATACATATAAATTTCTAATATTTTTAAGTTTTTTGCTTCCTTTCTTTCTGTAAGGAAGGTAAAAGTTTAAGTTAACCAACGAAGGGGAGTGTTTCAATTTGAGAAAATACCTTCTATTATTACTGATTACCCTGGCGAAATCGCTATCCTACCATGTTTTATATATCCTTTTGGACAGATCTATTCTTAATGACTATGTTTGGAAACACAGAAAGATGCCCAAGAAGCCTATCCCAGAAACCGTCAGCAGTGAATAGGATCCCACGGGAACCTCTAGGAGGACTGTATAAGTTGACTAAAATAATTTCCTCATTATTCATAAACATTTTTAGTATCAATATTTCCACCTTATTATCCTTACACAGCTTCAACAGGCTAGGGTGATCTTGGTCGATTCTAATAAATATGAATTCTCTTATAATGAGAATGGCCACACCCCAACCCATTCCATCATCTCTTTCCACCAAAACCTTGTTGAAACCTGGCAGCATTAAATTGTTGTCACTCCATTATTTTTGGAAAGGATATCCCCCGCCTCTATGTGGTCGACATTATGATAAGCCGAAGTTTTCTTGACTTCTCTTTGAATTAGGTAAATGGGGCAGAGATTATCGTTGGCCTGGTGATTATTTTTTCTATCCCATGTTTCGCGCAATTTACACACTTCTTAGTATCGGCTGAGCAAGTATCCATACCATTTCCCTTATTTCCACATTTAGCACACGTTCGTTCATTGTTTTTGGCCTTGCATAATCTGGCCACGTGACCAAAACGTTGGCATACATGACATCTTCTTGGCTTCTCAATGAAAGGAGTGAGTCTCAGTATTCGATTCCAAGTGCTATGTTTATTTGGAACTATGGATGTGTTTAGTTTAAGCTTGAAGGAGTTCCCATCTTCAATCACGGGGACTTTCTTGGCATATTTTGCTTGAAGTACTGTTTTCCATACTCCATTTTTGTCCCTCATCTTCTTGACTCTTCTGAGCCTTTCCACAGATATTATCTCTGGCATCGGATGCTGCCAGCCTGGCTCCGAATTAACTCTCTGTTTGATATCTTGCGGAGTGACGGACATTACATTTATTCCTTGTAGAACGTAGTATTTATAAATTTTCTAAGAAGGCATGTAAGCAGTGCAATTCTCGTTCGGCCTGAAAACTTTTATTTTATTGAAATTTTCCACCAACCTGTTGGCTTCAGAGAATTCCTTAAAAATCATTTTAAACTTGTTCCTTCCTGCTTTTGCGAAGGCTGTAGCCTTGCTAGCTAGTTCATCTAAAGAGCTAAATAATGCCTTAGCAAAAGAAAAATAGTTAGCATCCTTGGAGTGCGTCGAGTCAGTGTTTTCGAAGAAAACAATGAAAGGCGCTTGGTGCGTCTCC
Source organism: Chrysops caecutiens (assembly GCA_963971475.1). Taxonomy (NCBI): domain Eukaryota; kingdom Metazoa; phylum Arthropoda; class Insecta; order Diptera; family Tabanidae; genus Chrysops; species Chrysops caecutiens. Next base: position 61,340,521 of record OZ020568.1, read on the forward strand.
GAGAACCTATTGAAAGGTCTTCGATCTTTCCTCGGGTTCTCCGTGTCAATCAGTGATGGGCCTTTATCCGCGCTCATGATACAATTTTTAGGGAAATGAGGCAAAAATTAAGATAATCTTGAGGAAATCCAAAACCCGCTACGCAACCTGGGGAGGATAACTAACAGAACTAGGCAACCAGACAAAAAGAAAAAACAATGAAAAAACGAAACAGAAAACAAAACAAAAAACAATCACAACAACAACAACAAAAACAATAAAAAAAAAAAAACAAAAAAAAACCTTTTTCCCATTTTCCCTTAATCACTGGGATTACGATTTTGTGTTATTTCACAACATGCGATTATTTGTAAATACAACGAAAAAAGAGAGACAACGTCTTACTCTACTACGGGATTAAAGCGTTGACACTAAACCCAACCGCCTTGTTTCTTGCCCCTATAAGAACAGGAAAGACTTCCACGGACCTTATGGTAATTCTTGGATGAATAGAAACCACCCAATAATAAGCAAGGTTGTTATGAAATTTTTTTATTTACCTTTCCCTATTAATTCATTTTAATGCCCACCCAGCTTTACGCCGGTTCAGGGTCTTATTATGTAGCAGGTTGTCAACCAGTTCTACAATGTTTATATTTTATATTTTCATTATTTCGTTTTTTCTTTTATTACCTTCCCTGATAGGTTCTTTTGAACCATGTTCAGGACGCTGGAGGTATGGGGCATTTTGCCCGCCTTACCTCTTCCTTTTGAAGTATAGGCCATTTGGCCGACTTTACTTCGTTCTGTTGGAGGCATAGGGCCCGTGGCCCATGTTATCTCTTGGTGGTCATTTTGCCTGCATGGCTACGAGGCCCAGTCAGGACTTTGAGGGTATATGGCCTGAAGGCCAAGTTACCTTTGAGTCAAAAAACACAGGTTCTATGAGTATATTTCTAGACTGAATTCTTTTACAATTCAAACCATAATTTATACTTAAATCTAGCTTACTCACTTATTTTCCCTACTCTTACCTTTATGCTGAGATGCCCATTCCATTGATTGGGTCATTGATCGGCGCGCTGCTCCGGTCAATGTTCCAATCAAGGTTAATTAAATGAATGGATTTACTTATGCATTTGCGAAAATGTTTACCATTTCTTAAATTTTTCTTGTGTCAGCTGAAATGCTGACCCAAGATAAATATTTTTTGAAATTTAATTATTTCCAGGTGTAAATATTTATTTAAAATTTGTAATGACCTTCCCCAAGGGTTATTGAACTTAGGGGAGGTTATCGTGTCTTCAAAGGAACCGAAATTTTGGTTCGTAACAAAGTCTCTTAGCTCAAGAGAGGGACTGACAACGCGTTTTTCCAAAACAACTGACAATATCTTAAAATCTAAAACAATTCAAAACTTAATTCTAAAATTCAGGATTCTAAAATTCATATATATAACTTATGTATGTAACATATTTTAAACATATCGTGTTTTTCTTGATGTATGGTCCTAGTTTGTTATCCGTCTACCATAGCAGCGGATATCTCCATTGCAGTAACGTACTACTTTCTAAATAACATTGTAGCTATAATATTTATAAGAATTTTCACTTTTTTCTAACCATGTAAGCAATTGTCTTATTTATCGTTTGTCTTCAAATTTAAACGGTCATCAAAAAATCAAGCAACATAATTGTTCATTTACGAAATCAAATTTCTTTGATTGAAATCAAAATTCTCCTTTAATTCAAAGTGATTGTTTTACATCATTTAACGAATGCGGGCTACACATTAAGTGGAGCAATATATAAGTTAAATTTTTTTATTATTCGCAAAACGAAACACAAATTATTTGTTATTTAATTATTACAAAGTTAATCTTTTTATTATTCGCAAAACGAAACACAAATTATCTGTTATTTAATTATTACAAAAATTATTACAAAAACTTGGAGATTACAAAGATAATTAAGAGCTTCCGACCGGCTCGTACCGTTCCTGGCGGCGTAGTTATCTCCACTGACTGGTCTTCGGTGTTCTTCTCCTTTCCAGTCCTCCGTTGGGCGGTTGTTTTGTTGATTAGTACTTACTTGCATTTTCCTGGGAATGGGAACGCTGCTGGGCTGGCATTTTCCTAAGAATCGGGAGCTGCTGTGGTGGCGTTTTTCCTGGGAATGGGAACGCTGCTGGGCTGGCATTTTCCTAAGAATCGGGAGCCGCTGTGTTGGCGTTTTTCCTGGGAAAGAAAAACGGTTCCACGGCTGGCACGTTGCGATGATCGTGATGGTGTTCCGTTACGTTTACATTATTTTATGTTATTTTCTGTTATGTTAACTCCTCCGCCTTTAGATTCGAGCATCCTCACTCGTTTTAGAAAAACGGGATGCTGTTAATGGACAATGGGCGTTGCAAATTGTCGTTCCTTGGCGATGCCTCATGGTGGTGGCGTTGTAAATTGTCGTTCCTGGGCAATGCCTTATGATGGTTTACCTCCGGATAACCTAAATTTCTTGCGTCGCTAATGATTGTCTCAAGTCGTAGGCTTTGAGTTTGTTTTTCGATTCCTTCGGATGATTAAAGCCATTATTATTATGACCAGTAGCAGTAACGTGAAGCTGAAGTTTATTGCTGTGCTGATGTTGTTTTTTGTGTGTAGCAATTCGATGTATTGGCTGTTGTTGAGATGCAATTCCTTCATCATTTCTAATGCTTGTTCTACGTTAAGGTAAGGCAAGTTCACTTTTCTTAATACATCGGTTATTATGCTTATTTCTAGGTTTGACAAAATAAATGAGTTTACAATATTGGCCTTAGCCCAATGAATTGCGTATTCTATGTTAACAATTTCTTCCTTAATTAAATCTAACTTGTATTTAATATTTATCAATTCTTCATCTTTGAATTTTCCATCAGTTTGGACAATTTTCAATATGCTATTTGCAAGTTTGGTTACATTGTTAATTTTTTCTTCTTCTAAATTATTAATTATTACTTGATTGTTGTTGTTTACTAATACTTTATTTATTTTTTCTTTTATTATTTCAAAGTCGCGATGGTCTGGATTTCCCTCGATCCATTTCCACGCGCTTCCAATGAAATCCAGGGAACGTTTTTCTTTTGTTATTGGACTCAATCTATGAAGGGAGATTTTTATTTTGTCAATTATGTGGGATAAATGTGGGTAAAGCATGTGCTTGTTATCGAGGTGTTGGTTTATGGCAATTTCAATTTGAGTAACTGTTTCCGCATATTTATGCAGGTTGATCGTGTGAATGAGTTTGAACGAACCCGTTTGGATTCTTCCTTCGCCAATGTTCAGCGTTATAAGTTGTGAATTTGAATAGTCCAATATTTGGGTGCTAGCCGCACATAGCGTCAGGTATGACCGAAAAAGAGATCAATTTTTTATGTTACCTTTGTGAACTGTCTTTCCGTGTTTCGTGGTAATTGTGGAATGATTGTTTTTCGCTACAATTTCTCTTTTATACTTTGGGGATAGTTTGAAACCCAATCTTTTATTGATTTTCACGTACACAGATTCTCCAATGGCGTAATTTTTTATAGGCTTAGTTTTCTTGTTGTGATAATTTAGATCTGCAATTTGTTTGTCCTTTAGCCTTTGCACAACTTCGCGCCTTGCCTGGTCGAATTGTTCAGGATCAGTGCTGACGTTTCTTCCGAAGAATACTTCGATCGGTCTTTTTTTTGTTGTTGAATGTATCGAGTAGTTATATTCATAGACGGAACGGTCCAATAGCTCGGAAAACGTTCTGTGTATTTGATCGGTTTTTAGACATCGCATAATTTCCGTTAATGTAGAATGAAATCTTTCTACCTGACCATTGACTGTACTTGCGTACGGTGGGGTCGTGAACACCTTTATCCCTAGCTGATCTTTCAGCATAAAACTAATAGAGAGTGAATTAAGGGATGCTTCATTGTCGATAACAATGGCCTTGGGAACGCCAAAAGCGAATAATAGTTCTCTGAGTGGTTGCCGAATGTCCTCTATAGATTTTGATTTCAGGATCCTTACCTGAGCGTATTTCGAAAACTTGTCTAGAGCTGTGAGGATACGTTTGTTTTCCGTAGAATAGATATCTATGTGAAGAATTTCTCCCGGATAATTGGGGATAGGCGTTTCACAGAGTCCCGGCTTATTAGGATGTCTATCATATTTTTGTTCCTTGCAAACTTTGCATTGCTTAACTATATTATAAATTTTCGCGTTCATTCTTGGGAAGTAAAATTTTTCAAGTAATTGTATTTTATTTTCTTGTACGTTCTGGTGTGCTCTATTATGCTCCTTCAGTATTTCTTCGTCTTGTTGATTTTCGTCTGTTAGATCTTCCACTTTGATCTGTGTATGACGAACCTTGTATTGACTGAAGTATAGTGGATAAATTTGCTGTATCTTTCCTAATACCGATTCAGGAGTAAATAGACCGTTTATGACAGCTGGATTGAGATATCTTTTGAATATTTTAACTATTTGTTCTTCTGTGTAGGATAGTTGTACAAATATGTGCCTATAGTAGGTTGGAAATGGGATTTTAAATTGGTAGTTTTTTTTATCCCCTACGAGAAGCATTATCTGGTTTCTAAAAGCATTTATGTGGGTTTCTAGGGATGGTATTAGATTGTGTGAAGAACTTTCGCTGCTATGGGCAGTGACGCTCATAGAGTTTACTGGAGTTGTTCTTGGTGGTCTCGACAAAGCATCAGCTACGACATTGGATTTGCCGGGTTGATACTGGAGTTCATAATTATACTCCTCTAATATTGACTTCCATCTCCTCATTTTACAATTATTATTTTTGTTGCTAAGAGCAAAGGTTAGAGGTTGATGGTCTGTGAATGTTTTTACCTTTCTGGAGCCATATAGGTAGTTTTTCAGGGAGTTCAGGGCCCAAATGATGGCGAGCATTTCCTTTTCATTTGCTGCGTATGATTCTTCGGTTCTACTTAGTGTTCTTGATATGAATGTTATAGGCTTGTCATTTTGGCTTAAAACTGCGCCTATTGCGTAGTCAGATGCATCGGTTGTGAGTTCGAATTCTTTGTCAAAGTCAGGGTAAATCAATAAATTATCTTGGGAGACTAGTGCGTTCTTAATTTTGTTGAGTGCTTCAGTAGTTTCTTCCGTCAAGGTAATTTTTCTCTGGCTTGATTTCTTTTTGGATAATCGCCCATTTTCTCCTCTTAAAAGGTTCGTGAGAGGTTTTGCCAGCTTCGCGTAGTCTTTTACAAATCTACGGTAATATCCTGATAAGCCTAAAAATGACCGAAGGTCCTTGAGCGTTTTTGGTTCAGGAAATTTGAGAATTGCTTCTACTTTGGCTGGGTTTGTTTGAATTCCTTCTGAAGAGACAACAAATCCTAGAAATTCTACTTTATCTTTGAAAAACTCGCATTTATCGAATTGCACCTTCATGTTAGCATCTTGGAGTGTTTCGAAGACTTTTTCGATGTTTTTCGTGAGGTGTTCTTCATCTTTGCCGGAAATAATAATGTCGTCTATGTAAACATAGCCGACTTTCCCAATAAGTCCTCTTAGAATGTCGTCGAGTGGTCTTTGGAATATGGAAGGCGCGTTTTTAAGTCCAAATGGTAGTCTTGTGAATTCGTATTTTCCATTATTGACAGAGAATGCTGTTTTTTCAATGTCAGATTCCTCTAGCGGAATCTGGTGGAATCCGCTTTTAAGATCGAGGACTGCAAACCACTTATTCTGTCCCAACTGAGAAAGAACTTCGTTAATTTCAGGGATAGGGTAACGATCTGCAATGGTGACCTTATTAAGTTTGCGATAGTCAATTACCATTCTATACTTTCTTTCGCCGCTTGAGTCCGATTTTTTCGGGACTATCCAGACTGGGGAATTATAAGGGGACCGAGATGGTCTTATGATGCCATCCTCGAGCAGTTTTTGTACTTCTTTTTCGACTTCATCTTTAAGGGACATTGGATAGGGATAACACTTAGTGTAGATGGGTGAATCTGACGTGGTACGTATTTCACCTTTGACTTTGGTGATGTAAGTCAGCTTTTCGTTGGGTTCAGAAAAAAGATTCCGAAATTTTTTTATTGAGGCAGCAAGAAAGGTTTTTTGTTGTGGGGTCATGTGATCTGTACGGATATTAAGAGAATTTATGTCATGGGATTCCTGCTGTTTGATTGGAACTCTAATTTTATTTTTAATAGTCATGTAATTTTTATCTGTGTAAATGACAGCAGACAATTGTTTAAGACTATCGTTTCCCAAGATTCCATCGAATGATGTTAATGTTGGCAACAGGAAGAATTTAATGGGAACGTTTCTGATTCCAAATAAGTTTACCGTGGTGTGAAAGTTAATTTTGATATTTCCAGCAACGGAGTTTGCAAAGAAAGGTTGATCATTCGGAGAAGGGTTAGTTACCAGGGAGGGTTGAATATAATTTTTATTTGAACCTGTGTCGATCAAGAGTTTTAGTATTTTGCCGCTCTTCATCTTGCATTCGAAGTATGGCAATGAAGAGTCGCCTAATCTTACAAAATGAATGTCAGTGGGTTCTTCCCAATTGATACTATCATCCGTGTAGGTTACGTCAGTGGTATGATATTGCAATCGTTGTTCATTATTGTTGTCTTCGAGATGCGAAGCATCTCTGTAGTTTAGGCGATCGATTTCTTTTGTGTCGATATGGTGATTTCTTTGAGCCTTGTAAGGCATGTGTGATTGTTGCGATGCTGGAAGAGGTCTTTTCCCTGTAAATCCATTTGGCCGAGGTCTATTCATGTAGTTTATTTTGCGCGCTTGGAAACTTTCGTCCACTTCCATTGGTTCAGGTGGTTTCGGTGCGAATGGTCGAGGTGGAGCCGTTGGATGATGGCCTATGGGTTTGTTGTATTCTATGGGAGTCCGTTGGAAATAACGTGGATTTGATTGTTGATTTGTTTGTGGTAGATGGGCAAGTTGTGGGTAGAAAGGCATTGTTCGGGGATTAGATCGTTGTGGAAATGTGTTTCTTTTGGGCGGGAGAGGTGGAGGTCGATTTTCAGTATAGAACTTCTTTCCAATGTATTGACTCTGATTGGCGTAGTTTGCTCTGTAATTTTGATTTTCGAGCTTCAAACATAAGTGGAGAGCTTGTGGCAAGTCCGCTGGTTCGCGTGTGCCAAGGAGACGGGGTAGATCCCCTCGTAATCCTCTAACAAATGTGTCGAGAGCTTTTTCTCGGTACGTCTGGGTAAGAACGCGTAGGGATTCTGGACCTACATCCAGACATGAGACTTTGTTTAGAATTAATGACAAATGTGAGTAAACCTTTTGATAGAATTCCTCCACCGTTTTGTTGCCTTGAATTAAAGAAGTCATTTGGTATTCCAGGGTAGTTATATCGCGTTTGTCGGCATAGTGAAGTGTGAGGCATCGAGAAATGGCTTTCCAGTCTAATGGTGTGCTATAGGACTCTAAGGCAATATCTGCGTTTCCCACAATTTTGTTTCTAATTACGCTTAAAATACTTAAATACGTAATACTTGAGGGTTCCCTTCGTAGGTTCGTAAATTTTGAGAATCCGTTCTACACTCTTTTTCCAAGAGCTGAATTCACCGGGATTGCCAGAGAATTCCCTAAGACATTTAACGACGCCTGGCGTTCTTTCTTAGTCGGCTAAATTATTAGTGTGTTCGGGACTAATAGGCTGATCAATAGCAGTTGACAAATCAGAATTTGGATTTAGAATGCCATTTATTATGTTGCGTCCTTGTGCATCGATTACGCGACGTACTATTGTTGTAACTAGATTTTCCAAATCATTCGAATTTTGTGGAGATGCCGCGGAAGGGTTTTGAGTCGGTGGAGCAGGAGGATTTATCACAGGGGGACGAATAATATTATTTTGATTCATTTTGTTTTGTGCGAGTTCGAATGTTATCGTTCAGTGGATTTCCTTTCAGATATTTTCTGTCTAGTACTTTGTTTCTTAATATTTCTTGGAAGTTTTTCAATACAATGAATTATTATGGCTTAGCACAAAGGCACAATTTGAAAATTTGAATAGCTTGCAAATTCTTAGCTAAAAGTAATTTCTCTAAAGTGAGAAGAAATTATTCATTTACACTCCAAAAAAAAAGAAATGTCGCGTGTGTTATGAATTTGAAGAAAGGAAAAAAAAATTTGCACGTAATTTTATTTAATTTGATTCACGAGAATTTTTGATAAAAAGACCTTGCTTTAAAATAATTAGTTCTCACTTTTTCACAATTCACTTCGTAAAACTATTTATTTCTATTTATCATTATTTGTTTCTCCCCATTGATTATTATTTATTATTTTGGACGAAAGAAAAAATATTAAATAACTTACATTAAAGTCAGAAGCAACATCTTGCGATGAGTGGCTGTTAAAAAATTTTAACACTTTTCCTCTACGTCTTGTAGCTAGACAGGGGCCTTACTTCCTCTCGCAATGGATTGGTTTGATTTTGAAGACCAGGCGGGTTCCGAAATTCGTGTCCTTCTTGAGGACGTGGATTCAGGAACTTTTTGCGTGAAGTTTTTTAATGTTTGTTGCACTACTTGAGGGTCTTTTTATTTCACAAGCCTGGTCCCTGCTCGGGCGCCAGTTAAATTTTTTTATTATTCGAAAACGAAACACAAATTATTTGTTATTTAATTATTACAAAGTTAATCTTTTTATTATTCGCAAAACGAAACACAAATTATCTGTTATTTAATTATTACAAAAAATATTACAAAAACTTGGAGATTACAAAAATAATTAAGAGCTTCCGACCGGCTCGTACCGTTCCTGGCGGCGTAGTTATCTCCACTGACTGGTCTTCGGTGTTCTTCTCCTTTCCAGTCCTCCGTTGGGCGGTTGTTTTGTTGATTAGTACTTACTTGCATTTTACTGGGAATGGGAACGCTGCTGGGCTGGCATATTCCTAAGAATCGGGAGCTGCTGTGTTGGCGTTTTTCCTGGGAATGGGAACGCTGCTGGGCTGGCATTTTCCTAAAAATCGGGAGCTGCTGTGTTGGCGTTTTTCCTGGGAAAGAAAAACGGTTCCACGGCTGGCACGTTGCGATGATCGTGATGGTGTTCCGTTACGTTTACATTATTTTATGTTATGTTATTTTCTGTTATGTTAACTTATATACTAACAAACAAGAAATTTATAACAATTTTGTATCACTTTTTGTACAACGAACCTGTTTATTAGTTCAAATATAATTGAATCTACAAAGAAAGGTAAAAGTTTAAGTTAACCAACGAAGGGGAGTGTTTCAATTTGAGAAAATACCTTCTATTATTACTGATTACCTTGGCGAAATCGCTATCCTACCATGTTTTATATATCCTTTTGGACAGATCTATTCTTAATGACTATGTTTGGAAACACAGAAAGATGCCCAAGAAGCCTATCCCAGAAACCGTCAGCAGTGAATAGGATCCCACGGGAACCTCTAGGAGGACTGTATAAGTTGACTAAAATAATTTCCTCATTATTCATAAACATTTTTAGTATCAATATTTCCACCTTATTATCCTTACACAGCTTCAACAGGCTAGGGTGATCTTGGTCGATTCTAATAAATATGAATTCTCTTATAATGAGAATGGCCACACCCCAACCCATTTCATCATCTCTTTCCACCAAAACCTTGTTGAAACCTGGCAGCATTAAATTGTTGTCACTCCATTATTTTTGGAAAGGATATCCCCCGCCTCTATGTGGTCGACATTATGATAAGCCGAAGTTTTCTTGACTTCTCTTTGAATTAGGTAAATAAGGCAGAGATTATCGTTGGCCTGGTGATTATTTTTTCTATCCCATGTTTCGCGCAATTTACACACTTCTTAGTATCGGCTGAGCAAGTATCCATACCATTTCCCTTATTTCCACATTTAGCACACGTTCGTTCATTGTTTTTGGCCTTGCATAATCTGGCCACATGACCAAAACGTTGGCATACATGACATCTTCTTGGCTTCTCAATGAAAGGAGTGAGTCTCAGTATTCGATTCCAAATGCTAAGTTTATTTGGAACTATGGATGTGTTTAGTTTAAGCTTGAAGGAGTTCCCACCTTCAATCACGGGGACTTTTTTGCCATATTTTTCTTGAAGTACTGTTTTCCATACTCCATTTTTGTCCCTCATCTTCTTGACTCTTCTGAGCCTTTCCACAGATATTATCTCTGGCATCGGATGCTGCCAGCCTGGCTCCGAATTAACTCTCTGTTTGATATCTTGCGGAGTGATGGACATATCATTTATTCCTTGTAGAACGAAGTATTTATAAATTTTCTAAGAAGGCATGTAAGCAGTCCAATTCTCGTTCGGCCTGAAAACTTTTATGTTATTGAAATTTTCCACCAACCTGTTGGCTTCAGAGAATTCCTTAAAAATCATTTTAAACTTGTTCCTTCCTGCTTTTGCGAAGGCTGTAGCCTTGCTAGCTAGTTCATCTAAAGAGCTAAATAATGCCTTAGCAAAAGAAAAATAGTTAGCATCCTTGGAGTGCGTCGAGTCAGTGTTTTCGAAGAAAACAATGAAAGGCGCTTGGTGCGTCTCCGAGAACCTATTGAAAGGTCTTCGATCTTTCCTCGGGTTCTCCGTGTCAATCAGTGATGGGCCTTTATCCGCGCTCATGATACAGTTTTTAGGGAAATGAGGCAAAAATTAAGATAATCTTGAGGAAATCCAAAACCCGCTACGCAACCTGGGGAGGATAACTAACAGAACTAGGCAACCAGACAAAAAGAAAAAACAATGAAAAAACGAAACAGAAAACAAAACAAAAAACAATCACAACAACAACAACAAAAACAATAAAAAAAAAAAAACAAAAAAAAACCTTTTTCCCATTTTCCCTTAATCACTGGGATTACGATTTTGTGTTATTTCACAACATGCGATTATTTGTAAATACAACGAAAAAAGAGAGACAACGTCTTACTCTACTACGGGATTAAAGCGTTGACACTAAACCCAACCGCCTTGTTTCTTGCCCCTATAAGAACAGGAAAGACTTCCACGGACCTTATGGTAATTCTTGGATGAATAGAAACCACCCAATAATAAGCAAGGTTGTTATGAAATTTTTTTATTTACCTTTCCCTATTAATTCATTTTAATGCCCACCCAGCTTTACGCCGGTTCAGGGTCTTATTATGTAGCAGGTTGTCAACCAGTTCTACAATGTTTATATTTTATATTTTCATTATTTCGTTTTTTCTTTTATTACCTTCCCTGATAGGTTCTTTTGAACCATGTTCAGGACGCTGGAGGTATGGGGCATTTTGCCCGCCTTACCTCTTCCTTTTGAAGTATAGGCCATTTGGCCGACTTTACTTCGTTCTGTTGGAGGCATAGGGCCCGTGGCCCATGTTATCTCTTGGTGGTCATTTTGCCTGCATGGCTACGAGGCCCAGTCAGGACTTTGAGGGTATATGGCCTGAAGGCCAAGTTACCTTTGAGTCAAAAAACACAGGTTCTATGAGTATATTTCTAGACTGAATTCTTTTACAATTCAAACCATAATTTATACTTAAATCTAGCTTACTCACTTATTTTCCCTACTCTTACCTTTATGCTGAGATGCCCATTCCATTGATTGGGTCCTTGATCGGCGCGCTGCTCCGGTCAATGTTCCAATCAAGGTTAATTAAATGAATGGATTTACTTATGCATTTGCGAAAATGTTTACCATTTCTTAAATTTTTCTTGTGTCAGCTGAAATGCTGACCCAAGATAAATATTTTTTGAAATTTAATTATTTCCAGGTGTAAATATTTATTTAAAATTTGTAATGACCTTCCCCCTAGGGTTATTGAACTTAGGGGAGGTTATCGTGTCTTCAAAGGAACCGAAATTTTGGTTCGTAACAAAGTCTCTTAGCTCAAGAGAGGGACTGACAACGCGTTTTTCCAAAACAACTGACAATATCTTAAAATCTAAAACAATTCAGAACTTAATTCTAAAATTCAGGATTCTAAAATTCATATATATAACTTATGTATGTAACATATTTTAAACATATCGTGTTTTTCTTGATGTATGGTCCTAGTTTGTTATCCGTCTACCATAGCAGCGGATATCTCCATTGCAGTAACGTACTACTTTCTAAATAACATTGTAGCTATAATATTTATAAGAATTTTCACTTTTTTCTAACCATGTAAGCAATTGTCTTATTTATCGTTTGTCTTCAAATTTAAACGGTTATCAAAAAATCAAGCAACATAATTGTTCATTTACGAAATCAAATTTCTTTGATTGAAATCAAAATTCTCCTTGTTTTGTTGATTAGTACTTACTTGCATTTTCCTGGGAATGGGAACGCTGCTGGGCTGGCATTTTCCTAAGAATCGGGAGCTGCTGTGTTGGCGTTTTTCCTGGGAATGGGAACGCTGCTGGGCTGGCATTTTCCTAAAAATCGGGAGCTGCTGTGTTGGCGTTTTTCCTGGGAAAGAAAAACGGTTCCACGGCTGGCACGTTGCGATGATCGTGATGGTGTTCCGTTACGTTTACATTATTTTATGTTATGTTATTTTCTGTTATGTTAACTTATATACTAACAAACAAGAAATTTATAACAATTTTGTATCACTTTTTGTACGACGAACCTGTTTATTAGTTCAAATATAATTCAATCTACAAAGATACTTTTCTACATTTCAAAAATGGCTCATACCTGCTCTTCGCTAAGGTCCTTCGATAAGAAGATGTAAGAGGTAGAAAACTACTGGAAGCGTGTGCCGAGCTTAGAAAAGAAAATAAAAGGTTCAACTGCGGCTCAGTCGCGCTCGCCCATCGCTCCCGATGCACCCAACACAAGGCTACTGCGTATAATTAAACTATGAATTATAAGAGAATTTAGATTTAAATCAAAGAAATATGCCTTTTACAAATCATTGGCAAACTACTTTTAAGAGAATTAAGATTTGATTTCTTCGCTATTATTATTGATATTGATATATATGGATATTGATTTCTTTCGCTTTTATTAGTAATACATGGTTCACTCACTCATGTCAAGTTTCTAGAGTTGAGACAGCATTGTAAAGTAACTTCGTATGTAAAAGTTACAAATATTGAGAACCGCTGGCGTAATATAACTTTCCATTGTGGCCAACTTCAGTTTTGATACACATATTGAGAGCCGCTGGTGTAATGTAACTTTGCATTGTCGCCAACTTCAGACTTGCTTAATAAAACAACAAAGTGATTGAAATTAATAATTTTTTAAATTGAAAATATATAAGGTTGTATTAATTATTAATATGTTTTTTTGAATTTAAATAGCTTTTTTTAGTTGCAGGTAGGAATTAATGTAAGTTGAGTGCGCGTTTACCACGCCCAGCACCCCTGGTCACTCCCGGTCCCGCATTATTGTAAAATATATTTCTTATGTTAATAGCAAAGAAACTTATTTTTCCTTACCCCAAATTAAAGATATTAATTATATCTACTTAAATATGTGATTTTTTTTTCAAGAAAAATGACTAATTAGGAGATGGAGTTAAGTGTACTATGGCCTGAGACCCCCTGTAGAAGTAGATTGAGAAAAGACCGTACTGATATGTAAAAAAATATCCCTGTCATACCTGGTACCAGGTTTCAGGGACTGACTTCGAACTAAGCTGATCTCTGCTCCGGTATCTATTAAGAATTCGGTATATGGACGAACGGACACTTTAGTTAGAGACTAGGGTGAGGGTTATGGATGAAGGTCGTACGGTTATGGGGAGTTTTATCCTTGTATGTTGGAAATTTTGGTCCTAATGACAATCTGCAGGGGATTGCCGACGAAGTTCCAAGGCATTTTGGAGTTTTCCGGGTTGTTGGATTGCGTAAAAGAGTTAGATGGCGAGTAAGGAGGATTCTGTGGGGGCAGAGGAGTCGGGGGTTGTAAGTAACGCGATTGCTGGTTATATGGTGGGCTTCGTCTTCGGTTGTTGCTTTCCCTTTTCCAACTTTCATCAATGGTATGACCTCTGTTATGGCAATAGTTGCAGGTTTTCGGAATCTGTTTTGGGGTGGAGTTTTCAAGGCCCCTATTCCCGGACGAGAGGTGGTGTATTGCGGATGGGTTAGACCTTTCCTGGCGTTGTACGGGGCGGGACGGTAAGTGGCACTGTGGGGCTATGTGACCTGGTTGGCTAAATATGTAACAGGTGGTATTCCTTGAAGGATTTTGCTTTGGTAGGTCTACCCTGGGTTTCGTTCGGTCCTGTCTCGAGGTATTGATCTGATTAAGTCGCATCGCGTGCTCTAATACATAATCGGACATTGAGGCGAGTTTCTTTTCGGAAAAGACTTTAGCAAGCATTTGCAGTTGGCTATTTAACAGCCCGTCTTCGAGGGTTCTGACGGCCTGAGTTTCGTTTTCTTTAAGAAGGGATCTTAAAAGGACATCGTCGCTTGTATATTTTTGTGTTGCTTCGTTTAACAAAGTTAAGGTGGTGGTCAAGCGATTTAAGAATTCGTTAACAACCTGGCCAGTTTTCTGCTTTAACTTCCCTAATTGGGTTTGAAGCGAAAATCTGGATAGACCGGTTTCGAGCTTTGACGATAAAGCGGAACGTAGAACAGTCCAGTCGTCAGTGGGATTATATTTGTACACGTCGTACGCTTGACCACTCAATTAACTTTTGACAAGACTTATAAAACTTTGATGGTCTGTCTCCGTTGACACAGTGGAAAAAATATAATCTGCACAAGAAAGGAATCGGTTCAGATCCCTGTTAATTCCGGACAATTCTGGCAACAGTCGTTGTTAAATGGCAAGGGATAACCCGGTAGATGATGAACGTTTCACGTAGTTGACAACGTTTCCTCCTTGTCTGGGCAATCACGCGGAAGGTGGCCAACCCGAAGGCATTTATAGTGTTATGAAATTCTACATTTCACCTATTGAAATGTAGTATTTCTGTTGAAGTTAGTGTTTGGTTGATACCTATATCTTGTAAGTAATATCTTTGCCTGATAGGTTCTTTCGAACCATGTTCAGGACGCTGGAGGTATGGGGCATTAAGCCCCATTTACATCATGATTGATGATTTTTTTGTCTGTTAGGTCTTGAGGTCAGGTCAGGTCATTGAGGGTATATGGCCTTACGGCCAGATTATCCGAGTCAAAGAAACACGCTCGTTCGAGGAGCCGTAGTGTATTTCTGTCTGACTTCTTTACAATTTTGGACCTTAATTTATACCTTAATCTAGCTTACTCACTAATTTTCCCTACGTCTTATTTTCCTAGAACTTATTCAAGAAAATGGTGAAATGCAATTTTCGTCGATTGGGTCATTGAACACGCCAATAATTTTGGTACATATTAATTTCAATATTTATACTTTTTAATATAAGTTCTCAATATTTTCTGTTTGTATTATTTGAGCCGTGAGTCGATCTATCAAATCTCTCAAGTCTCCTTCCCCGTTTAAATCAGCTTCCCCTGTTCTAGCATTTGCATCTTCAGGTCATCTGTCTCTTGCTAGCTTCCATTTCTGGGTTGCGTCGTGGCTAATGGGTTATAGGTCCGGGTCATTGATCATTGATTGGGAATTATTGAAACCGATCAATGTTCCAATCGACGTTGACCTCATTTCATATTTATTTTCGTAAATTTTCTTGAGTCAGCATTTCTGCTGACTTCGGCGAAAATTCTACATGTTTAATTTTTTCCGGAGTCAACGGAAATGGCGACTCAGAAAAATATTTTCCTGGCCACTCGAGTTTTTGAATACCAGCCTGTGTGGGTGTCACAGCTTATGCCTCCCCATACCATAGCGGAGCCACCGTGAATACTGGTCACTTGTGTTGTGGTATTGGGGAGGTATCGCTCTCCTCTTTTTCGGTACACTTTTTCCCGACCATCTGCAGCTCGTAACGCAGCACGGCACTCGTCCGTAAACAAAACTGAGGTCCATTGTTCAATCGTCCACGAAGCATGATCCTAGGCGAATCGAAGCCTAGCCACTGGATGACGCCTGAGTAGCTCTGGCCCACGTGCAGGTCTCCGGACACAAACCAGCTACCTCTAATCGTCTTCTTATTGTCCTCTCACAAACATCCACCTCTCGTGCCAACTGCAGCTGCCGTCTCACCTCAACAGAAGTAAGATACCAATTTCTTGAAGACTGCAACGTGATGAAGCGATCGTCGCGCGATGATGTGCTTCTCCTGCGCCCGCTCTCCGGTCTCCTCGTATACAGGCCGGTCTCTTCATTTCTCATCAAAGAGAGCAAAGTGGATGGCCCTACATTAAGCTCCCTGGCAATTTGACGCAGTGACCGTCCCTGTTGCTGAAGCAACAGTGCTTGCCCGATTTGAGCTTTGGTTAAACGCATTTTTTATTTTTTCCTGAAATTTATCGAAATTGTGGGAACAAAGAAACAAAAAAAGTTGAAAATATACTCACCGTTAGAACAATCAAAATGAACAAATTTTCTAAAATGACCTTTTTTTTAGCAATTTCTTTATTCAAACCGAATAAAACCGTTAGATTTTCACAAAAACTTTTTGAAGGGAATTATATTATCGTATACGTTTAATATTTTGTGAAATTTTCTACCATCCGCTGCAAAAAATTTAAGAATTTTCACTTTTTGCGAGTGTTCAAAATTTTTTGCCGGTCTCTAGTTTACTTATTTAACAATATACACAGTCTTAAGATTTATTGTAGTTAATACTCTTTCTAGTTGATTGTGAGACGTTCGCTAACACACTGAAGACCGAAACGAAGCGTTTCTCTGAAGGCAGCAGACTATATCAGGCGACTACCCATCAAGATCTGATAAGAGCGCGACTTATATTTTTATTAACTTGGGTTAATAAAAGACTTGTTTTAATTTTTAAAACTAAAATTTTATTCTTCAATTTTTATAAAGTAATTACAAAATTTAATTACTTCTCTCTTCAGAGGGAATCTCAAGACTCCACTAAAAACTAGAATTATTAATAATTATGTTTTCCAAAATTGCTGAAACTCAATTACTGGATTGTGCTAATTTGTGTGAATGTTTTTGGTTTTCGAACAACAGGAAATGATGACATTAGCGAATGAAGACATTAACGGAAATGGCATGGCAGACAGGAAATGGCATGTGGATGGGTTCGTTCGAGTTCAAGATCATTGAACATTCGAGTTCAAGATCATTGAATTAAACGATATTCATTGGACTACGCAAGTATTCGAACTAGTTAATCGAGTTTGAATACTTTTCGATAATTCTTTTTAAATTTTCATAAGAGGAATCTCTAACACGCTTGGCGGCACTTTCAGGGCTAGACGAAATACAGTAATTCTTATACAGAAGTGTCATAGAGAAATGTCATACTACTAACATTTATACTAGTAACTTTTATACTGGAAGTATTATTAAATGACTTCACTTTCATTCAAAGTTTCTCAAAAAACTCGGTTTTAAATAATTTAATTATTACACTATCCAGATTCAACTATACCTTTTATTCAAAGTTTTTCAAAAAATCTGTTTTATTTAACTTAGTTATTACACTATTCAGATTATAAACTTCCTGTCATTCAAAGTTTTTCAAAAAATCAGTTTTATTTAATTGAGTTATTACACTATCCAGATTCAATTATTCATTTCATTCAACGTTTTTAAAAAAATCAGTTTTATTTAATTTAGTTATTACACTATCCAGATTCAATTATTCCTTTCATTCAAAGTTTTTCAAAAAAATCAGTTTTATTCAATTATAGTTTTACACTATCTAGATTCAATTATTCCACTATTCAAAATTCAATTATAAGAGCGAGCCGGGGCTTTCCCAGTGACCGCGTTAAGATATATTAATCAAGGAGCGATTTCATAGGTCACCGGCCAAAGCGCGACTGGAAAAACGCGTCATTTTGGGGCCCTTAAGTAGGGACTCAAAATTGCTGATGAGAAACGAGAAATGCTGGCGACGAGAAATGTGCACAATCAGCGTTCTGTTTTATTTTCGAGAACTAACGCAATTAAATTTTGCTGCGATCAAATTTTATCACTCCGATAAATCCGATAAGGAAATTTGTCGTCCATGAAAATTGCTTAAGGTAGGGGTAGGGTAATGGAGAGAAGGCGGAAGAGCATGTGTGACTGGGCCTAGGCTCAGTAGGCTTAAACATGAATGAAGATGAAGATGAAGTTACGGTTATTCTGTCGTTTGTGAAATTACTTTCTTTGTTCAGGCAGTTGATGCAGAAAAGAAGAAAACGGAGAAGTTTTAAGAGGATGTCAAGGCTGACAGAAGCACGAGTCAATTAAAATATTATATGATTATTACTTACATATTTTATTATGCTTTTAGCCTACGCAGTGCTGTGTTGATGGATATCAGTCTCTAATATAAAAAGTTGTACTTGCTCAAGACAACAGTGTCATTCAAAAACATTTAAGGGTTTCGTGGAATCCAATCCATAAGCTCGCGCAATTGATTCCAAAAAAGAGCACGGAAGGAATATTATAGTTTTCAGCTTTCAGGAATGCTGTTGGAGCAATTGGTGGCAGTTACATAACCTTTTCTGTACCGACTAGGCTACGTGATCAGTACATTTTTTGAAAACTATCTATATCAATTCAGTTTGTGGAAGTGTTGACGAATTTTACAATATTTGCACTGGTTGACCAGGATCAGTCCACGAACAACGAGTGTTGTGAAACAGCCAATTATGCTTAATTAAACCTCGCTGCGCTGGCGGGCAATATACAAGCGTACTCTTAACTTAAAGATAGAAAATTGTATAAAAGTATCCGCTGTTGCTTGTCTTCTGCACAATCTTTGCATAGATGACGGGCTAGATCTCACTTGGAAAACAGAAGATGACAATGAAAATGAGTTAGATTTTTCTGAGCCGCACAACATGACTATTGATGATGATGTAGCCATTCAATTTAGAAACTCTTTAGTGCAGCAGCTTGGTAGAGAATCATAAATGAAAAGTAAATCATAAATAAAAAGGAACCACAAATTCAGTTTTTTTTTTTAATTCTGAATCGGAAGATTCAATGGAAACGTTGAACCTGTCCCTCATAAATTTTTCGAAAAATTTGTTTGTTTAAGTTTATCTGCCTCTAAGGCAGTTAACTTTCTTTTTGGATATGTCTGATGATCTGTTGACGCTTTACCTTTGCGACTGCTTCCAGACGTTCAATATATTTTCTTGTTGGCAAGTATACTAAGAAAAAATAAAAGTCTCCTTTTCAAATTAATCTAATGATGTAATATAATATTTAATGATCAAATTGATTTCCAATCGTCTTACACTTACACTTACTCGCAAGTTTCGTTCAATTACATATGTTAATACCGCCTCTTAATTAAATGGAAACTACAAATGTGTTCAAAGCTTGCTTCACACAAAAATTATCTTTAAGTTGAAATTGTTAATCTTTTTCAAAAAAATAAATCAGACTAAATTCAAATTTTCAGGATGCTTCATAAACATGTTCTTTCCAAGTCATTTGGTCATTATATCCGCAACTTGTTCATCTGTTGATTTGTACTGAAGTTCGATCTCATTGTTTGCATTCAGTTCGCGAATGAAATGATACTTAATATCAAGATGCTTCATTCGCTTTCGTTCTTTTGGTTCCTCAACAATTTTGATGCTTGACTGATTGTCTTCAAATATCACTACCGGTCCTTCACAATCAATATTCAGCTCCACCAACAGTTTTTTAATCCATTTGAGTTCACAAATTGCCTCGGTTAACGCAATGTATTCGGCCTCTGTCGAAGACAAACTAACTGTTGATTGTTTTCGTGATGTCCAGCTGACTGTATTGTCAAATAACTTGAACACGTAGCCTGATGTTGACTTTCCATCATTTTTGTCACCTCCCTAATCCGAATCGCTGTAACCAACTAAAGTTTCCACCGATTGTTGTTTTTTATAGACCAATTTTAAATCGACGGTCCCACGAATGTAGCGCAAAGTGTGTTTCGCATGATTAAAATGTCTTTCATCAAAGCAACTCTGGAATCGAGTGAAGTAACCGGTCGCAGCACATAAGTCCGGCCGAGTTGTCACCGTTGCGTAGGTTAGACAGCGAATCAATTCGCGATATGGATTATTCGAGCAATTTTTGTGGTCACCGTGTTCCAAATGCAAACCTTTTTCGATTGGTGTTGATTTTGGTTTGCAATCCTCCACACTGAACTTTTGCAAGACCTTCTTCATGTAATTTGGCTGACTCACCACGATTGTTCCTTTCTTGACATCTTGTTCAATGTGTATCCGCTAAAAGGTGCTTGCTCTTCTCATGTCGGTCATCCGAAATTCGTTTGAGAAAATTTTCTTCATCGTGTTGATCAACATTTCGTCGCTGCAAAATAAAAGTATATCATCGACATACAACAGAACACAAATTGGGATGCCATTTTTACGCTAATATACAGACACTGATCTGAATTACATTGTTTGGAGCCGATCCTAATCATAAAGCTATTGAATTTTTCATTCCATGCGCGTGAAACCTGTTTTAAGCCATAAAGTGCTTTGTTTAGCTTGCATACTTTATTTCCCTGCTTAAAACCTTCCGGAAGCTCCATATAAATATCTTAACTGAGCTCGCCGTTCAAGAAAGCGTTCTTTACATCCATCTGATGCATATACATGTCTTTGTGGTTCGCTATTGCCAGCAAAATTCTGAGTGTCACCAACTTTGCTACTGGGGCATAGGTTTCGCTATAGTCAAAACCAAATTTTTGTGTGAAACCACGTACAACTAGACGTGCTTTATATTTATCAATGCTGCCATCAGTCTTTCGTTAAAGACCCATTAGCCGTGATTGGTTTTCGATCCTTTGGCAAATCACACACAGTCCATGTGTTGTTTTTTCTTAAGGCTATGTACTCGTTGTGGATCGCTTCCCTCCGTTGCGGCCAATCATCACGCTTTTTCGCTTCATTAATTGTTTCAGGACTATTTTCGACATATTGTATTGCTGACAGTGCAAAATGTTCCATTTCGGCGTATTTTGCCACGAACTTGTCAACTGGTTTGTGACCTCGTTCACTTCTCCGTAATGTCTCGTCGTTGTTGTCGATGCATTTCTCCTGTGCACTATTGACATTCCCTTTGCTGTCACCGATGCAGTCCTACAAAGCACCGTGGATCATTGCATTCTGATTACTAACATCATTCGTAGTGTCGTGCACTTCATCGAAGCTGTCATTCGCCTTATCGCCAATCGTTGAATTGTTATACCTGAACGAATCGTCTTCTTTGGCTTCTTGATCATCGTCAATCTCATTTTTAGATTTCGATCGAATTGATGCCGCCTCTGAATGCACACTTTCTACGAGTCTGACTCGTTTGATAACAGAGGCTTCGTTAAACGTCACGTGACGTCCAAAAATAAATTTTTTATTCTCGATGTCCCATAATCGATACGTACTCATTGAAGCTGCGTAGCCAAGCATTATGCATTTTCTTACTTTTGTATCATAACTGTTATGTGTGACGTTTGCTGTGCGTACCGTTGCTTTTATGTTCGTTTGTAAACGCACACATTGTGTGCTTTTCCATTCGTCGTTTTGTTCGCATGGTTCCAATTTTTGTTCCTTTTGAATGCTCTACATTGGGATTTGATATGCCCAACCTTTCCACAATGATAACACTTAATTGACTCTCGCTTACTTATCGCAGGCATTGCACCCGCACCCGCTCACTTAATTTGTATGATGGTTCGCGACCGTTTCATTTATTATTTTCGTCCATCAAACGCGTTTTTACAAATTGAAATGTCATTTTGTCTTGGCTCATTGTTTCCAATGCAGTTACTAAAATATCGTAACTTTCTGGCAGGGTCAACAGTAGGTGCACAACGACGTCTAGCTCTTTCTTCTTAGCTCCCGTTGATTTTAGCTCTCGGATCTTCGTATCAAACCTTACAAAATGTTCGATTATGTCATCACCATCACGATACTTCAACATCAATAACTGTTTACGTAGTAACAGTTGACTTGCAACGCTTTTCCGTTCAAAGACTTCACTCAAAGCATCGAACATTCCTTTTGCACCTATTTTTTCCTTTACATATTTAAACTGGTTATCTTGTATTGTTTGCACCAGGATTGAAATGCATATTTTCTCCTCCAATTTAATTTCACTTTGCTTGGCAGCATCTTTTTCCTTTTCCAAAATGACATTTAATTTGGTTTCAATAAATCGCCTCAGATTTTTCTCATCCAGTAAAATACCGACACGATACTTCCAATTGTTGAAGTTCGAACCATCAATTTGCGGTATTTTGAGCACATGCACATGCTCTGAAGGCATCTTTATTTCAACAAATTAATCAATTTGAACTATGGAGTTTTATAATCCGATGTAGTGTACCACATGATGCAGCGCACCAATGAGCGAAGCAAACTAAACTTTCCCATTCGGACCGAAGAAAAAGGTTTTCTTTCCCTGGTCCCTGAGGCACAGAAAAGGTTTTTTTTCCCTGGTCATCCCATTCCATTTCATTCCCGTTCCATTCCCACGCTGACCGCTGTTTGGCTCCGCCTCCAGTTTCCCACGTTGTCCATTGACCGAACGTCTGGAGACACTCCCACCTACAATGCGATCTACAAACCAATGCAGATCGATCTGACCTCGTTAGGTGTTGCCTCATCGAAAGAATTCCGATGGGAAAGTTTGAGGTGACGACACTTTAGTGCTGCGGTAGCACTGCAAAATAGGTATAAGAACCCCGCAAAATTCTGATAGTTAGTCAGTAAGAAACTTACAGCTGTGAGCTTAGTAAATTAAATAAACGTATTTTAACCTAATAATTATTTCCTTAATTCCCAGTAATTTACCTGTCTTTCCATTCCAACGGGATCTGCTTGATCAGAGCGGAACCCTGCGGAACAATCCCTCGAGTTTTCCCAACCAATCAAGGAGGAATCTTACATGGCGACCGTGACAAATTACTCATACGAGTAATATAGCGAACTGGAGAAATTAAACAACAAATGAAGCAGAAGAAACCAGAGCAGACGAACAAGGAGCAGTTAGTGTTGTTTCCGGCAAATTACCGGATTCCAGCAGGGATAGTGAAGCAAGGGACAGAGATACAAAGACCTACGTTCGAAGATGCGCGTTGCGGGCCTAAACCACTGGACATAAAGAGATTTTATAAAAATAAAAATAAAATCAAGAAAATAAATAAAAAAAAAAAAACTAGAGGTGGAAAAAGGCATCAAATCAAAAAGAATGTTAAACAACTAAGAGACATTTTAGAAAATTGTAGATCAGAGGAGGAAAAAATTAGATTTAACTTACTTTTGAACAAAGCCAAGAATGATTTGAATAGACTAAATAAAAAGAAGAAAATAAATTAAAATATATGTAGAAAGTTTGTAATATTGTTTGAATCTTGTTGGAATTTAGGATACTACTTACTTGACAATTACGATCTTGGTTAACCAATACAGAATGGGAAACAAAAACACTAAGACATCCAATAATGGAGAAATAGTTAACAATGTGACGGTGCAAGACATAGTAAGGACCGACAACCCGCAAATTTTCTTTGTGCTATGCGCAATACTGATAGTGCTCATTTTGAATATGGTATATTAGATATACATGAATCACCGAAGAGGTCTTCGAAAGCGTTACTTAAGTTCGCCAGCTAGAATAGCTATAGTATATAGCAAGGCATGAGTCAAATGGAGGGTTTAGAAGCAATAAAAGCACAACTAGAAGCTATATTAATAAATTTTAAGAAAAAAGGGTCTGCAGTATATACTATTAAAACATTAATAGAGAAGGAAAATACAGTAGAAGAATTACTCACAAAAGCAGAAGCATTGAAACCTACGGAAACTACTCTTGGTATAGCACAAGACCTGGAGAAAATATATGTAGCAATAAGAGATTTAGGAAAAGAAATCGAAGAATTCATAAAGATTCAAAAGGACCTTCGTACGGTAAATACCAGCAGCAGCATGTCGTTCGATATTAAGACGGCAACAGCTTTGATACCACATTACAGTGGCAAGGAGGATGAAACGGAATCCTTCCTCGATGCGGTTAGTCTACTCGATGAACTTACAGAGACGGCGCATAAACAAATAATGGTTAAATTTATAAAGACTCGAATAACAGGTCGAGCAAAACTGGCTATAACTGAAGAGCTAACTACAGTGGAAGCGATTAAGCGAAAAATTCGTCAAAAATTTTCGGTGAAATACTCATCGGACGCATTACTGGCACAACTGAAGGCAACTCAACAGGGAAATAAAAGGCTTGTTGATTATATTAGTCAAATTGAAGATTTAGCAAATCAACTCACGAAAGCCTTCATTTCAGAGAACGTAGCAAGTGGTGAATCGGCCGAGAATCTTGCCGAAAAATTCGCAAAACAAGCGCTGGTAGAAAATGTTTCGAATCCTGAAACATCTATCATACTAAAGGCGACAAGCTACACGAAGCTTTCCGAAATTGCAGCTAAGGCAATTGCCATAGACAAGCCGGTAAAAGCCAATGTGTTACATTTTAATGCACAGGAAGGGCAAAATAAACCAAAGTTTCAGAATAACGGCGGAAGTTGGAGTAGGCCGAGTAACTGGCGGCAAAGACAAAACAATTTCAATAATCAAAATACGGGCACACAAAATAGAAATAGAGATAACTATGTGCCCTCAGGTGGTGGATGGCAGGCAAATAAAAGATTCAATAATCAACGCAACGGACGCAACAATAGCAACCGACGGAATTTTAGTGGCAACAGAGGGCAGAATAATCAAAGGATACACTACTATAATTCGGGGGAAGACCAAGCCCCTCAGCAAGAGGCCGACCCAAGTCAGTTGGGGGGACAGGAACAAATGGGAGAATATACAACATAAGTTTAAATCTGGCAAACTTCATAGTTGCTGACGTCGAGATGTGTGACAAGAAATGTACTCTTCTTGTAGACACTGGTGCGGATGTATCCTTATTTAAAAGACACTTAATTAAACCAACCCAAATGTATTACCCCAAAAATAAATGTACACTACGAGGAATAGCGGACACTACTCAGCTTTCTATGGGCTCTACAGAAACTAACTTGATATTTCATGGTGACACCGCGATCAAACATACGTTCCATGTTGTTGATAATAGCGTATCGTTCGAAGCAGACGCCATACTAGGCATAGATTTTTTAGTAAAATATAAGGCCCAGATAAACTACGATACGTGGCTGTTAACATTATATCTACCGAATAAAGTTTTAGAAATTCCAATTCAGAACAGTCCAGAAAAGGACGCATTGTTGATACCAGCTAGGTGTGAAGTTATGCGTGTCTTTAAATTACAGAGCCAGCATAAGGATGATTGGGTAATCCATAACCAAGAAATATGTCCAAAAGTCTATACAGCAGCATCAATAATTTCAGCAGCTAATCCTATTGTCAGAATATTGAATACAACAGACCATACAGTGAAAGTCGATGTAAGTAAATTAAAGCTAAGTCTACTATCGGAATATAGAGTGTTAAGGTGTAAAACAAAGGCTGAACGGGCAAATAAACTAATATCAAAAATTGACTTCTCGAATACCCCAGAGTTTGCAAGGAAACAATTGGAAGACTTATGTTCCGAGTACGAAGATGTTTTCGCTCAGGATGATGAGCCATTGGCAGTGAACAATTTCTATGAGCAATCAATACAAATTTCGGACAATATACCCGTCTACATAAAAAATTATAGACTTCCTGAAGCTCATAAGGAAGAAATCAATAATCAAGTACAGAAAATGTTAAACGACGGAATCATCGAAAATTCAGTGTCGCAATACAATTCACCAATTCTGCTAGTGCCAAAGAAGTCCAAGGATGTAAAAAAATGGAGGCTGGTAGTAGATTTTAGAAACCTTAACAAAAAGGTAATTGGAGATAAATTTCCCTTACCAAGGATTGAGGAAATTTTAGATCAAATGGGGCGAGCCAAATTCTTTTCAACTCTTGATCTTATGTCGGGTTTTCATCAAATTCCAATAGAGAAAGACTCACGAAAGTATACAGCATTTTCAACGAATTCAGGCCATTACCAGTATTGTAGATTGCCTTTCGGATTAAAAATTAGTCCAAATAGTTTCCAGAGAATGATGAACATAGCGCTAGCAGGTTTGCCTCCGGACATTGCATTTCTCTATATTGATGATATAATCGTCGTTGGATGTTCACTCAGGCATCATCTTAAAAACCTTAAAAGCGTTTTCGAGAGACTGAAAGACAAAAATCTTAAACTAAATCCTGAAAAGTGCAAATTTTTCCAGACAGAGGTAACTTTTCTGGGACATCAGGTGTCAGCTGAAGGAATTAAGCCCGACGCTTCAAAATATGAAGCCATTAAGAACTATCCCACACCCAAATCAGCCGACGATACTCGACGATTCGTTGCATTTTGCAACTATTATAGAAGATTTGTTCCCAACTTTGCGAACATTGCCCTACCACTTAACAAATTGTTGCGGAAAAAGGCGGCATTTGAATGGACAGAGCTGCAGCAAGAGGCATTCGATAAACTGAAAGCGACGCTAATGTCGCCTACAATTCTCCAATACCCCGACTTCGGAAAACAGTTTATAATTTCGACGGATGCATCAAATGAGGCCTGTGGAGCTATATTATCCCAAAAATTCGAGGATAAGGACCTCCCTATAGCTTTTGCAAGCAAAACTTTTACACCTGGGGAAAAAAATAAGTCCGTTATCGAAAAGGAATTAGCAGCTATTCATTGGGCGATAAATCATTTCAGACCTTACATCTATGGTCGAAAATTTGTAGTACGAACAGATCACCGGCCGCTCACTTATCTATTTGCAATGAAGAACCCATCATCCAAGCTAACACGCATGAGGCTTGATATCGAAGAATACGATTTCACGGTAGAATTTGTGAAAGGGAAGCAAAACAGTGGACCAGATGCATTATCTAGAATCGATATAGAGGATTTAAAGAACGTCAGTGTTCTACAAGTTAAAACAAGGGCGATGACGTCAAAATCGAAAGAACCAACCAGACACTCAGAAAGGTCGGATACAGAATCACAGCAGCCTGATCAACTGCGAGTGCTAGAGGTATCTCCGTCCGAATCATTAAAAAATGTGGTAGAATTAAAGTTCACGGCGAGCAGCTGCGCCACGAATGAACTAAACATCCTAATACAGGATAGCAAATCAGTGCTAATAAAGCGGTTATTTAGAAGAAATATAAATGAATCCATGGAATCCGCATTAGAGCGTGAAATCCGAAGGTTGGATGAAGAAATTTATTACGAAGTTCAGACCGAGACTCTGAAACTTTCTACAGAAAGTGAAATTTTTAATTATGTAAGCGTTGCTATATTCAAGGATATATGCAATCGCAGTCTAAGAAACGTTTCAATAAAATTGTACAAGCCGCTCATACATATAGCAGATGAAGAAAAAATTGTCGACATTTTGAATCAATATCATAATACACCCACAGGAGGACATCTAGGACAGGCCCGAATGTATAAGAAACTAAAAACTATATATCTTTGGAGAAATATGAAAAAATCAATAGCGAAACACGTAAATAATTGCGAAAAATGCTCAAGGAACAAACATCAGGTCGAGACTAAAGAACCTATGCAGCTAACAACCACGCCGGTTAAGGTATTTGAGGTAGTATCAATAGACACGGTAGGACCTTTCACCAAAACTGCTAGCAATAATAGATACGCGATAACATTACAATGCGATCTAAGCAAGTATGTGGTAGTCATACCCATAAAAGACAAGGAAGCAAATACAGTAGCAAAAGCTGTGGTGAATGAGTTCATTCTCAAATATGGTCCAATGAGCTACATTAAGTCTGATTTGGGAACGGAGTATAAAAATCAGGTATTTAAAGAAATATGTGGGTACCTACATATCAACCAACTGTTTGCAACTGCGGCACATCCAGAAACAATAGGGGCTTTAGAGCGGAATCACAAATCCCTGAACGAATATCTCAGATGTTTTGTGAACGAAAATCACGACGATTGGGACACTTGGACCCCTTATTACGCGTATTGTTACAATACAACTCCAAACACCGTGCATGGGTATACACCATTTGAACTCATATTCGGTAAAACTCCCTTGGTACTTACGGAAATACCAAACAAACGTCCTGATCCAATGTATAATCATGACCTCTATGCAAAAGAACTAAAATATAGACTACAATCCAGTGTAATAAAAGCAAGACAATATTTACAAGAATCTAAGGAGAGAAGAATAAATATAGAAAATCAAGATCGTAACACATTACGCTTAAAGAGAGGGGAACGAGTTTTTATAAAAATACAAAATAGAAGGAAAATGGATCCACTATTTGAAGGACCATATGAAGTAATCGAGATATCTGAACCAAATTGTGTTATAAGAGATTCAAACAATAAACTAATTACCGTACATAAAAATAGATTAAGGAAATATAATAATTCGTAATAACTTTTGACAAATATAACCAGCGTAGATCAAGTAGTATTAGGTTGAATATATGAAAATGTTAATAGTGAAATGTTAATATAAGGTAGATTCTAAGTTAATGATGTACAGAAGAGAGATTTTCCTTGTTCTCAATAAAACAAGAAAAACCTCTCTTCCAAAAGGGGGAAGGTGTAGTGTACCACATGATGCAGCGCACCAATGAGCGAAGCAAACTAAACTTTCCCATTCGGACCGAAGAAAAAGGTTTTCTTTCCCTGGTCCCTGAGGCACAGAAAAGGTTTTCTTTCCCTGGTCATCCCATTCCATTTCATTCCCGTTCCATTCCCACGCTGACCGCTGTTTGGCTCCGCCTCCAGTTTCCCACGTTGTCCATTGACCGAACGTCTGGAGACACTCCCACCTACAATGCGATCTACAAACCAATGCAGATCGATCTGACCTCGTTAGGTGTTGCCTCATCGAAAGAATTCCGATGGGAAAGTTTGAGGTGACGACACTTTAGTGCTGCGGTAGCACTGCAAAATAGGTATAAGAACCCCGCAAAATTCTGATAGTTAGTCAGTAAGAAACTTACAGCTGTGAGCTTAGTAAATTAAATAAACGTATTTTAACCTAATAATTATTTCCTTAATTCCCAGTAATTTACCTGTCTTTCCATTCCAACGGGATCTGCTTGATCAGAGCGGAACCCTGCGGAACAATCTCTCGAGTTTTCCCAACCAATCAAGGAGGAATCTTACACCGATGTAACTTTTATGTCCAAAAAATTCACACCTTATTCCCGTAAACTGGGCCATAACCTAAAAAAAAATAAAAGTCTCCTTTTCAAATTATTCTAATTCCTTTTCAATTAATCGTTTGCCACCCATTCGTTGCCGCATATCAGTCTGTTAGCAGACCTAGCCGCCGCCAGCTGAACGTCTAGGTCAATGCTATTGACGTCCAGTATCATCCTGATGGCAGCTGTGGCAGTGCTTCTTTTCAGCCCGAAAATTCCCCCCAAGGTGACTGCCTGTATATGGTCCAGACTGCGCCTCGAGGTGGCCTTCTCGGTTGCTTTCCACCATACTAGTGCAGCATAAGTAGGTTTCAAGCCCCCAACCTGTCCCAATCGCCGACCCACACTGCATAAAGATGTTGAGGACCTTCTTACATTGTGTTTCCATATGCTGTCCCCATGTTAGCTTTTTATCTAGATAAACACCTAGATATTTGACACCCTCAGTATATGGTATGATATTCCCACGCATTGAGACTTTCCTCGCAATCTGGCTCTTGTACTTCCTGGTGAAAGCAATAATCTCAGTCTCATCGGGGTCCTTGCCAGTCGCCTTGCTAGAACCGCAGAGGCGCTTTTACAATGATGCAAGTTAATCTGGGAAGAAAGCATCAGCATTGCCGGTTTGCATGGTTTCTAGCCCCTGATTGCTGACGTTAGAGGTCCCAGGGGTCGGTTCAAAGCCCGACATTCCTGGTGCCTCCATTGTTTTCGTGTGTTTTTGTTTTGATTAAAGACTCTTTCATGTTTGGTCCCACGAGTACTGCGGAAAAAAGGTCCACTCGCCATTGGCCGCATCTAGTGAGTAAGGCTTGGCTACGACGGGATTTAGCCTGGTGTCCCGAAGGAACCGATAGTGCCACGCATCTTTCAGCACTGTATCTCACACTTTAGTTTGGGCGGACCACTTTTTTGTTCCATGAGATTTGGCAGCTCTCGTGTAAGGGAGAGCTCGATTATAGAGATCCCTACACTCGCGAGATCGCTCCCATGGGCAAGCTTCCACACCAACGACAAGGTCATTTAGTCCCTAGTGGAAGATGCAGTGCTTTGATAAATTTAATTTTTGCTTTGAGGAAATAGAGACAGTACGAAAGTAGCCCAAAGGAAGCTTCCAACTTCTATAAATGCAAACAGGCATAAAAACTAAGGCTTGGGTAGCTCTGGTATTAGTATCCGGCGTATAACCAAGATCGACATAACCATAGCAAACCGACCCATTCCAATATATTCGTTCCTTAATAGACATTTCGTGAAACACGAGAATGCAAACTAATTTGTGCTGTTTCGTTCTAGCTACAATAACAGCATTTTCAAGGGCTTTAAAAGACTCGGCGGTGAATCCTGGTTTACAATCAACTACTTGAAGCCATTGTCGAATGGTTCGCTCATTAGGTAATCTATTTTTTAAAACGACCTAACATCATTATAATCTTTTGGTGAATAAAAATTCAAATTAAGGACAAAGGCTCTTAAAATAGGGGGCTAAGTTCTAAATCCTGCTTTATACTCTTTACTAAAGAGATATTTTGTCAATAAATCTTCATTTGAAGTGCATGATTCATTGAAAATATCTCTTTCTTCTTCACTAATATGTCTACGACTAAGTAAGTCATTTAAAAGGCCTGACAATTGAACAATTTTTTTCCTACATCTATACAACTTGTTACGTCAAGATTTAGTAGCTAAGCTCTTTTTGATTAAATATTTTTTGAGTAATCTTGCGTTTTTAGCTGATGTTCCAGGACTTGCATTGCCTCCAGATGTCTCCAGCCCATGAAATAGACATCCGTTTGTTAGTCGATGTTACTGGAGTTTTCATGATCTCATCTGTAGCTCCAGAACAGACAACATTACTTTCCACAATCATCTAAGAAATTAAAATTTGAGTATATTTTGGCGAAATAAATGTCTTTTACATGAGAAGTGCTGGCTACTGCATCCGTTGTTGTGTTTTCTTGAAGCTCTGGGTGGACATTCTCAATATTTCTGCTACCTAAGATATTTGAATTATAAAGTCAGCTTGGCATAAACTTTTGTATTACAAACTTACCTGAAAGTCATCATTAAAAGAACTAGAAGAAACAGCACCTTTATTTAAACGTGTCTTTGTATTCCGACAGAGATACATGTCCGTTTCACGGAAATGTTTTGAGCACACCCGGGCAGAACGTTGAATTGGGTGACCCAATGGAAGAAGAGCATCCATCCATAGCTTCCTTTGCTCTTCACTACTCGGGAGTCTACCAAGAATATTAATTGAATAATGATTTCAATTTATTTCCATATATGCCTTTTACAAATTTGAAAACAAATCGAGAAAAAATTAATTCTTGCCCTCTTAAAACAAAAATCAGAGTTGAACTACGACTCTGGCCGGCCAGCTGATGTTTGTTTTGATGGTGCAGTAAAAATGGTTACACACTCAAATTCACATTATCACTTAAAACAAATTTAATTAATATTGACTCCAATTAATATTGAAAACTTAAAATTTATCTTTAAAATGTACAAAAATAGTTTGATTTTAAATTCAACTTACTTCAAAAAGAAAATCCCGCGTTTTTTTACTCGAAAATCTTCAAAACAGTCGCGTACAGCACACTTCATATTTGAAATTTTCTACTTGTAATTTCCCACAATAAATGTGATTAGAAATGTAAATTTTACACTTCAAACAAAAGACCAGCAAACAATTTTCGCTTTTAACACTTTTGTTTATAAATAAGCTTTCAATAATAAATTCTCCGGTGATTTTTACAAGCGCTTCTTAAACCATGTGTCACACAAAATGTAAACAATGATTTAAGCTTTGTAAGTAACATTTGTTTGCATTTTCGTGTTACTGACATTGATGGCGCACTGTTGTGGTGCGAACAGTTGCTGAGAAAATTGTGTAGTAATGTTTATTTTTATATAATTGTACAAAACTATTTAGTAACTTTAATTCTCTTTCAAAATGGTCTATTCCCTATCGCGTCCGTCACAGAATGAAATTCCCCTTCCAAAAATATTAGATCACACCACTTCCAATCCGATCAGGCTTCCGGCCCACCACATGGTCACCAAGTGGCGCCATCTCTCCTTCGGCACCTCAAACATCTTACCAAGTGTCATCCCACATTCGGCCATACTGACAATGTAGACGTCCTCGGCGCAAAATGGTATTTAAATCTGCAACTACCTGTTAATAAATTTTATTAATTACTAGATGCCTTACCGCACTGATAGATATTTGCGTGAACCGCCCCCAATCACCACGTCAGAGTGATCAGTTCCGCTAAGTGAGCCGGGGCCGATTCCCCCAAATACCAAACGAACACATGCAAATAAAGGTTTGATATAAATTTTTTCATAAATTTCCTGGTCGCTAGCCTCGCCAGAGATAGCATTTAACTGAAAGGGCGACCGGCCTAGACAGTCTTGTTACCCCTGACTCCGACTACCTTGGTCCCAGCCTCCGCTCAGACCTTCTTTGGACCATAACTTAATATGAAGCGTCTGAACTTGGCCCTGATGATCTTAGCCTCGCTAGTGTCCGTCTACGGTGACAACCCTGATCACCACAGTTTTGCACCTCGGCAACACTAACTCCGACTATATTGAATATTGTGCCGTGAACTTACCAATTATTGCGAAGCATCAAATGTGACCCATCTCCGCAACCTATCTACTGCCACAATACTCCTAGAATTTGGAGATTTCTCCAAATCACGCAAATCCTGAACCTCATACCGATCATTGGGAAGAACAGCAGTAACCTTAAAGGGTCCCTTCGCTTTTGCAGCCAATTTCTTACTTTCTCCCGTTGATACAGGACTTGCTGCAACCATAACTACATCGCCCATTGCATATTTAGGTGGTTTGCACCTATGACGATCAAACTGATTCTTCTGTTTCTCTTGTTCGGCCTCAGTAGCCAATCTAGCCTCGTTTCTCATTTCCTTTAAATCAATTTGATCCAAAATGGATTGTATACTTTCAAGGATATTAGCGTCAGCCATGCTTCGAGGTCTATAGCCCAACAAAAGTTGCGATGGAGTCATTCGCGTAGTTCTGTTCACAGTGGTATTAATTCCGCTTTGGACCTTTTTTACGTTATCATCCCACAATTCTTCTGCTTGGCCACCACACGTAGCAGATAATGAATTTAAAACAACTCGATTCATACGTTCGCATTGTCCGTTCCCACGAGGTGTTGCAACCGCATTGAGCACATGTTTTATATTATATTCTTGACAGAAAGTTCGAAACCGATGAGAGGTGAATGCTGTACCTCTATCACTTATGATTCTGGTAGGCACCCCAAACACGGCAAACAGCTGACACAATGCCTTCAAAACTCCTTTTACAGAGGTATCGCGAACAGGTTCAAGTACACAATATTTTGTAAATGCATCCACAATAGTAAGTATGTAAGAATTTTTACGTTTACTACGTATAAATGGTCCAACATGATCAATATGAAGGGTATGGAATGGTATGGCTTTTTTCTCAATTGGATGCAAAAATCCCGGTTTACGGTTTCCAGCCGACTTATAATACAGACAATTAAGGCATGCATTAATATACTTAGTGACGAATTTTTTCATTCCTTTGAAATAGTAATTTTCACGTATTTTCTGTAATGTCCTTTCGAGGGCGAAGTGACCTTGCTCGTCATGACACAAACGAACTATATTAAAACGTGACATCTTTGGAACTACCCATTTATTCCCAATTTTAGTTTTTCTAAATACTACGCCACCCTTTAATACATACAAATCATAATATTGCCGAGTTGATGGTTGCACAATGCCAGACTCTAAAATCTTTCGTATATTCTCAATCTGTGGGTCTTGCAATTGAGCCACTTTTATCCATTCTTTTTCTGTTATGTCAATTGATAAGCATTCCACCGGATTTCGACTTAAATAATCTACATGACCTACTTGTTTGCCCGGTCGGTATATAATATCAAAATTATAGTCTTGCAGATAAACCCACCACCTAGCTACTCGAGGAAGAATATCTTTTTTTGTCATTGTAGCTCGTATAGCTGCGCAATCAGTAATTAATGTGAATTGTATACCTAACAAGTAAACTCGAAAAACTTTTAATGCTGTGACTACTGCTAATGTCTCCAAGTCATAAGAATGATAATTTTGTTGCTCGGGAGTCGTTTTGCAACTATAATAAGCAATTACTTTTTTTTGCCCATTTTGATTTTGAATTAGAATTGCCCCTAAACCGATCGCGCTTGCGTCAGTGTGCACTTCAGTATCACATTGAGGATCATATATTGCTAAAATCGGCCTTGTTGACAAAATATTTTTAATCTCCTGAACTACTTCCTTTTCCTGTTCCCCCCATTTCCAAAGTGCATTTTTACGCAACAAATTCGTTAAAGGTACTACTTTTTTTGCAAAATTCTTAATGAATTTACGAAAATATCCTGCAAGCCCTAAAAACTGCCTAACTTGTTTTACATTTGTAGGGTCATGTGCTTTCATAACTGCCTCGACTTTACGAATTCCTGGTCTCACTCCTTCACCAGATATTTCTCGACCTAAATAATCAATCCTATTCTGAAAAAATTTACATTTAGTAAGATTTAATGTGAAATTATTATCCCTTAAAATGTTCAATATAACCTCTAACCGTTTAAACCCTTCATTTATTGAATCTGTAGCAATCAAAATATCATCAATATATACCAAAGCACAACCTTTTACAATTTTTGTGATCGTTCTTTGAAAAACTGCCGGCGCATTTACCAAACCAAAAGGCATTCTTAAAAATTCCCACTGACCATCGGGAGTGACAAATGCGGTTTTTTCAATTGAATCTTCGTGTATGGGAATTTGGTAAAACCCGGACTTTAAATCTAATGATGTGAAAACTTGCTTATTACGAAGTTGATCAATCTGATCATCAATCAAAGGCAGTGGATACTTTATTTTCTTTGTGATCTTATTGAGTCCCCTATAATCAATTGCCATACGCATTTCACCATTTTGTTTTTTTACTAAAACAACAGGACTTCCATATGGTGATGTGCTTTCTCGGATAATTTTGCTCTCTTCTAATTCAGATATCATAACGCGAACTTTTTCTCGATCTGCTATTGATAAGCGATAGGGTCTATGATACACTGGAACGTCATTAGTTAGTTCGATTTTCATCCTACCAGCACTTGTCTGTCCTAATTCTTTCAAGTTTAAAGATACAGTCTGACGATAATTATTTAGTAATTCTAATAATTTATGTATAATGTTAGAATCAAGTTCTTCATGATGAATATCATTTTTTCCAATAACTTTAGAATTCCTTACATCTGCTTTCTCTATTTCTAGTAAATCTACCTGGCTGTAAAGTTTATTTAGACTAAAAGTTACTCCTGACGCATTGAATATTGCTTGGACCCCCGTTTTATTGAAAATATCTCGACCAATAAGTATTTCTTTCGACAATTGCCTATCAGCAACAATAAAAACCTTTATTTTAAATAGTATACCATCGATATAGACTTTTATTGTTGACCGAGCTAAGGGGACAACAACTGTAAGATTAAAAGCAGACAGAATTTCATTGGTATGTTTAAACTTAAGATTAAACTGTCGAGCTACACTTTCTCGTATAAGAGAACATTCACTACCCAAGTCTATGGAACATACTCTTTCTTCTTTCTTAATAAGGCATTTCTTTTCTGGTTTATTTATTATTTTTCCACCCAAGCTAGATAACCCAACTTCCTCTACTTGCATTGAATGCTTCTCTCGAGCATCCCGTACGTCGAATTTTCTCTCTTTTTTCCTCCTCCTGAAGCAGTTCGACTCTAAATGACCCAAAATACCACAAAAGTTACACTTTACTTTGTTACTTTTAAACTTGTTATTGCCTTCAACTTTAGAATCTTTTTGCTTATCAATATCATTGCCCAAATCTGGACAATTACTTTTTCGATGTCCCTTTTTACCGCAATTAAAACAACCGCTAGAATCGAATCGCTTTTGTTTATCTTTAAAACCGTCTTTTACTTTATGCTCTTTTAAATTTTTATCTTCCATCTTTTCTACTTGAAATGATACTAAACATTGAGTCAACTCAGCAATTGTAGACTTTTTTGACGCTACTAAATTCATACGAATCTGCTCATCGTGTATGCCATGTACAACAAATTCAACGATTTTCTTTTCCGGAATATCCAAGTTCAATTTATTAATTCTTTTAATTTTTTCAAAACAATAAACCGATAATGACTGACCAGGTACACTTCGATATTTGCCCGCAAGTTCATATAACTTTCCAAAATTCTCTTCACCCGAAAATTGTCTTAACAATGCTTTAGAAAATGCCTCCCAATTAACAATAGGATCTTTAAGTCCGTCATACCACAATTTCGCCAAACCCCTTAATTGCAACGACGCCAAATAATATTTATGAGCATCGTCCCAATCATACATAATTGCATATGTATTAGTTTTATCCAACCATTCCATAGCCGACAGTTCTTTATTTTCTGGATTAAATTCGGGTAATATTTTCTCATTCATATAACGATTATGCTCCTTTGAACCTGATTTCACTAAATTTGCCAGCACTGCCGCTAATTTTGCAATATCCGACTCACCAGATGTATCTCCACTCTGCTTGGAACTTCGGTTTGACTCCCTCATATTTCTGTTAACATGCTCTGGAGTACGCGAAAGCCGTTGATTACTTGGTGGACGACGGTGATGAGATTTCGAATCCCTTTTATGCCCATGAATCAATCGGCCTTCATTTGGACGTGACCTCGAACGAAAATGCGATCTACTCCTGGAACGTGCTCGCAATTGCGTTCTACGTTCTCGATGACCTCTTGAGCACGTTTCACTCATTTTCATTAACTTTACTTTTAATACCTGAGTATAACGTTAATTAGCACACGGATTTTATTATCCCACTTCTGACTGTAGTAATGTTTATTTTTATATAATTGTACAAAACTATTTAGTAACTTTAATTCTCTTTCAAAATGGTCTATTCCCTATCGCGTCCGTCACAGAATGAAATTCCCCTTCCAAAAATATTAGATCACACCACTTCCAATCCGATCAGGCTTCCGGCCCACCACATGGTCACCAAGTGGCGCCATCTCTCCTTCGGCACCTCAAACATCTTACCAAGTGTCATCCCACAATTGTATTTTACAATTTTTAAGAAATTAAGACCACTTTGAAAAAAAAAAGCGTGTTTAGGACAGGAGCGGGCAAACATTTTGATCAGTGGGCCATATGAAGCATTTATTACCAATACGCGGGCCACACTAGGAAATTCAATGAACGAACCGCCGAAATTTTTTGAATGCCATCAATTTTCCACAAATTGATTTGGCCTTGGTAGGAGCAATCATAGTTATTGCTCTGCAGCTGCGTTGGTTATCAACCGTGGGAAGAGATTTACTAACGGTTTTGCTATGATTTGTTTGACAGATAAAATAGTACAGATTTACAGATTGGTGAATAGTAGTCCTGCGCGCCAAATCATAGTGGCACATCTGAAAAAAATTGGGGCACAAAAAATCAGGTCGCGTGCATATTGTGGCCCGCGGGCCGTAGTGTGCCCACTCCTGGCTTAGGACATAATTTTATTATTTTCTAAACATATTTCAAACATTTAAAATTACTAAACTAACATAAAATAGCATTGTAATAAATGGTCTATGGTCTTAATTCGACCAAACGGTCAAAATGTTGTTGTTGTGTGCCCAAGTATTTCCTGGAACCAAACCAAAGTTTACGTCTGGAACTTATACCATTCCTTAAATTGACTCCCTAGCATTACGTGCACATATACACGGATCGCCAGTCCTCCTCTCTATAGTCTAAGATACATACTTTATACTTGGCGATCAAATTGTACCATTTTTTTTTTCAATTTTTCAAAAGGCGGGCCTTCACACCAACTTGACCGAAAACAGTCATAAATAAAATAAATTTACATTTTCAGCAAGTGTTTATTGACTCCCATGAATCCCTTTGGTCACTTGCTTTATGATCATATGAACGAACTCCACATTCTTTGCTACTGGGAAACGCACCCCATTAGCTAGTTTCACTGCTTCCTTCTTTTCAACTGCCATAGCATACGATTCCGCACCAAGGAGAGAGCCTTTCGATCCAATAGGGTTTGTAGCCCTTAGGTGCCTTTGAATAGCTTCCTTTGAATAGCTTTGAATAAACTATGAATATAACTGTAATAGGGAGCTAATTTGTGAGATAATGGATGTACCGAAGAGTTATGTATAGTAGTTTCAGTATGAGTTGGTTTATGGTAAATGCCAAATGTAAGTTTATTCTGTTTTTTATAAATTGTTAAGTCCAAAAAATTAATGTAATTGAAGATCGGTGCACCCCATATTGTTGTAGTCGAATTCATTACATTGTAAAATAGAACATTTGGAGGTTGTGAGAGGTTTGTTGAACAAGTGAGCGTTAGTAAATTCTGGATATTTCAGAGAAGTTAGTCTATATAATGGACTGAAGAAGACAACATAGTTTGTTCGAAACGTACGTTGCCAGTAGAATTGTAACATTATATTTTTTTCAAAAATGTATAATAAATTTAGTAGAAATTAAACAAATTTGTTTGAGTTTATTTACAATGGTAAGTAAATCTTCCTGTTTTGCCGAAAATGTTGATAAAGTCGGAAAGTGGCTGCTTTAACCTATTTCTAGATTTCTTTTGAATAGAAGAAGTTTCCCCACAAATGAAGCTATGACGTTTTTTGTTTTTATTAAATTCAACTCAAATTGTAAATTAACGTCATTAAATATATTAAAAAGGTCTCTCAAATAAGCGATATCATCTTTGGACGCAATCAAGTTTCCGCGCAGTTCATCGTCTCTGTTTTCAAGGAGATCCCGGCCTGAGTCAAAAATATTGAAAAAGCAATTCAGACAAACACCTTTCGAGAGCCATCGTACTTCTGTGTTCTTTCTCTTGAAAAAAAACGTGCATGGTATTAAATATGGATTCTCCCTTTGTATCGGTTTCCAAATGTTTTGCAAATAATAATCAAATTTAGACAAATTTTTTCTGCTTTTATGAATAGGACATAAGCCAAGAGTAGTGCTTCGTTATTTGGTAAAGTTGATTTATCGAGTTGCATGGAAAATTAGGAAGTTTTCAAGTAATCACATTATGATAGTTCAACGTCATTAGCCATTTCATCTATTCTTCTTTGCTCTGTGTTATTACTCAAAGGAATTTTTTTTATGATATCTGATGGCATCTTTTGATAAAGAACAGTTCCGGTTACCTCTTTGACTGCCGGCATAATTAATTCTTTACCAATTGTATGTGGTTTTCCGGCTTTTGCGATTAATAGTGAAATATTATATGAAGCTCATAGTCCATCTTCTTCTTGTTTGGAACACGATGCAAAAAGGTTTGATATAGTTGGCTGTTTTAAACATTTCTGTTCAAGCTCTTGAAAATAGGATAAATCTTTGTCTTTTCTATCAACATGTGTTTTGTTCAAATGCTCTTGGAGCCTAGAAGGCATATTTCAAATACTCAGTATTGTACTGCCGACATTTTTTCTAAGTTTCACTCATTTTGGAATTCACACTTTGTTACGGTTTCAAAATTTTTAAAAGGAGCTCTTACTTACAAATAATTTGTTCGATGATTGTTGTCGCCAAACTGAACTCTACGGCATTCTTCGTCATGATTTTGATTTCTTCGAAATGATGTTTGTTGTGACGAAGACGCAATTCTTTAACCTTGAACTTCTCGTTGAATCGACCACTCATCAGGTCCATGTGATGAGAAGTTACATTGCCACGTCCACAACTTCATCGTTTCCTTATAGCGTCGACTGGCTCTCTGGTAGACACGATTAGGCATTACATTGTTGCGCAAACACAATCTACAATTCGGAATATAATTTTTAAAACAAGTCCAGGTTCCTTCATCATTCTCTCAAGACTGCCCCATGGTTCCGATGGCCGATGGTTTCTTTTAGCGTCATTTAGATATTTTAGACACAACGGCTAGATAAAATGTTGTTTCTTGAAAATAGAGGTACTTTCAAAGTATTTAAGTATATTAAATTTCTTATAAGTTAGGTACGCCGCGACCGCCCAATGACAGTAATAACGCCCCCATTTGTCTTTAGACCCGCTACCGCCACCAGGAAAGGCTTCAGCGCCCCTGTACCGCCCCTTACCGCCCCCGTACCGCTTCCGTTGGGAACCTATGATCTAGAGCAATCTAGCTCGTATGAGCCCAAAAGGTTTCCTCTTCTGTCCTTAAGAACAGAGCAAGTTATACTTAAAAAACATTAAAAAAAGGGAAAATTTCACCGACAACTGTCGCAAGCCGCTGATCTCCTACTCATTTTATGTGAAAAACAATTAATATTTAATTTTATTATTTATTTTAGTTTAATTATTTTATTTAGAATTTCTATATAAACGAATCGTAAACATGTCAAAAATTAGAACGCTGGAATTAGAACTAGCATGCTCAAAAAATTGCTAAACAGAAAAGTAATAGAATTAGAATAGAATGTTCTGGAATTAGAACTTTTTCGCACAAGCCCTATGTACTCTTTGACTAAAGGCATTCTGCTGCCCTAGTTGCATAAATACATTTTCTGAAAATCTAAAAAATGCACCGTACTGTTTAGTTCAATATTTTCAACTTAAGTTGAATATATGTGGCAATTGTTCATGTAACACCTCAATGTTGATTTGAGCATTTGTCAAGTATTACGAAAACTATTATGCACTGCTGTTTAAAATCACCAAAGAAACAAGTATAGGAGCCTTACCGAATAATGGTTTATTGTTGAATGTGCCGAAAAATTTGAGGACTTCTCTAAGGTCCTGGCGGTATACCACTTGATTCGATTGTCCTAGAAACAGAATTGTTAAATTTATTGGTGTCGTGTTTGTATTAGGCCAGCAGAAGTCATTAATTACACTTCGTGAAGATTTATGAAAATCTTCCCTATAAAACGTGGCCTTACATTTGAATTCCCCTGATTTAGCCAGCAGAAGTTGCAATTTGAACTTTGATGAGATTCCTGTAGAATCTCCCAATTATAATGTGGCTAAAAGCTAGGAGAAACACTAGGTTTATCTTGAGCTCTTTTATTTTTCAAGAATCACTTATCTAGCAGAGGTTTGTCTTAAGCCTCGTAAAAATTTCTACTTAATTTCTCCATGTAAATGTGGATAAGTGATGAAAGCTTAATTTTGCCAGCAGAAGTTGCAGATGAACTTCATTGAGATTTATGCAAAATCTCCCAAGTTAGTGTGGCAAATATCATTGGCTTGACAGTGAAAGGTAGATCAATCAGTTCAGTCAGCAGAAGTTGCTCAATCGAACTTCGTACAAATTGGTATCAGTTTTCTTAATAAATGTGACTTTCAGAATGATTGATCTAAAGCATCTCACTACAATTTTGATCAGGGTTGTGAACCAGCAGAAATTCCAATGAATTTCATAGAAGACCTGATTAATAATTTCTTCTCACAAAAATGTGGCTACAACACCTGATCTATGATTGAAACTTAAAACACATGCACTGACTTACTGTGCAAACGATTGATTCGTGGAGAATAAATTCTCTTCTCGGGATAAGATTCTTTCTTCTTGTCTTGTAGAGTGCACTTAAACTTAATTATATTTATTCATGAATTTCACTAATAGTAATTTAAGGAAATCACTGCAATTCCAGAAGTTTTCGTGTTTCAAAAATTGTCACTATCAATTTCACTGAGGTGATCGATCACTGAACAGTCTGTATTTTTTGGTCACTTATTTTCTGACAAATAATCTTATGACGGGAAAACTTAAACTTTAAACGATCTCAACTTGTTGAGGAGATTTCTGCTACTGCTCATTTAAATTAAAAAATCTGACGATGATGTGGTCCTCCATGTCAGGCCACACACCAAGGGTCTCAAATTGCTCAAAATCTAAACAAAATTTTAATTACCAAGTTGACCCATTAAAAAAAATATGCACGCTAAGCATTTTCTGCAGATTAGAATATCGCGCAATCGACGATTGATTATGCAGCATAGATGACATCATATGTTCCGATTGGAACATTGTTTGCGCGATATGCTTTGCATACTTTTTAAACAACTGCAAACTCATTGCCTTGAAAAATTATATTCAGTTTGTTCACAATTGGTAAAATATAGTCTACAACAAAAAATAAAGCTTCATATAGCTATTTTCAAAACTTTTATGAAAAATATTAGCTGAATGGTTACGTTCTATTAAGCGTTCTTGCTGAAAATATAATCTAAGAGCATCCGACTGATCGACTATGCGACTGACACAGTTGTGCAAAGAAAGCCAGCGAATCTCGTAGTGTCGTAGTATATTGCGATTTTACGTGCCTACAAATTCTTGGAAAACTTTAAATTCTCTTTTCCTCTTCGAAAAGTGTCTGAAATAGTTATTAGCTTCCTTCATTATTTGGTGGTTGTTTTCTGCTGGTTTCGCTGGATTCCAAGGTTTTTCTGGTAGTGCTCGAACCTGTTTTTTATAATTTTTACGTTCGGTGTTTGTTATTCTGCTTAGATGGTTCTTCATCACTGGTGTCTATATGAATTCCTTTTTCCATTTTTAATTAACGAGCTGCGCTTGAATTAAGGGTAGATTTACTTCCAGATGTCTTGTTTATACGGTTCACTGAGGAAGAGAAAGAAAACATTAGTATCACTCTCACTTATTGATTTTAGGAACGATATTTTGTAGTTTTGCATTTACGCTGATTAAGAATATTATTAATGCAAAGCGTCTTCAACGACCGACTGACTGATGATAACTGACGGAGAATGACTTACGGATAATGACTGTTGGAGACTGATTGAGAATGAACCAAGCTCATTTCGTCTCTTGATTTTTATA
The DNA here is from genome assembly GCA_963971475.1 of Chrysops caecutiens. Classification (NCBI taxonomy): domain Eukaryota; kingdom Metazoa; phylum Arthropoda; class Insecta; order Diptera; family Tabanidae; genus Chrysops; species Chrysops caecutiens. The sequence continues at coordinate 61,383,637 of OZ020568.1, forward strand.
GAACCAAGCTCATTTCACCTTCTGTCCTAACTAGACACTCTTCAAACTCTTTTTCAATAATTGATTAATTCCTTGTGTCAAGCAATATTAACTGCGACACATACCCCAAAACATATCCATTCGAATCAGGTCATCTTGCCATTGAAATATTCGCATCAATCCCCCTCATGAAACCATCTGATCCAGTTAAAATTCTAAACTGTAACAGAACCAAATGGGCAAACGTTAAACACGACTCTGCAAATTGTCTGAATAGAAAATCCTTCAGCGTATATGATTTACGTTCTTAAATCCATCATAGACAGATTGACCAAAATGATTTCTCAACCCATCTCTACTCAAAACAACTTAAAGCTGGAAAAAGATTTGAGTCAACTCAAACCGGGGCCCAATATTTTCAGGGAACTCAAAAGATTCGCTGGGACAAAAAAATCCCAATTGCCAGTTCTTCAAAGTTGTCTTGATGATCAATCATCAGCCGAACTTCTGGGCTCGCACTTTGCCGATGTTCACAATCTCTCATCAGCAGCTACTTCATTTTCGGAAACTTGTCCTCCAAAAACATTCGTCCAGACCCTTTTAGCCTCACTGCAATCAAAACTTAGATCATTTGAATATGATTTTCATGCCAACGGCACTTCGTTAGGACCATCTGTAGATGAAAATCGGACGCTAAAATTTATGAATTAGTAATTAAACGCCAGAGAAACAAATATACCCAAACTCTGGCTGCCTTCAATCCGGTCCAATTTGGCTTCGTTAGTGCTAAGTCCACTTCACATGCTATCACATATCTGTCCGAAGACTTACATTCTGCTTGTTTCAAAAAACTTTCTACGCTTGCAGTCGCCATTGACCTGCAAAAAGCCTTTGACACTGTTTGAATTAATGGTCTAATCTCTAAACTCCAAGTTATCAAATCTCCCACGTCTTTATTACAAGTTGTGCTGAATTTCCTTCTTGGCAGGTCATTTCAAACTAGGTATAACCACAGACTGTGTTCCAGTCACTCCATCCTAGCTGGTGCACCCCAGGGATCCATCATCGGACCCATTCTTTTCAATCTGTACCTATACGACTTTCCTACTTACACTGATCCCCACACAAAAACAATATTTATTGATGATGACATATTACTTTATACTTCAAAAAAGCATGTGCCGACTGCAATTTCAAATATGAACAATTACCTTACTGTAGTCACTTAAAATTGGGAAACTCAATGTGAACTACAACAAATACCACTTTGGCTCATTTTGCACGTCAAGATACATCTATATTGGATGAGGTACTATCTATAATTATCGAAACCTTGGATTTATTAATTGTCATCGGAAAAGCCAGAATAACGGGAAATTGAGTTCTTTGAAAGGAAAAAGACAGAAGTGTAGGTACTTGTATAATTGAGGTTTATTTGTGGTGTCAAAATACGTGTGTTTCGGAAAACTTCTGCTAAAATCTAATCTAATGAATTCCCAGTACCGGGGTTGAACTAATACCTCCCTTAGGAGTGACTCTCCCCGTTTTTTTTGTCTCGTAAACATTGTTCTTCAATGGCAACTAATAGTATTTGTGCCTTCAAGAAATCAGCCCCCAAGATGGGCTGCGGTAGGTCAGTGATATAAAAATTCCATATAAAGAGATGTCCTATTCCGAGGTCGAATGATAGTCGGCGTTTACTTACCATACATTGGAATTTCAGTATTATTGGCCGCGTGTAATGTGATACCATTCATGGATCTGTGTGGTGCGAAACTTTTAGGTAATACTGATATGTCTGCACCAGTGTCGATGAGGTAGTCTATATTCGCTATCTCATCCTTAATAATAAGGCGATCTTTTCGAATTCTATCGCCCTCAAGCACCGCCTCCATGCCGTCAGGCGAAGTTAGTTTTTTGAGATATTTTGCTGCTCCTCACTCTTGTTCCATGAGCAAGGTTCCGTGCATTTACGAGCTTTCAGACCAAATCTGTTATGGTAATAACATAACCCATTTTCGTTTTTGTAATAATTGGTCCTGGATAGTGATCGTTGTCGACTACGTTCTCTACTACTTAGTCTGCTAAATCGACTACCGTTCCTTGAACTATTGTTTCGCTTAAAATCTTGCATCTGGTTCGTTAATGCAACCAACCGTTGATTCATAGCCTGTAGTGTCGTGTCATTGCTAATGGTACTTATGGAGTTTTCTGATGACGAGTGACATGGGGTTAACTCACTTATTTTATCTGCCACCTCAGCAATGTTGTCCATGTTCTGATCTTGCAATGATACTAAAATTCCTCTAAGGTGGTCAGGCATTCTATCTAAAATTAACGATTTTAATGCCTTTCAGAAAAATTTTGACCTGTCTTAGCTCTAACCTGCATGAGCATCTGCGAAGGTTTTGCAGTTAAGGCTGCTTCCCCACTGAATAAATTTTTGAGCCTTGCTTCCTCGCTCTCTGCAAAGGACTGGATGATTTTTTTCTTTAATCTGTAATATTTGTCTTCGCCATCCTCAAAAAGCGTTTTATCTTTGTGAACTGCATGAATGTATGGGAGTAGTGATTGAGTGCCATACGCAAAAATGTGGTCAAACTTGCAATTGGAACTGGTAATGCCGTTAACTTTAAATAATGCTTCAACTTGCTCGAACAATAATTCAGGTTCAGACATAATGAATTCCGGAAGTTTGGTTATCTTTACTGCGTTGACCGTAGATGTTTGTACCTCTTCTAATGACTGCATTTTGTTTGTTGTGGCGTCACTCTCCGGAACCTGGTCACCACCGGCCATTTTGACGTTTGTTTAATTTAAATTAATTAACTAACTCACCAGTTGATTTGTTGTTGCAATCAATGCTGTGGGCTTTTGCGATTGATTAATGAAACTAACGCTTATGTCGAAGACGCAATTGATTTAACGCTGGTATTTCGTTTCGTTTTTGCCAACTAACTGAACGTCGAGATCACGTTTTTTAATAACCTCAAATTAATTGAACGTCGGAATTACTGTTTAATTCAGCATCGTAGCTACGTTTTGTTTTCACTATTATTAATTTATTGTCGGGGTCACCATTGTAGGAAATATTGTTCAGCTTCACTGTTGACTTTCATGTCTTGTTGATAAATGATATTAATAATAGTATAGCAATGAAAAGACGAGCTGATTCCCTTGGATATTATTTATTGACGAAAACTATTTCACATGCGTGTGTCAAACTTGATTTCGTACTCTGAACTTTACATTGTCAACTCGACTTGAAGTTGGTTACAATTCTTAGGAGGAGATATTTCCCCTACATCATGTATGGAATCGCGACATCTGGATAGTTATTGTCTGTGATGCAATTATATGTTAATTCTATTGGTTTGTGTCCCCAGTAGAAGATTGATCCATTTGGTTTGATTTTCGACGAATTTAGTACTTGCCATTTATCGGGGACACAAACCAAAAATTCACATATGGTTGCATATTACCAGGCAAAATGCAAAACAATCACACGCATACATTCTTCCCAAAAGTATCATCTACTCTATACGTGTGCTCAATTCACACATACTATCCCATTGAATTTTTTAATTTCAATTTAAAATTAAACTAATTTATAATTGAATTTAAGAAAAAATATTAGGTGATGCACATAGAGGTAAAACTAATCTTTCGAATGGTATAATTTTTATCCTGGTAAGTCCACCCGGTTTTTTGTAAAAGGGATAACAAAAAAAGGTGTCGCCTATTTATATATAGATTTTTATATGTTATATTGTATATGGTAGCATTAATATTATACACAAAGCACACATAAATTTAACTAAATATTATCATATTTCTTTATTTCTTTTCTACTTCTTCCCAAGGACTGCCAATCCATTTTTGGACAGTGTCATTTTGGCAATTAATGAAAGGTAAAATTAAATTAATCAGTCTTCCTGACTCATTTCATGTTGCACGTGTAATTCAGTATCCCCAATGCATTCGATGTCAACCTTTTCCGACTCTTCTTGGCCGGGTTCATCGCGAATGATGCACAAAGCTTCTTGCTCTCGAACTTTGGCTATTCGCACAGGACGTACTCGTCGACAAATCATTGAGGCTTCTAATTTTGAATGGAGTTTTTCTATATGCTTGGCTGTGACCTTCAGTAAAGCAAAATAAAAGTCACAAAGAGGACACGTGCGATCAAATAGTTGACAATTTAGCGATGGACAGTAATAGTCGTATGATAGCTGCTTGAATCCTCTAAAGTCAAGTTGAATGTCTTCAGCGAATCTGGGAAATAGAGGAAGAAATTTACCACTTTCGTCATGAAATTCCGTTGGAATCATATCGCCTTTTGAAGATTGTTTCACTTTAATGGGTGGTGGCAAAAATCTATGTTTTTATATTTTAGCTAGAAAACATCGACGTACTCCACAGCACTCTTTTGAATCGCACTTAACTTCTTGTTATAAGTATTGAGAACAACGTACTTGATTAGCAAACCATTATTGATCGGCATCATAAGAAATAAAATGGTTAACTTCCTTGGTTTCTGGAGGTTCCTGAAGTCATTTTACTCAAAGGTGCCATCCTTCGCTGAACAGGATTGTACGCGCTACGGCCAGGTGCATTTGTGATGAGATAGACCGCATTTGATTCGTACTTTTTAAAAGTCTGTATTGCTAATTTAATAACTTCCTCGTATCTGAGGTTCTCATCTGGCCCCCCATCAGTGGAAATGATAATAATTGGCATCACCCTCCCATCATTGGTTTTGCAGCAGTTTTTGAAGATGTCATCTTGTAAAAGATAATCAAAGTCACAATTATGAGGTGCTTACCACTTCGAATCTTTACAAGAGTTGGACCCGAATAAGTAACAAAAGTAGGATCACCGATTCCATTTGGCTTAATAACTAAACCAGCATAACCCGACGGAATCAATTTATGGCGTTTTCCTATTACCCAGTCATGATCGGGGAGAGTCACTAAATGCATCAATACTGAGGTTTATTTTTTGGTAATAGTCAAACCCAGCGGTACCCTCGCTTTGTCATCTTGTGACAAATAAAAAACTTGATGAGGTCCTACAAACGATGCCAATGAATTCAAAACTATAATGTTTGCAGCACAGAAATCTTTGTCAATATGACTTTTATGCTCAGTTGTATCTGCTTTGATGAGGTTAACAGGTAATCAATTCACATGCCTCTTACCCTCTTCAGTTTTAGACTGTCTTGGAAGCAATCTTTATCTGATATTGTAACCAAGTGACAAAACTTGAGTGTGCAATGAATCTAAAGTGCTACAACTTCTGAGGAGTTCTTGTCTCCTCCGACCATGAGCTCCACTTCCTCGAGTTACAAGGGAGACAATCGTTTCCAGTAAATCAGGTTGAGAAGATTCTATCGATGGTCTGCTAGAGTTTGTTCTTACGCCGAGTTTTTCCTTTATTTCAGGATACAAACCACATACTTCTTCAAGTCGAGCACGCGTGTTTTTCCTAAATTTTTGCTGCCTCAAACGATTATTTTCCAAATCTATTAATCGCTGATTTTCTTTATGTAAATTAATTTCCAACTTTTTATGGTGTTTCTCGGTTTCAACTGTAGACAAGGCAGAATTGCTGACAGCTTTAAATCCATAAAGTTGGGTTTCCATCTCGCTTATTTTTTTTTTGGAAGGAGCTTGTGCTGGAGTGGGAATTAAGATTTCCCGTGATGAAGTGTGTTTAGAAGATTATGATCTGTTATATTGATATTTTCTTAACTTGGAATTGACTTTTCAATATATGAGGGACCTGGAGTATTTTGTGGGGGACAAACGTTACTTTTTAATTGAAAGATAATTATATAAGAAACATTGTCATTGCATTGCATATTTAACAGTTTATATTGCATATATATGCGTACTGACTTGAGCAAAAAAATTGTTTGAAAAAGCTTTGTTTTTTGTAGAAAGTTCTTGAAGTCGTTTGATTTCCAAATGAGCTAAACGGTCACGCTCTTGAACTGTACCACAACTTTGAAGCATTATTTCATTCCAAAGTTCATTCGTCGTTTTTTGAATACTTTCTCCAGATTTCAGAGGATATTGATTTTTTTGGTTTTACAACACTTTTGCTTGATTGCGACATTTTCGATTAATTTACTTCAGTCTTCATAGTCTTTACAGAATGACTTCTAGAACCTTTTGAATCATATCTCTGCTGGACTTTATCAACAGGCATATTATATACTTATTATATGGTATAATAGCCACTTTGTACTTACCGACCGATGTTGGCGCCAAAACATAACTCATATATGCACTTACAGAATGTGTGCATGAGGAAGGTTCGGCCGCCTTTCTGAGTCTACGGGGAGCAGCGAAGAAACTTTATACCTACGTATGATAGTGTAGTATATACATAAATCAAAAGTATATAAGGAATCTCATCTCTCCTCCAACTAACTCTCTCCTCCAACTCTCTTCCAACCTATAACTAACTACTTCCGTAAAACCAAATATGATCTCTTAAATTCAATTTTACAGTCTTCATGTCGTGACATGTACTTTTCTGGATCTAATCTCTCGTCCTTTATCACTGATTTCTATGATGCACTGCAACATGGCATCTCCATTTCCACGCCGACATCAGATCCTACACCTCCTAAACTACGCCACCCTGGTATACCAGGGAATTGAAATCTATCAGGAACAAGCGTTGCTTGAAACGGAAACGATATTAGAAATCGGGTCTGCTTGCGGACTACGATAAATTCTATATGACGTACACCGATTTTGCATCCCTGAACAAGTCTCTCTACAATGATTATCTTGTGTCGGTGAGGTCTAACCTTCTAGCTAATCCCCGCGGGTTCTATTCTTTTGTCAATTCAAAAATAAAAATTAAAAAGGACTGCTTCCCTCATGCCATTTCAAACCTTGGCGAGGAGCGTGACGATCCCCCATCTATTGCGAACATGTTCGCCAACTTTTTTTCTTCCACCTTCTACGATAGGCTTTTTAAACCAGACGAACCCTACTTCTCCTCCTTATTCCACTACACGTTCTCTTGTCGACCTCCCAAAGTTACTCTTCTTCGAAAAATAAATTTATGAACGGCTTGTGCATCCTTAGGACGATTTCTCCTCGGGTCCGGATGGTATCCCACTTTTCTGCTTAAAAGATGTGCGATCAGCCTTGCACGCCCATTATCAAAACTATTCAACATCTCGATCAGCACTGGGCTGTTTCCTGACTATTGGAAAGTCGGGTTTATCATTCCTGTCTTTAAGAAGGGCTCTAAAAAGCTAGCCACAAATTTCAGACCTATCGCCAAACTTTCTGCCATCCCTAAACTTTTTAAACAACTTCTTGTAGAGAAACTGTACCCCTCCTTCTCCTCAATCATCTCCCCGCATCAGCATGGCTTCTTCAAGGGTAAATCAAACTTGAACGCGGAGAGGTGGTTGAAGCGATCTTTACAGACTTGAGCAAAGCCTTTGATAGTATCCCACACAGCCTTATTATCTATAAACTTAAATTTGCCAAGTGTCCGGACTCCCTTCTCCGGTGGATCCACTCATACCTATGCAACCGTACATACCGGGTTTCGTTCCGCTCATTTCTCTCCAGAAACAACTTGTCGCTAAATACCCTCAAGTGCGAACACGTTTGCTTTTCGCGCAAATTTAACTTCTCGATCAACGAGTCCTCCGTCAAGCTGGTGGAAGTCGTTCAAGACTTGGGCATCTACCTCGACTCAAGACTCTCTTTTCGTGAATACAATAACCATGTGATCCGAAAAGCACGTGGCGGTCTCGGGTTCATTACCAGATGGTCACGGGAGCTAGATGACCCCAACATGTGTAAAGCCTTATTTATATCCCTCGTCCGCCCAATTATGGAATACGCCACTCAGGTTTGGTCCCCATACCATGAACTACATATTGGACGTCTCGAGGCGGTACAAAAGCGTTTCCTCCGGTGCGCCCTTTAAAGCCTAACCTGGGCTAACCCCACCTTACTTCCACCATATGAAGACCGTATGAGTCTCATCCGCCTTAGATCACTTGTTAGCCGCAGCGTGTTGGCTGACTACTACTTCCTTCACGGGGTAATCCAGGGAAGCATCATAGTTCCCTACATATCAGAGCAGGTCAAATGGAGATCTAGTGGTAGGAACCTAAGAATGGACGGACTCCTCCATATTCCATTCCATCATACTGATTACGGAAGGATGGAACCAGTTACCCGTATGTTAAGGACGCACAATCAAGTCGCTCTGCATCTGCAGCTAGCGCAGGTCGACCACTACAACAATTATAGTATCCGCTCCAGCCTCTTCAAAATATTTACTGAGTTGGCATCCGGTCTCCTCTAGGGATCCTTGCTCCGACTCTCACGTATTTTAAATTATTTTCTAAACTATTTGTTTCTTTTCATAATTACTCTAGCTATTTCTTTGAATATCGTAATATATCATATCACTTCAGTATATCATCATTTTCATCACATATTATATCATCATATTATTTTGTATTCATTCATGTTGTCATGTTGTTGTTTTTCTTTTTTTCCTACTATTGTACTCAAATCCTGTTTAATTGTATTAAGCTTAGTAAATAAATATATAAATAAGTATATTTTTTATCCACACCAGTGGCAAAAATACAATGTTTCTTCCGTTATACGGGCAAAAGAGTAAAACAGTAGAAGAAAAGCAAAGAGAGAGCTTACCCGAAAACAGATAGAAAATTCAGGCATATGTACAAAAAGAAACGCATGTTTACCTCGGAAGACAGAATATGTAAGTACATCTTTTCCCGAGTGCTTACACCCGAAAAAAAAGTTGTACTGTTTCATTCTTAGAGAACAATCTATACACTGCTCGCTGCTAGATCAGTATTTCCATCTATATTTGAAATTTGTAATAAATGTCTAGCCCGCCCTCCCTCTCTGTCATATTGCGTAACAAAATCTCAACCCCCACCCCCATCCAAAGCCGTTACGTAATTTGTGCATGTTCCCTAATTGAAAATGTGACAAACCTAAAGCAAACCTATCTTGGGGTTGTTTTGAGCAATAAACATTCAACTATACCACAAATAAATAGATTGTGCTCACTGGCGCCTTCATGCCTGTCCGAAGTCTTTTCCGAAAGTACAAAATTTCCGTAAACGTCAAACTACTTGCATACAAGCAACTGATTAGGCCACTTCTCCTATACGGATTCGTTGCATGGTGTCACGTTTCCTCGCACCAAATGTTCAGACTAAGATCGCTAGAAAGGATGATTCTTTATGCTGGCTTACACGGACATCTTGTTTATGTCAAAAATGACAACTTCCGGGAACACATCTCCAAGGAAAAAGTTTTCAAGAAATTAAAAAATCCAAAAACTTGACCTAGACCTAATCAAAAACTTCCTAGATTTCTTCTCCAAATTAGAACACTCTGACCTTAACGAACTCTCCTCTCTTACATCAATTGACACCCTCACAGAAAAGTTTAACCTCAATACAAACAAATTCAAATTCAAATGCTTATCCCCATCACTCCTCTATTTCACTCACCTCCAAAATGCTCTGTATGAAAACGGACCTCTGCGTTTCTATAACAGAAGGCATAATGCTACCAACTTAGACGACCACGTCTACGATCTGCTAGTCCCTGAATAATCTCATCAGGGTACACCTTGTTCCGCTCACTTCACACCAATCAACATTTTTCAATTGCCGATGCCCGATGGCAAATAGAAATTTCCTCTGCAAGTTTCGCTCTGTATTTTTATTTATTCACGTCCATTCCACGGTTGGTTGGAAAATTTTGTAACCATTTTAAGTAACTGGGGGGTTTTTTGGCTCTTTTCCCCATCAACATAAATTTACGCTAAGTTTTTTAATAGTTAAGTCACAGGAATTGTATGAACGATAAGGACTCGATGAAAATAGATTAAGTCCAATCAAGAAAAAACTTTGTAAGTAAGACGGTTTGATTTTAAGCTGCTATAGTACCTAATAACGTTTGTTTTGTAATTATTATTATTTTTTTTTTAGTTTATTTAATCTTACGGTTTAGGAAAAGGCAATAAGTGAATGTATATAATAGAGCAGTACTAAATTATCCTTGTAATTTGTACACTGTGTGCAGATCTAACGAACTGGTAAAAATAGTGTGTGCTGGTGTACCTCACTTGCTATGGCGTATACATTATTGCTGATTTTTTCTTCAGGCTGTGTTAGGTTGGGTTTTTTCAAGTTGATTTGCTACTTGGTTCGGATGATACTTTAATTTATGAGTATATCTTCTCCTGGCTTTGAGAATTTCGTCCTTGACGGGCAGCATCCCTAGATCCTTAGGTATGTTGCTATTACGAATATACCTAGGGGCGCTAGTTATCCTTTGGAGTATTTTATTCTGGGCCCGTTCAATTATTTCAGTAATCGTTATTTCCGTGGCGTCGAACTTCTGACATACGTATTTATTTATTTATTTATTTATTTATTTTATTCCAACTTAATACAAGTTAAATATACAAGATACAAATTAAATACAAGTCAAAAACACATAGGCAAAAAAGAAAAAAAAAAATTAAACAGACAGTAGATAAGAAATATAAAAAAGAAAAAATAGTTGAAAAAACAGACGCACGCGATAAGCAATCATAATTTTACTAAATTAAATCAACATTAGGTAAAGTAATAGAATTACGATACGGTAGATAAAAGAAATAGATAGAAAAAAAAAAAAAAAAACAAAAAGAAAAAAAATTAATAAACTGAATGAAATGTACTGAATTCGTTCGTATCAGTTAGTGCGCGAACTAACCATTCAGTTGCAGTAGGAGCGCACTAGAGCACTTCCTAAAGGCCTTACGAGGTTCATAAATGCCCTCCGCGTCCTGCAGGAAAGGAATAGCATGATTACAAAAACGAATCATGCGTGTGATAGGCTCCATTCTGCCAAACTCCGTGTGGTGGAACCTAACATCAAATGGGACACGCGACCTAAGATGGAAGGCATTGTGACGGGGAACTAACTGGTCACGTATGTACGGAGAAAAGATGTGACCTTGAATAATGGCGTGCATAAAAGAAAGGTCCGCCATAACACGCCGTTCTGCAAGAGATTGCAGATTAAGGAGATGGAGACGATCAACATATGGGGGAAGATGAAGAGGATCAGACCAGGGGAGGTGAGAAAGTGCCGAGCGGAGGAACCTTTTCTGGACCGCTTCAAGGCGTTCGATGTGCACAAGATGAAACGGTGACCATACCTGAGAGGCATATTCCAGGATCGGGCGCACCAGGGAGGTGAAAAGTGTCAAAAAAGTGTGAGGGTCTGCAAGTTCTCTAGACCACCTAGAGATGAAGCCAAGCATGACTCTCGCTTTAGTGACAACATGGTTCAGGTGATCACGGAAGGAAAGTTTCGTATCAAGAAGGACGCCCAGATCCATAGTGGAGCTTACCGACCTCACCGCAGTTCCATTAATATAGAATACGTGTGGCACCATGTTACGCTTCCGATGAAAGGAAATGTGCTCACACTTGGAGATATTCAAATTCAAATTGCTCTTTGAACACCATGTTGTGAGACGGTTGAGGTCCTGCTGTAGTTCTAGGTAATCATGAGGATTACATATATTCTTAAAAAGTTTGGTATCATCGGCACACGAGAGAACCACGTTGTGTGAATAATAATTGTGAATAACTTTGCTGAGGTCATTCGTAGCAAACACATACAGAATCGGACCAAGATGACTACCTTGAGGAACTCCACTTGAAGCCGTGATGGATGAGGAGAGGGTGGATCTAAAGTTAACGCGATAAATACGGTTGGAAAGGTAAGAATCAATCCAACTAAGAAAAGAGTTTGGGCAACCGGCTAATTTGAGCTTAAGTAGGATTAATGGATGGGGGATGCTATCGAAAGCTTTACTCATGTCAGTGAAGATAGTTTCGACAGCTTCGCCCCGCTCCAGAGCGTTAATGGAGAAAGAAATGAAGTGGACAAGGTTGGTGACGGTGGATCTACCTTTTAGGAACCCATGCTGGTGAGGACCAATGAAGGAGGAGAGGAAGGGGTAAAGTTTATTAACAAGTATTTTTTCAAAAATTTTAGGGATGGACGGCAATTTGGCAATGGGCCTGTAATTAGAAACATGCGACTTCAATCCCTTTTTATGGATAGGGATCAAGAAACTCGTCTTCCAGACATCGGGAAGAATACCCGATTGGAGGGACAGATTAAAGAGGCAAGATAATGGATAGGCTAGGAGCGTTGCACCGTCTGGGCCAGGAGAGAAATCATCTTTTAGACGTTGGAGCTCAATAAGAACCTCGGCTTCGGAGATGTGAAGGATAGGGAATTCGGAGGAGAGGGTAGGATTGAGATCAGTGAAGTATTCGACATCAGGGGCAAATTGACCTTTATAGAATGTGGATGAGAAAAAGGAAGCAAAGGAATTTGCAATCGATAGGGGATCCTTGAGTTCTACACCAAGATAGGAAAGAGATTGCGGAAAGTTATCACATTTGCGTTTTCTTTTGGAGTTGACAAAGGAGAAAAACGAGCGAGGATTCGAGCTAAGGTTAGACTTTACAGAGGAAAGAAAATTATGGTAGTTCAAGTTGACTAAACGGGAAAAATCTTGACTCAACAATCTGAATTGAGTGAAATCATCTAAAGAGCCGGAGCGAAGATATCTTGACCAATATGAGTTTCTTTTGTTCCTGAGTGTCTTAACTTCTCTAGAGTACCATATGGGCGATGAGTCGATTGGGGGAGGCTTGGATGAAGGCGTGGTGGAGGAGATAGAGTTACGCAGGAGGTCGTAGAACTGGGAGAAAGGGTCAGTAACGGGAGCGACACATTCAATTTTATGGAGGAGGTCACAAATTGTCGACGAGAGAAGATGTAAGTCAGTCTTACGAAAATTAAAAATAGGTTGCAAATGAGAAGAATCGGTGAATGTTGGAGAGGAGTGGGAAATAGTAATTGAAAGAGGAGGATGATGTGGATCAATGCTACAGAGGATATTAGAGGAGGGGGAAACATACACATTGTTCGGGTTGTTCGAAAAAACTAGGTCCAGTAGACGGGAGTTCTGGTTTCGGACGGAATTCATTTGGAATAAATAGAGGGAGGAAGTGGAGTCAACAAGAGCCGTCTCAGCAGGAGTAGAGGGAATAGTGAAAGAAGAGTTATTTGATTCGGAGCTCATACACCAATCTAGGTGAGGGAGATTAAAATCACCCAAGAGAAGGACATGATCAAGACCATCTGAGGAACCTACAAGAGAATCAAGTACAGTTGATAAGTGGGTGAAGACGCTTTCGGCAGATCGAGGAGGGATATAGCAGGAGACAATGAATAAGTTGAATGTTGGGTAGCGAATTTTGACAGCAATAAGTTCAAGTGGTTCACAGGACGAGTTGGGAAGTAATGTTACATTTAAAGACGAACGGACGGCGATTAGGACACCACCACCCCGATGGTTTGGGTCACTGAGGAGACGGTCCTTACGAAACAGAATAAATTCAGAGTCTAGGATTTCATAATCAAAGATGTTCGAGGAGAGCCATGTTTCAGTAAGGCAGATAATATCGTGGGGAAGGGAGTGGGAAGAAAGGAAGGTTGAGTGTGTCTTAGTTCTAAGACCCCTCACGTTTTGGTAGTAGATAGAGACAGTATCAAGTTTTTTTGTGAGGCTAATGAAGTGGGAGGAGCTTGTACATCATGACCAGGGAGGGATGTCGGGGGAGCCCTAGGAACGCACTCTTTGATAAACACACCGGGGGGCCAATTTGGCTTGCAAAGGATATGATCAAAGAGAGAGAGATGGACGATAATCTTGAAGGATGAGCACCTACGCTCGGAGAGTTTTACGACCTTTATCTTACTGTCGGTGACATTCAGCCCGATCACGTTAGAGATGTGAGCGAGAATGTCCTCAGTTGAGGTAGAAGGGATAAGTTCAGTCACAAAAACGGACCTCGACTTAGGAACAGTCCGCAGCGTGCTAAGGGACAAGCGTGAGGTATCTAACTGGGAGTTGAGTGGCTTGGGGGAAGTGCCGTTAGCAGGACAGGAAACTGTAATGACAGGAGCAATACTAGTCGAGATTGAAGGGGAATCAGAAGAGATGAGTGAGGACTGTGGGGCAACGTTAAGTAGGGGGGTATTGGTGTGGGGTGGAGGGGAAGGAACATATACATTATTTTGGGATATGGTGGGTAGGGAGATGTTGGGAGAGATGTGGTTATCAGTTGGTAAGGAGGTCAAATCAGTGGCCTGGATAGGTTGATTTAGAGAATTAGGAGGATTATTTCGAAGAGTAGTGGGATTAGGAGGAGGAGGAATATTGTGATTTTCATGGGATGAGGATGAGGGGGAGAAGGATATTAGGGAAGGCCCCGGTGGTAAGGAATTACTGGATTTGTTGGATTATGTCGTATTTTATATGTGTTAATGCGTCTTCCAGTTCTATTACTCGTTCGTATAACAACAGAGTTCTTATATTATATTTTCCGTCTTTTACAGTTCTTCGTCACATCGCGGTGCTATCTTTGGAGAGTTGTGGTCATAGTCTTCTACGGTCACCAACCGGCTTGGGAGAGGGGTCTCGTTTCTTGTTATTCAATTTTGAATGTGATCCACGTGAGAGGGGGACGAAAGTTGCTATTTGTTTTCATTTTTCTTTTCCTGTTGCGACACACTATTTGGCTACTTGGTACTTAAGAATGGAGCATATTTTTATGTGCAGTTCGTTCTTCATAGATCCACTATCCAAGTAAGGGACATAGATCCGCTTTCGTCACTAAAATTAAGTTTTATAAGATTGTTAAGAAAACTTCACATTTTTTTTACAACTACCTTTATTAAACTTTTTATAAAACAATGTATTTTAAAGCAATTTCGAGCAATGTACTTTACAACAATTTCCAGAGTTTTCATTTGACTTTTTTAACAAAAAATAATGTATTTTTCAGCAAGTGCGAATCTCTTCAATATATGGCGATGAAAATTTGACTGACCAAAACAAAACTATTTCTTTTTTCAATTGACCACTAAATTATCACTTTTCTGGTTGAAATGGATCATATTACAATAATTAAAGAAATGTAGGAATTTCGAAGCCATGTATGTTAATTCAAAAATCTATAATCATATACCTATCTTAAAAATATGGATCCAGCTCTTAATATTCACCCTAAACGTATTAAATAAACATAAATGGCACTTTACATTCTTAGGCTATGTTTCTTAGCCTAAATAATCTTACCCTCAATTGCATGAAAATTTTGACAATGTACATTCATGTGCATGCCTGGTTATAAAAATCCGGGTCTCCGAGTATTCACAATCTGCACATACTCCCCCCTCTGAGAGGTCACATTCAACAGATTCACTATATAACTTAATATCTACCTAGTAATCGTTATCCCTAATTGCCAAAACAGCAAGTCTGGTTGAAGCTCTCTTTACATCTCCTGAAATTGTCTTAATTAATGCCGTTCTTACATTATCATCTTCACCTGGATAAATCTTTATTATCCGTCCTAGTGGCCATTTCATTGACGGTCATGACTCAATTTTGAGTGGTTATTCACATATTCTCCTTAATCTGTTGTGGTTTATCTACCAACTTCATTGTTTGAATTCCGGCAACTCGATTTGCTACGAACACTTTTAAGTAATTCGGTTGAGCTCTGAACCAAAACGGGACTATACTTGAATCACACCACAGAACGGTTTTGCTAAACTTTATCTTAACTGCTTTTGAAACAGAATCGTATAGTTAGCTGAGCAAAAAAGCTCCATTTAATTCTTATTGGGATAGTAACATGGTTTTTAAGGGCGCTACTCTTGATTTCGAACAAAGCAGCAGAAAGCAGTCCCACGCATCATTTTTCTTCTTTACTCTGATGTACAGACAACCCTCGTACCCTTTCGTACTAGCGTCGCTGAATGCATGCATTTGAATCTCTGGTACGTCCTTAATGGATGTTAACCGCTTGAAGGAAACATTGTCGGCCGCATTAAACTGAGTGCAAATATTGGACCACTCGAAATGATTGTAGCAGTGAACCGTCTCATCCCAATAAATTTTGGCACTCCATAAATCCTGCATTATCTTTTAGGCTTTCAATACTGTCGGCTCTAGAAGACCCAGTGGATCGAACATTTTGGATCTTGGACAAAAAAGACCTTTTCGTAATGCCTTTTGGACAGACGGCACAGTCTGAACTGGTTCCTGACGTCGTTATGACGTAACTAGTTTAAATTTAATGGTAGAACTAGTTCAAGATTCCACCAACGCGTAATTGTTGGCAAAGGACTTGCCCTTCATTGATGGACTGTACCCCGGTTATTACATTGTCAACGTATAAGTGTTTTTCAATTATAGAAGCCGCCAATGGTAACCGGTCGGCTTCATCCTCTGCCAATTGATATAAACATAAAATTTTATCTGTAAGTAAAATAAAAATTAATTTAATTCAGAATAGTTTTTCATATAATATTGTAAAAAACATTAAATGTTTAAAAATTATTTTTAAAGAAGAGAGAAATTTTAAAATTTTAATTATTGATGCGAATTGTACTTACAAAGTTTAAAATTATTACTACCAAAAGTACGCATCATCACCTGAAACAATAACCCTTTTGAAAAACCCTGGCGGAAGATTGGACTACTACTTGTTAAATGTATTTGGGACGCAACAAAATATTCTTGTTGCCTGAATTTTGAGCATGGATAGGTTCCGAAAAACTACTTGGAAATCGAGAAGCCTTAGCTGGAAGTTGACGGTTATTGCAGAGATTGCGGGGCTACACTTAATTGCTGGGTACCCGCAGAAACCGACATGGTGCCAGACATGCAGATTCGCGTTATCAATCGGAGGCCAGAAGTCGATCACCAAAGCACAATGAATCTAGGCGGTGATTATCGTGAAGTGTTAAAGGACGAGCTGCGGAACCAAAAACCATCAATAGTAAGGAGGAACTTAGTTGTTGCAAATCTGGAATATGGAGATCCATTAGCAGCACATATCCCAAATCTACCAGTTTTGCAAATGGCCAGACAGCAAGTTCGAGACGAAAAGTTGGGGTTAGACAAACGAGACACTATTTGGCAATCATTGGGAAAATTCAAGAGAGATCCAACTTTATGAAAATACATAAGAGATGTAGGATTTAATAAGGCCTACATCTTCTATTGGTCACCACAGCAGGTAATTGACGAAAGGTTATATGTTAATATTATACGAAAAAAGCTACAAGTAATTTTTGCCCACGAAAAAAGTTCCAAGTAAATTTGGTTTCTCTTTTCCGGGAATTTGGGTATGTTTTATGACAGGAATGAGTGTATTTGATACGGTTGATTGGAATTTCGGTGTTTTTGCGGATTCTGATCTTTTGCTGAAATTTCTATTTTTTTCCGGAGATATCTCTATATAACAGCATAGTTACCAAGTGGGGGACCCCTATTTCGATTATTTCGATAGACGCCACCGGAGGACTAATTAGAAAATTGGGAAGGCCAAGAGTTGTCAATTCGGCTATGTTTCCATATTCTATTCTGCCGAAAAACATACGTCCAATTTCATCCAATACTGGCTGCAAGAGTGAATAAGATCGTGTGCGAAGCTGCGGAAATTCATTTTTATAGATAGAAGTCAAGCTCTTGCGGTTTCCTTAGCTTTCAACAATTCCAGTTTCATAATCTATAACAATATGTGTTTGAAAGTTCTCCAAGGCCAACAGACTGCGATCACACCCAACACTTGGACTCGACATGATATCGCCCATTTAATGAAGTCAGTGTCTCAATGGAAATGCTTCAGTAAAACAAAGAAGAAAGTAAAATACTTTTTCTGTCCTGCTATTGGCTACTTGAGCACGGTGGAGGATTTTCAATACCTTCAGAAAATCGCGCGAGCTATAATCACTGCCGACACGTCACCAGAAATTAATTCGCATGTCGAAGAGGCTAGAAAACTGCTAATTTCCCATCTAGAAACCTTGGATCAGAGCCGAGATGTGAGAGCGTTGATTGAGGAAACAACTCCACAACGCCCTCTCTGACCTCAACACTCCAAGACAATGAAGAACACTCCTTAGAGAGTACAGGGTAAACCTCGAATCCAGGGCCAGAGAACTTGCAGAAGATGGGCCAAATGGGATCTTTCATATATAGACCAGGGGTTCCCAATCTTCTTCAGCCCGCGGCGCACTTACAAGTCTAGTACATTGTCACGGCGCCCTACCCTAGCTAGCTATTTGAAGATACAGATACAGACGAAACACAAAGGTACCTAAAATCATAGGAGTTAGGTAGATAGGCACAAAAAATAAAACATCTGCAATATGAAATTTATTTTTTTATTATATTCATACAGTAAAAATTCAGAATTGAAACAGAAAACAACTAGAGAGGCTTAAAAAAACAAAAATAAATTACAAAAGCTACTCATTCTAATCAATGTGACGGGTGAGCTTGGTGATCTCCGCTCAGTTTTTCGTAGTGGGGAATAGGACTTGAGACTGCTACTCTCATTTCTTCCTCCACATTGATCCTTGAGCGATATTTGTTCTTGATTGCAGCTACAGCTGAAAATCCAACTTCACATAAATATGATGTTGCAAACGGAATGAAAATTCTTAAAGCTTTTGAAGTTAGATTTGGATATTCATTTTGAACGGATAACCAAAACTCCACCAAATCGGAACTGGTGAATCTAGTTTTAAGGCTGCTGTCGCAAGAGAGTTCTATGAGACTCTCTTCCTCTTGTGATGTAAATTCTGGCGGGGCTTGTGCATGGAAAGGATCTTGGATCCACGCAAATTTTTGGACATCATCATCTGCAAAGTATTTCGAAAACCATTCGATAAGCTTCGAAAGGTGTTCCTTGAAAAGGTCCATCAGGTCCTGTGAAACAACCAGTTCATTAGATGCCGCATATTTATACAATTGCGGGAAGCAATCGTGACCGACACTTTCATTAATTTTTTTTATCCACAACTGCAGTTTCTTTCTAAACGCGGCAATCTTCTCCAATAGTTTTAGAATGCGCGTGTTGTTGCCTTGCAAAGACAGATTCAATTTATTTAGTTTATCAAATATATCGCACAAATACGCTAGTTTTAGCAAAAAATCTGGTTCAGCAAAGTATCTGGCCTGCTCATGACTTTCTTGTTGTAAAAAACTCCGAATTTCTTCGTGTAATTCGAACACACGAAATAGGACATTTCCACGTGAAAGCCATCGTGAATTACAGTAATAAAGCAGGCCCGTATGTTCAGCTCCCATATCTATGCATAGTTTTTTAAAAAGTCTGGCCTTTAGCGGCCTAGTTTTTATGTAGTTAACTGCACCAATGACACATTCTAGTACTTGGTTCAATTCAGAGCTCATTGACTTTGATGCAAGAGCTTCCCTATGGATGATGCAATGGGTCCACATAGCATTCGGTGCTTTTTTACGAATAAGCGCTTGCATTCCTCCATACCTGCCAGACATGGAACTTTTCAAGAATTTCAAACAAGTCTTGGGCCTTCGTACTTTCAGTAATGCTTTTGCAGAATAAAAGTTCTTCGACAATGATATTATCGGCCAGAAAGCGTACGTAACAAATAAGATGTGCATCATTATTACTGTCAGTACCCTCATCAAGTTGCAAACCAAAATCCTTGCCTTTCATTTTTTCTATTAATTGGTAATTGAGATCCTCAGCTATGTCATGGATTCTTCGACTGATAGTGTTGTTAGATAAGGGTACCTTGGAAATTAATTGTCCTGCCGATTCTCCCACCATAATATTCACCATATCGAGAGCAGCCGGTAGAATAAGCTCTTCTGCGATAGTATGAGGTTTTTTGCATTTTGCCACCCTGTATGCTACTTTGAATGATGCCAACAGTGAGTTACTCTGTACTGACGTTTGCTGAGTGGACACATTTTTGGTTTTTATTAAATTTTGTAATATCCGGTTAAAAAAATCACGCGATTTTTCAGCCATAGCTGGATGAATTGTCTCAAGATGTCGCTTTAACTTACTCGGAAGCATACTTTCGGATGATAGTATTTTTAACAAAGCACACATTGCGGTTTTTCTTAATTGTTTATTTCTACTGAAGTAAAACCAAAGTCCAAATAGCTATCATCGTACTTCCGGTACTTTCGCTTCTTTGCTTGTCCACCACCACTAGTTGATGCTATTTTATTTTTTAAAACACTGTCCATTTTTCAAATAGTTAACAATCTGATCTGTTCGAAAGAATTTAACTGAATGAAAATTTATACGATCCAAATATTCGAATCGGCCAGTAACAACAAAGAATGGATATAATATCCTCTAGAGCCGAGGTCATAAATAATTTTTATCGACTCCAGACGATATTTGCTTGAGCTGATAAGAGCTTAAATGTTGCGACAATGGTGCGCACCAAGAAAATATTGTTGCAAGTTGAACTAAAATATTTTTACTTTACAGATACTCGCAAATACTTAGGCTAGCCGCGCACGAGCGATTAAAAATCGGCCGATCAAAAAATTGCCGAGTCGCACCAATGTATTTAAATGGGTGTGCGCGCATGAGCGATAAAAAATCGGCCGATTTTAAATTCTGTAACCGGTTACAGATTCATCGGCCGATAAAACGATATGCATTGTTTCAAATGGGCACGCGCGCACGAGGCCGATAATCGGTTCATTTGATGACAGTTGTTGGTAAGTGGTGAAAATGAGTGAAGTAATAAACAACGAAAAATTAATCGAATTAGTACAGGTTCGGCCGCCATTATTTGATAAAAGATCAAATAACTACAGCAACAAGCAAATAAAAGATAAATGTTGGCGAGAAGTTTTTGAAGGGGTAATTGACGGCTGGAATGAAATCGGGCAAAAGGAAAGAATAGAAATAGGTAAAGTATATAAATTCTTTTATTCAAATTCGATTCAACACAATGTTTACAGCTGCTCTATAAAGTTCTACGTTCAAATTTTATTATTTTGCCACGGGATAGATTCTTGTGGTGATGTAAAATACCTTGTAAAATAGTCTCTATTTTGAATGGCTTTCTGTGTACTTCGTTCATTTGATGGGGAGATGTCGGTGAAAACATTTTCCTGCAATTGAGCATCGTCTTCTATGGTTTTGCCATCACGAAGTCTGACGAAGTTATGAAGTACACAACAAGCTTTTATAATGGTATCGCAAAATTCTGGACTTGTGTCCAACGGCCGGTGAAATATACGCCACTTATTAGCCAGAATGCCGAAAGTGCACTCTACCATTCGGCGAGCTCTTGATAATCTGTAATTAAATATCCGTTTTGGGATTGATAGATTTCTTCTTGCGAATGGTCTCAAAATATGTTCCGACAAAGCAAACGCTTCGTCACAAACAAACATGTACGGCATTTCTTCTCCATTATATTCATATGGTAACTTCGCCTGTTCGGGGATATTGAAGTTGCCTTGGCGGAGTCTCCTTGCTAGGCGAGAATTTTTAAATACCTGAGAAACACTGCAGCATCCATAGGCTCCAACATCTACCGTTGTAAAACAGTAGTTGCTATCTACTACTGCCATTAAAATAATAGAAAAAAATTGTTTATAATTATAAAACAAAGATCCCGTATTTTTGGGCTTTTTTAGTCGTATATGTTTGCCGTCTATGGCTCCTATGCAATTTGGCAAATTAGTTCTTTTTTGAAAATCTTCTGCAATTCGCAACCAATCTTCTCTAGTTTTCTCTTTCAATACAACCGGCTGGAGACATGTCCACAATTTATCGCAAGTATCCCTTACTATTTCTCTAATTGTAGTTGCGCCAAGCAGATATTCGAAATGGAGCGACTGGAAACTGTTCCCCGTTGCAAGATATCTGGAAAAGATGAAATTATTTTAACATTTTCATTCATCTGTTTTCAGGTGCAAAAGTCCAAGCTAGATGGAAGAATTTAAGGACCTGCTTCAAAAAAGAATTGAATTTGCAAAAGGGTAGGCCTGGATCAGGAGCAACAAAAAAGAAAAAATACGTACGTCCGGACAAACAGCCCATTTATTGATCTGGAACATATTACGGGATGCACCCAAAATCTCTTTTTTTCTCTCTTTTTCTTCAATTTCACTAGCAAAAGACAGACACTTGCAACTTGAATAAAATCCATCTTGAACTGTGACACATTGTCGACGAAAAATTGCTACATGCGCGATGTGCCCGATCGGCCGATAATAATTTTTCACACATGGTCAAGAAATATACAATCGGCCGATATAAATCGGCCGATTTTTAATCGCTCGTGCGCGGCTAGCCTTATAGTTTCGAATAATGATAGAGGATCGTCTCACGGCGCCCCTCTTTACTTTCCACGGCGCACCAGGGCGCCGCAGCGCATACTTTGAAAACCCCTGATATAGACTAATCCCGGTAGAGACCTCAGCAGTGAATGATTCTCTAGATTTCCAGGCAAAAAATAACGAGTATTATGTGGTAGAATTTTTGTCTTCTTTTGAAGACATACTCAAACATTTTCCTTGCTAGACCAACTTAATGAGAGCGCATTTCGGGTTACACTTCAGCAAGATCAGAAGCAAACTTTAAGAGCCTAAAAACAACAATGCGTGCAACCAGTACACAAGCACTCAGGATGGACAAATTTTTCGCTCATCATGTCGGAATAATCGATGCAGACATCAATGAGGGATCCGCGGCATACGAACCGGCCAGATGTACCCACGAGGAACACAAAGGGCAGAAAATACGTAAGTTAGAGGCTTTGACTACGGAACATTTGAGCGCTCAAGAAAATTGGCGCAATCGGGTTGACGACCCACTTCCTGAAGTTCCACTAGATGATTCAGTTGAAATCCAAAGTCAGAAAAAAACTGACGAACCGCAGGCTACTGTATCCGTGAACATCGAACTTGAGAAGGTGGAGAATACGTCATCTCACCAGGAACCATCCAAGAAAAGGGGCAGATATGTCTCAGCAGATTCAGAACTGAAGTAAAATTGCAAAGACCAGGGGGGTAAAATTTAAAGCTAGTTTTTTGAGAAATGGAAATGATCTTATGCCTCTGCGGCTGAATTCTAAGAAATAAGCTGTCCAAAATACGTGTGCATTCGATACTGTAAGTGAGATACTTGCAACTGCGTTCAACAACATCCGTGAATATCAGAAATTTATTCAGGAAAACAGAAAAAATACACTAGAGCCGTTGATAGATTTCACAGAGGTGTATTCTCGAGAGGGCCCCAGTGCTAATGTTTACAAACGTCGAACCTGCATTTTATATAATTTGCATAACTACGTCGGGGTTGCATTAGATTGCACAGACAGTGTCGCCACCCTTTTTGAAAAATTAATGCCTGAAGTGGGCCCGCGACAAATAAATATTTGTGCAAGTAATGGTTGCTCACAAAGTACCCAATACTTGCCCGTAATCCAGGTAAGACGCAGTGCATTATTTTCCCGGGGAGTAGATGTATTACAAGAAGTGGTGTCAAACCTTCTTGTTCCACAGAAGGGGCTGTATTGCGAATACTCTGGTCAATACTCGCGAGAGAAACAAATAGAAATAGACAATTTTGTGTGTTTCGATATGGGATATTATTTCATCCCGCTAGGTGGGAGAGATTTCTTCAGTACACTTGAAGTAATACCATCGAGTTTAAAAGTAAATGACGACATTTACGTGATATGTGGGGTTGCGGAACATGAACAAGGGGTCCATTGGATCGCTCATTGTAGTGATGTAAGGAATAATTGGGATATTCGCGATGATATTATACGAACTTGCAGAAGAATTCCAGCGACGAAAAAAGACTTGATTAAAAGAATGAAATATCCGTTTCTTCTTTATGTGAAATGCAGTAGTTAATATACATTCTGGGCTTGTAATAATATTGACTTATTTGATAAAGAATAATACCCTGTTAAACGTGGAAAATGCGTTTTATTTTCTTTCCTCAGATTCTCAACAATTATCCAAAAACTCTATTTTCCATTTTGAACGCTTCAAATTTTATATTCATTGCCACATGCCACCGCACCTTCTCAGTTTCGAACGATTCGATAATGTTTTTTGGGCCTTATTGACGTGATACTTTTCGTATAATTCGTAAATACACAGATCTTTATGAAAACATTCAGGGCGATTCTGGCCACTTTCGTTAAGTTAACAGATTTCTGTTAAGAAAGTTAACAGATTTGGTTTCTAACAGAATTCTTTAAGTTGGTATTCTGGGGACAACTTAATTTCGAATCTGTTACTTCGGTAAGTTTTAATTTCGAAACCGGTTTTAATTTAACTTTGATCTGTTAGTTTTGAATACGTAAACAAATCTGTCAATTTTGAAAACGCAAACTTTAAACGTGAAAATGGAAAAAACTGAAAGTAAGTATAATTTAAATGTTTGTTTTCTTTTGTGTTGTTTAAATGTTTATTATATATGTTGGTATATACGGAATTACAAATTTTTGTTTGTGGATTGTCCTGTGCGGTTGTTGACTGTTTTGGATCCGTTTATGTAAGTATGAGTTATTGAGTTTGAGTTCATCTGTTAATTTATTTTTTTAATATTTTATAGCTAAAACACGTAGTGAACGGGTCACAAGTGCTCAAAAAGAGTTATACGTCGTATTCCTGGAACAGAGCCAGGAGATGCGACTGAGAAAAGGCACTGACGCGTCGGTGCAGAGGGTTTGGGAAGAGTTGGCCACCAGACTCAACTCACTAAAAGGTCCAACAAAAAATTCCATGGAATGGAAGAAACTGTTTGACAATTGGCGGTATGCAACTACCAATAAAAAACGTTATAACACTGTCGAGAGGCGGAAAACCGGTGGTGGACCCTTGAACTTGAAGAAGCTGACGGAGTTAGAAGTACGTGCCCTATCGTGCTGGGGAACAGACTTGACTGTTCTTGGACAGCAAGGGGAGCCTGAGTTCGGCTTCGCTAGTGAGTTGTTTGAGTCCACTTCATTAGAAGTGAACGAGAACGACCACATTCACCAGACCCAAGACGAGGACGATTTGTTCTTCAACCAAATAATAATTGAAGAACCACAGACTCCGTCAGTAGCTGAAAGTTCAACCGAAACTCTGGCGGCAACTCCAAAGGAAAGTCGAAAAAGACGGAGGCATAACGAAGAAACTGGTAAATGTTTAACAATGTTCTTTTCACATACTCGTATTATATTAGATTTTTATATTTATATTATGTTTCACATTTTTAAACTTTCAGATGACAAATTTGTAAAACTTGCCGAAGAAGACATGAAGCAAAATTGGAAAATTTTGAACTCCATTGACGCAGGTATAAAAGAATTAGGGCGATCCATGGCAATCATCGCGGAATGCATGGTTAAATTGGTTGAACATACTAAGTAGTTTTTAAGTTATTAAGTTAGTTAGTTTCATAAGATAAGTTAAGTACGAGTATAATATTAAATTAAAATAAATAAAACAAAACAGTCAAATGTTTTACAATTTATTTATTTTATCAACGGCAAACCGTATTCATGTACGATTCCCGAACTCGGTCCCCCAAATTGTGCCACTGTGGTGTAGTTTCTGCTGTGGTATTTTCATTCACATCCACCTCCACTTCAGAATGCTGTGGATCATGAATGTTGTGTTCAATGCATATATTATGCAAACATATTACCGCGTACACAATCTGGGCTGCCATTCGCGGTCTATAATGCAGCACTCGGTGCAGCATCAGGCACCGAAATCGATTTTTCAGAACACCAAAACATCTCTCCACCACTTGCCGTGTTTTTTTGTGGAGTAGATTGTAGTGGTGCTCGTAGGTGCCCTCAACTGCTGACTGGTATGGTGTGAGCAGCCATGGCTCTAAGGGAAATCCACTGTCACCTTAAATAAAAACGAAAACCTTTATTGATTTACCGTCAATCATTTAGAGTAGAAGTCAGTACCTATCAAAAACGAATCTTGGTTTTGCACCGAAGAGAAATTGTTACTAAGATGACTTCGAATCTCACTCACACGCCATATCGCAGCATCGTGAACTGATCCTGGGAATCTAGCATTTGCGAGTCGCAACACTACAAATATAATCCAATAATTAGAAAATAACATTTTTTTATAATGTTGTACTCACTGCTAGAACATTCAAACTATGGTACCCTTTCCGATTGATGTAGAGATTACCTCTAATATCATCACTCATCTCGGGAGGAGCTACAATAGCAATATGAGTGCCGTCTATAGCACCCAGTACTTGAGGCATCCCAAATTTCTCATAGAATCTAAAAACAAGAATTAATTTACACTATTTTTTATAAATAAATATCGCTGATGTACCCTTGTTGAGCCTCGACTTTCTCCATTTGGCTCTGCGGAAATTTTATTGATGATGCAGCCAAGTGGTTCACAATCAAATTCGCCACATTACAAATTGATCGGGAAACACTAGGTTGTGAGAGTCCCAGCAGGTGAATCCTCCCAATGGCTTGGTAAGAACCTTGCGCAAAGAAATGCAAGGCAGTAAACACCTACAATCATAAATATCGTATAAATCTTTTAAAACACATAAAATTAAAAATATGCACTTTAATTTCAAATGGAATACATGAAGTCCTTGAAAAAGGCCGTAATTTTTCTAGGATGTCCCCCGTCGCATGCTTTGTGAGCCGGAACATTTTTTTAAAAGCCGCATCCTCCAAGTTGAATGGCTCTGCTTTCGCCCTCAATTCCCTGACAATTCTTATATTTCTTCGCCTATAATGAGGATAAAATTAGTAAATATTTAAAAAAGAACCAAAATAAGTACTTACTTTTCAATTCTACGGCGTATTCTTAATAAATTGTAAGCTAAAATGTAGTTCATGTTAATAATTTTCCTTCAATTTTCAGAATGAAACGTCAAACTGAAAAAAAACTTTGGTTTAAGTAGACGAATTTCGAATCTGTTACTTTAAGAGATTTTTAACAGAAAATCTCTTAACTTTTGCCACCAGAATACCAATTTCGACCGTAAAAGAATTTTTCGATATCCAACAACAAATTACATGGGTTGTCAAATTAACAGAATCTGTTGAGTGTGCACAGAATCGCTCCGATTATTTCCATTTTCTTGTGTGATAGTTTTCTTCTTTTCAGTTTCTTAGTTCTAAGTTTCTGGATTTACTAGCATTTACTTACCAGTGGCCTAGTACACCCCAAATGATTTACACTGTTTTGTGGGCGTTTTCCTGTTTTTTATAGGGTTTAATGGTTACATCTAATCCTTCTCGTGTTATCCTTTACAGCTCCCTTGTAGTGTTTTTCGTTGCATTCGAGTTGTTTCCTACTGATTCTGTGATTCCCTGTATTTTTATTTGTGTTAAAGCCTTTTGTGGTATTTTGGGTACAAGTGATCCCATTGTTTCAGTACCTTTTCTTCCAATCCTTTTAAGAGCACTAGTTTGTTTGAGCTGAACGTAGAGCACAAAAACGATTAAAAAACATTTCACTAAATTTTCAGTTTTATGAGCTTTATTGATCTCAAAATTTTTCCAAGTACATTTTTCAGAATTAAATAGATACGGTTTCTTAGAGCAATATTTCAGAATTAAAAAGATACAGTTTCTTAGAGCACTATGATAATTTTTATTAAATCACGAGAACAGAGTTGATAGAGCAATTTTTGAAACGAGCGACTGATCCAAACGAAGTTTTTAAAACGCCTGACTAAGGGATCGATCATCACACGGAATGACGGTTGAAAATGCTGCCTGGAGTCAAGGCCAAACTCATTTTGACTCCAGACAATATTTATCGAGCTGATAAGGGCCAGCAAATTTACCGAGGGCCGGCAACAATGCTGCGTAGGTTGCAACATTGATGTGATATACTTTCCTACGCAACATTGTTGCGACTTCTCGTAACAAGTCCCTTTCAGTACTATTGCGAAAATCGGTCTGTAACTTTTACTTTAGAAGAAGACAGTACACACGATCTGTTCCGAAATTCGAATCCGCGCATGCGCAGTGATCGATTTCAGAATGCTGAATTTGCTGGCCTTTTTTTGATTTTGGGAAGGTGTGCAAAATAACTTTAGGGGTGGGCAAAATTCTGCTCCTTTCAAGGAATCAAATCGAACTCAACCACCAGAGAAAATCGCATTTTTAAATGTAGACTTTGCAGCTCGGTTTTTGGGAAAATTACGAGTGTGCAAAAAATGAAAACGCCTGTGTAAAATTCTACCACTCGATACCTTCCCAAAACACTTTTTACTTTTTCGGAATTCATATTTTAAAAAATTTTGGTCGATGTGGTCATCTTCACAGCGTCTGCTTACTGGAAGTCGCCTGATATGTTCTTTACTACTCCTCGTTCAAAACTGAACGAAAAGGTCGCTGAACGAAAGAAACAAAACAAAAAACCCTTCCTTGTATCATTCGACTCACCAGTTTTGCACAGATAAAAACTCATACAACTTTCCGTCGGATTGACAATTTTCTTCTTACAATTTTATGGATAAATGTCGAAGCACACTTTCACTTTTCGCCATACAATCGTCTATTTTAGTTTTATATTGTCCTACCAATGTCAACAACTTTCAAAGATTTATGGCCTATGGTGAATTTGTGCAACTACTGCTAACTTAGTTTTGTTTTGACTCTATATAATAACTTAAAAAATAATGATCAGTGAAATTAATTCACCTCAACATAGGATCATTCGCCTTTGACATCTCAGTACCTGAGAATTAAACAAGATAGAGTTTTCCGTTTTTATTGAACTTAATCTCGTTATTTCATGGTCGTATTGAACTGGTAATGCCGTGTGGGCAATCACCTCTCTACTTTCGTGTGGAAAATAAAGACCGTTTTGAATTGGATTTTACTTTCCAATGTATCTGGAACTTTCATGACCTCAGGCGAATTAGTTAGTGGAATCTGTTCTTTTTGTACGTTTACCAACGATTCGACAATTTTTGCCAAATTATTCATCTGCTCTTGCATCTTTTCCCATCTGTCGTCTCTTTTGCGCCTAGGCTCCCGTGATCGGGTCCGTGATCTTGACTGAAAATTTGTAGTTTCTGAGTAAATAAGGCAAATCAGAAAAATTTAGATTCCTGGTTTTATATTGACTATTTGATTTTTTATATAAGAGAAAATCTCTTCACTTTCAATGAAATTATTTAGTAACTTATATATGAAGAGTCAAATAAAGATTTCATAGTTTATTTATTTATTTATTTAATGACAATTTAGAACAATTTCACTTACATAGATATAAAGAGAAAAAAAAAGCAGTTTACTAACCAGATACAGAATAAAAAAAGCAAAATACATTGCCAGATAAAATATAAATTTAAAAATGTGTCCAAACTAAACAGGGAAGCTTGAAAAGGAACATGACTAAAGCGAAGACGTACTATCGGCACAGATCCGAGAGATAAACCGGGCTTTAGTATTGCCCCTTGCGGCCTGGAGAAGAGGCGCAGCCCGATTGTAAGCTCTGAGCATTCGAGTAACGGTTTCCATCATGCCAAAGTCCGTGCGTTGGTAGCTAAGGGCAGAGGGTACGTTCGATCTCAGGTATCTTCCACAGGGTCGAAGATCAATCTGGTTACAGATGTCAGGGGCGAAAATATCTCACTGGACAATCCCGTGTATGAATGATAAGTCAGCCATGACACGGCGCCCAGAAAGGAATTGAAGGTTGAGGTGTTTAAGACGATCCGTGTAAGGAGGAAGGTGGACAGGATCGGCCCGGGAAAGGTGACGGAGAGCGACCCGAAGGAAACGTTTCTGAATAGCCTCGACTTTCCCAATATGTACGTTGTGGTAAGGAGACCAGACTTGGGAAGCATATTCCAGTGTAGGACGGACAAGGGAGGTGAAGAGCCTTTTAGAAACGTAGGGGTCAGCGAATTCCCTGGACCATCTGGTGATGAACCCCAACGTTGCGCCGGCTCGACGCAGCATGTGATTAATATGGTCAAGGAAGGACGAAACAAACGTGCTCACACTTAGAGACATTTAAAATAAGGTTGCATTTAGAGCACAATTCTGAAAAACGATTCAGATCGAGCTGGAGTTTAAGATTGTCAGAGGGAAGAGTAATATTTTTATACATCCTGGTATCGTCAGCATACGACAGTACTTTGGAGTGCAAAACAACCCTGGATAAGTCATTTGTGCCGGCTATAAATAGCAGTGGGCCAATATGACTGCCCTGAGGAACCGGAGGATGCAACAAAACTGTAGGACAAGGAAGATCTAAAACAAACACGATATGGGCGTTTACATATATAGAAGCTGATCCACCTAAGGAAGGAATCGGGGCAGCCAGTTAGTTTGAGCTTTAGAACAATGAGGCTGTGAGGAATGCCGTTTCATGTCCGTGAAAATGGGTTCGACAACTTTACCACGCTCAAGAGCATTTAAGGAGAAGGAGACAAAATGGACTAGGTTGGTAGTGGTGGACCTACCTTTAAGGAAACCGTGCTGGTTTGGAGAAATAGATGATGCGAGGAAGGGATACAGTTTATTAACGAGGATTTTCTCAAAGATTTTGGAGATTGCGGAGAGTTTAGTAATTGTAGAACCCTTCTTGTAGACCGGAACTAGGAATCCAACCTTCCAACAGTCGGGAAATATGCCAGACCGAAGGGAGAGGTTAAAAAGTCTCGACAGAGGTCCAGCAAGAAGAGTCGCGCATCTTTTAAGAACTACTGGAGGGATACCGTCTGGGCCGGGAGTGAAGTCACCCTTGAGACGCTGGAGCTGAGAGGACATCGCCCTCCAAAATATGGAGATCAGGGAAGTTGGAGGGCAGTGAGGATGGACCAGGGTTAAGGGAGGAAAAGTAATCAGCGTCTGGTATGAAGTGGCCATCCATGAAGGTAGACGAGAGGAGGTTTGCAAAGAAGTTCAAAATGGTATGCGGATGCCTTGTAGTGGGAGTCGACAAGGGAGGCAAAATCGTCGTATTAAACGCAAAATTCATCGAAGTCTAAAAGAGAACCAGTGTGAAGATATGTATTCCAGAGGAAGTTACGTCTATTCCTTAGAGTCTTCAATGCTAAAGAGAATCAAGAGGGAGAGACGAAAAGAAGGGTGTCGAGGAGCAGATGGAGTGACGCAGAGCATCATAGATATTGCAACACACTGAAGGACTCACTAAGACTAGCCAATAGAAGTTCAAAGTTGGTTCTGCGGAATTGGAATATAGCTGGCCGGGAGGGAGAGGAAGAGTGGGTGTTAGTATAAAAAGAAATACTAATAGAGAGGGGAGAATGATGTTTGTCAATGTTACAGAGGGCCCGAGGACAAAGAAAAACATGCACATTAATAGGATCGTTAGAGAGCACTAGGTCAAGCAGTCGTTGGTTCTGGTTTTTGACGCTATTGAGTTGGGATAGCGAGAAAAAGGTTGTGGTGTCTATAAATATGCCCTCAGTAGGTGAGGTGGGATTGGAAGCTATAAGACCGTTAGATTCCGAATCAAAAGACCAGTCAATGTGGTGGAGGTTAAAGTTCCCTAAGAGCATCAAATGGTCTTTATCAGCTGTGGATCTAACAATAGATTCGAGTGCTGCAGAAAGATGCTGGAACATGCTTACGTTAGAAGAGGGGGAATGTAGCAAGACGCGAGGATGAAGTTATGGGTGAATAAGTGGATCCGTACGGAGAGGAGTTCAAGAAGTTCTACAAGAGGATTAGGCAAGAGAGAATCGTTAAATTAGGAACGAACTGCAATTAGAACATCGCCGCCCCATCGATTGGGGTCACCGTGGCAGCGGTCATTGCGGATGATGGTATAGTCATGGTCAAGGATCTCCAGATTGTCGATATTGGAGGAAAGCCAAGTTTTCGTCGAGGAGATAACACCATGGGGAAAGGAATGTGAGGAGAGGAAGGTTGAATGGGTCTTGGTTCTTAGACTCCGCTTTGGTAGTAGGTGGAGAGGGATGTGAGTTTTTTCTCGGCGAGGAGGAAGCAGCGGTGGAGACCGGAAGAGCGGGTGCAGCTCTACCTGAGCTGACGGTAGTGGGACCTGTAGGCACGAATTCTTTAATGAAGACGTCCTTCGGCCAATTATGCTTACTTAGGATGGGGTCGAAGAGGGACAATGATCTGTAGTAAAATGAGCAAATTGCTCAAATTTAAGGGACCGACCGCAGCCAAAATTCACCACTAACAACTCCACAACGGAAGTAGATGGGAGGAGCCTAACAACCCGATAAGGATAACGGGATCCTCAGCGATCCTCAGCGACTGAGGAGAAGAATCGCTCTCTTTTCGATGCTGTTCGTCAACAAGGACGGAGCTGTGCGCGAGGAAACGTGTTAAAATCTCTTCCTAAAAACTATAAAAATTAAATAAAAGTGCAGTCTGTTAAAAACGAAAAGGATTGATATATGAAATTTTTAAGTGAAATCAATTTCAAAGCAACAACGTCGAATACATTTATTTCAATTTCTCTTTAAAGAAAGAAAACATAGTGATTATTCTTAAAGAATACAAAATCAGTGATTTTTTTTGGTTCATAATTTTAAGTTAAATTTCTGTAGAAGTGTTATTTAACATCTTCAAATTCTTAGATCTTGTATACATTGTAGATAGAAGCACAATTTAACGTAAGAAAAATGATAATATATCGTAACATACATCGAATAAATGAAATTGAGCTTGAAACTGTGCTTTTCCTTAAATGATGACAACGTAACTTTGGAACCTGAAACAGTAAAACACGTGGGGAAACATGTGAGCAGGGCTCAGTACCACATGGAAGAGTTAACGGTGAGTACCTTTCTTTTTTCGGTTTTTTTTTTTGCGCGTTTTTTTTCCTTTTTTTTGGTCTTGGTAGACACGTGGTGCGCATCATTTTTTTTTCATTGCACGAGGGAGCCTGTGTCTGAGTGATGCGACCATCTTGACGTTTCCTCGTGGAATTTTGTATTCGGATCGGGCGACTTTGCCAGTTGGTAAGCGGAAGGTGGTTAAAGTATTTGAAAACCCATCATCCTCAGCAATACTGTGAGTACTTACCGTGTACATATAGTAAACTATATATAAAGGTGTGATGTTAAATTTGTTGATTTTGGTGGATACGCGTCAGTAGCTCCAGAAAATTTAAGACAAGTCAGTGCTGATTTTATGCCACTTCCCTTCCAAGCAGTTGAATGTTTGTTATCAAATATTAAACCTATAGAAAACGAATGGTCTTAGGAATCCACGTGTGTTCGTGGTCAACTAAAAGATGGTGTAATTTTACAGGCACAAGTTGCCGGACATAGTCCCGATAATTTAGTAGAAATTTTCTTGTATGCATGCTTTACACCTAATCATGTTATATTCCTTAGTCAAGAAGTGGCTAGAAGACACGCGAGATGGATAGATGACTCAGAATTAATCGCATAGACTTATAAATAAAATACATATAAAAAAAAATAAGAATTTTAGAAGCGAAATGTTAGTTTAAGTGGAATTGAAGTTTTTTTTTTCTTTTAATCGTTCCTCTGAACTATATCTTCATTGATATAAAAACGAAGAAAAGAAGAATCGTGTTAATAAAGAATGTTTTGTTAATGCATTTTGTAGTAGAACAGGCAATTAATTTATCTTTAAATTTATAAGTTTTATATATTTTATCTAGTTAAACTAGTAAAATTTTTTTTTTAGTTTTGTTCTTTCTTCTTAAAACAAGAACGGCTGTATAAAGTACTTTCTATTCTACCTTAGACATTACATAATTCCCGTTCTATCAAAATCGCGAAAAAAGAGAGTGCATCAACTTTCAAATTTTTTTTAAATATTCAAGAATTTGTCTTGTTTTTTTTTTGACTTTTTTATTAAGTTCTTTAAGTGAAGTGTTCCATATATATATTTTTTTTGTTTTCTTGGAATCTTATGGATAAAGCAATGTGCATGATTTTTAAGTAGATTAACAATTGAGGTTGTTAAAGACAAATAATATTTTGATTTAAATTTGAATATCTATTTTCCATTTTTTTTGAACCTTTAAATACATTACATAAAGTCCATGAAATTATTTAGGAGAGATGTAATGCATTACGAATAAGATAAAGATTGCTCGTTGGAATTCTAGGAAGATTATTAACTGACGTTTTATCCACCATATGGATAAACGTAAGTGAACAAATATCCTGAATATACAAAATCAACGCTTTCCTAATGATTTAAAAGAAAAAAAGAGGAACGCACAAAACATGTGGTAAATTATATTTAGTGGAAGGGTGTCCCGTGTCTTTCGCCCCTCCGAGAATTCGAGGTCGATAGTTTAAATCATGGGGGAAAGCCGAAACGCGTTCGGATCAAGTTGGCTTTCCACGGTTGGGTGGGCTACGGTGGATCCGAAACCACCTGAATCCACCAGCGAGACGGGGATGATACATTGATCTAGGGTGTCGCTTTCCTCCTCTTTCCTTGTTCCGAGGTAGAGTCTTTTCTCTTTTGGTTTTTTTTTCCCTCTCCCCGTTTGACAACAAGCCCTCTTTCCTCCTTTACCCCCTGATCCTGGTCCTGAGATTCCCTTTCTGTCCCGGTTCCTGGCCCCATTAACCCTCTCGTTCTCTCTCTCTCTCCCTCCTTTCGTTGCGACACCGAGGTTTTTCTCTCGTTTGTGTGGCCCGTAAAGTTTCAATTTTCTTCTCTTTTCGAGGTTACTAGGTTCGTTAGGTTCCATCCTGCCTCATTCCGTTTTACCTCCCCCTTTCTTGCCCTATATTTTGGGAACAGCGCGACTGCACGTCGGCACGGACCTAGAGGACGTGTTAATCTTTGTCTGTAGTCGATCCGGTGGTCAGCTTCGAGCAAAGATCCCACCCCACTACACCGAACTAGCTAGTATTGGCAAGCCAGAACACGTCCTCCCTCGATTGCCTGACAGGGACTTCTCGCCAGAGCGCACAAGCCTTCACGGCTATCAGAGCTGTCCCGAACAGCTCGTCCCTCTTCTGACGTCGTTTCAGACGTCAACTCCAAATCACTAAACCGGATCCTATGAAGGAAAGGAGGTGAGTTCAGCATCGCCTTTGCCTTCCCTCTTGAACTAGTCCATCGCGACTAGAACCATAGTCATGTGTTTTCCCCCATTTTAAAATTTAATTAACTACAGATCTTAAAGGAGGAACACCTGCCATCAGAGAGCTTAAACACCTTAATGTTGCTTGTAACAACATCCAGCCCAATGACGTTAGCGATATGATTAATTAAATCTTCAGTGGACGTAGATTGACCTAGATTTAGGGACAGTCCTAACAGTGCAGACATGATTGTGGGTTTATGCGAGTACGTTGCGTGGGGAGGGGTACGTAACAAGCAGGGTGTCAGTCAAATCCGTGGGATTCGTAGAGATAGAGAGAGCACTGGAAGGATTTAACGGAGACAGGGGTTGGATGGACGCCGAGGGAGTATTAGTGTGGACAGTAGGAGACAGCATAGGAAGTCTTAAGTGATTTGCGATCATATCATAGTTGTGATCGAAACGATTTCTATGAATATCTAGTTGGAAAGAGGCAAATCTCATTAATTTATGCTGTGGCCCATCAAGTCTAGTAAAGGTTTCTTTATCCTGCGGGTACCAAACAACAGAGTTATAAGTGAAAATTGGCCTTACAAGCGATAGGTACAGAAGTCTTAGAGTGTGTTAATTTTTAAAGAATTTAGAATGACTCATGATGAACCCCAATTGCTTGTTTGCCTTATTAATAATATTGTTCACATGGTCTGAAAATTGTAGCCTTGTGTCAAATATGTATTACGTCCAAGTCACTGATATTGGTAACCTTGTTTAAAGGTTCTGTGTCAGTGGGACTCAAAAAATAATCATATTGACAACTTTCATTTCTACAAAAACTAATTACACAACATTCCTTGGTGTTCGTGGTCATTCCATTAAGTTTGCACCAACTGTCCAATAGTATAAGATCATGATTAAACAAGGTACTTTCATATTGAGAGTTTACTATTGAATATACAATAGTTTTAAATCATCAGCAAATAATAAGGCGTTTGTAAATGTAAGATCTGCAGTAATGTCATTTATGAAAATAATGAAGAGTATAGGACCTAAATGTGACCCTTGTGGGACACCCGGTTCAACATTTATAACTCTGAATTTGTTATATTTGAATCTAACCATTTGCGTACGATTGGTCAAGTAGCTACGGAGCCATTCTACATTTTTATCACTTACACCAAGAGCTCTCAATTTAGATAATAATATATTGTGATTAACCTTGTCAAAGGCTTTAGAGAAATCAGTATATTCAGCATGAATTTGCATGTTGTTACTAAAACCATTCAAAATATATTGTTCAAAGCTAACCAAATTTGTCCAATGAAAATTTGTTCAGTTCTTCCTCACAGCAATAAGTATACCTCCGCCCGAACATAGTCTAATTTCTTTAAGATTTCTGTCTTCTCTGTATATAATATATGTAGTTGTCAAATCCTAATTCCTTGTTAGATATATCACTTGTCAGGTTTGTTTCAACAAAGACAATTATATCATGATCATCACTATTTGTATTAATAGCCTGATTAAGTTCCGTTAAATAAGTCCTAAGTCCACGAACATTTTGAAAATAAATCTTTAAATTCGGACTGCCAGTTAGTTTTTCGAACTTTTTGGCATACCCTGATTCCGACGGATGAGAGGTTTTTGCCGAAGTTTTTCCTTTGTTTGCTTTTTAGAGGTTTCCCGATTACTTATGGACTTGCTCAGGTTTTTAGCATGCTTTTTGCTTTGAATTTTAACATTGCAAAAGTCCTTTTTGGTGGCTATGTCAAGTTTTGTAGTAAGTAATGAAATAGAGGGGGAAGTTGCAGCTGAAGTAGATGTAGTACCAGAGGTTGGTTTGTTAATATTATAATTGAAGGTTTACCATGAAAATATTTAATTGTTTTATTTAAGCCAGTATTATTTAATCGAACCACCTCTTGCTTTAAGTATTGTAGGTAAAGTCTTTGATTCCGAGTTTTGTCACTTGAGATCGACACATTACTCTTTATCACACTTTTGTTTGCTCATTGCCAAATTTTCAGACGAGAGACTTAAAAGTAGTGGCCGGGGTTAAGTCTTTGAATTAAATCTGAAGCTTTTATTAATGTCGGTAATTTTAGTTTTGCAAAAAGTGTTGAGAATGTCACATGCAGAGCTTTTTTCTAACATTACAGTGCTTCCTTAATTTTCAGACTGTTCTGTCATATTGAAAATAATTATATTTTTAGCCTTAGCTTGTCTTTCTATCATATCATTGATGTCGACACGTTAATCATTTTTCGGTCTTCTTTCAATGATGGATCATCTGTAGTGTTTATTTTTTCGGAAACTTCCAATAGTTGAGTTTGGAATTCACCAATTAATGATTCATTATTTTTGATCCTGTCTTGAAGACCAGCTACACAATTTTGTAGTGATGATTCTACCCCAGCCATCAATATTTCTGTTTGTTTGTCAAGTTTCTTCATTGATATTATGGAAAAAAGAAAAATTTCAAAGACGTTCTTCTTTATAATTTCAGATGATTGCTTGGGCTTGCAATCTGCGTCTTTCTCATTGTAAACTGATACTGTGTTGCTCCTTGGTTTTGGTTGTATATTTACTCCCTTTATTGCAATATTCGGGACCGCCCTGTTGGCAATTTCAGCATAAGAAGAGTAGACTTCGCCTCTGCCTCTTTCATCCAATGCGTCCTTCAGTTCACGCCTTATCATTGCTTGTAATTGTTTCTGCAAAGCAATTACCCCCATCATGAACGCGTCCCGTTCTTTAACAGATACCAAACCCTTTCCAAGACCTTCTATGTTTTTTTCCAGAGATTTCTTGTCGGCCCCCTTCTGTTCTGTGGCTGAGATCGCCCATGATGACAGTGCTCCTATCGCGATCTCAAGGCTTTCAGTATCTCCTTTCGGAAGCCACATTTCTCCCTCTCCGCGTATTTCCTTTACCAGACGTTAAGGGTTGTACGTTAGGTCACGTTTTACAATATTCATTTATTCTTATATTTATGTTTATCTGTGACTAGGAATATGCTATTTACTATCTATGTTTATGTACACAGTTTTGCTGGTAGGTAGGATCCTTTTCTTCTTTTTCGTTAACGGAGGAGGGTACTTATTGTGAAATGGCAAGATTTGAAATGTGAGGGTTGTATTCGGGTCTGAACTAGCTATGATGACACATTCGCAATAGTTCAGGTAGTTGAAGATCTACAGGGAAACGGATTTTGAATAACATTAAAGTAAAATACTTAAAATAAGTAGCGTCCTCGGCAGAGGAGATAAATTTGTGTAGATTCTTAGATTTGCCTCGAAATTCGGGGATAAGACTTTTTGCGTAAGACAGCGACAAAGATGATACGAATTCAGTTTGATTATCGGCTTCAGAAGTGTTGCCCAAACGTCCAAATGGGGTGGTATTGTCGACGAATTCCATTAAGCGATCTATAGCGTTGCAGTATTTGGTCTCCGTGGACTAGAAAATTCGACCGGAAAAATATTCTAAATTTTCGTCTTCCGGAACGAAATCCTTGATCAATTCGAAGTGAATGTCCTTGAAAGGTTCCCAGTATTGGTCAAGCAGACTGACCTTTCGAATTATTACAGACTGGTTAGCTCCCACCAGGCTCTGCGTAAGGACACTGTCTGCTTATCGCAATAGTTGTTTGCTCCGTTCAGTTTGTGTTTTGAGTAGATTGGGCTTAGACGTCGAAGCTGACACACTAAAGGAAAAATCGCTTGGGGATGGTATTTCCCCTTGATGGTTACTTGAGGGACTGGAGGGCATAGTGACTGAGTCGAGGTTGTTGATGGGAGAAGCGACGATAGTTTGGGATCCGATTTCTTCGGTGTCCGCTGGTTGTCGTTCTTTGAATAGATTTAAAATCTTCATTCTTCTATTTACGCCTTCCTTGGTAGTTTCGACCTAGTCTCTAGTGCCGTCAAAACACCTCAGTTGAGTATATTCGTCCAGAGGATTGAACTTACGATGGCTCTTTATTTATGTGTCCTTCTCACAAAAAGTGACCCACAAGTCAGATGAGGTTCTCAGTTTGTTTGATGGTAAATTTAGTGGAAAGGGAAATCAAAATGAGAAAATCCACAATATAAAATTTGGTGGCAGCGGTGGGATGCCACAACTGATGGCATCCAATGTATCCAGAGTATCCAGAGATCCAGTGTAACCAGAGTATTCAGAGATCCACTTTCAGCCATATTCAACATCAACCAGAATCAATAATAAAGTCAGTGTAATTTAATTAAACTTTTTTTGTACATAAATATATATATACATAGAATTAAGAAGAATTGTAAAAAGTTGTAAAGGGGGATCATTTCCATTTTTTTTTTCTCCTCCTTTCCGACGAAGATTTCAAAATAACACCCGTGTAATGATTTTACTCTTCTTAACTCAATAGTTGACCTGATAGTACTTTAAAACTGGCTAAAGTAACCCGAACTCGACTTTAAAAGACCTTATATGAACTTTTTTTGAGAAGACGATCTAATTTAATAATTTTAAATTATTCTATGTTTAAGAAAAATGCAAAAGCCAAAACGATACTTTCCTCTCACATCTAAAATGGATTTCCCTTTTTTCCTTTCTTCGATTTGAATATTTGGCGTTTGTGCTATCCTTGTTTTGCCAAGGATGTGTCTCGTTCGGTTGGCCGAAGTTGACGGTGTTTTTTAAATAAATTTTACTCTTTTCACTTCTTTATTTGAATTAACATCCATTTACAAATCTAAAAACTAAGGTTATACACTAACAATTCAATTAATTTGTCTTGATTTCTGGTCTTGATTCTCTGGATGTTGCTGCGTAACTAACTACACGCGGAGATAAAGCCAACAAATAAAACCAGAGAGAATCTGACAAAACCGGTTTTTAAATATAAACGCCAAACTTCACAACAGTTGCTGAAAGTTGCTTCAAAGACTTGAGGCTATCGTGAAGCTTGGCTTACATTTATTTGTTATATTCCACAGGGTGATTATTTACGTTAACTACTTCCAAACATTCTCCCCCGTTGAGAGATTTAAACGATCAACAAATTCTATTACAATTCAATTTGTAGGAGAAAGTATTATACATAATTTTTTTACATTTCTTTTTAAAATATTATCGGCTGTCTTGTCTTCAACGTTGCGGACTATACCATCCTCCCCTGGATAACAGGTGACGACACGTCCTAAGGACCATTGTGCTGGCGGAAAATTATCGTCTCTTAGCAGGACTATAGTTCCTTCGGTAATGTTGGAGTCGTGTTGTACCCATTTGTTTCGAGTGGTAAGTTCATTAAGATATTCGTGACTCCATCGAGTCCAGAAATGTTGCTTTACTTTCTGGATGTGTTGCCAGATCGATAAACGACTAACTGACGTATTTCTGTGATCTCGTCCTGGTAGATTGGTCAGGGAGTCCCCTATCAGAAAGTGTCCTGGACTTAAGACTAAGGGATCATTCGGGTCAGAGGAAAGAGGCGTGAGGGGTCTAGAATTCAAAATGGCTTCAATTTCTATTACTAGTGTATTAAATTGTTCGTATGTAAACAATTCATCATGTTTCATCACATGCTTTAGGTGTCTTTTAAAGGACTTTACACCCGCCTCCCAAAGTCCACCCACGTGCGGCGCTTGCGGTGGTATAAAATGCCATTGAATGTTTTTTGTCGTAAGATACGTTTGGATCTTCATTTGTTCGTCTGGAGAGTTCAAGAATTGATATAACTCCTTTAGTGTGTTATTAGCACCTACAAAATTAGTAGCATTGTCCGCGTCTTGCGATGAACCGGCGAAGTGCTGCTAAGAAACCTTCTGACGTCAGATCCGTAACTACCTCCAGATGAATTGCTTTGACTGCCAAGCAAACAAAAACAGCCACATACGATTTTACTTTTATTTTATTGCGGAATTTTTTTTCTTTTAAGAAAAATGGCCCACAATAATCAATTCCAACTTGACTGAAGGGTCGCGATGGTGTTACTCTTTTTTCCGGTAACTCTCCCATTAGATATTTAGTTGTTGGTGGTTGAACTTTCTTACAATTTACGCAATCCTTTAGGACCTTCCATACTTGGCTTCTTCCATCTACTGGCCAATATTTTCTTCTGATTGCATACAATGTAAGTTGAACTCCTGAATGTAAATGTGTACGATGCTCACTATTGACTATTAAATTAGTTACATGATGATTTTTAGGTAAAATTATAGGATGTCTTGCATCGTACGGTAAATTAGAATGGGATATTCTACCTCCCACTCGCATTATTCCTTTCGAGTCGATAAAAGGGTTCAGCTTCACGATGTGTCGGTTTTTCACATTTTTCTGTGGATTTTCTTTGAGAAGTCTCAACTCTTCAGAGAATGCTTCAAACTGAACAAGTTTTATTATATTTGACAATGAGTTTTGGATCTCAGCGACGGTTAATAACCCCTTTTTCTTAATGCGTTGAATGAATCGATAACAAAATGCAAACGAACGCGCTAGTTTTTCTATTGATGAAAAACGTTTGAAGGTTTCGTTGAAAGAAGCTTTAATATTAACGTCTGATACGGTACTTGCTATACACATTAATTTTCGTTTTTCGGGTAATTCTTTGCTCTTTACCAGTTCTGACTGCGGCCAAGCATTCATTTCATATGACAGCCATGGTGGTCCTACCTTCCAAAGAATGGATTTAACAAAATCTATAGGTAGTTTGCCTCGTGATACCAAGTCTGCCGGATTGTCATGGGTTCGTATATGACGCCACTGGTTTACATCCGTTTTTCGTTGAATGTCAGCAACTCTGTTTGACACGAACGTCTTTAGTTGAATAGGTGATGTATTTAGCCAATGCAAAACAATTGTAGAATCCGTCCAATAAAACGTTTTATTAATATTGATTCCCAGTGCAGACCTCGTGTTGGTGCTTAATGATGAAAGAAGTTGTGCTGCACATAGTTCTAATCTTGGAATTGTAATTGTCTTTAAGGGTGCAACTCGAGATTTCGATGTCAATAGTTGCACTTGGACTCGTCCTGTATTATCTTCACATCTGATATATAGACAGGCGCCGTAAGCCTTCTCGCTTGCATCGGCAAAACCATGGAGTTGAATTTCCTTGACGTTGGCTTTCATTATCGTTCTTGAGAATGACAGGTTGTTTAGTGCGTTGAATTGATTGTAGTATGTGAGCCATTCTGTGTGAATATTACTTGGCAACGATTCATCCCGATTTTCGATTTTATGGTTTTATTCATTGACGATTTACAAAGAAACTTATATCTAACATGAATAACGTGTTATTAACTAACTAACTGACAATCGTACTTAGCAGCTAGCTAAAACTAACTATATCTTAGTACCTAGGTGTTTTAACAGTTGAATAACAATGAAAAGAAAGCTTAATTCTAAGTAAGTGAAATTGAGCCTTAGGTAAAAACGTCATATAAAAAACCTAAGCTTAAAGACATTAAAGAGTTGTTTTTCTAATCCTACCTTAGTAATTAAGTAATTTCTATTTAATTAATAAGTTAACTCTATTTGAGCTCGGATGCTGTTCTTTATTCCAGGCTAAGGGTTGAGGAAGGAATTAGCGTTTGGAGAAGGATTATCGTGAGGTTAGGGGGGCATTACAAGAAGCTGAATTGGTTTGATAGCTTGAAGCGCGTATTGTTGTCCGAGGTCTGCGTTCTTGGATGTCGCGTTAGTGAGTAGTGCATTACCATGCGTGTCGAGCCGTGCAAGGTACTTACACTGTATCTTGTGAAGGTATAAATCTAGTTTTGGGCATATTCCCGTCGCGTACAACTCTTCGTTCGTAATAGTATTTTCGTATCGTACGTGACGTGCTTGGCGTTTATGGGTCTTGCCAATAGCAGCCCTAAGACAAAGGCGCTCTAAGATGTTGCAGTGGTCCTTTGTTGTTTTGTTAAGTCGTCCGTGCCATAAGGCAGCCCCGTATGTTAAAGTCGGTCTTATTATTTGTTTGTATAAGAGTACCCTAATGTCCTGATGTAGGTTATTATTTTTGTTGAGTAGGTGGTTTAACGATAGTTTTACAGTTTTTGCACTTCTGATCTTCTCTTTCACATGAGGGTTTGGGTTTGAGTTGTGGGTAATCCTAAAGCCCAAGTATTTAATGTTACTTACCCGCTTAAGGTCTTTACCATTGATCTGGATTTGAGGTCCATGATAGCCATTCATTTTTCGCCGATAGTGCGAGCCAATACCGTAAAAGTGTATTGCCTCGCACTTGTTCTCATTGATATCAAGGCGCCAGAATTTAAAATAGTCAGAAAGGCTATTGAGGGACACGTTCAAATCCTTAATTCCCCAACGAGGGGAAAGAGAAGATGAGAAGACAATAATGTCATCGGCGTAGCATATAGTTTTCGACTTTGTGTTAGTTCTCGGTAGCACTACTGGGGGCTTAGGCGGGTGGTATCGTTGGTCGATGTACAGAGGTTGGTGTTGTAATGGGATGTCAGACAAAAACAGAGAAAAAAGTGTGGGCGAGAGGACTGAGCCTTGAGGGACCCCTGCCAATAGGCATATTTCTCTAGAGTTTGCGTTTTTGTTGCGTACGTAAGCTCGTCTGTCGGTGAGATACGAGTCTAGGATTGCGGTAAGGTGGTCCGGGAGCTGATAAAGATATAACAGTTTCCAGACCAGCCCCTCAATCCAGACTGTGTCAAAGGCGTTCCGTAGGTCTATTGTAGCAGCAAACGTAACTTTCTTGTGAAGTGCATTGTGTGCTAGGTTGTTGTGTAGTAAGGTAACTGCGTCTAAAGTGGAGTGCCCGGCTCGGAAGCCAAATTGGAAATCTGGAAGGATATTTTCCTTGTCTATAACGTTTTTAAGCTGTTGCAATATGATTTTTTCGAATAGTTTGCTGAGACAGTTCAACAGTGAGATCGGTCGGTAGCTTTTGGGATCATTGGGGTTTTTATTTGGTTTCCTGATCGGTATGATCTTCGCAACCT
This sequence comes from Chrysops caecutiens, assembly GCA_963971475.1. Lineage (NCBI taxonomy): Eukaryota > Metazoa > Arthropoda > Insecta > Diptera > Tabanidae > Chrysops > Chrysops caecutiens. Next base: position 61,427,562 of record OZ020568.1, read on the forward strand.
TCCATGCTTTCGGGTAATACCCGATATTCAGGCAGTTGTTGAAGATCACAGCCAATATAGTAAAGGAGTCAGCTGGGAGGTTCTTTACGATGAAGTTTGGGATACCATCGTGACCAAAGGATTTCTTAGGTTTTAGGGCGAGGGCTACTTCCTGCACTTGATGAGGAGTGCAGAGGATAGACGGATTGAGAGTATTTGAGAAGCTTTGGTGGATAGAATTAAAGGAAACTACAGACCGGTGCTCCTTGTTGGCTCTGAACTCTAGCACATCTCTATTGATCATATGGGCAGAGTGGACCGTGCTTTGCGATTGGGTTTGCGAATGAGTGTCAGCTATTGTGGTTATCAACAAATTGTTAATATCGTCAGTGTTATGCAATACGTTACCTGAAGTAGGATCTAGTAATGCGTTAACTGAAAAGCTCTTATGCGCGCGAAACCTACTCAGTTCCCTAAAGACATCTGTGCCTGGTGTTAATTTGCACAATTTAGAGCGAAGGGCGTTTTGATAAAGTGTTCTGATTATTGCCTGTATTCTATTACAAAGGAGCTGGATGTGGTGCCCCATGATGGCAAAAGTCTGGTCTCTAATGAAGTTCTTTTGGGCTAAGTACCTGAAGCGTTGCCTCCTAAGCTTGTTCTTGGTTGTTATCATTTTTAGAAGGGTTCTGGATAGCTCAACACCCTGATTGTTTTTGAAAAAGACTTTCGGAATAGTGTGCTGCATAGAGGAGGCTATGTTGTCCTCGAATGTATTGATTATCTCGTCAATTTCCTGTCTTGTTAAATTACAGTCCTTTTTGATGTGTTTCAACTGTTCTGCGTTGGCTCTTTCGGTTAGTTTCACGAATTTTTTCCTGTTCATAGCCCGAAAGTTCCAATGTCGCACCGGTTCCCTATAGGTGAGTTTGTTATCGGGCCGAGTGGAAGAGCTAACTATTTTAGTGCCTACCGTAAGAAGAACTCCACGGTGGTCTGAGAAACTCTCAACGGTATCGAGAATATCTTGTCCTGTACATGTCGTGTCTAGTACAATGTTTCGATGTAAAATGAAAAGGTCCAGATAGGATCCAGTCGAAGGGAACGTTGGGCGATTGGTTGGTAGAATCAGACCATATTCCAGGTCAAGTACCCAGTCTAAAAGTGTTCTACCGTTAGCGTCCGTTTGAGTGCAAAACCAAAAGGTATTGTGCGCGTTAAAGTCACCCCCGATGATATAGGGGTCTAGTCCAATTGTTTGTTTCAAGTTGTCCAAGTCCTGTCTAATGATATTGGAATTTCCGATTGATTGCGTATGATACATAGCTACGATGGTCACTTTTGTATTGTCTGTTAGCGTCAGTTTAACTGCTAGTGCTTCAATGGAGGTGAAGTTGGGCATGTTTAGCACATCAAAGATGGAGTTGAGTGGCAACAAAATAGCTAGTCCACCACCACCACGATCCTGTCTGTTCTGCATAATGACCTCATAATTAGCGAGTCTGTTTTTAATTTTAGTTCTGTCGTCCAGTTTCGTTTCCGTTAACAGTGCAATGTCAATACTATGTTTCTCTAGCAAGAGTTTAAGTTCATGTTGTCTGCTAAGTGTCCTAACCGAATTACAGTTAAGTGTTAATATTTGTAGCTTGTTTCTAAGGTTGCTTATTTTAGGTGCTCAACGAATGGGGCTAGCTCGTAGGCAAAGTTGAAGAGAGTTTGTTTTGCATGTGTGGGATCCGGATTGCTTTTGAGATAGTTTATCACCTGGTTGATTTTGGTCGCAAAAGTAATAAGATCTGAATTGAAGTACTTCCTAAATTGAGCATTTAGGAAGTCTAAATTGTTATTCATGTCATCAGTGGATGGGACGGGCGTTGTTAGGTTGTCCGTACCGTTGTGTGTAGTAATTGAGGGGATTGCCGGAAAAGAGACTGATTTGCTGATAGAAGGATTCTGTGCAGTGGTTAGTCTATGTCCAGCAGGGTCTGTCAGCGCTGTGGCGTAAGAGATGTCTTCCACTCTGTATTTGTTCGCTGTGTGTTGTTTGATTCATCGCGATTCATCCCAATGCACTTTTAATTGCCATAGTTTTTGTATCATTATTTTAGCGACAATGATAACTGGAGCTAGAATACCCAGTGGATCAAAAATCCTTGCAGTCTCGGCAAGAATTGTTCTTTTGGTAATTTTTTCTTGCTTTGAAGGGTTGACTGAATATACTATCTCATCTGTTGCTGCATTCCAATGAATTCCTAAGGTTTTGACTGTTGATGTATCGCCAATTTGCAGATGTTGATTAATTTCATCTCTTGGTAAACCTTGCAATATTGAATAATCGTTGGATGCCCATTGCCGTATGCACAAACCACCTTTGCATAGAATAGAAGATAATTGATCTCTGATAACCCTGGCTTCTTGAGTTGTTTTTGTTCCTGTGAGTAAGTCATCGACATAAAAATCTCGTTTTAAGATATTTGCTGCGATGGGGTACTGATGGCTTTCGTCGTCGGCTAATTGATGTAGACAACGAATTGCCAAGAAAGGTGCTGACGATGTCCCAAAGGTTGCTGTGTTCAATTCATAAATTTGTGGTTTACCTTCTTTGTTTTTCCATATGATGCGTTGATATCTTCGGTCTTCTTTCCTGATCAAGAATTGTCTATACATATTTTCGATGTCTCCAGTGAGAACAATAGGATGTATTCTGAATCTAATTAATTGATCAGTTAGGCTACGCTGAATTGTTGGTCCGACCATAAGCGTGTCATTCAAGGACATACCAGAGGTTGATTTAACTGAACCGTCAAAGACCACTCGTAACTTTGTTGTCATACTAGTTTCCTTGATCACTGCATGATGTGGTAGATAGTAACAGTTGCCTTCTTCTGTGTTGTTATCAGAAACTGGTGACATATGCCCTAATGATAAATATTCATTAAGCACCTTTTCGTATTGTGCTTTCATTTGTGGGTCAAGGCTTAATTTTCGCGTCAAATATTCATATCTTCTTGATGCTACATGATAAGATGAACCTAAGTTTGATAGTTTTCTATTGAATGGTAAAGCTACGACGTATCTTCCATTCCTATCTCTACTGACATGTTTCTTGAAATGCTCTTCGCATAGCGTTTCTTCATCGGTGAAAGCATTTTCGTTTGAAATTTCTTCTATTTCCCAAAACCTTCTCAAATCGAATTCAGTAGATGTTATCAAATTACATGTAGGTATATTATTATAGGTGTTGCTCCTCCGATTATCCAACCTAACCTTGTCTTTTGTACGTAAATCTGTTGTTCTTCTGGTAAGGTTAGTTTTATTTGACCGATAGATAATACTGACAGTGATGTGCCTGCTCCTAAAAGTATATCAATAGGGGCAGGTTGGTGAAATTTCGGGTCGGCTAGTTTTATGTTGGCTGGTATATTTATATTTCCTCTAGGAATCAATTGATCAGGAGTCGCTTTTGAGATAGTTGGAATGATCAAAAAGGTAAGTGATTTTTCATAATTACTAACTCTTGATTTAATAGTTGCTACAACCACCTCCTTCGAATATGTCGTCATAGCGTTCAGAGCACCGACTGGAATTTGACATTTCTGACGTTTCAGTTTTAATCTATCCACTAACTCTTCTGTCATGAAGTTGTTTGTGGAACAGGTATCTAATAGTCCACGGCATTGTAATGGGTTTTTGGTTTTGTCAAGTACATATAGTGTAGCAGTCACCATAATGTCACTAGGAATGGAATTCTCTGCCTTGGTTTCGAGTTGCCGACGCGTCGTTGTTGCCATAGTCGTAGTTGTTGGTTTATCTGAAATAGGAACGTTGGTTTGCTCTGCTTCCCTTGAGACATGTAATAGCGTATTATGTCTTCCAGAACATTTTTGGCACCTTGACTTTGATATACATTCTTTTATTCCATGCCCTTTGCCAAAGCAATTGAAACACAAATGCGCATTTTTTATGATCCCTTTTCTTTCGTCAACTGATAATTCTCGAAATTTAGTGCACGTGAATAATCGGTGAGACTCAGCGCAGATTGGGCACATGATTGTGGAGCGTGACCTTGTGTGGTCAATATTTGTCTGGGTTATGAGAGTGTGTGAACGATTATTTTTGTTTTGTACATTAATTTTCCTTGACGTATCAAATTCAATTTTGGCGAATTTCATTGACTCATTGCTAGAGAATTCTGCACAATTTGCACGTTTTTCGAAAAATTTTAATAATTGGATGTAGGATGGCGGTATGTCATCGTTTAGAGTCATCTCCCATTGCCACCGTGTGTTTGAATTCAATTTTGACAAGATCAAATCAACTAGCGGGATGTCCCAGGATGAAACTGGAGCCTTTAAATTTTCTAATGCTCTGAGATGTTGATGAAAGATATCAACTAAGTTACTCAGAGCTTCGGGTGTATCCTTGGAAAGTCGCGGGAATTCTCTTAAGATTGCCCAGTGCCGGCGTAGCGCAAGACGGTTGCATTCAAATTTCTCCTTTAAAATGCTCAAAGCCACTGAGTAATTTGAACCGATTGTTTCCAAAGATTCAATAGCATTCGCGGCTTTCCCTGTGAGTGATAGCCGAAGGTACTGCAACTTCTTGACCATGTCAATTGCTTGTTGATCAATGAGAGATGTAAATATACTAAAGAACGAGGCCCATTTTTCGATGGACCCATCAAATGTCGGTAGCGCGATTGTGGGTAAGGTCGCTTGAGCTTGATTAATGGGTTGTGCAATTGAAGGCTGTTCTTTCACAACGAGTTTATCTATGAGTTTATCTATTTACTATCTATGTTTATGTACACAGTTTTGCTGGTAGGTAGGATCCTTTTCTTCTTTTTCGTTAACGGAGGAGGGTACTTATTGTGAAATGGCAAGATTTGAAATGTGAGGGTTGTATTCGGGTCCGAACTAGCTATGATGACACATTCGCAATAGTTCAGGTAGTTGAAGATCTACAGGGAAACGGATTTTGAATAACATTAAAGTAAAATACTTAAAATAAGTAGCGTCCTCGGCAGAGGAGATAAATTTGTGTAGATTCTTAGATTTGCCTCGAAATTCGGGGATAAGACTTTTTGCGTAAGACAGCGACAAAGATGATACGAATTCAGTTTGATTATCGGCTTCAGAAGTGTTGCCCAAACGTCCAAATGGGGTGGTATTGTCGACGAATTCCATTAAGCGATCTATAGCGTTGCAGTATTTGGTCTCCGTGGACTAGAAAATTCGACCGGAAAAATATTCTAAATTTTCGTCTTCCGGAACGAAATCCTTGATCAATTCGAAGTGAATGTCCTTGAAAGGTTCCCAGTATTGGTCAAGCAGACTGACCTTTCGAATTATTACAGACTGGTTAGCTCCCACCAGGCTCTGCGTAAGGACACTGTCTGCTTATCGCAATAGTTGTTTGCTCCGTTCAGTTTGTGTTTTGAGTAGATTGGGCTTAGACGTCGAAGCTGACACACTAAAGGAAAAATCGCTTGGGGATGGTATTTCCCCTTGATGGTTACTTGAGGGACTGGAGGGCATAGTGACTGAGTCGAGGTTGTTGATGGGAGAGGCGACGATAGTTTGGGATCCGATTTCTTCGGTGTCCGCTGGTTGTCGTTCTTTGAATAGATTTAAAATCTTCATTCTTCTATTTACGCCTTCCTTGGTAGTTTCGACCTAGTCTCTAGTGCCGTCAAAACACCTCAGTTGAGTATATTCGTCCAGAGGATTGAACTTACGATGGCTCTTTATTTATGTGTCCTTCTCACAAAAAGTGACCCACAAGTCAGATGAGGTTCTCAGTTTGTTTGATGGTAAATTTAGTGGAAAGGGAAATCAAAATGAGAAAATCCACAATATAAAATTTGGTGGCAGCGGTGGGATGCCACAACTGATGGCATCCAATGTATCCAGAGTATCCAGAGATCCAGTGTAACCAGAGTATTCAGAGATCCACTTTCAGCCATATTCAACATCAACCAGAATCAATAATAAAGTCAGTGTAATTTAATTAAACTTTTTTTGTACATAAATATATATATACATAGAATTAAGAAGAATTGTAAAAAGTTGTAAAGGGGGATCATTTCCATTTTTTTTTTCTCCTCCTTTCCGACGAAGATTTCAAAATAACACCCGTGTAATGATTTTACTCTTCTTAACTCAATAGTTGACCTGATAGTACTTTAAAACTGGCTAAAGTAACCCGAACTCGACTTTAAAAGACCTTATATGAACTTTTTTTGAGAAGACGATCTAATTTAATAATTTTAAATTATTCTATGTTTAAGAAAAATGCAAAAGCCAAAACGATACTTTCCTCTCACATCTAAAATGGATTTCCCTTTTTTCCTTTCTTCGATTTGAATATTTGGCGTTTGTGCTATCCTTGTTTTGCCAAGGATGTGTCTCGTTCGGTTGGCCGAAGTTGACGGTGTTTTTTAAATAAATTTTACTCTTTTCACTTCTTTATTTGAATTAACATCCATTTACAAATCTAAAAACTAAGGTTATACACTAACAATTCAATTAATTTGTCTTGATTTCTGGTCTTGATTCTCTGGATGTTGCTGCGTAACTAACTACACGCGGAGATAAAGCCAACAAATAAAACCAGAGAGAATCTGACAAAACCGGTTTTTAAATATAAACGCCAAACTTCACAACAGTTGCTGAAAGTTGCTTCAAAGACTTGAGGCTATCGTGAAGCTTGGCTTACATTTATTTGTTATATTCCACAGGGTGATTATTTACGTTAACTACTTCCAAACATTCTCCCCCGTTGAGAGATTTAAACGATCAACAAATTCTATTACAATTCAATTTGTAGGAGAAAGTATTATACATAATTTTTTTACATTTCTTTTTAAAATATTATCGGCTGTCTTGTCTTCAACGTTGCGGACTATACCATCCTCCCCTGGATAACAGGTGACGACACGTCCTAAGGACCATTGTGCTGGCGGAAAATTATCGTCTCTTAGCAGGACTATAGTTCCTTCGGTAATGTTGGAGTCGTGTTGTACCCATTTGTTTCGAGTGGTAAGTTCATTAAGATATTCGTGACTCCATCGAGTCCAGAAATGTTGCTTTACTTTCTGGATGTGTTGCCAGATCGATAAACGACTAACTGACGTATTTCTGTGATCTCGTCCTGGTAGATTGGTCAGGGAGTCCCCTATCAGAAAGTGTCCTGGACTTAAGACTAAGGGATCATTCGGGTCAGAGGAAAGAGGCGTGAGGGGTCTAGAATTCAAAATGGCTTCAATTTCTATTACTAGTGTATTAAATTGTTCGTATGTAAACAATTCATCATGTTTCATCACATGCTTTAGGTGTCTTTTAAAGGACTTTACACCCGCCTCCCAAAGTCCACCCACGTGCGGCGCTTGCGGTGGTATAAAATGCCATTGAATGTTTTTTGTCGTAAGATACGTTTGGATCTTCATTTGTTCGTCTGGAGAGTTCAAGAATTGATATAACTCCTTTAGTGTGTTATTAGCACCTACAAAATTAGTAGCATTGTCCGCGTCTTGCGATGAACCGGCGAAGTGCTGCTAAGAAACCTTCTGACGTCAGATCCGTAACTACCTCCAGATGAATTGCTTTGACTGCCAAGCAAACAAAAACAGCCACATACGATTTTACTTTTATTTTATTGCGGAATTTTTTTTCTTTTAAGAAAAATGGCCCACAATAATCAATTCCAACTTGACTGAAGGGTCGCGATGGTGTTACTCTTTTTTCCGGTAACTCTCCCATTAGATATTTAGTTGTTGGTGGTTGAACTTTCTTACAATTTACGCAATCCTTTAGGACCTTCCATACTTGGCTTCTTCCATCTACTGGCCAATATTTTCTTCTGATTGCATACAATGTAAGTTGAACTCCTGAATGTAAATGTGTACGATGCTCACTATTGACTATTAAATTAGTTACATGATGATTTTTAGGTAAAATTATAGGATGTCTTGCATCGTACGGTAAATTAGAATGGGATATTCTACCTCCCACTCGCATTATTCCTTTCGAGTCGATAAAAGGGTTCAGCTTCACGATGTGTCGGTTTTTCACATTTTTCTGTGGATTTTCTTTGAGAAGTCTCAACTCTTCAGAGAATGCTGCAAACTGAACAAGTTTTATTATATTTGACAATGAGTTTTGGATCTCAGCGACGGTTAATAACCCCTTTTTCTTAATGCGTTGAATGAATCGATAACAAAATGCAAACGAACGCGCTAGTTTTTCTATTGATGAAAAACGTTTGAAGGTTTCGTTGAAAGAAGCTTTAATATTAACGTCTGATACGGTACTTGCTATACACATTAATTTTCGTTTTTCGGGTAATTCTTTGCTCTTTACCAGTTCTGACTGCGGCCAAGCATTCATTTCATATGACAGCCATGGTGGTCCTACCTTCCAAAGAATGGATTTAACAAAATCTATAGGTAGTTTGCCTCGTGATACCAAGTCTGCCGGATTGTCATGGGTTCGTATATGACGCCACTGGTTTACATCCGTTTTTCGTTGAATGTCAGCAACTCTGTTTGACACGAACGTCTTTAGTTGAATAGGTGATGTATTTAGCCAATGCAAAACAATTGTAGAATCCGTCCAATAAAACGTTTTATTAATATTGATTCCCAGTGCAGACCTCGTGTTGGTGCTTAATGATGAAAGAAGTTGTGCTGCACATAGTTCTAATCTTGGAATTGTAATTGTCTTTAAGGGTGCAACTCGAGATTTCGCTGTCAATAGTTGCACTTGGACTCGTCCTGTATTATCTTCACATCTGATATATAGACAGGCGCCGTAAGCCTTCTCGCTTGCATCGGCAAAACCATGGAGTTGAATTTCCTTGACGTTGGCTTTCATTATCGTTCTTGAGAATGACAGGTTGTTTAGTGCGTTGAATTGATTGTAGTATGTGAGCCATTCTGTGTGAATATTACTTGGCAACGATTCATCCCAATGCACTTTTAATTGCCATAGTTTTTGTATCATTATTTTAGCGACAATGATAACTGGAGCTAGAATACCCAGTGGATCAAAAATCCTTGCAGTCTCGGCAAGAATTGTTCTTTTGGTAATTTTTTCTTGCTTTGAAGGGTTGACTGAATATACTATCTCATCTGTTGCTGCATTCCAATGAATTCCTAAGGTTTTGACTGTTGATGTATCGCCAATTTGCAGATGTTGATTAATTTCATCTCTTGGTAAACCTTGCAATATTGAATAATCGTTGGATGCCCATTGCCGTATGCGCAAACCACCTTTGCATAGAATAGAAGATAATTGATCTCTGATAACCCTGGCTTCTTGAGTTGTTTTTGTTCCTGTGAGTAAGTCATCGACATAAAAATCTCGTTTTAAGATATTTGCTGCGATGGGGTACTGATGGCTTTCGTCGTCGGCTAATTGATGTAGACAACGAATTGCCAAGAAAGGTGCTGACGATGTCCCAAAGGTTGCTGTGTTCAATTCATAAATTTGTGGTTTACCTTCTTTGTTTTTCCATATGATGCGTTGATATCTTCGGTCTTCTTTCCTGATCAAGAATTGTCTATACATTTTTTCGATGTCTCCAGTGAGAACAATAGGATGTATTCTGAATCTAATTAATTGATCAGTTAGGCTACGCTGAATTGTTGGTCCGACCATAAGCGTGTCATTCAAGGACATACCAGAGGTTGATTTAACTGAACCGTCAAAGACCACTCGTAACTTTGTTGTCATACTAGTTTCCTTGATCACTGCATGATGTGGTAGATAGTAACAGTTGCCTTCTTCTGTGTTGTTATCAGAAACTGGTGACATATGCCCTAATGATAAATATTCATTAAGCACCTTTTCGTATTGTGCTTTCATTTGTGGGTCAAGGCTTAATTTTCGCGTCAAATATTCATATCTTCTTGATGCTACATGATAAGATGAACCTAAGTTTGATAGTTTTCTATTGAATGGTAAAGCTACGACGTATCTTCCATTCCTATCTCTACTGACATGTTTCTTGAAATGCTCTTCGCATAGCGTTTCTTCATCGGTGAAAGCATTTTCGTTTGAAATTTCTTCTATTTCCCAAAACCTTCTCAAATCGAATTCAGTAGATGTTATCAAATTACATGTGCGCTTTGGAGCATGGCGAATTATAGGTGTTGCTCCTCCGATTATCCAACCTAACCTTGTCTTTTGTACGTAAATCTGTTGTTCTTCTGGTAAGGTTAGTTTTATTTGACCGATAGATAATACTGACAGTGATGTGCCTGCTCCTAAAAGTATATCAATAGGGGCAGGTTGGTGAAATTTCGGGTCGGCTAGTTTTATGTTGGCTGGTATATTTATATTTCCTCTAGGAATCAATTGATCAGGAGTCGCTTTTGAGATAGTTGGAATGATCAAAAAGGTAAGTGATTTTTCATAATTACTAACTCTTGATTTAATAGTTGCTACAACCACCTCCTTCGAATATGTCGTCATAGCGTTCAGAGCACCGACTGGAATTTGACATTTCTGACGTTTCAGTTTTAATCTATCCACTAACTCTTCTGTCATGAAGTTGTTTGTGGAACAGGTATCTAATAGTCCACGGCATTGTAATGGGTTTTTGGTTTTGTCAAGTACATATAGTGTAGCAGTCACCATAATGTCACTAGGAATGGAATTCTCTGCCTTGGTTTCGAGTTGCCGACGCGTCGTTGTTGCCATAGTCGTAGTTGTTGGTTTATCTGAAATAGGAACGTTGGTTTGCTCTGCTTCCCTTGAGACATGTAATAGCGTATTATGTCTTCCAGAACATTTTTGGCACCTTGACTTTGATATACATTCTTTTATTCCATGCCCTTTGCCAAAGCAATTGAAACACAAATGCGCATTTTTTATGATCCCTTTTCTTTCGTCAACTGATAATTCTCGAAATTTAGTGCACGTGAATAATCGGTGAGACTCAGCGCAGATTGGGCACATGATTGTGGAGCGTGACCTTGTGTGGTCAATATTTGTCTGGGTTATGAGAGTGTGTGAACGATTATTTTTGTTTTGTACATTAATTTTCCTTGACGTATCAAATTCAATTTTGGCGAATTTCATTGACTCATTGCTAGAGAATTCTGCACAATTTGCACGTTTTTCGAAAAATTTTAATAATTGGATGTAGGATGGCGGTATGTCATCGTTTAGAGTCATCTCCCATTGCCACCGTGTGTTTGAATTCAATTTTGACAAGATCAAATCAACTAGCGGGATGTCCCAGGATGAAACTGGAGCCTTTAAATTTTCTAATGCTCTGAGATGTTGATGAAAGATATCAACTAAGTTACTCAGAGCTTCGGGTGTATCCTTGGAAAGTCGCGGGAATTCTCTTAAGATTGCCCAGTGCCGGCGTAGCGCAAGACGGTTGCATTCAAATTTCTCCTTTAAAATGCTCAAAGCCACTGAGTAATTTGAACCGATTGTTTCCAAAGATTCAATAGCATTCGCGGCTTTCCCTGTGAGTGATAGCCGAAGGTACTGCAACTTCTTGACCATGTCAATTGCTTGTTGATCAATGAGAGATGTAAATATACTAAAGAACGAGGCCCATTTTTCGATGGACCCATCAAATGTCGGTAGCGCGATTGTGGGTAAGGTCGCTTGAGCTTGATTAATGGGTTGTGCAATTGAAGGCTGTTCTTTCACAACGAGTTTATCGAGAATTTTTTCGACTCGTGCTCTCGTTCTGTCATGCAATTCTATTATTTCCATTCTGTTATCAGCTTCGGATTCCTCTAAATCTTCTAGCTCGTCTTGAATGGACTCAAACTTTTCGAACGCCATTTTCATTGAATCATATGAACTTCTTAGCAAATATGTATCACGATCGTCAGGATTTGTGTCACCTTCGTCGAGAATCTTGATTGATATAGTAATAGAGGCTTTAATATGCCCTCTTTGCCTTCTTAATCTTTCAGCCATATTTGAATTAGGAAAAGGACACGGTTTGAGTGGTATTCTTATGGTAAAGAAGGGAATGACAACAATCTGATTGACTGTGACCACTTACTTGATTTTCTGGATCTGCTAATGCTGTATTCATTAACGAATCCGGCTCGAAGGACCATGTGCTATCCTTGTTTTGCCAAGGATGTGTCTCGTTCGGTTGGCCGAAGTTGACGGTGTTTTTTAAATAAATTTTACTCTTTTCACTTCTTTATTTGAATTAACATCCATTTACAAATCTAAAAACTAAGGTTATACACTAACAATTCAATTAATTTGTCTTGATTTCTGGTCTTGATTCTCTGGATGTTGCTGCATAACTAACTACACGCGGAGATAAAGCCAACAAATAAAACCAGAGAGAATCTGACAAAACCGGTTTTTAAATATAAACGCCAAACTTCACAACAGTTGCTGAAAGTTGCTTCAAAGACTTGAGGCTATCGTGAAGCTTGGCTTACATTTATTTGTTATATTCCACAGGGTGATTATTTACGTTAACTACTTCCAAACAGCGTTGAAATACTGTGCTGGAGCATTTAGAATTTTACCCCTCTTTGAGAATACCATTGTCACGTGCGTGGTTTCGTTACGAGGGCTTCCGACTCCTTCGGAGGTTGGTGACTCACCCATGCTGTAATCCGCGGAGACGGGCACGGGTTGGGCGCCACTCGTTTTGGCGAGTCACCTCACGATATCCGCGATAAAACGAGAAACTCGCGGACAACGGTTCTCTCACTTCGATTTTGGTGGGAAGTTACAAAGAACTATCACTATTATTCGAGTGTTATTTCAATCTATATATTGGCTCGAAACATCCGCCTCTTACAATTTTGTATTACAATCATGTATCTCAACTAAGAAAATCTAACCCCTAACTAATTCTTAGACTTAAAAAAAAAGAGGAAATACAAACAAAATAAGTTGAAACTTATTACTCAACTTATCTTCTAGAGTTGCTCCGGCTCTCGCTTCGTTCCCCTTTCGGACTTAACTGCACTGCTTTCTGCTCGCCTGGTGTTTGTATTATGTCTGGTTATTATAAACTGTTTATTTCACATTATTGCATTTACAGCAACAGGAGTCACTGAGCCCGTTTTGAAAAACGAATGCTTATTCAAGAATGTTATTATTGTATGTTTGTGTTATATCTGTTTGTCATAAATTTTCTATTTTACTCTATTGTATCTACTCCAATTTTCCAAGAGTCACTGAGCTCGTTTTGAAAATATATTGTCTAAACGTAACCAATGCTTTAATTCTAACATCCGTTTAATACAAATTTTCTATTTTACACCATTATATATTTCAATTTTCCAAGTATCAGTGAGCACATTTTGAAAATGTATTGTTTATTTGTAACTAATGCTCGTCCAGGAATGTTACTATTATATGTTTGTGTTATGCCTGTTTATTATAAATTTTCTATTTTACACTATCATATATTTCAACTTTCCCAAGAGTCACTGAATACGTTTTGAAAACATATTGTCTATATGCAACTAATGGTTTAGTTTTAGTATCTGTTTGTTACAAATTTTCTATTTTACCCTCTTATATATTTTAACTTTGCTAGAGTCACTGAGCACTGTCACTGTTTTGAAAATACATCGTCTCCATGTAGCTAACTGTTTATCTTCTTAGTTATATGTTTCACGTCACTGAGCACATTTTGAAAGCATGATGTTTCTATGTAACCAATGCTTATTCAAGAATGTTATTATCGCGTGTTTGCATTATATCTATTTATCTTAAATTTTCTATTTTACACTATGATATAGTTCAATTTTCCACGAGCCACTGAACACGTTTTGAAAATACGTTACTCGAACTTCGTCGTACTTGATCGCGCATAAAATCACTAAAACTAATCAAGGTCCTGGCCTTTATTACATTCCCTGATCCGGCGGATGTTCTAACATAAACGCATCATTATTTTTATCAGGATATTAATTTACTTCCTTTTATCGTCAACTACCACTCGGGAGAACGTCCTTTGCCGCCACTAAAGTTCTCTCTCTCCGTGCCGCTGCCCGGTACAAATTATTAAAATAAACAAAGATTTTATTAACGCTTCGCCGCGAGTCGCGTTATAACTCAACTTCACTTTCCGCGTAAATCCGACCTCACTGTTTGCACTGTTCGACACACCAAAAAGAGAGCAACTTTCTCGTTGGAGGTCCCTTATATTCTCTCGCCCTAACGGGATGTCGAATGCACGCGGCCCTGAAGTTTCGCGTCGCGCGAGTTACATACAATGTAACAAACACAGATGAGAGAATAAGTAGTATTATCGATAAATACAATCAATCGAAATAAATCGACACTACTTATTCTCTCATCGAAGAAAGTGTCAACTCGGCATGAGAACGGAAACCTGCTGCACAAATTTGCTTATGACGTTTCCGTTCTCATGAATAACGAGTTCAATAAAATGATTAAAATATAAAATTTGGAATCAACGGAAATGCAGAATCACCTCGATTTCAAAAAACCGAATTGTAATTAATCGAGAGGTGATTCGAATTTCGCAGTTGAAGTTTGGGAATCGAACCTAAAGGTTGGATAAATTAAATAAAATATTAAAATATAAAAGTTTAAAGTGTTTTATTTAATTATTTTTTATTATCTCAAGATAATAAAATCTATAAGTCGCGTGTCCTCGGCCATACGTGCCTTGAGTCACGTACACCATTTCCCTACGACACTATTTTCCGGTCTTTCAATGCCATGGCCAGTAAATGGCTGAATTTCCCCGACCGAGACGCTCCGCATCCCACCACCCCCCCCTCCCCACTTGACTTCAGAGGAATCGAATTTTTCCCACGCTCGGTCCTGATGGGAATTGGAACAAGGTCAATGATCAAACTCCTAAGTCGATCATTGACCCCGAGCGCGTGCCGACTCCGACGTCCAATTCTCAGCCGTACTCAAAGGGGCGGGCTCGACTCATCATCGATCGTCATCCTTGGTGGTGCGGCCAGTTGCTCGGGCGCTCTTGGTACGGAAGGATGTTGTCTGTCCCGCGCTCAAACGCCCCGATTTAGGCATTCGTCTGATTTTTCGTAATTTCTGTTCGACCGGCGATTGCTGAACTCTCGGCGTTTTACCAACGGGGTTTCCGCGACCAAGGTGTAAGTTGGCGAGGACAAAGGTGTAGATTGGCGAGGTTCGCGGATTGTGAAATTTCAACCGTGACACCATGTTACAAAAATTGCCTGAAAACAAAATGTGTCCTACCCATAAAACCCAAATCGTTTATACATGAAGCGAATACCTTACTTGTAATACCTATATTTTCAATTTTTCTCAATTCTCTCTATCTTCTTCCATTTTAAAACTATAACATAATGAAGAAATTTATGTTTACGTTATGATCAATATATATTACTCAAATATCACGAAGATAACACGGAAATTATATTAATATAGTCTAAATATTTTAAACTCTTTAAGAATCTTAAAGTAGTCCTGAATCCAAAACATAAATGTACAAGAAAATTAATATAAAATTTTCATAAGGTTGGATAGATATTTGCGTTAGATATAGATATACTATATATATTTGAATGGATACTCTGCTCTGCGTCCAGGAAACTTCAAATTTTCTCTAGAATTTTGTTAGCAAGGACCTCTTAATAAATGGAAGATTAAAAGCAATTTTTTTTCTTTCTCTTTTTCTTCTCTTCGAAAAAAAGGAAACTAACTTGTCACTCCATAAACAACTTCATAACATGGTCATAGTCGTGAATGACACCAACTTCATTTATAAAACGTCTTAGAAGGTTCGTAAGTACGCGGCAAAACTATCCTTCGAGGATCGAAAAAAGGTAATCATTGCCTTGGAAAAAATCGTTGAATGGTTACATTTGGAGGCTACGAGACGGAAATTCATTTCGGGACGAATTTACCAATTCTTATCCGAGTAGATGTCACGTAGCGATGTTTATGAATATATGATCCTTCAGATTGCCAGCAAGCCTAGCTACCCTAAACTAAATTAAACTCTTAACTCTTTGAAGAATGTAGGTACTCCTGTATCGTACTCCAGGAGTATAAATAATCAAAAATAATCTATCTACTTTATCTATTCATGTTTGACCTACCCCATCCCTTGAGTGTTTTTCCGCGTAATGACCGAAAATGAATATAGCAACCTTTGTAATGCGCAACTAGGACTCACAGGTGAAATAAAAAGGTTACAAGCATCCATCCCTGAGACCAATTAAGGACAAACAAACAAACAAATTTATCAACATCCATTTTTATATATGTAAATAAATTAACAATTTTGATTATTACGAAAGAAGTTTCAAGGGACAGAATCAAGAATAATTTGTTGTGACTTTTAATATTGTTCTCTTGGTTCTGAAGCTGACTGGAAATTGGAGCATTTGGATGAAACCACGCGCGGCATAAATTGCCTCATCAGCAGCGATAGTTTAGTTTAGTTCATTGCAGATCAATGGCATCTTGAATTTCACTATGAGGATGCCATGAAAGCAAGTGCATTGATCGCCACAGTTTGGTACTGGCCCTCTAGTGGGATTTCTTCAAACTATTGTCTGAGAAGAATCAAACACCGCGCTTTAGTAGCTTATCTCAGAGCTACTTAGATTACGGTGGTCAGTCAGTGACGACGTTTAGGGTAGGGTGGTGTGAGATGGCGCACTTTTGAAACAATCAGTTATAACAAAAGTAAAAATCAAATTTTCAAAATCAAATTTATATATTTTAAATCTTCGATGATTTGGTAACAAAACGAAGGTTCAATCAAAATCACATCTGTCATCTTCTTATAATATTTATTAGATGTTATTCAATTTGCGTTTTATTCGATTTATTTAGCTTCAGACGTTTAATTTAATACACTTCAATTACTTCGAAGGCAATCTTCACAAGATGGTGGATGCAATCGTACTGACTCGAACTCAATCCAAACCAAGGGGTCGAAGGCAAAAGTATCATGCGACTTCCATCCAAAATCTGATTAGAGCGCGTTACTTTTAGGGTTGGGTAAACTGCAACACTTCTATATAAATGTTATACGAGTAACACTTATACGGAAGTGCCATACCAGTAACACTTATGCAGAAGTGTTATATGATCGAAGTGTTATACGAAATGACTACACATCTTTTGTCTTTTCGTTAATTTGTAACAAAACTTAAAAAGTTTTAAATGCGCACTTTTACACAACCTGAGAAGAAGAATGGGGTTATTTTCAGTAGGTTTCGTATGCCTGATCTCTGATATTATATAACCAATCAATAAAGAGATCTGTATTAACAAAGCTAGAATCAGAGATCATTCTTATTGATTCAGCTGAGAATCCACCTAACAATTAAGCTTTAATACGTTTTCTGACGAATAACAAAAGGCGCCTGTCAAACATCAAATTTAATTAGTGTTTTGAAAAATAACCAATATTAGTTTGCAGGCGAATAATCATTCTTTATATTGTTTCTTGAAAACCGATAGGAAAAACAATGAACTTATAAAGACGTGCTGATAATTTAGGAGGAATTTTGATATAAACATTAACAAATTGACATGCCTTTTGTGTTTAGACAATTCACTTGACGGCTGGCTTGAGAGCCGGAATTGTTTTGCATGAAAAACTTGACTTTTAACTCTTTCAGGGTCAGTGGTTAGCTACACTAACCACATGTTTCATATTTTTTCATTATTATTTAACGCCACCTATTGATCTCACTACTAACTACTACGACATAACAACTCGTCTAGAACAATATAAAAGCATTATAAGCCCTAGTGTGTCTTTACCTGTTAATTTGTAACAAATTCAAAGATTGCCGGTAACCGTTTTTTTTCAACACTCGCGATAAAATATTATATAAAAGCTAAGTGTGTGTTACATTGTAACATTAATGTTTCATTCGTTGTATTTGATCGTTAGCTACCGATATTAGTTACAATGTGTGCACAATTTTATTTTTCTAATGTTATATTTTACTGATAATATAGTGGTTAGTGTAGCTATCCGGCGCGCAGATAGTGTAAAATGTATGCTGTAAATGTGTAAAAGTTTATTTATGACGTTTTCATATCTGCTTCATAGAATGTCCCGCTTACTAAATAAAAAAGATTTCGAGAGGTGTCTACAAGATATTCCGTCAGATGAAGAGAGCTTTTGTAGTGATGAGGCATCTAATGCTGAAGGACCTTGAAGGAATTTCGCCGTTCTGTGTACCAAGGCCTATTAGCTCCAGCATTTGTCAAACGGAAAAATTCCGTGAACAGTCCACATACTTCTGCAACATCTTTACCAAAGCCCATAGTAATAAAACGGCACAAACCAACAGTTCCAGAAGAGATCCGCCTAGAAAGTAGCCTTCATCAGCCGGAGCGAACTACGTCAAGAAGATGCGCCAAGTGCAGTACACATAAGAAGACTGTTCGTACAAATTGGAAATGTAGTACTTGTCAGGCTCCACTCTGTTTGCGTAAGGGAAAATCCTGTTTCCAAGATTTCCATAAGAAATAAAAACTTATTCTCATGATAAACGTGCATGTGGTTTTTGATGCAACTGTTTTGGCCTAAGATCGCGCTGGTTAGCGTAGGTAACCATATGATTCCTCCAAAGCCTTAAGTCCTAAATTTTTTTTTTTGTTTTTTACAATAAATGAGTCCTAAACAAATGTCAGAGTATTGATAAAGATGGTTTACTAGTACACATGTGGAAGTGCCCCTGAAAGAGTTAACAAGGATGCGTGTCGATACAATTTTGGAGTACAATTTAACACGAGTTTTTCCTTTCGTTGACTTTTCCCTTTTGATAACGCGTTACTTTTACTTTCTAATGATTGGCAGTGCTGATCAGTGTTGCGAACCAATTTTTACTCTTACTTTTCTAGCAGACGACAGAAAGTGTCAAAACAAAATGATTAACTTCAATATTTTGCAATCGCTTCCACGTTTTTTATTCTTTTTGAACATCTTTTTTCAAAGCCAATTGCGCATTTACCTACAATACCTGTAATAGCGGCGGCAGATAGTTGGACTGCACAAATATATTTTACACTGACCAATTGGGAGGCTGATGCCAATTTATAATCCGAAAAAAGAATTTCTATTCAATCTATATTACCGATGGCAAATGCTTGGATTCATTCTGTTCCAGTGCAGTTTTTAACTTCACTAACTTTTTTTATTGTTGTATTATTTCCTCATTGATGAACAATTTCGGTCGGCTTAAGTATTTCAAAGACTGTTGCCGACAATGGTTTTTAATATGTTTGTTCCTAATATTGTATTTATATGCGTAGAGGTTGAAGTTATGATTTGAGAAGATAATATCCCGCGGAAAGTTTGGATTTTGCAAGCTCTTAATGAGGATTCTGTCTATTAGATCAGTGGTCCGCAAACATTTTTCGACTGCGACTCCTTCAGTAGAGAGAAAATTCTTGGCGACCCCTAGTAGAGATAAATGTTCACAAAAACGATGTATATTTCGCGCATTTCTTTCGTTTCATCGAAAGAATAAAACATCGTCATATCTGACACATATTAATTTTATTTATAATTTTAAGAAAATACCTATTGTATAACATAAAAATCAGTAAAATTTCCCTTTAATGAGATGTATGTGACTGAAAGTTTTTAATTATCTCATCGATATTTGGATGTGCTATGTATTTTTGACGTGAATACGTCTTTAAATTTGCTACCATACGGGGGCAATCCAAAAAAACTAATGATAAAATCGGGGGATACAGTTTGGCGTTGTAGCTTCGAATCTCTGCACTACATCCGAAATTTAATTATACCACTGGATAGATAAAGGATCAAAGAAATCACTAGGATAAGCGAGATTAGCGGAGCATCGCGCGCGGCGGAGGGGGAAGCGCCGCAAAATGGGGTTATTTTGTACTAAATTTTGCCGATTTTGAATTTCAAAATCGAATTCAAACAACCAGGCTGGCAGAATCGCCAGCAACACAAAAATTTCGCCAGTACATGTGATTGTGCAACCGAACGGCAACGATCGGTGTCACCCCACCGAGAGAGTGTGTGTGGCGCCCGCATGCGTTTGGTTCTCATCGAAACAAACACATGCGAGCGTCACACACGCTCCCTTTGTAGGGTGTCACCGTATGGTCAATGTTTTTTGCACAATTTTGTGCCGTGGCGAAATTTTTGTGTTGCTGGCGATTCTGCCAGCCTGGTTGATTCAATTTGATTTTGAAATTCAAAATCGGCAAAATTTGGTGAAAAATCCCAATTTTTCGGTGCCTGGCTTTGATTTGACATTGTAAAACCGCTGAGAGCAGACAAATTGCTACTACTTTATCGGTAGCGGTATCATCATCATCAAGTCAAAGCCGTTGGAGTCGCCATATATCGCAACATATATTTATATATTTTTATATTTATACATATATTCATATATTTCGGAAATTTATTTGGAAATTAAAGACCCAAAAGCAGGTGATGTCTGTCTAGTAAACATAAAGGACAATGGCATCTTCAAATTCATACTCGGGTGTGTGTATATCCACCCAGGCACAGCGTTAGCAGATATTAAACTCTTAATGATACGATCGTTGTTAAAATATTCCAAAAACATCGCTAAAATTATACCCTTTTACGAGCCTGATCTTACTACACCAGTTATGATGGTTGGAGACTCTAATGTTGATGTCTCACAAAACTGTTCATTGCCTGACTTCATGCTCAGCGAGTTCGATTTGTTTTATATTGAAACTTCTCCAACAACGTTAGGTAGTACCTGTATTGATTTAACGTTTACCAGAAATCTGGATGTATCTTGGTTGCCATTTGTGTCGTACTTTTCGTATCATATGCCTATAATTAATAAAGTTATATTGTAACAAAATACTGATTTGTTTCCTTGCTTTTGTCCTAAATACATAAATAAAAATATTTTATTCAAGAAATATTATCCGTTACATAAACGTATTCACGTACAACACACGGCCGTGTCCATGACACAGCCACACCCCAGCTTTTTTTTTTATTCTGTTTTGGTATAGTACTTATTTTCAGTTTTAAGCAGTTGTTAGCTCAATGTTGAGGGTAGGCTTGACACAAGTTTTGGGTTGGCTTAATATTTATTATATTGCATATACTAATTACAATTCTCATTTACATTTTCATTCATTTTCCTAAAGCTTTATACAAATTAAACGTCCAAGTGACCAATCTACTAATTATCTTCCTAATATTTTATACAAATCAAACGCCAATGTTACCAATCTACTAGTTATCCTCCTAATACTTTATACAAATCCAACGTCCATGCGAGCATTTCATTCCTTCTATTAACTAATCTACTAATTATTTTTTCACTCCACTACTCAGCCAGATTCCAATTTACTTTACTTTCTTGACTAAATTCATGTTTCTAAATTTCAAGTTTATGTTTTAATCCTAATTTATTCAGTTTTCATTTCATTCCTTAACCTAATTTACAATTCTTTTCTTATTTTTATTCTTACTCCTTTTGGTACTTCGGTACTTCAAACGGTCGTTATGGAGCCGCTGGATCTCCCTGCTGATCCGTAGACGCTCTTCTTTACCTACTGCCAGCAGCAGACGACGCCGGACCTCTTCTATGGCCCGCCTGAAGTTGGCCTCCACCCCCGTACGATACTTGACGGGACGCTCTTGTTCTACGGCCGGTGGCACGGCGACCTCCTTGCACCGATTCCTGGCCCGGCATTCCTCCAGGGTAATCGGCTTCGGTCCGGCCCTGGAATCGCGCAACGCCTCCTCTAATGTTGTTTGCGACGTCCCCTACACTGTGAAATAGCCACTACAATGACGACGCCGTATTTGCAACTAGGTTGATGGGTTCTGGCGACCACTTTCAACTAGAAGTTCCCCCCAAAATCGATAGGTTTCTAGAACCTTGTTCGATGGGATATTTCGGACTCTAGTTGATGGGTTACTTAACCTCTTTCAACACGAAGTTCCTTACTGCATCGACAGGTTTCGAGAACCTTGTTCGGTTTTGCAGCTTCGAGCTCGAGTTTGGTGGGTTACTATGACCACTTTCAAGCTCGAGCTACCAACGCAGAGAACCGATAGGTTTCTAGAACCTTGTTCGGTTTGGCAAATTTGAGCTTGAGTTTTATGGGTTACTATGACCACTTTCAAACTCAAGCTCCCAGAGAACCGATAGGTTTCTAAAACCTTGTTCGGTTTGGACCACTTACTTTTCCTTGTTTGCCTACTCCCTTTCCAATCTGATAAGGTTTGCCTGACTTATAAGGATGTAAAGTTGATCCCAACTACTGGTGATATCCCCAATTTTTCTCCGCTTTTTATCCCAGGAAACCGGGATTTTTGACCGTTGGTGCGAGGTTGCTATCAATTACGAAACGCACTTAACTTCTGCATGGCGCCATCTACCGGTGACAGGCGGGGGTATTTGACGTTTCAGTCTAGGTTAAGATCGTGTTGTGATGTCGCGTGTTTTATGTTCGTTAGTGAATTTCACGTTATTGACATAGGTTTCCGGGATCCAATGCTCACGTAGGTGTTATGAAATAGTGTGTTTGTTTATATTCTACATATTTGTAGGTTTATTTACGTCGTTTAACCGTGTTGTGTTTACGCTTGATGGTAAGTATAGTGCATGTTTAACTTTTGGTGTTTTATGCTTTTTAGGCAGTTTTCTGGCGTTTTATGCTTTATGTTTTATTCCCCATGAAATACTCCGTGTGGACTATCTGTGTGGACTATGTTACTCGCTATGTGGACTATGTTATGTGAACATCAACATCGACTTCTCGCGTGACATGTTCGAGTGAGTATGTTAAATTTCTTGTGCATTATGTTTTTTAGGTTCATATGTGTTATTGGTATGGTGAGTGACTCGCATAGTTTATTTGTTATGTTCTGATCTCCCTTCATTTTAGGTGACGCGACGCATCACAACAGATGTATGTCGCTAATTGCAATTCGCATATTATCTTCAGGGCTCAAACGGGAGCGGTATGTAGTTTTTATTGCAACTAGTTTGCTAAATCCAGTTTCACATAATACGTTAAAACCAATGCAAAAAGTATTCAAACCCTGATGGCATTCTTGCATAAGACGGGATATTGCTTCTCTACGGATAGTAAAAATTTTTGCCAACGCTGAGTCTTAAATTGATTGCGAAGAGTATCATCACTTATCAAATCAATCAATTGCTCTTTCTCACTAATTGGAAGAGTTGAAATGCATATGTCGTAGGAAAATGGATCACGAATCCAACCAAGATTGTTTTCAGGAAAATCCTCGAATCTTCTCGAAAGATTTTCCTTTAACTTTTAAATACGATTGGAAATGATGTTTTTTAAATGTAAATTATTTTCCTTGATAATATCGTTAAAGCAAGGGAACATGTCGGTGTTGTTTTTATTCAGTTCAGTTTGCCAGAGACTAAGCTTATTCTTAAAAGGTTGAATTTTACTGGCTGAAGTTATGATAGTCGAATTTCCACCCTGCAAGGTCAAGTTTAAGTCGTTAAGTTTTTCGAAAATATCAACTAAATAGCTCAGCTTTCCTAGCCTAACTTCATTGATATAATAACTTGCCAATCTATGTTTCTTTTCGATTAAAAACATGTAGGGGGAGTCCGGGAGAGTATACCCGCCCTCCACTAAAAAGCTCATATTTTTTGTTTAGTAGAATCTAGATATTTCACATGAATTGTATCTTAAGCTGCACTATTTAGCTATATTTTCTCTTAAGAACGTTTGATATAACTTCGATAATTTGTCAGTTATTAACGGAATTTCCCAAAAATGAATTTGGCTAATATCTCCCGCCTGGGTGGGTGACTTTACCCTCCAGGTAGGGAGGCATTACCCGGGGTTAAATACGGGTAAAACAATAACAAACGAAACTTTAATTTTATTAAACAATGTTATATTTTCGATAATGATAATATTTATGATACAATGAAAAAATCAGGAACTTTGAGTATCAACAAAAATACAATATTTGAATATAGGTAAAGCTAAAATATATTCAGGAACACGAAACTTTGGCAAATTATAAAAATAAAAGTTTAGTCAATAGAAGAAAATGTCTTATTAACTAATATCTTACTAACTACTTTGTTCACTGTCAACGTATTGAATATTAATACATAATATCAAAGTTTAGAACAAAGATAAAATTCAAAACAAAAGAACAAGAGAAACATTAAGAACTATAACAAAATTAATAAGTTTCCCTTTTCTTAATTATAACAATGAGGGCAAATTAAATCTGCCTTATCATATTTAGTTAGTCCGACACACCTTTCGTGAACATATTTCCTACAAAGAACACACAGTCGCATGTCTATCTTTTCGTCCTTCTCACATATGAAACAAAACCAATTATCTTCGGCACATGAGCCATCTTTATGATTGGGCTTTTCTTCAAGACCAGTCTCACTGTCGTTTGACTGTACAAAAATTTGTCTTTTAACTCTTTTTTTCTTTGTTTTATCATTTTTTTTATGTTAGTGATTTTAATGATCTTATTTTTCGGTTCATAATTGATATTTGAATCTTGTTTTTCTTGAATTGAATCTTACCACGACGAATATTTTTTCTAGGAGCAGATTTAGGAAAAGGTCGAATAATTTCAGGCAAAATTGTTTTTGGCTTTTGACGTGAACTGGCATCTACAGTTGTAATATCCGGAATATTAAATTGTGAAGCCATCTTTGGTGGTTGTTTTGATATTAGGATGCCTTGCTCAGAATGCTGATCGATCAAAGTTGATGGTGAACTGACTCTAGGTATCGCAGTTTCCTCCACATTCTCTGACTGAGGAATAGCTGATGTTGAAGCTGGTTCCACCATGGTTACATCTGTAAGTAGTTGGAGAGCTATTGATGATGAAGCAGCAGGTGAAACCGCCTGCTCTTGAATTTCTCTATCCGTTACTGCGGAGCATAAGAAATCTTCATCCGTAAAGATATTTGGGTTGTATGGATGTATTCCGGTTTTCCTAAATCCACTTAAAATATTGGACTGGCTGAAAGCCTGCGACATAATGGTGCTTATAAGCCCGGGTATATTGTAAATTGTAACAGTTTTCCCTGGGTTACTTAGCATCCAATTATTCATGGCTGCGTTATATCTTGCCTTGAAAGATGAATATATGGCAACATCTAGAGGCTGCAACTTATTGCTACAGTGGACGATTTCAATATTGATATGACTTTCATGATTGTGCAATATAAGGAGGACTCTGTTTTGGAGAGATGCGTTGGAAAATTTCACGAAATGTTTCATGTATTTCATAAAACTTTTAGTTGTCATCCATCCACTTGGATAGGAATCGCCCTGTGAGCCTGGTGGTCCACCAGCTATAAAGGTATCGTTATATTTAACCCTTGGGAAAACGAAAAACGGTGGAATAACATTTCCCAAAGCGTTGACTGCGAAACAAGCAGTCACAAGAGTGCCACGCTCAGCTGACGTAACCTGTCCTACTTGACGGGCACGCTTGCTACCTATTACTTTGGGACACTCTTGTACAGTCATACACCCTGTTTCATCGCAATTATAGATGTTTTGACCTTCAAATTGATATGCCTCTCTAACACGTTTGAGATTTTCGAAGAAGTCAGCAACATTTTTCCTGTTAAAGCTTGTTGATCTCGACAAACTTGTTGCTTCAGGGGTTCTTAAACTAAGTTCAGGATTTCTTTGCATAAATCCTCTGAACCAATCTTTTCCAGCACTGTTGTTTGACGTCCAAGACTGAGGAACTTTTTTCAAATTGATTTTGCCATACTCACATGCCAGTTTCATAGCATCCTTTCTGGTCAAGCCGTAGTTCATCTTGCTACAAATTAGAAGATAGTCAGCAAGTGCTTTTTCTTCCTCTATCGTAAATATTTGGGATGTTTTAAACTGGCTTCCGTGTTCATTTATTTTACTTATTTTGGTTCTATCCCTTACATAATTTCGTAACGTGTTTCTATCAATTCCATATTCCAAAGCAGCACCGCTAATAGATTTTCCGTTATCGATATCATTTAAAGCGTTTTTTATGACTGATATATCTAAATTACTCCTGTTTCCTATAGATTTTTTTTTTTATATTTGAAAGGCATTTTTCGTTTTTATTTATCTGAAAAAAAAAACAAAAAAACATTATCATTGGAAATTGCGGGAGAGATTACCCTGGGTAAAGTCTCCTCCCTTCGTCTGACTAATATCTCCCACCCCATATCAACTTTTGTGTTTTTTAATTTTTACGAATAACTGTGCCGCGTTCACAAAAGATATATGCTGTACGAGTTACAAGAATAAATAGGCTTGCTATTTATATGAGCAATTTGTTAAAATTTATTCACACAACCAATTAAATTTATAAACTCGAAGAAAATCACTTGCTACACTCGAAAACACGTTATCACTACCCAGTTCTAAGCGGTACTGCCGAACGCAATGGCATCGCGTGGGAGTGGACCGGACGAACGTTTGGCATCCTAGAAGTCCGGCAGCAACGCAATAGATAGTGCCAGAAGGATTCTATAAGCAATGGTTATAGTCTCCCCCCTGGTAAACTCTCCCGGACTCCCCTACACTTCATTTCTCAAATCAAATATCCGTTGTAGTATTTTCCCACGTGAAAGCCATCTGACTTAGGTGTGTAAGAGTAAAGTCACATACATTGAGTCCACCTCATTGCAAAGTAATGAAAAGAGACGGCTGTTGCTTTTAATGTAGTTAATTGCACTAACAGCGTCTTGTAATATGTCTTGTAATATGTCTTCATCCATATCTTTTGCAACAAGAGCTTGCCGATACAGTGATTAAATACCATATGCAGCGCAACTTTCTGAATTAAACCTCTGAGCCCTTTATTCGAACCTGTGAATGCTGCAGCACCATCAGTACAAACCGCAACACAGTTTGCCCAGGTAAGGGACTTTGTTTCAAAATATTCATTTATTACTTCGAATATTTGTTTTCCAGTTGTTCTTCCTTCCAAACTTTTGCAACATAAAAGCGTTTCTGTTATATCTTCATTAAAAATAAACCTAACGTAAATCATTAGTTGTGACATTAAAAAAACAAAGCTATTTTCTGAGTTGTCCAATGTCATGCTCCAGACATTTACATAACTCACTATTTTGATCTGGATCACTATGGTTTGGATCATCTGCGGCATTGGACAGGTTGTCCTCCATGAGAATATCCTTGTAGAATGCAAGTTCTGGGACTTCTCTCCATTGCTCTCCGAATTGCTTTTCAAGCAACTTTTTGACATCCTGCTTTTTGTTTCCATTTATTCCTCTTGAACATAACATTAGTTTTTCAACATTTATGGTAGGCCTTTTTCCCCGCTTGAGTAACGAAACAGGCTTGTCCAGTGTGGATTGAAATTTATAGTGTTCATAAGTTTTCACCTTACAACCAGAGCGTTGGGATTTCGTGATAACAATTCTTTTAAGCGAACTGATGTTTTCAATCTTTTTGTAGTAAACTTCTAAATCCTTAATATCCTAGGCGAACCAATTTTCTCCCAGAATATATAGTTGACCATGCCTTCTAAATATTTCATAGTAGCTTTCTGGGTTAGTTAAAATAGTTTGTTTCCTTATTTCTTTTTCAAGCCTCCCAAAGACTCGGTCTGCAGGTAGAAAACTATGTCCTCTTACTGGAAAAGTTATACGTATTTCTCTAATATTCTTAGGTGACTTTGCCTGTAGCCAAAACATAATGGTATGTACACCGCAACCATCACAAAATAACCTTATGCTTTTGATATGTGCAGGTATGTGTATGGTCATTAAATACGTAAAAAAAGCTGATCCTACCTCCAGGGAACCTCGTCCTGACTGCATTTCCAGCCATGTGAAAAACTGGGGATTTTTGGCATCCAGTCCCACAATACACAAGTTGTACAAATTTATTTGCCTTGAATAGTACGCATCTTGGATTGGTGTTTTTGGAAGCGGTTGTACCTTTTGCAAATCAAAGCAAAATAAAATGCTATCGTCTACCTTAAGACGAATCAAATCATAAAATGCATTAGCTCGTTATGAATGTACTCGTTTTTCCACCATCAGTTTCTGTTTTGCAACTGGACTTGTTTCATTTTTGATCCTGTTTTTCCACAACAGGCATGCGCTGCACACGTCTGATGCAGGAGTTTTAAAACTTATATTGTATTCTATAAGAAAAATGTTGTAAAACATGGTCCTTGAAACCGTAATAGCTTCAAAAACGGAGTTATTGTACAAATTTAGTAATTTTTTGATATTTAACTCTTCTGAAAGATAAATTCGTTTGCTTTTGTTTCTAATGTAATGGCTCTCCGATGCTGGTAAACCACTCAAAAAATTTCTCAAATGATCCTTTTTGGATCTACTTTTAGCGGATTTACGATCGCCGCCTCTGTTTCCCTGAGGTGTATTACCTTCAATCAATATTTTATTTATATTTTCAAGCCTTTTTCGTGTAACACCTAGCGTTTTCATAAAAAAAGTCTTGCAGAGTCTGTACATCTTATGATGTTTTTTTTTTTAAAGGTCAAAGTTACCACTTATCTGTCGGTTTCTTGATGTTTCCCGGGGTAACGATTTTCCTCTTCTTTTTGGTGTACACGGACCTAATAGTCTTGACAAATATATATCTTGTGCCACCTTGGAATTGACATTGTACAAACGCTTTTTATTTTCAACCACGTCATTCATTGAAATTTGGTCACATTTAAAGATACTTTTAGCACTTTTATGTTTGCAAGGGGCTGTGAAATTACTACACACTGGATTTGGGTTTGCATACGATCTGGATAGGGAATAAAAATAAGGGAATATGAATCAAATAATGATATTCCAATAAATCACTCTCACTTTCGACGATACGTCGATCGATCTTTACGTGCTCTCTTGCGAGATCCTCTATTAAGTGATTGAACATCCATGATAATAGAAAAAAATATCTTTAAACAAATCTTTTAACACGCGTTATAATTCCTTCACCTTCACCAACTGTTCAAGAAATGAAAGTGCAAGCTCCAAAAGCGGGAAGATCCATTCCGGGAACAATATTGTGAAATATCCTGCAGTTTTCCCCGCATTGTGAAATAGTTTAATGAATTGATTGATCAATGTTGCGAAATAACTTGCAGTTTTTCCCCTGCATTAAGAAATAGTTTAATGAAATGATTGATCAATGTTGCGAAATAACTTGAAACTTTTCGTTTGCATTGTAAAATTTCATACAAAGTTTTGAAAATATTGTTGTACAATATTGCGAAATATTCTAAAGTTTTTTCCGGCATTCTGAAACATCGCACAACTTTTTTTTAACCATATACATAGTATACGCATTTCTTATATATTTTGCCACAAAATCAGAAACTACCTGAAATTAATACCAAGATATATCCCCTTTTGATGAAAAATTGCTCCCCAAGAAAATTTTTCTAATTGAAATAGCACCATCTGTTCAAAACAAAAATTTACCGACAAAGGGCTGAGAAAAATAATGGAAATAGCACCTTTTGACCGAAAACAAAATGTTCATACCGATTTTTCAATGGAAATAAATTGTTTTGAACAAATTTCAATACAAGATAAAAACGGTATTCAAGCTTGGCTACAAAATTCGTTAAAAAAATAAAAATTGTTGAAAAATGGAAATAGCACCTTTTGAACAGACACTCCTCATATGTTACACTAGGTAAAATATTGGAGTCCATATTAATCTTCTTTAGCTTTAAGCTGTAGTTTCCTTTTTGAATTTTCTTTTGAGCCCAGAACTTTTTCCATGCTAGCTTTAGTCTCCTGTCCACTTAAATTTCATTACTGTTTTTGTCAAAAGAAATTTGTTTTCCTAGACATACATACAAGTTAAAAAATCATTTGTTTAAGTTAAATAAAAATAACAACTTTTAAAACTTTAACTAATTTTATTTCATGTCTGCACTTGAAGTTTCACAAAAGATTTCACAAAAGCTGAACACTTAAAACTAACGTACGACTCTATTTATTGAAGCTTACCACGCGCGTTTCCGTAAAACTGCATTAATGCAATTCCTATCGGAATTGCTGATTTGTCCAACACGCGCCGTTTTCTTGCAATTTTTCTGTACGCACCGGATGACGATTGCAGGCGCCGTCTGGTTAGTACCGGCATGTTGTTGTTGCTGTATTGGGCCTTTGTTTGAATTGGAAAACGGTGGAACGGGTTTTGGGGGGTATGTTTTTATTATTTTCATCAGTTTTAGAGGACGCGTTGTTAACTTACATAATCGTTAACATATTCAATTAGCGTGCCGTCAATTTTGATTGGCTCATGTAAGCGATTGCTTAGTATCTCTGTTTTGGTGGTGTTCATTTGTAGACCAACGTTCCGGCTGTCTTTATCTAGTTCTCGTAGAATTCTTTCAAGTTCTAACGCAGTTCTACCGAAAACGACAATGTCGTCTGCAAATCTTAAATGGGTAAATTGTTTATTTTGTACCCATATGCTTTCGTTTCCCCAGTTGATACATTGAAATACATCTTCGAGGACTGCTATGAATAATTTCAGTGATAATGGGTCTCCTTGTCTCGGACCTCTTTCAATTCGGAACTCTCCCCTCTTTTCTCTAGCTGTATTCTACTAACGCTTTTAGAACATATGTTTTTTAATATATTTATATACTTATCATTTACGTTATTATTTTTTAGTGCTGTCTATATGGATGTGTGTTATGCTGTCGAACGCTTTTGAGTAGTCTATAAAGGCTATGTATATTGGTTTATTAAATTCCTCAAGTTTTTCAATAATTTGTTCAACAGTATGGATGTGGTCGTTAGTAGAATAGCCGGGGCGGAAGCCTGCTTGTTCTATTGGCTGGTTCTTGTCGATCTTTTGTGCTATTCTTCCTAATGTTGTTGAAGAGAAAAGTTTGTTTATGGTAGATAGTAAGCTGATTGGCCTATAGTTTCCAATCTCCAGTGGGTTACTTTTCTTATATTAAATTTGATTGACACCATCCGTGGTTCAGTGAAAATTGTGTTTTGATGCTAATGGTGTTATCCAAGTGGAAATGATAACTCGTTTCCGCATTTTCAGTCTCCTCATCGTAGATTTCCATACTGTTAGCTTGCGAGATTTGTGTTTGTACTTGGCGCCGTTTACCGGCATTGTTAAAAGGACAGAACGTAACTATGTGCCCTTTATTTTTGCAAAAATGACACAGAAGACTCTCACTGATTAAAATAATCCAGTAGTTAATATTTTCGTGGGAGATTTGATTTGGAGCTGGAATTTTTTCAATATCTTCTACCGTGCACATAAAACATCCTCCGAAAATTATAGGCATTAGAA
This sequence comes from Chrysops caecutiens, assembly GCA_963971475.1. NCBI lineage: Eukaryota > Metazoa > Arthropoda > Insecta > Diptera > Tabanidae > Chrysops > Chrysops caecutiens. The sequence goes on from OZ020568.1 coordinate 61,458,827, forward strand.
ATGCCTAGTTCTTCAAGACCTGATGCTCTTATAAAGGAGATGCGAGATGCTAATCGTATCTGCAATGCTTTAAGTTCGGCTTCGATAATGTGGTGGGAAATTTCAGGATTAACATTGGAGATGGCTATTTTCCTAGCACGTGAGGTGAGAGCAAGAATTTTTGAATTCGAAATCAACAATTCTAATTATGGGATTTATTTTCCAAGATTTCGTTTCTTACAGTTCAATTACATATTGTTAGTGAGATCAGGGTTGATCAATTTCACTATTTCTGTTCTTTAACCGTGTGTTCATATATTACCTAGAAACCTAACGCTTGACCACGTTTTAAGAAACAGTCAGTTTGCACAGCCTGCGCATAATTGATTTCGGAATGACCTGAATGACTAGGTTGAACTTCATTCTTAATATATTTATTTACATTTCTGTGGTCAGAGGTAGTTGCAGCCCCTTCAAGGTCCGTATTGAATAACGTCCATATTGAATGATTGTCTCTGTGCAGTATTCACTATAATAAAAGCATTGAACCACTACATAGAATTTCACGTTTGCCTAACGGCAGCAATTGATAATCGTACAACCAGCGAGAAAAGCACTCAATGAGTTTTTAACGATAAAATGATCAACAATCGATCGAAAACTCATTGAGTAGTCTGCGACTTTAGTTTATTCTTCAACGTCCACATCAAATTTTATTTGCGACGAAAATTTTTCGTTCGCGACGCAAATCCCATTGATCCCAACGTCCCATTGATAAGAAATCGGCAATCGTCGAATAATGTGCGTGGTGTTCGGCGCAAATATTTGCGTGAGTTTAGTTCTGTTCACCGAATTAAACCACAATTAAGTACACAAATTTATTATTTCTCCTTCTCTAACTTTTATTCACTATTTAGTTCACAGTATCATTCACAACGTATTGTTTTAATTTTTATTCCGTCAAGTTTTAATTCGCAATTAGTTTAAAATTTTGAATGGTTTTCAATAAGTTTTTTTGTATAAAGTTAATTTCAAATTTTACAGATAGTTTTCAGGAATTTTAGTTCGAGTTTTTTTTTTCAAAAAAGTTTAAACCATAATTAATTTTAATAAATTTTAATTTTATTAAAGGTAGTTCATAATAACTGGATAATTATTTAAGTTTTTTCACAATTACAATAAATTATTTAAGTAGCTTTAGATTTTAAAATTTTATTACGACTGACTGTTTAGTTCTTGAGGAGTTCCCTTTTATTTTTTAAAATTGCTAATAATTTTGCTTTGTAATGGAAAATATTGAATTCGACCGATTGGTGTAATTTGGCTTGAGTTGCAAAAACAATTATGTGCATCGTTCGATCGAATTTGAAAAATCGACAAAAATTAGCTGCTCGAAATTGGAAAATATTATATTCTGTCATCAGTCTACGTTCGGGTTCATCGATCATTCATCGTCTATGACCTTTCGTGGTTGACTTGGTGGTTAATTAACTTTGGTTTTGTTTGGTACTGTTGATGGTGGTGTTGGTGAAACCATAACTGTGGTAAATTTTAACGCACAGAGCTAAATTTGCGTTGAACACCACGCACAGCGGAACAATTGAAACAGCGAACATGAAACAATTTTTTATTATATGCTCTTTTGAATCACTTTGGATTCTCATGTTCTATGGAACAATTTTAGAATTAAGTGCTCGGTTTTTTAATTTCACCTCTCTCACACGATCCAGAAGGCTCTCATTCCAGCTCGTTTTCCTTAAGGTGCAGATCAAGGAATTTTGCCAGAAATGGCTCTTACTCATTTGCCAGAACCTGGACTAGTGTTTTTTCCGCCAATTTGTTTTTGGGGGAAAGGACCAGGGAGGGAGATATAGACCTGGGCAAACAGGGCGATGAGTAAATATGATCCAATATTTATCTGATTATCCGTGTCTTTCTTAGTGTTATTTTAAAAATGAACCCAGAAGTACTAGAAAGGTAGCATACTTATGACATTTTAAATGAATCGGACTCCGAAAATGAAATCATTTCGTCTGAAAGTGAAGAGGAAGAAGATCACGTGAGTTGTCGCAGTGAAGAAAGCTCCACTGATCAAAATGCTAGTTGATTTTTAATATAGTTGATTTATTAATTCAACTCCAAATTTTGAACATGCGAGTGCATTATTCCAATTGCTTATTATACTTTCTCGTTAGTTATTCCATTAGTAGGTACTTCAAAACTGAAAACCTCATCTTTTCTTTAAACTTCTTCATGACCTTACAATATCACTTTAACTGTTTGAAAAATCGTTTAAAACAATCACTTTGAACTGTTTATTAAATATAAATTGGTTCAATCGTTTAATTTTTATTCAACTACAATGAGCCCGGGTCTGTCCGATGACTGTTGGCTGGTGCTAGGCGCACTCACAACACTGGCTCTTCGGCAACGTAGTCTTCAAAGATATCAGTCCATTTCAAAATGGACTAAAGAGGCTCATGAAATCCAGTTAGATACGCAAGTCTTGTTTAAAGATGACAACTTCCCTCTAACTCGAGTAATAGAAGTCCGCCGCGTGCAGAATGGACTTATTAGAGTTGTCACGGTCAATTCTTCGAAAATATTGAGTTTTCTTTCTTGTCCAACATATGAACATACACTTCTTCTTCTATTTTTTTGGGTTTACCGTTTTTATTTAGTAATTTCTCATCCAATTTTTACAATATTTCGTTACATACATATTACGCTACCGCTCTCTCTCATATTAATTTTAGCATCGCCTTCTCACCTATCTTAACCTCCTCAGATACGATACGATCTACAATGAGTACTTACATTGATTCTGTATTTAGTCTCACTAATCTACTACAGTTTTTGTTATATTACCGACTTCAAATTCTACTCCCTATGTACCTATCTTTGTGGGGCACAATTCAAAATATACTGTTAAGGAATATATCAACGGTTATATTAGTTAGGGTGTGATATTTTTTTGTTTTTTTTTCATTGAATATCTTCTGGGTGGTTGCCCCTTCCTGGATCGGTTGTATCCGGAGCAGTTTCTTCTGCAGTTGTCTTCTTTGGGATCGGCTAGGTCTGGATCGGGGTGTCGGCTCCTAGGTAAACCTGGTTTTGACTCCTTTGGTTGTGACTTGTCACGTGCGAAATTTTCGTTTGTGAAAAACCCCGAGTCTAACCCCGATTGGGTTGGGTGACTCACCCGGCCTTTTGCCCGCGAAGAAAGGTCGTGGGTGGGCGCCACTCGTTTTTGGACGAGTCATCCGGCATCGATCGTGGTCAAAACGAGAACCCCACGACGTGCCCCAAAGAAAAGTAAGAAGTTACGGTAGTGGGGAGTGGATGCGGAAGTGAATTAATTGAATTAAAAACTGCGCGCAACGTTCAAATTCAATCCCGAATTTTATTTACCAGTATCGGATTGAGCATCGATCCTTTCCAATATCTTCACAATCCAGTCTTATCCTAAACTATACCTTGCTCTCTGATCATTATATTTGCATGCAATTGTTGAATCTTACACCTTAAATCTATTAATAATATCCTCAAAACTAGACTTATCTATGCGTGGCGGTGCTCCTTCTCGTGCTGTGTCGTTCTCCCTCGGGAAAGCTGCTTTACGGGGTGGATGCTTCACGGTCACAAATTGTTCTAATAAATATGGATAAATAGTCACTTTTGTGCTTTGATAAGTTTCACAACGATACACCGATTGTTCTTCAAATAAATATAGATAGATAGTCACTTCAGTGTTTCGGCGAGTTTCACAACGATACACCGATTATTCTTCACTTAAATATAGATAGATAGTCACTTCGGTGCTTTGGCAAGTTTCACAATGGTACACCGATTATTCTTCAAATAAATATTACATTAATTTCAAGATAGTCTTAACGATTATTCGTCTACTTAAACGCTACACGCTTCAGTGTTTCGGCAAGTTTCACAATGATACACCGATTATTCTTCAAATAAATATAGATAGATAGTCATTTCAGTGTTTCGGCGAGTTTCACAACGATACACCGATTATTCTAATAAATATTACATTAATTTCAAGATAGTCTTAACGATAGTTCGTCTACTTAAACGCTACTTTATCCCACTTTAACACTACTTCATATTTATGGGATCGATGCTGTTTTCACTCCGCACTATAACATCCTGTCACTTCCTATTTATTATATCGCGTCACTTCCTCTTTATAATAATCGCGTCACCTTCCGCTCCACTCTCTATCACAATTCAACTACAACCTCCTCGCTTCCTGACTACTCGTTGACCAAAAAAAAGAGGACGAGTCGTGCTTCATGCTCCTTATATACCTCAAATCCCCTTGTCCTTGGCTCATTCCTCGGTCATTCAACTCCAAGCCCAGAGTTGAAAGTCCGAGGAAGATCCCGTAATGGAGCTACTCGGGGATTCAAATTTTCCAGAATTCCACAAATTTAGTGATCCAAGATTTGTGGAATTCGCATCCAAAATTCATTTTTTTTCTTAAACTCATTGCACAATTTTTCGGGTTCAACCACCTCGATTCCATCATCGCATTGTGCAATGAGTTTCTACTATCCGAGGATCCCGTAAGGATTTGGGTCACAATTGACCAGAAACAAAGGGGCGGTACCGACGATCTAGTGGTTCGATCATCCGAATGAGACAATACCCCTTTCTCATTCGGCAGATCGCAACTAGATTCGTGATTGTACTCGCACAATTCTTGATTGATTCGTCGATCAAAAATTGTGTATTCGAGTTGTCCCAGTCTCGCTCCTCCTCGTGAATGGAATCACTTTGATTCCATTGATGCAGGTCAGGAACGAGAATCGGGATTGCACTCCCACAATCCTTGATCGATTCGTCAATCAAAAATTGTGCATTCAAATTATCTTAACCTCGCTCCTCCCCCATGAATGGAATCACTTTGATTCCATTGATGCAGGTCAGGAACGAGGTTCAGGGTTGTACTCGCACAATTTATGATTTGATTTGATATTATATGTGATGCTACGTGCAACCCCGTTACTCCTTTGGTTCTGCTTCCTCAACTGCTTGGCTATAGGGATCTGCTTCCTCGACTCAGTCTCGGATTCAACTTCTTGGCTATGGTGATCTGCTTACTCGACTGAGACTCGGATGCAACTGCTTGGCTATAGTGATCTGCTTCCTCGGCTCAGACTCAGATTCATCTGTCTTGTGCTTATTTTCAACGCTTTTTTATATAAAAATATATGAATTTTTTAAAATATATTGATTTTAAAATTGGTGACTGTAGATTATGTTGATCTACTGATATTCTTATTAGATTAAATAATATTCCTTCATTTTTTAATTAATATACATAATTATTATTATTATATTTTGTACATTTGTTTAAATAATAATAATATTTAAGGAGATAATAAATTATTATTACTACTCTAATTCTGCTTTTTTCAAAATGACAATTTTCCATAGAGTATAAAAAAGTTAAACTACTTAGATCTCAATTTATACAATATTAACCTAACTAGATTGATAAACACTAAGGTAAGTCATAACAAAGTGTTTTTCCTTAAAATAATTTTTTATTATTTTATTATTATTCCTTTCGGAAGTACCCTACATCACTCTCCCCCGAAGTGACGGAGTCAAGCAAGAACAAATTTTGAAATTTTGTTGTTATTGGCATTCTTGCCTAAATCCGCCTCCTCAAGAAAAGCGGGTTTAACATTGCCAATCGAAACAGTTTTTTCTTGACGGCCAATTAATAATTTTAAAAATTTTTCGCCTCGTGTAACAATCGGAAAAGGTCTCTCATATGGAGGTGATAAGCAACCCTTCTTTCCTTCTGTCTTTAAGAATACGTGGGAGCAAGAGGTTAATTCAGTAGGAATAAAAGGACCACTGTTGGTATGTTTAATAGGGGATATTGGTAAGACATTATTAAATGTATCTCGTAACTTTTCAAGAGTGCATCGATTCGAAACAGACAAACCAGCGTGATAAGTAAAAGAGAAATCCCCAGGAATTCTTAAATTCTGACTATAAACAAGTTCAGCAGAAGAACACTTCAAATCCTTTTTAACGACAGTCCCAAACTCTAACAAAACCAAAGGTAGCCTCTCTATCCAATTATTGATTGTGAAATTGGATTCTAAGACCCCCTTTAATTGTCTGTGAAAGACAGGTGGATGATAGGTGGTTGTCCGTATTCGGTTTATTCCAAGGAGCTTCGTCAAGGAATTGAAAAATTTAGATTCGAAGCAAGTTCGTTGATCGGTTGTCATTGTTAAAGGAACTCCGAATCTCGAAACATACTCCCTAACGAAGGTTCCAGCCACCATCTCTGCTGTGATATTTTTTAAGGAATAGGCTTCTGGCCATCTTGAAAATCTATCAACTATAGTTAGGAGATATCTATAGTTGTTACTAACTGCTAATGGCCCAACAACGTCCATGTGGATGTGTTCAAAGCGGGTTCTCGGAAGAGGAAAAGTACCAATCTCGGATTTAGTATATCTTGAAATTTTATTTTGTTGACAAATGATACATTCTTTGGTCTAACACGTTATTTCCGAGTTCATACGTGGCCAAAAAGTATCAGTCAGTAATGAGTTTCCAGGATACCAGGATAAGACAGTGTATGTAATTTTAGAAATAGTTGCTTTCGGAATCGTTTCGGTATTAATGGGCGCATAACGTTTGTAGAAATGTTACACCAAACTTGATCGTTGGTAAAAGGAAACGTTACCAATTTGTAATTAGAGGAAACTTCTTTATTAGAAAGAAGTGATTTAATTTCCTCTTCCAAAAGTTGAGCTTGATGAAAATCTTTAATGTTAAAATGAAGTTTATTCAGCACGTCAATTTGGTCTCTAGATAGAGCATCGGCGACAATATTAGAGTCTCCACGAATATGTAGTATATCACTGGCGAATTGTGAAATAAATCCAAGTTGACGAATTTCTAGATAGAGCATCGGCGACAATATTAGAGTCTGCACGAATATGTAGTATATCACTGGTGAATTGTGAAATAAATCCAAGTTGACAAATTTGTCTTGGACTGCGCTCAGCTTTGGTTTTTAGAGCAGTGACTAATGGCTTATGATCTGTGAACACAGTGAACTCTTTTCCTTCAAGCCAATGTCGAAAGTGTTTTAGACTTTCGTGAATTGCCAGAAGTTCTCTATCAAAGGTTGAATAATTCCTCTGCGGCAGAACTAACCTTACGTGAGCAAAATCCCAAAAGAACTCGTCCACCAAAGTCGTCAGCTTGATGTAAAACTGAACCAATTGCTAAACCTGACGCATCCGTTGTGATACTTAGTTTAGCATCGAGCCTAGGATGTGCCAAAAGAGTAGCTTCAGATAACGGTTGTTAAGTCTGTTGGAATTTATCATTATGGATATCATTCCAGCAAAACAAAGTTTCTTTTCTATTGTTAGAAGCAACAAGTTCGTGCAAAGAAATCAACATTTCCGTCAAATTGGGTAAAAATCGGTGATAAAAATTCACCATACCAATATATCTCTGAAGCTCTTTGACATTTTTGGGAATTGGATAAATACTGTTACTATTTCGGGCTGCTATTGGAGGGTCGACAACCGAATCGACTCCGGGAGAGCTGTCTTGGTTCGGCGCTGGAGGATCGACGACACAGTCGACTCCGGGAGCATCCACATTGAAGTTAAAGGAAGATGGTTCTGCCATGTTTACTTGCTTTATTCTTTTCTTTACCTAACTTAAACAATTTACTAACTAACTTTCACAATTTACTTGAGGAATCTAAAAAACTTGGAATCTGCGTCCAATTCGCCACACGTAAGGAATATTACTAACTCAATCATGCATTATCTCGAACACAAACGGGTCCAACAACGGTAACCATTGGACCGTTGGAAAAAATGCATTCGAGATTGCATTTGGGTAACAGTACTGATAATTTTTGCACTCGGTCCTTTGATAATTTGCACTCGGTCATCTTAACTTGCGATTAAAATATCGTCTATGTAAACAAAAACAAAATCTAAACCCGAAAGAACCTCGTTGATAAAGCGTTGGAATGTTTTAGCTGCATTTGTCAAACCGAAAGGCATACGCAAAAACTCAAACATGCCAAAAGGAGTTGTTATTGCAGTCTTGTGTATATCTTCTGGTGCAAAAGGAATTCGGTGGTATGCACGAGAAAGATCAATTTTTAAAAATATTGAACACCTGTTTATGATAATACTGAAATTTTGTAAATGAGGTAATGGATATCGATCAAGTTGGGTGATATTGTTTAACCGGCGATAATCTCCACAAGGTCTCCAATCCCCGTCAGGTTTCGGAACCATGTGAATTGGGCTTGAAGTCATTGAATTAGATGGTCCACAAATGCCCAATTGGCAAAGTGTGTCAAACTCTTTCTTTGCCACATTATGTCCCTTAACATCCAATCGTCTTGCGGTAAAGCCGACTATACGGCCACTTCCATAGACGGTGACCAGTCGGCGACTATTCGGCTTCTCACTTTGTATATATATCTCCATAAAATGTGCATAGGGGGAATTTACATTCAATAAGAAATCTTGATTATATTTAAACATTATTAATGTAGATATATTTTTATTTATTTTAGAACTAATATGATTTATAAATAACCTTACCTACATTATCGAATCAAATCAAATTCATGACAATCAAAAATGCAATCTCCTTATATTTTCTTACTCCTTACTTATATTTTTTAATAAAAGGTAAATAATGGTGTAGAAAAAGTAAAACTTCTGCCCTATCTGGAAGCAATCGACTTCTTTTGTTTTCGTATATGTTACCGGCCTCTGAGAACAGTCGCACACTGTAAATTGAACTTACAGGACAACAAAGGTACACTGTAGCGATACGCGACATTACAGGATACCTAGAACTGTTGCAGCTCCACCACTGGAATGGGTCGTCATTGCGATTGATCACCGGTACCGCACAGTAGGAGTGCAGTTCATGAGCTGCTCTTGACCTGTCATCGTGAATATTCACGATAGCCTCTATTTTTTCTTGATGCAAATGTTTGGGAGCATTGCCAAAAATTCCGGTGTGTTGCTGTTTCCACATTGTCTTCATCGATGGAGGTGCTATGTTGATCATCTTTGCCATTGTCGCTCTCGTCATCACTCATGTTATTTTTCAAAGATTCTAATAAAATTGAGACATTATGGTGATGAGATCCTCTGTTTCGAGAAACTGTTGCTTATATCTACCTACTCTTTAAATTATTTTCCAGCAAGACTTTCATTTTCATGATTTCATTATTTTCATCATTATACATATCGAGATATTTCTGTAATGTTTTCAGATGAGGTATTACTTCAGAAACCGAAGAGCAACTTGAACTTATAATCTTGGTAATCTCTTCAAATGGCTTCAGCAATTCAAAGCTTTTTCCGAGTATATTCCACATTGATTGCCAGTTGTAGAGTATGTATGTATGAAACAAGGAACTCCCTTTAAAACTGAATCATCGATTGCTTTCGTCATACGTCTGTCTCGCACAACGGCGTGAATTTTCGTAGTATCTATATCCCACAAAGTTGGAATTTCTTCCAAACAGTTTTTTATATTATTGGCAGTATGTGTTTCAGGGAAATGTTTCATTTGCAATACAGCGTGATTATATTTGAAACTATTGTCCAGTGTGCTGAAAAGCTTAAAATACTTTCCTTGTTATTTGTGTTTGACCACATGTCGGCAGTGACTGAAATATCAGCGGCACTCAAAACTCTTCGTATTACAGATTTAGTTTCTTCGTAAAGTATAGGAATGATGTTTTCTGTGAAATATTTTCTGTTTGGTATGTTGTATATTGGTTTAACTTTTTTCATCAAGTTTTTAAAGCCAGTATTTTCAACAATAGACAACGGCTGGTTCTCAAGTGCAATCATCAAACCTTTCGCAATTTTGATTTCTCTGGATCTTGAGTCCTCAAGTGACCATTGTACAGCAAAACTATCTTCAATATTTTGCTGGCTCTTCCGATATAAACTGGCATCTGACGCAAATGAAGTTGACGGAGTAGGCTTTGTTGTAGGTTGTTCTTCTATTTGGATTTGTAACTGGGAGGAATCTGTGGTCACAGATTCTAACTGAGGTATCAGAGTTGGATGTCGGTATTTGAGATGGTTGCTCATACTCGTAGTATTTGCTGTTTTCCCCTGCCCACCACGAGATATTATCATTTGGCACTGATTACACTTGACTTTTCATTGTCCAATTGATCAAAAAAAATCCAATACGGGACCTTCTTTTTGACATGATTAAATTTAAATTAAACTTTCACTTTTTTTAGTTTTTCTATTTAACTTGCAGTTTCGTCCAACTAGCGCCCTTTTAGACTTATTCTTGGAACAGCTGGAGGGATCCAATGCGACTGACGATTGATCCCATCACAATTTTATTTTTCTTCTGCGACATCCTTATCAGTTCCATTAATTTTCGATTAAATGTCTGGAAGCGATAGTGCGCGGTTGTGTCATGCGCGCGAATCCTTGCCATTCGTACTATCGTAACCCTGTGACATTCACACAAAACCATGTGATCGGCTTGGCCGACTAGTCGACGACTAATCGGCCTTTTTAAAACCGACTAATCGGCTAGTCGGCTAGTCGGCACATTTCTACTATTAACCTCTTATTTTTGAGGTCTACAAGAAGACCAAATTTGGATAAGAAATCAGCTCCAATTATAGGCCTGTCGACTGCAGCTATAGTAAAAATGAATGGATACTCTCTTCGGAGGTTTAGGGAAACTTTTATCAACTTCTCTCAAAACGTCCGAATTGGAGTATCATGGGCTGCTGTCAAATTGAAATTATTGGTTCCCTTACCAAAACGACCGTCTCTTCCTATAAAAAAATCTTTTTTGGAGAACAGAAATGTCTGCTCCGGTATCAACTAAAAATCGGAATTAGTTATATTATCCTTAATGACTAGCCGACGGGAAGGTGGGACACTAATGTCCGTCGCAGCAACATTAGTGTTTATCCTTTTATAAGGACATTGTTCTTATTGTCATAATTTTACCTACATAGTTGTATACATTTATTGGCTTTATCGCCAAAATTAGAATGATACCAACAATAACCCCTATTCTCCCTTGACTTTGATCTAGATAGCGAACGTCTCCTTGTGGAAATTCAGAACTTCTATAGTTCTATTTATAATTGAATCGCTTCAATTATTCTTTATAGAGGAAACTTCTATCGATAAATTTTTTATTGTCTCTATTATATAATCACCTTTGCATGATGAGCAAACAGATGTTTTTGATGAGACAGAGGAAACAAAAGAACGATGAGTTACTTCCCATATTTTATCTGCTAACGTCAATATTTGCTAAATATGTTCTAAGTTTGAGGAAATTACCTGGATTTTAACTTGTTCAGGCAGTTTCCTCAACCATGGTTGTTTGAGTAGATCCATATTTACTAGGTGGCGTTCGCGAAGTCACACACAAAAACGAGCTGAGCGGTCGATTTATAGACACTTTGCTTCAAAGTCATCTGTGGTAATGTAGCAATTGGTTCAAATCGATACCATGCGTGTTGACTTGGTTTTAATGTAAAAAATATGTGCATAACAATTCTAGCCCTAAACTATGATTTATTGGCCATTTCTTGTATGTTATTCTATCTCTTCATTACCTTCAGTGAGAGAAACTCAAGAGATAAAGGGTGGGCCATATAAGATTTCGAATTTGAATCGGATATAAAAAAAACTAATGAATGTTTGTCCAAAACTATAACTTTATTAGAAAGATTGAACATTTCCATTTACGAATGAAACACAGCATCATTTGAATGACTGCCACGGCTGGCTTTACAGTCCCCATCCGATCAACTAAATTTTTCAATGCATTTTCGATTGTTTGTGCCTCAGTCTCATGAATGGCAACTTCAATTTCGTGTTTCATGGACCTAGTTGTCTCTGGATGAAAAGCATAACATATATCCTTAATGGATTCCTACAAAAAATAGTCTAATGAGTTCAAATCACAGCTCTGACGCGCCCCATTCGGATCAGAATTTCGCTTTATTATTCGATGTTCAAAAGCGGTGCGCAAAAGATCGATTGTATCGTTGGCTGTGTCGCAGCTCCGTCCTGTTGAAAGCAAATTCCGTCCATGTAACACTCTTCAATTTGTCGAAACAAAAATCCATTTAAGATGGCTCTGTAACGCTCGTCATTGATCCTGAGGGCGGCGCTGAGGGCGGCAATTTCGCTTATTGAAATAGCCTCCACGGTGGAAATGAGCTTCATCGGAAAAGATAATATTTCGGTAAAAATGTTCATCTTCGACCAAAGGATCTTCAGCTCATCCGATGCGATAGGCGAACATAAAGCGCATCTGATGGTCATGAGGCTTCACTTCTTGGACTCTTGTTTGTAGCCAAAATTCTCCCCAGACAAGTGCGAGAAATGTTCAGTTCCTGAGAACGATGACCAATTGATGTTGATGGATGTTCATGCACATTGTGCGCAACCGCAGCAATGTTTTCGGGTGTGCGCACTGGACGAAAACGGGAACGGGTTGTTTTGTCCAATAATGAACCGGTTTCACGAACTCGCTTCACTGATTGATCAACTGATTGGAATGCAAATTTTTTCCGTAAATTTTCTCATGGTTTCCGTAGAAAATTCACCAGTGTTTGAATATTTCCTAATTTTGTTCAAGCGTAAAGCGTCCCATTTCGTAAATGTCAAACATAAGACAAATTTTCTGTTAGCTCATGAAAGCCATTATGCCTATCAAACTCAAAATATACAGCAGTTCAAATTCCAAATATTAGATGTCCCTCTCTGTATTTTCTATCTTAGTTCTAATCCTATAGTGAGCCCTATTAAATTATAGTTTATAAATTATTACTTCCTCTACACTACTGAATTACTCAGCTTCTATAAATTATGTTAAATAATTTTGACAAAATGTAATAAATCTTATTCATTGTTCTGAAAAATGGTAAACTTTGAAATTACTTGATTCCAATTATTCTAGTGAACATTTTCTAATAACTCATGACTTTTTGTTATTTTGGGATTTCTAGTATTATGTTTTTAATATTATATATGAATATACGTATTTATTTATTATGATTACGAGTATGTATATTGAAGTTATGAAACAATTTCCAGTAATTCATTCAATCATCTTTACTATCAGATTTCATTGATATATAAAATTATGAGCTAGAATCGTAATTTTGGATATGGACACATTTTTAAAAACTCACAGTAGAGGAAATTAATTTATGACAAAAATGCAGGAAATGTCAATAAAATTAGGGTTGGTCATACATATAAACCGCGTAGAACACTTCGTTTGGCCACTTCGGGCAAAAAACCATTGAAAATTCAAAATTTGAATTTTACCAATTTTCCAATCTTTTGCATGCACATATTTAAACTCATTTTAGAGGAAAATGATGTATCAAAAGGAAGTAGGAAATCTCAAAATTATGGGGGTCGGTCATACATATGATCCCCCTAAGATGCTTTGGCTAGCCGCTACCAACAAAAAACCGTTAAAAATTCAAAATCTGAATTTTATCACTTTTACAATCTTTTGAACGCACATCTTTAAACTTAATTAATAGAAAAATAAGGGTAGAAAATGTCAAAATAATGGGGGTCGGTTATACCTACGAACACCCTAGGACGCTTCGTTTAGCCGCTACGGGCAAAAAATCGTAGAAGATTCAAAATCTGGATTTTATCGATTTTCCGATCTTATCTATGCACACCTTTAAAAATTCAATTTAGAGAAAAATGATGTATCGAAAAAAGATTCAAAATGTCAAAATAATGGGGGTTGGTCATACATATAAAACCCTTCAAACGCTTCGTTTAGCCGCTACGGGCAGAAAACTGTTAAAAATTCAAAATCCTAGTTTTATCAGTTTTCCCATCTTTTGTTTGTATATCTTTAAAAACTGAATTAAGAAAAAAACTATGTATGAAAAAATGTACAAAATGACAAAATAATAGGGGTCGGTCATACATACGAACACCCTAGGACGCTGCGTTTAGCCGCTACGGGCAAAAAATCGTTAAAAATTCAAAATTTTACCAGAAAAGTACTCTAAAAACCTGAAGAAAATTGTGCAATTTCTGATTCCTGGAATCTTTCTTGTCTCATGATTCAAAATGCATAAATTAAAAAACTATTTTCCAAGAACCTGTAAAAATCCACATGCTACGGGTTGAGTAAACCAAAATAAATTTTCTCTTCAAAGTTTCCGATTCCCCACAGCGAATTGGCGAAAGCCCTGGAAACAATCAGGTGCCTGTGCTAAGATCTTTATGTAAAAGCTTATTCTGGTTCGAGCACGCGAAAACTAATTACCGAAGATCTTTACCATAGCTTCATTTATACAAGTAAACTAACGTTTATTGTTAAAAAGACAGCGATTTTTTGTCAAAATTGTATTTCGTTTGCCGTATATTTTGGAATTCTTGGGAAAAACGCAGTGATCGTTCTCAATACATCAAATCTAAATTTAGGTTTCCATGACACAAACCCTCATACTTATTTTGGTTCGTTCATCCGCAAAATTTTTAACTAAGAAGCCTACCCCTAGTGATTTTTTTTCGCGAATTTAGTAACAAAAAATAGATTTTAGCATTCACCGTCCAAAATACTATTAGTATGTAAAATTTCAGATCGATTGATCAATCGGTCTAGGAGGAGTTTGGTTACAAAGGTTTCATATTTCGTCGACGCATAAGGTAAAGAATACTGGAGAATACTGGAAGAACCCATTATATTCTCCATATCTCTGGAAAAGGCAAAAGGAGAACGATCTCCTATCTCGGAAGAACTTAATAATTCCGCCAATCTGTTGCTCTTACTCAAAGAATGCCGCGCTATAAGAGCTTGTTTTAAAGTTTCATATTTATGAGGATCAGGAGGATTTCTCAATAAATCAACTAGAATACTCATCATTTCCTGGGGCAGAACGGCGACTACAAGTCTGTATTAAGAGATGTCAGATGTTATCTTATTCAGTGCAAAAATCTGTTCTGCTTGAATAAACCAAATTTCTGGCATATTCGACCAGAACAGTGGTCATCTATGCATATTGGTACTTGCGATAGTCGCTTGAGCATAATTTTGCAGTTCTGTCCCATTATTGACACCATGAAAAGCCATTGGGGAATCTATAATGTTTCCATCATCTGGCATTCCTTCAAGAGACATATTGAAAGAAGAAAAGAAAAGTTTACATTACAAACAAAGGAATGAAATGTAGGTCAAGTTTATCAATGCTTACAAAATGTCTATAAAATTTCTAAATAAATTCTAAAAACAAGTAATGAGGTATAACTTGACTGTTGATTGTAGATAGTTTGATTGTTGATTGTAGGTAGTGATCTCCAAAAATAAGAAAAACTCAATCAGGTTCGAGTTCGGGGTCACCAATGTAGATTATGTTGATCTACAGATATTCTTATTAGATTAAATAATATTCCTTCATTGTTTAATTAATGTATATAATTATTATTATTATATTTTATACTTTTGTTTAAATAATAATAATATTTAAGGAGATAACAAATAACTATTTCTACTTGTTATGGGTTGTAAATATAACATTAATTTAGAGAGTTCATGATATTTTATTTTCGTATATTTTAAAATATTTGTACACAATTTATAACATTATTGTTCACTGTTTATTTTTTTGTCTTTATTTTTAATCCTCTCCTGCAATAGTTTCTGGTAACAAATCACTCGATCTCTTCTAGTTATCACACACCACGCCGAACAGCCAAAACGGAACAAGCCATGAAGTAGATTTTTAGAGTTGGTATAAGAGCTGGTTACACGACGTAACACCCGTCCTCGGTTACACGACGTAACAGATTCCCCCGTTGAGAGGCTTCGCCGATCAATTCTATGTCGAATTGAATCAATTTTTTGTGGTGGGTATCAAGACTGCCAAATTTCTGACAGATCTTTTGATGATCTTTGTTGGAGATTTTAAAGTCACTGTCCTTATGATTCCATCAGCACCTGGATGTGTGTCAATGACCCTAGCCATGGGCCAGTGTAGAGGTCGAAGATTGTCTTCTTTGACAATAACGATAGTGTCATTTTTAATGTTGTGATGACCTCTCATCCATTTGTTTCGTATATTTAAACCGTTCAAATAATCCTTGCACCACCTCCTCCAAAATGTTTGTTTGAATTTTTGAATCTGTTGCCATGATGAAAATTTGTTACAAGGAGTGTTAGACCAATCAACATCAGGAATACTGGTGATTGAGTCTCCAATGAGAAAGTGTCCAGGTATAACGGCGATTGGATCCTTTGGATCTGATGAAATAGTTGTAAGTGGTCTGGAATTTAAAAAAGATTCGATTTCGATGGCTAGAGTGTTCAATTCCTCGAAAGTTAGAAGAGTTTCGCCAAGTTTCCTCGTCATATGGTGTTTGTAAGATTTAACGACAGCCTCCTAAAGGCCACCAAAATTTGGAGCACGAGCAGGAATAAATTTCCAAATGATGCCTTCGTCCGATAAATATCGGTGAATCTTTTGCTGATGTTCTTCAGTGTTAATCTGGTTGTAAAGATCTTTGAGATGATAACTAGCTCCGACAAAATTAGTAGCATTATCTGCATGTATGCTTTTGCATTTTCCGCGTCGTGAAATGAATCTTTTGGGAGCTGCTAAAAACTGTCTGTTGTGAGATCGCCGACGACTTCGAAATGTACTGCCTTAGGGGCAAGACATACGAACACAGCAATATAGGTTTTGATTTTTCCTCTGTTGCGAAATTTCTTTTCTTTTATAAAGAGGAGGCGACAATAATCAACACCCGTGTATAGAAAAGGTCTTGTCAGAGTGACTCTTTCTTTTGGTAGATCACCCATTATATATGAAGAAATATTTATTTATTAAATCAACTTAAATACAAGTGATATACAGAAGCAGCAAGTGAAAATATTTAGAACAATGTAATAGGTTAATTAAAATAGAAGTACATAAAATTGATATTTAAGCAGGAGAATCATACAGATTCAGTAGTAGTAATATAGGTAGGAAATATGTATATTCAAAAAAAACTAAAGTCGGAGCAATGACCCCAGGAGATCCTTTACTTAATCCCTACATACAGTGTCTATGTAGGAGCGGATGAGATCACTATTTTTGTCGTCTGCCTGCGCCGACTGCAAAAAAGTGGTAACCCGGTTGTGAGTCCTGAGCATGCGTGTGATGGGCTCCATCCGCCCGAATTCCGTGTGGTGAAAAGGGATTTGGAGGAGGCCACCCATTCTAAGGTTTATCCCACTGGATCGCACCCTAGCATGCTCCAGAATACAGGGGGCAACGATATTTCCCTGGATCACACCATGCAGAAAAGAGTAGTCTGGAACCACCCTACGAGAAGAGAGTGATTGAAGGCCAATGAGGATCAAACGGTCTTCATATGGAGGGAGAAGGAGGGGATTTGACCACGGAAGACTCTTCAGAGCACACCGAAGGAAGCGTCTCTGAACAGCCTCAAGTCTCCCAATTAGGGCTGGGTTAATACCGATATTTGTTGATATTAGCTAATATGAATATATTAGTCACCGGATATTAGGATATGTTAAGTATTAACATTTTAAAAAATTCGGATGGAGGAAAGAAAAGAAAGCATGCACATGATTTAGTACATCTGACAGAAAAAACTCAAAAATATAGACACTCAAATATGACTAACAGTGGTCTCATATTAGTTAGATGCACCACCTTAAGATGACCTATTCATTTTCAATTGGTCTTGCTAGTTATTTTTAAATGTAGTGCATCTTGTGTCCTTGTAAGTTTTCAGTACAGTATGAATGATCAGTTACCTGGTTAAGAAATTCCTTACAGTTGTGTATATAAGGATGTAGTGAGTCCTTTTGGTGACTCCAATTATGCTGAAACCTTTGTCCAAAAGTTGTTACTCCAAAGACTGTTTGAGATAAGTCACCAACTTATGACTTTTAGATGGAACCCACAGTACAGTGGTCAATAAACGATACCCAGCAGAAACAGTTCACTGTATAGTGAACTCGTAAGAACTCACTGAAAGTGATCTAATAACTTGCTAGAACTCACTGTACGTGATCTATCAACTCGCTTGAACTCACTGTAAAAGTGATCTTTTAAATCGCTAATACTCACTGTAAAAGTGATCTATTAAATCGCATGAAGTCACTGTAGAAGTGATCTAAGAGAACTCACTCAAAGTGATCTAAAAGAACTCACTAAACGTGATCTATAATCACTCACTTGTCGGTGATTTTAAGAGTACTCTCAATAAATGTGATCTATATGATAGCACTCACTTATGTGATCTATTAAGTTTTCAAGAACTCACAAAAATGTGATCTAAAAGGTTTGTCAAATGTTATCAGAACAAATCAATACACGTAAAACACTTCACCAAATAGGAGACTTTACAAACAATGTTCACAGTAATTTTTGTAAGATGTTGGTATAAAAATAAATGATTAAAACTTTAATTCCAAGTACAAACCGCGATTGTTACCGGATATCTTAAGGGATTGAAAATTGTCGAAAGACTGGTTGATCGATTCTAATTTAATTTTTCTTCAAAATACCCAATCCCTTCCAAGTTCTGATTTTGATAAAAATGCCACCCAGAAATGCTGAAATTGCATCTTTGAAACGGGAATAAAATCGCGGACCATAAACAAAACTGTTTTTATTTGCATGTAACTTAATCTAACGGGGGCCTTGAAAATCATCTTAATTAGGAGCATAAATAACTTTTGACGAACAAATTTAAACTTTGTGCTTACTCTTCAAACAGGATATCTTAACCGATATATGAATATCAGTGATATCACATATTTCTTTACGAAGAATAAATGAAACAAGTTTCACTTTCACATAAACGAAACAACTTCAATGCAATATTTTTCAATTATTTTTTATTAACATTAAGAAACATAATTTTTTTTGACTTTTTCGGATGACAGACAAGCACGACGAACAGAAATTAGTTCACCAGATTTGGAGAAAATCCTTTCGCAAGGCACCGAAGTAGCTAGTACACGGCAATGGCGTTTAAAAACTTTGCTTAAATTCGGGTACAGGTAGTGATTTTTCTTCCACCAATCATTGGGGTCTGAATTTCTGGCCAACATTTTATAATTCAGAAACCGTTGCATTTCAGCTATCACAATCGCTGTGGGAGGCTCCAAAGTATGAGTGTCCTGTATATCCAAGTCCGCCCAAATATCCACGACTTTATATGGTTTCGTCGTATTTTCATCAGCCGCTTCTACATTTCGACGGTTGGACGACGTTGGTAACTGCTCTTGAGCCCAGTGACGATTTACTTCATTACTGGCTAGCTCTGTCACTTTTCTTTTTGCAACATGAGCTTTATTAGTGTCCATAAAATAGGCCATTTTAAATCGTGGATCTAAGAAGGTTGCCACGGCAAAGGTCATACTCTGCTCTATATTTTTGAGCCTAGCGTCTAATCCCTGTATAATGTTATTACAGACGGCTTTGGCACTGTTGTGCAACGTCAGATCGTGTGCAAGATTGCTCAAATATACATTATTTAATATTCTATTGAATATAATCACTAAACTCCCCGTCATATATTTTTCGGCACTTATTTGCACTGTAACTTGTTCCAATGGTTTTAAGACTGTGCATAAGTCCGTACATAGTTTCCACTCATCCGCAGTAATATTTTCAAGAGAAGAACTGCTTCCAGAACCTAGAATTGCCAGCGTACTACTCACGGCATTCTGTAAGGATATTGCTCTTTCCAGCATATAAAACGTCGAATTCCACCTAGTTGCCACATCAATAATCATCTTTTTTGGACGACTAACCTGGTTATTCACTTGATATTTTAAAAGGTTTTCCGTGGCTTACAATAGCTCTTATTTTTTCCAAGAAGTTTTGAACATCCGGTATTTTTAGGCTGTCTTTGGCAATGAGATTTACAGTATGCGCAAAACATCCAAAGCTTTTTAAATTCAGAT
The DNA here is from genome assembly GCA_963971475.1 of Chrysops caecutiens. NCBI lineage: Eukaryota > Metazoa > Arthropoda > Insecta > Diptera > Tabanidae > Chrysops > Chrysops caecutiens. The sequence goes on from OZ020568.1 coordinate 61,478,828, forward strand.
CCCTAATAGAATTTTGAATGTTTGTAGCATTGTCAGCAACCACAAGTTGAACTTTTTTAGTAAGGTTCCAACTTTTAATTATGTCATCTAACTCCAAACTCAAATTGGCTGCTGTATGTGGCCCAGCTCAAACACGGCATTGTAGAAGGATCGTTTGTAGACTAAAATTATTGTCCAAATAATGCGCTGTTACAGCCAAATAGCCCTCTTGTATCCGAGACGTCCAGCAGTCTACTGTCAGGCAAGCAGAATCGATATTAATGAGTTTTTCTTTAACTGCGTTTGAAGAGGTGTGATAATCTGCATTCAATAATGTGTTTGAGACATATTTTCGGCTTGGCAGTTTATAAGCTGGATTAAGTTTTGACACAAAGTTCTTCATGTGTTCATCTTCAACGATTGAAAATGGTATAAACGTTTTGTAAAATAGCATCATTAAAGCGTCATCAATTTCCTTTCGTTGTTTGCTGGATAGTTGTTTTGTGTTTGTAAACATTTTTATAGATGGTTGCGTTTTCGATGTAGAAGGGTTTGGTTGGGTGCATGTGGTTGGTACACTTGAAGATTGAGATTCAGATGGGGCAATATCATCAGCGGTAGGTACACATACCTGCTGACCGTCAGTGTCAGGAATCGGAGTTATTGATCTTGTTGTATTAACTTCCTGTCCACTTTGTTGCATTTTGGCTGCGGCGGTGATCGGACCAGTAATTAAATGTCTAGTTTTTAAATGTTTATTCAAATTAGAAACAGTTCCTTTGAAGCTCAATTTCATGTGGCAGACATTACACTTGGCTATTTTAGCCTCTTCGGATACAACTTTGAAATTCAAATACAATTCGGTAAACTTCTAAAATTCAACTAAAACCATTTGTGTGTGGCATGAGCATTAGGACCAAATTTCTTACGATCTACATCCACTACATCCATGGGTAGAGCGCTACCCATTCAAATTAAGTTCCAGACGCAAATTTCCATCTAATTACTAGCTAATTACTAAGGAAACCTGATGAAACAGACCAGCTCCTCGACTCAAGACAAAAAAAAACGATCACACACCATATAGAACAAAGGACACGCACAACAACAAAGAATAAAAAAAAAAGCTGGGGTGTGGCTGTGTCATGGACACGGCCGTGTGTTGTACGTGAATACGTTTATGTAACGGATAATATTTCTTGAATAAAATATTTTTATTTATGTATTTAGGACAAAAGCAAGGAAACAAATCAGTATTTTGTTACAATATAACTTTATTAATTATAGGCATATGATATGAATTTGAAGATGCCATTGTCCTTTATGTTTACTAGACAGACATCACCTGCTTTTGGGTCTTTAATTTCCAAATAAATTTCCGAAATATATGAATATATGTATAAATATAAAAATATATAAATATATGTTGCGATATATGGCGACTCCAACGGCTTTGACTTGATGATGATGATACCGCTACCGATAAAGTAGTAGCAATTTGTCTGCTCTTAGCGGTTTTACAATGTCAAATCAAAGCCAGGCACCGAAAAATTGGGATTTTTCACCAAATTTTGCCGATTTTGAATTTCAAAATCAAATTGAATCAACCAGGCTGGCAGAATCGCCAGCAACACAAAAATTTCGCCACGGCACAAAATTGTGCAAAAAACATTGACCATACGGTGACACCCTACAAAGGGAGCGTGTGCGACGCTCGCATGTGTTTGTTTCGATGAGAACCAAACGCATGCGGGCGCCACACACACTCTCTCGGTGGGGTGACACCAATCGTTGCCGTTCGGTTGCACAATCACATATACTGGCGAAATTTTTGTGTTGCTGGCGATTCTGCCAGCCTGGTTGTTTGAATTCGATTTTGAAATTCAAAATCGGCAAAATTTAGTACAAAATAACCCCATTTTTCGGCGCTTCCCCCTCCGCCGCGCGCGATGCTCCGCTAATCTCGCTTATCCTAGTGATTTCTTTGATCCTTTATCTATCCAGTGGTATAATTAAATTTCGGATGTAGTGCAGAGATTCGAAGCTACAACGCCAAACTGTATCCCCCGATTTTATCATTAGTTTTTTTGGATTGCCCCCGTATGGTAGCAAATTTAAAGACGTATTCACGTCAAAAACACCAGACAAAACGCAGGACATGTAAGAAAACAATTTCCAAAAAAGTGCGATCATAAAATGACCAAAAGTGTGCGATCATAAAATGTTACTGTTACATTCTTGTAACAAGGGATATTTAACGATTTTTTTCACAATAACAACACCCAGGTACGTTCTAAAGGTACAAGTAAGGTTAAATTAATATGAAGGTTGGTCACAATTTTAATAATTTCCATTTAAATATTTTCAATGAAATAAATAAACTAATCTGAAACATTAAAGCTTTATTTTTATTAAATTTAATTGACATTCTAAACTTCAAATCCTCCCGCCTATTCACATATTAGTTATACGGCTAATATAATAATATGCAATGAATCTTCATGAAACTCTCGTGAATACGCGTATTAGTTTAGATTCATGAATCTCTGTTGAATACGCGTATTAGCCATATTCACTTAGAAATACGAGAATCCGTAACTAATACTCGTATTAGCCATATTCATGAAAGATTCATGAATCCAAACTAATACGTGTATTCACGAGAGATTCATGAATCCAAACTAATACGCGTATTCACGAGAGATTCATGAATCTAAACTAATACGCGTATTCACGAGAGATTCATGAATCCAAACTAAAACGCGTATTCATGAGGGATTCGTGAATCCAAACTAATACGCGTATTCGTGAGAGATTCGTGAATCCAATTGAATGCGCGTATTAGCCAAATTCAAGAGAGAAGCGAGAGATACTCGTATTCGTTTTGGTTTCTCGCTTCTCTCTTGAATATTGCATATAATGATATTAGTGAATATCAAAAATATTAGGATGTTAGGTTTCGCTGTATTACTAATATGTGAATATGTCAAATATTAGTAATACCTTAGCGAATACTTATATATTAGTCTCAGCCCTACTCCCAATATGGAGTTTGTGGTACGGGAACCAACCCTGCGTGGCGTATTCCATTATAGGGCGTACAAGGGAGATGTAAAGGGTTTTGTATGTATATATACGGGTCCTTAAACTTCCTGGCCCACCTAGCAATGAAACCAAGAACGCCACGTGCTTTCCGGATCACATAGTTAATGTACTCGTGGAAAGCGAGCCTTGAGTCGAGGTAGACACCAAGATCTTGTACGAGGCTCACGAGTTCGACAATGGAGCCATTAATCAGGAAATTGTGAGGTGAATGGTAAATATGTGGTTTGTTACGTAGACATCGTGTGACCATTGATTGATAGGCCAAAATTCTCGACTTATTGAGTATAATGCTGTTTGTGTTCCAGTATGAAAATTCCTTTCGTGAATATATCTGATAATTAAGGTTGTATAATGGTGAAATTTTGGTAAGATGATTGGATGTTTTTGATCGTATGCAATATTAGCATGTCGTAAACGTCCACCGACCCTTAAAATACCATTTTTATATAGGAATGGATTCAGTTGTTTTATTTTACTGTTTTCTTGTAATTGTTTTCCGTGTCTCAAACTATGAATGTCGTTGGCAAATGTTTTGGCTTGAATCACTTTCAAAATTCTTCTCGTGTTTCACTAATTTCAGCTGATGTATATTGTCATATGTATTCGTTGTGAGAATTCCAGCGAAGACAACGTGCAATTGTCCTATGTAGGTGGTTTAAGGTTGAAAATTTGTTGATAAAACTCTCGTCTAGTGTTTGGGCTTTTGTGCACGTTATAAAGCACAACAGTTTTCGTTTTTCGTCGTCCTTAGCTGGCACTATACCAACTGACTGTGGCAATGTAATTTCGGGTTGTTGTAGCCAATGTGGACCAGTTCTCCATAGTTTTTTAGCAACGAATTAATTTGTATTTTGTCCTCTTGATAAAGCGTGTGCCGGATTGTCTTCTGACTGTATGTGTCTCCAATATTAAGTGGACGTTTTTGCTTGAATTTCCGTGACTCGGTTTGCTACAAATGTTTTTAATTGATATGGAGGGTTGCTACTTCCAATGAAGAACTATTGACGAATCTGTCCAAAATGTTGTTTTCTGAATGTCAATGATTAAATGTTCTTTTATACTTGAATATAGATTGGCCAAAATGAATGCAGCGCAAAGCTCGAGTCTCGCTAGAGTTATTGATTTTAAATGTGCTATCTTTGTTTTAGCACATAGCAAACGGCTGGATATTTTGTTTGATGATATGCATCTTACATAGATTCATGCGCCGTATGCCCTTTCACTAGAATCAGAAAATCCATGGAGTTCAATCTGAGCTGTTTCGTTTGAGACTACACCACGTTTAAACGAGATTTTACCGACGTTGTTCAATTGGTTAGCATATTCTGTCCACGAATCCTCGCTACCTTTTGGTAATTCTTGATCCCATGTAGTTTTTGGCTTCCAGCATTCTTGTAGAATCAGTCTCGCAGCAATGATTAATGGCGCTAGTAGGCCTATTGGATCGAAGATTTTTGCAATTTCACCGAGAATCTTTCTCATAGGCACTTTTGCTGGAAGTTCATTGAGTGCATAATTGATTGTGTCTGCTTTGGACTCCCAATGAATTCCAAGTGTTTTCAGCACTGGATTCTTTTCGAATTGAAGTTGCGCATTGATGTTATCCTCCGGAAGGTCTTTTATTATGTGACGTTTATTTGAAACCCACTTACTAATCTTGAGGCCTCCTTTATTAAGTATTGTACTGATGTCGTTCCTGATCATCAAAGCTTCTTCTATGGTGTTTGCACCAGTTAGCAAATCATCTACGTACATGTCTCGCATCAATATCCTAGCGGCAATAGGATAGGTTTTTTTTCGTCTTTGGCCAGCTGTTGGAGACTACGTATGGCAAGGAATGGAGCTGCTGCTAAACCGAAGGTAACTGTTTTAAGCTGATGATCTTGAATTATATCATCTTTATTTCTCCACAATATTCGTTTGTATTTTCTGTCTTCTGCTCGTATCCAAGTGGTAGGGTTAGAAAGCTGGACCTCTTACCTGGCTAGTAAACTTCCTGCTTCAAGAAAAGCTGGTTGACCACACGATTTATAATGCCGAGAAGAACTTTATACACAAGGTGTATTTCTGATTTTCTGGCTCACGGAGCCCTGACACACACACGGTGTGCCTTCACAAAATTGCTTATCAATTGATACACACGGTGTATCCCTAGGCCTTCCCCAAGTGAAGGACCACCAAGCTTGGTTGATACACACGGTGTATCCCTTTAAGCACACGGTGCTTTTTGATGAACACTGACAAACACGGTATATCCTTTAAGCACACGGTGCTTTTCAATCAACAATGATACACACGGTGTATCCTTTAAGCACACGGTGCTTCTCAATCAACAATGATACACACGGTGTATCCTTTAAGCACACGGTGCTTCTCCTTGAACAATGATACACACGGTGTATCCTAAATTTTGACCACAATAGAATAACTTGCAACAAATCCGTCACTACTGAACTTTACAGGTGTAAATGAAAAACTACTTTTAAGTTATGAATGCAACATTCAAAAGAAACTGATCTTTATAAACTTGAACAAGAACTTGAATGGGTTGATGTTCAAAACGAACTGACTCTGGTTTTGATTTTGAGAACGTACTGACCCTTTGGGAAATCCAATACGGAACTCCATGGTCAGTAAGTTGCCACCGGAACCACGTTCAATATGCCCGAAAACTGTAGAATCAGCACATAAGAATCTCGGCTGATAAGGAATTGGGTCACTTTGGAACCAGCGATTGGTCGATAATCGCGAGATCGATAGACCCCCCAAGATGGTCAAGTGTGAAGCAGAGTTCACATTATGTCATTTTGTAGTCATTTTCATAATTGCAAATGTGAAGCAGAGTTCACATGATGATTTTATACACCAAGTTTGTCTGTACATTTGCTCCATATCACCGCTCAATACTTTAATATGTAATCGAAATCCGATTATGTGCGTAATGATGTCATCTTGTATGGTTGGACCACCCATGAGTGTGTCGTTAAGTGAGATTCCAGTTGATGATAGTGCTGAGCCGTCAAATACAACTCGAATTTTGGTTGTGATCAGTGTTGCCAACCCCAAAAAACTAAAAAACAGCAGCTCACCAATAAAAAAACAGGAGAAAACAGTAGGTAAAGTGAAAAAGGCAGATTTCATACTTTCCTCATATAATTGAAACAATTACCTACTTTTATTAGTTATAGTTTATATTATCATATAATATTAATACATAATAAAAAACAAAAATCAAAGTAAAATTATTTTTCACTTTCATCCTCCATTGCCACATCTTCCGTATTTTCAGACTCATCTTTTTTTTAAAATCATACATATTTTTGTTAAATTTCTTCATGTGCCTTTCTGTGGTTTCAAATGAGTAGCAATCGGTTATTTCGGATTTAGTGTGTAATGCTCCCTTAATAGTTGTAGTTGATATTCTGTTTCGTAATTTGGTTTTCATAATATTTATAGCTGAAAATAACCTTTCCACGGTGGCGCTGCTATGTGGTAGGCACAAAAGTTTCTTCACTAATTCACATAATGTGGGAAATGTTTGAGACCCGTCTCCATTTTTCAATTCGTGCACATATTTCCAAAAATCGATAATATCGGGAATTTTGTTTTGGTCAAAAGATAAATTGACATTTCTTAACATTCGCCATTCTCTATCCAATTCAGTTATATTATTTGGACAAATCTTTGGGAAGAAATAATCTAAATCTGCAATGGAAGGGAATTTCTTTTATATTTCCGGATCCAGAATTGCTTTGGGATTTAGCATCTTCAGACATTTTAATGCTTGACGGTCTTTATCATTAAAAGGAAACCTTTTTAATATCTGTTTTGAAGCCTCGAGATAAAACTCCTTACACTTTATGTAGAAATTTTTCAGCTGTTCTTCATTTAGTTCTCCAATTTCCCTCTTTCTTCTGATCAGATTTGGAACCATTCCACCGACGTATATTTCTTGCAACGGTAAATGTTTCTGCTCATTCGAGAAGTCAAGGTTTAATATTTTAGTTTCTTTTGCGTCTAAAATATTTCGTGCTTCTTGTTTTTCCTTTTCAGTGAGATCCAAATATTCAGTTTGTACAAAGTATTCCAAAATAGTTGTGTATGCAGTCAGTATTTTGTCGTATAGTAAATATAATTTTGGAGTCTCGGACTGCATTTCTTTATTGAGCTCGGTAAATATAGGCAATGCAAATTTCAAAAACTCCAGATACAATTCCGTTGTCGGTTCGAGAGCCTTGAAGAGAATTGATTGCGCAGAAAGTAATCCATCTAGATGAACTACAGCTTGAAAATATAATTTTATCGGTAGTAGTTGTTCCAGAAGTCTGTTTACTACCTCAATTAGTGATGACCATCTTGTATGAGTAGGGTGGAGTAATTTGTGTGGTTTAACATTTGCGAATGCTTGAAATGTTTTAAAATCTCCAATACGTTTTGGAGAATTTTGTATATGATTAAAAACTTCTCTAGAAAAGTCTTCTACGCCCCTTGGTAATTTCTCACATGCGTATGATGCGCAAAGGTTAAAAGAATGACAAATGCACTTTATAGTAAAAAGGTGAGGTATGTCATTTTTAAACAAAGTGACCAATGAATGTTTATCTCCAAACATAACATTGGCACCATCAGAGGCAAAGCCTATCATGTTTGATTTGTAAGGAATATCTTTTTCAATGAAATATTCTACTATTTTGCCACACAAAGTTGTTGCTGTACCATCTACGATTGGTATTAAAGTCAGAAACCTGTCTTCAACGTTGAAATCTAATTTTACTATTCTTACGATAAGCGCTAAATGTTTTATTGTAGACTTATCTGTGCTTTCGTCAACAAGTAATGAAAAGCAATTGTTTTGTAACATCTCTACTATATTTTCTTCTGCTGTCTGCCCAGTTACATTAACAATAATAGCTCTAGCTTTTGTGCGGCTCATTGATAATTGTTCCGCAATTTTCGAATCTGGACATACAGCGCAAATCAATTTATTCGAATGAGATGCGATATTAAAAGACAGGTTACGTTCAGCAATGAAGCAGGCCATTTTTACTTCACCCGCTTTGCCTAAAATTTTTGTATCATGTGAATTAGAAGCTGAGGTAAACATTGATGTCAGTTTTGGTTGTTTTTGTAATTTCAAGCAATTCTTCGCATGTTTTGTTGAATCTTTGTGTCGTAGCAGTTCGTGTATACCACATTTTCGGTCACAATTACACGCGGAACAAAAAAAATAGGTCTCACGTTTAGTGCTTGTCTTTAACCAGCCTGTGAACCTATCATTTTTTAACCACAAATTTATAAATTTCTGTTCATATTTTATATTCTTCTTTTTAGGAGGACTTTTCTCAGTCGATGAACCACTGCTCATTTTATCAAAGACGTTGTATATAATTTTATTTAATATAAACCGCGGGATCACATATGTTTTATTTATTTCAAAGCTTGAAAGCTGTAGCCACAGAGAATAATACGCAAAACAATATGCCTTTAGCCGGTAGCTGTCATCCTTACACTGGGATTCCCGCGCATAATATGACTGTCAAGTCACTCACATAGACTGTGGTTAGGTAATTCCCTCGAATACCCACAAGAGTAGGTACTGGCATCTAGTGTCATTGCGTTATACATATTTCATTACTATACATTTAAGTGATTATCAAAAAATACTTGCATAGTGTAATAGGTGGAACGCTAATTGAAAAACAGTAAAAATTAGGAATGGAACAGAAAACAGGGGCATCAATGTGAAAACAGCAAATCTACTGTTAAAACAGTAGGGTAACACTGGTTGTGATGCTGGTTTCTTTGATTACAGCATGATGTGGTAAGTAAAAACTTTCGGAACCAGGGGTCACCTCGTCAACGAGTTCCATATGTCCAAGATCAATGTATTCTTGGATCACTGTGTAGTAAGCCTTTTTGAAGTCTGGCTGTCTTCTGAATTTGCTTTCTAAATCTTTTAGACGATTAAGAGCTCTGAGTCTGGATTCTCCTAACAAAGATACCTTTGCATTAAATGGCAAAGCAACGATATACTTTCCTTTTGAATCTCGGGTAACGGTTTTGCAAAATATTGATTCACATTGTATTTCTTCTTCGGTCCAATGCTTGATTTCTGGACCTTCTTCTATTTCCCAAGTTAAACAAATTTGCTTTAGCGCTTGTGTTTTGGTTATGTGGCATTTTTGTACTTTTTGTCTCTCCTTGTATGGTTCAACAGATACTGAGCCTCCAATTATCCATCCTAATGTGGTGTTTTGGATGAATAAATCAGGTTCGTCAAATGTAGTCGGATTTTTGTGGCCTGGCAGCATTGTTGATAATGAAGGACCAGCGCTGATCAACACATCAATATTTGATGGCATGTGGAATATTGGGTCAGCTAGCTTGACGGATGATGGAATATTGATTTTACTGCGATTTAATGGATTGGCTTGATGCTTGTTTGCTATGATTGGTACTGTAAAAAACTGGAGTTGTTTTTCATAGTTGGTATACCTTGATTGTATTGTAGCAGTTACTGTATTTGAAGTAAGAGCTTGTATGTTACCAAATCCACTCACGGACAATGTATGTCGTTTTTGATTAAGCCCAGGGATGTTCGCTAAATTTTGTGTCATGAAATTGGATGTTGCTGCGGTGTCAAGCAGAGTTCGACAGCGTTGTGGTCGATTGTTTTTTCTCAAGTACTTTGATTATAGCGGTTACCATTAGCTCTTCGATTTTGCCACGATTAAGGAGGACAATGCTGTAATTGCGTTGACTTGGTGTTGGTAATTGTCATGTTTCTGTTTTTTGATTATCAGGCGATTTATTGACTGCCTTCTCTAAATGAAAAACAGTATGATGTGATTTTGTAATCCTTCTATTCCATTCTAATTTTGTGGTGCAGTCTAATTTTGTCGTAATTAAATATATCAAAGGTAAATCCCACTGATCTACCGGTTGTCCCATCACCTTTAACTTTAGAATTTGTGCTTGCACTTCGTTGACGAGTGGTCATAAGAATCAGCAGAATGTTTTGTTTGCATTTCAGAAATCTTCATTAGTAACTCAAAATGCCTAAATGCGATGAGTCGTTTTTTGGTGTAGGTGAGTTCTAGTAAGTTCCAGGCTTTCGTTAGTATCTACGAATCCTGCTATTGTTTTTTCAGCTTCCCCACTTAGAGAGTCATGCAGGTACGCAAGTTTCATGCTATCTGTCAATCCCTCTCGATTGTGTATTGTACCGATGAACCAATGTGAGAATGATTTCCATTTTTCGATGCTTCCGTCGAATTTTCGAAGTTTCATTTCCGAATTCTGCCAAATGATTGTTCTTCAACACTAGGTAATTGAGTGGGACTTGCTTGAGGTGTTGTCATTAACCTATATGACGTTACTGGGGTTTTTTTAAGGAGTGATGATGTGGCGAGGATGTCCATGTAGTCTTCCATGATTTCTTCCTCAATTTTTGCATGATTTTCTTGGTTGATTGAATCTTGAATGGTAATTTTTTCTCTTATTTCTTTCAAAGGTTTTATCGTTTCTATCAGGTTTTCCACTCCTTGATAGAGTTTGGCTTGCGCGGCTGGAGTGTCACTGAAAGTGTGTAGGAAGGTCTGGAATCTTGTAATTGCGCCCCTGATTTGTGCACGTCTGAATGTATCGGTTGCCATCTTGTGCTGTGAATTGTTTGATGTAGAAAACCACCGAATTTTTGCACATTTACAAATCGTTTTCGCTTATACGATTGTAGTTATCTTCTTCATTTGTAGTATCATTGTGTAAACTTATGACCGCCATTTGGTTGATATTTCACGTGTTGCAGCACTTATATGTCGTTAGTTACTTGGTTGATATTTCACGTGTTGCAGCACTTATATGTCGTTAGTTACTTGGTTAATATTTCACGTGTTGCAGCACTTATATGTCGTTAGTTACTTGGTCAATATTTCACGTGTTGCAGCACTTATATGTCGTTAGTTACTTGGTTAATATTTCACGTGTTGCAGCACTTATATGTCGTTAGTTATTCAACAATAATGTTTTTCCACTCCTGTTTCTGATTGCTTAGATCTATCTGGATTTCTTGAACAATCCGGCTCGAAGGACCATTTTATGTTAGGGGTTGTAAATATAACATTATTATAATTTAGGGAGTTCATGGTATTTTATTTTCGTATATTTTAAAATGTTTGTACACAATTTATAACATTCTTGTTCACTGTTTATTTTTTTGTCTTTATTTTTAATCCTCTCCTTAAATAGTTTCTGGCAACAAATCACTCGATCTCTTCTAGTTATCACACACCACGCCAAATAGGTACAAGAGTAGGTACTGGCATCTAGTGTCATTGCGTTATACATATTTCATTACTATACATTTAAGTGATTATCAAAAAATACTTGCATAGTGTAATAGGTGGAACGCTAATTGAAAAACAGTAAAAATTAGGAATGGAACAGAAAACAGGGGCATCAATGTGAAAACAGCAAATCTACTGTTAAAACAGTAGGGTAACACTGGTTGTGATGCTGGTTTCTTTGATTACAGCATGATGTGGTAAGTAAAAACTTTCGGAACCAGGGGTCACCTCGTCAACGAGTTCCATATGTCCAAGATCAATGTATTCTTGGATCACTGTGTAGTAAGCCTTTTTGAAGTCTGGCTGTCTTCTGAATTTGCTTTCTAAATCTTTTAGACGATTAAGAGCTCTGAGTCTGGATTCTCCTAACAAAGATACCTTTGCATTAAATGGCAAAGCAACGATATACTTTCCTTTTGAATCTCGGGTAACGGTTTTGCAAAATATTGATTCACATTGTATTTCTTCTTCGGTCCAACGCTTGATTTCTGGACCTTCTTCTATTTCCCAAGTTAAACAAATTTGCTTTAGCGCTTGTGTTTTGGTTATGTGGCATTTTTGTACTTTTTGTCTCTCCTTGTATGGTTCAACAGATACTGAGCCTCCAATTATCCATCCTAATGTGGTGTTTTGGATGAATAAATCAGGTTCGTCAAATGTAGTCGGATTTTTGTGGCCTGGCAGCATTGTTGATAATGAAGGACCAGCGCTGATCAACACATCAATATTTGATGGCATGTGGAATATTGGGTCAGCTAGCTTGACGGATGATGGAATATTGATTTTACTGCGATTTAATGGATTGGCTTGATGCTTGTTTGCTATGATTGGTACTGTAAAAAACTGGAGTTGTTTTTCATAGTTGGTATACCTTGATTGTATTGTAGCAGTTACTGTATTTGAAGTAAGAGCTTGTATGTTACCAAATCCACTCACGGACAATGTATGTCGTTTTTGATTAAGCCCAGGGATGTTCGCTAAATTTTGTGTCATGAAATTGGATGTTGCTGCGGTGTCAAGCAGAGTTCGACAGCGTTGTGGTCGATTGTTTTTTCTCAAGTACTTTGATTATAGCGGTTACCATTAGCTCTTCGATTTTGCCACGATTAAGGAGGACAATGCTGTAATTGCGTTGACTTGGTGTTGGTAATTGTCATGTTTCTGTTTTTTGATTATCAGGCGATTTATTGACTGCCTTCTCTAAATGAAAAACAGTATGATGTGATTTTGTAATCTTTCTATTCCATTCTAATTTTGTGGTGCAGTCTAATTTTGTCGTAATTAAATATATCAAAGGTAAATCCCACTGATCTACCGGTTGTCCCATCACCTTTAACTTTAGAATTTGTGCTTGCACTTCGTTGACGAGTGGTCATAAGAATCAGCAGAATGTTTTGTTTGCATTTCAGAAATCTTCATTAGTAACTCAAAATGCCTAAATGCGATGAGTCGTTTTTTGGTGTAGGTGAGTTCTAGTAAGTTCCAGGCTTTCGTTAGTATCTACGAATCCTGCTATTGTTTTTTCAGCTTCCCCACTTAGAGAGTCATGCAGGTACGCAAGTTTCATGCTATCTGTCAATCCCTCTCGATTGTGTATTGTACCGATGAACCAATGTGAGAATGATTTCCATTTTTCGATGCTTCCGTCGAATTTTCGAAGTTTCATTTCCGAATTCTGCCAAATGATTGTTCTTCAACACTAGGTAATTGAGTGGGACTTGCTTGAGGTGTTGTCATTAACCTATATGACGTTACTGGGGTTTTTTTAAGGAGTGATGATGTGGCGAGGATGTCCATGTAGTCTTCCATGATTTCTTCCTCAATTTTTGCATGGTTTTCTTGGTTGATTGAATCTTGAATGGTAATTTTTTCTCTTATTTCTTTCAAAGGTTTTATCGTTTCTATCAGGTTTTCCACTACTTGATAGAGTTTGGCTTGCGCGGCTGGAGTGTCACTGAAAGTGTGTAGGAAGGTCTGGAATCTTGTAATTGCGCCCCTGATTTGTGCACGTCTGAATGTATCGGTTGCCATCTTGCGCTGTGAATTGTTTGATGTAGAAAACCACCGAATTTTTGCACATTTACATATCGTTTTCGCTTATACGATTGTAGTTATCTTCTTCATTTGTAGTATCATTGTGTAAACTTATGACCGCCATTTGGTTGATATTTCACGTGTTGCAGCACTTATATGTCGTTAGTTACTTGGTTGATATTTCACGTGTTGCAGCACTTATATGTCGTTAGTTACTTGGTTAATATTTCACGTGTTGCAGCACTTATATGTCGTTAGTTACTTGGTCAATATTTCACGTGTTGCAGCACTTATATGTCGTTAGTTACTTGGTTAATATTTCACGTGTTGCAGCACTTATATGTCGTTAGTTATTCAACAATAATGTTTTTCCACTCCTGTTTCTGATTGCTTAGATCTATCTGGATTTCTTGAACAATCCGGCTCGAAGGACCATTTTATGTTAGGGGTTGTAAATATAACATTATTATAATTTAGGGAGTTCATGGTATTTTATTTTCGTATATTTTAAAATGTTTGTACACAATTTATAACATTCTTGTTCACTGTTTATTTTTTTGTCTTTATTTTTAATCCTCTCCTTAAATAGTTTCTGGCAACAAATCACTCGATCTCTTCTAGTTATCACACACCACGCCAAATAGCCAAAACGGAACAAGTCCCTCTTCTCCTTTTTCCATAATGAACTAGATTTTTAGAGTTGGTATAAGGGTTGGTGTGATGGGCTTATCACAAAGTTGGCCATGCATAGTGCCCCAGACTCCTGGCCTTGCTAGTTGATCTCTTGGTAGCATCCAATCCCGAATGGCATCTTTGATGATGTTCGCTATTAGTGAAGTTAGTTCTTTATAGTCAGTGTTTAACACCGCGATGGGCCTATAGTTCCGTATGATCTATTTCTTTATGTATTAACTCCATACGTGCTTCTACGTCTGATTCCTGTAATTTTGTCGCTCCAATTAATGTGTTTTGTATAAATGATGTTAATACTCCCCAAGCCGTAGGAAGTATTTTACAAAATTATGAAATTTATTATAGTTTAGGTTTAGTGTATAAAGAGACAATTTAACATTCAAAAGTATAATCGAAGTACATATGACAACTGTCATTCAGTATCATTCTATTTCTGAGTCACTCAGCTCATTCAGCACATCGTCAATTTCCTGCTGATCGACCGGTTCTAATTGTTCAGGTAATCCCCGAACCATTTCCCCAATTTACATCTTAGATGCAAATCTGATGTATACCGAGTTTAAAGCGACAGCTGGTAACATCCGTTTTTGTTGCTTACTCAACAACAATCCAGCCGCACTAAATAAGCGCTCTACTGCTGCTGATGACACCGGTATGGTCAAAACAATTTTCGCACTTGCTTTTAGCAGTGGAAACCTTTGTTCATTTTTCGAATAAATCAATGGCTGTGAAGTTGGTTGTCGTAAATTTTGGATAATGATGACTTCATCCTCAAGGCATTTGTTCCTAGTCATGCCATCAACCTTGAGTGTTTTGTTTGGTGGAGGATCAAAAAGTAAGTCAAAATCACTTTCGGCTTTTGTTCTACAATTCCGGCTTCTTTACATACGCCAGATGATTCATACGAAAGATTTAAATCCTTGATGAATGAAATAGCAATAGGAACAACAGACTGAGAAAAAGCGACCAAGTCATATATCCATTTATTGGTGCCCACATCCCCTTTCTTCTTAGCAACAACAGACTTCACCATGTCTTCTATTGTGGCTTTATTGTCAACTCCAGTAAGGAATGCCGCAGTAACTGCCAGAGAACAGCCGCAATATGGCCAAAGTTTTTCTCCAATAATTTGGTGAAAGTTATGACAATATTTCCGCACCATGCTACTAGAAGTTTTTTGCTACCCATTAAGCGTGGCATGAGTGGCACTCTTATCAGCACTAGACTCGTTAAGGATATGGCGTTTGAAACAGTTTTGGGTAGTACGCAACATGATGGGGAAATACACAGTACCCTCATGGCATTAAAAAAAGTGTGTGCTGTTCCATCCCTCCCATCCCATCGGACGATTCCCATGGAAATCCCGTAGGAATAACATTCCCATGGACAAGCCTGGTTATTGGCGCTGGCAATGGCTGAATTGAATCTTGCTCGCATGGTTGCTGTTATTGGTGTGTCGGCGGATTCTTCGTCCGATGACATTCCTTGGCATTCTTTGTTCGGAGAGTAGTACGTTAGTAGTCATTCGACTGGTGATGTGTGCTCTACCACCGCTGTCGTTCGTTGTTTCTTCCTTGATATGGTTCGTGGCCACGTGTTCGCCATCCTTATGTGTAACATAAGGGGATGTTGGTGGTGTGTGTGATTCTTGGATTTGCGCCATTTCTTCCTCCCACTCGCGAGTTTCTTTGCTCATATTGCAAATGAACGGGACATTTTTTCGTAGCCTTGTTGCGAGTGCTTAAACTGTTCTATCGCAGAATTCATGTGATATAGACTCTATTTTTCGTGTTTTTGTGTCTCCTGGCGCCTCTACATAGAGTCTAGCCAGCTTGATGTCATCTCCGGTACTGTATTTCTTTATTGTATAAATCAATTATTTACATAGCTACGTTGGAGCCTCTGTATACAATTATACAATTTTGCATCGATATACTAAGAGTACACAACATTGGTACTCTGTCTAGTCACTACCGCTGCCACTACAAAAAATATCCTCATCTACACGCCATGCGTAGTGCAAGCCACAATGGGACCTTCAAGGTTCAAACCGAATTTCTCGAGATGTTTAAGAACCATATCTCTCACCCCAACTGCGGCGTTTTTTCCAGATATAAAAATTATTCCTAGGTTGAATACTTTTCTGTAAGCCGTTAATAGAAGCAAGCAACAATTTCGGAAATTTTAGTACAAAGTCGAAAAAAAATTTTTATAAGCAGTCTTTTTGGAACTAAGCTTGAACTTTGTTTAGATTCAGATTGAGCCGGTGTCAAAGGCACTTCTTTTCGGCCGTAAATTCTGTTTTTCGATCTTTGTTTTATGTACTTTTTCTAAATGTTTTAGTTAAACACTAGCTGAAGAGCCTTTATAGGACAAAATTTTTTGACATATTGAACATTGTACTGACTCCTTATTCCGTATTTTTGTAAAATACATATTTCCATACTAGAGAAACAGGTCTATCCATTTTGCCTACGAAAAGTAAACCATCGTTTAGTAAAATGTGATAGTTTATCGACTAGATACAATATTTTATTTTGTTTTAATAATATTTAATTCAATTACTCACCGCACACCGAACAATATTAGAATCGATAACCGAATATTTTCTACACTCCTATGAAAATAATATAAATAAAAATTTTTAATCAAGCTCCAACGAAATAAAAACAAAACACGGCAACAAAACCAAGCCTAACCTCAAATTTACTGCATTTTTGTAGGAAACTCAACGCTATATTTAGAGTTATTTTAATTGTTTGTAGTGCAAATTTGCTAATATTATTTTTAAGGCGGAACTCTGTAATAATTTTCCGAGAATTTTGATGAATACTTTGATCAAAGTGGATACCCAGGTACCCGGGTCTGACAATGAAGTAGTAGCCAGGTACTAAAAATTTCAAGACTCTTTCCCCTCTTGGACTCTCAACCTTCAATCGAGGTAAAGATCTCCTACATATCCTGTGGTATTAACTTCTACGAAACACTGGTGATTTGAAGGTATAACAATGCCTATATGTACATATAAAGGTATTTTCCGAT
The DNA here is from genome assembly GCA_963971475.1 of Chrysops caecutiens. Lineage (NCBI taxonomy): Eukaryota > Metazoa > Arthropoda > Insecta > Diptera > Tabanidae > Chrysops > Chrysops caecutiens. The sequence goes on from OZ020568.1 coordinate 61,496,026, forward strand.
TTGAAATGCCAACATCAACGTTAATAGCCGCATTTTCGTTGGAATAGAAAGTCAAAGTACTTTTTCTTTACCAAAACATGATTCAAATCAGTAAAATTGCGACCTAGTAGCAAAGAAATATCCTGTTCATCATTGTTTACTACTAACGAAGTTATTTGTCCTTAGACCTCATCATTTTTTGATTTGAAATTTCTAGCTCCAATGCTCATCGTTTTACCACCGCCATATCCAGACAAAACCGTATATATTTCATCAATTTCAAGATTCTAGCGTTTTGTTTCATTTAAAGTAATAAGAGTATATGAACTACCAAAGTCTATATAAGATTGCGAAGGGGATCCATCTATTTCGACATTTTTAAAATATTTTTGATTCACATGGTCTTTATGCTCAACACTCATTCATGCAACTTTACGCGATGTTGCCGTTTTCTTATAACCGCGATTGCTTTGATCGTGTCCACGAGCTCTGCAAAAACTACACCATTCCTTTGATGCCCCAGCAACTCCTTCTTCTCTGTACGCGTTAGCGAAGTGTTCCTGTTTGTTGTACTTAAAGCAAGTAATTCTGCTTTCATTTTGCTGATATTCTCTTCATTGTTGTTGCCTTGAACTGTTGACAAATTTTTTTCGTTGTCGATCGTCACATCGATATGGTCTCATCAATTCCTCCTTATTGGACGTCTCCATTGATCCAAAATACTGAACATACATAATGAATACATAATTTCCACCATTTTCTCCAGCGGTGAACAATCGATCTTGAATCCCGTCCAAAAGCCAATCAAACGCATTTGACCCACGAATGTTACACGCGTTCAATAAAGCTAACTTCCCGTGGAAATATTTTGTATACGACTCGTCGCTCCGTTTTGTTCTGCGTATTATATCCCTTAACAGCAAGGCATAATTCGTCTCCGAAGGCAGTGCTTCGATGTGCTTAGGCTTCCACTCGTCCTACGAATAATTAAGCGAACCAAGTCCACGATACCACGTTGCGGCAAAACCCATTGCTTTAGCTCTTAATCCTAATACATATATTCAATTGTTGTTTTTCTTGTTCTTTTCGAATACCTGCTATTTGCTGCTCTATCTCTTCCTAATTTTTCTTACACCTAAAATATTTCGCTTAAGCTGACATATCTGCATTGTTTGCAGTTATTAGGCGTGATTTCTTTAACGTTTGCGCGCCTCTGAGTTGGAGGAGATGACAGTGCTGTTTCAGTAGTCCGCAGGGAATACGCTGTAGAAGGTCCAGCTTGTGGCATAGAGTGCACCTTCGGTGGAGGAGAGCTTAGAAATGTCGACTGCGACAAATCGTTTTCAAATTCCTCGTAATTTTCGACTAAAACGATGATTTAAAGAAGAAAGACTAAAACGTATGCTAATTGAAAATTACTTCTGTCGCAGTCGTTCACACTTCGTATTGCGCTGCTTTCGCTTTTGGTAATAGACAGTACTCTTTGTTCCAAAGAGCTTATATTGGATATCGAATCAATATTCCCAGTTCCATATTTGTTTGTAATAAAGTTGTTGGTGTAATCGTATAAAAAGTTATTTGTTTGTAATAATTTAACAAATATGATATCTGATAAAACTACTCTTTCTTCCGCTGCGCTCTTCTTGCTTTTCCCTTTAGTGTATTGTACAAGATTTTTAGTTGCTCCTTTCAAAACCCCCTGGATGTAGTAGTAATACAAGCCATGAACCAGACTTGTTTACTACCACACCTGCAGTGTTTTGGTAAGGTTTAATTTTTATTACTTATTCGTCCGCAGTAACACTTACAAATTGATTCTCCTACAATGAAAAATTGGGTTAATAATGTTGAGTGCAAAAAATACAAAATAGTTCTTATTTACAAGATTTTATTTACAATGCTCCGTTGTTAACTCCATGAAAGTTTGTTAAAGACTCCCTCCTTCGTTACATTTTGCACTCTTATTGTTGAGTCGCTAGAACTACCTTAGAATTAATAACACAAGAATGGAAAGCTATTTATTGAGTCGCTACACACCCTTAGCATATGCAGGCCGGCTGCCACATGGAAGAAAATGAAATCTCATACGAAAAATGAAATTCTCTTCGCGGGATTTTGAAAAACGCAAATATTTTATAATAAAAATCACTTTTTTCTTCATTTTTTAATTTTTATTATATGAAAAAATTATTACATTTATAAAGAAATAAGTATTAATATATGTTGATATACACAAAAGTGGAATAAAATTAAATTATATACGAAAATGAATTCACATATATAAAAATTGAATAAGAAAATTACGTTATTAACAAACTAACAACAAAAAGCAGCCACATATATGAAATATAAAACAAATAAATGAGAAATTAACAAAAAATAATAAAAACCTGAAAATTATAAGGTATAAAAATCAAATTTGAATAAATTTTTCTGAGTAGTTACTTTGTAATAAGTTAGTACCGCAAATTCTAACTGATGGCTTTGGTGGAAGAATCGCGGTTGAAACATACCGTTATTCCATTTCCTACAAATTGTCAAATTTGCGGAAAGGAGATTTTGCGAAAATAAATTTGTTTATCAAATTAATTTGAGAATTTGTGAGTGTTAATTAAAAAATTGTAATTAACCGAATGGGTAAGTAATAAATTTTAATTTCTGTATTTCTGCTGAGTATCTACTTTTCATTTACTCAACTTTTTGTGAAACCGAGCGTTAATATTTTATAAAATTAAAAATTTGACTGAAATATGTAGATTAAGCGCGACAACGGATTAATTCTACGCGACTTTTGAAATCAAACTAACTGGCCCGAAAATATAAACTCAGTTATATTGAGCTCTGTCCTTTGTTTGCGAACCATTACCAAAAATTTCGCCCTTTAGTGATACAAAAATGATACAAAAAGGCCACAAAATGGCTCAACGATTAAATAAAATTAAATTAAATACAAACTATTTTCTATGTTCACGTAAATTTAGTTTATGGCCCATGCATATGTAATTTTATTGAACTAAAAACACTGTAAAGGAAAACTGATGCAAACAAACTGAGAATAAAATAAATTTCTGGAAACATGAAATCAATATTTTTCAAGTCGATGTTAATTATAACAATGTGACCTTAAGACTGAAGACTAAGTTAATTTTATTTTGTAACTTGTTCTATAAGTTTTTCGAGTGTCAATACTATCCGGTAACTATACTATCAAATAATGCATCGTACCAATTGAGCGTGTTCGCAGCGTCTTGATCCAAGCAAAATATATAAAATTATCACTTTTCATTTAAAACATTCTGAGGGAACTGTAACCTTTTCAAAAGTTACAAGGGGAAAAGTCCTTCAGTAAATGTCATGACTATCGAAAACAAAGAGAAATTCTTTTGCGGGAGTCAGGGGGAATGCTGACACAGAAAAAGTTAAATTTTCGGAAAGCATTTAAAAAAAAAAATTGAAATATGTAAATAAAAAACCTTTTTAATTGAGTTAACAAAATTCTTGACCCGGGAAAAATAAATTCTAAAGTGTTTTGACTGAATCAACGAAATAGTTGACTTCTTCCATGTGGGACAAACTAGTCCAGGTTCTGCAGATGAATGAATTGGTTTTTTCTCATCGATGATGGAATGATCCAATATGAAAAGATTGTGTCGTTTCCTAGTTATTCTAAATTGGATCTTAATCGAAGCACATCTTGGTAGGCTAGGTAGATCTCATAGATGTGAAGGAGGGATGTAGGGTCCATAGACACTACCAAACACTGTACATATACACTGTACATTGTGCATAAGTTTATCAATCTAGTTAGGTTGATATGCTTTAAATTTAGATCTAAGTAATTTAGTATTTTTAGTATTAGGTTGACAAATCATTTGTGGAATCAGAATTATAGAAATAACAAGAATTTATTATTTGTTTTAAAAAAAACATAATATATGTAAATAATTAAAATACAAATTAAATATAAATATATATATGGCGTTATTAATATATATGGAGTTGCAGTAAAAATATTATCAACATATAGAGGATCAACAAGGGGTTGGGTTTCTTCATTTATTTCAAAATCTCAACAACATTAAATGTGCATATACAAACGTAACCAAAGAAACATTATGCTGAATCTTAAAAAATACTAAGCAGTTATCAAATCCCGCTTTATCTATTGGAAATCAGAGATTCAGGACTTGCATATATTTAAAATCAAAAACAGTCTTTTTAATATTCAATTCAACTTCGACGATGTAAATTTTGCTTGACTTACGAAAAGTCAGGTGCAAAATTGATAAAATTGAGTTTTCTGATCAATCACCATCTGTGACCTTACTTTGGTGTTTCTTCTTTTAGTGGTGCCGCTGGTGAACCTACAACTCGTGCGTTCTTCAGTAGGTTGTTTTTGAGTGTTTTCAGTTTCGCACGGTATTTGGCTTGAAGTTTGTCGAGATACATACGTTTGGGGGGGCATTTGAGAGAGGCGTATAGTTCTGTATTTGCTATGTGATAAACCTTTACTGGTCCTGTTGCGTGTCAACAGAAAGAGGCTAGGTAGCACTAGTTCTTACTGAGTATCAGAAAATGTTGAGTGTCAACAGGAAGATCCTAGGTAGCACTAGTTCTTACTGAGTATCAGAAAATGTTGAGTTAGGAAGAGAATTAGGTAGCACTAATTCTCTGTAAGGAAGGAATGAAAAATTAGGTTGATGGTTTAACGATAACTGACTTTATTTGGCTAATTCCCTGTCTTTTTATATAATGCTAACGGTAGATAATCTTATTGAGTACATTATCCTAAAATTGTGGTGAAAGTACATTATCCTAAAAAAATCAAGGTTAGACTCGTGGATGAACTAATTGTTATTAATTTTGAAATTTATTAACGCGGTACCGTTCTCTGGGTTTTCATTTTTGGGTAAATCGTAGTTTCAGGGATTAAAATTGTTGCAGTTGATGGGATTCAGACCAGACCAGATGTTGATTTGCAGTTGATGTGAATTGTATTGTTGGCGACCAGACCAGACCAGATGTTGCATTTGGATTGTTCTGGTTACGCCGGAATTAGTTGCTGCCGCAACATCCTCGCCCCCTTGAACCGTCAAGTTCAATATTAAGGATCGACGGATGGAGTGTTGAATTCTCGTTTGTTTCTAAACTGGCTATTGAAGGCTATCGTGATCTAATTGTCAGTGAAATTTTAAGGTAGATTTCTGTCTGGTACTTAAATGTTGCTAGGATACTATGTTGGTCACTGTGAGTGCTTATTGTTGACGACGGGAGCAGTAACCACTAACTCCTAGATTAGTGCGTCGTCTTTTACTTGGTTGATCGTCGGGGTCGTCTTGCTGGTTCTTAGACTTGGTCGGTCCATCCTCCGAAGTCGATGTCGTGTGTTCTTCCTCGATTGGAAGAGGGCTCAAATTATGTATGGCCCTTGTAAACGTTCCTGTGGCAGTTCTCACATCGACTACTCGCACCTTGTCGTCTTTTCCGGGATGTAGTCTTACTATCCTTCCGAGTGGCCAGTTCAATGGTGGTAAGTTTTCATTTTTTAAAATGACCATCTCACCGATTTTTATATTACGACTCTCCGTGGTCCACTTTTTCCTTTGCTGTAGTTCGGCAAGATACTCTGTTTGCCACCGTTTCCAAAATTCGTTGGTTAAACATGTTACTAACTTCCATCGTGACAGTGATGTCATTTTGGCTGTTTCACTGGACTCAGGTGCCGCTAACAGTGGTTCGCCAATTAAAAAATGCCCCGGAGTTAATGCAGTCAAGTCATTAGGATTGCTTGACATGGGAGTTAGAGGTCGCGAATTGAGAATGGCTTCAATTTCTGCGACGACAGTTGTCAGCTCTGCGAAGGTGAGCGCGGCAGGTGCTACTGTTTTGTATAAAAGCTCCTTAAACGACTTCACGGCAGCTTCCCAAAGCCCTCCAAAGTGCGGGGATCTAGGTGGACTGAAATGAAATTGAATTCTGTCCTTGGCGCACTCGTTTACTATCTTCTGCTTTTCCTCTTGCTTGTTGAGCATTTCATAAACGTCTGCTAACTTATTTTTGGTTCCGACAAAATTAGTCGCATTGTTGCAGTAAATGTCTTTGCATAGTCCTCGTCGAGCAATAAACCTTTTGAGAGCGCCTTGGAATGCGTCCGAGGTGAGGTCGGATACCACTTCTAAATGCACGGCCCTTGTGGTAAAACAACAAAATACAGCGACATAAGATTTGTGCGGTCTTTTGCCTCGTAGTCGATAATGCGTCCAGATTGGTCCACAAAAATCAACTCCAGTTGTGATGAACGGCCGACCAGGTAATACCCTGCTGGCAGGAAGATTGCCCATGAGTTGATGCATGAGATGGGGTTTAGCGCGTGCGCAATGGACACAATTGTTGACCACGGTGCGTATTATAGCCCTTGCTTGGATTATCCAGAATTGCTGGCGAACGATCGCCATTAGGGCTTGAGGGCCTGCATGTAAATGCCGGACGTGAAGGTCATTTAGCAACATCTTGGATACAATGTGATCTAATCACAAGTGGGTGTGGGTGTTTGGCACAATATGAAATAGCTGCTGCTTCTAATCTTCCGCCAACTCTCAACAGACCACGATCATCCAGAAATGGTGTAAGACTAGCAAGGCGGCTGGAGTTTTTAACAACCCCCCTGGTTTGTAGTTCTTTGATGTCCTCGTGGAATTTTTCAACTTGTATCGATCTCACTATTACCCTAAGTGCTTCATTGAGCTCCTCTACTTGAAGATGTCCCGAGTTGACGTCCTTACAACATCTCTTCCTCATAAAGTTGATGCTGCGCAATACGTATGCCACTATACGTTGTAATTTCCAAAATGAATTTCCATGCCCTATCTTAGTGAGGAAGTCGTCTGGTAGATTACTGCTTGAGCAGGTAAACGCAACCCTAGTTTTTCTTTCTTCTGCTAAATCTCGAGTTGCCTCAAATGCTGGGCTGGGCCATTCTGACATTGGTGCCCTTAAAAATGACGGTCCACAAAACCATAATTCAGATGATGTAAGTTGTTGTGGCGTTGCACCTCTTGATACTATGCCGGCCGGATTCAACGTGGTTTTGATATGTCTCCATTGTGATGGCGACGAAATTTCCTGGATTTGTTGCACTCGATTCGCATTAAATGTTTTTAACGTAGCTGGATCGCCATGGATCCAGCTCAGTACAATTGTCGAGTCCGACCAGAAGGTTACATTGGCGATCCTCGCCGCTATATTTTTGGTAACTCGCTGGACAAGCTGTGTTGCTAGTTTGGCGGCACAGAGTTCTAACCTTGGCACTGTAATTATTTTCCGAGGGGCAACTCTAGATTTAGCGCATAATAGCTTCACTAGAACATTACCCTTGTTGTCTGTTGAACGCATATAAACAGCAGTTCCATAAGCTCGTTCGCTTGCATCAGAAAAGGCATGTAGTTCGATTACTGATGGTGATTCTGGAACAATGACATGCCTTCCGACTTTTAGTTCGTTCAGAAATCGTAGATCTGCACGAAAGTCCAACCAAGTTGTTTGTAAGTCTTCTGGTAATTCATCGTCCCAATCGAGGTTTAAACTCCACAAGCGTTGCATGAATATTTTTCCGATGACAACTACAGGATTAACCAGCCCTAATGGATCAAAGAGTTGTGATATGTCAGCAAGCACCGTCCGTTTTGATGTGATCGTTCTCATTGGCCAGTCTATTGAATATTTGAAGCAATCGCGTAATGGTTCCCAAGCTAAACCTAATGTCCTTATATGCTCATTGTTATGTTTGGTGAAATCTATTTGTAATTCTCTGTCTGATGGTGCAACTTCTTCTAGAATAGCTGGATGATTAGCGCACCATTTACGCAATTTGAAACCACCTTTACTCATTAGTATATCTAGCTCTGTCTGAATTTTCCTCAACTCTGAGAGACTGTTTGCGCCAGTGATGACATCATCCACGTAAAAGTCTTGAATTTTACTTGAACCAAGCGGATAACTAATTGCTTCGTCTTCTGCTAATTGTTTAAGACATCTGGTAGCTAAATATGGTGCTGCTCTTGTACCATAAGTGACCGTGCATAATTTAAAATATCTTAATTTGTCTGCTGGATTATTTCTCCACATTATCATTTTTAGATTTTGATCGTCAGGATGCATTAAGATTTGCCGGTACATTTGCGCAATGTCTGCCGTAAACACATATTTGTACAGTCTAAATCGCAGCATGATATCAAATAAGTCATCTTGTATTCGTGGTCCAGTAACCATTAAATCATTTAGTGATAAATTGGATGTAGTTTTAGCTGAAGCATCGAATACGACTCGTAGTTTTGTAGTTGTGCTACTTGGCTTCATAATAAAATGGTGAGGTAGAAAATAGTTTACTGCTGGTATGTCCGATACCTCGATTTCTTGCATATGGCCAAGGCGTAAGTATTCCTCTAAGAAATCGTTGTATTGCTGATAGAGTTCTGGTTGCCTCTGGAGTTTCCTCTCGATATTAACGAATCGTCTATAAGCCATGGATTGGGAGTTTCCTAGTAGAGACGCGTCCGTAAACATTGGTAAATTCACAGTGTATCTTCCGCTCGGATTTCTAATCGTGGTGGATTGAAAGAATTCCTCGCATCTTTGGTCAGCTTGACTGATTAATTTCTCTGGAGAACATTCTTCTAGCTCCCAGAATTGTTGCATGCGTTTGTCCAATTCGACGTTGGTAATGCCACAGACTGGGTTCGGTCGTGACATCTTCCCCAGAACTATCCAACCCAGACTGGTATTCTGGAGTACTGGCAAGTTCTCTCCTAGCCTAACTTGTCCATGTCTCATGAGTTCCCCGTACAATTCGGCTCCAAGTAGGACGTCGACCTTACTTGGTCTATTAAACTCAGGATCAGCTAACGATATATTAGTTGGAATATTCCAGTCCTGCGTGTGAATATATTGCTGTGGCTGGTATGACGTTATAGTCCTTATCAAATGGAGCTCGACATTGATTTTAGCATTTGTTGTTCTGGAGAGGAGCGTAGCATTAATTTTCTGACTCGCTTTTGTTTTGGATTGACCAATGCCTGTCACATTTAGATGGTCCTGAATGTTTTCTAGCTTAAGCCTCTGGCTCAAGCTCTCGGTTATAAAACTGACTTGAGAACCAGAGTCCACCAAAACCCGACACCTTACTCGTTCTCCGGAACCATTAAGGATGAATGCAGTAGCTGTCCCAAGGAACACATAACTACAGGTCTCCCTGCACGAGTTTGCTCCTAAATGTGCTGTTACGGAAGGGTTTTGAGAATCAGAATGTTGCTCCTTAAAGTCCGATGGATGTAGAAGAGTGTTATGTTTCTGTTGACACTTCCGACATCCTGCTGAGGAACATTGGTTCACTTGGTGTCCGAACCGTAAACAGTTGAAGCACAGATTTAATTTCCTTACCGACGCTTGTTTGCCTTGTGTGGATAGCTTCATAAAGTTGTCACAATAATAAATGGGATGATCCTTATGGCAGTAAGGACAAGCTGCTCGCTTCGATGTGGCTGCATGAGCTGAGGCAGATTTCCGGTCTAGGGCTGTAGTCCTCGGTCCTAATGCCTCCAATGCCTGGAATCGGAGTTCTAGGAAGTCAAGAAACCCTTTTAATGACTGTATTTCCCTTGGATGACTTAACGACTGCTCATATGTAGTATGGGTGTTTTTATCGAGTTTCTTAACCAGCATGTATAATAATATTGGGTCCCAATGATCATAGATAGTCAGTCCTTGAGTTTCCAACCCCAATATGCATTCTCGAGTAATATCGTGAAGTTTCTTAATGGATGACGCTGTTTCCACTGATATTACTGGTATGTTGATAAGTCTCTCTAAGAGGGCATTCACCAAGAGCCGCTTGTTAGAGTATCTGTTGACCAGAACTTCCCATGCTGAATGATAATTTCCATTAGAAACTGGTATATGACGAATGAGTCTCTCCGCTTCACCTTCTAGATTGGCCTTCAGGTAAAACATCTTCTGCACGTTGCTTATTGATCTGTTATGAACCATCTGTACAAATAGGTCTGAGAACTGCTGCCATTTCAAATAATCTCCATTGAATTTTGGTAATTCAATTTTTGGCAGCCTCATCATTGAGTACTCTTCTGTTCCTCCCGTTTCATTAGCGTGACAGCCAGTTTGATCCTGTTTGTCAGCGAGTTTGATAATAACCTCATGATATCTTTCTTGGATGTTGATGAATTCCTCGATATCAAATTCCTCAGTGACATCCTCACTGCGTTGCCAAATCTCCTTATTAATTTCCTCAAGTTCAGACCAATATTGACTAATTGTCTGAGCCTTGAGTTTATAATACTGTACTGATTGTATTCCAGTCATTGTATTTAAATTGTCGATCATCGTGGTCAATATCTTAAGCAATCGCTCACGATTTCGTTTTAGGTTTTGAACATCCGGTTTGTATTCTTCTTGGGTTTTCGTTCTTGATACGGTTTGACCTGTCTTCTTGGATGTGGACAAGCTCTCTTCATGGATCTTTAGTAAGGCCGTCACCTCTGCGTACATCTCGTTGTATACTATCTCTATCTTCTTGAAATACGTTGACGTGAAATATTGATGGTGTGTATGTTCCGCGTAATTTTCTAGGATCAACTGGTCCTTTGCTTCGAATTCTCGCCATAGTGCTAACAGACTCGATTGCTTGTCCGTTAAGTATGCCAGCGTTTTCCGTTCAGCAGCATCCGAATAAAAGGAATTTGACAGCTTCTCAATTTCCTTCCCGATTTGATACTGTCGTGTTGTTAATGCTTCTAATGTCGTCATCCTTCAGTATTGATTTGTGGATTTGATTGAGTTCAACTTGTTTTTCAGCGCGACTGCTAGTTGTCCGTGTTTATTCTTGTGTCTGCTCCCTTTGGTTAGCTTCGCCAAGTTGATGTCACTTGATCTTCAGCGATATTAACCGATGATGTAACTCCTGGCAGCGTCTTCGTTTATGATCACCCAATGTGATCACGTCGGGGTCACCAGAAAATGTTGCGTGTCAACAGAAAGAGGCTAGGTAGCACTAGTTCTTACTGAGTATCAGAAAATGTTGAGTGTCAACAGGAAGATCCTAGGTAGCACTAGTTCTTACTGAGTATCAGAAAATGTTGAGTTAGGAAGAGAATTAGGTAGCACTAATTCTCTGTAAGGAAGGAATGAAAAATTAGGTTGATGGTTTAACGATAACTGACTTTATTTGGCTAATTCCCTGTCTTTTTATATAATGCTAACGGTAGATAATCTTATTGAGTACATTATCCTAAAATTGTGGTGAAAGTACATTATCCTAAAAAAATCAAGGTTAGACTCGTGGATGAACTAATTGTTATTAATTTTGAAATTTATTAACGCGGTACCGTTCTCTGGGTTTTCATTTTTGGGTAAATCGTAGTTTCAGGGATTAAAATTGTTGCAGTTGATGGGATTCAGACCAGACCAGATGTTGATTTGCAGTTGATGTGAATTGTATTGTTGGCGACCAGACCAGACCAGATGTTGCATTTGGATTGTTCTGGTTACGCCGGAATTAGTTGCTGCCGCAACAGGTCCTTTGTATGTTTTCCCCATACCTTGTCTAAGACAGTGGCGATCAAACACCACACTTCTTGTGGGATTTATGCAGTTTTAAGTGATATAAAAATAGACTTTCGTGAAATCACGTACGACGTATATTCCGTAACTGGATCAGTTTGACAATAATGATTGAGTACAAGCGTAGGTATTACAAGATTCGAAAATGAATCGTGAGTGTTGTGAGTGCATTTCCAATTTCAATAAACGAAGCGTGAGCATTACCATCTCCAACAATCGTCTTAAATATTTGTCTATTCAGAATCACTGATCCATATGTGAATGTAGTTCTAATTATTTGATTGTAACAACTTAACGAAATCTTGAATACTTTTAGTTTCTTACATCATTTTAAAAATTCAACCCCTGCAATTTTATTCTTATATATCATTTCCACTTTTAATTGACACAAATTTTAAATTACATATTCAATTTCAGCATTTATGTATTTTTATTATACTTGATTTTTTTTCTATATTAAAATTTTTTGTGCAGCACAACCTTATTAAACGCAACTAAAGGAAACTGAGGCTATTCCAATAACTGAGGTTGTTGCTATAACCGAATAACACATTTCAATTTCTAGGAAGCAAGAAAGAAAAAGACGTTACTCGTTTTATAGATATTTTTCTGTTATTTGCATTTATAGATATTTATTCGGCTAATTTTACAATGTAGCTTAACCCTACGTGAATAAAAATTTTTTTTATTTTTCTGTTATCACTCTATTATTTCCTTTCCTCCCATGATCTACCCCATGACATATATATATACATATATATATATATAAGACCATTAAAAATTTTAAAACTTTCAATCTTTAAAGAAGCAAAACAAATCAAAAAGAATTGAGCGTAGTCTTCGAGAGAACCAGAGCGTAGATATTTTGACCAGAAGGAGTAACGTTTGTTCCTTAGAGCCTTAACTTCTTTAGAGTACCTTTAGAGCAGTCATATGAGGGTGGAGTAGTTATTGGCGTGGTGGAAGAGATGGAAGCATGCAAGGCATCGTACAATTGGGAGAGATTGACATTATAGGGATAGACACTGTCAATTATATTGAGGTGATTATTGAGAGTCGTGAAAAGGAGGTGAAAGTTAGTCTTACGAAAGTTGAGGCAAGGTGGCAATGGGGAGGAATAAGAGTATGTAGGAGAAGAGAGGGAGACACAGATGGTGAGGGGAGGATGACGTGATTCAATGTTACAGAGGATGTTGGCGGAGGGGAAAACATTAACTTTTGGTGGAACATTCGTAAATGCTAGATCAAGCAAACGGTGGTTCAGGTTTCTAACTGAGTTCATTTGGAACAAATAGAAGGAAGAGGTGGAGTCAAAAAGTGTCGTTTCAGCAGGAGATGTGGGATTAGTGAATGATAAACTGTTAATAACAGGGTTCGCGCACCAGTCAAGGTGGAGGAGGTTAAAGTCTTCAATTAGGAGGACATGATCGTGATCATCAGAGGAGCTTAGCAAAGAATCCAATACTGTAGAGAGGTGAAGAAATCAGCGGATCGAGGAGGGATATAGCAGGAAATAATGATAAGGTTAAACGTTGGGTAATGGACTTTAACGGCAATTGGTTCCACGGGCTCGTTGGAGGAATTGGGTAGCAAACATACAATCAGTGACCAGCGAACGGCGATTAATACACCGTCGCCCCGATGGTAAGGGTCACCGAGGAGACGGTCTTTCCGAAAGAGAGAGTTTTCATGTTCTAGGATTTAATGATCATAGATGTTGTAGCAGAGCCAAGTTTTTGTAAGGCAGATAATGTCATGGGGTAGCGAATGGGAGGAAAGGAACGTTGAGTGTGTCTTCGTTCTAAGACCTCTCACGTTTTGGAAATAGATGGAGATATCGAGTTTTTTCTTTGCATAGATGTAACGGGGGAGGTGGTGGGTGTAGCATGGACAGCCTTGCCAGGGGGACCGAAGGTGGGAGCCCTTGGACCTTGATAAACACTCCCGTGGGCCAGTTAGGTTTACACAGGAAGCGGTCAAAGAGAGAGGGGTGGACAATGATCTTAAAGGAGTAGCATCTTCCCTCGTATGGTTTAATTATGTACCTTAATTTTATTTACAGTAACATTCAGTGCGATAACCTCAGATATATGTGTAAGAATGTCTTCCGTTGACGTAGCCGGGACGAGTTCAGTCACGAAGACCTGTCTCGTCTTGGAACCTTTCCTCAACAAACTTTGAGACAATCGTGAGGTAGATAGAGGGAGAGTTCTCTGGTCTGAGTCGGACGTCATTGGCGGGAAGGGAGTTGGAAATCTCAGGGACACTAACGGTAGCGTTTGGGATTGGAGCAGAATGCATAGGTGTGGATGGAGAAGGCACATTTAACTAAAGGGTATAGGGGTGGACGGAAGAAAGCGTTTTTTTTTGGAACCATTAACATTGCTCGAGGGTATATCCAGTAGACTAATGTTGGGGGTGATGTGGTGATCTGTTGGAGAGGAATCAATTATGGAGGGTTGAGATGGATTTGATATGTCCGTAGGGGGATTGTTTGATAAATGTGAGGAGTCTGTGGAAAGAGGTAAAATTACATGGGCTGAGGGAGGGATCATGAGGCGAAGATTTGGAGGATTTATTGGAACGAGTTATCTTAGTGGAGGTGAATTGAATCAATAGTGTTGCGGAAGAGATCGTGATACTGCCACGTTGAGTAACAGAGGGAGGGAGGCCATCAAGTTCCTTCAAGGTATCTACTTAGGTAAGCACTTTTCCAGCCAACTCGTTGTGAACCTTCCATGTCAACAACTACATATCTGTCATTTGACAGAACAGATTTCACCACAAATGGTCCACTGTATGGGGATAATGTATGGGGATAATAACTTCCGATTAGTACAAGTTGCAGGTTCCGTTTTCTCAATTACCGTCAAATCTCCTTCCTTGTAATTTTTTGGCTTCTTCCTCCGTCGATCATATTGTTGTTTTTGCTTTTGCTGCAAAAAAAAGTTCTTCTATACGCTGTCAAGAACTCGGGAAGTTTGCTCTACTTCATCTACAAGCAAGGCATCACCACCGCTTCTTGGTTTGTAGCCCAGTAACAACTAACTTGGTGTCTTTCCCGTGGACTTATAAACAACATTATTTATAGAAAATTGCACCTTTTTCACGTTTTTATCCCATCATTCCTCTTCTAATGTCGTGGTTAGAAGAACACTCAAGATTGAGCGATTCAAACGTTCAACCTGTCCATTCGCTCTAGGTTTTGCTACTGCATTTTGAATATGTCGTACTCCGTTTCGCTAACAAAAAGTAGCAAAGTCTTTTAACGTATACGCACTATTTTGGTCCGAAATAACATTTTCAGGAACACCATAAGTAGAAAAAATATCCCTCAAAAACTCAGTCACATATTTCGTTTTTGTTGATTTTACGGCATTTCGAAAAAGAAATTTTGTAAAAGCATCCACAGCTAGGGATGCAACATCGCTCTTAAAAAACATCGATATTAGAACATCGATATTTTCAAAAGTGAAACATCGATGTGGAAAACATCGAAGTTTATGAACGAGGATCCAAGGCCGTAGCAATAGCCAACGATGAACATTGCTCTAGTTTGTCAAATCTCTTTGAAACTTCCTTTTTAATTTCTGCTTTTCATGAGAGGGTGCTTTCAAATGATGGTGAATATTTTTCCAGCATGCCCTGTAAGCAACTTACAAGAGGAATGACTTTACTCACTGTAATATAATTTTGTCCACAAATTTCTTTTGTCAATCTTTCAAAGGGTTGCAAAAATTGAATGATTTCGCGCAGACAGCCTACTTCACTTGAAGTTATCATCGGTGGTGCATCTGAACGGCATAACAATATCGCGCCAATAATTGAAACTAAGTCCATGAAACGTTCCAACATATAATATGTTGAATACGAACGTCAAGTATTAGTTTGTTTGTTTGGCCTTCCTTCGTTCCATTCTCTCTTTGCTTTTTGCGCAGTTCGTCACTGGCATTGACACTACGTTTTATGAATTTTACAATTTCACGTACTTTGCTTATGATCGTAGATGCAACTTTAGATTTATCCAATGAATTCATGACAACTAAATTCACTGTGTGAGCAAAACAAGGTATTATTTTTTTTTCACCAAACATGTCTCTATTCACTTTCATAACCGTGCTGTCATTATCAGTTACTATAGCTGTTACTTTATCAATTGAGATATTCCATTCTTGGAAAATATCTGTAAGTCTCTCTTGTACGTATTCCGCTGTATGTTTGTCTAACAATTCAAAAACTCCCAGAGACCCACTCGCAAGCTTAGAATTTTCTAAAAAGTGTATGGTGACTCCAACAAATGACTTATTTTGCACTGTCTCAGTCCATATGTCATAAGTTATGCAGTAATGTTCTTCTTCTTTTATATATTTCTTGAAAACTTCTGACATTGCCTCATATTTTTCGTCTATACGTTTTTTAAATGTTTCTCTTGAAGGTTTTGTTTTTTGTTTTTATTATTTATACACCAAAAAATAATATATATTACATAATATTAATATTAAGTAATACCTCAGAGGTAATTGCTTACCTTTTCGAGGTTTGGTGTACCCTTAAAACTACTTATAACTACTTATAGACAGAATACGAGAATTATCTATTATTGTCTAGGATATACAGTGGGTGGCCATATTATTATGAACAGTTGCACTTTTTTTAACATAAAGGAGATGTCTTGTGGGATACACGCAGTCCTAGTAAAAACAGACTTTATGCTTGAATGCTACTATATTTTCTCGCTTATATGTAATAGTAACTAAATCTAATATACTAAGGTTAATCTAGAAATATGAGCTCGTTGTAAGATGTTCAAAATCTTGATATTTGATTTTTAACCTTAGAAATGCATAAATGATTAGGATACGGTTACCCTATTTTATATAATATC
The DNA here is from genome assembly GCA_963971475.1 of Chrysops caecutiens. Taxonomy (NCBI): domain Eukaryota; kingdom Metazoa; phylum Arthropoda; class Insecta; order Diptera; family Tabanidae; genus Chrysops; species Chrysops caecutiens. The sequence continues at coordinate 61,512,518 of OZ020568.1, forward strand.
CTAAAAGCTACCCATAAAAGCGACCTTCTTTGGAGGCGAACCCGTTTCTCACGGTATAGAATTCTTCATATCCTAATGATTGAACAATGTTCTTATCACATAAAGTTGGTCGGAATACATCGGATGTAGGTTTATATAGTAATAAAGGGATCCATTATTACCTTAAGAAAATGTCAGAAATCGTAGCCCCACCCAAAACTTAAAAGCTTCGAAAAACCTAAGCAATAAAAGTGTTCATAATAATTTGGCCACCCACTGTAGTGTTAAGTTCAAATTTTCAATCTCAACAGTTTACTTGAATCAATGTTTTTTTTTTTTCTTTTTTTTTTTTTATTTATTGTCAACGGGTAAAAACCCTTTAGTGTAAGTTATAGTTACACTTATATTTAAATATAGTTAATGGATAATTAATATATTAATTACAATTCAATTTATACGTATCTATTTACACTATGTCTATTCAAATTATACATATCTGTTTATAGATTGTTTTAACAACCTTTTAAAAGTTGATAGATTTTCCAATTGAAGCAGCCTACTGTTAGAACTTATAGTTTTATTCCATTTTCGCTTTAAACGAGGAAGGAACTGTCGAGTAATGCACATAATTGCGAACTGAATTTTGTTCAGATAACTCTCTAGCTAGTCTAATAGGATATGGTAAATTTCTAATTATGAATATCTCTTTTATTTCAGTACAATTTACTAAGTTCAGTTTCACTTTCTTAATGAAAAGCAGATCATGGTACACATGTATCGATTTTAATGATTCAAGGTTAACTGAAAGAGCCAGATCTGAGTAATCATGATCATAAATACTCATTGGCCTACAAAGCTTATAAGCAATATATTTAAAAAATTTATGCTGCACCGATTCCAGTTTTTTCACATAGATATGGTACGTAGGTGACCATATTTGTGAGCAGTACAGTAGTGTGGGTCTTACAAGAGTTTTATATAAATATAAAATATTGTCTGCATTTTTAAACTCTTTGGTCGTTCTTTTTATTTAACCCAGCATTTGAAAGGCATTCGACACTACTGTACTTAAGTGGATGTTAAATTCAAATTTACTCTCATATATTACTCCTAAGTCCTTAATATTGGAAACTGCTTCAAGTGGAATGTTATTTATGTGATACCCAAATCTTAACTCATTCACTTTGCTACGCACAAAAGTTATCGTTTTACATTTTTCACAATTTAGATCTACCTCGTACAAAACCGTGTTGATATTTTATAATTTGGGCAATACATAAACTAGTAATTTTATTCGCCATGATATAATCAAACACTTTAGCAACAGCACTTAAAATGGCTATGGGCCTATAATTAATAATACTATGACTATCTCCAGATTTAAAAACAGGAGTAATATTAGTTTTTTTCCATATTCTTGGCATTACTCCTGACTTCAAAGATTGATTAAAAAGAACTTGCAAAGGCATAGATATTGAGTTAACACATTGTTTCATAAAGAAAGTAGAGAGTCCATCATGACCAATAGAGTTTTTATTTTTTAAACTTTTAATGGCCAAAGTAACTTCATCCAGGCTAATGTCAAAATCTGAAGTATTGTCTAAATGTAATTGATGATGAAAAGAATTATTGTTGTTAAGATATACTAGATCAAAATTTTTTGCAAACAGATTACAAATATCCTTACTGGTCTTTCCAAATTCCTTTTTAAAGAACATTTCATTAGGTATTTGATTAGATTTAGTTGAAGAATTTACATAATTCCAAAAAGCCTTAACATTCTTGGACGATTTCTCCTCTACTTCCTTTATAAATTTTTCCCTATCTGTTCTAGATTGCCTCAGACACAAAGCTCTGATTCTTTTGAATTCATTATAATCATTTAATACGTTAAACATTAACCATTGTTTGTGCAGTATTTTCTTTTTTATAATATTTGATATTAATTCTGGAGAGTACCAATGTGGGTACGTACTACATTTTTCTTTTTTTTTATCGGAACCTGTTCTCTAATACTTTTATTTAGAGTGTCATAAAATAGATTAGTATTGACCTCAACATTTTCTCCAGAGAACTTTCCTTCCCAATTGATATTAGATAATTCAGAGTTGATACTGACATAGTCAGCTTTATGAAAATTTAAATTATGAAGTTTACATGTTGCATGCTCTATAAAAAAATTTCTTATACACTTAATTTCAAAGAAACTTGATTGTGGTGCGGATCCAGAGGGACAAGAGAGTCAGGCGATGGTACACAGGAGACATTAGCCACATCTATGGTTGAGAAAGCCAGATCAAGCGTGTATCCTTTGGCAGGATGAATAGGATGGTGTTGAAACATTCCAAAAAATGAGAACATATTCATAATAATATCCACATTTCCCTGTATGACATTATCCATTCCAGTATACTGCGCTAGCAGATTATCCGACAGCTGCGAGCTGTTTGACCAAGAGGTCCATGGTAAATTATAATCGCCAACAATGAAAAATTCATTATTTCCATAGGATTCCATTAGTTCTTCTATTGTTGTAACATGAGTTAAATAGATATCAAGATTTTCTCTTGGTGTAGGATAAAAGCTACCTACTACAAGTTTTTTTGTAAATTCCGTGATTTCTATAAAAAGTTGTTCCACATTTGTATCATTGATTTTGATTCTCTTTGCCTTTATTCCATTCCTCACTGCAATCAGTAACCCTCCACCATAATTAGAATCAGAAACATCATACCTATCTCTTCGAAAGATAGTGTAGTTATGCAGTCCTAGCTCTGCATCCGATATTCCAGCATGCAACCAAGTTTCAGAAAGTACAATTATATCAGGTGAGGGTGTTAAGAGACCAACATTTGTTGTAATTAAATCGAGCTTGGTTCGGATTCCATTAACATTTTGATGGTAAATTATAAGTGAATTAGCCGTTGGCTTTAAAAGTTTTTTGGAAGATTATTGTTACTATTATTAATGTTAGGTTCAGTTCGTTTTTCCAAACTAATTTCATCACTTTTTTCAAGATGCTTGGTTTTTACTTTGATTTCAACTATTACTGGATCACCATTGACAAATTTAACTATTTTCCTGATGGATTTGTCAGCATTCAGTTCATTGCAGGTATCCGCCTTCGCCTTCAATGTTTTCAGTTCAGTACGCTGATCAAAGGTAAGATCAGCTGATACCTTCAGTGGTTTCGGTATCAGCCTCCAATTCCTCAGTACATTCGACACATCTTCACGACAATCCATGTGAACACATATAGGCCTGACCTTATTTTCACTTGACAGTCCAATTCTTTTAACATTTTTGATGTTTATATCAGTGACAATATTTTTAATTTTCCTTAAAGCATCAGACACTTTGCGCAAATCACTCACAGTATCTTCAGAAGTGCGTTCTGGTACATTTAGAACCAGAAGATTTTTTTCTTTTAAGTTTCTCAAGTTTATTTCTTTTATTATTGATGACTTGCTTACACCCAAAGACGTTATATGTGACTGAGTATTAGCAGCCTTACTCGCAAGAGATTCCACATCAGCTTCAACTTTAGAGCATCGATCATCAATTCCATTAATTTTAGTCTTACACTGAGCAGCGTGTTCAGATAGTGCCCCATCCAATGACTTATAGGATGATTGCATTTTCACAATTTCCTTCTTCAATTTTGGAATTTCCACTTTCAGGATATTATTTACTACTTCAGTCCTCATGGTTTCAATTGATTTTTGAAGAGTTTTAATGAGATCAATCAACTGGGGATTATCTCCTCCATTATCAGTGCAAACCTTGCATCTATATACCATTAAGTTCTTAATTTTTAACTTTATTACCCGCATTTCAGTCGCATTTGCTGCCGAACAGTTTTTCGCTCCACTCCCTTCATTTGCATGGAAGAGCCCTTGGCACACCGCACATGACGCAATAATATCATTTTCCGTGAAACCAGTACTGCACACCGCACACGTTGTACCACCCATAATAAGTAAACCCAATATCAAAATTAATGTCTCAAATACCGAAATTACAATCAAACCAAATAAAGCAGTTATAGTCCATTCACCAATATCTTCCAGTTTTTTCGACTTTCCGTTTGAATAACACTAAAATTTTCAATTATTCTATTCAAAAACGCATTGCAATAACAGTTCTTGAGCACATGTTCAACAACAGGTCCCATCAACAAGAAATTTGAAATTTTTTAAGCTTATTTTTTATACATCCTTTACTATTCAGAGTTTTTAATTCTTTCGGAAGTGAGTTAAATATACATAAGGCTCTTACTTTGCTGTTTTTGATACTAATAGTCTTATTTCTTTTTGGTAAAATTAGGCTTTTATTCCTTGTGGTACTATTAGACTGTAAATACTTATTTTTCAATTCATTGTAATTTTGTTTTAAAGATTCATATGAGAAAAGTTGATCTAGTTTTAAAGGGTAGCTAGTAGCGTTATACCTATTGTTATTAATTATTTTTAACAATTTATTTTGTCTATCTTGAAGCAAATTTAAGCAGCTCGAGTATGCTCCACCCCATGCAATTATTCCATAGCTTATAAGGCTATGAAACAGCGCATAGTAAATCATGTACAGTGTTTCTGTGTTTAGTATTCTACTTAGCTTATAGAAAATGAACGTCAAATATTTAGTTCTATTTAAAATATATTCTATATGAGCATGCCATGTAAGCCTATAATCAAATACAACCCCTAAATATTTACATACTTCTACTCTTTTCAATTCTTTTCCTTTTACAGAGATATGAAATTGTTTAGGCACACTTATTTGATAACTACCGAATATCATGTATACCGTTTTATCGACATTCAGTGTCAATTTATTAACACTAGAAGTGCCGAAACATACGACCCCCCTAGAACCGCCGCCGTGACAATTTTGTCCCAGTATATTTTTCACGACTTTCATTGTATAAAGTATGAAAATAAAATAAAAAAATTAGTAAGTTACATGAAACAGTGTTTATTTATTTATTTAAAACAAATTAATAATCTTTTCAAACAAATACGTGACTAATTATGATTATTATATTAATTTTTTATTAATTAAAAGTGTTATTATTATTTCTTAAAAGCTAGTACAAATGTAATAAATTCAAAAAATCTCCAAAGTATCAGTTACCAGAATGGCAAATATTACATAAATAATATTCTTTAGCAGTGCATTTAGGACAGACAGTTTTTTTACACATGTGACACTTCACAGAAGACTTATTACTTGTGCATTTTAACTTGACCTGACACCTAGTACGTTTTTCTTGTTTTTCTGGTAGGCTTTCTGGAACTGCTATAGGAATGACTGTTTTTCTGTTATTCATATACTGCGGTCCCAGTTCTTCTCCTAGTTGCAGTAAAAAGTCTCTTCGATTAATTTTTCTATTATTAGTAATTTTATATAATGCCCATGCGTTTATAGCCGCCAAATCTAAAAGATTATAAAATGTATGAACTGGCCAACGTCTAGAAGCCGCCTTTACTGTATATTTCCTGCTCATGGAATCTACAACATCTACTCCATACTTCGTGCTGTTATAGAAAAGCACTGTTTCTGGTTTTCTCTTTGAATTCGAACTTATTGTTATATCTTGATGCATAGTGCTAAGCATTAGAACATTTTTATTTGGCTTAGTCTGATAAACAGTCAAAGTTGTGTCGCCAGTTTTTAGAAGAGTCGTCTTGTATAATTTCTCTCTAGCGGTTTTTATGGAAGTAGGTATTTCTCTTCGAACTCTATTTACAGTCCCTACGATACTAGTTTTTTTAGACTTCAAATATCCCGCTAGTAAAAGTGAAGTAAAAAAGTTGTCACACGTAACATTCCTACCTTTGTTGATGTACGGTTCTATCAATTTCTTTACTACCCAGTCACCTAAACGCTCATCATTGGGTTTATGTTCATCTTTTCCAAGGTAAGGGAACGCATTTATTCTAAATTTGTATCTTTGTCAACAGCCATCCAAAACTTTTGACCATACTTATCTGGCTTTGAGCTCATGAACTGGGTAAAACGACAACGGCATTTCGATGGAAAAAGCTGTTCGTCAATCGTTATATACGGCCCAGGAGTGTAACAAGCTTGTGCATTCGCGATAAACTCATACCAAGTTTCAGAAATCAAAGCAAACTTATCGTCATTCAGTCTGTGGCGTCTACTAGATTTATGATCAAATCGTAAGTATTTCATTATCTCACGAAAACGGTTTCGAGACATTGTTGCCTTTATTATAGGATTACCCCATTTTATCGACCACAATGAATCCAGGTCTAAGTTATGTGCTCCAGTTGCACCACGTATGTAAAGTACAGCAATAAATGCTTCTAATTCTTCCATTGTCATATACCATTCTTTATCTTGTAATTCACGTCGCGCCTCTTCCATAGTACAATCTAAGATATGCTGCATCATTTTTTTTTAAACCATTAGTTGCCAAGCACTCTTACAAGTTTCATCCACGTTGCGCTTAGCGTGTAGAGTAGGCCCAACGCGATCTCTAAAAACATTTTGGGATTCATACCTGCCAGGTGTACTACCAGCTTCAATTACTGTCCAGACAGTACCATCGGGAGACACAAGTGTTGAGCCTGATGTCGATTTAAAACGAGGGTTTATCAATGCAGACGGCCGACCGCGACGGCCTCGAACTCTTCGACCTCCTCCTTGTCTTTGACTTGGCACTTCATCTTGGGTTTCTTTGTGAATAGTGTCATCATATTCGTCAAAAGAAGAAATGGAACTGTTTCCTATCTCATAGTCATCGTCCGAATATTCTAAAGGCTCTCCATCTGACTCGTCTTCTAAAATATCATTCAAACTGGACACAATTTCTTGCGGTTTCAATATTTTGCGACGTTGACTAGACATAACTATAATATGATAAGTATGCGCTTGAAAAACAAAAACGTGCTCTCTTCACGCGAAGAAACGAGGAACTGAATCGAAATGATCCCTTATCAACTGCTTAGCCGCCCCTCCCACCCGCGCAACTAGCCAGAGCAATGACCTTTCGTCGAATTACTGCATAGAATATTGGCGGTACAAAAATGACCCGGCGGCAGTTCTAGGTAAATCGAATTTTATTTTATTTACTATTGTTTTTATTAAATAGAAAACGCGTTTAATTTGACAAATACAATAAATAATGAAAAGTCATAAGGTTTCACGATCTTGAGTAGAAAAAATAAAAAGTTGCGGACGATTAAACTTGCGGGTGGGACAAAAATGGAACGCTGGCGCTTCTAGTGTTAAAAGCTAACCAGTCGCTTACATTACTGAGGTAGTTATTCATTTTATTTTCTACTTCGGACCACTTTTCCCCATAAGATATTATAGCAGTGTCATCCGCAAATGACAATATAGATTCATTAGGCATATTTTTTAATAAATCATTTACATACAGTATGAATAGAAGTGGTCCAAGTATAGTCCCTTGAGGCACCCCTACTACAACCTCACAAATATCACTGGCAACTCCATTAACTTTAACTCTTTTTTTTCTACCTCTAAGATATGAAGCCATGAGTAAGTGTGCATTTCCCCTTATCCCGTACCAATATAATTTATCTAATAAAATTTGGTGATTTACTGTATCGAATGCTTTGGCTAGGTCTAGAAATGTTACTGCAATAAGGTCATTGTTATTTATTTTACTATATATCAGATTTGTGTACCGGAATAACATCTGGGTGTTTGAAAGCATTTGGCCATATAGAGTTCTCAAAAGAAAGATTTACAATGTGAACTAAAGGCTCTGCAATGTAATCCGAAATGGTCTTGATAGTCTGAGCGTTAATGTTATCCACCCCTCCATTTTTCAGTTTTAGACTGTTAATAATTCCAACCACTTCATCATGGTTTGTGGGCTTAAGGAAGATCGTAATAGGGTTATATGGTGGCATTGTAATATTTAGATTATTTGGGTGTTTGATTTTATCACTGAGCTTCGAACCAATACAGCTAAAGTATTTATTAAAAAAGTTCGATATTTTTAACAAATCCAGAATCTTTGAATTGTTTTCACTATATATATAGCTTATGTCCCCAGATCCATTAGACTTTTTGCCTAATTTATTATTAATAAATTTCCACAGATTTTTCGAGTTATTAATGTTACTTGTAACTTGTTGCCTATCATATAGTTCCTTAGCTTCTTTAATAACTTTACCCAGTAATTTTTGATATTTCCTGTAATCTTCTTTCAGTACTAAATTATTTGGTTCCAATTGCCACATTTCATACAGTAATTCTTTCTTTTTACAAGATATTAAAATACCTTTGGTAATCCATGAGTTTCGCGGTTCATGTTTAAGTTTTCTTCTTGACTTAGTCTTATGCTTAACAATACATTGTGTAATTTTTCCTATTAGCAGTTCAGCTGCAGCATTGGGGTCTTGCATTAATAATATAGCGCCCCAATCTGTTTTTCCAGCGTTAACTCTTATTTTTTTATAATTTATTTGATACAAATTTTTAATTTTTTTACCCAGTAAAACAAACAGAGGGTAGTGATCAGTAATCATACTTGTAAGTTTATATGCTTCATAATCTACATTAAGATTTTTAATAAAGATATTATCAATGCAGGTCCCCGTTTTGTTATTATGTTCAGATGGTCTGGTAATATTTTGAAAACCTGGAACAAATCCATTTTCAAGACAGATATGTTGTAGCTCAGAACTATACATGTCATTTACTAGTAAATCTATATTATGGTCTCCTATAATCTGATGATTCTTAGCTTTTCTTTTGGAATTCATATAAATCTTTAAGTTTTGTAGAAATTCACCCTTGGGTAAGTCATGTGATCTATACAAAGCTGATATTTCTAGTTTTGAACCTTCATCTAAAGTAATGCAAGAATTGAGTACATTTAACTTTCCTACAGTTATAGATTTTGTGTTTTCATAAATATTGTCTTTAATATACATTACCACACCATCTGCAATATTCATCATACCATTATTATAAAATATTTTATAGCCCGACATATGGAAATATTCATGATATACTAGATTCCATGTTTCAGAGCATACTATGATACTTGGCTTAACATCTAATCCTTGTATAAGCAGTTGCAAATTATTAAAATTGGCATTTAGACTTCTTATGTTAACATACATGATTAAATCAATATTATTGCTAATATTCTTATTGAGAGAATCGATGTTTTTACAAATTTTTTCCTGCCTAACAAAATCATTTTGAAAGTATCAATTAGATCTATACATGCATCAAGCTTACTCATATTAATTACAATATATTATTTTACTAGTTTATCTTCACTATTTATTGCAGTTGTCCCTAAATGGTTCCTGTGGCCTAAAAGGATAGTTTGTTGAACTAACGTGTCGCTCCCACCGCATTCTGTACGTTTCACAGTTACTCTTGTCGTCCGCCGCATGCCGCGTATCTCTCTTTTTCCGGAGGTATTTGTTAGCGCTTGCACAGTTAATGCACGATAAAACATCTGTACTACAAGGGGATCCTTCATGATTGTGAGCACATTTGACACAAGTTGCGGGCCCATCATTTGCCCTCTTACACCTTTTAGAACTATGCCCATATCCACAGCATATTTTGCAGTTCAAGTCGTTAAAATCATCCAGAGCTCTGCAATTCTCATATCCAACAAAAACTGATCTATACTTCATAATATTAGCATAAGCATCCGGGGTCACCTCAGCTATGCAGGCTATTTTTCCGTTTTTCTGCTAAAACACATGGACTATATTAAAATCTTTCCCTGCGAAGCCATTTCTGGCAATTATGTCCTCATTTAATTGATTTTTATTAAGATCTGAAGAAATATTAATAACCTTGATTTGTGGATTTTTTTTATGAGTTAATATTACAGATAAATTCTTTCCGCAAGTATTTTGTATAATATCGGTGATGATTTTAGAGTCTTGCTTATTGACACATTTCACAATTATCTTATCCTTTTTAGATTCACTTATGTTTAAAACTTTCGCACTCTTTTGATTCGCAATTTGTTTCTGAACTAAATGCATAACATTTCCACTATAATTGTTTGTAGGTTGAATAACAAGCTGTACCGTTTCCTGTGCTTTTTTTATTCCATTTGACAATACCGTTGAATAATTTGTTGAAGTCAAATTTACCGGTTTTTTTTGTTCAGCAATTCTCATATGGTTGTTGTGTTCTCTTAGTTCTTTGTTTTGTATTTTTAGCTCATTATTGATTTCCTTTAGAAACCTGTTTTCCTGCGTGTACAAAGCGCAATTCGGGCATTCATCGCAAAAGTCAACACCATCACCGCGACGACGTTTTTTAGACGATGAAGCAGATTCACAATCAGAATATACTACGTTAACTTCAGAGTTTACATCATCATCCATATCATTATCTTGATCTGTTTGTCCATTTTTAATATTTTGGATATAAGTTGTTAAAAGCACTACTTTTTTATTTTGAATTTCCATATCTATGCACTCACTCTTTTCCGTTTTTTCTAGCGTGTTATAAGGTATGTCACCATGCGCCGGACATATTATGATATTTGAGGTAATGTAGAACCTGATTTTCCTGATTTTACTTTTGCGTTAAAATCGGATCGGCACCACCCTTGATCACATAACAGACATATCACAATTTTACAGTCTTTGGTTGGATGACACTTCAACTTGTTCAAGTCTGGCGGTATATCTCGTGCGTCTACACTCGACCAGGGCATTGCGAAAGACTTTTTTTTTTTTTTTTTTTTTCAAAACAAAACCAAAGTACCGATTCACTTTTCACAATACAATGAATACAATTGTCAACAAAAAATCAAAAAATTGCAAATGTTCTGCATTCAACAGTTTTTCACTGGTATATTCACTAGGATTGTTTCTTTTGTGTTCACTGCAAACATTCTGTGCACTTTGTGCACCGCGTGCACTGTTTTGTTTAATTGTCTTTTGTTTTTCCCGTTTACGGTTTGTTTTTGATACATAATATAAAAATACTTCAAAACAATCTTTTGTTTATCAAACCATCTGAACAAACATTTTTTTAATAACATTAACGAGTAATGAGTTCGTCTGCCTTTGCTTAGTGCTATATTGTGATAATATCTTCTTCTACTGAAATATTAAGGTATTATTAAGGTATTTTATATAAAGGCACAACTTCCTTCTTTAGTTGTATAAATCCCTTTCCTTCTACAACTGGAAAAGGTTTATGATCCATGATGATGAAATTCACAATTGATTCGGTGATTTTTTTATGTTTGTTACCTTCAACATTTGATATGCTTTTAATATTACTAAATAATTCTTTGACATTTTGCTGTTGTTTTTGCACGAGTTGTATTGAATTCGTAGTTGTAACACTTGAACTGCTATTAGAAGAGCTGGCTCTATCAGGAATATAATTGGAATCGATATCCGTAGCAGTGCTGGTACTTGTGACGGGTTGTTCAGTTTGAACTTCTTCGTTCATGTCATCACAGGTCTTCGTTTTCCTTTGAACTGGCTCGTCTAATAATAGCTCCTGATTAAACTCTGGATGTACCTTCTCTAGATGACCCCGTATATTAGAAGTATTACCTGACGTTTTCAGATTTTTATTGCAAAGTTTACAAATCGCTTCTTTGTCATTGCCGTTTCGCTTGAAATAATTCCAAATTTTGCTTTTTTTTTTATTAGGTGGCATTGTATCTGTAAAGAAAATCATTTTTAAGATTTAATTAATAATAATTAATTAGCAATTCTATTTCATGTTAATATTTTAGATAACTTAATTCTTATGTTTTACTTGTTTAATTAATTTTATTTTATTGTATTGTTTTTAATTTCAAATTTGTTAGTAATGTCAGTAAGTCATACTTGTCATATATGTTTAATTAGTTAGTAGTTTTTTGCTATTTCACAATTTGATATGTAAATTTTTCACATTGTAGTATAGGGTGATAAACAAAAGCCAAATTTTCGTAACCAAATTTTCGAAAAATAATGTCTAATAAAAACAAATAGAAATCGGGAGGACTGTAACCTTAAGTAATATAATATTAAAGTTAATATCTTGAAACTGACAAAAAAAACAATTACAAAAACAACTAACTCAGAGATATTATAACCTATAAGTAAGTAAACGCTTACCTTTTTATAAATGAAATAGATTACAATTGTATTACATATCGATATAATAGATACTTACGTTCGCAATTCACAGTTGGGTTATCTACCACAGTTAACTATAACTTTACTTCACTTCAAACTACCATTAAAACTACCATATAATGTGGTGAGCGTCAAACGAACAAAGCAATAACAATGGCCGTCGGTTGATGAAGGCGAGCGAAGCAACTACGTTTCATTTCGTTTCGCGCGCGTTTGTATTGCAGAGGGAACAAAACGCTAAACAAAAAAATCAACGCTTGTGACTGAAAGAAGTGTCTGTTGTATAGGTGTGTAGCTGTAGATCACGGCCGGGACGGAAGATAGCGCTATGATATCGTTCATAAAACATCGCTCATGAAGAACGATGTATCGTCGATGTTTTGGGTTTCAACATCGATGTTAAGACATGTTTATGAACGATACATCGATGTTTGAAAACAATCGATGTATCGTTTGCATCCCTATCCACAGCAACTATTAAATGCACGTTCCCTTTTTTACTTTTGTGGAATGGTCCTAAATGATCAATATGAACGGTCTTCATAGGGTCACTATCGTTGGGAATTGGGTGTCAAAATCCTTCCTTTCTGCCACCATGCTTTTTATTGAATAGACATTGGATACAGCAAGCAATGTACCGCTCAACAAATTCTCTCATTTTCGGGAACCAGTAATGTTCACAGAGGCGATACAATGTTTTTTTAGTCGCGAAATGCCCCATCTTGTCATGTGCTGCCCGTACAAGGTGAAACCTCATACCACGAGGAAGTACCCATTGTAATGTTCTCGCAGTTATCCTGTAGATCCTACCTTCACGTAACGCGTAATCTTTATAAATTCATTTTTCGTAATCGGTAACCAGTGGCCGTTTCAAAATTTCGCGAATTTCTTTTATTTTGGGATGAGTCAACTGTCCAGCGAGAACCTTATCATCCTGTGTAATAATCATAACACTTGCTTCTGCTTGATGTTCCCTTACGTCATGAGTCAGAGCGTGCACACGTTTCATTCGATCCGCAGGTCTATATATGATTTCGAATGTGTATTCTTGAATATGTTACCACCACCTTGCAATGCGAGGTATTAGATCTTTCTTATTCTGTGTAGACTTTAATGCACTGAAGTCCGTCACAAGCGGGAAATTGATTCCTATTAAATAAACTCTAACCTTTTTTAATGTTTCCACAACAGCCAGTGTTTCTAATTCATAAGAGTGATATTTCGATTCTAAATCATTCATTTGTCGACTAAAATAGGCAACGGGATGCAATTTTTCATCTTCCTGTTTTTGTAACAAAAGCCCAGCTAAACGAATAGAACTAGCATCCGTGTGCACGTCTGTAGAAGCATTTGGGTTGTATAGCGTAAATATGGGTCGATTGACGAGAACTTTCTTCACTTGTTTAAACGCATTATCCTGAGCCGGTAACTGATCAGGTAACAGATTTTTTAATACGTGTAGTCAATGGTTTCGCTATTTCGGCATAATTTTTGACAAACTGTCGAAAATATTCAGTTAAACCTAAAAACTGCCGAATGTTTTTAACCGTCCTCGGAACCGGAAAATGTTGTCATCCAAAACAGAAAGTTTCAACCGTAGTTTGCATAATTTGTGAAAATGTGTACCATAAGAGTGATTTTGAAAAATTAAACAACACAACTAAAATTAGTGGTGTATTTGTAATTTGTCCAGAACATACTGGCTTAAAACTAACCTCGAATAAACATGGTGTAGCATTAAATAAAACAGCTGAACAAGTAATAGCTCAGATTAAACTTAAACAAAGAAAAAGACATTAGAGAAGAATATATTAAGGACATCAACAAAGATACAATTAATTTCAATCTAAACACGTCAGAAGAACAAACACAACTAGAAGTATTGAAAATTGAAGACGCATTGCTAAAACAATTAGTTACAGAAATGAAAGACAAACATCTACTATTGAACAAAGGTTTGAATACCAGAAATGTTCCAGAAAATACTGTTAGTGAACCAACTTACTGACAAATTTTTAGAAGTGGAAAACCAAAGTCAAAAAGAATGCCAAAGTTAAAGATTAAAAGAAAAATCCTAATGACAGACATGACTCAAAACAATTTGTTACTCACTTTCTGGTGAAAAAAAATCTGTACAAACTAAAAAAATTTATTTCAAAAATGAGAACGAGGCTATCATTGATTGTATGAATGAAAGCAGTGCAGAAGGAGCTGAAATAATCTTTAAAGAAAAATTGTCATCCATATGTGAAATACAAAAAGAAGAAATAAGAAAACCAAGATTGAAAATAGTCGGAATAAATAATTTTGAAACAATGGATTCCAAAAATTTAGAAACGAACCTAAATGAAAGGAACTTCAAAGAATTCAAAACTGGTTGCTCAATCATACACCAATATGAAAATAAAAAAAGCAAACAAGACAGTGTTATAATAAAAGTGCCTGCAGATATATATAAAAAAATAAAAGAACTAGAAACAGAGTTTTTGTTCGTTATCAAAATTGTAAAGTTTATGATGACATAAATGTAAGGTTATGTATAACTGTGGAAGATTTGGCCACAGTGGGCATAAGTGTAGAAATGCAAAAATTTGTTTAAAGTGTTCTGGTCCACACCTTACAAGAAATTGCAACGAAACAACGGATTTGCGCTGTCCAAATTATTTATATTATAATGAACAGTATGAAACAAATTATAATGTGCAGCATGTGGCAAATGATAGCCAGTGCTGCCAGGTGCTAAAGATCAAAATTAAAAAATATATTGAAACCACGGATTATCCGATGAGCCCATTTATAAAAATTCTGTTCCCTAAAAATCAACAGAATTTTCCTCAAGTCCTCATTAGCATTCTCAATCGTTTCAGAACGGAGTGAAACTTCGTCTAAATACACCGCAGCAATTTTATTCACCGGACTCAAAACTTTATTCATAAATCGCTGAAAACAACGCCGTGCATTTGTCAAGCCGAAAGGCATTCTATTAAACCCGTATAACCCCGCGTACGTAGAAAACGCCGTATATATTTTCGCCCCTTCCTTCATTTGGCTTTGATAATTACCTGACTTCATATCTAAACTGGTAAAAGATTTTCCTCCTTTTAATTGGTCGATTTAGTCGTCTATCCTAGGTAATGGGTAACGATCTTGTACTGTTAGAAAATTAAGTTTCCTATAACCGATACACATCCTCCGTTCCCCATTCTACTTTTAAATTAATAATACCGGTGACGAATAGTCCGATGATGACTCCTGAATAATATTGGAATCCCAAAACTCGTTGACGATTTCTGTGATCTTATCCTGCTCGCTTTTTGCTACTCTGTAAGGTCGATACGAAAATGGGACTTCATCCTCAAGTCTAATGTCCATTTCGGTAGAAACTGCACAGTCTAGTTCGTCTACATTTTCTTCTATGCAATCTCTTAAATTAGCAAGTAAGAATTTCAGGGAATCTTTGTCTTTTCGCACCAAAATCTTGGAAGTTCTGTGAAATTTCTCTCAACCAACAATGGAACGTTCTGTTCACTATCGTTGACCACCAACGCTTTGATTTCATCTGTCACTTCATCCACTTTGAGTTCAAATCTCACTACACTCTTAGTAACTGCTTTTCCTCTGCCGTAGCCACAGAGAACATTCTGTTCTTCCTGAACTTCAAAACCTAACCTGTTAGCTTCCTTCAACCTAATGATACTACACGAGCTGCCAAAATCAATATTCGCTAAAGAAGTATTTTTATTTATTTCGGTTTGTTTTTTAAATATTACTTATTATTCGGATCTCTTGATTTAATTTTCAATAAAGCAACTTCCCGGTTGGCACCGACCTTCTTACGGAAGCAATATTGCAATATTGCTGCTCATTGCAGCTATCAGCATAAACCCCCAGTTTGTTACATTTGTATCAAACTATTTTTCTCTCAGTAGAAATTTGACGATGGCTGGTACGAATTTCCCATGTTGACGCGTTTCAACATAGGAAGTTGTCGGTACACTGCTGACGACATACAGTGCTGTTCGAAATAATAGAAACAAGAAAAAAATATTTCAATTTTGTAAATTTTTTAATCAAAGAACACAATTCATTCATTTTAATTTTATTGTAAGAGTTCATTATTACTAAGAGAAATAATATATAAGATCTAATTTATTAAGGCAATTATAAATAAATTATTTGTTTTAAACCAAAGAAAAATCAACGAGTTGGGCTTTTCGAAAAAATAGAAACAAGTTATTTTTTTTTTGCTTTAAATAAACAAAAATGAATGAGACTAACATAATATCATAAATTTTAGTATTTGGTTGTATAACCTTTATTGTTCACTACAGCTCGACATCTTCTTAGCATAGAGTCAATTAAATTTCTGCATCTTACGTCCGAAATGGTATACCAGGCAGTTTGGAATTGGGTCCAAAGCTCCTGTTTATTTTTTACACTTGGATCCCTTGCTAACTCGTCCTTAACATCAACCCACAAATGTGTTATGGGGTTCAAGTCAGGAGACTGACCAGGCCACTCTAAAACCTTGATGTTGCGGGATTCAAACCACTGTCGAACTATTTTGGCTGTGTGCTTCGGGTCGTGATCTTGTTGATATACCCACCGAAGAGGCATTTCTTCTTCTGCATAAGGTAGCATGATGTTTTATAGCATTTCGAGGTAAACCTCCTTGGTCATGGTTTCTTTGATCTAGTGTATTGGCCCAATACTTTTATAGGCAAAGCAGGCCCAAACCATTATGCTACCACCGCCATGCTTGATGGTTCTTATAGTATATCTTGGATCAAATGCCTTACCAGGTGGTCTTCTTACATGTTTTCTCTTGCTGTCTGACCCAAATAAATGCATCTTACTTTCATCAGAAAATAAAATGTTGCGCCATTTAGAAGCTTCCCAGTTTAAATGTGCTTTCGCAAGTTTCAATCTATCTTTTAGATTCTTTTTGGATAAGAGTGGTGTTTTTCTAGAAATAGTAGCTCTAATATTTTGACTTAATAATCTTTTTCGAACTGTAGAGGAAGCGATTGGAAGATCTAGCTCGTTTCTAATTTCGCTTGAACTGGCAAATGGGTGTTTCTTACAGTAAATTTTAATAGAACGATCCACAAAAGAGCTGGTTTTTCGCTTCATCCCTCGCGTTTCAGGGAAATCTTTTTTCTTTATGGCATTAAATACCATCTTCACAGAACATCCTGCTATGATCGTTATAGCTCTCATAGTTTTACCTTCCCTGTGTAATTTTTTTATTAAATTTCTGATCTCCTCCGAACAATGCTTTGCTCGACCCATTTCACATAAATTGTATTAAGTAATTGATCAATTCTATAATCACAAATTTTAAATTTAAATAGTTTTTACCTTTTATTAACTTTCATTTAAAAATGATTTGCAATTTAGCTAGCTGTAACCGTTCAATATATATTGTTTCTATTTTTTCGAACAGCTCATTTCTTTTTCTTTCGCTACTTTGATCAAAAATATGACAAACAAAGTAGCTAAGACTAAATTTTTTTAACAGAACCATAAGACATGTTCAGAAATGTTCATTCATTCTAAAAAAAAATTCAAAGAAATTCCATTCTAAAAAGTTAGTAATTTTTTAAAATGAAATTCAAGTTTTTGTTTGTTTCTATTATATTGAACAGCACTGTATACTAAAGGAGTGACTCAGGAGTTTGATGTTTACCGATGTTTACGAATATTTTGTGCTGTATCCCGGCCAAAACACAGTCGACAGCCTTAGTCCCATCTATCTCACAAGCATTCAACAATGTAACTTCCCCGTGGAAGTATTTTGTATACCGCTCGTCAATTCTCTTCGTTCTCTTCATCATTTCGGCCTACAGAGAGTGGTAGTTCTTTTTCGATGGAAACGCTTCAATCTGCTTGACTTTCCAATCGCCCCATCCGAACTTCAGCGGCCACAGTCCTCTATACATTGTATCTGCGTCACCTTTAAGCTTTCCCAATGCATAATAATTTGAAGTATTTTCGTCCGATTGATATAATTGACGCAACTCGCCGATTTTTCGGCAACATAATGCAGTTGACTGGTTTCTATCAGCGGGACTATAAACTGAGACAGCATCTCCTCGGAAAGTAATCATTAGCTGTGTTATTTTAGTCACTCTAATAGAACTGAACTGTCAAATCCCATACATTCTTCAGAACAAGTCCAGTTCTGAACAATCACTGGAACTAGATCGCTAGTTCTGAACAACATATCCAGAATGGGCGAGCTAGAAATATCCAGATGGCGGCATGCTTCATATTTTGTCTTAAATGTTTGCCAATCCTACAAATTGTATATGCCTCCTACTTCACACGTGATGAAATTTTTTGACATAAGTGAAATTTCAAGTTTATTTACAATTTGAAAGTGCAAAATAAATATGGAAAATAGTTCTGAAGAGTTGTATAAAATCCTTTACGGCGTGAGTATTCAATTGAGTTTAGCTTTCATGGTAGTTATAGCTTGTTTTTATATATTTCTACTTGTAGGACCTGGTGGAATATGTCACAAAGGAGGAGGAATTAGCTTATGTTATGAATTCTTCGTCGGATTCTTCCTCATCGTTGGGCAGTTCGATATATGAAGAGCTACTCAATGATTATAGTAGAAACGAGCAACCAAAAGTAAACAACTTTCTAGACACCGTACGGGCCTCTGAAGATCAAATTTTCAAATCACATTTCCGGCTTCATCGAAAGTCTGTCGATTTGTTGATTGGTATAATTTTCAGTAATAAATTGTACTCTATCAACGGAACAATTTTGTACATCATTCGTGATTTATATGCAACTTCTAACGTGGCCCCAATGCATCGTGATGGTGAACGCCGAACTATTGGGCCAGAGAAAGAAATTTTACTTTTCCTTTGGTATGTCGGCAACACGATTACCTTCAGACAATTGTCCACTTTATTCGGGGTATCGAAGTCTGCGGCCTGGACAGTTGTCCAAAGGGTCGCTTCGTGGCTAGTTGACAAAAGTGACGATTTTCTGAAGTGGCCTACCGGACTAGAAGCTGCAAACGCTATAGCAGCCTTTGAAAAAATTAATAAAATTCCCGGAGTGTTAGGTGCAATCGACGGCACCCATATCAAAATTAAAGCACCAAAAAACAACCCTGAGCTGTACTTCAACAGAAAAAAGTACAACAGTTTGGTGGTGCAAGCGGTGGTAGGCGCAGATTAAAAATTTATTGATGTTTATTGTGGCGAACCGGGATCTTTGCATGACAGCAGGGTGTTCAGAAGATCACCACTATTTGCAGATGCCCATAAAGATGAAAGTGACGTTTTCCCACATGGAAGCTTTCTTCTGGGAGATTCAGCTTATCCACAACTTTCATGGATCGTAACTCCATTCAGAGATAATGGCACTTAAACTTCAAATCAAAAGCAATTTAACACACTCCACTCATCTACTAGGATGGTGGTAGAAAATGCATTTGGCTTACTAAAAACCCGATTTCGAAGGTTGCTTCATTTTACGGAGTCAACCAACTTGAAATTATGTGCCAAAACCATCTTAGCATGTTGCATTTTACATAACATTTGTTTGAGCGAAGGTGACCTATTAACTGATGAAGACGACATACAGGAAGCACCAAATATCACACTTGAAAGTCCAAGCAGTGATGAGCTTACATCAGATGAACTGGAAACAGCCGATAGCAACAGACGACAAGCACTTTTTAATTTAATGAGGTCAATGGGAACAATTTCGTAAATAAAAGATTTTGTTAACTTAACATCTGTTTATTATTAAACAAATAAGAAAAAAGAAAAAAACTTAATTTTATAAATAACAAATAAAAAAACTTAATTATATAAATAACAAATAAAAAAACTTAATTACTTCTATTATTGAGCATCTCAATAATTTTCTCGCGTTGTTACCGCGCCTATTTGTACTCCTCCACCATCTGCGCCTTCAACTCCGCATCTTGTTTTTTGAGGAGCTTATTCTCCTCATGTTTCCTCTCGAGGAACTCCAATAGTTGAGCCTTTTCGCTCAGCGTCCTCTTTGGCTTTCTCCCCGATGCTGGAGTTTTCGCGCTGCAAATAAGTGAAAATTAAGTGAACAAATTAACAAATTTAAAAAAAAATCGAAAAATTTAAATTACTTTTGGGTTGATGGTCCCTCATCAACAATTGTTACCTCTGATGATGCGGGAGATGGAACGGGCTCGGACTCAGGCAACGGACTCGGCACTCCAGACGACGAGGATGTTTCAGGCCTAGAAAATATTTTCATTTCCATTTCGTAATTAAAATTTCGTTCCATGTACTTACCTTGGTTCAACGGGCGATCTGTCACCCTTGCTTCTCCCGGCAGCACACGTATGGCTTACATCCGCCTTTTTACAGGCTGCCGTGCCAAAAATTTCGTCGAGGAGGTCAGCATAAGGCACCAAATAGGAACCAGCGCCCTCCATGGCCCTGTAAGCACGTAGCGTACTTTTTATTTTATTTTCAACCAGTGCTGGAGTCACTGGTGACTTCTGGTGAAAAATAAAAGTTTAAATTATATTTTTTTTTTACAAAAAATTAAATTTCTTACCAGCACCCCGGCCGATATTAGGTCTTCGACCAGGTTGGCGTAAGAAAACCGCTTCTTTCGCGGGTGGCTGAATTCTTCTTTTCTCTGGCCGTAAAATATTAAGAGACTTCGCGTCTCTCCCCGAGTCCAAAAACGCCTAAAAATGAAAAATTTTATATTAATAATATATATTGATCTATGTATAATTAAATTTATGTATTATGTAATTACCTCGATGACTTTTGGATATCCATATTCTCTTCAATTTCACGTAATTTATAAAACACAACTTTAATCATTTAATAACAAAACACAACTGATCGTTTCAATTGAGCGCGAATGGTACATGTCAATTGTAACGAATGAAGTTAGGAAAAATTGAAACAGTGGTGCCAACCGACGCGATTTATCAAGAACAAAGCGCGGCGTTCTTTTGCTTTTCTTAAGCTAGTTCGGGATAGCGGTGACCAAAAGAACACGGCTATTGTAGCACGATTCGTTGTAAATTTAAAAAATGCCATCATAGCATTCATGAACTTGGGCATAGACGATATTCTTCCCCTTCTTTCTCCGAACGAAGAACCACTTCTAGAAGACAAAATGATTCTCCTTCCCCTCTCTTCACGACGAGAGCGCTTATGCTTTCGCCGCATGTTCAAAACAAAAATTTTTATTAGTTTTGGTTTTCGTGGTTAATAACTTGCGAGTCAATTTAGTTTCTGAAACCAAAATTAAGTTACATTTATATTCTTTATTTTTATATACTGTAGAAAATGCAAACCAAAGTAAAATTTTGTAACAAAATCCTCTGCAGGTGTTGCTGACAAAAAGAATACTACGAACTAACGCAATTCGAAAACTCAGTAATTAACCTAATTTCTATCTTTTTTATTTTATTGATAAATCTTTCAGTGCAATTTATATTGCTCATTCCGGGAACTCACAAATCAGGGTTAACAGTTACAGCATCAAGTGATCAGTTTATCTCACTTCTGAATTTTGTAAGACCATTTAAAGTTTGTAAAACTTTTAATCTAAAACAAACAAAAAGAATTTAAAACGTCAGGGCACTGGCGAGGAACCTGATCACTGATGCACTGTTTTCACCTTGACACCTGTATAGAATTAAGTTATACAGTACTAAACAAAGAAAAAAGGTCTTTGATTGTACTGACTTATGCATTTATCGCGAAAATGATAATTCTTTTGACTTCAATGAATTTATTCACTTTAAGTCATTCAAACTTTATTCTTCAATAAATTTAACCTCTTTGAGTTTTCACTTTAATAAAATTCGTTTATTTTTTCTTTAATGAATTGATTATTTACTTTAATGAATTTATTTTTTATATTAATGAATTTATTCTTTATTATTAAACTCTTTGTGAATCTTAATTTATCTTAATTTATACTCCGAACAGGACGCCTGAACAATTACTTCGAAGGTCTAGGTAGAACTGCCGAACTAACACTGAACTTTCGAAATCAAATCAAGAATGTCCAAAAAAGAAGGGCGATTAAAATGCATAAGTGCATTTGCACCTTATGCAGGAGGAAAGTTCAGTACGAGAGTTGGAAAGAAGAATGTGAAAATAATTTCTCTAATTAAATGAGGAGAAATACGAATTTCTACGAATTGCATGTTAAAGTAAATATCTCTCCCTTTTTTTAGGTTTAGCCTTAAACTTTGGATTCCTCCAGAATTCATTGTTTTGACTATGAACAATAGTTCCAAGAAAATACATTTCCTAGGAAATTATATATGGCATGAAATCTTAAAGGTTAATGACCTCATTTAAATGTGAAGGTCTTTCCTACAGAAGGTTCAACAGGCATTGTAACTTGTTCGGTGGTTGGGTTGTACATAACTATATAAATGAATCCACGGTTGAGCTAAATTTGGGAGCACGCCAAAAATGGATTGATTTATCAATCACGCACTTCCGTTTCCAACCGAATACACAAAGAGAAATATTCTAATTGTGGTTGTGGAGAGCAAAATTCAACCCGCCATATCAAGGCAACTGATCCACAATCAAATTTCGTAAGTCGTCCAAATTCCACCGAATCATTCACACAAACGGAAAAGAAATTGCGCGTACATCACCGTACACGTGATAGAAGTGAAATTTCTTAAAAAATAAGTAATAAGAGAGATTTAGTGTGAGAGACCATCGTTTGGATTCTGATTTAAGTACAGACTAAATTTGTCGATAGGAAAGTGAGTTAGCGGTAAAGAATCATTTGTTACAAAATTTACTCTGTAAATTTCTGACAGAAATTTGACTTGAATGAAATTTTCTGCCAATCCTTCAACTATCAAACATTTTTTTTGGGTTGAGGTTTCGCAGCAACTTTATATGAATTATTTCTTACGAATCGATATATGAAGCGGCATTACCGATGGTGTCAGCGTGTGAAAAAAATTCTATTGGATAGTTGTATTTGTGATTCGAATCTCCTGTAGCTATCGAGTCAGCATTGTAATAAGTTTTCTTATCTCTAGGAATTATGTAAATGATTTCATTATACATTTCAAGAGTTTGAATATAGTTGGTGCGCCTGTAACTCTTCTAGGAAGTTCAGACAACGATTTAATAATGGATTGATGTTACCGATAATTGCAGAGATGTGATCATTGCGCTCCACCATTTGTTGAGGTATTTCAATTATACCTGCATCAGAAATTCCGTCTTCATTCTAAAACCATTCGTTAAGACAATCTTGTTCTTTACTTCTTGGATGGTTGGTTTACAGTGATAATTTTGTTAAATGAGTCAAAAGCTGACTTAGTTTTTGGCATTTTTCAATAGTTTCAGTTCTCCTGCCTGTCATTACAGGGAAACTAATTTAATTACTTCGTTCCCCATTTCTGTCCTTTGAAAAAAAATGATCATATTGTGATATATACCATATTCCCAGGATTTCTATTTTATTTTATTTTCCACTTAATTCAAGTACAGACGAGTGAATATATACAAAACTAGCTGTGTCCGCCCGCTTTGCTGGGCACTACGTAATACTGCATATTTTTTGTATACTGTATATGTTGATACTATATATGTTTTGTTTTTCTTTAGTTATAGATTTTTGATTCTTAGCAGTTATCTTTTGATTGTAACATAAGTTCAAAAACTTCCAAAAAATCTTTGACTTTTTCAACAATGTTTTTATTAACGTTTGGCTACAAATTTTCGCCGTAAAATGGATAATAAATTGAAAGTATGGATAGTGCTTAATAAGCAAATGAGGAATAAACTTAAAACAACTATTCAAGCACTCTTTCAAAAAGAGCCAATTTTGGAATTATTACTAAGCCTTACAGCACCTATTAATTTTAAATTTACAAAAACATTGAAATATAGTAGTTATAAGAAATCGAAATTTATCCTATGTTCGGTGACAACAATGAAACAAATAGGGATTTATAGACTGCCGGTTCAAACTCAAACACAACTGGTTAACTTTTAACATACACTTCGATTAGTACCGAATGTAAATTTCTTATGGCACAGTAATATTTGAGAGGTTAATCCGATCCGATCGGCCACATCAACAATACGCCCACGTTAGCCGCGTAAATTTATTTTCGGCGAATTTGTTGAAAAATATTGCTTTCTTCTACTTACAAAAAAAGTTAAGGTTTAATCACACACAAAATAATTTACCAGATGTCGCGATCCCATGTGACTCTCTACCCATTTTTTTCCAACATCACACACGTAACAGCAGACAAAAGATCCATGGGCCGTATGCGCCTTTGAACGTCTTTAACGTTTAAGGAACAGACAGTGCGCGAATTGATGTTGATGTTTGATTGTCAAATAGGGAATGAGTGATCACAATAATAGGAAAGGGGGCTGAAACAAAATTTCGCGGATGGAACACAATGTACATGTACACACAATGCACACAATTTTGATGTTCTGAAATTTGCACAAAACAAACATAAACAAAAATGTGTACCATTGGAGAGTAAAATTTACTCAAAAATTTCTGTTTTCTGTGTAAAAGTATTTTCTATTGATTTAAAGAAAAAATATACAAATTGAGTTTCCAATATATAAAAAATTACAAAATATTTCCGAAAAATGCGAGATTTTGCGTTTACGAATTTTAATCTGAATTTTATCATATATCATAACTTTTGTTTGGACACTTTTTTAAAACCTCAATTAAGAGAAAAAATATGTATCTAAAAGTTCAGGAAATTTAAAAAAAAATGGGGGTTGGTCATACATATGAACCCCGTAGGACGCTTCGTTTTGCCGCTACGGGCAAAAAACCGTATAAAATTCAAATTTTTGCCGGAAAAGAACCCTTCAAACCGGAAGAAAATTGGTCAACTTGGGATTCAAAGTTAGGAAATTTAAAAAAATATGGGGGTCGGTTATACGTATGAACTCCGTAGGACGCTTCATTTAGCCGCTAGGAACAAAAAATCGTTAAAAATTCAAATTTCTACCGGAAAAGAACCCTTCAAACCGGAAGAAAATTAGTCAACTTGGGATTCCCGGAAACTATGATGTCCTACGATCTGAAATTCAAAAAAATATTTACCATTTTCCACCAATTTGAACAAATCTATCTTCTACGGGTTTAATGAACCGAATTGTATTGAATAACCAGAGTAAAATTTGTAGAAAACAATTATAACCGGCTCTACGGAAATACAGAGTGTCAAATCATAGAGAATTCTTGAGAGAGAGCTTTTGTTCCGATTTGCAAAATAGAAAAGTAACGGTTCCCTAATACGCAAAAAATTTTCATACAGAAATACATAATTGAATAAAAGTAACGAATCATATCGAATATGTTTCCAGACACTTTGTTGAATTATTGCAACGCTGATGTGTGTCAGCGCAACATTTTGTTGCTGCAGTCATGCGTCAGCGCAACATTATTGTTGCTGCCGTCATGTGTCAGCGCAACATGTTTATTTCTAATATAAACTGAGGTAATTCATACATATTCCCAATGACTCTATGTGTCTCAAGTTTGAACGCATCAAACATACGTACTACGCTTCAGTGTGGGTTGATAACAAATTGTAGCGTCGCTCACAATCGTGCTGAAGACAGAGAGTAATCGGCAATCATATGAACGAATTGCCTTAGCTCTGAGAGGAATTAAAAATGATGCGTTGACGCATGACTGCAGATAAAAAGCGGACGCACGTCTGAGTTGCACATCAGTTTTGCAATAATTTAAGAATCTGCGATTTTTGCACTTATATCTTTACTACTTCGCTTCTTTGGGGAGCACCACTATTATATATAGCCTATAGCCTTCCTAAAATAATAGACTATCTAATAAAAAAAAAAAAATCAAATCGGATTAGTAATTCCTGAGATCATCGCGTTCAAACAAACAAACAAACAAACTCTGTCTCTTTATAATATTAGTATAGATAACAAAAAAGCATTAGAAATCATTGAGACTATGAATATAACTATAAAATTATTGTACAAAATTATTATTACGGAAATTATTCACGTTAAGTGAAAACCAACAAAAATAATAATTGGAAAATGTTAAGTGATCTGCTCTCCTGCGTGAAGACGGATCAGGGAATCTAGCATTCGGATCAAAAGGCTTACTCAATAGAAATAGTGTCAACGCAAGCCCGAAAAACACTGCGGGTATTATTTGCATGAAGGGAACAACACGGTTACAAAACCTAAGCATCCGAGTGACAGGCTCCATCCGACCAAAGTCGGTGCAGTGAAAACTTGCAACGTAGGTGTCAACCGATCTAAGGTTCAAGCAGTTACGACAGTGTTTTGTCTGGTCGCGGATGTATGGAGCCAAGATATGACCCTGGGTGACACCATGCATGAAGTTCAGATCGGCCATACTCGGCGACCAGAAAGTGATTGCAAATTAATAAGTTGAAGATCCACATATGGGGGGAGGCGTAAGGGATCAGACCAGGGGAGGTGGTAAAGAGCCAGACGGAGGAAGCGTTTTTGGACGGCCTCAATACGCCCAATATGAACCTTGTGGAAAGGGGACCATACTTGGGAGGCATACTCCAAAATAGGATGGACAAGGGAGGTGAAAAGGGTTTTAAAAACATACGGATCAGCTAGTTCCCTAGACCACCTTTTAATGTAGCCTAATGTGACTCTCGCTCTCTTTATCACGGTATTAATGTGGTCAAGAAAGGAGAGCTTCACGTCTAAGAGAACACCTAAATCAAGGACAGAAATAACCGAACAAACCACAGAACCATTTATGTGGAATGTGTGGGGGACATGGCTACGCTTCCGATGGAAGCAGATGTGCTCACACTTGGAAGTATTTAATTTCAAGTTGCTTTTAGCGCACCATATGGCGAGTCGATTGAGGTATTCTTGCAAATCATGGTAGTCAGATGGGCAAACAATATTCTTAAAGAGCTTGGTGTCATCAGCAAAGGAGAGAATCGTGGAATGAAGGATAACTCTACGGACGTCATTAGTTGCAACAATAAACAGAAGTGGGCCAAGATGGCTTCCTTGAGGGATACGGTTTAGCAAGTAAGAGGAAATCCAGCGGAGAAAGGAGTCCGGGCAACCGGCCAATTTAAGTTTGACTAAAATCAGGGAGTATGGGATACTTTCAAAAGCTTCACTCATGTCAGTAAAGATAGATTTTGTTTCGCGGGAGGCCACCAGATTCAAAAGTGATATCGTTGGTAGATAATCTTGTATACATATACTAAGCGCGCACCTAGATTTTTTTTTTAGGTGAAGAGAGCGGGAGGGTACGTGGATTAGAAAGTCATATCGTTGGCAATTGTTTAAATATAATACAAACGTGTTACTGAAAAATTTCAAAATTTATTTAACGTTATTCAAAACATTATACTTCTTCTTTAATTTATACAAAATAAACATCGATACGATGCAAACATTGATACGATAGAAACAGGATACAGGATGACTTTCTTACAAAAGTATCTGATCAAAGGAGTAATCTCCTTGATTTTTTTTGTGATAATATGTCAATAACCTGGACCGGATCGACAGTAATATCCCAGTGAATGGAAATCATTGCAAGCGCGCTCAGTCTATGATGCCTCATAACACTTCGAGGCAAAGTTTTTATTCTTTTCATAGTAGAAAATGATCTCTCTACGCTAGCTGTTGATACTGGAAGTGTAGCTAAAATGGTGAGAAGGAGGTTTATGGCCCGAAAATACGCTCCATCACAATCCTCTAACAGTTTTAAAACCTCGGTTGAAGGATCAATTGACGATATTTTCGCACACCACAACCTGTACTCGGCTTTCACTACAGACGATGACATCTAACCTTTGAAGTATGAAGCCAACTCGTCCAACTCATCCGCTTTACTGACATCAGCAAATCCTGGAAAAAGCAGTTGGAAGCTCGGTAATATGTTTTCGTTTTCAAGAAATCGTTCTGTTAAATTCTGCACTAAAGCGTCGATGCAAGGGATGAATATTGTGACTCTGAAATACTCGATGAAATTTGATTTGCGCGGTTTTTTCGTCGGAGTGTGATTCTTGGAGCTCGGGGTTCAGTGTCGAAAAGATCATCAGCAAGCTGCGATGTGGATCGAAAAATTTCTCTGAAACAATCATCTGCAGTTTCTCGAATTCGGCGAAGAAAATGTATTATTTCCTTAGTGCGGTTGATAGCAGAGACGAAATCCGATGACTTTTCTTGAAGAAACACCGACAGTGGAAGTATCAAACTGAGAAGTTTCTCACAAACGGCAAGGCTTATCATGAAATCACTATTTTGAATCGCAGCAAAAAGAGCTGATGCCGTTAAAGATATAGACCATGTTTTCCCAGCGATTTCCTCTAGACTGATGGAGATGCAATTAAAAAGTTCCATGAATGTAATGATACTCTCTTGCCTTTCTATGAATCTTGTCTCCCAAAGGCGGGGAAGTCGTTTCTTTCTAGTTTCTGGAGCATGTTTTTCAATTATGTCTTGAAGAGTCTTGTTTGTATTCGAAGAGTTCCTGAACAAATTTATCACTTGTCCAATGACTCCATGACAATTCCGAATTGCAGGGATTCACATCGCATTTGATACAGGAAGGTTCAAACGGTGACCGGCACAATGAAAATATCTTGCGTTATCATATTAATTTTTAATTCTCTTCTGAACTTCACTCAAATGGCCTGCCATGCTTGCGGCCCCATTGTATCCTTGTCCGACACATGTATTCATGTCCAGTTTAAGCTCTTCACACTGCTGCAGTTAAATGTTCGAGAAATTTTCAGAAGATTGATCAATGATCGGAACGAAGCAAATGAAATCCTCTCTCAGTACGGGAGTTGAGTCCTTCGAAAAATCGACGTACCGCAGACAAAGTGAGAGCTGCTCAATGCCTCAAATAGCCATGGTCTCATCGCCAAGAAGACTGAAGCAGTCAGCATTATCGACTTTATCGATAATTTTTTCAGTCACGATATCAGAACATATTTGAATGATTTAATTTTGAATATAAGGACTCAAATAAGTCATATTTTTTGCGCTGTTCATAAGATGTCTTTCGATTCTTTATCACCAGATTTGATTCTGAATCGCAAAAGGGCCCGAAACTTCCCATCTTTCCTTACAGGGCATGTCGAGGAAAAAGATCTTCTTTTGCGTAATTATTCTTCTGTAACAGGAAACTTGAAAGGTAGTTTCGGAAGCAAAAGTGAAGTAAGGATTTTTTTTCGTATTCTCATCTAGAGAATTGCGATTTTTTACCCAATGTCAACTTGGTTCGCTTGCCATACAGTCTGGACAATTTCTTGAGAAAAGATCTGGTGGATCTCTTTTGATCTGGTGTCACAGAGAATTCAATTCGACGTTTGGTCCTCATCTGCAAAATCATGAATTTTACGTATAGTAGAACAATAATTTTTTTGAAATGTAAGTGTAGTTTTGGGAAAAACATCACGTTACTCACATTCAAGATTCGCTTCCTCGGTCAGAACATTGCATGGTTCAAAATACTAAAATACTTTAGAAATAATAATAAAAAAATGTTAACATAAAAAAACAAAATTTGAGAAATCTTATATATATGAAACAAGATCTTTTTACAAAAGTTTGTCGCGGCAAAACTCCGGATCTACCGAGACAAGTTTTATGAAATTTGGTAGAATTTAGTCTTATTAGAAGGAGGATGTTTTTGTGAAGTTTCAAAGAAATTCGCCTAAAACTTTTCGAGATATGGTAGTTTTAAAGTTTTGGTCGTTTTGATTTTAAGAGAGCATATTCTTTCCGTGCGAAAGCTTGAAATAAAGAAATTAAGAGCGATCGTTTCTCTCGAGTACAAATTTTTACCGATTTCTCTCACTCTCTTGAGCATGAACTGTATTCGCGAGAACAATTCGGTAGTTTGATTTCATAATATCTCTTAATTTTAAGTAGAGTAGAGTTCTCTTGATATGAAACAATCTGTATCCATGAATGACTCTCAAGAGAAAATCTACTTTAGAATATAAGAGAGATCGTGCAATTATTGTCGCTCCGTCACGCGAAATATTTCTAAGAGAGAAACGAAGAAGATCATGAAAATGGGAATCAAATCTTGTCTCTCGAATACATAGCGTTACCCATCCAAGAAGAAGTCGACCTTAGCGCTTAAGCTTAATAAATGAAGAGAGATCGTGCAATTATCGCATCGTTAGCGGTTACTCCCTCTCTCTTAAATATGAGACGTATTCGAGAGAACATTTCGGCATTTTGTTGATTGCACGATCTCTCTTCATTTATTTTTCTTAAGAAGCAAAGTACACTTTCTCTTGATATGAAATCTATCCATGGATTCATACTAGAGATGGATGCGACTTCATGTCATGTGGTTTTCGATTAGGAAATGGGGATTGATTTATTTTTGGATCTTCTTATGCCCATCTCGAATACGAAAACTTCAACCTTTACTTGCGTATTAGGGAACCGTTACTTTTCGCTTTTGCAAATCGGAACAAAAGCTCTCTCTCAAGAAATCTCTATGATTTGACACTCTGTATTTCCGTAGAGCCGGTTTTAATTGTTTTCTACAAATCTTACTCGGGTTATTCAATACAATTTTGGTTCATTAAACCCGTAGCAGGTAGATTTGTTCTAATTGGTGGAAAATGGTAAATATTTTTTTTAATTTCAGATTGTAGGACATCATAGTTTCCGGGAATCCCAATTTGGCCGAATTTCTTCCGGTGTGAAGGGTTCTTTTCCCATAAAAATTTGAATTTTTAACGGTTTTTTGCCCGTAGCGGCTAAACGAAGCGTCCTACGTGATGCATATGTATAACCAACCCCCACTGTTTTGACATTTCCTACCTTCCTTTCATACATCATTTTTTTCTACATTAAGGTTTTAAAGGTATGCATTCAAAAGATCGGAAAATTGATAAAATTCAGATTTTGAATTTTTAACAATTTTTTGTTCCTAGCGGCTAAACGAAGCGTCCTACGGAGTTCATACGTATGACCGACCCCCATTTTTTTTAAATTTCCTAAATTTTTCAATCCATCTTTTTTCTCTGAATTGAGTTTTTAAAAATGTGTCCAAACAAAAGTTATGATATATGATAAAATTCAGATTAAAATTCGTAAACGAAAAATCTCGCGTTTTTCGGAAAAATTTTGTAACTTTTTATATATTTGAAACTCAATTTGTATATTTTTTCTTTAAATCAATAGAAATACTATTACACAGAAAACAGAAATTTTTGAGTAAATTTTACTCTCCAATGGTACACATTTTTGTTTGTGTTTGTTTTGTGCAAATTTCAGAACATCAAAATTGTGTGCATTGTGTGTACATGTACATTGTGTTCCATCCGCGAAATTTTGTTTCAGCCCCCTCTCCTATTATTGTGATCACTCATTCCCATCTCATTCATTATTGAGACAATCAAACATCAACATCAATTCGCGCACTGTCTGTTCCTTAAACGTTAAAGCCGGTCAAAGGCGCATACGGCCCATGGATCTTTTGTCTGCTGTTACGTGTGTGATGTTGGAAA
The DNA here is from genome assembly GCA_963971475.1 of Chrysops caecutiens. NCBI lineage: Eukaryota > Metazoa > Arthropoda > Insecta > Diptera > Tabanidae > Chrysops > Chrysops caecutiens. The sequence goes on from OZ020568.1 coordinate 61,544,168, forward strand.
AAATGGGTAGAGAGTCACATGGGATCGCGACATCTGGTAAATTATTTTGTGTGTGATTAAACCTTAACTTTTTTTGTAAGTAGAAGAAAGCAATATTTTTCAACAAATTCGCCGAAAATAAATTTACGCGGCTAACGTGGGCGTATTGTTGATGTGGCCGATCGGATCGGATTAACCTCTCAAATATTACTGTGCCATAAGAAATTTACATTCGGTACTAATCGAAGTGTATGTTAAAAGTTAACCAGTTGTGTTTGAGTTTGAACCGGCAGTCTATAAATCCCTATTTGTTTCATTGTTGTCACCGAACATAGGATAAATTTCGATTTCTTATAACTACTATATTTCAATGTTTTTGTAACTTTAGAATTAATAGGTGCTGTAAGGTTCAGTAATAATTCCAAAATTGGCTCTTTTTGAAAGAGTGCTTGAATAGTTGTTTTAAGTTTATTTCTCATTTTCTTATTAAGCACTATTCATACTTTCAATTTGTTATCCATTTTACGGCAAAAATTTGTAGCCAAACGTTAATAAAAACATTGTTGAAAAAGTCAAAGATTTTTTGGAAGTTTTTGAACTTATGTTACAATCAAAAGATAACTGCTAAGAATCAAAAATCTATAACTAAAGAAAAACAAAACATATATAGTGTCAACATATACAGTATACAAAAAATATGCAGTATTACGTAATGCCCAGCAAAGCGGGCGGGTACAGCTAGTAAATAATAAAAAATGAACTGGTTAGTTTGATGGCTCTCCTTTGATCACCGAAGTTAAGCAGTGTCGATCGCGGTTAGTACTGAGATGGAGGACGGGCTAAGAACATCTTGTCTTTTTTATACATGTAAAACAAATAATACATGTATGTATGTATAAATAATAATTATAAGAATAATTTAGTAATAAAAAAATATATTTACATTAAAATAAAATGATTCTAGCACACAAAATTAATAATTCTCATTAAATAATTTCGACTGCCAGTTAAAAGTAAATTGAACACGCTAGCTTGCCGGTTCTGATTCGATCACCGAAGTCAAACAGTACGGATCATGGTTAGTACTTACATGGTGGACGGCTTGAGAACATAGTGGATAGACTAAATTTTACATTTATTATACAATTTATGTCTCTTTTCCTTGCCTCTACGTTACATGTTCCTTCTCCCTCATGTAACGAAATTTAACGAAACGTTACAAAACGTGACGCTTTCGTACAATTTCGCCGCCTGAGAAGTTTCACTTCAAAAACCACCAAACAAAACTCAGTGAGCTAGGAGTGCTCACCTCACCTGCTTAGATTTTACTGCGCTATTATTTTATTCCAATTTTTCATTCAGCTTTACTTATTGAACAACTTTGCTTTTAAAACAGAACACACGTTAACATTTACGATCATGTCATCATCATGTTGGATCATGTTGTCCAAAAGCCTCAAAATGTTCTTAGGAAGACTTCGAGATCTCAAATATTTTCGAACCTGTTGGAAAATTAAACAATTTACATCAAATGGCGGGCAATTTCAACTTAGTGACTTATTTCGGGAACAAACGTCTTCGATTGAAGAATGTCCGAAGACTAGCGGATTTTGTCATCATATAAAGTAAAAAAGGTAATCACTCAAAAAAGTCTTAGGGAAGAGGTTGTATAATAGCATGGAAATACTGAAAATGAAATGACTGCTGAGAAAAAAAATTAAATTAGTTGTACTGGGACTGGGAATTTGTTACAAAAATGTTTTGTTCTAAACTAACTTTAGTAAGTATTCTTTTTTCCCTTTTAATAAAAAATGGAAGATTATTGGTCAGAGACATGATTCGAGAATTTTGGAAAAAATAGATGTTGGCAGTAACTGTCATTACACAAAATTTAAGGGTGATTGATTAAATGATGTCGGAGGTGTGTCGTTTCGAGGAGTCCCAAAAGAATCGATGCATAATATTAATGTGGATTTTAATAGATAAAAACCGATATTCTCGTATATTGGCATGTGTCGCGCTTTTAAAATCAATTTCCAGGAATTTACATTTTTCCACATCTCGTTCGCCAATGTTTTGCACATTCATCTCGGGGAACACAGGCAGGGCTATGTTTACTTGTTGAGTGAAGTTTTTGATGTCGGTAGACAAATGTTCTCGATTTAATTCAAATCTTTCATTTTAAACATGACATTCATGCGTTCAGAATAAATAAGTTGCTCATGATATTTTTTTTTTAAATTCTTTAATATGTGAGCAGTAGGTCTCGTCGGCGTCACAGTTGGATTAAAACTTTTCTTCCGTTGATGAACGCATTATGCTTTGAAAGTTGAAACCGCTGTCTCTTTTGAGCAATGGTTTGCGTCTTAAACGTGATAAAGAACAAGTAGAAACAAAATGATGCCGTGTACCGAAATACCGACATATTAGAGAGTGCAAAATGCAATTTGTCTAAGAGCAATATATTTGTTTGCTTCCATTTAGATATATGGTTTTTTTCTACGGAACCAGGACTTGACTAGACATTTGTCTATTGAAGAGGAAACTTCGCACATCTATCGTATTATCAATGATATGTGCAATGGTTTTTCGTCAAATCGAAGCTGCTAGCTCAGATCAGGATCAGAAAATTACAGGGCCTTCACAATATTTTTAAATGCAAAATCCGCTAGTTTTACCGCTGATTGCTAATTTATTTGTTATAAATTTATTCGATCGTTCGCGCTGATCCAACAAGACTATCACGTATATTTTATGTACATGCGCAGTTTTGAAGATTCTTATGGATTTTTACGTTTAATTGGAAAGCAACTGTATTTTCTAGATCAAAATCATTTGACGCTTCTTTTATCTTAGACTAGCGTTATCTTTTGTACTGCTGCTGTTCCATATTTTCCAGCCACGTGTCTATGAAGTTTAATTTGCGGTTCCATGTCTATCAATTTCGACTTAATTGCGTCTGCCGTTACACACATACCGGAATGCTCACCATGAATGATAATCATTTTCGTGGGCATATACTATCACTAATGCAGAAGCCTGTTCCACTCAATTTCTGTCTCACGGTAGTACATTCAAATTCATTGGCATGTAGTTTTCTAATGGAATCTTGTTGCAGGCATCGAACAGAATTGTTGATTTTTCATATCTAGTACACCACTCTCCTGATATGAAGGTAGATAAACGGTCGCACCTGTCAATAATAATTTTGCCTTTGTTTCGCTTCATCTGCTTCTTTGATTGTCTTTTATCCCGAAGGGAGAAGTTCACCTGCACCCAACGACTAATCACGCTCCAAAGAAAAAATTTAATATTTGTATCTCTTATATTATTTTTTTTTTTTCAATATTCTTTTCTCTCCCTTTTTCAAACAATCTGAGATATCATCCGACTTATTTATTCCAACTTTTTCAACTTATACAGTACAAAATAATCCGAAATTTGTAGGCTTATCTTAGGTCTCGTCAAGTTATTATCTATCGAATATCAGTTATTATTTTGTTTTGGAGTATTCACATTTTTTTTTTGTTCTATTAAGTTTATTCAAAAATCAAATAGTTCTCTTTTTCTTTTCAATTCATTAAAAGTGTTCAAAAAACAGTTATTGTTTTATTTTGGAGTATTCACATTTTTTTTTTTGTTATTAAGTTTATTCAAAAATCATCAATTATTTCCTTTTTTTAAAATTCATTAGAAGTACGAGTATTCCAAAATCAGTTATTCAAAATTCAATTATTTCTCTTTCCCACTTTTCATTAAAAATATTCGAATATCAGTTATTATTTTATTTTGAAGTCACATTTTTTTTGTTCTATCAAATTTATTCAAAAATCATCATTTATTTCCTTTTTTCACAATTCATTAGAAGAACGAGTATTCCAAAATCAGTTATTCCAAATTCAATTATTTCTCTTTTCCTTTTTTTTTCACTTTTCATTAAAAGTGTACAAAAACAGTTATTATTTTATTTTGAAGTCACATTTTTTTTGTTCTATTAAATTTATTCAAAAATCATCAATTATTTCCTGTTTTCACAATTCATTAGAAGAACGAGTATTCCAAAATCAGTTATTCCAAATTCAATTAATTCTCTTTTCCACCTTTTGCTGGACCGAGCCGGGGTTTGTCCTGTGACCACGTAATATTTCATTAAAACGAGAATAACGGGAGCGACCTCTTAGGTCACCAGCCAAAACGCGACTGAAAATGCGCGTCATTTTGCGGCCCTTAAGTAGGGACAGACACGTTATCTAAGACATGTTTAGTACTAATGATCATAGGAAAGATTAGTAAAGACAAATATCAAAACATAGATGCTTACCTGTGCTTCTGAAACAAATATGAAGTATGAAGACATAAACACTTACCTTTGCCTTTGAACTTTATTGAGGACGTATGAATAATCGATTGCACAGATGTTCTAACTAAATTTGTATGCAATCAATTCTGTTTCTCATGATTCGATTCACACGAGGTGAATAAAATTAAGTTCATAATGTTAATTTTAGTATAAATAACCATTGTAATGAACTAATAAGTTTGATTTCAATCTTGAAAGGGCGTTTTTCTTTGCGATGGATAATAACAGGACACCATTTTAGTGCTCTTCATTATCTTGTTCCTCCTCAAAGTTTATTGGACGGTGCTTAAAATTTGTGCACTTCAATATGGTGAGGCTTTCATACTGCTCTCTTTGATACACTCATTGCAATTGATGCCACTTAGAGCGCCAATCCACTTGATTTCGCTGAAAAGCATTATATTGCATTGTCCTCCTTGTGGCTCCTTTTGTTCCTCAGACCAGATCTGACTTACTCGGTTTCCTTCTATGGTTTTTGCAGCTATAATGGTGATACCTGTTCACAAAACGCTGGTGAGCATCAAATGGAGTCGACTGCGACGTTTCTTGTAAGGTCTAAGTTGTAAATTTGGGAATTTGCTAAACAGAATTTTTAAGTCTCAAAAATCGTTAAGCACGCTGAAATATATATTTGTATAAGTTAATAAATTTTTATTTATTATTTTATAAAAAAACAAATTTTTAATTTCGCTTTTACACGTCTTTATTCAAAGGCTTCCAAATAACAACTGAACTTAACTTAGAACTTAAATCTACTTATCACCTAGTTATGTTAGATTTTACCTGAGCTTGCCCAATCTATTTCCCGTGGGAAATGAGTTCCCGCCGTCTGCCGAAATCCGATGCTTTTCGCGTGGAGTTGGTTTTTAGTTGATTTGAGTAAATTCCATGGGAACGGTTGTTGCCGGGACAAGTCACGTTGCAGCAGCACATGTCCAATTTTTTATTGGGGAACATTCCAGAATATAATGTTAAGTCTTCCCCTCTTAAATTCAGATGTCCTCATCTGAAGCGGCTGTTATTGGTCCATATTTATTTGAATGACGTTTGGTAGTTGAGGTTTCATTGCGTTGATTGATGCTGGCCTACGTTCGATAAAGTCGGTAAGTTTTCGGCACCTTTGCAGGAGAACTGCGACGAGAATTAATATGAGGACAGTAAGTGTGGAAAATGTTGAAAACTGGTAGACTACTCGTTCTGCTTGTAAAAGTTCTATCTTCTTGGTGTTATTTATATGGATTTCCTCTAACATTGGTAGGGACATTATTTGTTCGAAGTGACTTTCGTTTGGTGTGAACTGAAGAATCGGTGGTAGGATGTGGTGTGCTGCTTTCTCTATTGATTGGTAGGTTCTTCCTTTGATGGTTATGGATGCATTGTGGAACTTGACGAGATATGTCCCGTTGAGGCGGTGTGTTTCGTTGGCAATGGTTATGTCGTCGTTGAATTGATTCAGGAGAAGTAAACCATCGGATATTTGTTCCACGGTAGGGATGTGCTGGTTGTTACTTTTTTTACATTGAGATGGACGGCTTTGCAGCAGATTTGGGAGGCAAGTGTCATTGATTATATTGACTAAATCTATTCTTTTACAAATTGTTAAATTCTTAATTAACTTACAATTTCCTTTTATTCCGTACATTTTGTCTTGCAATCTTATTACATTTTTAAATTCTATAAGGTTAACAACATTCTTTGTTTTAACTGGTCTAATTAACAATTTTTCATATGTTTCATTTGTCGTCATTGGGATGCTTACAATGTACAATAAACAAGAATTATTTGTTACAATTTTAATATCTGAATAATCTAAAAGTTCATCTACAGTAGAAAATGGTAATTTTTCTTTTTCAATTGTGTCAATAGCTAGTTTTACCTCTGCGTTCGACAAAATTAGACTGTTAATTATTCCTGATTTCGCCCAATGAATGGCGTATTCAATATTAACTAATTCTTCTTTTATTATTTTTAATTTATATTGTAAGCTTAAAATATATTGGTTTTTAATAATGTCATCTCTTTTTACTTCATTTATTAAATCATTTGTTATTTTAGTTAAATTGTTCATTCTTTCATTATAAAGTCTGTTTATAATTCTTTGTTTATTATTATTTTCTAGCAAATTATTCATTTTATTAATTACAATCTGAAAATCATCATGGTCCGGATTACCGGCAATCCACTTCCATGCACTACCAATAAAATTGAGTGATCGTTTATTTCTTAATGGTTTAATCCTATTCAGAGATTCTTCGATTTGAGATAGTTCATGTGTTAGGTGAGGATATAAAGGACTTGTGTTTGTTACAAATCTGTCTAGTATTGTTCGTGTCTCGTCTATAAATTGTTGGAATCTGTCCAGTTCTATTATGTGGATCAATTTGAAGTTTCCATCGTGGATGATGGCCTTGCCATCGTTTATAGTTACAATTTGTGAGTTAGAATAATCAAGAATTTGTATTTCGGCGAGTGTGATGCCGATGAGGTACCTATAATAAAATTTTATTTAATTTCTTATATTACTTTTGTGAACAATCTTGCCTGACTCTGTTACAACGGTAGTACGTCTATTTTCTTTAACAACTTCTGCAGTATACCTAACAGATAATTTCGAACCTAGTCTTTTATTGTGTTTAACGTAAATCGTTTGACCTTTTTCGTACGTTTTTATTGATTTTCGTTTTTTATTATGATAATTAATGTCTTTTTTTTGTTTCATTTGTAGTCTCTGCATGTTATTTTGGCGAAATTGTTCCAATTGTTCTGGTGAAGCATTTGGAATCCTTCCAAAGTATAATTCAACTGGTTTTTTTCCAGTTGTAGAGTGAACGGAATAGTTGTACTCATTCACGGCCCTGTCTAGAAGTTCTTCGAAAGTCCTTTCAATGCCATCTGCTTTCAGGCATCTCATGATTTCTTATAGGGTTGAATGGAATCGTTCTATCTGTCCATTTACTTCACTTTTGTATGGTGGGGTTTTGAAAATTTTTATTTTTAGACAGTCTTCTAACAGAGAAGTTATTGATGCAGAATTTAGAGACTTTTCATTGTCAATTACTATCATTTCGGGTACGCTAAAAAAATACATGATCTCTCTAAGTTTTTCTTTGATATCTTCAACGGACTTTGATTTAATAATAAAACACTTTGCGAGTTTGGCGAATTTATCAATGGCTGTTAGGACCAATTTACCTTCTGTAGAGTAAATATCTATGTGAATGATATGTCCTGGGTATTTTGGAATTGGGGTAGGACAAAGTTCCTGTTTGTTAGGATGCCTATCGTACTTGTTTTCTTTACAAATAGTACAGCGTTTGACTAAGAAAGTTATTTTTTTCGCCATTTTTGGGAAATAATATTTATCGAGAATTTGTTCCCTATTTTCCTGCGCGTTACGGTGAGCCCGTTTGTGAACAGTAAGGATTTTTTCATCTTGATCATTCTCGTTTGGAATATCTTGCACTTGTTTTTGAGTGAAACGAATTTTATAATTTTTAAAGTGGATCGGATAAATTTCCTGAATTTTTCCCATTATATGCTCTTCCGTTTTTAACCCGTTTAGGGTTGAAGGATTGAGATACCGTTTGAAAATTTCTATGAGATCTTCCTCAGAATAATCAGATTTAGTATGGATATGTCTCACGTAATTAGGGAAAGGTTGTATTAATTGGTAACTAGTTTCGTCACCAATCTGAAGGATGAGTTGGTTACGGAATACGTTTATTGGCACTTCAACTGTGGGGATAAGATTGTGAGAGGAGCTATCATCGCTATGTTGTGTTACACTACTTAGTGCATTGATTTGATTTCGTTCACGGATTCCTGACAGGGCATCTGCGACAATGTTGGATTTTCCGGGTTTGTATTTAAGTTCATAATTATATTCTTCAAGAATGGCCTTCCAACGCTTCATTTTGGCATTAGTGTTCTTGTTGCTAAGGGCATAAGTGAGAGGTTGGTGATCAGTAAAAATCTTTACTTTCCTTGACCCGTAAAGGAAGTTTCTTAGAGTACTTAGAGCCCAAATTATCGCAAGCATTTCCTTCTCATTGGCTGCATAGTTTTCTTCTGTTTTATTGAGTGTTCTTGAAATAAAGGAAATTGGCTTGTCGTTTTGTGAAAGTACAGCCCCTAGGGCGAAATTAGATGCATCCGTCGTGAGCTCGAATTCTTTCGTAAAATCAGGGTAGGAGAGAAGGACTTCGCTGGAAAGGAGTGAATTCTTTATTTTGTTGAACGCTTCGACTCCACTCTGGTCGATATTTATGATTCGCTTTTTAGATTCATGTTTGGACACATGTCCATCTTCCCCTCTTAAGAGCGACGTCAAAGGTTTTGCGAGATTAGCATAGCCTCTGATGAAGCGACGATAATAACTTGACATACCTAGAAAGGAGCGTAATTCTTTAACTGTTGTTGGCAGGGGATAATTAACAATTGCTTTGACTTTCTTTGGGTTTGCTCTAACGCCATTCTTTGATATAAGGAAGCCCAAAAATTCAACTTCATCTTGTAAAAATTCGCATTTATCCAATTGTACTTTCATATTTGCTGTTTCTAAAGTTTTAAGAACTATTTCTAGATTTCGTAAATGTTCCAATTCGGTTTTGCCAAAGATAATGATGTCGTCTATATAGACATAACATCTTTTACCTATGTGCTCTCTCAAAATGTCATCAAGTGTACGTTGGAAAATGGAAGGAGCATTCTTTAAGCCAAATGGCAAACGAGTAAATTCATATTTTCCATTATTTACTGAAAAAGCAGTCTTCTCGATATCTGATTCCCTTAGGGGTATCTGATGAAAACCGCTCTTCAGGTCAACGACGGTGAACACTTTATTCTCACCAAGATTTGCAAGTACATCGTTAATGTCAGGGATGGGATATCTGTCGGCAATTGTGACAGAGTTAAGTTTACGGAAATCGATGACCAGTCTTTACTTCTTTTCTCCTGATGCGTCTTCTTTTTGTGGAACAATCCAAACGGGAGAATTGTAAGGCGACTTGGAAGGTCTGATTATTCCGTCTTGACGCAAAATATGAATTTGTTTCTCTACTTCGTCCTTAAGACAAGCGGGATATGGGTATGGTCGCGAGTATACCGGATCAGAATTTGTTGTTCGAATTTCTCCTTTAACAGTGGTCGTGTAAGTAAGTCTTTCGTCTGGCGTCGAAAAGACTTTGGCGCATCTTTTGATTATTTGTTCTAAATTTTCTTTTTGTTGCGAATTTAGATGTGAAGTTCGTAAATTAATATTGTTAACTGAATCAGAGATCCGTTGTTTGAGTGGTATTATAATATCTGGGTGAATTACCATGTACCCTTTGTCTGTATGAATTGTTGCCTTTAGCTGTTTGAGACTGTCATTTCCAATTATGCCGTCAAAAGATTTTAAATTTGGTAGGAGAAAAAATTTCAATTTAGCGCCTCTATCGAAAAGATCAATTAAACCATAGTGTGTAACTTTTACACTACCTGCTACGGAATTAGCCAAGAAAGGTTTTTCATTAGGGATAGGATTTCTGATAAAACGTGATTGTACGTAATTTTTGTTCGATCCCGTATCTATAAGAAAACTAAATGTCTTACCGCTCTTCGCTTTGTATTCAAAGTAGGGGAGCGAAGAGCTTTCTAATCTAAAAAATGAATTTCGTTTGAGTTTTCTTGCTGTTCGTCATGAAGTGTATCGATTTCTTCGTAATTTACGGATTGTTCATCATGAAATGTATCGGGTTTTTCATAATTTTCAGGTTCTATTGAATGTTGGCTATTGATATAATCTACAAAGGATTGGTCATAAGGTTCGTCTTGTTTGTTTATTGTCTCAGTGTTCTGCGTCATATGGTTAATCCTCTGATACTTTACAGGTTGATGGATCTGATTAGATCCTGGTCTCTTCTGTGTGTAGCCTTGATGAGGTGGTCTGTTCATGTAGTTCACTTGTCTGGATCTTGTTGACTGATCTACATCCATTGGTTCAGGTTTTTGAAAATTATTTTGGAAATATGTCGGTTTTTGTGGGACGAATGGTCGGAAGTTTTCTTGGCGACGGAACGGAGTTTGTGGTGGCCTTGGGTCATGAAGGAGATGAGGATGGAAATTTTGTGGCGGAATATGGTTTCGTTGTGGTGGGACATGTGGTTTTTTTGGTGGAATCGGAGGTGGTAGGGAATGTTGCGATGGTCTAAAGTTACCATGACTATGTTGAATTCGATAGTTAACGTTTTCGAGTTTGAGACACAAATGAAGTGCTTCTGGTAAATCGCACGGGCCACGCATACTTAAAAGTCTAGGTAAGTCACCTTTTAAGCCACGAATGAAAGTATCCAAAGCTTTGTCACGATATGACCGTGTCATTGCATTTAAAGCGTCTTGGCTCATTTCCATTGAAGACAATTTGTTTAGTATAAGAGATAAATGGTAATAAACTTGTTGATAAAACTCTTGAATAGTTTGATTGCGTTGAATAAGGGTAGTCATCTGGTATTCTAGAGTACCTATGTCTCTCTTATCGGCATAATGCAAGGACAAACAACGAGAAATTTTATCCCAATTTAAAGGGGTATTATAAGATTCGAGGGCGGTATCTGCTTGCCCTGTTATCTTATTTCTCACAACACTAAGTATGCCGTAGTATTTAGGGGTGCCTTTGATAGATTCGTAAATCTTTAAAATTCTTTCGACACTTTTCTTCCAGGACCCGAATTCTCCTGGTTGTCCTGAAAAATCGCGTAAACTTTTTACGACGTCGGGAATTTTGTCCATTTCACTAATATTTTGCGCATACCGCGAGTCTATCGTCTGGTCTAAGTTTGTGTCAGAAGTATTGATTTCGGATGTTTTTGAATTTGTAAACTGTCCCAACATCTGTTGGTTCTCTGTTCGAACAATCTCAGATATAATATCTCTTAATTCACTAAGATTGAAGGGACTTGTATTAGCTTGGTTATGTTGTCCCATAATTGGGGGTCTGAGTGGATTGTTTTCGGTAGGCATTTCTATTAATTATGTTTATTTTGTGTAATGCACGAAAATGGATTTTACAATATTAATGACAATGGGTTTTTTGACACAGTATTGTTCAAGTTTAGTGTTCAAGTTAAATCACTTTCCGTAAAAAAATTTTTTATCGATTCTTAGACACTAATTCTCTATCTTTAGATAACTGATTTCCTACTTTTATTTATTTAACTTTTATATTTTCTGAGAAAAAAAAATTTTTTTAGGAACAAGTTTACTTACAATACTAACAGATGTATGGTTGCCATCTGGAGTTGTATTCGGTCGCGCAATTGACTTGGTTTGGGATCCTTTGGTTTATCTTTGTCCACGGCTTAGGCGGCTGTTGCCAAATATTTCCTGGGTGATAAAGTTGTCCTAAATCGCCTTCTATTTGGGAACTCCGTTTTCTCCTTTCGGTGTACTCCGGGGCCTCGTTTCCTATGCACTTAATCTTGGACACAAAGTAAAATTTTAACACTGACTTTCACACCTTTCCGTTTCTTTAAAAGTATTTTATTCACTTTATAATTTTAATTATTTATTTTTAAAGAAATGTTTGTTTAATTCACTATGAACTTTATCGTGTCTGATTGATTTGTATTTTATTATTTTATTTCTATTATTCACGATTTGTTCAAATTTTACTTAATATTTTCTTTTACCAAGGGTCCCTGCTCGGGCGCCAGTTAATAAATTTTTATTTATTATTTTATAAAAAAACAAATTTTTAATTTCGCTTTTACACGTCTTTATTCAAAGGCTTCCAAATAACAACTGAACTTAACTTAGAACTTAAATCTACTTATCACCTAGTTATGTTAGATTTTACCTGAGCTTGCCCAATCTATTTCCCGTGGGAAATGAGTTCCCGCCGTCTGCCGAAATCCGATGCTTTTCGCGTAGAGTTGGTTTTTAGTTGATTTGAGTAAATTCCATGGGAACGGTTGTTGCCGGGACAAGTCACGTTGCAGCAGCACATGTCCAATTTTTTATTGGGGAACATTCCAGAATATAATGTTAAGTTATATGATATAAAAAATTTTATACTTCCTTTTTTTACAATTTTCATTTTGATGCCAAATGCCTGCTTTGAAAATTGTTATGAAAATATTTCACTGGGAACTGTTATTTCGTAAGCCAGATTTGAGTTAATTAGAAAGCTACGTTTAAGTATAAATACAGTCATAACTCGAACTTACGCGATAGGTGGGACCGAGTCTTAACCGCGTAAGTCGGATTCGCGTAAGTCGGGGTGCAAAAAAGTAATACCAAAAATGATCTCTATGGGTAAGCAATAGATACGAAACACAAAATAAATTGTAGGTATGTGTTGATTTCGCGCGACAAGTCCGAATGTGTACTCTAGCTCAACAATAGTGTGAAGGCAGTAAGTCTGTAAAAGGCGTATCACAAAGATTTGAAAATCGCGTAACTTCGGGTTCGTATAAGTCGAGGTATTACTGTACTGTAAAAAATGTTAACCAAAGTCAATGAAAAATAAATCATAGTTGGATATACAACTGGGATTTCACTCATAATGAAATATGTGTAATACGAAGTAGCACTGGTGGATACCCAGTTACTAGTAAAAATTCTAAAGGCTGGGCTATTAAAATAATATTACAACAAAATATAAATGGAAGAATTAGCTCTGAAAAATAATAAATTGAAAGGAAATTGAAATAACTATAACATAAATAAAATTGAAAAATATTTAATAAAATAATAAAATTTCTCAACAAAATCATAAATAATATCTAATAATTCATACCTCATCAGAAGCTTCTCTCTCACCTTGTATCACTTAAAAATCTGTAATAGTTTCGGAGAAAATAATTTTAAAGTTATGAGTCGCAACTCGTTTTGCCCAAAAACTGGTGATAATTGCCTCAAACTATATCGGAAAGTAAGAACTGTAACAGAGGTGTAAATGTCAATTAACATGCCAGCATAGATTTCATATGGAAACCAGTGGGAATTTGGGGAAAAAAAAACCGTCCAAGTCTCCTTTGTTATGTAAAATTTGAGAGTGATTAATCGAACGTTGTAAGAGGAATTTGGGGAAAAAAAAATCCCAAGACCATCGACGCATGATGTGATTGACATATATAAATTAAATGATTTAAATATTAAAATAAGCTACATTTGCCTATATAAATGAGATAATTGGAGTATTTACATGAGAAGGTAATGATAGAACGTCTGAAGCAATCGTATGGTTAGTAAAAGTTCTCATATAGATTGAAGTCTACTTCCTGTGATAAAGTTACACGAAAAACTCATAAAACCATTAAACCAAAAATCATAAATATCTATTTATCTGATCTTAGACGGACCAAGCGAAGCGCAAGCGCAAGGGCACTACCTACCTTTTCTCGAAACGTTTCGTCGTTTTTTTGAACCCTTATAACTTGGGTTTGGACTATGCCAGATCAACAAAATTTTCGAGTTATGTTGCCACTAGCAGACTTATTAAACACATGAAGTTTTTTGCATAGCTCCTATACTTTAGATTTTATTGATATCTAAAAAACCCTGATTTCGTCACTGACTCACTGATGATCATCAAAATTCTTAGGGTATTTCCTAACGTCCTACAAAGCTGAAATTTTGTATGTAAGCTAGTAAAAGTACACAACCAACAAAAAAATTATAAAACTTGTAACTTTTATCCCCCAACCCCCTAAACTAGGGGATGGGAATTTGTATGAGACCTGTAATTTTGACGCTAGAGGTCGGATCCGATCTGAAAATTGATGCCCCCAGATATATATATACAGGTAAAGGTACTCCTTGTTATTATAACTTATTATTAAAAAAAAAAAAAAATTCTTCTTAATCGACATCTGTCATATACTTCATACTACAAACTCTACACCATAGTCAAAATATGTGACTTGGCCGTTCCTTACTACAAGAACTATTGTATAACAGAAAAGTTATCAACAGTGAATTAATTTTTCACCATACGCCTACATGAATGTAGCGAATTCGCTGAACGTTAATTTTGAATTTTCACCTGTGGCACAACAGGTTACAAGGGGATTTCAGTCTTCAAACAAGAGGATTTCTGTTTTCAAACATATATAACAATATTGAAAATAATTTAAACTGACGACGAAGAATGAAACTTAGGACATCTCTTCTGACACAGAAAGATCTCCATGAAGGTTTTTCCAAAGGACCAGAGCCGATATCTCCAGTGTCAAATGAAGTTAAAAGCTACAAGTTCTTATGGTTTCATTTTTGTGTTTTCTTCTCATTGATATTGTTTGAAAAATTAAGGAATACGAAAAATATTTATCATGGTTTAAGAAAATTGATGGGCTTGCGAAAAAACGGCATAACATAATGCAAGCTATTCAAGAACAAAAATCCAAGAAAAAACAAATGAAAATATTAAATTCTGCCCAGTGGTGTGGGCTTACAATTTTCATCTGCACTGCAATGTCAATTGATGACAAGTGGAATATCCTGGAATAAGTGTGGCTGAAAACTAAAAAATCCAAATGTTGAAATGTTTATATAACACTTGAAAAAATTATATATTTAAGTTGCGCGCTAACCTTAAAAATGTCTTATGAACAAAATACCTAAAAGCGACCTGTAGATATAGCATCCTGCACAAAAGCCTAGACGTATTTACTATAATAAATTAAACATTTTAAGTAACATTTTATATTCATATGTTCTGCGTGTTTTGCATCCAATGGTTAATTTTATGTAATTTTCTTGTCGTAAATCTGTCCATATTGCAATTCAGGAAATGTCCTATAAAACATATCCATAAAAATGAATTTGGGTTAGAATTTGCGAATTTTGTTTTTCAAATATTTCCTAAACTTAATGATTTTCTAGCTCAAAAGTACATGTTTTCGTATTATTTTTTTATTTTCTTTCGATGTATACACTGCAAATCTCAGTGTCTAGCAAGTGTTTAGCAAGTGTTTTATTTCTAAACATTTAAAGTGTCTGATGGACAATATGTTTAGTAGCGAAGTGTTTTGCACACAAAATGTTTTGAAATAAGACGGACTAAGTGTTTAGTAGCACAACTTTAGACACTTAGGTGTTTTATTTCTAAACGTTTTAAGCGTTTTTAAATACAAAACACTTAGAAATGTTTGAGAGAGTCTTATGAGAGAGAAAATGTATGAGAAGTGTCTTAAAATAAAACACATTTTCATGAAAAAAACACTTAGAGTAAAAAACACATAATTTTTGTAGACACTTATGTTCAACAAAACACAAAAAATCCAAATTTTCAAATTCACAACAATTTTATTGATAAAGAATTAAAAATACACAATCTTATATATAATACATATCTAAAATACATCTACATTTAAATATATCTTAAATCTTATATTTAAAATTTATTTCATTGCATTATCCTAAAAATTCAATTTTGATTCATAATAAATTGTTTCTAATAATTCTATAGCTAGTAAAATTTTACATTCAAGTATAAAAATATCTTTAACTTCTCCAAACGAAGGCATATCATCTTCTTCACATTTGAGTAAAACAATGCTGGCAGGTTTATAAATTGTGCCATATATGGTTACTTTAGGTGATCTCATTATTTCACAAGTATTCCGTTTTGATTCTTCGACATAACCTTTTTAATGGATCAGCATGTTCTAAAATTTCTAGAAGAATTCTCGGTCCTTCACTTATTTTATGCCCTTCATATAAAAAAGTTTTGGAAGATTGACCAGGATATGAATAAAGCTGAGTGCACAGACGAGCTTGTTGACGTGAAACAAGTGTATAAGGCATGTTTTTGAAATTCCTCACCACCGAAACAAGTGATTTCTAATAAGCATGTGCAGCTTCAAACCGAAAACACCATTGTTGTCGCGCAGGACCGAACATTTTAATGTACCGCGGAACGTGTATTAAGAAATGAAATTTCGGAACAAAAGCATTAGGATACAATAGAATGAAACGTAACAAAAATACTTCTATAATGTGACTTAACAAATCAACTGATTCTTCCCTTATTATATATGCGATATATATGCGATATATATATGCATTAGATACCATTTGGTTATCTAATTTTGGCAATAATTTTGGCCGCACAGCCGATGATCTTGCCATTTTTTTAAAACGAGAACGCGTTGTCATGGTGCAGGTAGCTATCACATCGGTACTATATTACGATCACATCGGTATGACATCACTGTCACATCGGGGTTGAATGTGAAATATTATTTTATTAAACTACGTTACAACTAATGAATTAACCATTAATTACTTCAAACAAAGCTAAATTTAAAATTGACTAGATTTTTTTTATGTTCTGCTGTGGCTGTTTGGGAATTGGAGCATTTGGATGAACCGACGCGCGACATATATTGGCTTATCAGCAGTGTCGGTTCAGCTGTCCACTTCAGCTGCGTCACAGTATTTTGTTTTCTTGCGAAAAATTTAGGATGAGATCGTGTCTAAAAATCATACCCTGAAAAACTATTTCGTTTTGAAAACCGCGGTCTGGCAAGTGATTTTCCATAAGGTAAAAAGTGATTTTTCATTCGTGCTGTAATTTTCTTGCAAGTTGTTTTTGGAACTGCCTGATTTTCAAAATATGAAGTGCTTTATCAAAAAATCCTTGAAAGCATTTTTTAGGTAGGTGAGACTGAGTTCTGTTTTTAATTATTTTTCTAGTTTCCGAAGTGAAAACCATTGTTTTACCAATTAAATTTCTAGTTGCTAGATGAGGCACTTGGCTAATGGCGCATCGGGTGTTAGATTGTTGTCAAATATGTGCAGTGGAGTAGAGGTATGAAAGCTTCATAAAATTGTGTAGTGAAATTTTACAATAGTTACTTCGTTAGTGGCAAAATTTGTTTAGTGTTACTAGTTTCACTCTCGTTATAAGAAGTTTACCGAAGTCAATCCTCAAAATGGGTATTGAGCACTTTACGACACAATTACCACGGATGCTAGCGTTGCTATTTGCAGGTAAATACTATATGTATTTCCATATGAATATTATATGTAAATTGTCATTTCAATGAAAATTATATTGTAAAATGATTTAATAACAAAACTCACAAAAATAATATAATTTGGTTAGTCGACTCTCGATATTTCGAAATCCAAGGGACTACAACAAAAATTCAAATTATCAAGAGGCAAAAAAAAAAATTGAATTTTTAAGTGGTTTTATTAAATCAAATATACATATTATATGTACATTTTTACAATAGAGAACAAAAAAATTACATATTTACATTGCAGTAAATGTTTCTATGTACCTACTTTAAAAAATTAAGAATTTTTTTTTGTTTTAATGATGCTTGGCGTCTCTGGTCTTAAGCATTTTCCAAAGTCACCAGCGCTGAGAAAACCTTGTCTCCTACTTCTATTTTCATCATAAAACACCGGAGAGTTTCAAGCGATCTCCTGGCTTCCCTTGGAGTTATATTTGGCAACTCGGCTTCGTCAACTTCGTCTTCTTCATTGGGGTAATTTTCGGTCGAAGTAGCCAAAATTTCAGAGTCTGACAAAGTTCCAAATACGGCTTAGTCATCATCGAAATGCACAAAGTCCTTGAACGTTATATCCCGAGAAACTTCAGGAAGCAGGTTCCATGAGTTTCGCATGTCTTGTTCCATATTTTCCCTATTCGACAGTGCTAAGGAATTCTGTGAATCCCCAAATCCACATTTCTTAAAACAATTAGAGATGGTAGTCGGTGTCACCTTTTTCCAAGCTTTGTCTACCATTGTGATTGCATCCAAAATTGTGATGTTTGTGTTGTCTCTATTTTCCATCCAGTCTTATTTAATTCTTACAATCTCTTTCCGCTAATTTTTTTGAACGCAATGTCATGACGATTTTTAAAATTGGTCAACCATCCATCACTTGCAACGAATCCTGTGATTTCTTTGTTACTAATTTGCGCGGCCAATTCTTGCTTGAAGTTCATCTTGATTTTGTCTGTGAAAGAAAGAAACATATTTTTCATGGCCCTCCTTGTTTTTGGAATTTTGTGGCCTTGAGCAGCCCAACCATTTTGAATGCCCTTGCTTTTCTCAAGCTTGTACATTGGCAATAAATCCACGGCCAACAGTCTTGCAAGGACGACCTCAGCAGTATCTTTTTTCTGCAAACAGGACTGAATTGTAAGCTGTTTCTGCTTCAATTTTGCATCAACTTCCGTGGGTTCAGAGCTTTTTTTTTCAAAGTTGTGCCTTCTTTCTTCTGTAAGTGATAGATTAGAGACGTAGTTGCTTGCTTTGGATTAAAGGTGGCTGAGCAGTATTTGCATTTCACCACTGAATCATCGCCTGACTCGACAAGAACATGTTTCCAAACTTCTGACTTCTTGCTGGTAGACTCTTTCCAATCACTTGAGTTCGACATGATGGGTTTCATTTTTCAATAATCTGTAAAAACACGTTGTAACGTAAACTTGTATTCGTCCAGCGTCATAGGGATAGACATGCGCACACCAAGTGTCATAGGAATAGGCATGCGCACACCAAGTGTCTCAGGAATAGACATCAGCTCCCATCAGATTTTCGCGCAAAAACTGACAAGAAAAAATTACTTATAATTTTCAAGTCGTCCAAAAATTATTTAAGTAAATAATCAGTATAAAATTTACTTAAGTACTTAAGTACTTACCTACTAGAACCCAGCTCTAGGTGGAATGTTAAATGTTTTTGCGACATCTTGTTTCTTCGAACCACTTTCCACGGCCGCGATAATTTTTTGACGTGAATACGTCTTTAAATTTGCTACCATACGGGGGCAATCCAAAAAAACTAATGATAAAATCGGGGGATACAGTTTGGCGTTGTAGCTTCGAATCTCTGCACTACATCCGAAATTTAATTATACCACTGGATAGATAAAGGATCAAAGAAATCACTAGGATAAGCGAGATTAGCGGAGCATCGCGCGCGGCGGAGGGGGAAGCGCCGCAAAATGGGGTTATTTTGTACTAAATTTTGCCGATTTTGAATTTCAAAATCGAATTCAAACAACCAGGCTGGCAGAATCGCCAGCAACACAAAAATTTCGCCAGTACATGTGATTGTGCAACCGAACGGCAACGATCGGTGTCACCCCACCGAGAGAGTGTGTGTGGCGCCCGCATGCGTTTGGTTCTCATCGAAACAAACACATGCGAGCGTCACACACGCTCCCTTTGTAGGGTGTCACCGTATGGTCAATGTTTTTTGCACAATTTTGTGCCGTGGCGAAATTTTTGTGTTGCTGGCGATTCTGCCAGCCTGGTTGATTCAATTTGATTTTGAAATTCAAAATCGGCAAAATTTGGTGAAAAATCCCAATTTTTCGGTGCCTGGCTTTGATTTGACATTGTAAAACCGCTGAGAGCAGACAAATTGCTACTACTTTATCGGTAGCGGTATCATCATCATCAAGTCAAAGCCGTTGGAGTCGCCATATATCGCAACATATATTTATATATTTTTATATTTATACATATATTCATATATTTCGGAAATTTATTTGGAAATTAAAGACCCAAAAGCAGGTGATGTCTGTCTAGTAAACATAAAGGACAATGGCATCTTCAAATTCATACTCGGGTGTGTGTATATCCACCCAGGCACAGCGTTAGCAGATATTAAACTCTTAATGATACGATCGTTGTTAAAATATTCCAAAAACATCGCTAAAATTATACCCTTTTACGAGCCTGATCTTACTACACCAGTTATGATGGTTGGAGACTCTAATGTTGATGTCTCACAAAACTGTTCATTGCCTGACTTCATGCTCAGCGAGTTCGATTTGTTTTATATTGAAACTTCTCCAACAACGTTAGGTAGTACCTGTATTGATTTAACGTTTACCAGAAATCTGGATGTATCTTGGTTGCCATTTGTGTCGTACTTTTCGTATCATATGCCTATAATTAATAAAGTTATATTGTAACAAAATACTGATTTGTTTCCTTGCTTTTGTCCTAAATACATAAATAAAAATATTTTATTCAAGAAATATTATCCGTTACATAAACGTATTCACGTACAACACACGG
Organism: Chrysops caecutiens; assembly: GCA_963971475.1. Taxonomy (NCBI): domain Eukaryota; kingdom Metazoa; phylum Arthropoda; class Insecta; order Diptera; family Tabanidae; genus Chrysops; species Chrysops caecutiens. Next base: position 61,564,540 of record OZ020568.1, read on the forward strand.
CCGTGTCCATGACACAGCCACACCCCAGCTTTTTTTTTGTCTGAAACAGTAAGCGAAACGTACTTCTGCCTTGAAATCATGATAGCAAACTAACAAGAACAATTTGATGGAGTTATTTTTGTCTATATATTCTTTAAGTTACTTTCTTCAGGAAAATCGATGTACTCGTATACTTGAGGAAGGGTTTAAATCAACTGGTCATTTTGTGGATGATGAAGGACTTCCCATATCGCAAAAACAACGTCCCTTATCGCAAAAAGAAGACTTTAAAACTGCACTCAGTGAAGTTTAATGAGTTTTTAATGTTTGAGTATCAAAAACGCATTGAGTCCTCTGCCCGGTTAATTATTTATTTTACTATAACAATTTTTTTTTGTTTTTGTTTTATCTTTTATCACTCTGCTTTTGATACGAAAAAAACTTCGAGTTATCGAGCGTATCAAAATACATAGCAGTTTTTCGATTTAAGGAAGTTAATAGGTAAAAAGTTCGAATTATCGAAAAATTCGAATTATCGGGGTTCGAAATATCGAGAGTTGACTGTAATAATATAATAACGGTTATAATAATAAAACCAGCAAAATTTAAAAAACAAAATTTTATTACATACATACAAAAAACAAAAAAAAAAAACAAATTCATTAAAAAAAAATTTGAAATTCAATCTATTTATAAAAAACAAAATAAGAATTAATCACTGTCTGATGAGTCCATAGTGGCTGTTCTCGTATGTCGGCTTTGTTCCACGAAAAATTGGTCCAATGTTTGCTGAACAGCTATTTTTTACAACGTAAAATAAATTTCCTTGTAGCAATTGATATTCGTAGCTACTGCGTGGGACACTTTAAAACTCCTTTCGCTGTCAGGATCAGTTTTTAAAAAAATCTTCAAAGCTCCGTCATTCAAACAGCTTTGGAAATTTGTTTGGAGGTTAAATTTTGTTCTTCAGAGATTTCTATTGAACGGTCACAGTCATTTTCTTCATTAGCAAATAGCAATTCCAGTTGTAATAGTTCTTCATTAGAAAATTCTTGGTTGTGTGAGGTTAGCACTTCATTTATGTCAGTCTCATCCATACCTTCAAAATTAGATTCTCTAGCTTAATTAGAAATTTCATGACGAACTGCTAGTGTACCATCAACTTCTGCAGCGCATATTCTGTGAACACATTCAAGCCATATTTTGCGCCAAAAACCATTCATGCAAGATAGTTTAACTTCCTCCCACGAATCGGAAATAATTTCTATGGCTTTCATAATGTTGAACTTTTTCCAAAACTCTAGCATGGTCGGCTTATCTTGTCCATCTGTTTCACTTAAAAGAAGTTTCAATGTTCGTCGAAGGTAATAACTTTTAAAAGTATATATTACTCTCTGATCCATCGGCTGAATAACTGATCCCACCTGAGTGCAATAAAAATAAATAAAGGTCGATTACGATAATAAATTTCAAGGGTTATATGAGATTAAAATTTTTGATAAGGGGTGAATTAGTGAATTGGATTTTTTGAAATTTTCTTTTGGAATTTTTGAAATTTTGGTTTTTTTTTGGTAAATGGGCTATTTAAATTGTGAAAACAGAATCGTGAACTGTGTATAATTTGATTTATTTTTTGGTGATTGTTCAGTTTGATGGTTTTGATAAAACCTATCTGCTGAGGACAGTGGAGTCTTACCGTTGTGCGTTGCCCACTGCAACGAGCGTGATATAAGACTTCACAATCAGTAATGATAAAAACAATTCTTTAATTATCTTTTCTGACGGAAAGAAAACTTAACTGTTGAACAGACAAAGCAAAGAAAAAATAAATATACATACCATCATTAATTCTAGAGATTTACTCTGAGTACAGAGAACTCCTCAGAAGCAAACTAAAATGTTATCCACCCGCACAAACTATTCCGAAGTAGAGCAAGCTCAAGGATCTACTCTGAGTACAGAGAAATCCTTAGAAAACGAAAATAACATGTCGTCCACCCAAAAAAATTATTCGAAAGTGGCGCAAACACAAGTATTCCCAACGAAAGAACAGGCAATTATCATTGACTCCGTTCAAGACGTACCAATTGTGGAATGTGCTCGTGCTGTGGGGTCCAAAATTGGACCGCATGCAGTTAGATATATTTCGAAAATATCTCACCATAGAGTTTATATATATGTCTCCTCAAAGATCCTTGCAGAAGAACTGGTGTCTGTACACAAACAAGTTACCATAAAAGGTAAAGTATTGGAAATTAGGCCACTTATTTCAAAGCACAAGAGAATCACAATATCAAATGCTCATCCATGGATCCCTCATACGGAGATAGAAAAAATTTTAAACACATATGAAGTAACCCCCGTTTCTCGCGTCTCGTTCCTAAAAGCCAGCCTTGGAGACGACGAATATAGCCACGCCTATAGTTTTCGCCGACAGGTTTATATCAAACCGGAGGATGAATGCAAATTACCAGTATCTGTACATATGCAAAGTGACGGAACTTACCATTGGATCTACTTCTCAGGAGAATCTTTGAAATGCTTCTTATGCAAAGAAGAAGGTCGCATGGCCAAACACTGCAAACTGGTAACAAGTTCTAATCCGCTACATCCACAACCCAAAAGCTTCACCGAATCTGACTCAACTAAAAACAACACAAACATGGTAATGCAGGAAATAACAATAGAAAAATCACAGACACCCCAGCACACCGATGGAAGTAAGATACCCAATAAAAGACCATTGGCAGAAACCCCTCAGCCAAGTTCTTCAGTAACAGACTGCCCAACGGAAGTTGTAATTATCCAAGAAGACTTTAAGGCTCCCGCATCCCCAAAGCGAAAAATTAAAAAAGTTAAGACCACTCTCATATTGAAGGTTTCAAATAGTCAAGAATTGGAACCTCTAGAAAGTATAATCAATGCAAATTCCAAAACATAGTAGTTTGATTATACAAAATTCAAAGCTTTCATTGAAAGTACTCGTGGATCCAAGAACATACAACATCTAGCAAAAAAACTTACCGACAATAACTTAGTGCTTGCATCGAATCTTAGAAACCTATATCCGCATCTAACAACTCGCGGCATGAAGAACGGATTCACCAAAATCATAAACACTTTAGATCCAAATAAAGTGACCGGCAAAACTTCAAGGGCTGAGTCAAGCACTTCAGAGCTCAGCACCAATGAAGAGGACGTAGAACTCAACTGAACGTATTTTCACCCAAAAAAAAAAAAAACATACTAGTCATGGACCTATCCCAGTCAAGCAATATCTTCATTCCAACTTGGCCAAGTTAGAATTCTATTTTGGAACGCTAGAAGTATATTGAATCACGTAAACGAGCTTAAATGCATCTTAAATAAAATTGATATCTTCGCGTGTGTAGAATCATGGCTAAAGCCCGATAAAAGACTTGAATTTCCGGGCTTCCTAACATACAGAAAAGATCGCATCCAAGCTCACGGTGGTGGCCTATTGATTTTAGTAAGGAAAAATCTTGCATATAAGGAAATTAATAATATTAATGTACCAAATGACTTCGTCGGGTTATGTGCATTACACTTCAATAATACCAGTCCGTCTCTTAAACTATTAATGATATATAGAGTTCCGGGTTCTGTTCTAGATCAATCACAGTGGGTTACAATTTTCAGTAATATTAACAATGGAGAAAATTACTTAATTGTTGGAGACTTTAATGCTCACCATGTTTTCTGGACCTGCGAAAGTACGGACAGAAACGGTGAACGTCTCCTTCAATCCATTGAAGATAAGGAACTTATTGTACATAATACGGATACTTTATCCCACATTGATGTCCACAGGCAAAAAAAGTCAAATCTAGATCTAGTCATGTCTACCTTTAGCCTTTCTGACAAAACTCATGTGAATCTAAAGAACGAAACCCTTATCCTATTAATATAAACGTTAATATGCAAAAAACGTAATATCGAAAAAAACCTTTAAAATAGATTCCATAAGGACTGACTGGTCGAAAACAGAAGAATATTTGAATATAAATTTCCATACATTCCAATCTTTAAATTATGATTTATTAAAACCAGAAAAAAAATACGAAATTTTTGTGGATATAATAACCAAAGCCGTAAAATTGAACACACCTCAAAGAAAACAAGTTAGTAATTTAGTTCACAAAAATCCAGTCAAATGGTGGGACGCCGAGTGCTATGAAATTAAAAGAAAAAGGCAACTAGCGTACAAAAGGTGGCAAGCCACAAAAGAAATGTATGACTTAATTATTTATAAGAAAACAACAGCTCAAGCGAGGAAATTATTTAAAAGGAAAAAAATTGAATGTTTCAGGGAGTTTGCCTCAAACATAAACCTTAATAACGATATGACTCACGCGTGGAATACAGCCAAAATTTTAAAGAATAAATGGATAAAGAATGGTCACTACAATATTTCGCAGAATCTGCAAAATGATAAAAAAATTAGAGAAACACTTGACAAATTAGCTCCCCCATGGGTTCAAACTAACCCAAACTGCATGCCTCTTAGTATCAATAACGAATTTTCTGATAGAAATTATAATTTTGCAGAGTTCAACATAGCTTTAAATGCTCGAAATTCTAAATCTGCACCAGGAATGGATGGTATTAGTTATCAAATTATTAAGAAACTATCTGTAAAATACAAATTGATTCTATTGGATATTTACAACGAAATGTTGATAAGCAAGAGATATCCTTCGGAATGGAAAAACTCATACATGCATTTTATAGACAAAGCTTATAAAAAAAGCATCCGCCCAATAGCTCTTTCCTCATGCTTTTGCAAACTATTCGAAACATTAGTCAAAAACAGGTTGCAATGGTGGGTTGAGAGTCAACAGTTAATTCCTGGTAGCCAATCTGGTTTTCGACAAGGTTACTCTTGCAATGAGAATTTAGCAAAGTTTCTTTTATATGTTGACAGTGGTTTTCTAAGCCGTAGGGATACCTTAGCAGCATTTCTCGATGTACAAGCAGCATTTGATAATGTGCAAAGTAAGTTGCTCTTAGATAAACTAGCGAAAATAAGATGTTCTGAAAAAGTTCTACACTTTATACGGCACATTACATATGAAAGGCAAATCACTACCGATAAATTGGGCGATGAAACTTTGTTACTTTGTAAAGGAGTACCGCAAGGTGGAGTTTTAAGCCCTCTTCTCTATGCTATTTATGTATCTGAAATTACGAAAAATCTTCCTAAGAGCGTTTCCATCTCTCAGTTTGCTTATGACATCGCGTTATATTGCAAAAACAAATCACTGGAAAGATCAAAAAATATTCTAGTGAAAGCAATTAACAAAATAGAGGAAAATCTGCTTGACTTGGGGCTAGAACTTTCTGCCCATAAAACTAAACTGATTAATTTTAACAGAAGAAATATCTATCCTGGCGAAGTTGAAATTCATATAGAAAACTGTATTGTTAAGTCATCTAATCAGATTCAGTTTTTAGGCTTAACCTTTGATTATAAAATGACTTTTGGTTCTCATGTAAACCAACTTCAAAGTAGATGTCTCAAGGCCCTTAATTTGATATACTTCCTGCGAGGTACGTGGTGGGATTGTGGTCCAGAAACCCTTACAATTTTTGATAAAAGTTATGTTCGCTCGCAGTTAGATTATGCAAGCTTCATTTACATCCCCACTACCAAAAGTTTGACTCAAAAATTGGAAAAAATTCAATACAGATTTATAAGAGCGGCTTTGGGATATCGAATTTCTACCCCCTTAAATATATTGCTAGCTGAAGCCAAGCTTCCCACCTTAAAGCACCGTTCCGAGTTTTTAGGAAACAACTACTTTGTTAAAATACTTTCAAATAAAGAAATGCAGATATATAATACAATTAGTCAAATGAATAACAGACAAACAAGAAATTATGGCAGCAGAAACTTACGAATTATTTATAAATGTATCAAACATGTTAATGGTTATCAAAAACACATATATACAACAAACCGTTACAATATCTTCAATTATGACTTCAAAATCTTTCAAATAATTTTACCAACAGATATCGCGTTCGACTTAAAAAACTGCCCCAAATAAAAACTTAGCATTCAGCCAAAAGTATAAAAATGAAACCTCAGTAAAAATATTTACTGACGGTAGTTAATGCTCTGATGGCAAATCGGTCGGAGCAGCTTGTATTTTTGGCGATCTACAGATTTACTCTAAAGTTAGCATTCCCAAAGAAGCCTCGATATTTACTACTGAGTGCATTGCTCTTAGCAAAGCTATGGATATCGTCTTATCGTACCCGGGAAAAAGTTTCAAAATCCTTACTGATTCACTTAGTGTCATCATTAGCCTTCAAAATGTCAAGTATCACATTAAAATAAACCCGTTCATATTAGAAACACTTAAAAATACAACGCGTTCAAGACTGTATCAAGTGAAGCAAACAATGTAGAATTTATTTGGATTCCATCTCACGTTGGGATAGCTGGCAACGAAGATGCGGACAAACTTGCTAAGCAAGCCACTACATCTGATCCTCAACATCCGAATTCCATTCACTGACTTTAGGAAAGCGTTTAAAACTAAATGTTTCTCGGATACTGTACAGCAACTAGTAAGGTAAAGCTCAGAGACAGGGTAAGAATATTTCAGACTATATTTTAAAAAGAACAAAACAAGACCTTGGTATTTCAAAACATCGTTGACTCGAAAAACCATAGTCACAATCAACAGACTAAGAGCCAACCACTACAGTCTAGTGTCCTCTCTTTACGGAATTGGTTTGCTAGGGTCGCCAGGTTGTACATGTGGATTCCATACGCAAGATGTGAATCATGTCCTTTGGTACTGTCCATTGCACAATGAGGAGAGAAGGTATCTATTGGAAAAAATTAAGAAATTGCATCTCAAACCGTTCGAAGATATCTCTAAGATTTTGACAGAACCAAATATCCCAAGCGGTGTTTTAATTAGCCAGTTTTTCGACAGCATACAAATCTCAGTATAATTCATAACATTGTAAATAATATAAGTAAAAGTGTTTTTCTTTTTTGTTTTTTTTTTTTGGTATTTTGTTAAATTCGTTGATACTCCGTATATACCATACTATTTAGAAATAAGTAAATTCCCTGTAACTGTAGAAATTATACTTAGTTAAATGCTAAATAACGCTCCGCAAGGAGAAGCTAAATGCTTATATAAAAAAAACAACTGATACCACCAAAAACATTTTCATGTAAAATGTTGCCAAGACGAGACCATATGACTCGCACTGTCAAAAAGTTATCAGATCTAATGTAGAGCCAAGCTTCTAACTCTACACGCCCTAACTCTACAAGGCCTAACTTCACAAACTCTACACCTTAGTCAAAATATGTGGCTTGACCATTTTGCTACATTCATGTAGGCGTATGGTGAAAAATTAATTCACTGTTCATAACTTTTCTGTTATACAATAGTTCTTGTAGTAAGGAACGGCCAAGTCACATATTTTGACTATGGTGTAGAGTTTGTAGTATGAAGTATATGACAGATGTCGATTAAGAAGAATTTTTGTTTTTTATTTTTAATTAGAAGTCATAATAACAAGGACCTGTACCTATACCTGTATATATATATCTGGGGGCATCAATTTTCAGATCGGATCAGACCTCTAGCGTCAAAATTGCAGGTCTCATACAAATTCCCATCCCCTAGTTTAAGGGGTTGGGAGATAAAAGTTACAAGTTTTATCATTTTTTTGTTCTTTGTGTACTTATACTAGCTTACACACAAAATTTCAGCTTTGTAGGACGTTAGGAAATACCCTAAGAATTTTGATGATCATCAGTGAGTCAGTGACGAAATCAGGGTTTTTTTAGATATCAATAAAATCTAAAGTATAGGAGCTATGCAATTAAAACTTCATGTGTTTAATAAGTCTGCTAGTGGCAACATATCCCGAAAATTTTGTTGATCTGGCATAATCCAAACCCAAACCCAAGTTATAAGGGTTCAAAAAAACGACGAAACGTTTCAAGAAAAGGTAGGTCGTGCCCTTGCGCTTGCGCTTCGCTTGGCTCGTCTTGGCGTCCAAATGTCGTTTTAGGCGATAAAAATACAAATTTCACGTTTTCTGACAACTCATCAACATAAACTGGGTGGCCAGGAGCATTGTCCACTAGGACCAAGGCGTTGAAGTTTAAGTTTTCCTTGTTGCAATAAACTTTAATTTCTGGAATAGCACAAGTTGAAATACAGTTTTGAAATCATGATGCTGTCATTCATGCTTTTTTCTTTGCTCGCCAGTGGACAGGAAGCAGATTCTTTGAACAACCTTTCATAGCTCTTGGATTTTCTGATTGATAAATGAGAAATAATTTGAATTTGAAATTACCATTTGCATTACCACTAAGAAGAAGAGTCAGTTTATCCTTGCTAGCTTTAAATTCAGGCGAAGATTTTTCTGTTTTAGATATGAAAGTTCTGTTAGGTAGACGTTTAAAAAAAAAAAAACCAGTCTCGTCAACATTAAAGACTTGTTTCGGATCATAGGCACCTTCATGAATTAACGCTTGGAAATCTGTCGGGTAGCGTTCTGCAGAAGTTATATCAGCGCTAGCTGTTTCGCCTTCAAGAGCAATGCTGTGCAGATTTTCTCGAACTTTGAATCTCTCAAACCAGTCTTGACTAGCTTCAAATGTTTCATTCTTGCCTGTATTACTACCACTAGCATTATCGTTGGAGACTGCTTTACTTTTTATGTAATCAAATAAGCTTTTTGCTTTTGTCTGAATTACCATTTTACTTAATGGTATTCGCGGCGCAACTAGATTTTCAATCCATATAGAAAGCAAGGACTCCATTTTGATCATCAAAGCACTGCTTGTACGGGTCATCGTTTTAGCATCTAATGATGTTGCAGATTTTGCAGCCTCTCTTATTTTATCCCCATCTCGATCTCTAATAGTTCTGACAGTTGTTGCAGCCAGACCAACAGACCTTTGCTATCTCCACAGCCTTCTCTCCCTTATCAAATCGGCGCAGAATATCTCATTTTGTCTCCAAGCTGATAGTTTTTTTTTATTTTTGGTAATTCTACCAGCAGCGTCCTTTCCGCTCATTTGGCTAAAAAAAATTACAATCGTAGCACAACACACTAATTGAAACTGAACTCTAAAATAAGCAAAACAAAGCGAAAATAAAACTGTATTAAAATTGCGTTGATTTTCAGTTAGAAAGGGAATCCCCGAGTTTTATTGGCATGGCGCAATTAGAAACAAAAGTAGTGCCATCTTTTAGAAAAAAAAGAAAATTTCAAAAAATTTAAAGAAAAAAATTAAATACTCGAACCCAAAACAACGCAATTTCGAAAATCTAACGACGCACAGTGAAAATTAGTACTTATTCAGCAGCGACGCAACTTCAAAAAAACGCAAACCGAAACGACGCATAGCGAGGTATTGGTGTGTGTAGAGTGCTTATATTACTGGATATTTTTTCCAGTATTTTGTAAGGCCCAATTCTTAATTCATCACATTTTCTTCTATTTAATTTGTTTCCGCTTTCTACGAAAACCTCATCTCTCACTTTAAAGTTGTATTCTTTTCTGTTTTTGTCAAATTCTTTTTATTTTGAATGTGCGATCGTTGGGTATTCCGCAAAGTCTTTTCCCAAATCGGTTTTCTCTTCTTCTTGTAGTTCTTTATTTTATTAGTATTCTAGTATTTTCTCCATTTAACAAATATACAGGTGCGGATTTTGTGACTGTGAGCACTGTCTCGTTATATCTTTTTGTGCTCTCTTGAGCTATCGTTGTCCAAGCCTATTTCTTCTTTTTTTCGTTTATCCTGCATCTTATTTTGTTTACCAAAGTCTGATTCAGTCGTTCATTAAGACCATTTGAAAAAGGTGAGTCGATTGCAGTGAATATGAGAGGTATATTGCTGTCTTTTAAGAAACTTTAGAACTCCCAAGAGTGTATCCCCGGGTACTGGTCTGCTAGGATGCCGATGTCATGGGATTCTTAATTTTTTTGAAAGTATTCTATTGGTTTTTCTTCCCTGTTTTCTTGGGGTTGTTTTAGAGTCGCCCCGATTCCTTTTATACTTGCATCGGTGTATATTTTTATTGGCATGTTTGGATTAAATAACCCCAATATTGGTTTGGACATAAATAGTCTTTTATTTTGTCGAATGAATTTTGGCACTCTTCTGTCCAAATAAATTTTTCATATTTTCACTTGTGGAGCGGGTCTAAAATTAGTGATGGATTTTTTACGTATTTGTTATAGAAATTGATTTTCCCTAGGAATTGGCGAAAATATGTTGTGTTTTTGGCGTCGAAAATTTTCTTATTGATATTAGGTTATCTCTTATTGGATATATTGTATTATTCTCTATTATATGACTCAATTATTTTTTGAGTCTTCGGCGAATGAACATTTTGTAAATTTCAGCCTAAACCCTTCTCTCATTATTATTTCTAGTAACTGGGATATATGTCCAATATGTTCATCAAAAGTTTTGGAGAATATTAATATATCGATAATGTAGTTTACGGTGAAATCCGTTAGTTGGTTCCTTCTTATGATGTTGCTTAATATTTGCTGAAAGATAGCTGGTGCGGTCTTTAAACCGAATGGAAGACAAGGCAATTGGAAGTGACCCTCTTGTGTCACAAGGGCTGTTTTTTTCTATCCTCAACTTTCAAGGGGATCGACCAGAATGCTGAGTTTATATCTTATTTCGTGAAGAACTTACAGTTTCTGGTTTTTTCCATGAGGTCCTCAATAAATGGGAATGGTTGCGCTTGAGGTACCACAATTTTATTTAATTCTCGGAAATCTACACACAATTTCGATTTTGTATTCTGTTCCCGTTTGTAGGCTAGTGTTACAGGGGCAGCAAAAGGGCTATAAGATTCTTTAATCAATTTTTCTCGTGGTAAGTGGCTTATCTAGTTCTCTATCTCTCTCTTATCTTCTACAGTGCGCCTATATGGTCTTTTGCTTGGATATTTGTCAATTTGTAGATCAATATGGGCGATCCTGAGTCATAAATTCCGTTAACTTCTAGAAAATCCTTTAGTAGAACTTTTATTTTAATCAATAGTGTGATATCTAGCATCTTGGAGGATCTCTTTCTAATTCGATTTCCAATTCGGAATTGTTTACCAATCTTAAGTTATCGTTTCTTGAGTTCCCGGGTCTTTTGACTTAAACCGGCATGTGATTCCGAGTGATATCTTAGACCCTTGCCTTTTTTCTCGCATATTTTGCATGGCGATTTTGCGCTCTTATTTGTCTTATATTCGGGTTTTTGCTCTTGCGATTTTTTTCTATTAACCAAGTGTTCTAATTTTCCCAATTCATTATATAAATTTTCTGGTTCACGTAATGATTCTCTATCTATACGATCTGATATGAAATTTGGAAGTCCTGATGCGATGAGATCTATGAAGGTGCCTTTGTCCATTGATTTTCTTACATCTAGTAATAGTTTTTCCTTTTTTATTGCATAGTCTAGCAGTGAGCTCGTTTGATATTTGAAAGCTAAAGTGTACCTAATTCCTGACCAACCTTTTTTACCGAATGTTCCACAGAAATTTGTTTTCATACCTTCCATTCTGAATTGACTGTCAGTTTCATAAGCATGCTAGTGTACCAATCTAGGCATGTTTTTTCGAGAAGTAATTTCAAAATTTCGATAACCTGTTTTTTCTGTGTTATGTCTAACCGTATCCATTCATTTTCCAATTCTTCTATCCATTAGAGTTTTTAGATTTTTGCTCGAAAATTTTTCAATCATGAATTTTTCAGCTTTTTTTGTTAAACTTTGACGTCTTTTGTCCTGTAACAATTTTTTTAATGCCTTTGTTAAAGATTCTTCTGTCTCCGTTTATTTTGGAGTGTCATCTTCCGTTCCCTCTTCCAAATAGTTATTCGAAAACAGAAGATTCATTCATCTAGTTATTCTGTTTTTAAATTATCTGTTAATTCTATCCATACACTTCGACTCTTCCCCCTTTTTTGTAAAGTATTTTTTATTTTCGTAAAGGCAGTAGTTTGAATCTTTTTTTTTATGTAGACTTGCGGCTTGGTGGTCTTTTGTATGCTGTTTTGAATTCCGTCTGGAGTCTCAATAGATGTATAAAAAATCCTTTATTTATTTCTTTCCATTATGTAACAATTCACTAGTTTGTATCACCAATATCGGAAATCCACAAAGTTCTTTGGTTGAGAATAATATCGTTTTGTAATAGGTTATTCTATTTTGGAGGTTAGGATTAAATGAGACAATGATTTACAATATGTTTTTTTATAAATAAAGAGTTTTTCCTCGACGATTTATTCTGAAAATATAAATGATACAAAAGTTTACCTATAAATGAAGAGAAACGACATTAAACGTCCATTATTCCATCCTTTCCTTTACTATCGAATTTTTGATGTCAATTCTCTTCTTACGGTTTATGTATGGTATTTTTACTACTATCGATTATAATTAATTTGCCGTGATCTACTTTATCAATCCATGAATCAATAATCATGAAGAATGGTAATAAATCAATGAAAATAATCTGTTTTCATAACATATATAATTATATTAAAGGCATTAAATCAAAATAATCTGAATCAATAATTGTATGGTTCTGCCTAGAAAAATCACTTGAAACCTTCATACATATGTTTAAATTATAGACCTAGTGCATAAACAACAAGTGGTTTAGTGTCGTACCGTGCCTTAATTTTATCAGTAGTTAGCTTTTATCGATTCCTTACCCCATCTTGTATGAAGTTCAACAAGTAGTGTTTATTTGTCAAATAATCTCCGTCTTGATTTGTCATAATCGAAAAAACGCCAAATCTTCAATCTGCTAGAAGACGTAAATCTCTACCAAAGTGAACTTCTGCTGGATTGGTCAAAAATGTATCATGTATTCCTGAACAAAATGCGATCAAAAACATTGGTATTCCTTCTTCCCAATCCTGCTGATTCTCATATACAACTTTCTTTAAATGATCTTCCAACGTTCGGTTGAACTTTTCAACGGTTTAGTTCGGGTCTTGTGAATACCTAACTGCTGACACATTTGCTTAAAAACTACAGACTCAAAATTTCTGCTCTGATCAGAATGTAATTCCATGGGGACTCCTAGTCCCTGATCCAGTTTTTCGCGAAAGCATCAGCACAGGTTTTGGCTACCTGATTTGATATTGGGTTAACATCAGGCCATAGTCCATCGCCACAAACATGTATTGTTTCCAGATTCAAGCATTGGAAACGGCCTAGCCACGTCCATTGCAACTTTCGAACGGTGCTCTGATGTTGTTTTCGGGCCCCTTAGCACGAGTACATTGACTGAATTTCGCTATTCAATCCATTAAAAATTCCTAGCATCCAACCCAATAAAATCGCTTCTTCATTTTATCAACAGTTTTGTTGATGCCTAAATGCCCGCCACTGGAAGTATTATGGTATTCCTCCAAAATATCGATAATTTTCCGTTTTGGAATCTTAGGAAGCTTTGTCCTTTTCAATCGGTTGTAAGATGGCCGTCTACGCTTTCCGAGAGACGATATAAACAACTATTACCGAGCACTAGATCATTTCACTGAGCCCAGTATGCCTTCGTTATAGGATTTTCACAAGCCATCTCCTGCCAAAATGATTTCATTCGTTCATACTTTGACTTCATTATCTTTCTTAAATCTGGATCATTATTTTGGTTATCGCAAATTTGCATTTAATTCCTTTCTTCCTCTGCTAAAACACTTAACAGACAAACATCAACCACTCCATTGTTGGTTTCGATTTCGAACATTGTTTGCTTTCAAGGTTACATGGCCTTCTAGAAAGTATATCCGGGTTTCCATGCTGCGCTCCTTTACGATGTTCGATCGTGAATTCATAAGTTTGTAATCTTTTTATCCATCGAGCCATTTGTCCTTCCAGATCCTTGGATTGTAGCAACCATCGTAATGATGCATGATCTTTACGGAAAAGAAACTTTTAACTATAAATATATTTGTGGAAATGTTTCACATTTTTCAACGATTGCAAGTAATTTTCTCCTAATCACACAATAATTACTCTCAGGTTTGGACATAGCTTTGCGAGCTGCGAAAAAACGGTATCCAATATAAATTTTTCACCGGGAACTGGGTTTGCTAATACTCGAACGTTACAGAGTCTATTTTTTAACGTCGAAAACGCGTCCTCATTCTCGACGACAGTTATCTCCTCACATACTCCTAGTAGGTCAACGGGTATCGTTTATTTATAATCTTCTTTATTTTTTCAAAAACAAAAATAATCTTATAGCACTTGTAAAGTGCCGTCGAATTCGGTTTGAGATTTTCGCAAATTGGGTGGAAGTAAATGCACCGTGTATTCGCTTATAGTTGAAATAAAAATTTAGTGGTGGTCTGACAGGTCTTGATATTTATGTGTTGGCAGTCTGTCTGGGTTGTTGTACCGCTCCCAGTGTGATGTTGGGATATTTATCGTGAGGTGCATAGCGATTAGTGTTTGAAGGTAGTACAGATTGTGATTGGGTACCTTGTGCCTTTTCGTTCAATATTTTGGGGGCTTTATTGAGTCTTTGATCGTCACTGCTTTGTTGCGGAGCTATGTTGGTGGTTTTGTTGAGTTTTTGTTCAGACATTTTTATTTGCGGGGCACTTTGAATAAGGTCAAATCGAGCGGTTACGAATTTATTTAGCTCCCGTTGTTGTTCGTGATATGACTCCGAGTGTGTAATGTAGAGGGTGTAGTCATACCCTTGCTCATGTTCCGTGTTTGAAGAACCACTGCTAGTATCGGACTTTGAGGAGGAGCTTGTGGTGTTACTATCGTTCCAGGAAGTCTGTGCCTTGTCTTGTGCGTTATTTTCTGGGTTTTGTCTTAGGTCTTTAGTATTTTACCTAGTGACTCGTGGAATCATTTGCGGGGATTTTCCATATTGGGTGTTGTCGGACGAGAGGTAAGCTTAGAGGATGTACTGGGTGATGGGTGAGTGAACTTTCTCCAGGCGTTGGGGTTTGGAGCATTTTTCTTCTTTTTAGGTTTGGTCATCTTGCCCCTAAGCGTCGTTGTATTGCTAAGCAGTTAATTATCAGTTTACAAAAATCCGGGAATTAAGAGCAAATTAGAAGGTTAAGAATAAAAATACATAAAAAGGAAGCCTGTACGCTGGAAAAAGCAATATGCGGGGACATACGTGCACTTGTAAAAGCAGAAGTAATTTATGCGGAAATAAATGTAGAAAAAGATTAAATTTGAAAAACAAGAAGTACGAAATTTTGTGATCGATTCCCACATGGAAAACATGACCGTCGCTGCACTGTGTGATTTATGGTGTATTATGCCGCCCTTTCCCGTTTCTTCCAATTCACAGTGGGCAGGCCGTCCATGCACCGTGTGTTTGTTTATTAAAATGTATTTTACCGTATTAGTCTTTGTTGTCTATTAAAATATATAATTTCCCTCAGTGTTTATTTTCACTAAACCGTTTTGTTATGAAATTCTACATTTCAATAAGGGAAATTTCTATTATTAATTTATGTATTTATTTCATATTTGATAGTTATATTTACTAATATTTCTTTATTGCATTACTTTTTCATTCCTAATACATTTTAGCTAATCCTTAGTCATTCTACAATCCAACTTATTATTATTTGTTATGCTATTGGCCTTACACTTAGTCATAATACAATTCAACTTGTTATTATTTGTTATGCATAATACAATTTGTCTCATTCGAAGGATATAACCATCTATTCTCGACGGCAAGTTTTTTATATATTCTGAAACGGAATCAACGAATACTAAAAATTGTCGGCCAAAAGAAGTGAAAATCAGCGGTTTTAACAATTGAACATGAAATTTTGTTACTCATCTCAAACGAAGACACGTAGAAGGTAGATACAGAGAGTATCAGAATCATCAATTCAATAAATTTCGTCAAAGCATTTGACTAAGGCTTTCTTTTAAATTTGGTAAATATCAAGTGCAATAGTAAGATATTAATAAGGCTTACTCTTGTTATATAAAATGAAATAAAATAAATAAATATTTCATATATAGGCTCTTTTAGTTGCAGTTTAACTAGTTTAAGTTAACATTCCGTTAATATTTTAGTTTAAGTTAAAATTATCAACCAGCATTTCCTTTTAATGAATAAATACGTTGTTTTAATTTCATAAATTGCTTTCATTTCTAGCATAAAATGTGAATAGCTCCACAGTAATAAAGTTGTTGAAAATCTGAAAGAACAAAAATTAACAAAGAAATTTTCTATTTACAATATATAATATATTCCATATACCCGTGCTAACGAGTTTCCGTGTTCCCGTGTTTCCGTGTACCCGTGCTTCCGTGTTTCAGTGTTTCCGTGTTTCAGTGTTTCAGTGTTTCAGGTCACTTTAAGTATGTGGTCATATTGGAAATTATTATGTACTAACTTGCTGAGTCCTGTGAATCAGCACTGAAATGTGATTGCTGTTGAATAATAATAGACCGATACCATTCCAGTTAAATGTTTGTCACCTAGGACGGACTTAAATTGTTAAAATTACTAAAGCTGACATCCGTTTCGAATCGTATGTTTTATTTCGATAAACAGGCATTATTTACTACATTAATTTGTGCAGATTCTTTTACACAGGTACCCTTTTTTGTTTGAAGACGAAGATGTTTAACGGGAATTGATTTGAGGTAGAAATTCCATCTCCTGTCCCACGAGGATCTGAAAGCAATTACAATATTTTAGCTTGTGTACCACGTTAGTTTTCTATAATAATATTTGTTTTTCTTCATCACCTACGGAAGAGTTAAATATGTATTCGAATCCTTTGTTAAAAGGCACTATTTTCTATATTACTTTCAGCACATCCTTTTACACAGATGAATCTGAAACCATATTGTCTGTCCACAAAAACTGTAATTCCATTTGCGTAAGTTTCGGATGATGTTTTATAGCAACATAAACATTATCGGGTGTTTCCAGACTGGCATTGAATTGATCACTGAATTGAATTTTGAATTCAGTTAAAGTTGTTGAAAATCTCAAATAAAAAAAAAAATAATAATAATAATAAAATCCTCTATTTGCAATATACATTCCCTGCTTCCGTGTACCTGTGTATTAGTGGATTGGTGTATGATCCAAATAAACACTTTATGGAATGATGCATAATGAGAGTCCTAAATCAGTTTTTGGACAGTCCTCAAGATTGTAAAGTATTACTAAGTTGATGAGTCCTGTGAATTGAATAATATTTAGTTGGAGTAAAATATTTGTCACCTAGGCATATACGGTAAAATTGTTACATTCGTTAAGGATTCGTTTACCTACTTTCAGCACATCAGTTTTTGTTACTAAATCTGAAACAATATAAAAATTTGTGTCGTGATTTATATTGAAATAATTTAGTTGAATCCAACTTCTACCTGAATCTCAACTTTATACTTGTGTAATTGTCTTTTAATTGAATTGATATTTGCAAAAAGTATTGTCACATTGGAATTATTAATTATTAATTAATTGTGCATACGAATGCTCTTCTAGACGTACCTGAAATTCCATAAATTTACATAAGACAGTCACACTTTGAAGACAGTTTGCTAGCACTGAATTGACTAAACTGATTTTAATTTTGAGTTGACACTCAAGAAAAGACAAAAACAAGCCATTGAAATAAGAACAACATGACGAGAATGGAACAGAAAAGTTGAAGCCAAAATTGTAATTTTTCCGACGGATGCTTGCGTTTTTTCCTAAAGGATTATAAATTTCATCGGCAGGAGTTTAAAATTCATCGGAAGGAGTTTAAAATTCATCGGTGTTTCTCAGATGTTGCTAAAGATTAATGAACGTCTCCGTGTAGTTGTTGTTGTTTTTTCCAGGTTTCAGGTTTCATTCTCCGTCGTAGCGACCGGCTGTCGCTTATTTCCGCGTTTCTGCTGAAACAGCAGTTTTCGTTTAAACAGCGTGAATGGAGGTGTCAGGAAGCATCCATGCAGCAACTGACCGGCGGTCGTTATCACCGCGATTTTGCTGGGTCAGCAATTTTTGCTGACTCGGCGCGAGTTCCGTTGTGGAATGTGATGGTCGGATCATGTTTCAATTTTCATTCGAACTTTTATCCAAGGTCAGATTTATTTACAAGCGTTGACCGTGACCATTTGTTGACGTCGTGACGTCATTGGGGATTCCAGTTTTGAATGAAAGTATATTCGGCGGGTTTTAAGGGCATTTTCATGGGTTCTTCGACGTATTATCCTCTTCTGATGATGTAGCTTCTTCGTGACGTTATCGAATTGTCTTTTTGGGCGCTTTTTCCAGGTGTTTTTTTGGTTCTCCTTGGTCCTTTTGGCGACTAATCTCTGTAGGGACTCTTTTGGTGGCCTTTGGTGGTACTTCGAAGTTTGCTGAAGAATTTCTGGGTCATAACACTTTGATTGCTTCGTTATTTGAATATCACAAATTCCACGTGTCTCTATATACATTTCAACTTTTGGACTTTAAAACGTGTCAACATGTACCATTTAAGCAGTACACCCTGTGGTCACACCTGCTGTTGTTTTGATGTACAGGTGAAGACTGTTAAATAATGTGTCTCTAAGCACTTGATTTGATTCGTATTTTGGATTTCATAAATTCCACGTGTGTCTACATGCATTTTTCAATATTTTGTACTTTAACACGTGCCATATGCATGATTTTACTTGGCCGCACTGTGATCCGTACTCGACTAATCTGAGACTGTACTGACTCCCCTCTTTACGCGTATTGCCTGTTCTCATTATACTGTACAAATCTGGGATGGAAAAGTATTTTGTCATTAACTTCGTTGTCTTTCAGCCATGATTCCATCACCCTCTTCCCAGATCATTAGTTTCTGTTGTCACTTACTAATCTTACTTCACTATCACTTCAGATTTCTTCTTCATCCTTACCAGTTCCAGACGTTAGCGATTCCTTTATTTTTGTTATGCGTACCTTGAGAGATATTTTCTCGATGAACCCATAGGTTTAAATAAGCATCTTAAGAAGAGAGGAAGTATCTTTTATACCCCTCTGCGATTTTTAGATAATTTTTTTGTTGATAAGTGCCTGCAAGGAAATGAATTTTCTGCCCGTAGGTTAGTGGGTAACTCGTTTGATTTTTTGCAATATGTTCTCGAGCTGGTACTTAGTTTTTCAAGAGATTCTCTTGCGCTGGGATATGATCTCTTGTGAATTTTTGGCTTTGTAAGTAACATTTGAGTTAAAATTTTGAGATATTGCGCCATTCATAGGCTCCACGTTGTGACAAAGTCTAGCCATATAGAGAGTCACTTTGCATAGGTTCCAAGTCACATTGTCACCTGAGAAATAGATTTAATAGTTGGTGTTGTCACACACGATCTGCATATTAGGAGGAATCTTGTTCAATTCTTCCAGTTTCACATAAACCTGGGTCCTAAAGCACAGAATGTAAGGATAGCCTGGTTCGGTTATTCCAGCTCGAATAGGTTTGGTTTTAGACACTGGATTTATAGTGAATTTTCTTAAATTCCGCTTCTATTTGGGAATGTGGAATGATGGGACGAGCATTTGAAATTATGATCCTCTTTGCTTGTATAATGAGAGGTCTGATAGTAGGAAAAATTTGCCCAAAGTTTACCTGCATATTATTGTTACATAGCTCAGCAACAAGTCCTTACTGCTTAAGTATAAACAAATACAGCTGTTGGATATACAAGACACGCATAGAGTATTTTCTCTTTTAACTACTTTTCCAACGGCAATGACCACCAATTGTGTCAAACTCAGCTGCATTAGAATTTTGAGTTGGGTGTAACTGTGAGAACATTTTATTGTGTGCACTGGGCTCTGTAGTCAGCATTGATTCACAAAAATATTTCAAAATTTACGTTAAACATCAATATAAATTCAAACTTCCGCGATGCTTAAGAAATAGATTTCTCCCAAGTGCCTTTGTCATTATGTCGGCAATTTGCTCATCGGTTGATTTGTATTCGAGTTTAACTTCGTTTCGTGTTATCACGTCGCAAAAGCAATGATACTTGATATCCAAATGCTTCATTCGCTTTCTTTCCTTTGGTTCTTCAGCAATTTTTATGCATGACTGATTGTCTTCAAAAATCGTTACAGGTTGAATACAATTGACATTCAATTCATTCAATAATTTTTGTATCCATTTTAATTCACATATTGCCTCAGTCAGAGCAATATATTCGGCCTCAAACTAACCGTCGATTGTTTTCTACATGCCCAACTTACTGTGTTTCCAAAAAGAATGAACACATAACCCGATGTTGACTTTCGATCGTTCTTGTCACCACCCCAATCTGAATCACTAAATCCAATTAGCGACGGTGTCTTTCCTTTGATAAACTAATTTTAAATCCAATGTTCCACGAACGTATCGCAAAATGTGTTTTGCTTGATTAAAATTGCTTTCATTGAAACAACTTTGAAAACGACTAAAGTACCCTGTTGCAGCACATTAGTCCGGTCTCGTTGTCACTGTTGCATAAATCAGACAGCCCATCAATTCACGATATGGCAAGTTTGGACACTCCTTGCTTTTACCTGGTTCAAGATGCAAACCCTTTTCCATCGGCGTAGCCTTCGGCTTGCAGTCTTGCATATCAAATTTTCGCAATACTTTTTCAAAATATTTTGACTGATTTATTACGATCGTTCCTTTTTCAATTTCTTGTTGGATATGCATGCCCAGAAAAGTGCTTATTTTTCCCATGTCGGTCATTTCAAACTCCTTTGACAATAATCGTTTTATTGTTTCGATGATCTTCATATTGTTGCAAAATATCAAAATGTCATCAACAAACAACAACATATAAATTAATGTTCCGTTTTGCTCCTTTACATACAAACATTTATCCGACACACATTGCTTAAAATGCATGCGACTCATAAAGTCATTGAATTTTTCATTCCAAGGACGCGACGCTTGGTTCAATCCATAAAGCGACTTATTGAGTTTGCAAACTTTTCCTTGCTGCTTGAAACCGTTTGGCAATTCCATGTAAATTTCCTCACTGAGATCGCCATTCAAGAAGGCACTTTTGACGTCCATTTGATGAATATGCATTTTATTTTGACTTGCTATTGACAATAAAATTCTTAATGTTACAAGTTTCGCAACAGGAGCATAAGTTTCATTGTAGTCGAAACCAAATTTTTGCGTGAAACCACGAGCAACATGTCTTGCCTTGTATTTGTCAATGCCTCCATCAGCTTTTCTCTTTAATTTGAAGACCCATTTATTTGTGATTGGCCTTCGATTCTTCGGCAAATCACAAACCGTCCAGGTTCTATTTCTAATCAATGAATTGTACTCACTATCAATGGCTTCTTTCCAATGTGTCCAATCATCTCGACCCTTAATCGATTCGGATCATTTTCAACATACTGTTCAGCCGATAACGAAAATTCACGTAATGGTGTAAATTCAGCTGACAAAACAACCTCGGCCATTTGCGCCCATTCACCAAATCTATTCGGTGATCGTCGATTCCGCTGACTTTTTCGTGATAAATTTCGATCGACGTCACCAGTGGAATCCGTATTACCACTGTTGACAATATCTCTGTTGTCACCAATGCCATCCATGTTGACATTGTGGTTTGATGTATTGCGGTTACCAACGCCATCCAAATTTGCGTTGTGAATCGTTGCATTGCGGTTACCGACACCATCCAAATTGGTACCGTGGATCGTATCCACCGATTCATCATCTGTCGTTAAATAATTTTCAGCATCATCATTTACTTGCTCGTTTTTACAACAAATTTTGTTCGATGCCGCCTCTGAAACCGATACATCAATCAGTTTGACTTGCTTTAACACAGCGTCCTCGTTGAATGTAACATGCCGCCCAAAAATCAATTTGTTTTTCCATGTATCCCAGAGTCTGTATGTTCCCATCGATGCAGCATAACCCAACATCAAACATTTTGTCGCTCTAGCCTCAAGTTTCGATCGATTATGGGATGGAACATGATTAAAACATTCTGAGCCAAAAATACGCAAATGTGACATGGTTTTTGACTGAACCAGATTTCAGCAGGTGTCTTTGTAATGAATTGCGTACCAAATGCTGCTGTTACAGATCGATTTTTCAAATAATTTGCCGTTAATACCGCCTCGTTCCAAAATTTATGATCCATTTTGCTCGACAAAATCATTGTTCTCGCTTTATCTAAAAGCGTTCGATTCAATCGCTCAGATACCGAATTCATCTCCGGTGTGTACGGTACTGTATGTGTCATCTGAATACCTTTATTCCTACAATACCGTTTGAATTCATTTGGAATGTACTCACCACCATTGTCGGCTCTTATTTTCGCAATTTTTACACCATGAAATGCCTCAGCCATTGCCTTTTTCTAGCACTTCACTTTTTGCACGCATGAAATAAATCATGGAAGCTCTTGAATAGTCATCGGTGAATGACACGAAATATTTTGAACCATCATATGCTTCTATCTTCATTGGTCCAAAAACATCACTATGAATTAGCTCCAAAATGCGTGATGATCTAGCATTTTTATTCTTTGGAAACGATGCTCTTGTTTGTTTTCCATAAATACATGGCTCACACATAGACGATTCTCCATCGATTTTTATTTGTTCGAGACCAACCACCATTTCCCTGCTAATCATCTTTTTAATGTCGGTCATATTCAAGTGTCCAAGTCACATTGTCACCTGAGAGATAGATTTAATAGTTGGTGTTGTCACACACGATCTGCATATTAGGAGGAATCTTGTTCAATTCTTCCAGTTTCACATAAACCTGGGTCCTAAAGCACAGAATGTAAGGATAGCCTGGTTCGGTTATTCCAGCTCGAATAGGTTTGGTTTTAGACACTGGATTTATAGTGAATTTTCTTAAATTCCGCTTCTATTTGGGAATGTGGAATGATGGGACGAGCATTTGAAATTATGATCCTCTTTGCTTGTATAATGAGAGGTCTGATAGTAGGAAAAATTTGCCCAAAGTTTACCTGCATATTATTGTTACATAGCTCAGCAACAAGTCCTTACTGCTTAAGTATAAACAAATACAGCTGTTGGATATACAAGACACGCATAGAGTATTTTCTCTTTTAACTACTTTTCCAACGGCAATGACCACCAATTGTGTCAAACTCAGCTGCATTAGAATTTTGAGTTGGGTGTAACTGTGAGAACATTTTATTGTGTGCACTGGGCTCTGTAGTCAGCATTGATTCACAAACATATTTCAAAATTTACGTTAAACATCAATATAAATTCAAACTTCCGCGATGCTTAAGAAATAGATTTCTCCCAAGTGCCTTTGTCATTATGTCGGCAATTTGCTCATCGGTTGATTTGTATTCGAGTTTAACTTCGTTTCGTGTTATCACGTCGCAAAAGCAATGATACTTGATATCCAAATGCTTCATTCGCTTTCTTTCCTTTGGTTCTTCAGCAATTTTTATGCATGACTGATTGTCTTCAAAAATCGTTACAGGTTGAATACAATTGACATTCAATTCATTCAATAATTTTTGTATCCATTTTAATTCACATATTGCCTCAGTCAGAGCAATATATTCGGCCTCAAACTAACCGTCGATTGTTTTCTACATGCCCAACTTACTGTGTTTCCAAAAAGAATGAACACATAACCCGATGTTGACTTTCGATCGTTCTTGTCACCACCCCAATCTGAATCACTAAATCCAATTAGCGACGGTGTCTTTCCTTTGATAAACTAATTTTAAATCCAATGTTCCACGAACGTATCGCAAAATGTGTTTTGCTTGATTAAAATTGCTTTCATTGAAACAACTTTGAAAACGACTAAAGTACCCTGTTGCAGCACATTAGTCCGGTCTCGTTGTCACTGTTGCATAAATCAGACAGCCCATCAATTCACGATATGGCAAGTTTGGACACTCCTTGCTTTTACCTGGTTCAAGATGCAAACCCTTTTCCATCGGCGTAGCCTTCGGCTTGCAGTCTTGCATATCAAATTTTCGCAATACTTTTTCAAAATATTTTGACTGATTTATTACGATCGTTCCTTTTTCAATTTCTTGTTGGATATGCATGCCCAGAAAAGTGCTTATTTTTCCCATGTCGGTCATTTCAAACTCCTTTGACAATAATCGTTTTATTGTTTCGATGATCTTCATATTGTTGCAAAATATCAAAATGTCATCAACAAACAACAACATATAAATTAATGTTCCGTTTTGCTCCTTTACATACAAACATTTATCCGACACACATTGCTTAAAATGCATGCGACTCATAAAGTCATTGAATTTTTCATTCCAAGGACGCGACGCTTGGTTCAATCCATAAAGCGACTTATTGAGTTTGCAAACTTTTCCTTGCTGCTTGAAACCGTTTGGCAATTCCATGTAAATTTCCTCACTGAGATCGCCATTCAAGAAGGCACTTTTGACGTCCATTTGATGAATATGCATTTTATTTTGACTTGCTATTGACAATAAAATTCTTAATGTTACAAGTTTCGCAACAGGAGCATAAGTTTCATTGTAGTCGAAACCAAATTTTTGCGTGAAACCACGAGCAACATGTCTTGCCTTGTATTTGTCAATGCCTCCATCAGCTTTTCTCTTTAATTTGAAGACCCATTTATTTGTGATTGGCCTTCGATTCTTCGGCAAATCACAAACCGTCCAGGTTCTATTTCTAATCAATGAATTGTACTCACTATCAATGGCTTCTTTCCAATGTGTCCAATCATCTCGACCCTTAATCGATTCGGATCATTTTCAACATACTGTTCAGCCGATAACGAAAATTCACGTAATGGTGTAAATTCAGCTGACAAAACAACCTCGGCCATTTGCGCCCATTCACCAAATCTATTCGGTGATCGTCGATTCCGCTGACTTTTTCGTGATAAATTTCGATCGACGTCACCAGTGGAATCCGTATTACCACTGTTGACAATATCTCTGTTGTCACCAATGCCATCCATGTTGACATTGTGGTTTGATGTATTGCGGTTACCAACGCCATCCAAATTTGCGTTGTGAATCGTTGCATTGCGGTTACCGACACCATCCAAATTGGTACCGTGGATCGTATCCACCGATTCATCATCTGTCGTTAAATAATTTTCAGCATCATCATTTACTTGCTCGTTTTTACAACAAATTTTGTTCGATGCCGCCTCTGAAACCGATACATCAATCAGTTTGACTTGCTTTAACACAGAGTCCTCGTTGAATGTAACATGCCGCCCAAAAATCAATTTGTTTTTCCATGTATCCCAGAGTCTGTATGTTCCCATCGATGCAGCATAACCCAACATCAAACATTTTGTCGCTCTAGCCTCAAGTTTCGATCGATTATGGGATGGAACATGATTAAAACATTCTGAGCCAAAAATACGCAAATGTGACATGGTTTTTGACTGAACCAGATTTCAGCAGGTGTCTTTGTAATGAATTGCGTACCAAATGCTGCTGTTACAGATCGATTTTTCAAATAATTTGCCGTTAATACCGCCTCGTTCCAAAATTTATGATCCATTTTGCTCGACAAAATCATTGTTCTCGCTTTATCTAAAAGCGTTCGATTCAATCGCTCAGATACCGAATTCATCTCCGGTGTGTACGGTACTGTATGTGTCATCTGAATACCTTTATTCCTACAATACCGTTTGAATTCATTTGGAATGTACTCACCACCATTGTCGGCTCTTATTTTCGCAATTTTTACACCATGAAATGCCTCAGCCATTGCCTTTTTCTAGCACTTCACTTTTTGCACGCATGAAATAAATCATGGAAGCTCTTGAATAGTCATCGGTGAATGACACGAAATATTTTGAACCATCATATGCTTCTATCTTCATTGGTCCAAAAACATCACTATGAATTAGCTCCAAAATGCGTGATGATCTAGCATTTTTATTCTTTGGAAACGATGCTCTTGTTTGTTTTCCATAAATACATGGCTCACACATAGACGATTCTCCATCGATTTTTATTTGTTCGAGACCAACCACCATTTCCCTGCTAATCATCTTTTTAATGTCGGTCATATTCAAGTGTCCCATTCTGTAATGCCATAACTTTGAATTATTGCTTAAATTGTTCTCACCTGAAACTCCAGCGAAAATATTCCGATCAATGTGAAATGTAACTTTGTACAAATTTCCATCCGCATGCGCAACAAATTTTGTTTCGCCATCAATTGACACATTTGCACAGTCTCCCTCGAAGATAACACGATAACCCTTTTCGGTTAGACTTCTTATTGACAACAAATTGTATTGCAAATCCTTGACAAATAGAACATTTTCCATTTTCTTTGGTGATGTGTCCCCGTTATAGAACGTTTTAATGAAAATATTTCCACGCTGATTTGCCAAAATACTTTGATTTTTCTTCGCTACTGAGATTTGAACATCATTAATATTTTCTATGTGATCAAAGTACCTTTCGTCATTTGCCATGTTTTGTGTTGCACCAGAATCCATTAAAAATTCAATCTTTCCAGTGTGGTAGCTTTGTTGTGCCACGTGTGCGCATGCCGTTTGATCTTTTACTATCGCACACAATGTTTGTCCCCTTGCATCGGATGACTTGTTTCCATTGTTTGAATTTTTCTTCTTTTGTGCAAAACATTGAGAGTTTTTATGTCCGATTTTACCGCAACCAAAACATTTGAGTTGCTTTCTTTTCCCTTTGGCACTCATTGCCCCGGGCTCAATCGATTTATCCGTTGACTCACGACCACATCGTTTACCATGTTCATCCATCAATCTCGTTTTCACAAATTCTAACGGTTATTTGTCTTGATCGATTGTTTCTAATGCCGTTACCAGACCATCATAGCTCTCCGGCAACGTGATGAACAAATGTACGATAATGTCCAGCTCTTCTAACTTAGCACCCTTTGACTTGAACTCGCGAACTTTTGTGTCAAACTTGACGAAATGTTCAATCATTTTATCGCCCTCCTGATATTTCATTAAAAGTAATTTTTTCTTTGCCAATAAATATCCTGCGATACTTTTTCTTTCGAAAATTCCACATAAACAATCGAACATACCTTTCGCACTCCTTTTTCCTTAACTAATTCCAGCTGGCCGTCTTGGATAGTTTGCACCAAAATTGAGACACATTTCTTTTCTTCTAGTCGCACTTTTTCTTGTTCTTCCGGCTTGTCTTTGTATTTTTCCTCCTTCACAATAACTTTGATGTCTTTTTCGATGAATTTACGTCAATTTCTCTCATCCATTAAAATACCCACACGATATTTCCAATTGCTAAAATTCGTGCCATCGTATTGTTGTATTTTAATTACGGTATTACTTTCCGCCATCTTCAATTCAATATCGTTGCTCCGCAAAAATGATTCGCAATCACCGTCGATTTCCCCTAACACAATTGAATAAATAGTTTATTTAATTTATTTGATTGCACTTCGAGTATCCTGGGCCCATAACCTCAGAACGATCCGTAGAAAAAAGAGATAAATTGTGTCAGTGAAAATAAATTGCAACACAAATCCATTATATTGAATAAAAGAATAAAATATTTATTGTGAAATTAATATGAAGAATAACATGTGTGTTTCTATGTGCGGCTGAATGTGAACTGAACTGTTACTTTCAGTCAAAAAAACCATTTTAGCACAACCTTTTAGAGTGCGTTCTTATAATATAGTTTCGGTTCAAATTATATACTTTAACATCCTTGACCATAATATAGTAAGGCTCACTGAATTCACTAAAATATTTTAGATGTTCCATGGGAGAAGTGCAATCGTTTGCGATAACTGCAGAAGGCCCTGTATACGCTTGGGGTTCGGGTACGAATTTTCGAAGCTTGGAACTGGAAAAACCCAGACGGAGTGGGAACAAGTTCCAATCACCAAAAAAAAAGTTGTTAAAATAGTAGAAATTATAACATTTTCTTGGAGAAAAACTCTACTGCTAGTACAATAAGAGTTCGGGGCAGAACCATAGTTTTATCATCATTACGATCCAATCCGAGTGTATTGACAAATAAATCTTTGATTGGATCTCTTGAAACCAAACGAACAGAAAATAATGGTCACAGAGATAATCATAATGACTAAGAAGGGAAACCAAGTGAGTGTCGGACACGCATAAGCTCAGGGTTCCGTAGACGTCCTTAGAAGCGCAGATCTCACGAACGATTTTTACTTGTATGGCGCGCCATGGAATGAAATCTTATAATTAACAAGTTCCGTTGCGCTTTGCACTTCCAAGGTTGAACAGCGAAGTATGCTGATGTTTTCCAACGGAACTGCATTTCAAATTCAATCTTCTCTAATTTGGCAATGTGAAAGCGGTTGCGTATAACCTACTTTCAGTTGTCGTACCGATGGGTTATTATTGCGTCCCAGCCAACCACGTACTGAAGAAAAGAAAAGCTCTAAATAGTCCTGACTGATTGGAAGCAAAGTTTTTTCATTTATAAGCCAAAGATTCCGTAGACCTACAATCATTCCCGAGCACACCAGACATCGTCGATGGTCCACAATATATTCTCCATTAGATAGTTTAATAGAGCGAAGATAATCGCATGTTTCCAATGCATATTGATTAACCGCACCATAATTTTGGCAAGCGAATGTCTGCGTATAGCCAATGTTCATAGTTTTTCGACTATTCAGAATATAAACGCATCGTTTATTATTTCACTACCTACAAATTGGGGTAACTCTAACTCTGTTCCACAAAAGTCGACAGCATCAGCAGCAGACTTACTGAAACTTTGCGTGGCTAGTCGCATCTTCATTTTCTGTTGGTTTTGAATTTTATTGACTAAGTGAAGCCCCTTTGAATCTTGTAATTTTTCCAATACAACTAGAAACATCTAGTTTATTTCATTGATGGAAGGGTCCAGTAATGGTGACAGTTCGTCGAAAACATTTCTCATCAGCTTGACTATATGGCAAGCATCAGGGAAAATACGAGAGTCTTGGGGTATATCTTGTAACGGAAATGAATAACCTTTCTTATTTTCCTTTATGTTACACCCAAGGCGTCTCACGAGTGATACGTTATTCGAAGTCCCATCAAATATTATACCAAG
Source organism: Chrysops caecutiens (assembly GCA_963971475.1). Classification (NCBI taxonomy): domain Eukaryota; kingdom Metazoa; phylum Arthropoda; class Insecta; order Diptera; family Tabanidae; genus Chrysops; species Chrysops caecutiens. The sequence continues at coordinate 61,593,605 of OZ020568.1, forward strand.
AAGAACTGTACCTGTTTTTACAATGGGTGCTATACAATGTTCCATCAAGGTAAAGTTTTGCTCTGAAGAAAGAGACGAAATGGGAAAATATCCTATGGGAGGTTTTTCAACAGCGGTTGATACACACAATCATAAATACTAAAGCCTGCGTTGCCTTAACATCATAGTTGAATCTACTGCCACTGTCGACATATACATACGCTTTGGCATGAGCCCATTTAATGCATTACCGCAATAAAATTTCGTCAAAAACTAAATCACGAATTAATTTTTGATTTCATTCTGCAGCACAACGTAGTGCAATAAAAGCTTCTCGCGTGAAACCAGGATCAAAGTTAGTAGTGCTGTTCCAGCGCGCAATCGTTCGTGGATGAGTCACATTCCCTGATATTGACTCTCTTAGTTAAATACACACTTGTGGCGAATAAAAATGTAAATTCATTGCAAATTTTCATACAACTTCGGAATAAATTACTTTAAACAAGATCAGTTGCACTCTTTTGTTTGGACTAAGAAGACTAGGCGTACGAGATTATTTTGTCTTATTCACTTTTAGACATAAATTTCGATATGAAGTTCACTTAGTTTTCTGACGGATTTATAGAATATTGATTTTGAAACTTTCGATTTATTCGGAACACTAACGGATTTGGAGTTGATTTCCTATTTGATTCGTTTTTTTATTATACCAAAGCTAAATTTTTGCTCTAAAGAAAGAAACGAAATGGGTCAATATCCTATGGGAAGTTTTTCAACTACGGTTGATACACACAATCATAAATACTAAAGCCTGCGTTGCCTTAACATCATAGTTGAATCTCATGCCAGTGTCGACATTTACATACGCTTTGGCATGAGCCCATTTAATGCATTCCCGCAATGAAATTTCGTCAAAAACTAAATTACGAATTAGTTTTTGATTTCATTCTGCAGCTTTTTCTGCAGCACAACGTAGTGCAATAGGATCGAAGATACTAGTGAAACCAGGATCAAAGTTAGTAGTGCTATACCAGCGCCTAATCGTTCGTGGATGAGTCACATTCCCTGAAATTGACTCTCTTAGTTGTATATAGTCTTATTCACTTTTAGACATACATTTCGATCTGAAGTTCACTCAATTTTCTGACGGATTTATAGAATATTGATTTTGAAACTTTCGATTTATTTGGAACACTAACGGATTTAGTGTTAATTTCCTATTTGATTCGTTTTTTTATCATAACAAAGCTAAATTTTTGCTCCAACGAAAGAAACGAAACGGGTCAATATCCTATGGGAAGTTTTTCAACTGCGGTTGATACACTCAATCATAAATACGCAAGCCTGCGTTGCCTTAAAATCATAGTTGAATCCACTGCCACTGTCAACATATCCACTCACTTTGCCATGAGCCCATTTAATGCATTCCCGCAATGAAATTTCGTCGAGAACTAAATTACAAATTAGTTTTTGATTTTGTTCTGCAGCTTTTTCTACAGCACAACGAAGTGCAATAAAAGCTTCTCGCGTGAAAACAGGATCAAAGTTAGTAGTGCTGTATCAACGCCTAATCGTTTGTGGATGAGGCAGATTTCCTGAAATTGACTACCTTACATATATATACAATGTAATGTAACAATGTTTGGGATTCTTGTTAGGGATTTTTGAGAGAACGAGCAATTAAGAATTAAGAATTGAATTACGTACTAGGAATTGTTTTTAATTCGACCCTAAATCGACCCCCTGGCTCAGATCGACCCCTTATTTTGATAAATTGACCCCTGGTGGTCTATATAGACCATTTTGGCGATCTCTGCTTTAGTCTATCTCACTCGCGCATTCTCCTTTATAATCTCTCTGTACTCTTCCCCTTCTACAAAGGCAGCAGCTCTGCGAATGCAATTATGGCACCTTTATATCACCTTTCCTCAGTAATTTTAATCTTACAAAAGAAAAGGAAAAACATATGAGCCCACTTACACTTCCCAGTTAAGTAATATTTAATTTATTGACAAATAATCACACTAATTCCTTTCCATGCTTTCTCTCCTGTGTTGCTTCTTTCCACTATATCCAACACTAAATCCAACGGAGTTTGCCGCGTAATAGGGAAATGTGGTCATGGCAAATTAGGTGTGGGTGTCATTGACCATATAATTGCAAGGCTCACAGAAGTCACTGCTTTACAAGGCAAAACTATTGTAGATGTTTCATGTGGAGAAGTGCAATCGTTTGCAATAACTGCAGAAGGTCATGTATACGCTTGGGGTTCGGGTACGAATTTTCGAATTTTCGAAGCTTGGAACTGGAAAAACCCAGACCGAGTGGGAACCAGTTCCAATAACCAAAAAAAAAGTTGTTAAAATAGTAGAAATTATAACATTTTCTTGGAGAAAAACTCTACTGCTAATACAATAAGAGTTCGGGGTCTTCCCTGCACCTCATTAAATTTAATTGATGAGGGTGGATCTACTTCAGCAAAATTTTATAGTAATGATACTGACAATATTACAGACATGAACCAGACCAGAATCTATGACAGCTGCAACGATATGGGCCTTACTCTGATTGAATAAAGACAGTGGAGTTGCCAAATAAATATGTAGTAGCAAAGAAATCCAATCGTATACGAACAACATCTCGTCTGAATTTGCTAAAGAAATCTAAAGCAAAATGTTTTTTACCTCCTTCCGCAACATTCCGTGGCAGAACCATAGTTTTATCATCATTACGTTCCAATCCGAGTGTATTGGCAAATAAATCTTTGATTGGATCTCTTGAAACCAAACGAACAGAAAATAATGGTCACAGAGATAATCATAATGACTAAGAAAGGAAACCAAGTGCGTGTCGGACACGCATAAGCTCAGGGTTCCGTAGAATGCCGGTATGGAATTGAGTTAAAATTTATACGTGTGATATTTAAAGTTAAGTGTGAGGTGAACATACCTTTTAATTTTCAAAGATAATAATGAGTACCATATAATTTTCAAACACTTATAATTAATTACTTAGACTTTACTTTCAATCTTATGGCATTAAGGTACAGTTCATTTTCGGAACCGGAAACATAAGTTTGTTTGTAACTTAAAACTTCGAATATCTAATAAACGGTAAGACCCTTATTGTTCAAACCAAAAATCGTGTACTGTTTTTATATAGTTCTACTATGTTAAATTTTTTCAGATTTTTTCTACTATCTTAAATTTTTTTTTCTTCCCGTTGTTCAAAAGTTAGAGGGGGAGGGGAGCCCTTTTGACGTCCTTAGAAGCGCAGATCTCACGAACGATTTTTACTTGTATGGCGCGCCATGGAATGAAATCTTATAATTAACAAGTTCCGTTGCGCTTTGCACTTCCAAGGTTGAACAGCGAAGTATGCTGATGTTTTCCAACGGAACTGCATTTCAAATTCAATCTTCTCTAATTTGGCAATGTGAAAGCGGTTGCGTATAACCTACTTTCAGTTGTCGTACCGATGGGTTATTATTGCGTCCCAGCCGACCACGTACTGAAGAAAAGAAAAGCTCTAAATAGTCCTGACTGATTTTATATGTTGGCATATACAGTAAAATATTTGGAAGCAAAGTTTTTTCATATATAAGCCAAAGATTCCGTAGACCTACAATCATTCCCGAGCACACCAGACATCGTCGATGGTCTACAATATATTCTCCATTAGATAATTTAATAGAGCGAAGATAATCGCATGTTTCCAATGCATATTGATTAACCGCACCATAATTTTGGCAAGCGAATGCCTGCGTATAGCCAATGTTCATAGTTTTTCGACTATTCACAATATAAACGTATCGTTTATTATTTCACTACCTACAAATTGGGGTAACTCTAACTCTGTTCCACAAAAGTCGACAGCATCAGCAGCAGACTTACTGAAACTTTGCGTGGCTAGTCGCATCTTCATTTTCTGTTGGTTTTGAATTTTATTGACTAAGTGAAGCCCCTTTGAATCTTGTAATTTTTCCAATACAACTAGAAACATCTAGTTTATTTCATTGATGGAAGGGTCCAGTAATGGTGACAGTTCGTCGAAAACATTTCTCATCAGCTTGACTATATGGCAAGCATCAGGGAAAATACGAGAGTCTTGGGGTATATCTTGTAACGTAAATGAATAACCTTTCTTATTTTCCTTTATGTTACACCCAAGGCGTCTCACCAGTGATACGTTATTCGAAGTCCCATCAAATATTATACCAAGAAGAACTATACCTGTTTTTACAATGGGTGCTATACAATGTTCCATCAAGTTAAAGTTTTGCTCTGAAGAAAGAGACGAAATGGGAAAATATCCTATGGGAGGTTTTTCAACAGCGGTTGATACACACAATCATAAATACTAAAGCCTGCGTTGCCTTAACATCATAGTTGAATCTACTGCCACTGTCGACATATACATACGCTTTGGCATGAGCCCATTTAATGCATTACCGCAATGAAATTTCGTCAAAAACTAAATCACGAATTAATTTTTGATTTCATTCTGCAGCACAACGTAGTGCAATAAAAGCTTCTCGCGTGAAACCAGGATCAAAGTTAGTAGTGCTGTTCCAGCGCGCAATCGTTCGTGGATGAGTCACATTCCCTGATATTGACTCTCTTAGTTAAATACACACTTGTGGCGAATAAAAATGTAAATTCATTGCAAATTTTCATACAACTTCGGAATAAATTACTTTAAACAAGATCAGTTGCACTCTTTTGTTTGGAATAAGAAGACTAGGCGTACGAGATTATTTTGTCTTATTCACTTTTAGACATAAATTTCGATATGAAGTTCACTTAATTTTCTGACCGATATATAGAATATTGATTTTGAAACTTTCGATTTATTCGGAACACTAACGGATTTGGAGTTAATTTCCTATTTGATTCGTTTTTTTATCATAACAAAGCTAAATTTTTGCTCCAACGAAAGAAACGAAACGGGTCAATATCCTATGGGAAGTTTTTCAACTGCGGTTGATACACTCAATCATAAATACGCAAGCCTGCGTTGCCTTAAAATCATAGTTGAATCCACTGCCACTGTCAACATATCCACTCACTTTGCCATGAGCCCATTTAATGCATTCCCGCAATGAAATTTCGTCGAGAACTAAATTACAAATTAGTTTTTGATTTTGTTCTGCAGCTTTTTCTACAGCACAACGTAGTGCAATAAAAGCTTCTCGCGTGAAAACAGGATCAAAGTTAGTAGTGCTGTATCAACGCCTAATCGTTTGTGGATGAGGCAGATTTCCTGAAATTGACTCCCTTACATATATATACAATGTAATGTAACAATGTTTGGGATTCTTGTTTAGGATTTTTGAGAGAACGAGCAATTAAGAATTAAGAATTGAATTACGTACTAGGAATTGTTTTTAATTCGACACTTAATCGACCCCTTGGCTCAGATCGACCCCTTATTTTGATAAATTGACCCCTGGTGGTCTATATAGACCATTTTGGCGATCTCTGCTTTAGTCTATCTCACTCGCGCATTCTCCTTTCCAATCTCTCCGTACTCTTCCCCTTCTACAAAGGCAGCAGCTCTGCGAATGCAATTATGGCACCTTTATATCTCCTTTCCTCAGTAATTTTAATCTTACAAAAGAAAAGGAAAAACATATGCCCACTTACACTTCCCAGTTAAGTAATATTTAATTTATTGACAAATAATCACACTAATTCCTTTCCATGCTTTCTCTCCTGTGTTGCTTCTTTCCACTATATCCAACACTAAATCCAACGGAGTTTGCCGCGTAATAGGGAAATGTGGTCATGGCAAATTAGGTGTGGTTGTCATTGACCATATAATTGCAAGGCTCACAGAAGTCACTGCTTTACAAAGCAAAACTATTGTAGATGTTTCATGTGGAGAAGTGCAATCGTTTGCAATAACTGCAGAAGGTCATGTATACGCTTGGGGTTCGGGTACGAATTTTCGAATTTTCGAAGCTTGGAACTGGAAAAACCCAGACCGAGTGGGAACCAGTTCCAATAACCAAAAAAAAAGTTGTTAAAATAGTAGAAATTATAACATTTTCTTGGAGAAAAACTCTACTGCTAATACAATAAGAGTTCGGGGTCTTCCCTGCACCTCATTAAATTTAATTGATGAGGGTGGATCTACTTCAGCAAAATTTTATAGTAATGATACTGACAATATTACAGACATGAACCAGACCAGAATCTATGACAGCTGCAACGATATGGGCCTTACTCTGATTGAATAAAGACAGTGGAGTTGCAAAATAAATATGTAGTAGCAAAGAAATCCAATCGTATACGAACAACATCTCGTCTGAATTTGCTAAAGAAATCTAAAGCAAAATGTTTTTTACCTCCTTCCGCAACATTCCGTGGCAGAACCATAGTTTTATCATCATTACGTTCCAATCCGAGTGTATTGGCAAATAAATCTTTGATTGGATCTCTTGAAACCAAACGAACAGAAAATAATGGTCACAGAGATAATCATAATGACTAAGAAAGGAAACCAAGTGCGTGTCGGACACGCATAAGCTCAGGGTTCCGTAGAATGCCGGTATGGAATTGAGTTAAAATTTATACGTGTGATATTTAAAGTTAAGTGTGAGGTGAACATACCTTTTAATTTTCAAAGATAATAATGAGTACCATATAATTTTAAACACTTATAATTAATTACTTAGACTTTACTTTCAATCTTATGGCATTAAGGTACAGTTCATTTTCGGAACCGGAAACATAAGTTTGTTTGTAACTTAAAACTTCGAATATCTAATAAACGGTAAGACCCTTATTGTTCAAACCAAAAATCGTGTACTGTTGTTATATAGTTCTACTATGTTAAATTTTTTCAGATTTTTTCTACTATCTTAAATTTTTTTTTCTTCCCGTTGTTCAAAAGTTAGAGGGGGAGGGGAGCCCTTTTGACGTCCTTAGAAGCGCAGATCTCACGAACGATTTTTACTTGTATGGCGCGCCATGGAATGAAATCTTATAATTAACAAGTTCCGTTGCGCTTTGCACTTCCAAGGTTGAACAGCGAAGTATGCTGATGTTTTCCAACGGAACTGCATTTCAAATTCAATCTTCTCTAATTTGGCAATGTGAAAGCGGTTGCGTATAACCTACTTTCAGTTGTCGTACCGATGGGTTATTATTGCGTCCCAGCCGACCACGTACTGAAGAAAAGAAAAGCTCTAAATAGTCCTGACTGATTTTATATGTTGGCATATACAGTAAAATATTTGGAAGCAAAGTTTTTTCATATATAAGCCAAAGATTCCGTAGACCTACAATCATTCCCGAGCACACCAGACATCATCGATGGTCTACAATATATTCTCCATTAGATAATTTAATAGAGCGAAGATAATCGCATGTTTCCAATGCATATTGATTAACCGCACCATAATTTTGGCAAGCGAATGCCTGCGTATAGCCAATGTTCATAGTTTTTCGACTATTCACAATATAAACGTATCGTTTATTATTTCACTACCTACAAATTGGGGTAACTCTAACTCTGTTCCACAAAAGTCGACAGCATCAGCAGCAGACTTACTGAAACTTTGCGTGGCTAGTCGCATCTTCATTTTCTGTTGGTTTTGAATTTTATTGACTAAGTGAAGCCCCTTTGAATCTTGTAATTTTTCCAATACAACTAGAAACATCTAGTTTATTTCATTGATGGAAGGGTCCAGTAATGGTGACAGTTCGTCGAAAACATTTCTCATCAGCTTGACTATATGGCAAGCATCAGGGAAAATACGAGAGTCTTGGGGTATATCTTGTAACGTAAATGAATAACCTTTCTTATTTTCCTTTATGTTACACCCAAGGCGTCTCACGAGTGATACGTTATTCGAAGTCCCATCAAATATTATACCAAGAAAAACTATACCTGTTTTTACAATGGGTGCTATACAATGTTCCATCAAGTTAATGTTTTGCTCTGAAGAAAGAGACGAAATGGGAAAATATCCTATGGGAGGTTTTTCAACAGCGGTTGATACACACAATCATAAATACTAAAGCCTGCGTTGCCTTAACATCATAGTTGAATCTACTGCCACTGTCGACATATACATACGCTTTGGCATGAGCCCATTTAATGCATTCCCGCAATGAAATTTCGTCAAAAACTAAATCACGAATTAATGTTTGATTTCATTCTGCAGCACAACGTAGTGCAATAAAAGCTTCTCGCGAGAAACCAGGATCAAAGTTAGTAGTGCTGTTCTAGCGCGCAATCGTTCGTGGATGAGTCACATTCCCTGATATTGACTCACTTAGTTAAATACACACTTGTGGCGAATAAAAATGTAAATTCATTGCAAATTTTCATACAACTTCGGAATAAATTACTTTAAACAAGATCAGTTGCACTCTTTTGTTTGGAATAAGAAGACTAGGCGTACGAGATTATTTTGTCTTATTCACTTTTAGACATAAATTTCGATATGAAGTTCACTTAATTTTCTGACGGATTTATAGAATATTGATTTTGAAACTTTCGATTTATTCGGAACACTAACGGATTTGGAGTTGATTTCCTATTTGATTCGTTTTTTTATTATACCAAAGCTAAATTTTTGCTCTAAAGAAATAAACGAAATGGGTCAATATCCTATGGGAAGTTTTTCAACTACGGTTGATACAAACAATCATAAATACTAAAGCCTGCGTTGCCTTAACATCATAGTTGAATCCACTGCCACTGTCAACATATCCACTCACTTTGCCATGAGCCCATTTAATGCATTCCCGCAATGAAATTTCGTCAAAAACTAAATTACGAATTAGTGTTTGATTTCATTCTGCAGCTTTTTCTGCAGCACAACGTAGTGCAATAGGATCGAAGATACTAGTGAAACCAGGATCAAAGTTAGTAGTGCTATACCAGCGCCTAATCGTTCGTGGATGAGTCACATTCCCTGAAATTGACTCTCTTAGTTGTATATAGTCTTATTCACTTTTAGACATACATTTCGATCTGAAGTTCACTCAATTTTCTGACGGATTTATAGAATATTGATTTTGAAACTTTCGATTTATTTGGAACACTAACGGATTTAGAGTTAATTTCCTATTTGATTCGTTTTTTTATCATAATAAAGCTAAATTTTTGCTCAAACGAAAGAAACGAAACGAGTCAATATCCTATGGGAAGTTTTTCAACTGCGGTTGATACACTCAATCATAAATACGCAAGCCTGCGTTGCCTTAAAATCATAGTTGAATCCACTGCCACTGTCAACATATCCACTCACTTTGCCATGAGCCCATTTAATGCATTCCCGCAATGAAATTTCGTCGAGAACTAAATTACAAATTAGTTTTTGATTTTGTTCTGCAGCTTTTTCTACAGCACAACGTAGTGCAATAAAAGCTTCTCGCGTGAAAACAGGATCAAAGTTAGTAGTGCTGTATCAACGCCTAATCGTTTGTGGATGAGGCAGATTTCCTGAAATTGACTCCCTTACATATATGTATATACAATGTAATGTAACAATGTTTGGGATTCTTGTTTAGGATTTTTGAGAGAAAGAGCAATTAAGAATTAAGAATTGAATTACGTACTAGGAATTGTTTTTAATTCGACCCTTCTTCGACCCCCTGGCTCAGATCGACCCCTTATTTTGATAAATTGACCCCTGGTGGTCTATATAGACCATTTTGGCGATCTCTGCTTTAGTCTATCTCACTCGCGCATTCTCCCTTCCAATCTCTCCTTACTCTTCCCCTTCTACAAAGGCAGCAGCTCTGCGAATGCAATTATGGCACCTTTATATCTCCTTTCCTCAGTAATTTTAATCTTACAAAAGAAAAGGTAAAACATATGCCCACTTACACTTCCCTGTTAAGTAATATTTAATTTATTGACAAATAATCACACTGATTCCTTTCCATACTTTCTCTCCTGTGTTGCTTCTTTCGACTATATCCAACACTACATCCAACGGAGTTTGCCGCGTAATAGGGAAATGTGGTCATGGCGAATTAGGTGTGGGTGTCATTGACCATAATATAGCAAGGCTCACAGAAGTCACTGCTTTACAAGGCAAAACTATTGTAGATGTTTCATGTGGAGAAGTGCAATCGTTTGCAATAACTGCAGAAGGTCATGTATACGCTTGGGGTTCGGGTACGAATTTTCGAATTTTCGAAGCTTGGAACTGGAAAAACCCAGACCGAGTGGGAACCAGTTCCAATAACCAAAAAAAAAGTTGTTAAAATAGTAGAAATTATAACATTTTCTTGGAGAAAAACTCTACTGCTAATACAATAAGAGTTCGGGGTCTTCCCTGCACCTCATTAAATTTAATTGATGAGGGTGGATCTACTTCAGCAAAATTTTATAGTAATGATACTGACAATATTACAGACATGAACCAGACCAGAATCTATGACAGCAGCAACGATATGGGCCTTACTCTGATTGAATAAAGACAGTGGAGTTGCCAAATAAATATGTAGTAGCAAAGAAATCCAATCGTATACGAACAACATCTCGTCTGAATTTGCTAAAGAAATCTAAAGCAAAATGTTTTTTACCTCCTTCCGCAACATTCCGTGGCAGAACCATAGTTTTATCATCATTACGTTCCAATCCGAGTGTATTGGCAAATAAATCTTTGATTGGATCTCTTGAAACCAAACGAACAGAAAATAATGGTCACAGAGATAATCATAATGACTAAGAAAGGAAACCAAGTGCGTGTCGGACACGCATAAGCTCAGGGTTCCGTAGAATGCCGGTATGGAATTGAGTTAAAATTTATACGTGTGATATTTAAAGTTAAGTGTGAGGTGAACATACCTTTTAATTTTCAAAGATAATAATGAGTACCATATAATTTTCAAACACTTATAATTAATTACTTAGACTTTACTTTCAATCTTATGGCATTAAGGTACAGTTCATTTTCGGAACCGGAAACATAAGTTTGTTTGTAACTTAAAACTTCGAATATCTAATAAACGGTAAGACCCTTATTGTTCAAACCAAAAATCGTGTACTGTTTTTATATAGTTCTACTATGTTAAATTTTTTCAGATTTTTTCTACTATCTTAAATTTTTTTTTCTTCCCGTTGTTCAAAAGTTAGAGGGGGAGGGGAGCCCTTTTGACGTCCTTAGAAGCGCAGATCTCACGAACGATTTTTACTTGTATGGCGCGCCATGGAATGAAATCTTATAATTAACAAGTTCCGTTGCGCTTTGCACTTCCAAGGTTGAACAGCGAAGTATGCTGATGTTTTCCAACGGAACTGCATTTCAAATTCAATCTTCTCTAATTTGGCAATGTGAAAGCGGTTGCGTATAACCTACTTTCAGTTGTCGTACCGATGGGTTATTATTGCGTCCCAGCCGACCACGTACTGAAGAAAAGAAAAGCTCTAAATAGTCCTGACTGATTTTATATGTTGGCATATACAGTAAAATATTTGGAAGCAAAGTTTTTTCATATATAAGCCAAAGATTCCGTAGACCTACAATCATTCCCGAGCACACCAGACATCGTCGATGGTCTACAATATATTCTCCATTAGATAATTTAATAGAGCGAAGATAATCGCATGTTTCCAATGCATATTGATTAACCGCACCATAATTTTGGCAAGCCAACGCCTGCTTATAGCCAATGTTCATAGTTTTTCGACTATTCAGAATATAAACGCATCGTTTATTATTTCACTGCCTACAAATTGGGGTAACTCTAACTCTGTTCCACAAAAGTCGACAGCATCAGATGCAGACTAACTGAAAAGTTGCGTGGCTAGTCGCATCTTAATATTCTGTTGGTTTTGAATTTTATTGACTAAGTGAAGCCTCCCTGAATCTTGTAATTTTTCCAATACAACTAAAAACATCCAGTTTATTTCATTGATGGAAGGGTCCAATAATGGTGACAGTTCGTCGAAAACTCATCAACTTGACCATATGGCAAGCATCAGGGAAAATACAAGAGTCTTGGGGTATATCTTGTAACGTAAATGAATAACCTTTTTTATTTTCCTTTATGTCACACCCAAGGCGTCTCACGAGTGACACGTTATTCGAAGCCCCATCAAATATTATACCAAGAAGAACTATACCTGTTTTTACAATGGGTGCTATACAATGTTCCATCAAGTTAAAGTTTTGCTCTGAAGAAAGAGACGAAATGGGAAAATATCCTATGGGAGGTTTTTCAACAGCGGTTGATACACACAATCATAAATACTAAAGCCTGCGTTGCCTTAACATCATAGTTGAATCTACTGCCACTGTCGACATATACATACGCTTTGGCATGAGCCCATTTAATGCATTACCGCAATGAAATTTCGTCAAAAACTAAATTACGAATTAGTTTTTGATTTCATTCTGCAGCTTTTTCTGCAGCACAACGTAGTGCAATAGGATCGAAGATACTAGTGAAACCAGGATCAAAGTTAGTAGTGCTATACCAGCGCCTAATCGTTCGTGGATGAGTCACATTCCCTGAAATTGACTCTCTTAGTTGTATATAGTCTTATTCACTTTTAGACATACATTTCGATCTGAAGTTCACTCAATTTTCTGACGGATTTATAGAATATTGATTTTGAAACTTTAGATTTATTTGGAACACTAACGGATTTAGTGTTAGTTTCCTATTTGATTCGTTTTTTTATCATAACAAAGCTAAATTTTTGCTCCAATGAAAGAAACGAAACGGGTCAATATCCTATGGGAAGTTTTTCAACTGCGGTTGATACACTCAATCATAAATACGCAAGCCTGCGTTGCCTTAAAATCATAGTTGAATCCACTGCCACTGTCAACATATCCACTCACTTTGCCATGAGCCCATTTAATGCATTCCCGCAATGAAATTTCGTCGAGAACTAAATTACAAATTAGTTTTTGATTTTGTTCTGCAGCTTTTTCTACAGCACAACGTAGTGCAATAAAAGCTTCTCGCGTGAAAACAGGATCAAAGTTAGTAGTGCTGTATCAACGCCTAATCGTTTGTGGATGAGGCAGATTTCCTGAAATTGACTCCCTTACATATATATACAATGTAATGTAACAATGTTTGGGATTCTTGTTTAGGATTTTTGAGAGAACGAGCAATTAAGAATTAAGAATTGAATTACGTACTAGGAATTGTTTTTAATTCGACACTTAATCGACCCCTTGGCTCAGATCGACCCCTTATTTTGATAAATTGACCCCTGGTGGTCTATATAGACCATTTTGGCGATCTCTGCTTTAGTCTATCTCACTCGCGCATTCTCCTTTCCAATCTCTCCGTACTCTTCCCCTTCTACAAAGGCAGCAGCTCTGCGAATGCAATTATGGCACCTTTATATCTCCTTTCCTCAGTAATTTTAATCTTACAAAAGAAAAGGAAAAACATATGCCCACTTACACTTCCCAGTTAAGTAATATTTAATTTATTGACAAATAATCACACTAATTCCTTTCCATGCTTTCTCTCCTGTGTTGCTTCTTTCCACTATATCCAACACTAAATCCAACGGAGTTTGCCGCGTAATAGGGAAATGTGGTCATGGCAAATTAGGTGTGGTTGTCATTGACCATATAATTGCAAGGCTCACAGAAGTCACTGCTTTACAAAGCAAAACTATTGTAGATGTTTCATGTGGAGAAGTGCAATCGTTTGCAATAACTGCAGAAGGTCATGTATACGCTTGGGGTTCGGGTACGAATTTTCGAATTTTCGAAGCTTGGAACTGAAAAAACCCAGACCGAGTGGGAACCAGTTCCAATAACCAAAAAAAAAGTTGTTAAAATAGTAGAAATTATAACATTTTCTTGGAGAAAAACTCTACTGCTAATACAATAAGAGTTCGGGGTCTTCCCTGCACCTCATTAAATTTAATTGATGAGGGTGGATCTACTTCAGCAAAATTTTATAGTAATGATACTGACAATATTACAGAAATGAACCAGACCAGAATCTATGACAGCAGCAACGATATGGGCCTTACTCTGATTGAATAAAGACAGTGGAGTTGCCAAATAAATATGTAGTAGCAAAGAAATCCAATCGTATACGAACAACATCTCGTCTGAATTTGCTAAAGAAATCTAAAGCAAAATGTTTTTTACCTCCTTCCGCAACATTCCGTGGCAGAACCATAGTTTTATCATCATTACGTTCCAATCCGAGTGTATTGGCAAATAAATCTTTGATTGGATCTCTTGAAACCAAACGAACAGAAAATAATGGTCACAGAGATAATCATAATGACTAAGAAAGGAAACCAAGTGCGTGTCGGACACGCATAAGCTCAGGGTTCCGTAGAATGCCGGTATGGAATTGAGTTAAAATTTATACGTGTGATATTTAAAGTTAATATTTAAAGATATTTTCAAAGATAATAATGAGTACCATATAATTTTCAAACACTTATAATTAATTACTTAGACTTTACTTTCAATCTTATGGCATTAAGGTACAGTTCATTTTCGGAACCGGAAACATAAGTTTGTTTGTAACTTAAAACTTCGAATATCTAATAAACGGTAAGACCCTTATTGTTCAAACCAAAAATCGTGTACTGTTTTTATATAGTTCTACTATGTTAAATTTTTTCAGATTTTTTCTACTATCTTAAATTTTTTTTTCTTCCCGTTGTTCAAAAGTTAGAGGGGGAGGGGAGCCCTTTTGACGTCCTTAGAAGCGCAGATCTCACGAACGATTTTTACTTGTATGGCGCGCCATGGAATGAAATCTTATAATTAACAAGTTCCGTTGCGCTTTGCACTTCCAAGGTTGAACAGCGAAGTATGCTGATGTTTTCCAACGGAACTGCATTTCAAATTCAATCTTCTCTAATTTGGCAATGTGAAAGCGGTTGCGTATAACCTACTTTCAGTTGTCGTACCGATGGGTTATTATTGCGTCCCAGCCGACCACGTACTGAAGAAAAGAAAAGCCCTAAATAGTCCTGACTGATTTTATATGTTGGCATATACAGTAAAATATTTGGAAGCAAAGTTTTTTCATATATAAGCCAAAGATTCCGTAGACCTACAATCATTCCCGAGCACACCAGACATCGTCGATGGTCTGCAATATATTCTGCGTTCGATAATGTGATAGAGCGAAGATAATCGCATGTTTCCAATGCATATTGATTAACCGCACCATAATTTTGGCAAGCGAATGCCTACGTATAGCCAATGTTCATAGTTTTTCGACTATTCACAATATAAACGTATCGTTTATTATTTCACTACCTACAAATTGGGGTAACTCTAACTCTGTTCCACAAAAGTCGACAGCATCAGCAGTAGACTTACTGAAACTTTGCGTGGCTAGTCGCATCTTCATTTTCTGTTGGTTTTGAATTTTATTGACTAAGTGAAGCCCCTTTGAATCTTGTAATTTTTCCAATACAACTAGAAACATCTAGTTTATTTCATTGATGGAAGGGTCCAGTAATGGTGACAGTTCGTCGAAAACATTTCTCATCAGCTTGACTATATGGCAAGCATCAGGGAAAATACGAGAGTCTTGGGGTATATCTTGTAACGGAAATGAATAACCTTTCTTATTTTCCTTTATGTTACACCCAAGGCGTCTCACGAGTGATACGTTATTCGAAGTCCCATCAAATATTATACCAAGAAGAACTGTACCTGTTTTTACAATGGGTGCTATACAATGTTCCATCAAGGTAAAGTTTTGCTCTGAAGAAAGAGACGAAATGGGAAAATATCCTATGGGAGGTTTTTCAACAGCGGTTGATACACACAATCATAAATACTAAAGCCTGCGTTGCCTTAACATCATAGTTGAATCTACTGCCACTGTCGACATATACATACGCTTTGGCATGAGCCCATTTAATGCATTACCGCAATAAAATTTCGTCAAAAACTAAATCACGAATTAATTTTTGATTTCATTCTGCAGCACAACGTAGTGCAATAAAAGCTTCTCGCGTGAAACCAGGATCAAAGTTAGTAGTGCTGTTCCAGCGCGCAATCGTTCGTGGGTGAGTCACATTCCCTGATATTGACTCTCTTAGTTAAATACACACTTGTGGCGAATAAAAATGTAAATTCATTGCAAATTTTCATACAACTTCGGAATAAATTACTTTAAACAAGATCAGTTGCACTCTTTTGTTTGGACTAAGAAGACTAGGCGTACGAGATTATTTTGTCTTATTCACTTTTAGACATAAATTTCGATATGAAGTTCACTTAATTTTCTGACGGATTTATAGAATATTGATTTTGAAACTTTCGATTTATTCGGAACACTAACGGATTTGGAGTTGATTTCCTATTTGATTCGTTTTTTTATTATACCAACGCTAAATTTTTGCTCTAAAGAAAGAAACGAAATGGGTCAATATCCTATGGGAAGTTTTTCAACTACGGTGGATACACACAATCATAAATACTAAAGCCTGCGTTGCCTTAACATCATAGTTGAATCTAATGCCAGTGTCGACATTTACATACGCTTTGGCATGAGCCCATTTAATGCATTCCCGCAATGAAATTTCGTCAAAAACTAAATTACGAATTAGTTTTTGATTTCATTCTGCAGCTTTTTCTGCAGCACAACGTAGTGCAATAGGATCGAAGATACTAGTGAAACCAGGATCAAAGTTAGTAGTGCTATACCAGCGCCTAATCGTTCGTGGATGAGTCACATTCCCTGAAATTGACTCTCTTAGTTGTATATAGTCTTATTCACTTTTAGACATACATTTCGATCAGAAGTTCACTCAATTTTCTGACGGATTTATAGAATATTGATTTTGAAACTTTCGATTTATTTGGAATACTAACGGATTTAGTGTTAATTTCCTATTTGATTCATTTTTGACGTGATAACGTCTTATAAATCGATGGCCGGCTGCACAAATGAAAAATCGTGACTCATTGTCACGTTCCGCCTGAGGTGAGCGGACGAATGAGAGATTCATACATTAGTTTGGACTCATGAGAGATTCTTGAATCCACACTAATGCGCGTATGAACGAATCTCTCATGAATCCCGCGCGTATAGTATAGTTTGGATTCATGAGAGATTCGTTCATACGCGTATTAGTGTGGATTCAAGAATCTCTCATGAATCCAAACTAATACGCGTATGAGATTAGATTCATGAGAGAGTCGTTCATACGCGCATTAGTGTGGATTCAAGAATCTCTCATGAATCCAAACTAATACGCGTATGAGATTGGATTCATGAGAGATTCGTTCATACGCATAATAGTTTGGATTCAAGAATCTTTCATGAATCCAACCTAATACGCGTATGAGATTGGATTCATGAGAGATTCGTTCATATGCGTGTTAGTGTGGATTCAAGAATCTCTCATGAATCCAAACTAATACGCGTATGAGATTGGATTCATGAGGGATTCGTTCATACGCATAATAGTGTGGATTCAAGAATCTCTCATGAATCCAAACTAACACGCGTTTGTACGAATCTCTCATTCGTCAATCTCTCATTTGTCATTACGCGCATTAGTGTGGATTCAAGAATCTCTTATGAACCCAAACTAATACTCGTATGAGATTGGATTCATGAGAGATTCGTTCATACGCATATTAGTGTGGATTCAAGAATCTCTCTTGAATCCAAACTAATACGCGTATGTACGAATAAATAAATTGTTAATACATAGCATATTGTTACTTATAATTAATCTGCATAATTTAAGTAAAAAAATTTATTGAAAAAATTTACATTTGCAATTAGCTCCTTCTTTGTATTATACAAAATAATGATAATTCAGTGAAAATAATTCAATTCAATTCATAAAAGTAGGCAATTTTTCATCAATGCTTTCTTATGACGTTATCACGTAAAATTATCGTCCGTAAACCGACTTTACAGACAACCAATGTTTTTTTTTATCATAACAAAGCTAAATTTTTGCTCCAACGAAAGAAACGAAACGGGTCAATATCCTATGGGAAGTTTTTCAACTGCGGTTGATACACTCAATCATAAATACGCAAGCCTGCGTTGGCTTAAAATCATAGTTGAATCCACTGCCACTGTCAACATATCCACTCACTTTGCCATGAGCCCATTTAATGCATTCCCGCAATGAAATTTCGTCGAGAACTAAATTACAAATTAGTTTTTGATTTTGTTCTGCAGCTTTTTCTACAGCACAACGTAGTGCAATAAAAGCTTCTCGCGTGAAAACAGGATCAAAGTTAGTAGTGCTGTATCAACGCCTAATCGTTTGTGGATGAGGCAGATTTCCTGAAATTGACTCCCTTACATATATGTATATACAATGTAATGTAACAATGTTTGGGATTCTTGTTTAGGATTTTTGAGAGAAAGAGCAATTAAGAATTAAGAATTGAATTACGTACTAGGAATTGTTTTTAATTCGACCCTTAATCGACCCCCTGGCTCAGATCGACCCCTTTTTTTGATAAATTGACCCCTGGTGGTCTATATAGACCATTTTGGTGATCTCTGCTTTAGTCTATCTCACTCGCGCATTCTTCTTAATAATCTCTCCGTACTCTTCCCCTTCTACAAAGGCAGCAGCTCTGCGAATGCAATTATGGCACCTTTATATCTCCTTTCCTCAGTAATTTTAATCTTACAAAAGAAAAGGAAAAACATATGAGCCCACTTACACTTCCCAGTTAAGTAATATTTAATTTATTGACAAATAATCACACTAATTCCTTTCCATGCTTTCTCTCCTGTGTTGGTTCTTTCCACTATATCCAACACTAAATCCAACGGAGTTTGCCGCGTAATAGGGAAATGTGGTCATGGCAAATTAGGTGTGGGTGTCATTGACCATATAATTGCAAGGCTCACAGAAGTCACTGCTTTACAAAGCAAAACTATTGTAGATGTTTCATGTGGAGAAGTGCAATCGTTTGCAATAACTGCAGAAGGTCATGTATACGCTTGGGGTTCGGGTACGAATTTTCGAATTTTCGAAGCTTGGAACTGGAAAAACCCAGACCGAGTGGGAACCAGTTCCAATAACCAAAAAAAAAGTTGTTAAAATAGTAGAAATTATAACATTTTCTTGGAGAAAAACTCTACTGCTAATACAATAAGAGTTCGGGATCTACTTCAGCAAAATTTTATAGTAATGATACTGACAATATTACAGACATGAACCAGACCAGAATCTATGACAGCAGCAACGATATGGGCCTTACTCTGATTGAATAAAGACAGTGGAGTTGCCAAATAAATATGTAGTAGCAAAGAAATCCAATCGTATACGAACAACATCTCGTCTGAATTTGCTAAAGAAATCTAAAGCAAAATGTTTTTTACCTCCTCCCGCAACATTCCGTGGCAGAACCATAGTTTTATCATCATTACGTTCCAATCCGAGTGTATTGGCAAATAAATCTTTGATTGGATCTCTTGAAACCAAACGAACAGAAAATAATGGTCACAGAGATAATCATAATGACTAAGAAAGGAAACCAAGTGCGTGTCGGACACGCATAAGCTCAGGGTTCCGTAGAATGCCGGTATGGAATTGAGTTAAAATTTATACGTGTGATATTTAAAGTTAAGTGTGAGGTGAACATACCTTTTAATTTTCAAAGATAATAATGAGTACCATATAATTTTCAAAGACTTATAATTAATAACTTAGACTTTACTTTCAATCTTATGGCATTAGGGTAAAGTTCATTTTCGGAACCGGAAACATAAGTTTGTTGGTAACTTAAAACTTCGAAAATCTAATAAACGGTAAGACCCTTATTGTTCAAACCAAAAATCGTGTACTGTTTTTATATAGTTCTACTATCTTAAATTTTTTCAGATTTTTTCTACTATCTTAAATTTTTTTTTTCCGTCGTTCAATAGTAAGAGGGGGGGGGGCACTTTTGACGTCCATCGAAGCGCATATCTCACGAACGATTTTTACTTGTATGGCGCGCCATGGAATGAAATCTTATAATTAAATATTTTTCTGTAATAACTTTTACTAAATTACCAAAATGATTTGTTTGCTTAAGGTCATCGGAGAGATGTTGGACAGTTATGTTTTGAAAGCATTTTGAATTTAGGATGCTTGTGTGTGGTTTTGAACAGAACTGTCTTATATGACATGAGAGTTGAGGAAGTACTCTCATATTCCAACACAGGCAACCAATTTTGACAATGCAAGAACCTTGATAGTTGGGTTTTATAATTCGTTGGGTAAACAACTACCTTTCGTTGGGTTAGCTAAAGAAAATTTCTGCCTCCAAATTAAAGCTGACACTTTCTTCCTTTCTTCGTCCTATCATCCTAGAAAGATCCTTGGAAATATCTACAAGTTCCGTTGCGCTTTGCACTTCCAAGGTTGAACAGCGAAGTATGCTGATGTTTTCCAACGGAACTGCATTTCAAATTCAATCTTCTCTAATTTGGCAATGTGAAAGCAGTTGCGTATAACCTACTTTCATTTGTCGTACCGATGGGTTATTACTGCGTCCCAGCCGACCACGTACTGAAGAAAACAAAACCTCTAAATAGTCCTGACTGAGTTTATATGTTGGCATATACAGTAAAATATTTGGAAGCAAAGTTTTTTCATATATAAGTCAAAGATTCCGTAGACCTACAATCATTCCCGAGCACACCAGACATCGTCGATGGTCTGCAATATATTCTGCGTTCGATAATGTGATAGAGCGAAGATAATCGCATGTTTCCAATGCATATTGATTAACCGCACCATAATTTTGGCAAGCCAACGCCTGCTTATAGCCAATGTTCATAGTTTTTCGACTATTCAGAATATAAACGCATCGTTTATTATTTCACTGCCTACAAATTGGGGTAACTCTAACTCTGTTCCACAAAAGTCGACAGCATCAGATGCAGACTAACTGAAAAGTTGCGTGGCTAGTCGCATCTTAATATTCTGTTGGTTTTGAATTTTATTGACTAAGTGAAGCCTCCCTGAATCTTGTAATTTTTCCAATACAACTAAAAACATCCAGTTTATTTCATTGATGGAAGGGTCCAATGATGGTGACAGTTCGTCGAAAACTCATCAACTTGACCATATGGCAAGCATCAGGGAAAATACAAGAGTCTTGGGGTATATCTTGTAACGTAAATGAATAACCTTTTTTATTTTCCTTTATGTCACACCCAAGGCGTCTCACGAGTGACACGTTATTCGAAGCCCCATCAAATATTATACCAAGAAGAACTATATCTGTTTTTACAATGGATGCTATACAATGTTCCATCAAGTTAAGTTTTTGCTCTGAAGAAAGAGACGAAATGGGAAAATATCCTATGGGAGGTTTTTCAACAGCGGTTGATACACACAATACATAAATACTAAAGCCTGCGTTGCCTTAACATCATAGTTGAATCTACTGCCACTGTCGACATATACATACGCTTTGGCATGAGCCCATTTAATGCATTCCCGCAATGAAATTTCGTCAAAAACTAAATCACGAATTAATTTTTGATTTCATTCTGCAGCACAACGTAGTGCAATAAAAGCTTCTCGCGTGAAACCAGGATCAAAGTTAGTAGTGCTGTTCCAGCGCGCAATCGTTCGTGGATGAGTCACATTCCCTGATATTGACTCTCTTAGTTAAATACACACTTGTGGCGAATAAAAATGTAAATTCATTGCAAATTTTCATACAACTTCGGAATAAATTACTTTAAACAAGACCAGTTGCACTCTTTTGTTTGGAATAAGAAGACTAGGCGTACGAGATTATTTTGTCTTATTCACTTTAAGACATAAATTTCGATATGAAGTTCACTTAATTTTCTGACGGATTTATAGAATATTGATTTTGAAACTTTCGATTTATTCGGAACACTAACGGATTTGGAGTTGATTTCCTATTTGATTCGTTTTTTTATTATACCAAAGCTAAATTTTTGCTCTAAAGAAAGAAACGAAATGGGTCAATATCCTATGGGAAGTTTTTCAACTACGGTTGATACACACAATCATAAATACTAAAGCCTGCGTTGCCTTAACATCATAGTTGAATCTAATGCCAGTGTCGACATTTACATACGCTTTGGCATGAGCCCATTTAATGCATTCCCGCAATGAAATTTCGTCAAAAACTAAATTACGAATTAGTTTTTGATTTCATTCTGCAGCTTTTTCTGCAGCACAACGTAGTGCAATAGGATCGAAGATACTAGTGAAACCAGGATCAAAGTTAGTAGTGCTATACCAGCGCCTAATCGTTCGTGGATGAGTCACATTCCCTGAAATTGACTCTCTTAGTTGTATATAGTCTTATTCACTTTTAGACATACATTTCGATCTGAAGTTCACTCAATTTTCTGACGGATTTATAGAATATTGATTTTGAAACTTTCGATTTATTTGGAACACTAACGGATTTAGAGTTAATTTCCTATTTGATTCGTTTTTTTATCATAATAAAGCTAAATTTTTGCTCAAACGAAAGAAACGAAACGGGTCAATATCCTATGGGAAGTTTTTCAACTGCGGCTGATACACTCAATCATAAATACGCAAGCCTGCGTTGCCTTAAAATCATAGTTGAATCCACTGCCACTGTCAACATATCCACTCACTTTGCCATGAGCCCATTTAATGCATTCCCGCAATGAAATTTCGTCGAGAACTAAATTACAAATTAGTTTTTGATTTTGTTCTGCAGCTTTTTCTACAACACAACGTAGTGCAATAAAAGCTTCTCGCGTGAAAACAGGATCAAAGTTAGTAGTGCTGTATCAACGCCTTATCGTTTGTGGATGAGGCAGATTTCCTGAAATTGACTCCCTTACATATATATACAATGTAATGTAACAATGTTTGGGATTCTTGTTTAGGATTTTTGAGAGAAAGAGCAATTAAGAATTAAGAATTGAATTACGTACTAGGAATTGTTTTTAATTCGACCCTTAATCGACCCCCTGGCTCAGATCGACCCCTTATTTTGATAAATTGACCCCTGGTGGTCTATATAGACCATTTTGGCGATCTCTGCTTTAGTCTATCTCACTCGCGCATTCTCCTTTCCAATCTCTCCGTACTCTTCCCCTTCTACAAAGGCAGCAGCTCTGCGAATGCAATTATGGCACCTTTATATCTCCTTTCCTCAGTAACTTTAATCTTACAAAAGAAAAGGAAAAACATATGAGCCCACTTACACTTCCCAGTTAAGTAATATTTAATTTATTGAAAAATAATCACACTAATTCCTTTCCATGCTTTCTCTCCTGTGTTGCTTCTTTCCACTATATCCAACACTAAAATCCAACGGAGTTTGCCGCGTAATAGGGAAATGTGGTCATGGCGAATTAGGTGTGGGTGTCATTGACCATAATATAGCAAGGCTCACAGAAGTCACTGCTTTACAAGGCAAAACTATTGTAGATGTTTCATGTGGAGAAGTGCAATCGTTTGCAATAACTGCAGAAGGTCATGTATACGCTTGGGGTTCGGGTACGAATTTTCGAATTTTCGAAGCTTGGAACTGGAAAAACCCAGACCGAGTGGGAACCAGTTCCAATAACCAAAAAAAAAGTTGTTAAAATAGTAGAAATTATAACATTTTCTTGGAGAAAAACTCTACTGCTAATACAATAAGAGTTCGGGGTCTTCCCTGCACCTCATTAAATTTAACTGATGAGGGTGGATCTACTTCAGCAAAATTTTATAGTAATGATACTGACAATATTACAGACATGAACCAGACCAGAATCTATGACAGCAGCAACGATATGGGCCTTACTCTGATTGAATAAAGACAGTGGAGTTGCCAAATAAATATGTAGTAGCAAAGAAATCCAATCGTATACGAACAACATCTCGTCTGAATTTGCTAAAGAAATCTAAAGCAAAATGTTTTTTACCTCCTTCCGCAACATTCCGTGGCAGAACCATAGTTTTATCATCATTACGTTCCAATCCGAGTGTATTGGCAAATAAATCTTTGATTGGATCTCTTGAAACCAAACGAACAGAAAATAATGGTCACAGAGATAATCATAATGACTAAGAAAGGAAACCAAGTGCGTGTCGGACACGCATAAGCTCAGGGTTCCGTAGAATGCCGGTATGGAATTGAGTTAAAATTTATACGTGTGATATTTAAAGTTAAGTGTGAGGTGAACATACCTTTTAATTTTCAAAGATAATAATGAGTACCATATAATTTTCAAAGACTTATAATTAATTACTTAGACTTTACTTTCAATCTTATGGCATTAAGGTAAAGTTCATTTTCGGAACCGGAAACATAAGTTTGTTTGTAACTTAAAACTTCGAATATCTAATAAACGGTAAGACCCTTATTGTTCAAACCAAAAATCGTGTACTGTTTTTATATAGTTCTACTATCTTAAATTTTTTCAGATTTTTCCTACTATCTTAAATTAATTTTTTCCCGTCGTTCAAAAGTAAGAGAGGGGGGGGCACTTTTGACGTCCTTAGAAGCGCATATCTCACGAACGATTTTTACTTGTATGGCGCGCCATGGAATGAAGTCTTATAATTAAATTTTTTTCTGTAATAACTTTTATTAAATTACCAAAATGATTTGTTTGCTTAAAGTCATCGGAGAGATGTTGGACAGTTATGTTTTGAAAGCATTTTGAATTTAGGATGCTTGTGTGTGGTTTTGAACAGAACTGTCTTATATGACATGAGAGTTGAGGAAGTACTCTCATATTCCAACACAGGCAACCAATTTTGACAATGCAAGAACCTTGATAGTTGGGTTTTATAATTCGTTGGGTAAACAACTACCTTTCGTTGGGTTAGCTAAAGAAAATTTCTGCCTCCAAATTAAAGCTGACACTTTCTTCCTTTCTTCGTCCTATCATCCTAGAAAGATCCTTGGAAATATCTACAAGTTCCGTTGCGCTTTGCACTTCCAAGGTTGAACAGCGAAGTATGCTGATGTTTTCCAACGGAACTGCATTTCAAATTCAATCTTCTCTAATTTGGCAATGTGAAAGCAGTTGCGTATAACCTACTTTCATTTGTCGTACCGATGGGTTATTACTGCGTCCCAGCCGACCACGTACTGAAGAAAACAAAAGCTCTAAATAGTCCTGACTGAGTTTATATGTTGGCATATACAGTAAAATATTTGGAAGCAAAGTTTTTTCATATATAAGTCAAAGATTCCGTAGACCTACAATCATTCCCGAGCACACCAGACATCGTCGATGGTCTGCAATATATTCTGCGTTCGATAATGTGATAGAACGAAGATAATCGCATGTTTCCAATGCATATTGATTAACCGCACCATAATTTTGGCAAGCCAACGCCTGCTTATAGCCAATGTTCATAGTTTTTCGACTATTCAGAATATAAACGCATCGTTTATTATTTCACTGCCTATAAATTGGGGTAACTCTAACTCTGTTCCACAAAAGTCGACAGCATCAGATGCAGACTAACTGAAAAGTTGCGTGGCTAGTCGCATCTTAATATTCTGTTGGTTTTGAATTTTATTGACTAAGTGAAGCCTCCCTGAATCTTGTAATTTTTCCAATACAACTAAAAACATCCAGTTTATTTCATTGATGTAAGGGTCCAATAATGGTGACAGTTCGTCGAAAACTCATCAACTTGACCATATGGCAAGCATCAGGGAAAATACAAGAGTCTTGGGGTATATCTTGTAACGTAAATGAATAACCTTTTTTATTTTCCTTTATGTCACACCCAAGGCGTCTCACGAGTGACACGTTATTCGAAGCTTCATCAAATATTATACCAAGAAGAACTATACCTGTTTTTACAATGGGTGCTATACAATGTTCCATCAAGTTAAGTTTTTGCTCTGAAGAAAGAGAGGAAATGGGAAAATATCCTATGGGAGGTTTTTCAACAGCGGTTGATACACACAATCATAAATACTAAGGCCTGCGTTGCCTTACCATCAAAGTTGAATCCACTGCCACTGTCAACATATCCGTACACTTTGCCATGAGTTTATTTAAAGCATTCTCGCAATGCAATTTCGTCAAACACCAAATTACAAATTAGTTTTTGATTGGCAGCTTTTTCTACAGCACAACGAAATGCAGTAAAAGCTTCTCGCGTAAATCAGGATCAAAGCTAGTAATGCTGTACCAGCGCTTAATCGTTCTTGGATAACGCAGATTCCCTGAAATCGACTCCCTTGCGTAAATTTACGCTCTTGGGAAAAAAAATGTAAATTCATTGCAAATTGTTGCACAACCTCGGAATACATTGCGTAGTTTGCTACGATTTCATCCAAATCCAGAAGATGTAGTTTCTTGTTCATCCTGTAATAAACGAATTCAAAATAGGAATATTTGTCTAGTATATAAAAATAAATTCATTACCCCGATTTTAACCGATCGGTAAGCGTTTGGGGCCAATCGATTTTTTTTAGCGTGAACCAAAATACCAATTTCTACAAAATGTTTTGAACATAAATTAGAAAAAGTCGATATAAGTCGATTACATGGAGGAATTACTCTCAACCATAAATCACGCTTCTCTTGTAAGATTTTACAGGAAAACTGAAAATAATAACGTATAAAATAATAATACTTTATATAGATAATTCTTTAAAATGTTCATGCGACATCTTCGATCATCTAGTTTGTGAACATACTCATACGATGCGCAATTCGTCAAGTTGTTCATTTTATTTGAAAATAGAAATTTAAGTACAAAAAATTTGTCTTTCACTTCGAACACCAGAAAAATAATTAAATAAAAACCTCGTATTTCACTAACCTGCAAAATGGAATATTTTTGTCCTCTGAAGGATTTAACAATTCAAGTAATTTTTTATAAAACACTTCATATTTTTACCGTAATGTTACGATAAATAGTGAATACGAATATGTCACGTTCACTGCAATGCACTTAATTTGATATTATTTTGACCTTATTATTCCCTTTTTCCGGAAAACCATGAATCTATGGTTTGACACCCACGTTTTAGTTTGTTTACAAACACCAACACCATCGCAGATTTTTGTTTGATCACATTGAGGGCTTACTGTAATTTTTGTACACCAGTTGGCTCCCACGCTAGCTGGAAATGACAAATAGGTATATCCCAGGTTTAAGAAGGTGGATGTTTTTGTTTTGATATTTAAATTTACTTTCCATTTTCGAATTAACATCATAAGAAATTCAAAACAATTTATGAAGGAGACTATTTGAGAATTTATTGAACCTATTGTAAATAAAAATCGAATTAAAAAGCCTGTAAATTAGAATTTTCATTTTATGACGTCATAAAATAAAATGTGCGTCTGAGCTGGTGATTTGTGGCTAAACAAGAAGGCTCAGTTCACCATTACCCCGGATCAGAGGTTCTTGCAAGTTTCAAATTCCCAACAACGAATTGGCAAGATCTTCTGAAAAGAGCTGTAGTTCTCAAGGGAAAATTGAGTACTCCATAAGCATGCTGTTCACAAATGCCTTACCTGACTGTACTCAGGAAATTTTCTCACGAAAAATTTCTCACCGCAGAGTATTACTCACCTGCAAAGCGCCTTTTTTGTCCGGTCAGCATATCCAATCACACATCAACCTACCTTCAGCCAGCGGATCGTCTTTCCATCAAGGCCATTATGTTCCCTTATCAGCAAAATTATGAAATACTTGACCATGAAATGCATTTGATTTAATTTAGTTTTAAGAGAAAATTTACACCATGTCAGCATTTTTTAATTATAAATTCACGTAAATTAGGCCAAATAAATCAGTCGTTAATTAGCACTCATTCTTTCACTACGCTCCTGGTCCTTGGTGTATCGGTCTAAGACCCTTGCACAGATCCCAACAAGTCTTGGTGAAACACTTTGACTTACCCCTGCAACTTACTACTTCAGAAAAGGAGTCAGAAGGGATTAGTTAGAAGTGATACACTCTAACTAATCATCCCAAAGCACAGACAAAAGAGTCTGCGCTCAACACATGCATCGATTAATTTATTTATTTAACTTATTTCAATGTGTGTTAAGAAACTCTGGTGCGCACTGACATACAATACATTTAAGCATTGACACAGTTGATGATATATCTACATATATTTAATGCTAACTATTTCTGAAAACTATTAACGTGTAAATATTAGAATTAACATTCATATTGAAACTAAGCAAAATCTATCACAAAAAGCGAAAAGGAAAAGAAAAGAAATAAAAAATAAAATATAATAAATTAGCGTTCCCAAATCTTGGAAATTCTTATACCTCTCTTTGTGTACTCTTTCATCAGAGCTTCTTGAGCAATTTCCTGCTCATTAAGCAAATAATTATGTATACTTTTATTGGAGTGCATTTCATTGTATTGCAATTACTTGTGCATATTGAAATGTTTAGTGAAACGAATTACTTACATGAACTTGTCACTCGTGAACGAATGATGATGATGATTGGTGAAGATAATGCATAGGTGGCAGCGACTTCTCTGAAAATAATGGGCACATGCCACTAGCGAGAGTGGACTGACTCTCCCAGCGAAAGGACACACACTATGTTCTCACCA
The DNA here is from genome assembly GCA_963971475.1 of Chrysops caecutiens. Classification (NCBI taxonomy): domain Eukaryota; kingdom Metazoa; phylum Arthropoda; class Insecta; order Diptera; family Tabanidae; genus Chrysops; species Chrysops caecutiens. The sequence goes on from OZ020568.1 coordinate 61,622,060, forward strand.
GCACCGGGTGATATTACTTCGAACCGTTGATTTCATTGGGTGGGACTGGAAGGATGCAAAGTTTCACAATTGGTCTTACGAATGTTTTCGAGCCTGTTTTGACTGTCACAACTCGCACCACATTGTCTTTCCCTGGATGCGTTTTGACTATGCGACCCAGTGGCCATTTTGAAGGAGGAAATTGTTCATCTATGATCAAGACCATTGTCCCGGTAGATATGGGCGTAGTTTGAGTCCATTTGTACACCGTTTGATGTCGTTGTAGATACTCTTTCGACCATTTTTTCCAAAAACTTTGGATCATTTGAGAAAAGTGCTGCCATTTCGACAGTCGGTTAATAGAGAGATGGCTTAATTGTGGTTCTGGCCTATCAGAAAATGCCCCGGTGTTAATGCGTTGAGGTCATGTGGATCATCCGTTAATGGACAGATGGGTCTCGAATTGAGGACACATTCAATTTGTGTTGTAACGGTCGTTATTTCTTCATACGTAAGTAACGTGTCTCCAACAACACGTTTCAGATGGAACTTCATGGATTTAACTCCTGCTTCCCACTTACCTCCAAAGTGTAGTGGCTGGTGGGTTGAATATCCATGTGGTGCCGTCTTCTGCGATCACAGACGCAATTTTTCTCAACTCCGCTGAGTGTTGATCAAACAATGCTTTTGATTCTTGATGTGCTCCTTTAAACGTTGTTCCACAGTCAATCGACATGGTGGGCGGTATACCTCGGCGAGATACAAATCTACGAAACGCAAAAAAGAATGCGTCTGTTGTATAATTGCTGATGTTGCTTGGCATACGAACAGAGATATCTATGCCTTATATGTTTTTGCTCTTCGCCCATTCCATGTCTTAAGGGTGAATGGGCCTGCATAATCTACACCTGTGTGGACAAATGGGCCTGCAGGCGAGACTCTGCTGGTTGTTAGTTGCCCCATCAATTGTTGTATCCGTTTGTGGCGGTATCTTGTGCATTTGACACACTTGAGGATGAAGGACCGAACCGGCGCTCGTCCTCCAAGTATCCAGAATTGATTACGGATGTAATTCAAAGTTTCTTGGGTTGATCCGTGCAGTGTTTTCTCGAGAGCGTCTCGGATGATCAGGACTGAGAGTGGAGAGTCCTTCGGCAGAATGTAGGGATGCTTCCTGGATGTTGGTAACATGGAGTTGTGCAGGCGTCCTCCTACGCGCAGTAACTCGTGGCTATCAACAAATGGTAACAGTCGAAGTAACGAGCTGGTTTTAGTGAGTTCTTTACCTTTCGTCAGCAGTTTTAGTTCATCTTGGAACGCTCTTTGTTGAACTGCATGAACCCAAAACATCAACGCTTCGTGCAGTTCGCTTGGCGTTATTTCTGTGCCAAGACTGTTGCCAGTCTTTTTTCGGAGGAGCCGGACCATCCGAGTGCAGACGGTTGTGATTCGAAGAAGACGTGTTAAGGATGAGTATCGATATATCCAATCCCAAATTTGTTGTTTATGTACATATATGAACGACAATTTGTGGGATCAGTGATCTTGATTCCAGTTCAGTTGGCGTGTGTTGTATGGACGACGGTGGTAGGGGCCATTTAGCCGGTTCTTCTCGCAGCCATACTGGTCCTTGCCACCAGACGGGATGCTGCTTTAATTCATTCGCTGATATTCCCCGAGAAGCGCAATCTGCTGGGTTTTCTTTCTCCGGTATATGTCGCCAATATGCATTTGGTACCGTTTCAAGTATGAGACACACCCTATTATGAATAAAATCCTTCCAACGAGATGGGTGGTTGTTCAACCATGTATGGACAATCGACGAGTCTGTTCATAGATAACAAGGCGCATGTTCTAGATTCAGCACATTTCTACAGTGTTTCACGAGCCTAGCTGCTATGACAGCGGCTGAAAGTTCTAATCGGGGGATGGTCATCCTTTTCAAGGGTGCTACTTTGGTCTTGGCGCAGATTAGACTTGTAACGACACCAGCAGCTGATTTGGTTCTCAAATAAACTACCCCAGCCATTGTGATGAATTGTTCGGGCCAGGACGAGGAATCCTAAAAAGAAAGGCCATTAGAAACACAATTACGTCAAAATACTCACCTAGAAACACCACACACGCCATGACACATGTCAGTCACCATGCCATGTCACAAGTCGCGATCATCTAGTACAAATCTAGTACAAGTCGCGATCATCTAGTACAAATCTAGTACAAGTCGCGATCGTCTAGTACAAATCTGTACTAAAATAGGCGTCTCCACTAGACACCGCTAGATGGCGAAATGATCAAACAACGTGACGATCAACGTGACGCGAAGTGACCCATTTGGAGAAGAATGTGCAGTGCGCGCGAATTACGAAATTGCGACACAAAGTTTGTGCGCAAAATGCACTTGGCGCGGATTTTGAAATTGGGTCAAAGAAACCATGGAAAGAATGACGGAGTAGGGACTGCGGCGTCAGTAAAAATCAGGAATAAAAGGATTGGGAAAATTAGGGAGCAGTCAGTCTTACTCAGAGAGGCAACCAGTCACCTTAGACAGACGACGACGGGAAGAGCCAGATCGCCAGGAAGACCAGCCCAGCAACCCAAGTACCAGGAAGACGATCAGACCGTTCAACCGGGCAGCATACCAGTATCACCAAACCAGAAGTGAGTATGGACTCCTCGTCACTAATAAAGAACTAGCGGATGAGAGCGCTTAGCCTCTCCGCTTAAGCCTCGATCACGGTTCTTTGAACCTATCGAGCGTAAATACTTTGTAATCACTGGGCAACTCTTTCCCAGTGAACGACAAGAATCAACAGCTTCAAGAGGAGCTCCGCAACCCCAAGGTTGGACCCCGGCCTCTAACAATTGAAGAATACCGGGAGAGGATAAAGGGGCGGACGTTACAGAAAACCTCTCCAGAGGTCCCGAAATTACCCCCGAGGAAGCGAACGGGAAAGGAGGCGCAATTCCGGGCGGACCTCGAAGAGACGCGCCGTCGACTCCTCCTGGCCGTGGGTCGGGAGCAACGAGTAAGGGTGGAGCAAGAACTCCAACGGCTCTACAACGAGCGGCGAAGATATCGGCAAGCGAAGAAGTTGGCCAGGTGTAATTCGGCGACCAAACCTTAACGATCCAGCTTAGTCTAAGTGAAAATTGTACTTGTTAGTCAGTAAGGAAAGTAAATGTATAGGAAATAGCTATTAGAATTGTATAACAACCGACTTTTACTGGTGTTCAGAAGTGTACTCTTAGGAGTGTTATTATGAGATTCTCTCCTCCAACGACATTTAGAGTCGAGGGAGATTCTTCACATAAATTTGGCGCAGCCGCTTTTCGGACCTACCTCTAGCAAATTGGTTAAGAGGAGGTTAGAGTAGAATTTGAGAACTTTTCAGAGAAATAAAAATAGTAAATATAATTAGCCAACCGTTAGAAATTGTTCGGTTGAGAGAATTTTTATGAACTTAGAAAAAAAAAAGAGTAAATACACTTCTGAGCACAAGCAATTAGTGATAAGATAATGAGAAAACTATAGGGAACTTAAAAGACTTAGGTTAATAAGGTAAAGAAATTATATAATAGAAAAAATCAAACATTTAATTGTATAATTGGAAACATTGTAACAGAGTAGTTGAATTAATGTATGAAAATTAATGGAGAATCTACATTGTAACAGAGTAGTTGAATTAATGTATGAAAGAAACAGCTGTACACTCGATGTAATAATCTGAAAAAAAAAGAAAAAAGATACATATATAAAGAAAAAAAAAAAGAAAAGAAAAAAAAAAGATATAAAAAGAAAAAAAAAAAAAAAGAAAAAAAAAAGAAAAAGAAAAAGATACATATATAAAGAAAAAAAAAAACAAGGAAAGAAAATATATATACAAAGAAAAAAAAATAAATACGAATGAAACAATAATAATAATAATAGTAATAAGCGAATAATAAGAGGACAATGATAGAGTTAACAACGCAAAAACAGAGTAACGGAATATATGGCCACGTCTACACCCAAAATTCCGGTGAATAAAAAATTAAGGAAATTTTTAGAAACAATAAACTCCTTCACATTGGAAACAGAAATCGAGGAAATTCCGGAAGCACTAGCTGTTAGTGGGGCATCCACAGAAGGAGATAACACAAATAAAAACGGTGGCACACTCAGCGGGGAAGACCGCACAAACCCAGAAAACACCAACGAAAACAACACAAACACGGGTGCTTCACCTAATAAACAAGAAGTGGAACTCACATTCAGCACGGAAGGGAATAACGCAGAACCTCAGGCAGATCCTCAGGCAGAAGAACAGGAGGACAAACGGGTACAAGCAGTGGATAACGTAGTACCAGAAGAAAACGACGAAGAGGTCCAAAGACCCCTGTTACGAGAAGTAGTATCACTTAGGAACGGGAGGCGATATATCCGGACACACTCAGTTAATTCCGACCCCGGAGGTAGTAGTAACAAGCAACGAAAACTCCGGAAGAATACAGATAGTGAGACTGTAGGCGAATCGAGTACAACAGAACAAAAAGCTGGTTGTAGCGATAGCAGACAACAAAGAGCACGACGGCATACAGATAGTGAGGTAGTGGGAGAAGAGAATACAATAGAGGAAGAAACTAAAAAGATGGCCAACATAACCCTGGTGAATAGCATACTTCACAACAATGTGCCAATTTTGACTGGAGAGGATGGGCCCCGCAAGCAATGTGAGGTAAACGAATTTATAAATTGCGCGCACCTAGGATATGAAATTCTCACAGAGGTTCCAGATAAAGTATTATTCACGCGATTGCTACCAACACGATTAAGAGGCAGGGCACTCGAAGTGATACAAGCAGGTGGAACCGACACATTGAACGAGATAATTTCAACATTGAGGGCAAACCTACTCCAGGGAGCATCCTACATCACGTTGAACACTCAGCTTCGAAATGTTCACCAGCTACCAACGGAGACGTTATTGGGGTATTTTAATAGGGTGAAAGACCTCATTGCTGCCTGTAAGAACGCTGCAGACGTGCAGTACCCTAATGGAGGAGATGGATTAAAAGCCGAAATAGAGGAAGTAGGCCTACACTGTTTCAAAATGGGGGTGCTAAATTCGAACTACAAGTTCTATCTCTTACAAGACGTCGAGAACACGCTGGAGGCGATAGGGGCTAAGGTCAGAAGACTTGAACAGACGGAGCAGTGTATGCAGCAGCCGCAACAGGACGTCGCCAGCCCGATGCAACAACCAACCCAACCCAACTTTTACATGCCCGCACAACGGCCGCAGCAACCGTTTGTTATCAAGCAGGAGTACCATCAGAGAGGTCCTCAGAACTACAGGAATGGGGGTCAACAGTACCAGCAAACACGCAGAAATAGTTTCCAACCGGCTGGGAATAACTATCGAAGTGGGAATCAGGGGAGTCCACGAGGCAGACCAGATCGCCGACAGATAAGATGCCATTTCTGCAACCGCGAGGGACATGTAATGGCAGAGTGTCGCACAAAACAAATGACACCGTTCTGCATAAGTTGCAAGGCCTATGGTCACACAGCACAAAACTGCAACTCGCACGGTAGGAATCAAACAAATCCAGGTCCAAATGGATATAGGGGTCGCCAGGTGAATCACACCACGGCAAACGATACGGAAGAAAAGTGTAACTTCTGTCTGGCGCTTGGACATACGGAAGGCAGATGTTATTTGAAGGAGAGATGGGAACGATTACAGCTGGAAAAACAAACCATAAACAGGTCCTCGGAAAACTGCGAGGGGGCGACTGGACACACCGCGAGTCGCCACTAACAGATAAAGAAAGTCGGTGTGGATCGTGTCCAGAAATACCTATAGTAAGCCTACCCCTAAATGTATCACTAAGAAGTAAAAATTTGTTCATAATAGACACGGGAGCAGAAATAAGTCTCATAAAAGAAGAGGAAATTAATGAAGAAAGGAAACAAGATATAAATAGGAAAGAAATTATTCGACTCAACACTATATCAGGGGAAATTTCATCAAAGGGAACTATAACAGGACACATAACGTTAGATAAGATTTATCCATGCAAGTTTCATATCATTGAAACTGTCAACCATGGGAACATAACAGGATTACTAGGTAACGATTTCCTGTCTAAACATTGCAATATTGAGGGCCCCGCACAGCAGCTCGTATTCCCACCCACAAGCAATGGCAGAGGAACAATCATAAAATTCGAAGAAAACCGCAACCAACACGGGAATGACGTACACTTTGTGGACGTAATAGCTGCTGGTGGAACAAGCCTTGAGCGTAGTCACACCAGGGAGGAAAACACTCGAAATGACCAAAGTAGCACTGCTATGGGGAGTGGAGAGAAACCTGAAATACTGGGTAAAGACAACGCTGGCCAGTCAGAAGAAATACGACGAACCAAGGAGTCAAGTAACAGCATCACCGCCAGGCAAAATTATCCGAGAACATGTGGCAACACAGGGGAAATAGAGCCGACAGCGGAAGTGTTAAAAGACCTGGGACAACTCTTCGAGATAGGTACAGAGCATGAAAACTCCGAGAGCAGGATGCGTACCAGGAGGAGAAGTCTCAGCCCATCCCATACTCACACCAATGGGGAAGACGAGGGAAATCAAGAAGAAAGTGGGTCAAAGGAGGAAGTCGTAACCACCGATGCCAGAAATATCATAGTACCAGCAAGAACGGTGAAATGTGTGGAAATGACCACAGAAAGAGAAGGGGAATACCTAACCGAGGGGGAAGAGATAATACCGGGAGTATATGTTAGCAATGCACTCGTGCAAGCAAGAAACGGGAAAGTAAAATTGAGCGTGCTAAACGTTAACAATCACCAAGTAAAAATTAATAATGTGATAGTAAAACTGAGGCATTACGAAGAAACGACAGCACGGGGAAAAAACAGTGAAGACGCTGATCAGAAACATGTTTACTGTACAAAGGCCGAGGAATCAGAGCAAGAAAAAAGGGAGACTCGAATTAGGAAATACATAAGTATGGAAAAGGACCTGAATACCAAGATAGGGGAAATAAACAAGCATTCCGACCAACTCCACGTAATGCAGGTACGCCTAGACCTCAACGAGGTAATACTATATATGATGGCGGAACTACAGCAAATGTATTTAGAGATAACGGACTTGTTTATAGTCATGGAAGCACTCAACCGACGAGAACTCAGCCCATTGCTACTTCCAACCAGACAAATTCTGGAAGTCTACGCCAAGGCCCTGGAAAGCCAACAGGGAAGAAAAACAACCATGGACCAGATCACGCTACAGAAGATCGCTAGCGTAGATTATGAACAAAGCCCGGGAGGCACCCTCATACAGATCCAACTACCATTACTGGAAGGTCAATTATATACCTTGAACAGGGTATACACGACACCGATAGATTCGGGGCACAACTCCTACTACTTGTATGACATTGGGACCACATATTTCTTAAACACCAGTAGGTCCCAACAGAACTTCGGATTAACGGAATTAGACTATCAAAGTCGATGCATTCAAGTGAATACGACCTACAGCGTTTGTCATCAGGGCGATCCAATTCTAGCTAAACCAACACGCACCGATTGTACATCAGCATTGTTCCGAGCTACTGACCAAATACCGACTGGTTGTCAGATACGCGTGTTGAACACCGCGGGACCCATACTAATCCCTATGCATCAAGATAACGCTTGGCTTTACTGGGTACAACAATCGACACCACTCATAAGCCAATGTGAAAGTCAAGAACAAATCTATCAACTAACTGGTTTGGGCATAGTAGAGTTGAAGAATAAATGTGTGTACCATTTAGCTGAATACACGCTACCATACCGAATTACGGAAATACAACCACTAAATATGCACCACCCCGGAGAAATTCTACCGCCGAGCGTAGACTTTTCCAAATACCAGATACCGATCAAAAAACGGAAAACGGAAGCGCGGATGGAAATCTTGCATCCAGTAGCGGTAAATGACCATTTCAAAGGCATTAGTGAGACGCTAGACGACTTGGACACTAAAATCACGGAAAGCCAACAAAACCGGCGCCAAAAAATCCAGTTACACACAACAACTGGGGCAACGGTAGGACTTCTAATGGTCATCTCCATTAGTATCGTGATAAGAATATACGGAAGATACAGGAATAAAAACAATAGCCGCCAGCCGCCTCCACAACCCTCGCGACCTAGCCCACGGCGAGTACAAATTGTATCAATGCCGATAACGATTCCTAGAAGAGATCAGATCCTCGCAGAAAATGAACAGGGTAACTCATCCACCCCAGTAACCAACCCAGCGGAAAATCAGACACACCCTCGAGAACCCTAACCACGACGATAGGATCCTCAAAAGAAAAACTAAGCCCAATAGCAATAGCAATAAAAGAAAAAAAAAAAAATATATAATAATAACAATAAGCAACCTAACCGAATATACCAAAAAAAAAAAAAAAAAAAAAATGAGAATGAAAAAAAAAAAAACTTAACTAACGCCTTAATCACTAATTACCAGGGTCCCACGATGTCCGGAAATAACCGACGAGCAGGACGGGTAGCCGGAAAGGAGGCGACGACCATTGTAATCAACACCAATAACTATCATAACAGCGGAAACAATTCCATACACATAAAGTGGTTTGGGGCGTCAAAAGACATAACCATCAAAATAGGTAACATGGTTCTGTCCATCGAAGAAGATATCAAACGTCAATCTACAAGAAACAAAGGAACCCAGACAACTATGGTAGAAAATCATGAAAACCTAAAAGTCGTGGAAGACCTGACCCCCAAAGTTGAGGTAGATGAGCTGGGGCTGACTCCCTCCAGCTGGGATGACGTACTTCGGGAGGCCGATGAATTGTATCACCACTTGAAGTTAGACAAAACACCGGCCAAACAACATGGTCCAGACCAAGTTTTGAAAGCGGAAATTGCTAAAATGAGGAAAAAGTTAGCAAGAGAAACACTAGTCGGAGAACCACTAACGTTACCAGTACGGAAAAACTCAGATTTATGGGAAAAACCAACCTACCCATATTCAGCAGGAAGGCCGAGAAGGACATCAGACGACCCGGACCAGTATTTGTCGGAATCAGCCACCAAGAAACACGACATCCTCAACACTAAAAGGGATAAAAAGGTAGATTTAAGCAAATACTTAAAAAATTGTAAACATTAACAGTATAAACAATAAAAAATATAAAAAACAAGGAAGTAGATTTAAGCAGACATTTAAAGTCATAAACATGTATAAACAAAACATTTGTAAAAGCCAATATGGTTAAAAGTAGATTTAAATAAAAGAATCGAACAGAGAGTAATGGAAAAAAAAAAATTGTAAACATTTGCTAATGTAATGTAATAGATAATGTTAACACGTAAAACGGATAGGTTCAATTAGATTAGTTTAGGGAGTTAGGGAAATAAAACGACATAGGAATTAGTTAGGGGATGAAGAAGAGATTTAGCTAACACTATTGAAAAACTAAGACAGAAAAAAGTAATACCGAACGCCACACCTGCAACCACCCGCAAAGTCCTGCACTAGAGATACCACCAAGCAGTAGAAAATCACGTAACTCCACCCGCATTGTCGACAACATAAACACCGAGGAAATAGTGAAATCACCTGGAAAAGAAACAAAACACATCTAACAAGGAAGTCTCCATCAACGAACTACTAACCTTCATCAACACCATGCACCAAGCACGACACCCACCACCACACTTTTGTCCATGGGGGAGTTCTCCAGAGAGGGGAGGAATGTGATGAATTGTTCGGGCCAGGACGAGGAATCCTAAAAAGAAAGGCCATTAGAAACACAATTACGTCAAAATACTCACCTAGAAACACCACACACGCCATGACACATGTCAGTCACCATGCCATGTCACAAGTCGCGATCATCTAGTACAAATCTAGTACAAGTCGCGATCATCTAGTACAAATCTAGTACAAGTCGCGATCGTCTAGTACAAATCTGTACTAAAATAGGCGTCTCCACTAGACACCGCTAGATGGCGAAATGATCAAACAACGTGACGATCAACGTGACGCGAAGTGACCCATTTGGAGAAGAATGTGCAGTGCGCGCGAATTACGAAATTGCGACACAAAGTTTGTGCGCAAAATGCACTTGGCGCGGATTTTGAAATTGGGTCAAAGAAACCATGGAAAGAATGACGGAGTAGGGACTGCGGCGTCAGTAAAAATCAGGAATAAAAGGATTGGGAAAATTAGGGAGCAGTCAGTCTTACTCAGAGAGGCAACCAGTCACCTTAGACAGACGACGACGGGAAGAGCCAGATCGCCAGGAAGACCAGCCCAGCAACCCAAGTACCAGGAAGACGATCAGACCGTTCAACCGGGCAGCATACCAGTATCACCAAACCAGAAGTGAGTATGGACTCCTCGTCACTAATAAAGAACTAGCGGATGAGAGCGCTTAGCCTCTCCGCTTAAGCCTCGATCACGGTTCTTTGAACCTATCGAGCGTAAATACTTTGTAATCACTGGGCAACTCTTTCCCAGTGAACGACAAGAATCAACAGCTTCAAGAGGAGCTCCGCAACCCCAAGGTTGGACCCCGGCCTCTAACAATTGAAGAATACCGGGAGAGGATAAAGGGGCGGACGTTACAGAAAACCTCTCCAGAGGTCCCGAAATTACCCCCGAGGAAGCGAACGGGAAAGGAGGCGCAATTCCGGGCGGACCTCGAAGAGACGCGCCGTCGACTCCTCCTGGCCGTGGGTCGGGAGCAACGAGTAAGGGTGGAGCAAGAACTCCAACGGCTCTACAACGAGCGGCGAAGATATCGGCAAGCGAAGAAGTTGGCCAGGTGTAATTCGGCGACCAAACCTTAACGATCCAGCTTAGTCTAAGTGAAAATTGTATTTGTTAGTCAGTAAGGAAAGTAAATGTATAGGAAATAGATATTAGAATTGTATAACAACCGACTTTTACTGGTGTTCAGAAGTGTACTCTTAGGAGTGTTATTATGAGATTCTCTCCTCCAACGACATTTAGAGTCGAGGGAGATTCTTCACACCATGGCAAATTGTGACGCATCACTAAACCCGTGGATTTGGATTTCTGCGTTAGGTTCAAGTCCCAGCCATCTTGGGATGAGGATATCGGTGAGGCCATCCAGAAGTTCTTGAAACTTGTTCCATCGCGTTAATTGAGGCTCGGGCAGAGTGTCATCCCACCCGACTTTCAATGTCCACAGTTCTTGCATGAAAATCTTGAAATTTATAATAATGGGTGATACGAACCCCAGAGGATCAAAGAACTGCGCAATTTGGGATAACACCGCTCTTTTGGTGGGTTTAGTAGCGGGTCGCTTGATGCTAAACTGGACGATATCGAGAGATGGGTTCCACGAAAGTCCTAATGCTAGAACAACGTCGTCAGTGATTGCCATCGATGTCAACGGAAATATAAACTTTTCTGGAATTCTTGACAGCACTTTTGGATGGTTGCTACGCCACTTTCGTAATGGAAATCCGCCTGATGCACACATTGCTAGCATTTGCTCTGAGACTTCTTGTGCTTCTTCAATGGTGTTGGCTCCGCCAAAAATATCGTCCACGTATCGACCATTTGTTAACGCCTCCCTTGCTAATGGGCATTTTGCTCCCTCGTCCTGGACGAGTTGTGCAATGGCACGTAACGCTAGGTACGGAGCGCATGTCAGACCATGCGTTACAGTGGTTAACCTATACTTGCGACGTTGATTCTGACTATCTGTCCATAGTATCCTTTGAAGGTCCCAATCATCCTTGTGAACGGAGATTTGGCGGTACATTTTCTTGACATCACATGAGAAAATATATTTGAATTGACATTAGTAAAAACAAAAACCAAATAAAAACATTAGTAACGTCGATTTGCAACTTTGGACCGGTATGTAAAATGTCATTGATATTCTTTCCATTTGTCAACTTACACGATCCGTTGAACACCACACGTAGTTTAGTAGTTGTGCTGGATTCCTTGATGACCCCGTGATGAGGTAGGTAAAAGACTGCACCTGGGTCACGGTCACATAAGGGTACCGGTTCCATGTGTTTCAGGTCTTCATATTCTTTCAGAAAAGACGAGTATGCTACCTGAAGTTTTGTGTTGCTCTCAAATCGTTTCTGAAGGGATTGAAAAGCGCGATTTGCTACTGCGAATGATTCACCCAGCTGAGATGTATGTTCTTTTAGTGACAGCCTGACAATGTATCTTCCTGTTTCATCACAATAGTGAGTGGACCTGAAATGGTTCTCACACTCTTGGTCTGATGGTGACATAGGTCGTCTGTTGTTGATGGGGAGTTTTTCCATATGCCAAAACTTCTCTAATATTGAACTCAGGTCCTGGTCTGATGTACAGTGATTAATCCTTCTGAGAGTGGCGGCAGATTTAGGAGCGGGGCCTGATATGATCCAGCTGAGAGATGTCAATTGGGCAACTGGTGCATCACATTTACCCTTAATCACTGATCCTTCTAACAGTTGTCCATATATATCAGCGCCAATCAGGAGATCGATAGGTATTGGTCTGGAGTAGTGTGGATCAGCCAGTATAAGATTTTCGACGTGAGGCCACGTGACGGGGTTGCTGGAAGGCATGCTGTTAGCTTCGTCAGAATGTGTGCGTGTAGGTTGATTCGTGTATCCGATTGAAAGTGGGGTTGCATCTCAAGATTTACTTGCCCTTTGGTCTTTTTTGATCCTGCTGCTCCTACACCACAGATCGACAGTGTCGATGGGCTGTGTTTGAGGCATAACCGTTGCACCAGATTTTCCGTGACTAGGGAAATTTCTGATCCTTGATCTAGGAGTGCTCTAACCATGACACTTTCTCCATGATTACCTATAATCTTGACTTGGGCAGTGGCTAAAAGGACTGTTGAAGCTGTCGACAGGGATTCTCTTGCGTTCATCTGGTTGACCTGTTTCACGTTGTCTGGATCCACGCTACATCTTACGTTGACCATTGCCACTGTGCTCGGTTTGGCCTGACTTTTTTGATGAATTGTGGTATGGTGGCGTTTACCGCATTTCGTGCATCGACGCGTAGAACGGCAATGTGCCAGTCTGTGAGGTCTCAGGCAGTTAAAACAAAGGATTTTCTTGACCACGAATTCGCGCCGCTGTTTTGAGGTAACCGGCGTAAATTGACGGCAGTAGCTCAGGAAATGACTTTCTGAGCACATTGGACATGTAGTATCCGTTCTGCTTGTACTCAGCGTCGGTAGAGGTATGATGAACTCGTGCCGACGGATGTAATGACCTAAATGTCCAATGCTTTGAGCCTTTCGATGGTTGAGCGTTCTCAAAGGCCTGTAGTGATCCAATTCTAGTGGTTAAAAATTCTCGCATTTGCTGCCACGTTGCTGGTCGTTTGGATGATCCTTGACTTAATTCCCACGCCTTCATTGAGTCAGGATCCAATTTTTGGGTGGTAAGATAAGCCAAAGAATCATCGCACTGTCCAATCGGTCGTTTCAATACCTCCAATGTTCTGCATGCCTGTTCAAATAACGTATATAACTTTTCCATTTCTGTTGCCGATTCCCGAGTTATGGAGTTGCTATTGAACAGAGACTGTAGTGCTGCATGAACAAGTCGTCGTTCATTTTCATAGTACGCGATAACAGCATTGAAGGCAGGCTCAAAATTTTCATTGGTTATTGATGTATTCTTTAAGAGGTCAGCCGCTGCACCGACTAGGCTCACCTTTAAATATTGAAGTTTTTCAGCTGGTGATAACGATGCGTTGTTTAAGACTAGCGACGTAAATAATCCCAAGCCTAGGAACATTAGGAACATCAAGCCTAGAAAGTCGGGCCGCATGATGAAATGACTGATGTGAAACTGCTATTGGCGTAGATGGGATTGACACCCTCGATGAATTAGCTGATGCAGCTTCATGTTGATCAATAACAGAATCTTTCAAGTCTTGGATTTTTTCGAGCGCTTCAAGGTAATTGTCCCGGGTGACAGTATACAAGTCATCCCGAAAATATGAGCGCCGTTCAATTCGTGACTGATCATTTGGTGGTAGTAATGTAATCGATAGTCTGATGGCTTGATATCCCATAGCAAATGCGTTCCATGCTTCGTTCAGTGCGTTCAGTCGCACTTCGATCCGATTCCTGGATACATTTGACTTTCCCACACTGATTAGCTTCTGGTACGAAGAAGCTATTTCGTTGATATAGAGTTGCTGATGGTCAACAATTCTATGAACGTGTTCACTTTTCATTACTTTTATCGCGCTTGTTTTCCTTTTACGCACTAACTATGTCGACTCTCAAAGTCCTGAATAACACCGAAATTTTCTTTAAGTCCTGAATGGCTTGAATCAATTACCGATTAGTCGGTTCAAATGAATATATATTTTTTGATGTCTGTTTGTTTGATTTCTGTTTTTTTTATTTCTGTTTAATTAATTTATATTTTCTCACTTTAACTTGAGTTGGTTTTTTGATGCGCGTCGTCACGAGGTCGAGTCACATTCACGGTTGTTACAAATGAAATGATTGTGATGACCTGACCTATACGTACATATACTGTGCATATAAAGGCGTATAAGCGAATATGTTATGACGATTTGAATTTGGAATCGTTCAGATGTTATGTGCTAGATGGTTCTGTATATAAAGACTGACCTATTGTCGAACAGATAAGATGACATCCATTCGGTTTATTCAATAAATATCTTGAATGAGTGTTCTTGCTTACTATGTTAGCCCAATCAAATGTATAATAAATCTTGGTTTTCACATTCTTTGACTCTCGGACTCTGTGCTCTATTCGTGCAGATTTTGCGATCAAAGATGGTCTATGTTAAATAATATAATCTATTGAGTTCTCTTCTTCTTAGATTTATTGTAATACTACGTTTATGTTTACAAAATATAATTACAAGTCTACTCTGTGTGGCTTTCGTTGAACGACTCAAAACCATTCTCAAATTTCTATTCGACTCTCCAAACAACTGCAGAGATTCATTGGGACTTAACACGTGAACTGCAGTCGAATTCGACGAATTTACGGCAACGACATCTACAATATATAACGACATCTTTCAATATACAACAGTCTATATTCGACACAGAAACGACAAATATACCGCAAAATTTGACACTCATCACAGTTAGTTGGGAATTAACATTGTCTTGTACATACTTCGCCGATTATGCGGCTCGAAGGACCAAAAATGTTTGAAATGTTTATTGAAACGAGTTACTTACATGGACTTGTCACTCGTGAACGAAGGATGATCATGATTGGTGAAGATAATGCATAGGTGGCAGCGACTTCTCTGAAAATAACGGGCACATTCCACTAGCGAGAGTGGACTGACTCTCCCAGCGAGGGGACACACACTATGTTCTCACCAGCACCAGGTGATATTACTTGCAATTGCCAGCAATGGCCAGAACGTCTCAACAAAAGAGGAAATTTCCAGCACCAGCACAGGGTGCACTTTCGCACCGCCAGCAAAGGGCGTTTAATCCACTTTTCACCAGCACTGGGTGACAACCAAATATAATCACAGCACACACAACCGTTCACGCAACAACAAACTACATCGTCATAAACTTACTACATTATTCTTTTATTGGGTTCCACAAGAAAATAGACTACAAAACACCACGCACAATCAATCGCTGCATCCTTCCGAGACCACAGTCCTTGCACGACTGAGAGGACCACTTATCCTCAGCCCACGCGCCGATCATCCATCAGATTAAATATTTTGAACATGCACATTTCTATGCTCATTTGCACGAGAATAATGACCGCCACCTAAAAGGTTTTAAACCTTAAGCTCAAGTACATTTTAAATTATACTCACCTTCGAGTTATCCATCTTTCCAGTTACCTTTTCTATCTGAATCAATTAATAAGCCCATAAATTTTTCCCCGACACTAAAGATAGCGCAGAATGGACACACGTGTGGCATGTCTTCTTGTGGTGCAAAAAATTATAAATTGGAAAGTGTCTTCCTTTAAGAGAAGAGTCCATATTTGTATCTATTTTGCATTATCTCTAATCCTGTCAATCTAATAAAATAAAAATATACATATTGAATAAATAAATTAAATTTTGTAATAATTCACTTAAGATTATTATAAAAGTGCAATTAAAATTACTAAAAACGAATGTATTGTAAACCGGCCAGAATTTTTATTAAAGTTTTAAGTGTGTATTATCATTAGCTAAAATTACTATTGACAAAAAACAAATGTATTTTAAACCGGCAGAAATCATAATAAATTAAAATTATTGATGATTATCAAAGTGACACAAGAAATATATACATTTAAGTAACACGTATATATACGTATATAAATGCATATTATATATATAATTACGATTTGCGAACACAAATAAGGCAAAAAGTTTGCTCACCGTTTACTCACAGTATACTTTTGATACTATTTAAATGCAAGTGAATTCCAAGTTTTTATTCCTTTAAGATTCTCGTATTTTAACTCACAACTTCAAACGGAGGATTAAATTAAATTGACTTTAATTTTAATTATTGAAGCTATTTATTAATGTAATACAAAAAAATACAAAAATCCTTAACTATTGAACAGTGGCACTGTCTTACAACTTATACTACGCAACACTGTAGACAATGAATACTCGAAAGCCAAAAAACCAAAAGAATCCTAATTCGAAATGATCGCTGCTTTTATAATTGGGTTTGCCCACTCATACAGGGATATTTCGTAATGAGAGTGTTCTGCCAAACTTCTTTTGGAAGGGCGATTTAATCATAAAGGTGCATCTGCACCTAAATTAGGGAGTGTCTAAGCTTATTACTCGATTAGGAGTAATTGGATTTTAATTGAGTGTTAATAAATTTGATTTACACTCGATTAGAGAGAATTCAAGTGCATACATTCAATATGTAAATGTGGAGCACATAAAATGTTCAATAATGCATAATAATTTAAGGTGGGAAACTCTCATAACCTTAAATAATTACTCCTAGAATGGAGGAATTGCTAATTGGGGAAAGTTGTTTTCCTGGAACTTAGTTAAATAAAAATATCTCTCCCAGATTTTGCATTTGGCCTTGAGATGGCTATTTATGACACAGTTGTTTGTAAAATTTATTATGTCTATTACTTCCAAGTTTTTCTTAGTAATTTTATAGCTCGTCATTTTGTGCAAAGGTGCAACAAAGTTCAATGTACTGAGCGCAGCTGTACTTGGGTAAGTATGACGTGTAGGTATGACGTCACAATATAGGGTGTTTATGAAAAGGTAAATTCTTTACTGGCTGATGTAGGGGAGTGATACGTAACTATATATATATATATATATATAATAAACCTTATAAAAAGAAGAGTTGATTTTGATTACCGAAATGTCTGTAATTTCATTGAGAAAGACACTGTACTCCTGCTCCTGATCCCCTTAATCTGTTACAATTTCTTTGATAAAATGTTTCGTTAATACATTTTTTATAATATTTGTGCATTTTCTTCACCAAATCGATGTTTGCATAATTCCAATAAATGATCTGTAGCCTTAATTGCGCAATGTTCGCATAGAAAGAAAGCAAGTGACGATTCTGCCTTTGCTATGCTCAGATATACTTTGACTTTCGGAAAATTAATCTATTGGGACTCTTCAAAGGAGCTATTGCTATTTTGTGCTTTGTTGACGAAATATGTTGTTTCAAACAATAGAATTTGGCATTCACTTCACTCTAAGAGTACTTAAAGTACGCCTTAGAGTTAACGCACTCAACGGGCTGCAACCTCTCTGTGAAATCTTCTATTTGCTCCCATTCTGCATGATAATTCTGTTTATATTTCGGCGGCATAATAATTTCGCGATTACAGACACCAAAATGACAAAGAAAACATTCTAAAAACACCCAAAATAAAAATTCGGGCAAAAAGTATGATATATGAAAAATGAGTACATAAAGGCATAATTGAGGAACAAAATCTTTATAATATGCAAAAGATGTTGCCTGAATATTCAAATTCCAATTTTTCACTTTATCACTTTTTTCACTTTTTTAAATTTTAAGAAACCACTTTTTTACAGTTTGAATGAAAATTTTCAACTGGGAAATAGTTCCCAGTTGATAGTCATCTAAACGTAAAAACCAAAGGAAAATCTATACAAATGCATAACTTTTAAGAAAATCAGAAGTGGATTCAAATATCTACCTCGTTCCCAAATTTTTTGGTGATTAAACAACCAAACAACAACTGACGTTAAAAATTCAATAATCAGTCACTACTATTCAAATCTATAATCCGTCCACTTTAACTTACAAACAGTTCTAGATTACTTTAGCCGCGTTTAATTATGCACTTGAGTTAGATTCAGATAGATTTTTGTATATGTTCCAACAACAACGCATCGTTACGTACAAAAACCTATTAGGCTCTACGTCAATTGCTTTCCGGCTCTAGCTCAAGTGCACAATAAAACACGGGTTTTCTTGAGAATCCCACTTAAATCAGAGAAGTGAGTTTTATTCAGCTTAAATTAAATAAACAAATTAAACTGAATAGCTTGAGTCGTTCTTGATATGGTTTAGCAAAATGTGCTAAATACTCGTAAATATGCTTTTTGCTAAATCCCAAATATATATGCTAAACAAGGAGAAAATATGCCAAGTTAAGCATATAAATTGGCTAAAAAATGCGTACTTTTCGGGTTAACTAAAATGCGTACTTTTCGAGTTAACTTCATTTTACTAGACCTTACTCGGAGAAAAATTAAAAGTTTGATCGGTTTTGTCTCAATCGTCTTTTCGTTCTCGAGTAGTGTGAAAAGACTTTCGAGTAACATCTAGTAAATTAATTTTAACGTAAACAAATTTGACACTTGTTTAGTCTTCATATTCAACTTCGCGATCTTCAAGTTTCCAGCCTTTGTGTATAACTCTTTTTTAATCCTTGGTGTTTAGGTATTCGTCAAAATGGAATTCTCATGTGAATCTTTGGTTGACGTAAACAATATATTTGAGCTCTTAGCAACACTACTGCATCAGTTGACAGTTTAATGCCCCCCGTCAGCTTTTTACTGTCAATAAATAGCATGAGCCAAGTAGCGTCTTGTGTATGGTAGAACATTCTTTTGTTTCCCAAGGAACTAAAAGGCAATGCATTAGGCTACATAGTAGGCTACATAGTTAATATAATTCCACTCAATAGTGACAACGATTTCAACACTCATTTTCGAGTGAATCGATAAATTTTTTCCGAACATTGTTACAAAGTTCGAGGTTTCACTAGCTTACAAAAAACTGCGGGCGGACAAAAGATCAAATACGGCATTACATATGTATTTATATAAATATATAATATATGTATTATATATGGTGGATTATTCAGCAACACAATTTGATTCGCCCTAAAAATAAGTGAATCGACAAATTAAATGTGTGCTTTACTAATCCTTTGTATCACAAAAATATTGTATCATAATAATATATATATATGATATTCTATCTGGAATGTGATAAGAACTTAATTGCAGTTTCCTTAATTATAACTTCAATAATTTAGTTTTAATAAATTTAAACCTTTGAATAGGTACAACTTGTAGTTTTTGACATTTCTTCCTCTGTCCACCCACACGCTCGATGAGCTATGTCGAATCCCACTCGATGTGTTCTCTCTCAACAAACACCATACCAGCCCAGACTTGGCAGATATCACTGCGTGCCTTTAGTATGCGGCGGGCTGCCAGGTCGCTAACATGTTTTTTATCATTTGTTATCATCGCAAGTAGAATCTCTTCAGGATGCGCAAAGTAGCCGTTTCTTTGGATAACAGGATCTATAATTTTTGTAGTGTTTCTGACAAGTATCTGGAGGCCTTAATAATATTGAATAGATGACACGTGTCATCTTTGCATGATGGTTTATTTTTAACTAGCTGTGCCCCGCGGTTTCATCCGCGTTAAATTTCTTCGTGCATGCTTCCTGTTTTATAAACCTACCTTAAAAAATAAGAGTTGGTGTAAACCGAGTTAATTTCGTAACCAATCGTAACTTAAAACTGTGAACGAAACTAACTATTTAAAAAATCTCGTTATTAATTTTACAAATCTTAAACTTACATTATATAGAATATGAAATAAATATAAAATGTGAATATGTAAACACAAAAAAAAAAACAAAAATAATCAAATCTTATAAACTACAAAACTTTTTCAAAACTTCATTTTCAATATTATGAATAATCGATACACTGTATAGTATTATAATTATTACTGTCACTTAAACTTGTACTATTAAAACGGATGTTGTTGTATGATATGTTTAATACAACTGAATCCTTGAGGAAAAAATATCCTTCGTTTGTACCAAAAAAAAATTTTTTTCACTTTCCTAGCTTATAATTTATCAGAAAAACCATGAAATTATTCGTATCATGAAAAATTTACAAAAGACGCTGACCAACGAATCGAAAGGACATAGAAAACAACATAGTAAGTAACAAATGGCATCGTTTGCAGGGGAAAACATGGGTTTTATCCTTTGACAAATTTCTGCTGATAGCCAAGACAAAGTAAGAATAAAAAACAGAAATGTGAGTAGTAACCCGAAAATTTTACCTGGTAACAGAGTGAAAGTGGTAGGAAATTTTTATTAGGGGCAATAAGATGAGGTACAAACAGGGGACATGAAAAATTTGTGGGTGCGTTCTGGTTGAACAGTTTATTAACACGCGTATGTACCCCAACATGGGGCAGAACCTCCTCTAACATTAAAAACCTTCTAAATGTTTGTAAGAATCTAAATCCGCTAATAAAGAAAACTTAGACTCCAAAACCAATTATATAAACCTTAGCTGCGAATAGAAGCTATTCTAACATCCTACAAAAATACACCCTTTTGAAAAAACTATTTCACACTTATATCAATGAGTAGTAGTTAAAATGTAACAGCTTTTACCTGAAATCATCAAAAGTACGCTCGTCAATGAAAAGTAATAAACGAAATTTATCGCATAAAATTATTCAACATTGTTAACCTAACTGTATGTGTATCTTAATTATTACGGTGATTATTTCCCCTATGAAGACCAAAAAGAAAAACAGGAGAATTTTCAAATAAATCTCTATAGATCCTAGCATTTATATTGAGAAATCATGACTTTGTTCCGTATTGAAATATTTTTCATAGAAATTTTCATACAGAAACTAATGAATCATATCGAATATGTATCCAGACACTTTGTTGAATTATTGCAATGCTGATGTGCGTCAGCGCAACATTTTGTTGTTGCAGTCATGCGTCAGCGCAACATTTTTGTTGCTGCAGTCATCCGTCAGCGTAACATGTTTATTTTTAATGTAAACTGAAATAATTCGTACATATTCCCAATTACTCTCTGTCTCTTAAGTTTGAACGCATCAAACATACGTACTACGCATCAGTGTGGGTTGATAACGAATTGTAGCGTCACTCACAACCGTGAAGAGAGAGAGTAAGCGGCAATCATATGAACAAATTGCCTTAGCTCTCAGAAGAAACAAAAATGATGCGTTGACGCATGACTGCAGTTAAAAAGCCGACGCACGTCTGAGTTGCACATCAGTTTCGCAATAATTTAAGAATCTTCGATTTTTGCACTTATATCTTTACTACTTCGCGACTTTGGGGAGCACCACGATTATATATAGCCTATAGCCTTCCTAAAATAATAGACTATAATAAAAAAAATTCAAATCGGATTAGTAATTCCTGAGATTATCGCGTTCAAACAAACAAACAAACTCTGTCTCTTTATAATATTATATGATTATAGTATAGATTAAGAACCAAGAAGGCGCGTAAACTTTGACCACAAATGTGGCCAGAGTTTTCAAATTTTTAGATGGCTCTTCAGTTGATACATACACACGTAGTATACGGTTACCATGCGTGATCCAACGGACATGTGATAGTTTTATTGGAGATTGATTGCCTAGGTCTTCTGGAAATTCACCTGAAATTACCGCCGAGACAATTTTATACAAGTAGGTACTGTTGATCTGTACTCAGATCTTATGCCATTTCTGGTAGCATTTGACTTTCGATGCGTTAAAATTTTTGAACAGGTAGCTTTTAGTGGTTTTCCCAGTGGACCAATATAAGATTTAGATTCCAAAGTACACCCATCGAATTTGGAGAAACAGATGTCTCAAAGGCAGTTCGTTCATGTGGAGCAAACAAATTATAGACTGAAGCAAACAATTATGCAAGAGCTCTGTACACTCCATACCTATCAGACACTCCATACCTATCACATGTCTTCGATAACGTAGGAAAATTAAGCGTCGATTTTTTTATTTTATGTTCAATAACACCTTTGATCATGAAGCATTCTAGTTTTTCTGACTCTGATGATGTCGCTGAAGAAGTACTAACACTTAAATCAGCTAACTTTGAAGTGCTAAAGGATGTGTTACGGCGATTCTCTCGTTCATGTTTCCGTTTTAGAGTCTTTTGCAACTTCTTTGTACCAATTACGTCGATTCCGCTCGACGAATCCGATTACGTCGATTCCGATTCCGATCGGTCAAAAAAGTTTGCTCTTCTTTGGGAACCTTTTTATTCTTAGGACAAATACATTGAGCGAATTCTTTGCACTTGCATGCTGAAATGTCAAAAAGTATCTTACTGCTTTACTGAAAACTATTTAACTTGTCCGGGGAGAGCCTCTTGATAGACTTGTGTAGATTTTTGCACTTCAAATGATATGCTCTCAACATTTGAACGACCCTTTTTCTCGCAGTTAGTCATATATTTTGAATTGCAATTTACAGTTTGTAATTGCAATTTCAGTTGACGTCTCGTCCACTCAAAGTGCTTTATTACATCTTCGTAAGTATGTTGTGATGCGTCGCGTCACCTAAAAAGAAGGGAGGTTAGAACATAACAAATAAACTATGCGAGGCACTAACCATACCCGCAACACATATGAACCTAAAAACATAATGCGAGAAGTCGATGTCGGTGTTTAGGTTTACACAACATAGTCCACACAGCGAGCAACATACCCCACACAGATAGTGCACACGGAGTATTTCATAGGGAATAAAACATAACGCATAAAGCATAGAAAACTGCCTAAAAAGCATAAAACACCAAAAGTTAAACATGCACTATAC
Source organism: Chrysops caecutiens (assembly GCA_963971475.1). Lineage (NCBI taxonomy): Eukaryota > Metazoa > Arthropoda > Insecta > Diptera > Tabanidae > Chrysops > Chrysops caecutiens. Next base: position 61,645,197 of record OZ020568.1, read on the forward strand.
TTACCATCAAGCGTAAACACAACACGGCGGAACAACGTAAATAAACCTACAAATATGTAAAATGTAAACAAATCTACTATTTCATAACACTTACTTGAGCATTGGATCCCGGAAACTTATGTAAACAACATGAAATCCACTATAGAACATAAAACACGCGACATCACAACACGTTCTTAACCTAGACTGAAACGTCAAAACGAAACATGGGGAAACGTAAACAAATCCATCAACTTACGTTGTTCTAAAAACCTCCGCCCGTCACCGGTAGATGGCGCCATGCAAAAGTTAAGTGCGTTTCGTAATTGACGGCAACCTCGCTCCAACGGTCAAAAATCCCGGTTGCTTGGAATAAAAAGCGGAGAAAAATTGGGGATATCACGAGTAGTTGGATCAACTTCAAAAACCTTAAAAGTCAGGCAGACCATTCACGGGAGTAGGCATACAAGGAGAAGTAAGTGATCCAAACCGAACAAGGTTCTAGAAGCCTATCGGTTCGCTGGGAGCTTGAGTTTGAAAGTGGTCATAGTAACCCATCAAACTCAAGTTCGAATTTGTCAAACCGAACAAGGTTCTAGAAACCTATCGGTTCTCTGCGTTGGGAGCTCGAGCTTGAAAGTGGTCACAGTAACCCATCAAACTCGAGCTCGAAGCTGCAAAACCGAACAAGGTTCTCGAAACCTATCGGTGCAGTAAGGAACTTCGTGTTGAAAGTGGTCACCAGAACCCATCAACCTAGTTTCAAGTACGGCGTCATTAAAGTGGCTACTCCATAGTGTCGGGGACGTCGCGAACGAGTTTAGAGGAGGCGTTGCGTGATTCCAGGGCCGGACCGAGGCCGATTACCCTGGAGGAGTACCGAGCCAGAAATCGGGGCAAGCAGCAAGTCGTCGCGCCACCGGTCGTAGAAGCAGAGCGTCCCGTAAAATATAGAACTGGAGTGGAGGCCAACTTCAGGCGGGCCATAGAGGAGGTTCGTCGCCGTCTGCTGCTGGCGGTTGGGAAAGAGGAGCGCCTGCGGATCAGCAAGGAGATCCAGCGGCTCCATAACGAGCGGTTGAAGTAGCGCCGCAGCAAAAGACATAAAAATAGAATTAAGAAAACAAATGTAAATTAGGTTAAATTTAATGGAATAAATGGAATGAAAACTAAATAAAAGTAGGATTAAAAACACAAAATTTACAAACATGAAATCAGATAAGAACGTAAAGTAAATTTGAATCCGGCTCAATAGTGAAACGAAAAGGTAATAAGTAGATTGGTTGCATGAACGTTTGATTTATAACAAATATTAGGAAGATAACTAGTAGATTGGTAACATTAGCGTTTGATTTATATAAAATCTTAGGAAGGTAGTTAGTAGATTTGTCGCTTGGACGTTGGATTTGTATTAAGCTAAAGGAAAATGAATGTAAATGTAAAAGAGAGGTGTAATTAGAATAAGCACAATAATAAATATTAAGCCAACTTAAAACCTGTGTCAAGCTTGCTTTCAACATTGAACTGGTTAACATTGAGAATTGGAACCTTAACGAAACAAATAAAAAATACATAACAAGTAGGTAGAACGTTCTCTTTCATCTTACAAACATCACCAAATAAAGGACATTTGAACACACTCCGAGTTCTTTGCATAGTTGCCACGAAAGAATATCGAACGTGTTTTTAACGATAAACGAGCCCGCGACTGATCCGATTTAAGAACAATAGAGCACTGTCGACGCGATAAAACACAAATTCGAACTTCTTTTTATTTTGTGCCGAATCTATGTTATACCAACTAAACTTTGTTGATAAAAATTAGTATGTTTATTCAGAAATATCGTACATAAACATAACTTCCAATTACAATTATGAACATTACTTTTTTCTTCTAATAGAGTGTCAAACCGACTATTTTCATTAATTCAATACCGTTGCGGAGGCATTTTCCCTACACAAAATTGAATAATATTTTACAAGGCTTAAATTAATCCTTAAAGGCACAAAATTTTGACTGTTACAGTACCGTCCAGTGAACAAGAATATTCGCTCCACCAGTGTGCATCCAGCCCATTCAACGACGAGATTTCTGGATTTTTAAGGGGTTAGAATAAATATATTTTAAAAAATTATTGATATTTCTATCTCTTGAATACAGATAAAAAATTTCCAAAGTTGATTAAACAGTTCTTCTTGGTTGTTGTCAATAGTTATTTATTGGTTCACAGATCTGTAATAAATGTAAGACAATTTCACCAATGTAAATATAAAATATTCTTTCCTAGATGTATAAAGTATGCTGTAAGAAAGAATTGGAACAGTCATTGTTCATAGTAATTAGCTGAACTAGATTGATTCTTTGAGATATTATGATCTGATTATGCAAGTAATGAATGTAAATTTATAGAACTCTCACTCTAGTTGCTCGCTGAATTAGAGTTATTCTTGCAGACACCATGATCAACAAGACTGTATGTAAAGAAATGTTGACATCTAAGGCTACCAAATGATCACCTGAGTTGTTGCTGAACTACTGTAATCATTTGAAGCGAAACTTTCTAGTAGAAGTTATCCATATAATAGAAATAAAGTAAGCTTATGGTAAAGGCTAAAGGGTGACCACTTTAGTCGCTCGTTGAACTATTGTGGTACCTTTAGCGAAACGTTCTTGTAACTATAAGCTCTAGCAAAACACCAATACGAATCAGATGCTCTTACCAAGTTTGAATAGTTTGATATGGCTATACTTTTGTAGAAATAATAAATCACAGAATATCAGCAACTGATGTCCACTGACAATCCAGAAATCTCCAGCAACACTCGTACATCAATTGTTATCAAGCTTAGTTACATGTTTAAGTAGATTGACAACTGCACTAGATAATCAAACACAAATGTTGCTGAATTGTATAAATATTAATTTTATTGTAACTGTTTAGCACTGAACTTCTTTTTATTTATTTATATTTATTTATTTATTTGGAGGTAATAAAACTGATTAATAGTCTTACTACCTATTTACAGGATTCTTACTAGTCTAAAAAAAAAAAAACAATAGCCTGATTGGCTGCCAGATGTAGCCTACTTCCTGAGAAGTAGGTACATCTGGGAATAAAACTTACTACTAAATTTCTAAAAAAGCCGAACTGGCTGTTGCCTTGGTCGGCGAGGGTTTAAGCCATCTGACATGCTTTGATTATAGTTTGCACAGAAAAGTTCTTGTTTTTAATTTGCCCGTCGTGCATGTTTTTTTTTTTAATTTTAAGTGATTATTTTTAGGATCTTACAACTATCTAAATTATTTTCTTAAATCTCTAGTAATTATTACATGACTTTTTGATTCCACGTGTGTCTAATCTTATATAACTGGTTATTTTATGTTAGTTTTTACAAATTGTAATTTTTTGGATTGTGTAGGTATCCAAAATGCACCTTGATTGAGGCAGATAGGCTAAATATTGATCTAGTATTTGGAGAGGATGTTATTAAAGGATATGGATTCGGGGCTGTTATATGGAGTCTAGAAGGTTAAGGTGTCTAAGCAGCTTAAATAGTGGGGAGTCTTTCTCTTGCTGAGAGTCCAATAGCTCAGTAAGGGGAGGGGGTTCTCCATGGAAGAATTCCCAGGTTTTCCTGCAGTAGCTAAGAACGTGGATGACAGAGAGAATGCCCCCACAAGAATCACACTCAGGGGGTTCCGTTCGTTCGAACCTGTGACCATGTGTAATTTTTGTACACCCGAGTCTTAGTCTGGTGAGTATCTTTGCCTGTATTTTATTTAGCGAGGGACTTATGTCTAGATGTTGAAGTGAGTGCCAGAGGCGTTTGAGAAAGAAGTCAGTAGTGTGTCATTCGTTCCATCTCTTTGCGTATTCTCTACGTAGAGCTGTATCCCTGCAGTATACTTCGCTCGGTGGTATGACTTTCAAGTCATCATTTACATCGGCTTTTGTAAGCCTGTTGGCTCTTTCGTTCCTTTCTATGTCCACGTGACCCGAGATCCAACCCACCTTTATCCGCCCTTTATTTTTGGGGAGGATGCTCCTGATTGTTTTAGGCATGAAGCGTCTGTTCGTGTGATTGAAGATGGCGTTTACCGAACCTTTCGAGCCTGTGAATATCAGATTGTTGTTCTCTGTACCATCCAGTCGTTTCACCAGCTCGAAGAGAGCGAGAATCTCGGCTATCGACGCTGTGACTCCCTTCTCCAATTTTAAGATGAAGGTGTTGGAGAATTGTTGCCCTTGTGAGACAACGGCTGCCACTGAGGCTCCGGATTCTGTCGACGAGGCATCTGTGTAATGGAGGATTTTTTCTCTGTGACTGTCTTGCCATTCTCTGAATCTTGATCTCCAGGCTTCTGTCGGTGTTGAGTCTTTTTTGTAACCTGGGAACACGTTTATCTTATTGGCTGTTAATTGCTCCAGAGATGCGGGACAGATTGTTGAAACTGTGGTCATGTATGGCTTCGGTCCTCCTCGATCTTTGTAAAATTCCCAAGCTATGTAGAGGGAGGAGGGTTTCAATGGCCGCGTGGATATGTGCTGATAAATATCTAAAGTACGGTGGTGCGGATTAAAGGAGTTTGCCATGTTTTTTGCTTTCAAGGCGATTCTCCTCTCAGCTATTGTATGTGTCAAGTTGAAACCTGCCTGTTCATTTTTGACATAGTAAGTACTCCTAGAGTAGTTCAGAGAACTCTTCTAGTCGCCTTCTTTAGGGTAGCTAAGGTTGTTTTAGGAGCATTGCCATAGAGGATAGATGCATATCCACATATACCTTTCAATAAGGTACGTGACATATGCCTTAATGCTCTTGTTGATACATGTGAGTTTTTGGAAGTCAATATTTTGACAAGGTTCAGGATGTTGTCCACTTTTCCGCAAACTTCTTTCACATGGCGATTCCATCTTAGTGCTTTGCTAAAATACACTCCTAAGATTTTCATGTGGGGTGTAGGTGTCAAGCCCATGACCGTTTTTGCGTGCCTTTCCATAGAACATTTCTTTTTCCTGCAGATGTGCAGGATCTCGGCACTATCTTCAGGAACAACAGCACTGTGCTCTCTACACCAATTTTTCATTACCCCCCATGCGGCCATGAGGTGTGAGACCGAATCTTCTCCTACCGAGGTCATAAAGATATTATCTGCGTATATGTACACTTGTATGTTATTGGTGTTCTTGAGTCGTTCAACGAGTTGAACCATATAAATGTTGAAAAGGACCGGGGAGAGTGGGCTTCCTTGTGGAGTGCCATTGTCTATTCTCTTGGAGGAAGATTGAAAGCCATTCACTGTTGTCGATGTGTTTCTATTCGCGAGGAAATTGACTATCACCTTGACGGAAGGGAGATTAAAGCCCCAGGTTGTCATTTGTTTTGCAACCGTTGATAAGCTCAGTCGTTCGTAAGCTTACTGGAGATCAAGCGATAAGACCATCCCGTGGTTTCTCGAAGATAGCCAGTTGGCCATTTCGTCTTCTAGCTCCAGAAGGAGAGTTTCAGTTCCTCTTCCTGGTCTGAAGCCGTGAATTTCTCTCGGAGGGAGATCTTCTATAATTGCTCCTAGCCTGTCCGCCAAGATACATTCTAATGTTTTTGATATACAAGGCAGAAATGATATTGGTCTATAATCTCTGACTGTTCTACTTTCTCCAGGTTTCTTTTTAGGGATCGGGATAACATTTGCATGTTTCCAATCATGTGGATAGATGCCTACTTGCAGGATTTTGTTGTAAAGTGTGATTTTCCTTGACGTGAAAGAATCACCTGCTTCTCTTATCATACGGTACGTGATTCTATCTCTACCCGGGGTTCTTCCTTTTAGCCTTGTGATTTTCGCTTTCGGTTCCAATAGTGAGACTGGTTGGGTTATGTTAAGGTTCGAATTGTTTGGTGAACGTAGGTCGCCCTTTATAAATTCCCACTTCTCCTTTAGTGTTGAGATGGTGTAGTTCATATCGCTTGAGTATTCGGAGAAGCTGTTATTGAATTTGATGGCGATGTCTTCTGAGTCTGTTAAGATGATGGACGGATCCTCCAGTAACATTGGCATATAGGAATCCGCCTTTTTTCCTTCGCAGGCTCTGATCCTCGCCCAGGTTTGTCTTGGTTCCGCCCTGAAATCGAACTTTTCTGTGTAATCCAACCACGATTTTTCTTTTTCTTTTATGATGAGGGCTTTGACACTAGCATTGGCTTCTTTCAGTTTTGAGTGCGCAGTCCGGTTAGGTCGTCTTCTGAACAGCTTTAATAGGCTGGTCCTCATACTCATAGCTCTCAGAATTTCATCCGTTAACCAGCACGGCTTCGTTCTAGGTCTATTAGAGTTAATGGTTGGAATAGAGAGGTCGGCTGCTTTTCTGACAATTCTCTTCAGATTCGCAGCCTCGGCGTTAATGTTTTCTTTTTCCCTTCTCCATTCCGTAAGCATATTAATTGTAGATCGAAACCTATCCCAGTTTGCTCGTGACTCAATGTAGATGTTACGATTTTTGGTTTTTGCGATCTCGAATTCAGTGGCTATGAATATAGGGTAGTGATCGCTGCCCTCGGTCGATGGGTTTACAAACCAGGATTAGTTATGGGCTAGGGATGATGAGGAGATGGTTAGATCGATGGCTGTAAAGGATCCTCTTGATGAAAAAATAGTTGGTGATCCATCGTTGAGGATAACGAGATCTTCTCTCTCCAATGTATTAGTGATACATCGACCTCTTCTGTCAGTCTTTGAGTTACCCCAGACCATAGAATGAGCATTGAAGTCTCCTCCAATGATCTTTCTTCCTGGCAATTGTTGTGCCAGGTGATCCAGGTCTCTCTCCTGATAGTAGTAGTCGTGTTCCACATACACATTACAGATCGAAGTTTCTGTTCTACCTAGTAGTTTGATAGCGTTTACAGTTACACCAGATGAGATGTTTATTTCCTTGTGGGGTGAGTTATTTTTCACTAGCGTCATAACACCTCCTCTGCATGAGGTGTCGTCTCTACTTTTGTGGTAAATGTGGTACGCTCCGTGTGTTTGCGGTGGATGGTTTTTGAGTTTCGTTTCTTGTAACAGGATTACATAAGGATTGTCTCTAAATATTAGATATCTTAAGGATCCTAGGTTATTAAAATATCCCCTGATGTTCCATTGCAGGATATTTATTTTACCTTCTACTTGGGACATTGGAATTACAGGATTGGTTTGAGGGTGTGGGATTAGCGTTGGATTGGATTTGAAAGGAGTTAGGGGATTCTTTGAGGGAAATTGGGGCTTTTTGTTACTTAAATTTCCATTTCCACATCGGTTTTTTTTTCCGACGAGGAGTCTTCCAAGCTTTTTGTGCTCTTACTACGAGGTTTGTCTGCCAAATTGCCATGGATGGCTCTGATGGGCGGTAAACCTTCGCGCGAGTACATTTCAATGAAGCTGCATTTTGGATTATTTCTTATAGTGTGTACTATTTCTTGATTACACAGGTTATAAATCTCTTTAACTTCATCTAGGTACTTGGTGTGTTTTTTTCTAGGATTCTTCTACTTACTTAGATCTAATGTAGGAGGTAAGTCATCTACAGTGTTGTTTTTTAGGAAAAATGAGATGTCATCCTTCCTCTCGTCCCATCTTACTAGCGATATTTTACTAGAACTTGGGGTAGGTAGATTTTTTGTGGTGTTGGATGTGTCTTCTGCGGTGAGATTGATTTCTTTAGACGTGGTTGGGGTATTCTTACTAATTGGAGTTATTTCTTTGACTGGGATAGGGTTGGTTGTCTGCGATTTTGTATTTAAAGTTGGGTTTTTTAACTGGTTGACATTCTGGTTGGTAGCATTCGTGTTACTGATCCTTTGAGCTAAGGTCATGTCTTTCGTCCGGATAAAGCCCATTATGTCCCCGTGTCGTTCAAAAAAGAGTTTTTTTGCTTCATATTTTGATTTTCGTTCGTTTGTCATGATGCTTTCTATCTCCTTCGCCATAAGCCTACTCGGGCATTTAGAGTCTGTTGAGCTGTGGTCCTTCGAGTTGCAATTTACGCAACATGTTCCCGCGCAGCTATGTCCTTCAGTTTTAGTACCGCCACATTGACCACAGATTTCTATACCTGTGGGACAAAATTTTGCGGTATGTCCTAGTTTCTGACAGGCTCTGCATCTTCTAGGGTTGGGGATGTATGTCCTCACCTCTACCTTGCGGAAGCCTACTGTGACCTTGGATGGTGGTACAAGCTGGTCAAAAGTGATGATGACCAGTCCAAAAGGCCTTGGACTTTGGTTAGGAATGTGGTGCATGTTTAAAGGTGTTCTAGGTGCCCTTTTTGAGATGTAAACATCTTCGACTGGGTGGAATAATGCCAGCCCTTCCTTTATTTCTTCGGCAGACATTCCTATTAAGTCTGTGCAGCAGATGACACCCTTGCTGCAATTCAAAGTCTCGTGCCTTGTAACCTCGACATTATAGTTACCAATCGCTTTGGCCTTCAGTAATTTGTCAGCTGCGATACCGTCTTTTACTCTAAGTATAAGATCGCCTTCTCTGCTGAAGCATGCCCTTTGTTATGTCACCTAAGCGGTATTCTAGTTGGAACCTATTAAGATTCACCATCTTCTTCCCTTCAACCGTGCTTTTAAAAGCATCTCTGGGAAAGCTGCCTCGTCGTTCAGGTTAAATGTGCGGCCTCTCACTGCCTTTCTCTTTGGGCTGGGCCCCCCCCTTGAGGAGAGCCCCCGGGGATAAGCTCCCCATCCCCTTTACTGATCAGAAGCACGCTGTATTACTTTTTTTTTCGTGCGAATTTCATTGCTAAAAGCACGTTGATCACAGGACTAATATTTTCGTCAAGACAGGTAAGAATATGATTGACAACTTCTCTGCGATAAAGTCGCTTAAAAGTGTGAATTATACCCTGATCCAGTGGTTGAAGTTTACTAGTGGTATTCGCAGGTAAAAACATTATTTTCACATTAGTAAGTGGTGGTAAGTCTGTGTGGGCAGAGCTGTTGTCAATAAAAAGGGTGATTTTTTTCCGTTGCTCTTCATTTTCTTATACAATTTCTTCAACCATTCCTTAAAAATTATCCTAGTCATCCAAGCTTTCGCGTTGCTGTCATATTCAATGGGTAAAGTTTTAACGCCTTTGAAACATCTAGGTTGCTTCGATTTCCCTATGATAAGCAGCGGTAGTTTGTTCGTTCCTGTCATATTTGTGCATTGGAGGAGAGGTAGTCGCTCCTTGCTTTGTTTAGCTCCATGGCATTCTCGGCCCTTAAATGTGAAGGTTTTATCCGGAAGGCACTTGAAAAATAAAGCTGTTTCGTCTGCATTGTAAATATCATTTGGATGATATTCTGTTAAAAGATTTGGTAAATCTTCAGTCCACTGGTTACAAACACCTTGATCCACTGATTTGCTTTCCCCTGCTGCTTTCTTGAAAGATACGTCATGTCGTCTTTTAAAACTTTCCAACCAACCATTACTAGCTGAAAAGTTATGTATTCCCAGTTTTATGGCAAACATTTTACTTTTTTCTTTTAACAAAGTTCCATCTATCGGAATATTTTTATCTAGGGTTTGTTTAATCCATTCCACGAGAAAGTTTTCCACCTCGGGAAATTCGACAGATTTATTCCTCTTGATTTTTCCATGTCCTTCTGCACATTGCAGTCTTATGACGTCTTTGTTCCTTATTATTTTATAAAATGTAGATTCCGCCAAGTCAAACTTACTCAAAATTGCGTTCCGCGACTTCCCACCCTCAAATTCGTTTACAATTTTAAGTTTGTCACTCAACGAAATTACTTTAATTATCCTTTTCAACATTTTGGAGCATGTTCTTTCCCGAATGATTGTTATCAACTGCAGACGTCTAGGAATTCCATCGAAAACGCTGAACCTATAGTTTTCTTTTTGACGTGAATACGTCTTTAAATTTGCTACCATACGGGGGCAATCCAAAAAAACTACTGATAAAATCGGTGGATACAGTTTGGGGTTGTAGCTTCGAATCTCTGCACTACATCCGAAATTAAATTATACCATTGGATAGATAAAGGATCAAAGAAATCACTAGTATAAGCAAGATCGTTTGCGCATCGCGCGCGGCGGAGGGGGAAGCGCCGAAAGATGGGGTTATTTTGTACTAAATTTTGCCGATTTTGAATTTCAAAATCGAATTCAAACAACCAGGCTGGCAGAATCGCCAGCAACACAAAAATTTCGCCAGTACATGTGATTGTGCAACCGAACGTCAATGATCGGTGTCACCCCACCGAGAGAGTATGTGTGGCGCCCGCATGCGTTTGTTTCTCATCGAAACAAACACATGCGAGCGTCACACACGCTCCCTTTGTAGGGTGTCACCGCATGGTCAATGTTTTTTGCACAATTTTGTGCCGTGGCGAAATCTTTGTGTTGCTGGCGATTCTGCCAGCCTGGTTGATTGAATTCGATTTTGAAATTCAAAATCGGCAAAATTTGGTGAAAAATACCCATTTTTCGGTGCCTGGATTTGGTTTGACTTCATATTAAAAAACCGCTAAGAACAGACAAATTGCTACTACTTTATCGGTAGCGGTATCATCATCATCAAGTCAAAGCCGGTGGAGTCGCCATATATCGCAACATCAATAGCTTCACTGATTGTAATAGAGTTGACATTGACATTTCGGAAATTTATTTGGAAATTAAATACCCAAAAGCAGGTGATGTCTGTCTAGTAAACGCCAATGGCATCTTCAAATTCATACTCGGGTGTGTGTATATCCACCCGTGCACTGCGTTAGCAGATATTAAACTCTTAATGATACGATCGTTGTTAAAATATTCCAAAAACATCGCTAAAATTATACCCGTTTACGAGCCTGATCTTACTACACCAGTTATGATAGTTGGAGACTTTAATGTCGATGTCTCACAAAACCGTTCATTGCCTGACTTCATGCTCAGCGAGTTCAATTTGTTTTATATTGAAGCTTCTCCAACAACGTTAGGTAATACCTGTATTGATTTAACGTTTACCAGAAATCTGGATGTATCTTGTATGCCATTTGTGTCGTACTTTTCGTATCACATACCTATAATTAATAAAGTTATATTGTAACAAAATAATGATTTGTTTCCTTGCTTTTGTCCTAAATACATAAATAAAAATATTTTATTCAAGAAATATTATCCGTTACATAAACGTATTCACGTACAACACACGGCCGTGTCCACAACACAGCCACACCCCAGCTTTTTTTACGAACGTGGACATGATTGGTTTTTCTTTGAGTCGACTTGCAAGTTTTGAGATTTTCATTGGAATATTATTGTCAGTAGTCTCGCTTACAGAGGTTTAGAATAAGGAAGTTTCACTTACAGAGGTCAAGATGTGAAAAATGACTCTCTCTAAAAAAGGTTCCTACACTGTCACACATAGAGGTTATTGGGGTTAAAAATGACGGGACCTGGCAACAGTTGTCACTAATATAGTTTTCTCTGTTATCCAGTTTTCTCTTATCCAGGTTCGACTGTATTTGCATATCGATTTCATAAATTTTCGATAGAGCGTCAGCAACCGCATTTTGATGCCCAAATATATGAATAATTTGAGTCGTGAATTGGGAAATGTAGTTCAGATGACGAAGTTGCCTTGGAGATGCGTTGTCCAATTCAGCGCATATACTAAAGATTTGTGATCTGTCTTGATAACGAAGGTTCGAGCTTCTAGTACATGACGGAAAAATTGAATTGAAGCTTAGGTCCCGATCATAGCTGTTATAATTTCGCTCAGGTTCCGAGAAAAATCCAAGCGGTTCCCACTGCTCTTCCACTTGTTGTTTTAAGACGGCGCTGACGGCAGAATCTGAAACATCGGTTGTGACAGCGAGAGGAACATGGCTAACTGGATGAACGAGCTTAATAGTCACGGTGATACTGTCTTTACATCTATCGGTTGCTTCTTCCGTCTCGTCAGTCCAGTTGTTTTTTCGTTTGTCGTTTTTACGTGATCCGAGTAAGAGAGTAATAATTGGAGCTTGTATGTGTGCAGCTTGCGGAATGTACCTGCGATAATGATTAATTACTCCTGGGAACCGACGTAATTCGACAATATTTTGTGGCTTTTAGTAATTTTTAATAGCCTCCACACGATCATCTGGTGGTTTGCGACCGTGAGAGTTAATAACCATGCCTGGATATCGCACTTCACTTTGCCCATACGTGCACTTATTGATGGTTATTTGTAGGCCATGATGTTGAATTCTTTTGAAGATTTTTTCGAGGTATTCCGTATGTTGCTCTGGCGTTTCGGACATTACTTGAATGTCGTATATATAAGAGAAGACGAAGTTCAGTCCTCTAAGAATATTAAATATTGTGGCGTTGGAATGTTTGTGTGACACTTTAGAGCTCGAAGGACATGACATCTAACACAAAGAGACCGACCTGCGTACATATCGCTGTCTTTGACACATCCGCTTCTCGCATAGGAATCTGATAATACACTTTGTCCAAATTTAATGCCGAAAATATCGTCGTTGCCGTGCATTGGCTCAGTAACATCGTGTATGTGCGATATTGGGCATCTATGAGAAAGTTTGTTTATTGTTTATTGTTTTAACCAGATACATTAGTTACTTATAAAAGTATAAAGTAATACAGCCTTACTGCATCCAGCAGGAGGAAATTCCACCTTAAGCCTAACATGAAGTTTTAAGTTCTCAAGACTAAAATCTAAGAACCAGTTTTTTTTTTTTGGTTTTTTTTTTTTTTGTTTCTTGATAGAATATATTGTCTTTTTATCCTATTCACATACTTTGATAAATCTATAGCTTTATGAACTATGTTTATTATTACTTCAAGAATTTACTAACTCTTATTAAATTTTGTAGATTGACAAAATGACAATGTAGTGAATAAAAATGTTTTTTAATTTATCAAAATCATGTAATACTTTATATGCATACTTCTGTTTAATATTTAAGAATTTACTTTTGGTTCAACTAGGAATTTTAACATTCCCTTTTGTAAATTCATTAAAGGCTCAAGAGCATTGTCATAGGTAGATTCCCACAATTCACTTCCATAGGATACTATACTATTGAATAAAGCATAGTAGCGTACAGATAATGCTTTTTTGTCTAATATTTTTCTCAGCTTAAAGAAAACAAAAATAAGATAAGTGAGTTTTTTAACAATTTTGTGTATATGATATTGCCATTTGAGGTTTGGATCTATTATTGTTCCAAGGTATTTAGTATGCAATACTCTTTCTAAATATTGGTTTCCTATTTAGATTTAAGTTCAGAAGGTAATAACTCATTTTAATTCGAAATAGTTATGTATTCTGATTATATTTAGAGTGAGTTGATTTAGACTAAGCCAACCTTGACTAAGCCTTCTAAACCTCTTATTCCATATTTTTCTAATTTCATCAATAATATTTTGTGATTCACAGTATCAAAAGCTTTTGACAAATCTGAAAATGTAGCAATAGAGGGTTGACTGCTGTCCAGTTTATCACCAATAAAATCAACAAGGGATATCATAGCATTCTTAGTGTAAAGACTTTTACAGAATCCAAATTGGTTTTCAACAATTATCTTATGTTTATAAATAGTCCAGATAGTCTATTGAATACTAAACGTTATATTATCTGTGCAAAATTTGAAATAAGCGAAATAGATCTGTAATTATTTGTGTTAGTTTTTGATCCATTTTTAAATGGAGGTCTTATTTCAACAGTTTTGAATAATTTCGACCAGATTTCCACAGACCTTTTTCAAAGCATATATTTATAGCTTCAATCATAATAGGTTTGATTATAAAATTACTTATTTTTCTAATGGTAAAAGCATGAACATTGTCAACACCTTACTTTTTAGTTTGTCAAGTGCTTTTTTAACTAGCCATTCATTTACTGGTTCAAACCAGAAGGAAAAATTACATTTCCTACAAGATGCAGAGGCGTCTAAATTTCGACTTATCTGTATTTTACTCGCTAGGTTTTCGACAACGTCAGCAAAAAAAAGCAAAAGTCAATTACCTTCAACCAACAGTTTTTCTATTTTTCCTTTTTTTTCTTTTTCCTAATTTTTTATTTACATATATCCATAGGTTTCCTTTACTTTTTTAATTTTTTCTACTTCTTCCTTGCCAGTATTTGTCTTTGCTAACTTAATTAAATTTTCATGCTTATTTGAATAACTCATGTTGATTTTTTCTATTTCATTCGATTTTAGTTCATATTTTTTTTCAGATCTTTTCCATTCCTTATACAATATTTCTTCTTTTTGACAAGATTCTATTATACCTGATATAATCCAATTTTTTCCTTTGTTTTAGAAATTACTTCAATTTTTTCACATTCTTTTATGCTTTTCTCTATTTAACCTAGAATGTTGTTGACATACATTTCAGGATTACAGGTCACCCTCGATAGTTCAACACCTTTCGGGCCATCAAGGTGTTGAACTACTGGAAATGTTGAACTACTGGATATAAATCTAAAAAGAAGGTGGGGATGGTAAGGTTTCTTGTAATTAGTTGAACTAACGAATGTGTCGACGGAAAAAATGTTGAACTGTAGAGCGGCCTCCGCCCGCCAGGAGAGGGCTAAAATGTTGAACTACTGGGTTTGTTGAACAGCCGAATGTTGAACTATCGAACGTGCCCTGTGTCATAATACTTTTGCTCCCATTTAGTTTTTTTTAATATCTTAAACAATTTTTTATAGGTAACATTCATTTTATAAATTTTTGTCTTTTCAGTAATTGATTTACTTAAACTTGAGATTGTAAATTATAGGCTGTACTTTTAAAATAATTCGTTTTTTCAAATGTTATCAATACAAGTTTCTCTAGAATCATTTTCCCTTGTTATTGACTGAATTTTCAGCAAAACTTTTTTTTGGGAAAAATTAAATAAATAATTTTCAGTATCATTGTCTTGCAAATCAAGTATGTCAATATTGAAATCACCAAGGATATAGTTATATCCTGTTTTTTATGAATATTCATAAATTCATTCAAATTTTCAATCAATAATTTTTTATTCATTTTATGATATCCATTTAACCCACTTACTTTGAAGGAATACTTTTGATTTGTGTTTACAGATGCAGATATTATTTTTAACCCATTAACATTATCAATAGTTATCTTGGCATCTAACTCATCTTTTATATACATAGCAGTTCCATCTGCTGTACTTAAATGACTTGAATAATAATGTACATTATAGCCTTCAATGCTATAAAGGAAGTTCATTTTATCTCCCATGTTTCAGTACAAATTATAGCATTTGGTTTAACTTTTAATTGATCTATCATCACAGATAATAATTAAAAATTTTTTTCTAAATGACGTATATATACACTAATGAAAAATCTTTGTCATTTTCACTTAGGATATATTTGTTAAATTTTTCAATGTCACAAATGGTTTCCTTGGTTTCTATGCTTCTTTCAAAGTTTTCAAAAATATTTAACATTTTCAAGGGATTTTGTTTTATTGTATAAACATATATGAAGATTTATAGTCATGATTGGAAAGACTAGATTAGTTCCAAAGACATTTCGTGAGATCTAGGTAAACTAACTAAAACTGATTGTAAGGAGAAATTTTGTGCTATTGGAACACTAAGAGGGATCAACCGAGAGAATTATTGTAGAGATGGAATATTGAATTATTGTACCGAGAGAATTATTGTAGAGATGATTGTGGTTTTTATGATATTTCCACGGTATTCACTTGTACAGGTGTCTCTTTCTCGGCATCGATGTCTGTAAACCTGACCTTACTAAAACTTTTAAATTGTAGTATTAATTTCTCCATCCCTCTGTTCGTTAGGAAATTTGTATAATTTTGTATGACTTCCTCAGTACCTTCAGGAACCCGTGGTTTTTTTTAATTGTTGTCGAGCGCTTAATAAATCTATTTACTTACTTTGTGATTCATGATACTGGAAGAAGTCATTTACAAAATTCACTAAACTCTTACGGCGGCCGCGACCTCTGTTAATATCTCGATTGATGCTTTCGAGAAGATTATTTGTTAAATAACCCGAGTTACCTTCATTCATGCTAAATTTACACCATTCGTTTCTTATCGGATGCCAATTATCATTGAAGTATTTGATAACACATTCCGGTGCCGCTTTGCTGAACTGACAATATATGTTGTCATATTATTCAGGCGAAGAGCTATAAACTATTTGTTTCAGCAATTGCAGACATTCACTACACGATTGTTTGCCCAATTAGAATTTTTTTTATCTCCCTCGAAAAGCTTTGTAATGTATGAAACATACATACATAAATACAGTCTGGCACTTGGAATGTGCTTTCCAAATGCATTTCGTTGTGCTTTGTTTTTATCGGACATAACACATTTTATGTTGAGACAGGCATCACTATTTTGCTGTTTGAACACTTCGACAAACCAATCAAATGTTGCACTGTCTTCGCTTTCAACGATAGCAGCACCAAAAATTTCTGCTCTTCCGGCAGAAATGGCATTTGGGACGAGCATTAGCAATAAAATGTACCCCAAATTTGAAAGTAAATACGTGCCATCCCCGAAAAGAACTTGGGGCCAAGCAGCCATAGCTTTTCTTATGCTGGCAGTTGAAAAATAGGTTCCTTTGAACTGGTTTTCTTCATCATGCAAGATGTCTGTTGAGCAATCTGAAACAAATAAAATAGTTGTTAAGAAATTATTAAAAACTTAAAGCAAAAATTACAAATTACAAAAATAAATTTTAACATCGAAATAATTGAAAAAAAAATCACTTACCATTTTCCTTCAATAATTTGGTGAGCTCATTCAAATCATTACCGTATTTGTTTGTCAACAGCGCTTTCTTATTCTTTTGGGTGTTTGCCTCCTGTTCGAGACATCACATGTGGTTGCCATTCCAACAGGAATCTGAGACTAATGTGGTGATATGCCTGCACGTATTTTTTATGAGTGTCTGGTCCCTTTTTTTCCTTGTCAGGTTCCAGGCAGGTCACTTGACCATAGGTTAGTTGACGCCACTGGTGGCATATAATTAGAAAATATTAAATTAATATGTAACTCATTTTTCTGGTCACTCAGGGTGACGAATTTATTATCTAAACATGTAACGTGAGTATTTGTAAATGCCCACTCGCTAGATGCACACTTTCTGGGAACTAAGTGGCCAAGCCAGATTTATGGATTAGATCCTTGACGTAAGACACGATAAGTGGAACCATATTAGCCCAAAAAGGTGGATTTAGCGAAAAGTCAAGAAGTGGACGACTTTGGTTTTTAAGGCAGTCTCTTATTAGACGTTAACCGTTCAACACGTGTATGCTAGTGTAGGATATATCGTAAATAGATGAAAAACTATATTTGAAGTCGTAGTGAATAAAACTGTGGAATTCATGCTTTAAAAAGCTAAGTAACTTTGTAATGGGAAATGTGAAATAAATACTGTGAAATAGAATAAAAGAAACTTGAGTTTTAACATTAACGGAATCGTATCAACGTCCCTTACTTGGGTAATATATATTTTGAAATGATATTGTACACCTCCCATGTTTACCATTTTCAAAATCTCTGTAAGTACTTCAGCTGGTAATCGACGATTTTGTGGTATTGCAAAAAAAAATCCTGAAAACGCCATCATATTTTTAATACTTTCAAACATGATGATAACTCAGTAAGGGATAATTTTTATCCATATTTCGTGAAACCGAGGATAGCAATTTCAAATATTACCTGGAAACTCTTTGTCCTATCGATTCTGACTTTCTGTTATCTCCAAATTTACAACAATATTCAATATTGGAGTATACCAGTTTTTCATCTGCAGGTTTGCATTTCGTAGAATGCTTCTTAACAATATACAATTTAAGGTACTGGTAATAAGCGTTGGCAAATTCTTCCAGTTCTTGATAAAAAGAAAATGGCATTCCTTCTTGAACAGATATGACTTTTTGTTCCATATTAACAATATTTAAAATTTGGAGTTTTTAAACGCCAACAATATCTTTGAATAGTTCAAGATAAAATAACTGAATAATGGAATGTAATAACCGTAAGTAGCTGAATGAATGAAATAACTTTCCAAATACAAAAGGGTTCTATAGTGTATGGACAAGACGAATATCTTAATGATGCGAATGAAATAACGGAATGAATGAATGAACTTTCCTAATAAAAAAAGGGTATTACTAGGAGTGTTATCTTAATTTGATTTCTCAAACGACAAGAGTATTTCTGAGAAAATAAGTGAATGAATTTAGAATTTGGGTTTTTTGAATGTGTGTTTGAATGACACATAAATGAAAATGCATACTCGTTAAAATGTTTGGAAGGATTAGCTTTTGTCTTCTGGTAAGTACCATTAAAGGTTTAAGGACAAATTTACCTTCACTAGTTTCAAAAATTTCACAACAAACATTCATTCTTTTAATAACATTCATTCCGTTTTGGTAAATTGAAAGCAACACCACGTTTTACATTTTCTGTAAAACCTACTTGATAAAGTTTTATGTAATTTGAATTATTTAACTATGGAAAATTGTGAAATATTTTATGTTGGTCAGTTATTTGCTGCTTATGATGACATTGATATCAAGTTAGATGAATATGTATCTAAAATGGGATATCAATTTGTCGTTAAAACAAGCAATAAGTTGAAAAACGTTTATGGAAAGTCTAAGATGGAGCCAAGATATAAAAAGGTAATGTACCAATATATACAATATAAGTGCGGCAATTCCAACCATAATTTTGGGAAGTAAGTAATTTTTTGGTTTTGTAGTAGTTCATTTTTTACATTAAATTTACTTGTTTGATAGAAATTATACCGGGAAATGCCAGGCATGTGCGAAGATCAGTATGACAGTGAACACGAGTGACAGTGACTGGTAAAGAGTCATCCTGTGGATACATTGGCGATTGACGAAGACCAAGTAGCAGAAACGTTATCAACATCCGGGCATACAGCCCAAGTAGCAGAAACGCCATCAACATCCGGGAATATTTTAAAGCGCTTCAACGCCATGGAGGAAGACATGTTTTCGGTCAATGTTACAGAAAAAGAGGAACTAATAAAGTACCTTGAAGCTGTTGTAACTAGATTGAAGGAGAATCATACCGAAACAGTTGACCCAAAAGAGTTAAGTGGATTTCCTGGGGAGGAAAGTGAAACCATAATAATCAAATTTGATGATCTAAGTAAGGATCATCAACTCGAATTAGTGTTAGAATGCCTCGCATTGTCCCAGTTGAAGGACAAAATACTCGAAAACAAGTCCAAAATTAAGAGTGTTGATTTGCAACATCTTAAATCAAAAAATGTGTGTGATCAGTTAACAAGTGTTAATTTATGTAACTATGATGAACATTTCGAAACTGATTCTTTAAAGTTCTTGATTAATTTAATTTAAAAAAAAAGTAGGTTTAATTCAACGTTCACTTGCGCCCAGTGTTTTAAGAAATTGTCGCCGAGGGCCATTGCTTGCGACGCATGTCTAAAATGGTTCGACATGCTCTGCGTGCAAGTAATTAACGCTCTGCAAGGTTCGTGGTATTGTGAAAATTGTATTAACTCAAAAAAAATTAAGTCCGTTTAGCTTAAGGCACTTTTAGTTTAATTTAAGTTGAGGTTAACATTAAGTTAATATCTTTATAGTTATCGTCGTTAATTGTTATCTTTTAGTTAATAAAAAAGACGTTTTTGTTTCAAAAAATTGTCCTTATATTAAATACTTAATTCAGTTGGCTCCATCTATTTGAACTGCATGAATATGGTAACACTACGTTTAACAGTTGGTTGCTGAATACGAATTCTTAATGTCAAACCAGCCAATTTGAAATTTTATTGCTTACACTTAAAAATCTCCAACTTTTTTTCTATTATTATTTCTATTACCCGTTATCTATTTTTAATTAATAATCTATCTATTAAAAATCTCCAACTTCTTTTCTATTAGCAACAAACATTCCATGTACCGTGTAACCGTGTAACCGTGCAACCGTGTAGCTGTTTCATCCCCGTTTCGCTGTTAATCGGGAAAGGAACAGGGAGTGCTTTCCTTTCACGGTGAAGTTCTCCTGCACCCGGACCTGCGCTTGACTGTATTAATTAGTCTTTACATCGAAAAAGCAAGATTTAATTTCAAAAATTCAATTAGTCCTTAAACTTGTTAACATTCTCTTCAAAATTAAAAATTCAATTGTTAGCGTTTTTAAACTATTTATACTTCACCTCTCAAATTCAATGTCCTTAAATTATTTTCCAAACTTGTAAACATTTGCCCTTAAACTTGTAAACATTCTCTTCAAAATTCAAATTCAATTGTTAACGTCGTCTTTGTTAACTATTTTTACTTCACTTCTCAAAATGCAATGTTCTTGTATAAAATCACATCATGTGAACTCTGCTTCACAGTTGCATTTATGAAGCTTGTTCAAAATGACATAGTGTGAACGCTGCTTCACACTTGACCATCCTGAGGGGCTTATCGATCTCGCGGTGATCGACCAATCGATGGATTCAAACTGACCCAATTTCTTATCAGCAGTGCGTTTATGCTGATTTAGCAGTTTTTGGGCAGTTTTAACTCGATGATCCGTTGGCGTCGTACTGACCTTGGAGTTTCGTATAAGATTTCCCAAAGGGTCAGTACGTTCTAAAAATCAAAAACAGCGTCAGTTCGTTTTGAACATCTCACCATTAAAGTTCGTTTTGAATATCTCACCATCAAAGTTCATTTTGAACATCTAACCATTAAAGTTCTGTGTAAAATTTTTAAAGTTTAAAAGTTACCTTTGAGTTTTTTTATACCCTAAAAGTTCAGTGGATACGTTATTCAGTTTTCTAACGATTGTTGCCAAAATTAGTGTTTTACGAATCATTGACCAACTATTACAACATTCCTTTTACCGGTCCTTTCGATAAGGCCCAGGGACACACCGAGTGTGTCATTGTTCCATTAAAAGCACCGTGTGCTTAAAGGACACACCGTGTGCGTCAGGTTCCGTGAACCAGACAGTGTTAGTGAAGAGCACCGTGTGCTTCTAAACATCTATTTGGGGACATACCGTGTATGTCAAGTAATTTACTTTGAAAACATACCGTGTATGTTATAGTGCGTTATTGTGCGTTGGGCTAATCAACCAGACAACTTGGTGGTCCTTCACTTGGGAAGGCCTAGGGATACACCGTGTGTTTCAGTGTTTACTTTTTACTTATATTGTGGGGACACACCGTGAACCAAAAAACTTCATCTTTCTCCATGGTCCTTCATTAGAAGGCCTGGGGATACAACGTGTGTATCGATTTTCGTTTAACTTCACGTTACACACCGTGTGTGTAAATTTTTAGAGGAGATTTTTCTGGACCAGCATTCACGGAAGTACGTCTGATACATATGGATATTCTACTCCGTCCAGCTTATCTATTATTAACAGTGCTTAAATTTATTTTCAAACTTTCGTTTTCCAATATTCAAAAATTCAATTAGTCCTTAAACTTGTTAACATTCTCTTCAAAATTAAAAGTTCAATTGTTAACGTCCTTAAACTATTTTTACTTCACTTCTCAAAATTCAATGTTCTTAAATTTATTTTCCAACTTTAATTTTCCAATATGCAAAAATTCAATTTGTCCCTAAGCTTGTTAACATTCTTTTTCGAGCCGGGGTCTGCCCGGTGACTGCGCGCGAAACTGACTGTTAGAAGAAATGAAAGGAAGACTGCGGCCACTTCAGTCACCGGCCAAAATTTGACTGCCCATGCGCGTCACTTTGGGGCCCTTAAGTAGAGACCAAAAATGCCGATGCGCATTTTCATCAGGTTGCACATGGCGCTTTTAATTTGTTCTCCGAACTTACGCGAACGGTTTAATTGTTTATTCTCTCGCGATCAGTTTTCATCTTGGTGATAAAACTTGATCGCGACAGAATTACAGCGCATGGGACCCGAAATGCGGTGTCAGCATTTTGTGGTGGGAACGGACGAGTTCCCATGAAGACTGCTTACGGCAGGGGTGGTAAGAGAGGGGAGGGGAGGAAATAGAACATGTGTGGCTCAGTCACAACATAACCGTGTCAGGTGAGAAAAAGTCTCACTCTCAAAATTCTTCATTATCTGGAATCGATCCGTTTGATTTCATTTAACTGCAGCTTCATTGTCGCATCTGATATTTATCGGAAACATGGTCTTTTCAATTATTTCTCTGATGGCTTTGTCTTAGCGTATAAGTTTTGGCTCATTTATATCCGAGTTTGTTAATATTCTTTTGCTGTCCAGATTTCTGTACTTCTGCTGAGACATCATTATTCCATCTTTGAGGACTAATTCGAAGATCATATATAGCCTTTTTAAGTTTGCAAACATTGTTCTGTTTAAACTCTTTTGGAATACTACCAATGTAGTTTTGTAAAAAAAAAGATTTTTTAGATTGAATATAATTCACGATTAATGTTGAAGCGCTGGTGGTCGTTGTTCAACTGTCCTCTGACTGTTGCTTCATCGTAGTTTTATCTTCAATTCAGGAAAACCTGGGATTACTTAATCGTCCTTAATCGTTTTTTCGTGAAATCATGAAAATGATTCGATACTGAAATTCCATTTTATACTGGTTTCACTCAGGCACACGGGTTATAGATAGAGCGTCTTCATTCCACTAGTGAATGTCATAATAGATCGTGTATTTGCATTTGGTATTGACGTAGACAGTATACACACGTTTCAAATGTGTTTTATTATTCTCTCTGCAGTGTTAATCATGGTGACACCTATGTATGTTCCAATTGGCTTCCACAATATCAAATTCTCGATTTTTATTCATTTTTTCAATAATTTGGCGTTGAAGAGCATTTGACAATGAAAAGAGTATATCGAGAAATGATTTTCTGCAGACATTAAATTTAGTAATTTTTGATCTTTTGTTTATCTAATAAACAGTTTGATGATAATCCTGCGAACTCTGGTAAATAGCTTTTAGAGTTTACCAATTTTACCATTTTATATAGATAGTTATAATAAATTAACTATATAATTATCCTATTCCTGATGCTGCATTCGTTTCATTCTCTCGCAGTTTAGTTTCTTTGAAGGTTTCTATTCTACCGCGTTTTAAGTGCATACATGTTTCTTTATTATTTATATGGCTTGTTACACGTTTGATGCTATAGTAAAAATAAAGTTAAATAAACGTTGATTTTGTTAATGATGTATGTTTACTAATTACCTCAGTTTATGTGAATCTATCATGTAGTCGTTTAGTAGAACGTATTCATATCATAGACTCTGAAGGCGGCAATACAAGTCATTTGTACAACACCGGAAAAGCAACCTACTAGAAACCCAGGGCTGAAATCTGAAAACGAGCAATTAATCTTTGTACATTGAAACAATGATGGCAAAACAATGATTCCATCATATCGTGTAGCCTCACATTGGGTCGACACCGGTAACTAACAAGGATTCATTCAATGTCATTAAATTGGATTTGTTATTCTTAACTTGTTTTCTTTCGGGTGCTTCCTCTGCAACGTGTGGTGCACGACAAAGAGCAGAAGAAATGCAGAAAAATCAACCTGTTATCTAAAATATTTCTGCCTTTACCCTCCCTGATTGAAGAAAATAATTTAACCGAAAATTATCCTAAATTAAATAATCCTCCGTGTCGATTCCATTGCTCTAGTTTTTCAAATTCTTCATGCACGTTGTCGAAAAGTGGTTTCTCGTCAGTGTTTTCTATTTTCTGAGAACGAAGCTTCGAAGTTGATGTAAGAAGATTATGTAAACCTTCCGATTCCATCGTCGGTTCGTCGGTATAGCACATCGTATACAGCAATCGAGTTTGCCTATAATAATGGAGTGACATGTACTCATGTATCAACTCATGTATCTACGAGACTTAATTGCAATTTTTACACACGATTTTGGTTTTCTGAATCGTTTATGGTATTCTTTGGGTTGTATGGTATTCACAGGCCGTTGCTGTGATTCGTTTTCAAGTGGGCTGTATGATAAAAGAAGAGTAGTTTTTTTGCTGTTTTTGCACTGTTTTGCAGAATTTGTACAAACAAAAGAGGTGTCCGTCTTTGTGTATTCGCAGAAACTCGCTTTACTTTTTGATTTAACTATAAAGAAAACACATTATTTATGTTCTTTACAAAAAATTCCTTATTCATTGTCATTTGTTCCGTTCCTCTTCCCCGGTGATATTTCCTTCTTGTGAGAAAAGTCTTAAGACAAATCAGAAATCATAAAGTTATTATAATAATGAAAACTAAACAAATTTACGCATTATCAAAGATACAAGATAAATAAAAGTCATTGATAAGGAATACCAAAATTTTCAAATCAAAAATTCGTTTGAAAAATATGATTCCCCGAAAAATTATTTCAGTCGCATTTAAGCGTGTTTCTTGGTTGACCGTCTGACACTAAAAAGAAAAAAAACGAACCAAACATTCATCTGAGTTATACGTTATACAAACCAACACTTAAATATTTCCTTGTCCCTCAATTGCACACCCGTGCTCGCTCCTACTGTGAGTTGACGCACTGGAATCAACCCAAGGGCGCAGAAAAAGTAACGATCACAAACGTATGTCCTGTCGACGCTTTGGACCAATTGCACCAATCACAAAAGAAATATGTTTCAAATGGCTTTTGTGTCTATCGTCTTCTGATTTTCTGTTCCCTATTTTGTAAATTTACTATTCTTAAAATTTGGCTTCATAATTAGCAGATTTTTAGTAATACTTCAAAAAATTTCCATTGTTTATTTGTTGGACTTTGATTTCATAGGGAATGAATATGCTGCTAAAAATTGCCAAATATGGCGTCCGCAATAAGCAAATTATCTACACATTTTATTAGTTTAAAAAAACCCACCTCTAATAATGTTGTTGAAGAACACTCTCTTGCTTTTGTCTCTGTCAATGAGTCGATTGTACAAAAAAAAACGCGAAACGTTTGATGATTGATGATATGTTTTATGTGTGTTCTTAGGAAAATAAAAGGAATATTTGTTTTCGAAGTACCAAAGAATAACGAAACGAGCTATGTTATTTTACACTAACCATAAGTGGATGATAAGGACGAATTTTAAATCATTATAATTTCCAAAAACCTTTGAAATAAATAATTTCTAAGAGTTTAATTTATTATCCCTCAACTTGTTTGAAAAACCTTAAGTGCGTGTACAGCTCAAATTTCATTTTGATGTGTCTGTCTTTTCCCAGAACCCAATCTTTGATGAGCACGGATCGCTATTTTGGACAGAAACCGCGATTTACTTGAATAGTGTCTTGACTAAATGACCAAGACATTAATTTGACCGAAACGAAACTTCGGCGCGTCATCGGATATTACATTTCCTTTTAAATGAAGCTTTAATTGAGAATGATAACTTTGTTGCCATAATCGGTATATATAAAACATTTGTTACACTCTGCTCTTAATGTTAAGATATACCAGTCAAAGTGGATATTAGTATAAATATTATAACCTCAATTTGGCAACACTATTTAATCCAGTTGCTTAATATTGTTAAACCATAATTTGTTAAATTATATCAATAAATTTTAGTCTACAGTGGGTGACCATATTATTATGAACAGTTGCACTTTTTTTAACATAAAGGAGATGTCTTCGGGGATACACGCAGTCCTAGTAAAAACAGACTTTATGCTTGAATGCTACTATATTTACTCGCTTATATGTAATAGTAACTAAATATAATATACTAAGCTTAATTTAGAAATATAAGCTCGTTGTAAGATGTTCAAAATCATGATATTTGATTTTTAACCTTAGAAATGCATAAATGATTAGGATACGGTTACCCTATTTTATTTAATATCCTAAAAGCTATCCATAAAAGCGACTTTCTTTGGAGGCAAACCCGTGTCTCACGGGATAGAATTTTGTATATCCTCATATCCCAATGATTGAACAATGTTCTTATCACATAAAGTTGGTCGGAATACATCGGATGTAGGTTTATATAGTAATAAAGGGATCCATAATTACCTTAAGAAAATGTCAGAAATCGTAGCCCCATCCAAAACTTAAAAGCTTCGAAAAACCTGAGCAATAAAAGTGTTCATAATAATTTGGCCACCCACTGTAGTCTGAACTCAGATCTCAACACTTAAGTTTTCTACTAAAATTAAATCAACCATTTCCTTATAAAATCAAGGCTAAAGTCCAATTAACAAATCACTAAACCTTGTACTTAACGAATTAAATTTAATGAGCCCCTTCTTTACTAAAATCAAAATTTAACTTTAGAATTATGATTGTCCAAAATGTAATACATCGAAGTTACCCCCCATTAAGAGATTAGTAACAGTCGTAAATAACACTTCACTAAAGTACAAATATCAAATTATTACACTTGCTTGAAGGTGGTTTTTCTTTACAATTGTGGGGAGTTGTCTTTATATTTTTTTGGGATCAAGTCTAATATGTGCAAGTTTAACTTAATTGAGATGGACCAGTTTATTCTTGTCTGCTTTTAGGGAGATGATCGTTCAAAAGTTCAATTATATTGTATGGTCCATCCCAGGATGGGTCGAATTTAGATTTTTGGTGTTCTCTTAGTAGGAACACAAAATCATTTTCCTTAAATAGCTTAGGATTTAGTTTCTTATCCTAGTATGATTTACAACGTTCTTTAGCTTTCTCTATGTTTTCGACGGCTGTAGCTTGAGTGGTGGTTATTTTAGTAAAAAGATCGTTAAAATATTGAATACAGTCCCTGGCCAAATTATTAGGCGCACCGTCATGTCTTACGAAAACTGCGGTTTAGAGATTAGTATTATGGCCCAAGTGCTTCTCGCTGTAGATTTTTTTCTTCCGCAGTTTCTCACATAATACTTTGTTGGCTTAACGGTAACTAGGTAGCGTTCGTGAAGTCGCACACAAAATTGAGCTGAGCGGTCGAGATATAGACACTCTGCTTCGTAGTCACCTGTAATAGTGTAAATTTTGCTGGCAATTGGTTCAAATCCATGCCAAAGAAGTATCTTTCTGGTCATCACTATGGAGAGGAAATCCAAAAAAACAGCAAAAAGAAAAAAAACAGCCCAGACTAGTAAAAGAATAGGACTTGCACTCGATTGATTACAAACTTCAACCAACTTCAGTTCACATTTGTATGAATTTTCTTTGACTTTTTTGTGTTTTGTTACGCCCTCGATTGAACAAATTTCTCACATTTTAGTTGAATTTAAATTTTCAGATGAAATTCATTGGAAGTTTTGAAAAAATTGTAATTTTGTGGAATTTATAGAAAAATTTAGGTTCGCGGCATAATTTTGAAAAGATGTAATTTATGTTATTCATTGTTCTGAAAAATGCTAAACTTTGAAATTACTTGATTTCTAATACTGTATCACTCTATGATCCCCATGACTTTTTGTTATCATGGGATTTCTAGTATTATGTCTTTTATACTATTTACGAATCAATGTGTCATAAATAAAGATTACGAGTATATAAATTTAAGTTATGAAACAATTTTTAGTAATTCATTCTATCATATTTACCATCACATCTCATCAATAATTAATTCAACCTTACTATCAGATTTCATTGATTTATAAAATTATGAGCTAGGATCGAAATTTTGTCATATTTTTTAAATTGCTTATGGACACATTTTTTAAAAACCACGGTAGAGGAACATTATGTACGAAAATGAAAGTAAATGGCTAAATAGGGGGGGTCGGTGATACACATGAACTCCCTAGGATGCTTCGTTTAGCCGCTACGAGAAAAAAACTGTTAAATGTTCAAAATCTGGATTTTATCAATTTTCCCACCTTTTGTATGTACACCTTTAAAAACTCAATTAAGAGAAAACCTATGTACGAAAAAAGGTAGGAAATGTCAAAATAATGGGGGTCGGTCATACATGTGAACACTCTAGGATACTTCGTTTAGCCGCTACGGGCAAAAAACCGTTAAAAATTCAGTTCAATATTTCAAATTGCGAACGGTGAATAAGCGAAAGCTGCTGGAATGAGTTGTCAAAATCAGGTGCCTGTGCTAAGATCTTTATGTAAATAAATAATGACTTTGGTTCGAGCACGCGAAAACTAATTACCAAAGATCAATACCATAGCTTCATTTATACAAGAAAACGAACGTTTATTGTTATGCTTCGGCCGCATCTGCGCCTATCGTCCCGAAGTAATGCGTGCCGATGCTTCGTACGTTTTGGCACTAAAAAGTTATCGCCATAAACCCTATGGTCAGATGAGCGATTTCTTTAATTTGTACGAACTATCGTGCAATAATCCAAGATGGCCGAAATCATTTCCAGACGTTTAACTCGCGTAGTATTATTATCCTCTTTGCGTTTAACTATGGACGATCACTTTCTTTACTTCTACATGTGGACTAGTAATTACGTAATGCATTTATTAAAATCTACAAAGAAGAAACCTAAACAGAGAAGATGGTGGATGACAACAATACTCAGAAATCGAACACAGTAAGTACTTTTCACACTTATTTTATCCAACAATCTGTACCTACATATATGTATCATGCAGATAATGATAATAATTATTTCATTTCAATCTTTTCAGATCGTCAATTGACAGACAATTTTCTGAATTACGGGCAGAAGATGCTGGACAATTCTTTAACTTTTTTCGCATGTCTGAAATTGACTTTGAATATTTGCTTAACGAAATTGGCCCATTTATAACAAAAAAAGATACAAAATTCAGAAAATCAATCCCTGTCAAATTACGATTAGCAATAACTCTTCGATTTCTAGCTACCGGGGACAGTTTTCGAAGTCTTCATTACCTGTTTAAGGTATCACACCAGCAAATATCAGAAATCGTAGCAGATGTGTGCGAAGCGCTAAATGAGAATATTAAATGGGTGGTGCAACTACCCTCAAATCAAGAAGAATGGATAGCTGTGGAGCATGAATTCAGTGACATTTTTCCTCATTGTATTGGGGCAATAGACGGCAAACATGTGCAAATTACATCGCCGCATTTCAGTGGCACTACGTATTTCAAATATAAACATACATTAAGTATTGTGATAATGGCTCTAGTTGACAAAGATTTCTGCTTTTGACGTGAATACGTCTTTAAATTTGCTACCATACGGGGGCAATCCAAAAAAACTAATGACAATATCGGGGGATACAGTTTGGCGTTGTAGCTTCGAATCTCTGTACTACGTCCGAAATTAAATTATACCACTGGATAGATAAAGGATCAAAGAAATCACTAGGATAAGCGAGATCAGTGATGCATCGCGCACGGTGGAGGCGGAAGCGCCGAAAAATGGGGTTATTTTGTACTAAATTTTACCGATTCTGAATTTCAAAATCGAATTCAAACAACCAGGCTGGCAGAATCGCCAGCAACACAAAAATTTCCCCAGTACATGTGATTGTGCAACCGAACGTCAACGATCGGTGTCACCCCACCGAGAGAGTGTGTGTGGCGCCCGCATGCGTTTGTTTCTCATCGAAACAAACACATGCGAGCGTCACACACGCTCCCATTGTAGGGTGTCACCGTATGGTCAATGTTTTTTGCACAATTTTGTGCCGTGGCGAAATTTTTGTGTTGCTGGCGAATCTGCCAGCCTGGTTGATTGAATTCGATTTTGAAATTCAAAATCGGCAAAAATCCCCATTTTTCGGTGCCTGGCTTTGATTTGACTTAATATTGTAAAACCGCTAAGAACAGACAAATTGCTACTACTTTATCGGTAGCGGTGTCATTATCATCAAGTCAAAGCCGGTGGAGTCGCCATATATCGCAACATCAATAGCTTCACTGATTGTAATAGAGTTGACATTGACATTTCGGAAATTTATTTGGAAATTAAAGACCCAAAAGCAGGTGATGTCTGTCTAGTAAACATAAAGGCCAATGGCATCTTCAAATTCATACTCGGGTGTGTGTATATCCACCCGGGCACAGCGTTAGCAGATATTAAACTCTTAATGATACGATCGTTGTTAAAATATTCCAAAAAGTAACTACTGAAATTCGCCTGATTGAAACGATTATTGAGGCGTGGGACCATCTCAAACACATGCAGGAGACCGTGCAGGTCTGTATTATTTGCATCATCATCGGAGCAAGGCTTTGCTTCCCGCGAAAGGTGGCCTAAGAAACATTGACTTTCTCTGTGTAGTTATGTACATAAATAATATATTTTTTTCCAAATAATCATATTTCTTATATTCATGTAAACATATATAATACTTACAACAGGTGATTCAACAGTTGCGAACCAAACTTCTGGTTTTATTGTATGAAAAGCTGGCACATCTCTGAATAGAGCAGCGCTATTGATGTAAAAATGTTGTTGTGAATCTTACGAATTGCCTGGTGTGACCGCAACTTCTTTGTACTTATGCTGCGGTGCTGCTTCCCCTAGTACGGAAATCTGAAACATGGACTTCCGTCATTGTGAGGATTTGTAGCGTCAAAGGAAATGATTAGACCCTGATGGCGTCCTTTTATTACGAAGGAATTTCTCATAGTTTTTCACTTGCTGATTTTTCAGTTATGTCGGCATTACCAATCTAGGGATAGATAGATAGAGAGATATCATTTATTTTGTGTACAGTCCGTACAAATAGTAATAATAAAGGTCAATATAAGCTAAAGCTAGGAATACAAAGAAAAAAGAAAAAAGTAACTATTTCGTAAAGAAAAATACTAAAAAAGAATAGAAGAATGCGTAAGCTACGTATGTAGATAAAACAAATGTATCTATGACTAACACGAGAGTCTATATATAACAAATCTTAAACCCTAGTCCTTAAAAGAAAATTCAATAAATGAAGCTAAGGAAATATATGTGAGATATATGGATATGTGAAACATAACGAAATTCAAAAAGAACACTAAATAAAAATGCAATAAATAAACACTTCTTCATCAGAAACCCTTCCCCGTCCGCCTTTCAGCAGCACAAGTCTTCTTCGTAAGCGTTGCAGCAAAAAGGGCTTTCTTCCAGGCAGCTACACCTTAAGAGGTTGGCCCGATTCCAACGTGAGGAAATGTTGATATATAAGTTTTTTGAAATTTCTGAGTGTGTCACTGTCTCTTATTGTAGATGGTATAGAGTTTCACAGAAATCAAGATGTGACATAAAAAGATCTTTGTAGGAACGCTTGCCTGGAGAAAGGTATGCATAGTGGTGCTCTGTAACCTCTCGCCGGTCTGTCACTTTGGTTGATGATCTAGCGATTGTACAGATATTCGGGTTTTTTGGCCCCTTTGTGGTCAGCCAACCAAGAGATGTTCGGTACGGTGTAATATTCTCCCAGAGTTACCCTAACAAAAATGCTCAGTATTTAATGTTTTCATTTACTTAACAAACAGTAATATGACGAAATTCAGTTTGTCAAGATTCGATTTAACACTTCACGTTCTTTGTGACGCTCAAGAGCAACACTTTCTTTGTTTTCATTCGTGTATCCTGATCACAGTTTTTCATGCTTGCCAAGATAGTAGATCCAGTTTTAGGCATGCCAAGGCACTGATGATAGCTTTATTTTAAATTTTTTGGAAATTCTAAAAAATCAAACTTTAATTAAAACTTTAACGTACTTGACACTGAAAAATTTAAAATAAAGTGAAATAAAATCAAATTGAGTTGTGTATTTAATTCCGATAGGACCAATAGAAACATAATAAAATCGATGAAAGTTCACATAAACATAACGTGAAGTCATTCAAAACTGTCAGCTATCGAGTGCAAGTGAAAGTTGTCTCATTTCAATCTCTTAACTTGCACTAGATAACGAATCCCAAGAGAACGTGACTACTACGTAGTTACAACTAATTCTGAAATAGATTTATTTTAAACTTTCCAACAAGGCTCGAGGCGGTTGTACGTTCTTAAAAAAAAAAAAATAATAATAATAATAATAATAAAAATAATAATAGTAATAATAACAATATAATATAAGCCTTTATTCGGACATGGCTTAATAGTAAATTGAGTACAAACTAGTAGGTAGTGTGGGATACGCAATGATACCTGGAAAAAAAAACGGATCAATGAACTTAATTAAAATAAAAATTTAAATTAGCTTACACAGGTGTCATTCCCATGACACCAATTTGACGTGCATCCGGCGAACCAAGTCTCATGACACAAATTTCGAAAAAGTGTCAAATTCAACCAGCGAACTACTTTTCGCTCGCTGGGTGGATTGGGCAATCATTTCCGTTCCCACAAAAATCCACTGAACTTTCCCACAGTTCAGGTGACCACCTAAGCCACGACCGCAGCACAAATTTTCGATATATACCGCGGAAATTTAAATTGTAAGTTAGTCATAAGAAGTAATTTGTTCAAGTAACTTAAAGTAACAAAAATAAAAGTATAGTTTAAACTTATTTGTTTTATCGAACCCAAACTCCCAGTCTCCTTGATTAATTAATTACCTTTCCCTTCCATTATGGGTATGGCTTGATAAAGCGGCACCCCTTTTGGAAGAATCCCGAAATATAAAAGATTAACTCCCGATCTAGTAACCGAATGTGGCTGAGGACACGACATGGCGACCGTGACATCCTGCTTAAATTTCACATGGTAAATGCAGATACCAGTTGGAAAACGGAAATTGCAAGAAATTAGTAACCAGAACGTGAAATGACGGAGAAATTATCAGCGAGGCTGAAAAGTAAAAACCCAGAGAGTGCAACAGAAAACTTAACGTTGTATCCAGCGAAAATTAACATAAGCAGTCTAAAGTTTCGGGTAACACCGGCAAACAAAAACAGGGAGCAAAGTAAAGTTTATGAGGGTAATATAGGACCCAAACCTATTAAGATAAACAAATATTTAGAAAAAAAAATAATAATAAAACCAAAAAACAAGGCAGTAAATAATGTTAGAGGCGGAAAGCGCCGTCAATTGTCAAAAGAAATAGATAGATATAAGCAACTAATTGTGATATGCGGAACAGAGGAGGAAAAAATAAAATATAACATTTTGTTAGCTAAAGCAAAAAATGAGCTAAACAGGTTAAGAAAAAAGAAAAAAATTAATAATTGAAGATACTAATAAATGGTGTGAAAAAAAAAAATTTTTTTTCTACGTTTTAAGTCAGTCATTTTCATATTAAGAATATAAAAGAAAAATAACAAAGATGGGAACCACTAACTCAAAGAAAAACGAAAATACAGGGGAGATAATCAACAATGTTACAGTCCAAGATGTGGTACAAATTGAGAACGCGACGATAATATTCCTTCTGGTAGCAATTTTGGCAGTACTTGTCTTCAATCTAGTTTACAAAATTTACATGAACCATAGAAGGGGACTTCGTAAACGTTATCTTAGCTCACCAGCCAGAGTAGCTGTAATTGATAAGTAAGGTACATATTGTAACCAATGGAGGTGCTGGAAAAAATTAAAGAAGAACTCAAGTCCATACTATCAAATTTTAAAAAACAGATAAATAGGGGATACACAACTGATACTTTAGAAAAAAAAGAACAAACAGTTCAAAGCCTATTGGAGACAGCGAGTAATTTGAAACCGGTAGAAACTACGTTAGGAGAGGCTTGCAAAATAACAGACACATTTGAAGAGATAGAAATTATAGCTAATCAAATAAGGAAACTAATAAGCGAGCAGAAGGAAGCAAATCAAAACAGGGAAGAAGTTAAAGTAAATAGTGAGAGTAAAGAGGAAAACCGAACCGCAAATATGACGTTTGATATAAAAGTGGCAACAGCCTTAGTGGCACCTTATAATGGAAAGGAGGAAGAAACAGAGTCATTTTTGGATGCTATTGAGCTCCTCGACGAACTCACTCAGCCGACTGATAAGGAGATAATGTTCAAATTCATTAAAACTCGTGTTACCGGCAAAGCAAAATTGGCAATAACGGAAGACGTCAAAACAATTGAAAGCCTCAAAACAAAAATTCGTCAAAAATTCGCAATAAAATTATCCTCAGACGCCATTTTGGCCCAGCTAAAGGCAACACAGCAAGGGACTAAAAAGCTCGTCGATTATATTAGTCAAATTGAACATCTGGCCAGCCAGCTCACAAAAGCGTTTATTTCGGAGAAAGTGGTAACTGGTGAGCCAGCAGAAAGGCTCGCTGAAAAATTCGCCAAGCAGGCATTTGTGGACAATGTGGCTAATCCGGAAACATCCATCATCCTTAAAGCAACAAACTATACCAAACTGTCTGACCTTGCAGCTAAAGCGATATCAATAGACAAGCCGAACCAACCTAGTGTGCTTCATTTCAATGCACAACCGAGGAATAACGCGTTCAGATTCCAAAATAGCCAACACCAATCTGACAACTCTGGGTGGAAACAGCAAAATCAATGGCAGCAACGGCAGAATGGCTACAACGGGTATAATGCAAACAGGCAATATCAAAGACCTGGTAATAGGAACAGTTACACACAATCGCCAGGAGGATTCCAACCGAATTTCAGAAGAAATAACCAACAGAATAGAAATTCATTTCGTCCGAACAATAACAACAGACCCAACACTCAAAGAGTACACTGCGTAGATGCGGGGGAATACCAAACCCCTCAGCCAGATGCAGATCCGAGCCAGCTGGGGGGACAGCAGCAAATCGGAGAATCTACAATGTAAATTTAAACCTTAATAATTTCATAATGGCCTTCGTCGAAATGAGTGGAAAAAAATGTACTTTTCTCGTAGATACAGGAGCCGATGTATCTTTGTTCAAAAGACATCTGATTAAACCAGATCAAATGTTCTATCCAAAAAATAAGTGTACCCTACGAGGTATTGCGAACACCGCACAAATGTCAATAGGTTCGACAGAGACAACCCTAATATTCAACAATGAAATATCTCTGAAACACACCTTTCATATAGTGGATAATGAGGTGACATTCGAGGCTGATGGAATTCTCGGCATTGATTTTTTAGTGAAATACCAAGCTAACATAAATTATGATACGTGGACCTTAACGTTGTATTCATCAAGAGAAGTAATAGAGATACCGATCGAAAGCAGCCCAGAAAAAGATGCGTTACTCATACCACCAAGATGTGAGGTCATACGAGCAATTAACGCCATTAGTAGTAAGACAGAGGATCTGGTTGT
This sequence comes from Chrysops caecutiens, assembly GCA_963971475.1. Classification (NCBI taxonomy): domain Eukaryota; kingdom Metazoa; phylum Arthropoda; class Insecta; order Diptera; family Tabanidae; genus Chrysops; species Chrysops caecutiens. The sequence continues at coordinate 61,680,262 of OZ020568.1, forward strand.
ACAAAATAGAGAAGTTTCACCAGGAGTTTACATAGCCTCATCAATAATTTCGGCAAATAATCCTATGATAAGAATCTTAAATACCACAGATAAAATGGTAAAAATTAGCACAAATGAAATAGAGACGAAGCCATCATCAGAGTATCAAATTGGCCAAAGTGCAACAAATGACGAAAGACTCAAAAACCTAATCCCAAAACTTGATTTTTCAAGCACTCCAGAATTCGCAAGAGAACAGCTCAAAGATTTGTGCTCTAATTACCACGATATTTTCGCCCTGTTAGACGAGCCGTTATCAACAAACAATTTTTATGAACAATCAATTCAACTTAAGGACAAAACTCCGGTCTATATAAAGAACTATAGATGTCCAGAAGCGCATAAAGAAGAAATTGACCAACAGATAAAAAAAATGCTAGGTGATGGGATAATAGAGCATTCAGTATCGGAGTACAACTCGCCCATCCTTTTAGTGCCAAAGAAGTCAAAGAGTCAGAAATGGCGGCTGGTAGTAGACTTCAGAAATTTAAATAAAAAAGTCATTGGAGATAAATTTCTATTACCTAGAATTGAAGAAATTCTAGATCAAATGGGGCGGGCCAAATTCTTTTCAACGTTAGACCTTATGTCAGGATTCCATCAAATACCAATAGAAGAATCATCAAGAAAATTCACAGCTTTTTCAACGAATAAGGGTCATTACCAATATCGCAGACTCCCTTTCGGGCTAAATATAAGTCCAAACAGTTTCCAAAGGATGATGACGATTGCAATGGCGGGCCTGCCACCGGAAATTGCTTTTCTTTACATTGACGATATAATTGTAGTGGGTTGTTCATTAAAACATCACCTCAAAAACCTTCAATGCGTGTTTGAAAAGCTAAGAGAAAAAAATTTAAAATTAAATCCTGAAAAGTGCAAATTTTTTTCAAACTGAGGTCACTTTCCTAGGACACCAAGTCTCAGAACAAGGGATTAAACCTGACAGTTCTAAATATGAGGCCATTAAAAATTACCCAGTACCGAAAAACGCGGACGAAACAAGACGCTTTGTCGCATTCTGTAATTATTATAGGCGATTCGTGCCTAACTTTGCAAACATGGCACTTCCATTGAATAAACTTTTACGGAAAAATGTAAAATTTGAATGGACAGAGGCGCAGCAAGAAGCATTTAATAAATTAAGAACGGCACTCATGTCTCCAATTATTCTCCAATACCCAAATTTTCAGGAAAAGTTCATTTTGTCCACGGATGCATCGAATGCAGCTTGCGGAGCTATACTATCCCAGAAATTCGAGGACGATGATCTACCAATAGCATACGCAAGCAGAACTTTCACACCAGGAGAACGAAACAAATCGGTCATTGAAAAGGAGCTAGCAGCTATACATTGGGCAGTGCAACATTTCAGACCATATTTATACGGCCGGAAATTCGTGGTCAGAACTGACCACAGGCCGCTAACATATTTGTTTGCGATGAAAAACCCGTCATCAAAGCTGACACGAATGAGATTGGACCTTGAAGAGTATGATTTTACAATAGAATACATAAAAGGAAAAGAAAATAACGGACCAGATGCCCTATCACGAATCGATATAGATGATTTGAAAAAAATTAACATTTTACAGGTAACAACAAGAGCGATGCTGTCAAAGGCGCAGAAAAACGGAATCAAGAAGACGGATACTGAAGCACAGCGGTCTGATCAACTGCGAGTTCATGAAGTATTATCCGCCGAAACACTAAAAGATATGAAAGAACTAGAGTTCATAGCGAATGGCCACGCTATAGAAATGCTAGTACATGAAAAAAATACAGTAGTCACAAAGCGGTTACTTAAGAAGAATAAAAACGAATCAATGGAATCCGCACTAGAGCGAGAAATCCAAATATTTGAAAGAGAGTTATATAATAAAATTCACACCGAAAATGTGAAACTTTCTGCAGAAAGTGATATATTCAGATATATTAATATGACTGCATTCAAGAAGATATGCAATAGAAGTTTAAGCCATTTATCAATAAAACTATATAAACCGCCAGTTTTTGTGACAGATCACGAAAAGATTGAAGAAATTTTAAAGCTACACCATAATGCACCTACTGGAGGACATGTAGGACAAGCCAGGATGTACAAAAAACTAAAAACGATGTATCGTTGGAGACATATGAAAAAGTCCATTGCGAGATATGTTTCAAGGTGCGAACAATGTATCAAAAATAAACATCAGGTAGAAACCAAGGAACCATTGCAAGTAACGACAACCCCAGTCAAAGTGTTTGAAATAGTTTCAATAGACACAGTTGGCCCATTTACTAGATCTGCAAATAATAACAGATACGCCATAACGCTACAGTGCGACCTTAGCAAATACGTGGTAGTTATTCCAGTGAGAGACAAGGAAGCGAACACGGTAGCAAGAGCTATAGTGAACGAATTTATCCTCAGATATGGCCCAATGAATTTTATAAAGACAGATCTAGGCACAGAATATAAGAACCAAGTGTTTGAGGGGATATGCAAATATCTTCACATCGAACAGCTGTTTGCAACAGTAGCTCATCCAGAAACTATAGGAGCATTGGAACGCAACCATAAACATTTGAACGAATACCTGAGAAGCTTCGTAAATGAAAATCGAGATGATTGGGATGAATGGATCCCATACTATTCGTATTGTTACAACACAACACCTAACACTGTACATAGTTATACACCTTTCGAACTCGTGTTTGGCAAAACCTCTTCAATACCTGTACAATCGGCTCATAAGCATCCTGACCCTGTATACAATCACGAACTATACATAACTGAATTAAAGTATAGACTACAAAATAGTATATCCAAAGCTAGGGAATACTTGTTAGATTCAAAGCTAAAACGAGTTGCAAACGAGCAGCACAAATGCTACCCCATAGAACTAAATATTGGAGACAAGGTTTACCTGAAATCAACACACAACCGGAAAATGGATCCCCTTTTCGTTGGACCTTACGAGGTGGTTGATATATCCACCGTAAACTGCGTCATAAAGGATAATAATAATAAATTAATAAAGGTGCATAAGAATAGGCTAAGGAAACAAAACAATTCATAATAGAAACCTAGAAATAAGGCACTCAAAGTAGCTATCGTAAATAATAAGCAAAATGTATAAATAAGTAATAGAAATAAGGCCGACAAGAAAACTATTGTAAAGAAAGATTTTTCTTTGAAAAACAAATAAAAATCTTTCTTCGAAAAGGGGGAGGATGTGGGATACGCAATGATACCTGGAAAAAAAAACGGATCAATGAACTTAATTAAAATAAAAATTTAAATTAGCTTACACAGGTGTCATTCCCATGACACCAATTTGACGTGCATCCGGCGAACCAAGTCTCATGACACAAATTTCGAAAAAGTGTCAAATTCAACCAGCGAACTACTTTTCGCTCGCTGGGTGGATTGGGCAATCATTTCCGTTCCCACAAAAATCCACTGAACTTTCCCACAGTTCAGGTGACCACCTAAGCCACGACCGCAGCACAAATTTTCGATATATACCGCGGAAATTTAAATTGTAAGTTAGTCATAAGAAGTAATTTGTTCAAGTAACTTAAAGTAACAAAAATAAAAGTATAGTTTAAACTTATTTGTTTTATCGAACCCAAACTCCCAGTCTCCTTGATTAATTAATTACCTTTCCCTTCCATTATGGGTATGGCTTGATAAAGCGGCACCCCTTTTGGAAGAATCCCGAAATATAGAAGATTAACTCCCGATCTAGTAACCGAATGTGGCTGAGGACACGACAGTAGATACCTACATAATTGTGTTTCACAGAACTTTATAAATTATACATGAATTTGAAAAATTTTATTTACACCACCTCAATGACCTTGTCTGTTTGTCTTTTTTGACGTGATAACGTCTTATAAATCGATGGCCGGCTGCACAAATGAAAAATCATGACTCATTGTCACGTTCCGCCTGAGCTGAGCGGACAAATGAGAGATTCGTACATTAGTTTGGACTCATGAGAGATTCTTGAATCCACACTAATGCACGTATGAACGAATCTCTCATGAATCCCGTCTCATACGCGTATAGTTTGGATTCATGAGAGATTCGTTCATACGCATAATAGTGTGGATTCAAGAATCTCTCATGAATCTAAACTAACAGTCGTATGTACGAATCTCTCATTTGTCCATACGCGCATTAGTGTGGATTCAAGAATCTCTTATGAATCCAAACTAATACTCGTATGAGATTGGATTCATGAGAGATTCGTTCATACGCATATTAGTGTGGATTCAAGGTTCTCTCTTGAATCCAAACTAATACGCGTATGTACGAATAAATAAATTGTTAATACATAGCATATTGCTACTTATAATTAATCTGCATAATTTAAGTAAAAGAATTTATTGAAAAAATTTACATTTTCAATTAGCTTCTTCTTTGTATTATACAAAATAATGATAATTCAGTGAAAATAATTCATTCAATTCATAAAAGTAGGCAATTTTTCATCAATGCTTTCTTATGACGTTATCACGTAAAATTATCGTCCGTAAACCGACTTTACAGACAACCAATGTTTTGTTTTTTGACAAAGGCCTCGTCCAATTTTCTCCACTTGTGTCCATTCCTAGCAGTTCTAGTCTGTGTGCCACCTGTCACAGCCTTTATGTCGTCGGTCCATCTTTGGAATGGTCTATCCATTTTCCTTTTCATGTCACCTGTGTACCAGTGCATTATTGCCTTGCCACATTTTTCCTGTCTTCTGATAATGTGCTCAGCCCACTTCGATTTAATGGGTTTCTTGATGGTTATAGTTACATCTTTTGCTCTTGTATGATTTTTTGTTGTTGATATTTTTATTTTGTGTTATTGTTTATAATAAAACACAAATAAATTACACTATTTGGTAACTTGATTTATTGATTTATTATTACATGTTGTCGCGGACACTTGTTTTAATTTTGTTAAAGCTTTATTTTTCACTTTTTAACCGACTCAAAAGAAGGAGGTTATCAATTCGTCTGTATTTTTTTTTTTAATGTTTGTTAGCTCATAACTCGTTCATTTATGAACCAATTTGAAAAAAACTTTTTTTATTGGAAAGAGTATATCCCCAGATTGGTCCCATTAAAAAAAAAACCTAATTAAAAAAAAATTTAAAAAAAAAAATTTAAATCAAATTCTTTTTTAATTGGAGAGAGTATATTCCCTGATTGGTCCCATTAAAAAAAAAAAAATCCCATCAAAACAAAAAAAAAATAAAACTCCTCAAATATCACAGGCACACATATAATAATTTTTGGTATTTATAGCAAACAAATAAAAAAATATATCTAGAATTCGCATTTAATTATGTAAAACTGATAAAGATGTGAACTTCTCAATGTTGAGCCGAAGACAAATTGCGTAGCCCTATCATTTCCGCCAATGATCCATCGTCGTGTGGCCGATTCAATAATTTGTTGCCGTCTAAATCTGACAAAACCATCCCTTCCAAACTTCTCACACGACTTAGCGCGACATATATTTGTCCTTTAGCGAAGTTTCTTTTGCCAAGGTCGATTACAGCTCTTTCGAGTGTGGTACCCTGTAATTTATGGACTGTGACCGCCCAGCTTAATATAAGAGGCAGCATACGACGTTCCACATCTCCATAACCCCTTGCCGCCTGAAACGTAGCGCTTGAAGGAGGTATGGGTATGCAACCGTCACTATATTGTTGCCTAACACCAATACTTTCGTCATCAAATTTTACCCACACAGCTTCTGGTATCTCTCCATCTTCCAATTGATCTCTCCTTAGAGCCGGCCATTTGATTTTTTTTATTATTTCCGTAGCTCCATTCACTAGCCCTTCAGCCACGCCAATGTTACGTCTCAACATAACTCGGGATTCGACGCCAATATTTATCGATGACAGAAAACCGCCGCAGTTATTAACGTCTTTGGGAATTACGTTGTCTGGTGGTTTTCTACCATATGTTGCTACTTCGCGAGACTCATCCACTGCATTGATTTTATAAGTCCGGTGCAACTTTGCATTTTCTTTGCTCATTTTATCATTATAGGCGTCGACCTGCTTAACCGTAGGAAAGATACGAACGGCGACTCCATCCGCAAACTCACTGTTTAAAGGTACGTGGCGCCGCTCGCACAGTAACTCCAGCTGAGCGGTCGTCATTTCACCTACCCGTAGACTGTTCAATAAATCGATGAATTCGGTATCATTGCGCTGTCGCATATTTATGGTCAGTTCACAAAAAGAAAACTGATGCCACAAATTGATCTCCGCTGAGAACCGCGATGGCTGCACAAAACACCAATGCCCTTTCACCTGGGGAAGCTGAAATATGTCACCAAAGAGCAAAATATTGACTCCGCCGAATAATTTGTTGTTGTTCTTGTATTCCTGAAGTCTTAGATGAATTATCCTTAGGTTTTCATAGGACACCATAGAAATTTCATCTATGATCAGCCAATTTATGTAACGCCATTTACGCCGTTCTTTCTCGAGTCGTAGTCCGGTAGTTTTTTTGTATGTCATAGTACTTCCTTTTTCAATCGGAAGCAATAAAATACTGTGGAAATACTGTGTAGTATCTTTCCAAATACCTGACGAGCGGCAACTCCTGTTAATGACCCAACTTCCACGAAATTAGGTTTCTGCAGTATATCTACTGTAGGTCTGTAACAACGTTTAATATGTTCTACAACTAATTTCAAGAGAAATGATTTACCACTACCCGCACCACCTGTGATAAAAAGAAACAGCTGACTTTCGTCTCCATGCAAATCCTGTTCGATTGCCGTCGAAACTTTCTGAAATAAATCCCTTTGCTGGATATTTAATCCTCGAATGCTTTCCAGAAATAGTTCATCTGACAGAATGGCTCGTTCTCCTACGTCTTCACAAAACGTATCATCATCATTTACAATCTGTTCGCCAACACATAATATAGAAGCATTGGGAACATGAGTCTCACGCGCAGCATTAAGCGCGGTAGCATGGGCAAGAGCTGGTTGAATAATTTGTTCGGCATGAGCAAATTGTTCTGCGCTGACGTTACGTTGCAACGGGCGAAAATCTCTTTGGCGTCTTATAAAGCACTCTTCGGCAGTTTCGTTTTCCAGCAGTAACTCGCCTTCGTCGCAGAATGGTATGTGGCATACTATTAAACTGTAATAGTACGCTCCTCTGTCACTATTAATTGTATAATAGCGGGTACGTAATACTGCCGGCCTATTTCTTATGCGCATTCTAGTATTGTTCTGCAATCTGATGTACCTCACTGGCGTGATATCATCTTCTCTCAGTTCCCCATCACCATCGTCTTCCGACCATGTCGCGTTAGAGATAGTTTCAAAACGGACGGCAAATTCGGCAAGGCTCAAGTCATTTAGTTCGCTTGGGCGTAACACATAACGATCGAAAATGTTATTATAAATACTGGTTTCATCATTGCCCAATTTCAAGAGTCTGAAACGTTCCTCCGGCCTGCAACTATTTACAAAAACGGTCTTTCGCGACGATATTTTCAATGGAAAATGGCATAATCTGTATGCGCATTCTGGCGCGCTCACCAAGCTTTGATTTTAAATAGCCATTGAAACCGAAAATAACTGTTGCCAAACATCACCGCCTCGTCTCTTAGCGTTCGAAATAGCCTCTCGTATCACATTACCTGCATCATGTGGTTCGCATTTACTTGCATATTTAGCAACGTAGTAGGCTACAGCGGTGACACTACCACAGGGTTGCACGTCAATATTTCCCTTCCACATACCTAAAAGAACTGCATTGTAATTATTTACCATGCTTTCTTCTAAGGTTTTTTTCAACAAACAGAACCTTCCATTGTTAGCAAGTGCTCCATCTGGGCATAGACAAACGGTGTTATCACTTGCTGGTTTTGGAAAACCAAAGCGACAACCATTGTCTTGGCGATTTTTTTTGCATGTCGCAGTGTGTTTATGGATTTGCTAATCCTCGAGTAATTTGCGCAACACAGGGTCGTTAGGATTTAGAGAACACGAAATCACTCTTTCAATTACGGCTATTCCTTGAGGAGTAGAGAATTCAGGAACATTACTACACCAAACTAGCATGTGCAGATGTGGCCTACCGCGGTTCTGGAACTCCACTCGGTACCAATAATCTTCCACAGGACCACCCAAGCACTCTTGATTGCGCTTTAAGAATCGCATGAGAGTATTAACGCGCAGTGTGAATTGTCGTACAACCACTACCGGATGTCTTTGCACTAGTTCTAAGCGCTCCGGGAATGTCAGGCGTTCGGCGTTAACGATGTCACGTCCATCGGCACATTATCGTCTATGTTTCGGAGCATGCTTGTTGATTCGATATAAATGATGTCAGAGGAATTACGCACTGGTAATGGTTACTCTATTTCTGGTTCCTGCGTTGAAGCTGCTTGATTCGTTCTTTGGAGAGACTCGACGACTTGTGTTGCTGGTTGGAGGGGATTACTGATTTGTATTATTGGTTGGAATGAATTGCTGTTTGTTGTATAAGTTGGAGTCTCTATCCTTACCGTTGCGGATTGTTCTAATGTGGGTCTAAAAGGTTGTGTTTGGTTGCCTAGAGCTATAATTAATGATGTTAATGAGAACACATTAAGATTGTCTCGATGGTTTCTTTCTGGCACTTTATTTGGCGATACAAATAAATTGCGTCGTAAGAGAATATGTAAATCATCCAAGTTGCTAAAGCGCATGCAACAAGCGACACCATTTCTAGGAGCTGTAGCACCCTTGGGACCACGCGCATGGGAATCAAACAAAAAGTATATTTGACTTCCAGCTAATGTTCTACAATGTACTGCTACGGAGATGGCGTTTGATGTACGTATCCCATATGAATGTTCCCTGAAAAAAATTTTTAAAGCATTCTTTATATTAGGGAAGCCACGGGAACTGTTGTCATTGTCAATGTGATCATTATAATTGGTTTCATCTAGTACTGTGATCGCTACATTTTGTCTTCTATATATAAGACTTGGCATAAGATCTGCTACAGCATGATAATCGGAGTTTATTTCACCGGGTGCAGGATTATCTCTGACAGCGATGCACTCATTGTAGTATTTATCGCCAATTATTACAATGTAATCAATATCACTTTTGCCCCACACATTTGGATCTAATACACTAAATGCTACACAAGAAACAGCCGCTATCCCAGTGCATTGTTTGCCCCGAGATGAATTGAATCGTAAGTCAGCTTGGTGAAACGACCCACGTAATATTGCCTTGTTATCATCTAAAGTGACGTTATTGTTCGACGAAGTACCTGAAGTAACACGACTCTCTTCTAGATTACAATTTTCAGCTATTTGAACTAACGGAGTAATATTTGACGTAGTTTCAAAATGTGCTTGAATATCTTTGTAAAGATGGTTGTTGCAAATTCACCATGCTAAAGCTCGATTTAATCTTAGCATATCCACGACGAATTCCTTACTGCGTGGAGGATTCTCCAAACTTTCTACAACCAGAACTAAACCAGCCTGGTGCGGAGTCAGAGGTAACTGCTCAGCTATTTCCACGACATCTTTTGCAAATAAAATGACCTGTCCCTTGCACCAATTTTGACCTAAACGACTGTTGAGTTTAACTATTTTAAGGAATGGTACAATTCTACATAGAACCCGTTCTTCAACGATCGACAAATTTGATAATTCAAACGGTATTTCTGCGGGAATCATTTGGTTCCAATATGCAGTTGGTGGAATTTTTCTTTTCTTAATATTGCTATTACAACGTGAGCACGTAATTATTGTACCTAAAGCAACTAATTCTGCATGTAACAGTGCATTATACATATCTGCTCGTAAATTGCAACGCTGTTGTGGATAAATAGTTTTTTTAGAAACAGCGCATGAAACATCGGCGAAAACATTAATATCCTTTTGAAAAGATTGTTCATTTGTGATGTCTCTATGAATATGTCTGACTTGTCGCATTTCGTTAAGTCTGCGTAAACGAGCTTCAGGTGTTTCGTGCAATAACCGAACGTTTATCAAACCGAGGCGATGGACTCGTTGCTCCTCCGTCTCATTCGATAGACGATGGTAGATCAAACTGAGACGGTGGGCACGTTGCTCCTCTGTTTCTTTGGAGAGGCGATAGTGGATAAAGCCGAAACGGTGGGTACGCCTTTCAATGTATTCGTTGTTTAAAATTTTATTATTGTAAACCCGCATTTTTGAAAGTCTAATTTCGTGCCGTTTTCTACTCTCTTTTGATCTAGCCACGGATGCATAATTTCTACGTTGAGATAACCGTTTATCTTTTCCTTCGCTAGTCTCATTTAAACGTTGCTGTCTCATATGAGCAGCGAATTTAGTTGGTCTACCCATAGTAGCTCATTCAATGAAACCAGTTACAAAATGGCTAACTAATAAACAGAAGGAAATAAGAAAAAAATTATTCTACAATCGCAAACACAACTAAAAAGTAAAAAATAAAAAAATTTTTCACAAAAAAAGAACCGACTCCAATTATTATCGCAAAAACAACTAAAAAGTTAAAAATAATGTTTTTTTCTATTCTATATATTACATTACAAAAACATATTAAAGAAAACATTAAAAATTGTTCAAAATTATATATTTACTACTTCAATACTAATAGTTATTTTTGGAGTCGGTTCCAGCAAGTTTTCATTTTATTAAAACTATCACAAAAATTTACTACCTCTACTCTTCAGAGTGAATCTTAAGACTAATTTGGAATTGTCGAAATGATAACTTGACGAAATGATCAAGTTCGTCAAACTTCATTCTTAGACATTTGGATTGAAAAGTATTCGGTCCAGTTTGAATACTTTTCGATTATTTTATTAAAGGTTTAGTTAGACGAGTATCTAACATCTCCCTCCTTAGTCCGTAGATTCTCCTGAATCCTGTTTTTTACTTTTACATTAACGATTTTCTTACAATATATAAGAATAACAAATATAATTACTATCATTAAAATGACAATTGAACTTAGGATATAATTTACAATATTATAATATCTTAATAACTTTAGTTAATTTATATTATATTATTTAATATAATATTTTCAAATTGTCACATTATCGTTCTTAGGAAGACAATTTTTGGGTAAAAACGTTGAGTTTATTGCTGAATTGTTTGTTATTAATTTTAATGGTACAGTTACTGAAATTTACGTAGGAATTCCCATTAAGTTCTAGAACTCTCTCATCCCGTTTGCAATATTGGTAATGATTATCATATTGTTTTCAATTAAAAGGATATTGTCCTTTTGATTATCAACCAACTTGCAGTTTTTTAGACATATGCAGTTTCTACTCGGGGGTAGTTCCTTAAGGGATTTGTAATGTATTATATATTCGTTATTAGAATCGACTTGTTTTTTCTTTAAATTCGCGATTGGAACAAGAATGTTTTATTTGCAATTATATTATGTGTTGGAATTTTTATGGCGAAAACTATTGATTCATCAACATGTTTCGCAATAGCCAATCGAATCTGGGACAATTTATTAAAATCAATATTATAAATATTTGTTTCCTGATCAGTCAAGATACTTGGATGTAAAAGTCCGAGTCTTGCAGAAGCAATGTTATCCTGTAAATGTTCGATTTGTTTTTCGATGTGATCTATTTTAAACATTTGTTCCAAGAAGAGATTTTCTGACAGAATTTTTGTTTCTGTGAAGTTCAGGTTGTTTAATTTATTAAGTATTTTTTTCTGTCCGATTCGATTATGTTTTTATTTGTTTAAAAGTATTATTGAAGTTTTCATTAATTTAAATTTGTTGGTTTAGAATTTTCATAAGTTTTTCGTCATTTTGATCGATTACTTTAAAATAGTTTTCAATATCCAAAGATCCATTTCATAGTAGTCCCACCTTTGTTTATCAACCCTCTGTTTAGTCTTCTTGGCAAAAGAGTTTTATTTTTGATATTCGTTATTCTACTGTTTATAAACTCCCTATGATTATCTATGTCTAATATTTTTAAGGTTGATTCTAAGCTAGTTATTTAACTAAATATTTCAGTTGGATACACTCTATGTAGAATGATCTCGAACTTGTCCGGTATTTCTATGATGCTCGTTTTTATTTCAGCGTATCCTAGTTCCGTTTCTATTCGTTCTATTACTATTGTCTGAATGTTCATCATTGGTAATAGAAGAAGTATTTTCCATAGTAGGAGTATCTTTTGTGACTTGACCTGCAAGTTTAAATGGTCGCTTTATATTGTTTTCATGAACATTGTCTAATTTAAATTTCCTAAATTTAGGCTCCTCCTTATGTCTAAGTGATTTATAATTTTTGATAAACCCTACTTGCCTATGTACTTCATAGTGCTCCCTATTTTTGTTTTGTTTTTCAATGCCCTTCTGTTTTGTTCTACTGAGCCTATCATAATTTTGGAGTCTATTTTCCTATTTTTCACCGAGAGAGGTTTGGCTTTAATTGAAGAATAAAATGATTTATTGTGAAATTCTAGACCCTTAAAAATTTGTGACCTGATTGGCTGCTTGTCTTCCAAATTCAGAAATCTGATTCTTTCTGTAAGAGTACTATTTAGCCGTTCTGCAACATCTGCATTACCGGTATGGTTATTAGGTTTTGTGACATGGAATTCGATATTTTGTTGTTTGCGGAAATCCCTAATATGTTTCGAATCGAATTCATTGTCTAAAATGAGTGTTATCATTTTAATAATAAATTAAAAAATAATAATAATAATAATAATAATAATAATAATAATAATTAATTAATAATCATTTTTTTTTATCATTTTTTTTTTTACTCTAATTGCTATTATTTGTTTGATTTTTTCGAAGATAGTGGTGTGAGTTTTATCCTCTAGAAACAAACTAACAGAATGTTTAGAGCATTTATGTATTAAATTTAAAAAATTATGTTTACTTTTTGTATAGATATCCATGTGAACTATTTCATTAGTTGTTTCAGGCGTCTCCGAGATTTAAAATTTTTTCTTAAGGGGATTTCTATCATATTTTGCTCCTGTACAAATATCGCAGTTGTTCAATATACTATGACTAAAGAATTTTAATTTTGGGTGGTAAATCTTTGACTTTACTCCTAACAACAATGCCAGAATGCCCTGTTTCTTTCTTATGACATACTGTGATCTGTTTTCTCAACTCATTTTCACATTCGATATCTCTTGCAAAGGCTACACTTAACAATTTTAATAATATTTCGGTTTGGGAATAACTCTTTTCACTTTTTCTGGAGTTTATTATAGTCACTGTCGCTCAATTCAGTGTAAATAGCCACCTTCTCCTTGTGTATAAACCTTCTAAATATATCTGTGTCTTCTCCTATATCTCTTTTTTCTACAAATATCCTGCGATTGTTAAAAACTTTAACGAACTCTTTATCTTTCTTTTCGACTAAAATTATTTTATTTAAATCTATTAACAATGGTTTCAAGTAGAGGGATGTGGTTATTAAAATCCAGTTTTTGGGAATGTATAGTCCTCATATCTACTGATTCCTGAGGGGCATTGCTGAAACTATCGGGTTCAGGAGATTATCGGTTTCCATAAGTTCGGTTTCACAATTAGGAGCTCGGTTTCCTTGCTCAAGAAATAACATTTGTTCAGTATTTTGCGCAAGCTTTCTAAATGTTCTTTTAAAGAAGTGCTAAAAACTAATATTTCGTCAAGATAAACGACGCACAATTTATTAGTAAATTCTCTCACAACTGCATTCATCAACCTTTGAAAGGTTGATGGTGCATGCTCTAAGCCGAAAGTCATTCGCAAGAACTCATAGTGACCGAAAGGAGTTGAGAATGCGGTCTTTTTCCTATCAGTGTTTTCCATTGGAATCTGATGGAATCCTTTGGCCAGGTCTAATGTCGTTAAATATTGTGCTCTCCCGAGTTTACTTAAAATATTATATATGTTTGGGATAGGGAATTTGTCGTCTAGGGTAATTTCATTCAGTTTCCTGTAGTCGATCACAAGAACGTTCGTTAGTCCCAGTGCCACGTACAACTGTATACTCTTGTCCTGTATAGATGCAATTTGTTTAAGTCCATCATAAAGGCTGTTCCATCTAGTGATTCCTGGTTTGGAAAGAGTTTGTCCAACAATATCACGTACTAAGGACTTTTACAATACAACTCAGGCCAATTTAAGATGCGTCGTAGTAATGGTGTAACAGTTGACATTCGTGGCCACTCTGTTAACAACCGTTATGTTGTTCCTTAAAATACATATCTTTTTGCGTTTGATTGCCACTAAAATGTGGAAGTTCTTGGCACAGTTAAGAGCCTAAAATATATGTACAAATATATTTATAAGGTATACGACTGTGCCTCATTACAGTTTGGAAAAGTTTGGGGTGGAGTTGAGGCCAAAAATCATATAGATTAAATCGATAGCTTTTTGTTCGGTCACTATGTTCTACGGTTCTACGGATCTACGGAAGCAAATTGGCGCATAAATGAGTATCCAATGCATTACCAGTCACGTAATATATTATAGTTCGACTTGAATGTCACTTGACTCACCGGCAGAATGTAGTCTTTTGGGAAGGAAATGTTCAGCAAGCTCTTAAACTCACAGAGGAACAAAATTGACTGCATTCTATAAAATCAATGGAATTAGAGGTAAGAGAGTGTAAGATCTCTCAGCATTTAAGAGAGTCATATGCCATTACGTTTTAGTATTAGTATGAACTTTCCCACAAATGCTTTAGATTTGTGGAATGAATTCAAAATGTACATGTGTGAAAACTTTTTAAGAAATTCTTCACAAAATGATTCATGTCACTGTGCTTTATTAGCTATTGAGGAAATTTTGTTCAGCAATAATTTGCCATGTGAACAGCTAGACCTTCCAATATCTCTATCTATATCAGCTATTATAAGAGCTGTTAATGCAGATTCAGAAAGAGAAGAAACAAATTTTGACGAAATGTTCCAAAGTGAAGCGATGCGCTATTGATTTCATTTTACTCGTTAATTTTAAATTATTACCAGTGTTGCGGTTGCAAAATTTTTCGTCTTACAGCTCATGCCGGTTCTGGTAAGACTTTTGCCCAAACCGCAATTATTCATAAATTGAATACTTTGGATCACCAATGTATTGCGTGCAGTTTCAGTGGTATTGCATCCACTCTTTTAATTCAAGGTCGAAATTTGCACAACGTTTTCAAATACCTATACCGATTTTAGAGAATTCTGCATCAAGCCTATCTGTAAACAGTGGCCAAGCATAGTTCATAAAGTCTGCATCTATCACTTTCGCAGATGAAATTTCAATGTACCCGGTTAATGCTCTCAAATTAATTTACCATTTTTTAAACGATTCATTCGGGACTTCAGCTAAACTTTTCAGAGACAAGACTATTTTAATCTGTAGAGATTTTTGACGAACGTTGCCAGTTGTACCTACCTGATGGTGCACGTGTACCACTTTTTGAGAATTGCCTTACTTCATGGTCCGAATTTTCGATATTCGCCAAAATAACTTTGACCCAAACCATGAGAGGTTTACCTCATGAAATAGAATTCGTTTAATTTCTTAATTATTGAGGTGCACTTCTGCAATTTTCTTTTGAAAGAACTAAATTTCCCGTCATTCTGGCTTTTGCGGTGACAATTAATAAATCCCAAGGGAAAATGTTTCAAAAAGTAGGGATGTTACTAAGACAACCTGTATTTCCTTACGGACAACTTTGTTGCAGCCAGTAGAGTAGAGCTACATATCTGAAACACCAGCGCAAGGTTATATAGCAGGAGGTGATTGAATTTTTGCAAAAAGTATTGTTTATGAGGAACTTTAAGATCTTTTTGAATTCGCAACCGCATGCGTTAGGCTTTTGATATTTGTATGTGGGGTCTCATTCAATAAAGCTGTACGTTGTCGTGCTGAATGAGCTTAAATGATTGCTATTGCAGTCTGAACTAAATCACCTGTTTACTGACAATGCTGCTGTATAAAGAAAGCCATGCGCGAGCTATTAGAGTGAGGGTAGCGAACGACGGGGCTTTGCAAGCTTAGCGAGCAGGGGGCGCCCCCTAGTTTCTTTAAATCATCCATGTATTTTTAGTATTTTTTGCTTGCTTTCTTATGCTTACTTAGGTCTGATGTTGAGGGTGTGCCTTCTACGTAGTAATTTTTTAGGAAGAAGGAAGTGTCGTCCTTTCTCCGGTCCCATTTAACAAAAGTAATTTTATTGCCATTGGAATTCCGTTGGTCCTTCGGGGTACATGGCTTCTTTTCCGAGGGTCGTGTTATTGGGTTGGATATTGTTGGAGCTTTAATGTTGCTTATGGTTGCTTCTGTAACTGGATGGGGTGTGTTGTTTGTCGTTGCTAGATTTGCGGCGGGAGCATTGCAAGTGTCTGATAGCTGGTTCATTCAGAACATTAGGTGTTCTGAGTCTGTCTGCTAAGGTCATGTCCTTAGTTCGGACGAAGTCTACTATATCTCCATATCGTTCGAAGAATGAATTATTGGTGTCATACTTGGACTTGCGTCCTTGCGCTATGAATGCATCAGTTTTTTTTGCCATTAGCCAGCTTGGGTATGGTTGTCGGTGGAACTGTAGTCCTTCGAGTTCCAGTTTACGCATAATAGTCCAATGCAAGTGTGCCCTTCTGCTTAAGCCTGGCCACATTTTCCACAGATTTCTATCCCTGTTGGCCAAAATTTGGCGGAATGACCTTGCTTTTGGTATGCTCTGCATCGTCTCGGGTTGTGAATATATATTCTCTCTTCCACCTTCCGAAAGCCTACCGTGACTGTTGTAGGTGGTACTAGTTGTTCGAAAGTGATAATGACCAGGCCAAATGGTTTTGGAGACTTGTTTGCGATGTTATATCCATTGGTTAAGTTTTTAATAATAAGTTTTTTTTTTTTTGGTTAAGTTTTATTGGCAACAATTGTATCTCTGACTTTCAGAACTAAATCACCATCCTTATCAAATGAAGTCCTCGTCCTGTTCTTTGTTATCTTTTCTATAAAATATTCACGCTTAAACATGTCAAGGTAAGCCATCTTTATTCGCTCCATTTTTGATGTTATACGAAGGTACATCCCCATACAGATAGGTGAAGTTAGCTGCATCTCTGGGAATGCAGAATCATAATTAATGTTAAAGGTGCGTCCTCTTGGGGGTTTTCGTTTTGGGTTGGTACGCTCCTTCTGCGGGGAGAAGCTCCCCATCTCCTTTACCGGGCAACAAACAAAAAAATTTTTTTTATGCTCGTAATCACAACGTAAACGAAAAGGTTCGAAAGATATTTGATATACATTCTGTGTTTTTGATGAAAGATTTTCGATCTCAGCTGACAAGAGTACTGATAAGAAGTGCAACGATGAGCACGTGCAACGATTTTGATGAATTATCTCGATTTAATTAGGAAAAAGGCAAAATATCGCTTTTTCCCATTGGTGGAGATAGCTAATACTTTGAGAAATATATAAACTAATTTTATTATTGTAATTATGCTAACTTTTCTTGAGGAAGATGAAATTAAGGGAAAAAACTTCGTGAGTGCTTACCGCCTGTGGTAAATGCCACCGGATGACTGAGAAACGTTTTGGTATAGCGATTTATACGCCATTATAAATAGTAAAATTGTATTCCGTGGATTCATTTTTAGCTTCACTTTTGACCTCTTTTATATTGTCCTTCCATCTTATATGTATTTCATAACTAACTCTTGATCTTTTTTCATTTGAAATTTCTAGCATGTGTTTGTCTGTTACATTATTACTAGTATTAGCCAATGCCGCATTTGAATTTCTTGTGATTTGATATAATTTTTTTCGTGTAAGATCTTCTTAAATGATCTGCTTATAATAGCTTTTTACGAGAATTATAAATTAATTTAAAAGAATACCATTGCAAAATAACATACTCGTTATTCTTTACAAGCTTGTGGCTCATTTGTGATATATCAATATGGACTCTATTTTGGTTCCCTTTCTGACAATCCACTAGCCTAGAGGCATATGCTCTACGTTGTCCATCCTGCATTATTGCAGTTCCCAAGCCTTCCTTAGACGCATGACACGGTAAATATCTAGATGATGGGACCGTCGCGGGGAGGGGGTTGAGCTGCTAGGTCTGACCTTGGTCAACCCCAGAAAAGTGAAAAAGTTGGTGGTGACAAAGTGGGGGGGGGGGGGGGGGCAGGGTAAAAGTTTAAAAATGGGATTGTAAGTCGATTTAAACCAGTGGTTTCGTGTAGGGCAGAGATGAATGACCTTGAAATTGATATATCTTGTAAAGGTGGTTGGGCTGATTGATTTAATGTGTATATGTTGGGCGCCGAAAGCATAAATTAACATAATATATTTATATTGAAAAAATTTAAAAATCGAATGATTACCACGAAGCATATATCCTAATGACCTTCAAACCGAAATATGTTGTGCAGGTGATTATGCCACCCGGGTGCGGGCATAAATTAATCAGGTGGGTGGAGGGATGTGTTAAACACCCACGAAACTTTGAACTGCGCGTATTTGAATCGTGCGAAAATCTTAATTTATTATTTCTTCTGATTACTTTTCATAATATTATTTTGAACATTTCTATTGAAAGAAGAATTTGAATTTGAATATTGCTTTGATTTTGAATAAATAAATACCGCTAACAACGATTATTTTTTATTAAGAATAAATACCGGTATCTGTATGTTTATGTAAGTTTAATGCAATTGCAGAATTTCTTAATTTTTGGTTCCGTTTACCAGTTCATCGTGAAACCGCGATATGCCAAAAATACCAAAACAACATCTGCGTGAATCGCGATACTTTAATGCTGCGGCGTCCAGGAACAATATATAACAGGTGGGGCATCACAAGCGGCAAAAAATTCGTTGTTCATGTAAAGTGTGCGAAGTCGGGTACACGGACAACTTAAGAAGACGCTTTAGAATAAGTTCCATTTTTCGTGGAGGTGGTGACTCCACATGCCATCAGGATGGAGAAGGAACTGATGCTGTCGAGACAGACAGTCATAGATTGGCTCAATTTCTGTCGCGAAATATGTAATTTCTGGGCGACAACAAACCGTAAAACAATCAGCGGTCTCGGCACTATTGTCGAGGTCGAGGAATGTTAATTGGAAACTCGGTCGGCTTGTGACCGGTTCTTGGAGGCATTTGTCGGCAAACAAAGGAGGTGTTTGCTTTTCCTGTCGATACACGAGACATTCAAACTTTATGAGCTATTTTAAAGATTATATTGCTGATGGTATGATAATATGTTCTGATTTTTGGCGTGCACATAACTGTCTCGAACAAGCAGGTTACAGGCATCTCACTGTCAACCATTCTTTAAACTTTGTGGACCCGTAACTTGCGCCCACATGCAAAATATAGAATGATTTTGTTGGGATTTGCGTGGTGGTGTGCCTCGAAAAAAAAATCCATTGGTCCGGTTAGATAGCCACTTTTTTATTTAAGCGCCTCTTACCCGGTGACGACGTTATAAGGATGGCTGCAGTAAAAAGAGGATTGATTAAGAGGTCAGTAAGATTTTTAACATTACACGAACGCACTAACCTAAATCCACTAAAAATCCCATTTTTAAACTTTACTACTGCCTTTACCAATCGAGATAACCAGATAGTAAATTTATTGCAAATGCAATTTCTTGAATGCAATGTTATTTACGAAGAATTCGGATTGTTGTTTAATATAGATTTATCAACTACCAAAGCTCAACACTTCTTTATCAAAATACCGACGCACCAGACAAAGATGATAATTAAAATTAAGAAATAAGTTTGAACACTATTATCCGAAAGTACCAAAACTACTGTTGAGCGCAGACTCCTTTGTCTGTGCTTTGGGATGATTAGTTAGAGTGTATCACTACTAACTAATCCCTTCTAACTCCTTTTCTAAAGTTGTAAGTTGCAGCGGTAAGTCAAAGTGTTTCACCAAGACTTGTTAGGATCTGTGCAAGGGTCTTAGATCGATACACCAAGGACTAGGAGCTGAAAGAATGAGTGCTAATTAACGACTGATTTATTTGGCCTAATTTACGTGAATTTATTGTGTAAATTTTCTCTTAAAACTAAATTAAATCAAATGCATTTCATGGTCAAGTATTTCATAATTTTGCTGATAAGGGAACATAATGGCCTTGATGGAAAGACGATCCGCTGGCTGAAGGTAAGTTGATGTGTGATTGGATATGCCCCCCGGACAAAAAAGGCGCTTTGCAGGTGAGTAATACTCTGCGGTGAGAAATTTTTCGTGAGAAAATTTCCTGAGTACAGTCAGGTAAGGCATTTGTGAACATCCTCCCCGGAGTTGAATGAGGGTCATTCAACAAACATTAACCGTGAAAGGTTCGGATGCTTCATTGTCTTGACTCTCGGGAACATCCTCAGCAGTTGTGCCTGATGGTGGTTGTGATTTTCGGGATGCGCGATAAGTTCTTTTTGCCATCCAGATTACTCCAATGATGGTTATGAGGACAACGCACAGGGTTCCATAGGCCAAGGAATGATGATGTTTAGAGGCTCCATGTATTAGGGACGGAATTTGGCTGTCCATTTCTAAAAGCTTGCGTTTGACTGATTCCAGTTCCCGAATGTGGGGCGAAGTGGTGTTGATAATGCAATACTGACGTCATGTTGAGCGGGTTAATGACGTCAGTTAGGTTAAAGGCTGGAACGTAGGATACGTGCCTCACCGTTGAGTAGCTTCTGTGTCCGCGAATTGTGATGAGGGGTTGCTTGATGATGGAATCACTCTTAATGGTCAAGATGCCTGTTTCCTTTAGTGTTAGCTGTGACATTTCTTCCCCGCAGATAATGTTGATAGTGGTCTTTGTTTGCAAGGAGAAGATCCACTGGTTTGGCGTATGTAGTTGAGTCCAACTGGAGTGCGATTCGACTCTCATTAATTGGCAATCAGTGGCTGGACTAAGTTGATTTAGGAGGTTTATTTCGCAAGCAGCGACGGGCGCACCAATCTTATACAGGGGGTGGCGTTGGCTGCATAAGTGCTTCCCATTCATCATTGTGCAAATTCGGAGTTGGGAGTCTGTTAGTGGATAGTATTGATCCCGATGCAAGTTTATCATTAAATAGGGAAAGGACGGTCTGATAGCCACGAAACTGTTGTTCATCATGACCGGAACTGGTACTACCCGGAAGAGATCGAAGTCGTCGGTCGAGATTAGCGGTACCCGAAGCTTGAAAATGAAATGCTTGCCCGTCATTCTGCCTTCGAGTGTGATGAGATTGTAGAAGTGAAGTATGTCATCTTCACTGAGCGGTAGTCTTAAACTTGGAGGAAGATTTGCTCGAATGGACGTCAGAACAGTCCGTAGCTGTCTTGGAGATAGGAGGTGTCTGCCTACCTTTCCTCGATGGACACTCACCAGGGCATCCAAAATAAGTCCTTGGGTTCTTTGGAAGTTGGTGGCTAAAAGTGTTGCTTGCAGTGACAAGGCAATGAAGGATCAAGTCCGAGCGCCTTGTTGTGAGTCATGGTGGATTGAATTTATTTGCGAGGCAAGATCATTGAAATGAGTTTCAATCTTCTGAAATTCCCTGTCGATGGCTTGATGGTCTCTTTTCATCACATTGATAGTAGCGTCTAAGATGGAAGTTTGATTACGCAGAAGATTTGCTAAATGCCCTTCGTTTTGCTTTATGGAATCGATGGTCGTGGACATTTCTTCAGCATACTTGGAGTCTAGAACACCAAACATGAGATTGGCTGCGTTGCCAACGACGTTAAGTAATCCTCGTTTTGATCGACTAGATGGATGAGTTTTTAAAAGTTCATTGGTCTGGTCTAGTTCCTCTACGACACGGTTGACTTGGATAGCTATTTTGCGGTGAGTTTCGGGATCGGGCATAGTGGACGAAACGTTGAGTAGAGATCTGCTGAACGTTTGCAGAAGTGTGAATTCCCTCCAAAAGGATGACATATCATAATAAGTTATGACATTCCATTCACTGCTGATGACATTGGCTCTGCCCAAATTTTCGAACTGAAAAAAAATGGGGACAGCAAGGGACATACCATTAACACAGTGAAAAGAGCTGAGCGAACCTGCTTGACTGGTGTGGGGCTTTGGTTAATTGATGATTGAGGCATCGTTCTCTTTTTGGGTTGCTCGGTAGGTTCCATGTGGTTCACGTCTTCACTTTCGATCGGGAGCGGTGCCAATCGGTGTATTGGTCGGCGCAGGATGTTGTTCGCTGTCTTAACGTCGACAACTCGAACAACCCCTCCTCTCCCTTAACGATGTTTGTTACGCGCCCCAGTGGCCATTTTAACGGTGGAAGGTTGTCTTCCTTCATGACGACCATTGTGCCGGGTGAGACGTATTGGGCCGTGTTTTTCCATTTTACTCGGTGCTGGAGTTGGTTTAAGTATTCGGTCGACCATCGTTTCCAGAATTCGTTCTTTACGTGCGTGACCAGCTTCCACCGAGTTAGTAAACTGACCTTGTTTGACTGAGCCTGAGGGTCGACGAGCGCTGTTAATGGCTCACCAATCAGGAAGTGTGCCGGCGTGAGTGCGGCGAGATCATTGGCGTCATCGGACATTGGCGTGATGGGCCTGGAATTCAAAATGGCTTCTACTCCTACGATGACTGTCTGCATTTCTTCATACGTTAATGAAGCTGAAGCAAGACTGCGTTGCATTAAGTTCTTTGCAGATTTGACAGCGGCCTCCCACAGTCCACCGAAGTGAGGAGCTCGAGGAGGGATGAAATGGAAGTCAATACCTCGAGAACTGCATACCCTAAGTAGTTTGTCCTTGGAAGGATCGTTGCTGAAAACATCATTGAGTTCCTGTAATTGATTCCGAGCACCGACGAAGTTTGTGGCGTTGTCACAATAAATTTTCCGGCAATATCCTCGCCTTGATATCAATCGACGCAAAGCACCTAGAAAGCCATCCGTTGATAGATCGCTCACCAATTCTAAATGAACGGCCCTCGTAGCGAAGCAGCAAAAAACAGCGATGTAAGCCTTTTGTGGCTGTTTACCCCGAATCTTGAAATGGACGTATATCGGGCCGCAAAAGTCGACTCCGGAATTGATGAACGGCCGTGCAGGCTGAACGCGGTCAGGTGGCAAGTTCCCCATTAGTTGTGTTAATAGCTTGGGCTTGGCCTTGGCACAACGAATGCAGTATTGTACGACGGCGCGCGTTAAGTTCTTGCCACCGAGAGGCCAGAACTGTTGTCGCCCGATGGCGAGTAAAGCCTGAGGACCAACATGCATATTTTCTGTGTGTAGCGCATTGAATAGCATCTTGGTGATGGGATGACAATTCGGAAGCAATGCAGGATGTTTGGCTCGATACTCGAGGTTTGATGACTCGAGGCGTCCGCCTACTCGAAGGACTCCATCTCGGTCCAAAATGGGGTCAAGGAGCTGATTGAGCTGCCCTTCGAAACTTCGCCATACTTCATCATGTGCTGGAGATCAACCTTGAACCCTTGTTGCTGGACATGTTTGATTATCAGAGTTTGTGCGTCGTCTAACTCTATCACTGATGGAACGGGTGAATTGTTTGTGCTGGAGCACCGTTTCGTGGCCTTGGTGAAGCGTAGAACATAAGCGATTATGCGCTGAAGCCGTCTGAAGGAATTTCGATGATTGATGTTGGCTAGGAAGTCGTCGTCCCTTGTGGATCCGAGACATGTGGGTAAGGTCTTAGTCCGTTGCTCCAGGATGCATTCGTCTGGGTTTCGACTGAGATTTGGCCATGCATCCTCTCTACCATGGAGGAAAATTTGACCGAAAAACCATAGGGTATTGTTGATAAATTTTCCAGGAGGAACGCCTCTTGACAATAGGTCGGCTGGATTATCCAATGATGGGACATGTCGCCATTGTTCGGGGATGCTGGCCCTCTGTATGGCCGAAATGCGGTTGGCGACGAAGGTGTGAAAATTCGATGATTCAGCCGTGATCCAACCGAGGACTATTGATGAATCCGTCCAAAGGAAGATTTGATTATTATTTAGATGCAAATCATTTTTAATGCGCTGTTTGAGCTGTGTAGCTAATTTTGCGGCGCACAATTCGAGGCGGGGAAGCGTGACTTGCTTAATTGGTGCAACCTTTGATTTGGCACATAGCAATCTCACAATGACAATGTTGTCCCGACCTATAGACCTGATGTACGCAGCAGCACCATATGCCTTCTCTGAGGCGTCAGCGAAAATGTGTAGTTGTAATTGGGTGCCGGTTTTGTGAGCCAGTACATGCCTGGGAAAAGTTATGGAATTTAATGCGCTCAAGCCATCTCTGAAGCTGATCCATTTGGTGTGTAGTTCTTGTGGAAGTGAAGCGTCCCAATCGAGTTTTAATTCCCAAAGTTTCTGCAAGAATAATTTCGCCGTTATGACCACTGGGGCCAATATGCCCAATAGGTCAAAGATATGTGCGATATCAGAAGACGCGGTTCGCTTCGTGACCCTTTGCGTAGGGATTAAGGTGCTTCGAATGGTGAAAGAATCAGATTTGGGTTGCCAGGTTAACTCCATCGTTTTGATGCTGTCGTTGGAATGGTTACTAAAGTCTAATTCAATTGCTTGATCCTCAGCCGGTATTTGCTTGAGTAGCTGAGTGTGATTTGCGCACCACTTACGAAGCTTAATGCCCGCGGTTTTGAGAGATGACAACAATTCGGCTTGCTTTAGCACGCAGGTGGGTAAGTGGTCCGAACCAGACAGAACGTCATCCACATAAAAGTCGTTTTTGAGCGATTCAGCGGCAAGGGGGTACTGGTCCCTAACGTTGTCGGCCAGCATATGCAAGGTGCGCGTGGCGAGATAGGAGGCTGGAGCAGTACCATACGTGACAGTGCAAAGCTGATAGCACTTCAATGGTTTGTCAACATCGTCCCTCCACCAAATCAACTGGTACTTTTGGTCAGCTGGGTCAACTTGGATTTGCCGGTACATTTTTTCGATGTCCGCCGTGAAGACGTATCGAGGAAGGCGAAAGCGCAGCAAGATTGTAAAAACGTCGCCTTGGATGGCTGGTCCGACTGCCAGGACATTGTTCAGTGACAGATTGCTGGTTGTTTTTGCCGACCCATCGAAGACCACTCGTAGTTTAGTCGTTGTGCTGTCGGGCCTGAGGACGCAATGATGTGGAAGAAAGTAATAAGGCTCTTCTACCATTGTGAAGCAGACTTCCTTCATGTGACCCAACTCTATGTATTCCTTCATGAATGCGTTGTACTGTATTCTTAAGGTTTGGTCCTTAGCTAGTCTCCTTTCCAAAGAGTGGAAGCGTCGAAGTGCCGTGTCACTGGATTCACCTAATCCATGTGGATCGCACCGGAACGGAAGTCGGACGATGAAGCGGCCACTGTTGTCCCTTTTCGTAGTTTGATTGAAGAATTCTTCACATCTGTTTTCAGCAGCAGTGTAGTTGTTTGAGCCATGTTCAGTTTCCTCAAGCTCCCAAAATTTTTGGGTGTGGGAATCCAAGGTTTCGTCTTCGGTGCATATTCCGCAGTATGCGAGGTTGGTTATTGGGCTAGGCGTGGCGACTCGGCCCGACACGGTCCAACCGAAAACCGTGTTCTGCAGTGTAGGAAGTTGATCTCCTAGTTTAATTTGGCCCACAGAGAGAACTGAATAGAACAGCTCGGCTCCAATAAGAATGTCGATGGGGCCAGGGCGGTGAAATTGTGGATCTGCCAACCTTATATTGTCAGGGATAGGCCAGGATGTCCTCTCGATTTGTTGCGAAGGTTGCGGTGTTATTATTCTTGGTAGGACATGAACATCTATGCTTGTTCTGAAGTCAGTTACGTTAGAACATATTTCGATGTTGGCTTTTGAACGGGAATTTTGTGCTGTCGAACCGATCCCACCGATGGTGACTGAATGTCCCGTTTCTTGAAGGCCCAACCTTCTCAAGAGTCTTTCTGATATGAAATTTAACTGCGAACCAGAGTCTAACAAGGCTCTTGCCTGAATTTTGTTTGCGCAGCTGTCAGTGACCTTTACTAGGATTGTGCTCAATAAGGTGTAAGCGCCGACAGTTGAGGGAGTGCTGGAACTAAGCGACGCAGCTTGCATAGTGTGTGATTTTGCTTGTTGGTTGTTGACCGCGGGAGATGATTGCTTACTTGAAGTTTGCGATCTTGAGCTGTTGTCCTCCAAGTGCAGTAAAGTGTTGTGTTTTTTGGGACACTTGTGGCAAGTACCAGACGGACATTTATTGGAGCGGTGTCCCCCTTTGAGGCAATTCACGCAGTGACCAGCGCCTTGTATGAGTTTGAGGCGTTTGTCAGGACTGTAACTGAGAAAATTGGAGCAGGAAAAGACTGGATGGTCTCCCTTGCACGCGAGGCACGGCGTTCTTGAGGATGCGACGGCTAATGCCCTTGGCGGTCGTCCTTTGCCGAAACCAACGTCACTAGAGGCGTTTCTTGCGATTTTGTTGGGAAGAGATTCTAGGGACTGAAAACGCCTTTCCAGGAACGTGAGAAAGTGCTCCATGGATTGAAGATTTCTAGGATGTTCCAGGCCTTGTTCGTAAAGCGTGTGTGACACTCCGTCTAATTTTTTAACGAGGATGTGGAGCAACAGAGGATCCCAGTTTTTGATGTCAATGTTGAGGTCCTTTAAGCTTAGCAGGCACTCTCGGGTTGTGTTGTGGAGCGACTTGATGGCCACAGCTGATTCCGTGTGAGTACCAGATTGGTTTAACGATTTGTTGATGAGGGCTGCTACCAGCAATCTATCATTGTCGTATCTGTCCTTGAGAAGGTTCCAAGCTGACAGATAATTCGCATCGGAAATAGTCAGGTGACTGATACACCGCTCGGCTTCACCAGTAAGGCTCGTCTTGAGATACCACATCTTCTGCGCATTGCCAAGGTTTTGTTCGTGGACCACTTGCAGGGACAAATCGTGAAACTGCTTCCAACCAAGATAGTTGCCTTCAAATTTAGGCAACGTAATGGTTGGTAGTTTGACCTTTGGCGTAACATCACTTGTGAGTTAATGGGTGGTTGGTGGGGAATTCTGTTGTAGGTCTATAATTGCAGACTCTACTTCATCAGACAGCAAAAGATAGGCTTCCTGATCGAATCCAGCAGCAATGGGGTTCTCTGTCATTCCCCAGATTGTGTCATGCAAGGTCTCAACATTTGCCCAAAGGCGTTCAATGGAACGGCACTTTACATCATACACGACAGTGCCTTGTTGAGGAGGCAAGTTCTCGGTTGTGTTTAGAGCACGCCTTAAAGAGAAGATTGCAGCGTTTAATCTCCGCAGCGTAACCTTAATTCAAGAATCTTCGGCGGTAGGTGTCTTGACGTCTATAGGCTCATTGTTTCTTGATGCATGCTCCATGGATTGAGTGCTCGTTTGAATGTTTGAGAGTCGTTTGACGTCTTCTAGAAACCACTTGTAAAGTTCCTCTATGTTGGCAAAGTATTTCTTTTGGAAGTAGGGATGGTTGGTTTCGAGGTCGTATTTAGCCCGAATGTCGTAGTCCACGGCCTGGAACGTTTCCCAGAGATCCGTAACAGTTTTGGACTTACTCGCGAGGTATTTGTCGTCCTTGCGTGTTTGAGAATCCTTTTTGTAGTTTCTAACATGCCTCTCGATTTCACCTCCTGTCTCATTCTGTTGTTTGGTGAGTTCTTCCAAAGAGGTCATCTTTCGCTAACTGTCGTCAGAAGCCGAGGTTTCACAATGGCGTAGTAGGAGATGCAGAAGCGATGAAGCCAGCTGCTATCGGGCCGCACGGGACCGGATGATTTGACCGATACTCGCGGTTTTAACGAATTGACGCGACGGTAAACGATTTAAACTTCGCGTAACGTTAAGTGATTTTGAATTCGTGTGAGGTAGATCAAGTCGGGGTCACCAAATGTTGAGCGCAGACTCCTTTGTCTGTGCTTTGGGATGATTAGTTAGAGTGTATCACTACTAACTAATCCCTTCTGACTCCTTTTCTAAAGTAGTAAGTTGCAGCGGTAAGTCAAAGTGTTTCACCAAGACTTGTTAGGATCTGTGCAAGGGTCTTAGACCGATACACCAAGGACTAGGAGCGTAGTGAAAGAATGAGTGCTAATTAGCGACTGATTTATTTGGCCTAATTTACGTGAATTTATAGTTAAAAAATGCTGACATGGTGTAAATTTTCTTTTAAAACTAAATTAAATCAAATGCATTTCATGGTCAAGTATTTCATAATTTTGCTGATAAGGGAACATAATGGCCTTGATGGAAAGACGATCCGCTGGCTGAAGGTAAGTTGATGTGTGATTGGATATGCTGACCGGACAAAAATGGCGCTTTGCAGGTGAGTAATACTCTGCGGTGAGAAATTTTTCGTGAGAAAATTTCCTGAGTACAGTCAGGTAAGGCATTTGTGAACAACTACTATCAGAAGGTTTTGCAAAATTTTACAGATTTTACGCGAACATCTAGCATAAAGTTCAATCTAAATCTGGTCACACTGAAAAGAATTTCACACCACAAAGGCATATCCATATGTAACACCTTCGCGCATATGCATTGCTCACGATCTGATAAGAGCATGAGCAAAAGAATCAGTGTTAAAAGAATTTAGCGATTTTAATTAGTGATGGGACTTGAATCGTTAATAAATATTCGAATCACCCGGCAAAAATTCGAATCTTTCATTGCGCCGCAAACTTAACTTTTATTTGAGACAATTTGTATTCGTTCTATTATTTTTTCGTTTTGACTTTTGTACAAACTTTTTCTCTTAAAAATAAATATAGTTTTCTCAAACCGCTATCGGGTGTGACAATTAGAATCAACTCGACAATTCGAATCAACATAATATCTCATTCGTATCATTCGAATCAAATGTGATTTGAATCCCACCCCTAATTTGAATATAAATCCGGTTACACTGCGGCACAAACACATCTATACGTATGAAGAGAAATTATCCATTCGCACAATTTATTTTATTCACTCTCCCGCGCATATGCATTGCTCACGCTCTGATAAGAGTATGAGCAAAAGAATTACGCACCCCATAGGCATATATATATATGGCAAAAACACACGCAAAGAAAAAAAAAAAAACACAAATTTTCATTTCATTTCTACATAAATTTCAATTTGTATCTTACGAAAAAAGGGAATATAAGTTCATTGTCATACTTTCATTACAACATTCTTTATTTCCAAATTGTCCCTTGTTTTTTATATAGCTTCCATGCAAAATCCGAAAATACCCAAAGAAACGAATACTACCCAATGAGTATCCGGATCACTATTCGTTACTTGAGCAGTCGAATCTTCATATGGAAATTCCCATATAAAAGTATCCGCGAGTATCCGCGAGTACTCGTATCATTTCGACCCGTTCCTGAAACCGAATAATTCTCTCCCACACGTAATGTCCCTCTCGCGTTCTCACATTCACATTCACACATGCTCTCGCACACGAAACCCTCGTTCGTAAATTTCATTCCAGTCATTCCTAGACGTGTTTGAGAGGGCGATTTGCTATCAACGCATACTGATAGCGAATCGCTCACTCGAATACGTACCGTCACTCATCCCTCTTTCTTGTAAGAGAAAGAGTAGTCGGTAACGAGTAGTATTCGCGAGTATTTATTGGATACTCGGAATCATAGAGAGTATTCGGTATTCGGTAACGAATAATACTCGTTTCCTACGTCTCTACCCTCTGATAAAAGCATGGGCAAAAGAATCAGAAAGTACCAAAACCAGTATGACCAGATTTAAAAGAAACCTAAGATTCTAGAAGAATTTAACAACCAATTTAGGACTCTATAAAAAGTTTCAATAATACCAAATCCTAATTTTAAGTTTTTTGTTACCAAATGATGAGGCTACAAGATTGAATAAAATTTATTTTCATAGCTGCAGTATTTTAGTTTTGATGGCGAAAAGTTTAAAAAATGCGTACTCTTAGACCACCTTACCCTACCTCATAATAAAATATTTGAGCAAACACAATTTCTTGATCCGTAATATGATATTTTACAAAGAATTCGAATTTTTTACATGAGTCTGACATAAATTTTGGAATTTCCACAACTAATTTGTCTATTGCTTTAAACTTTCCGTATACTCGTACACGATAAGTTGAGTCATGCAAAACAAAACTATTCACATTTAATCCGCGATTCTCACAGATAAGGATTATAAAACCAAAATATCGTTTCAGCCTTCAGGTAGAACAAAATTTCTTGTTCACTTGGAATTTGCACTAATTATTCGATATTTCTCAAAATATTGAAATTAAGGGCGGGGCTGTTCACCGATAAACACTGCGATGTATCACTACCGAAATAAA
The DNA here is from genome assembly GCA_963971475.1 of Chrysops caecutiens. Lineage (NCBI taxonomy): Eukaryota > Metazoa > Arthropoda > Insecta > Diptera > Tabanidae > Chrysops > Chrysops caecutiens. The sequence goes on from OZ020568.1 coordinate 61,710,596, forward strand.
ATTTCAGGTACAAACTAATTTTCGTGTTCACTTGGAAATTTTCAAAATATTCGAATTCAGGGCGGGGTTTTCACCGATAAATACTTCGCTGTATCACTACCGAAATAAGATTTCAGGTATAAACAAATTTTTGTATTCACTTAGAATTTCCCGTATGAAAAGTTTCTTAGCAAATTTGAAACACGTCCGTACTCGTTGGTGGCTTAAATTGATCGACTAGATAGGGACAGTAGAAATCTCGTTAATTCATTCATGCGCGTCAATAATTAGATGACGAGGCATTTGGCAATTTTTTTTAACAAACAAGAGGAGGAAACCTTCAAAAGGCGCCTTACTACATAGTGATTCATATATAGTAGTGTGGGATTCTTACCCACTAAACCTCTCCTTTTGTAATTGTGCCTGCGATGTTGAGCCGGCAGCGCTCATTATTAAATTCCCCGTATCTATCCTATACCTTGTCTTTCCACCCATGATGTTTTACAAAATTGTCTGAAGCCCATGATGAAGTCCTATATCATAACGATGAAGCCCTATATCGTGACAGCCATAACACTAAGTATTACACTATCCGTTACTTTTATAGTTTTGTTCCGTCTCAATATTTGAAGCGATTCTCTGCTCCATATTCCGCGCCAGTTCAACGTAGCAGACGTGAAAGTTACTTCTTTAACATTAATCCAACTTATGATCTCAACCTTCCTGTATTTAGTTATTTTATCTGAGTGGCATTGATCAAGATTCCTGCTATCGGAAGCCACTTGGCCATCGATGACAGTAGCCCTGTTATCACGAACTGCAACAATGTCAGGTTTGCGGACAATATGAGGTTCCGCGTGAACGACATAGCAAGTGTTTTTAGGATTACGGGCTATGTAATTCACGATCGCGTTGTGGCGCTTGATTCTGTTATTATAGGTTCTGTGACATTCCTGCAGAAATTGATTCAGAGTTTCTGGTTCATTGGGACAGCCTACTCTGCATGTCCTCTCAATTAAAGGTCTTCCTCTGGAAACTCGAAATCTAGTTGGATAAGCATTTATTCGTAATTTTACTGAATATAGAAAATCCCTTCCAGTTAATAGTTTTGTTGGATTCCTTATCCATTTACGAGTACGTGGGACAAATTGTGCCTCTCGAAGTCCAAAGCCATCAACAGAGGCATAAAACTTCTGTGACCAATAGTTGTCTATATCGTCCTTCTACAGCAGGTAGCCATTTTCAACTTTGAGTCTTCGCCACTTCCTGCAAAAGTGTGATATTCGCGGTTAGTTGTGAATTGAAGTCTTCAAGATGTAGACTTTCTAGCTTCCTATACCGTAGTATGAGGCTAGTCCACCTCAGTGATGGAACACCGAGACCTCCTTTGTTGATAGGTGCCTGAAAGGATGCGGTAGGTGTATCTTTGGGTAAGTTGAGCCAAGCTCTAACCTCCAGCTATCCCCAGAATGACCCTATCACAACGATTGAGACATTCAATTAAGATGTTACCTAGGGATAATTTATGATACAGCTGAGAAAGCAGAACTGTTCTTAAAGCATGAAAGCGTTGTTGTGGCTTCAGTGAAGCTGAACTCAGAAGCCGAAGCTTCCTTGTGAGAACTTAACGCACATCCACCACAACTCTGCCATCCGCATTGAAGGTGATACATGAATTTATTTTTCAAGACGCCAACGATCCCAAACACACATCAAAACTGTGCAAGAGCTTTCTTAACGAGAAGGAAAATCAAAGAATTCTAAAAGTTATGACATGGACTCCACAAACACCTGACCTGAATCCGATAGAATTATTATGGGACCAGCTGGACAGACAGGTACGAAAATGTTAACCTAAGTCTCAGGAGGATTTTTGAAAATACTTCAGAACGAATGGGGAAAAATAACCAAACCAACCCTAGAAAAATTAGTAGCTCGATTGCCAAGGATCTGCGAGGCCGTCAGTGAAAACAGAGGTGGGCACATTGATGAGTCGAAAATTTGAAATAATTTTTTGAAAATTTTTAATAATTAATTACAAACTAGTGTAACGTCGTTTCTTTTATTTAAACTCGTACGAAAACCATTGTTACGTGTGGCAAAATACTTTTGAGCGGTAGTGTAAGTATTTGAAGCAGTCTGTCCTTCGGGAGAAAGTTCTGGTAGCACGACAATCGACACTGAAATCTTTTGGAGCCACATGTCCAATACGGCTTGTGATCCAATATTCCCTTAAATAAATAACATGAAAACCGACTAACGGAACAAATTTACAAATGAGCTCGTTTCGGAAATCCTCCATGTCAAACAGGCAGTTAGAGAAAAGGATTGGTGCGTAAATTTTACACCCTCAAAATATGTGATCAACATGGCCCAAAACTACACTTCTGTATCTCAATATTCTGGACACTGACTACCTTTTTCCGGAGCGACCGTATTTATTCCCAAAAATTCTATGAGGTATTCAATAACGGAACCCGAATTCATGAAAAGACCAAAATTCACAAGAGATAAATTCTCATTGAATTGATCGTCTGTGCATTTTGGGGGTGGATATCCCTGGAAACAACAGATGGTTGTTCATTCCCAGGGAATCAATAGGGCTGGCAGAACGGGATCTGGAATAATACAATTTTTTTGTAGGCAGATTCGGTGGATCCCGTTCTGCCACGCGAGTTACATATGCGAGTACACATGTACCCACAGAAAAACTCACGGTGCATTCCCTTGAAAATGGTCAAGAAGGTTCATGAACCGAGCAGGTAAATAAAATTTATGAAAATTTAGAAACAGTTGGAACTAAAATGGCAAATCGACATCCGTTTTCATGAAAAAGTGTCGATTCATCATTTAACCATTTTATAAATTTTGGAAAAATATATTTTTAAGTCAGTCTTTTATGCCCGGTTTCACGAATGATTGATAGATAAATTTAACCCAAAATCTCTGGATAAACTCTGGGAAACTCATTTTTGCGTTTCACGTAAGTCAAGATAGATAAACTGTGGGATAAAGTAAGAGATAATTTATCCACGCGATTTTCTCGAGATAAATATTTATCTATTGGATAAAATGACAGGTAAACAAAACGGAAAAATAAATTCTTGCCAAAAATTTTGAATAATAATAAAATTATATATTTTCAATCTTTGAAATGGTGTTTATTTTAATAAATAAGTATAGATTTCTATAAAATAAATGAATTTTTGAATTTTAATTGCACTTTCAGCTACAATAAAAATCAAAAACTTTCCCACCAGAAATAATGTCGTCTTCAACTGTTGAAATTTCTTCTCCTTCAGTGTCAAGACCGTCGATTCCATTCCCATCTTCATCTCCATCTTCATTTCCATCTCCATCTACGTCTTCATCGGCATCTTCGTCGACATCTTCATCTCCATCGGCATCTTCGTCTTCATATCCATCTGAATTTGCGTTTCATTCAATCTGGTAGCGGAATGCGGTTGAAAATGGCCAAGCGAAAATTTGATGCTTTCCAAAAATATAGTAGTAGTCACTTTAAGGCAAAATTTAGGCTGAGGAAAAAAACAGTTTGACTTTTATATAATAAAATAGGACGGCTAATTTCACCGCGGAGGTTGAGAAGTCGCTCAATAAGCGCTATGGAGCAAATTCTAACTGCACTACAGTGTTACGCTACAGGAGCGTTCTTAGTGGTTGTTGGGGACATGTCTGGAGTAAGCAAACGTTCTATATCGAGAATTGTTCACCGTGTTTCTCGTCATATTGCTTCTCTTAGACCTCAATATATTAAGATGCCAGCCAATAGGCAAGAACGTGGTGAAATTTGTAAAGATTTTTATTGTACTCGAAGATTTCCAAATGTAAGTGGAGTCATTGATTGCACGCATATTAATATACAATCGCCTGGGAAACATATTGGCGAAAGGTTTCGCAATAGAAAGAGATGGTTTTCATATAATATTCAAGTAGTATCTAATGCCAAATTGGAAATAATGGATATAGTCGCTAGGTGGGCTGGTTCAACCCATGACAGCACTATATTCAACAATTCCCGGCTTAGAGTTCGCTTCGAAAGTGGAGAATTTGAAAACACATATTTATTAGGAGACAGCGAAGTAGTACAAGCCATGGACCAGACTTTCTTATTACCACATTCATAGGGTCAAGTGAGGCCGACTGCCTCAATATGAAATTTCATATGAAAAATGAAATTTTCATGGCGGGAGTTTTTCAAAACTCATATATTTTATAATGAAAAACACTTTTTTCATAATTCAATGAATGTTTTTATTTAAGAAAATGAATACTTGTATAGAAATAAGTATTAACATATATTTACATATTGAAAACTAGAATAAAATGAAATTATATTGGAAAATGAATTCAGATATACAAAAATTTAATAAGAAAAATGCTTTATTAACAAATTAACAACAAAAAGCAATCAAATATAGGAAATATGAAACAATATAACGAGAAATCAACAAAATACTAGGTGGCGTTCTCGAAGTCGCACACAAAATTGAGCTGAGCGGTCGAAACATAGACAGTCTGCTTCATTGTTACTGTTTTAATGTAAAACTTGGTGGCAATTGGTCCAAATCGATACTATGTGTGTTTACTTGGTTTGAATGTATAACAATATGTGTGTTACAATTCTAGCCTTAAACACTGAGCTATTGCCCATTTCTTGTTTCTTATTCTATATCCTTGTACCTGCTGTGAGGAAACTCAAGAGATATTTTCTATCTTAGTTCTAATCCGGTTGAGAGCCCTATTTAGTTATAGTCGTTAACTTATTATTTCCTCTACTTATTTATTTGTTAGTTTTGTTAGGCTGGCGAGTCGAAATTCTAGTCCCTATATATGTACCTATTTTACCTACTTGTTCTTATGATCTTATGATTTTTTTAATTTTTTTACTATTTGTAGCATTTTGTTAGTCATTTTATTTCCATTCTTTCTCTTTTTTGTTTAAGTTATTATTTTTGTCACATTTTTTCAAGTAAAAGCAATGTTAGTATAGTTGTTAGTGTACTAAGTTGAAGATTACGTATAAGTAGAGTAAGCAAGTTGATTTTTTTTATTTGTTTTGAACGGAAAAAGTTAGTTTAAAATTCAATTTTTTGTTTTCTTAATGTAAACATAATTTTCTATTGCTCAAGCCATCAGCAATTTGCAGCGGTTCAATGTTGGAAACTTATAACGTGGGTGGTCTATTAAATTTAAAAGTTTTATTTATAAAAACGTGAAATGGTAATAGGTCCAATGGTCTAATAGGTATGTACGTACGAAAAATCGGATAGGAATGGGCGTCACAGAAGCATAACATAACATTCGACGTTTATGTCGTTACAACAATGTTTTCAAACGCAAATAGTCAGAACGTTAATGTTGCCAAACTGAACTGTTGTTGATTTTCAGTAAACGTTCCTTCGAAAATGGAGGATCGAACAGCAATCCATCAATAGATCGAACACGACTCGCACATATGTTAACCCAGCGCTGTATTCTCTAGGACCAATGTCGACTACTGCTTGGTTCACTGTCATTCCTTGACTTTTATGAATAGTAATTGCGTAGGCAAGTGTAAGTGGGAACTGCTTTCTTGTGCACGTTGTTCCGCGTTTCAAAAATTTCGTGACGACAGGAACTATCGGTACCACATTGTTGTAAAGCTTGGAGCCTTTGTAGTTTATAAATTCTACCAATATACAAATTGGTTGCAAATCCAAATGCGAAACGTCGTCTACACGCTCATACAAAATATCTCGTACATAGCCAACAGTACTGTTTACTAATCCCGCATCAGTCCATAAGTTGTACCGTAGCATAACTTGACATCCTTTTGCCAATCTAAGAACATTTTCAAGTGAGTGACACTCATCAGAACTCGCTGTTGCAGCTATTGCCGGGTTGTTGATGGCCCGAATGAATGCTACAGGAGCTTCTAACTTAGCTAATTCGTCGAGGTTATAAGCTGCAACGTTTTCTTTTCTTAAATCGCAAAGTGAAAAATTTGTAATCTTCCTATATCACTTCGCCGTTGGCAATGTGATTGAGGGCATTGCGGAAATTACTTTGTTCTTCACCAGATTGACGCATAATAGTTTTCAGTTCGAATACTTTTTGAATTTGATCATAGACCGATCTTCCGTGCGCATACCATTGATTTGAAAGATCAGCTGGCATGAATAGAGCTCGATCTTGTACCGGTAGTAACTGAGCCACATCACCGCATAGATAAACAATGAGACCACCGAATACTTCATCTTGTGTTTCGGGTTTAGCTTGACGCAAAGGTTTGTAGATCATTGCCAAAAGCTTCTGACCGCACATTCATACTTCGTCGCAAACCACTACACGAATGTTTTGCAATGAAGTCTGCAGGTTCCGTTCAGATTCCCCATGCAAATCACTAAAATTCCTTATATTCAGTCTCAGTGCTGAATGAATTGTTTGCTCGTTTATATTTGAGGCAGCGCAACCAGTTGGTGCAATTACGAGAACACTACCGTCACAAAAATGAGCTTCCGTAACTTTAATGATCTCGTTTATAACCACTGATTTTCCTGCACCAGCAGGGCCGGTAATCAAGCTTCTTTTGATACATGTTTGACCATTAATTTGCTGATTCAATTGATGAATTATTTGATGTTGTTCATTGTCTACCAGAACAGTTGCACTTTGAACTCGTGTGCTTTCCAGCCTAATGTTCTCCTTTACATGTTGAAGAAAAGTCAAATTTTCATGTATATTTTCGTAGGCAGAAATCTGCTCGAACCAATCATGGTCGCGATCAATCTCTCTTTCACCGGGAAGAATGTGTACGGCTAATATATTAGGGGCAACAGCTGCTGCTTCTATCCACGGGACGTTATCAATTTCGGGAACAACTTCTTCGGCTACGTCTCCTGCATCAGCATCACCATCGAAATCCCACCATTTAACTCCAAGATTTGCAAAAGATTCTTGCCAAGTACTGCATGTTTTTGCTTCCATTATTTGCCGAAACACAGATGCAAGTAAAACTTTTTACATGTAGTATAATTCGTCAGAATCTTGAGATATGCCGAGGGTAACTTTTGGTAGAACTTGAACGATGCGTGGTTTTTGATAGTTAGTCAATCTTTCCGTCCGGCTATTTGTATTACAAGAACTGGTAAACTGGTACAGTGTATAATTTTCGGCGCCACGAGGTCAACTCAGATATTTTGTTAAGGTTGATGTTGTGTTTGAACCATCTGCATTGAGAACGACAATGTCTTGACGTGAAGAATGATACAATGATTCTCCAGTCAACAAACGCATAACCTCACAGGCAGAAATATCTCGTTGGCCAATTATCTTCATTAATGTACGTTGTAGCGCCGTGGTTGCATTGTTTGTCAGCTCTGACGATCGCAATATGTCAGAGAAAGTATCATGAAAGGATTGAGAAGTTGGCTCACTTTTAGCAGCGTATTTAGCCAAGTAGTTGACAACCATCTGAAGCGAAGTGACTACTTTACAATCTGTATTGGCGCGCCAAAAATGTGGAACAAATGGATTGTAATTATCCATAAGCTCGTCATTTCTTTTTGGAGTATGTACCCAATCACCGTTCTCGTTTCTGTCAAGATGTGAATCTGCTACTATTTCTTTTGGATAACCAAAACGACATTTCCAGCCATCGCGAATTTTTTTTGACAGTTAACAGAATGCTGTGTGTGGCGCTGAACATGATTCAAAAGCTGTGCCTGTTTTTTGACATTGCCAAATTCGATAGTTGAACTGCAAGGATGAATCAAAGCAGGAGGCTCATATTGATTAGGATTCACCGCTGAAACAAGCTCATCATAAAATTGTTGATAAGAATCAATTTCAGCACTTGTTGCTGAATCAAACTGACGTATATCAGGTGCACCCTCAATCCAAACCAAGCAATGCACATGTGGACTTCCACGATGTTGGTATTCAGTTCGATACCAAAAGTTTTTTATATTAAATTTTTCATTCAAAATATCCATAAATATTTGAACTCGCTTAGCGAAATATTCGTCGGCAATCAGAGGGTTACTATTTAAAGACTTTTGCATAAATCGGGACATTTGTTGTTCATTTTCTAAAATTTGCTGATCGATAATAAAAAACTTTTGCATACATGCCCACCACAGATCGGCAGAACTTAAAGTGAGAATATAGTGGGAGCACCAAGACTCTCACACATGGCTTGAAGTTCATTACGTCTTTTGAACCAATAGGCGTTTGTACGTCGAATGTGGGGTCCATATGCTAGTGGTTTGCTGTTTGCTGGGCTCCATATGCTAGTAGTTTGATGCTAGTAGCTTACAATGCCAGGGTTTCTTTCAAATTCAATCCGAAGTTGATCAATGGTTAACTCTCCAAGATCTGATTTCTTAGCCATAATTGAGACGCTATTAAGTGCTTCGTTTCTTTGCTGTGTATTCAAACAGGAGTGAATCTCGGAAATGCAGCAGATAATTGTACCATTGTTTAAACGACAGTTTTCTTTGTCTTGTTGGATCATTAAAATGTGCTTTTCCCGATGGAAATAAATGAGGAAAAGCCATTACGATATAGCCAGGGGTACGAAACTCGTTCACCGGATTCGGTTGTCGAGTTGGCCATTCCAACACCCGTGGCACAGCTTCCCTTTGATTTTGGTAAGCAATGTTGCTTACAGCTGATTCCGTCACTAATCCGTCTTCTAACGTTTCGTTTTGGTCAGTATCGATTTGAATTGTTGGCACTTGCTCTTCGATAGTTCCATCAATTGGTAAATCAGCTAAAACATCCGTATCGATGTCAATGTTATTGTAAAAAAACATTATTCTGTTTTAAGAATGTCAGAGCGTCCAGTACCTTCTGACGTCGTACTCTGAATTCAAGGAACCCTTGAGCGGTTGCTCGTCGAACAATGACAACATTGAGAGATGTCGGCGCACGGGGCAAAACGTGAGTTATTTCCGATAAATCTTGCGCAATGTTGATCACGTGACCATTATAATGGAGTTGACCATACGTACGATACTGGTATAAACGCATAACAGGTTGAACTTTAGCGATAAGCATTTGCTCAACAGGCGACAAATCTTGTAGCTGTGGTGGCACTTCTCCTGGATCCATATTGTTAGCAGCTGTAAGCATGTTTGGATCTTTCCTGCATGTTGAACACACGAAATGATCTTCCATTTGACGCAAACTTTTGGCTTGACAGTTTGTGCAGGTCACGTAGGTCAAAGCCTGGAGTAAAATATCAAATTTATTGGCCAACGCTGAATCATTCTGGTCATTGACTGAATTCCCTCGACTTTGCCGAAAAGTATTAACTTGCATTGTCCTCCTCGCTGCTCGAGACAAGTCTGAGCCTTTTGCACTGTACCTTCTTCAAAATAAGGAAAACAATTTAATTTAAAACCCTTTGGTAACTTACTCAGTTTTCTCTTATGGTTTTGCAGCTATTTAGGTTATTCGTGTGCACAAAATGCTTGTGAGCTCTAAATGGAGTGATTTTTTGTCAGGCCTAAAGTTTACCAATTCATCTACTGTACATTCCGTTTTCAAGTAATATGCAGTGAATTGAGTTGAACTGAACTTGACCGTTCAACAAATGTTCATACGAAACACTTTTCACTGTTCAATTTCATTAACTAAAAGCGTAAATCGCTCAAAGCTTTATTAATGAATATTATTGTATGTTTCCGTTAAAAATTAATTATTTGATTAACTAACTTCGTTTCACTTATTTTAATTTGTAATTAAAATAAACTAAAATAATTAAATTCGCACAGAATTTTTCACTTCTGTCTTCTTCTAATTTGTAAACTATATCTATGTGTAAACATAGACTTGTAAACTTGATTGTTCGAAAAATGTTCACTACACTACACTTCTCCCTGTTCAATTTCATTAACTAAAAGCGCAAATCGCTTAAAGCTTTATTAATCAATAATAATGTATGTTTTGGATAAAAATAAATTATGAGATTAATTAAATTCGTTTCGCTAATGTTAGTTTATAATTAAAACAAACTAAAATAATTAAAATCGCACAGAATTCTTCACTTTTTTCAAATAAATTCATTGAAGGATATCCAAAGACTGTCAAATTTTGTTATTACTTCAAGTAAAAAGGATACATTTTCAAAAAAGTAACAAGCAAAAATTTGATGAATAGGGTGGGAATTCTTCATATATTAGGCATATTAGCAACTCAGAAAACAATGAAATTAGTGGGATGGGCTGAATTCGGTGCTCAAAGTCGTTAAGTTTGCTAAAATATTCACGCATATATTATATTTGATGTAAGAAATGTTATTCAAACTATAAAAGATAATGGTGACAAAGGCGGAATATTTATTTTAATATTTATTAGTGTTTTATCCCAAATTATCTCTTATTTATATTCCAATAACTCTTATTGCATCTAGAACAGGATACCTACCAACTTATACTGAAGTTTTATTATTTTAAAAATTTTCCACCGAACACGTATGTAATTGCCACAAATTATAAATTAGTACTTCTTTATTACATGTGATTTGGTTAGTCGTTGCACCGCCTGGCAAAAGACACATCTGAAATAAACACATTCCCAGTTTTTACAATTTTTATTTTGATTCCGTATACTTGCTTTGAAAATCATAAAAAACTACACAGAATCTATACCTCATCAGTAGCTTCCCTATGGCCATGGTTTCATTCCAAAATCTATCATAGTTTCGTAGAAAAACGATTTTCAAGTTAAGGGTTTGATAAATGCCAGCGAATATTTCATATGGAAACCCGTCGGACTGACATGAGAATTTATACATATATTATCTTATACTATTATTATTCACATTGTCATGAAATTTGATCAAAATTAATTCAAATGCAATTGAACATTGGATTTCAGTGTACATTGGAAACAACTTTGATATTCATAGATTGTTCTGAAATACTAAACTTTTAAATTACTTGATTCCTTTTACTTTAATTAATCATGACTTTTTGTTATAAGTTTTAAGTTTTATATATTAGTTATGATATTGGCGAGCATATATATTAAAGTTATGAAACAATTTTCTATTCTCAATTTTTAGTAATTCATTCAACTAATTCATGTTTACTTTCAGATTTCATTGATTAACAATATTATGACCAAGAATCTAAATTTTGTCACATTTTCTAACTTTTGCAAGGACACATTTTTTAAAACTCAATTCAGAGAAAAATGATGTATTAAAAAGAGGTAGAAAATGTCAAAATAGGAGGGGTCAGTTGTACATATGAATCCCCTAGGATGCTTCGTTTAGACGCTAAGAGCAAAAAACTCTTAAAAGTCCAAAATCTGAATTTTAACAGTTTTCCAATCTTTTGTATGTGCACCTTTAAAAACTCAATTTAGAGAAAAATCATGTATAACAAAAACGTAGAAAATTTCAAAATACTGGAGGCCGTTCATACATATGAAATCCCTAAAGTACATGGTTTAGCCGCTACGGGCAAAAAACTGTTAAAAATTCAAAATCTGAGTTTTATCAGTTTTCCAATCTTTTGTATGTATATCTTTAAAAACTCAATGTAGAGGAAAATAATGTATGGAAGAACGGTAGAAAATGTCAAAATAATGGGGGTCAGTTATACATGTGAACGCTGTAGGACGCTTCGTGTAGCCGCTACAGGCAAAAAACCGTTGAAAATTCAAATTTTTACCGGGAAAATACCTTGAAAACCGGAAAAAAATTATTTATTTTTTCTGATTCCTGGAATCTTTAAAGTCCTATGATTTAAAATTCATAAATAAACGTACTATTTTTCATGAACATGTAAAAATCCACTTGCTAGGAATTAAATAATCCAAAATACAGTTTCTCTTCAATGTTTGAAACTCCCAACGGCGAATTGGCGAAAGCTGCTGCAGTGAGCTTTCAAAATTGGGTGCCTGTGCTAAGATCTTGATGTTAATACTAATTCTGGTTCAAGCACGCGAAAACTAATTACCTTAGATCAATACCATAACTTCATTTATACAAGTAAACTAACGTTTATTGTTAAAAAGACAGCGATTTTTTGTCAAAATTGTATTTTGTTTGCCGTATATTTTGAAATTCTTGGAAAAAAACGCAGAAATCGTTCTTAATACATAAAACCTAAATTTAGATTTCTATGACACAAACCTTCGTACTAATTTTACTTGATTCATCAGGAAAATTGTTAACTAAGAAGCCTACCCCTAGTGATTTTTTTTCGCGAATTTAGTAACAAAAAATAGATGTTAGCACTCACCGTCGAAAATACTATTAGTATGTAAAATTTCAGATCGATTGATCAAACGGTCTAGGAGGAGTTTTGTTACAAAGGTTTCATATTTCGTCGACGCATAATAAGTGGTTTTCGTTTTTATTCAAGGTGACTGGATTTCTCTTGGAACTGTGGGCAAAGTTCCTAATACAATCTTCCCTCAATTTATATTATAAATGTTCAAAACACAAATTCATATTTATATTTTATTTACTTATTCAATTAACATATATTTTATTTCTCTAATTATTTCTTTATTTATTATTTAACAAATTAATACACATCTGTACTCCAGTGAGAAACAGACTAAAACTGATTCTTATTTCAATTTTATTTTTACGGTTGACTATTAAGCCAACTAAGTTAATAAATATCAGATTCATAACCTACTATAATTTTTATATTTTTTACAGTAATAGTATAGTATATTTAAAGGTAATTGTAAAGTAATAGTAAACATTTTGTTTTAAAGAAAATACTGTTATAAAATTCACACATCACACCTTATTAATATTTTGTTAGGTAAGAGTCGCCACATTACTCCCCTACCAGTGAGGAAAACCGAACGTTAACGTTAAATTTTAAAACATATTTTCTTAAATTTCTTTTCTTGTTTTAATGTAAAGACAAAATCCGATTCATTGTCAGTAGTAAAATTTTCTAATTCATTAACAATATAAGCCGGTTTGAGTCTATCTATGGAAATTGTCGTTGGTTTACCTTTTATATTTACTATAAAATTTTTGGATGTCCGACGAATAACTTCATAGGGACCATCATAAGGCATTTGTAAGGAGGTTTTGATTCGATCATTGCGAACGAAAACATGGTCGGTAGTTTCTAAATCCTTGAAAATGAAAATTTTTTCCTTGGAATGTCTTTTCACTAAAGTGGGATGAATTTTTTGAAAACACTCCGAAGTTCTTTAATAAATGTCGAAGGATTATCATTTGGTTCAGAATTTGGAGATAGAAATTCTCCTGGGAGACGGATTTGTTCGCCATAAACAAGTTCTGCCGAGGTTGTTTTTAGATCTTCCTTTTAAGCTGCTCTAATTCCTAGAAGAACAGAAGGAAGAATGCTTGTTCATTTATTGGTTTCGTGGCAGCGAATTGCTTCTTTTAATTGACGATGGAATCGTTCAATTAAACCATTGGCCTGCGGATGATACGGGGATGTTTTTAAATGCTTTGAACCTAAGATATCATTTAATGTTTTGAACAAATGACATTCAAACTGACGTCCTCGATCTGTGGTTATTTGCAAAGGGGTACCGAATCGGCAAATCCATCCAGAATATAAAGCTTTAGCAATTGTCTCAGCTTTTTGATCAGGAATTGGAAAGGCTTCAGGCCAACGAGTGAATCTATCAATGCATGTTAGACAGTATCGACAGTTTTCTGAAGGAGGCATTGTGATTATGTCAATGTGAATATATTGAAACCTTGACGAAGGTGGTAAAAATGTTCCAACTGGAGATGTGACATGACGATTGATTTTTGGTTTTAGACACTGAATGCATTCTTTGACTCATTTAATGCAATCTTTTCTTATTGAAGGCCAAACAAAACGATTTGTTAATAACTTTAACGATTAAAAGGTGTCTCGCTTGTCTAGGTGAAGCTTTATCTAACATTTGTTGGAATGCGAAAGTTAATGGTTTGTGATCGGTATAGATTACGAAATCTATCCCTTCAAGCATGAACCTGAAATGCTTGATGGCTTTATAAACAGCCAAAAGCTCGCGATCAAACGCACTATATTTTTTCTCTGATTCACTTAGTTTCTTTGAGAAAAAACCAAGAGGTTTCCATTTATCATTTAAAAGTTGTTGGAGAGCGGCTCCAATTGCTAAATTTGAGGCATCGCAAACCAAAGATCGAGGAACATTTGACGCAGGGTGCGCAAGAATTGTGATCTCAATTAATTTGTTTTTGACTAAATCAAAGTCTTTAATAGCATTAGTTGTCCAGGTAATCGGTGTTTTCCCTTTTATATTGTTTTTTAATAAATCATGCAAAGAGGATTGATGATTTGCAATTCCTGGCAAACATATCCTGTAGAAATTTATCATGCCAAGGAAACGTCTCAATCCATGAGCTGTAGAAGGTCTGGGGTAGTTTAATATGGTTTGAATTTTTTCTTGTACAGGTGAAATACCATTTTTGGAAATATTGAAACCCAAAAAAATCAATTCAGAGACGCCAAATAAACTTTTCAAAACATTGATTACAACACTATATCGGATGAAACGATCAAAAAGTGTTTTCAAGTGGCTTATATGTAGTTCTTGATTATCAAATGCAATAAGGATATCATCTTGATAAGCAAAACAGAAGTCTAAGTTCCAAAGGACTTCATCAATGAAACGTTGAAATGTAGAAGCAGCATTTCTGAGACCAAAACTCATTGCAGGAAATTCAAACAGACCGAATGGAGTAGTTATGGCAGTTTTTCAAATGTCTTCTTCTGGTACAGGAATTTGGTTGTATGCTTTCACAAGGTCAATCTTGCTGAAAATTTGTTTATTTGATAAATTTTGTGAAAAATCATGGATGTGGCGTATTGGGTATCGGTCAGGTATAGTTCTGGCGTTTAAGGCTCTATAATCACCACACGGTCTCCATTCGTTGTTTTTTTTGGATGCTAGGTGCAAAGGAGATGCCCAAGTTGAAGAAGATGGTCTTGCAACGCCAATTTGAAGCATGGACTGGAATTCCTTTTTGGCTATGGAAAGTTTTTCAGGAGCTAAGCGTCGAGGTTTCGAATAAACAGGAGGTCCTGGCGTTGTTAAAATGTGATGTCTGATATTATGTTTAATATCTTTTAAACGACCATCAGGGCAAGTTAAACATGGGTAGTTAAGCAGAAGGCTTTTGTAAGGGGAATTTTCTGGTAAAGTTATGATTTTGACAGTTGGGATATTTGATGATAAAGTTTTACCATTGGTTGATAAGCCAGTTTTTGGGTCAATTAATCGACCGTGTTGAAGGTTAATTAATAAACCAAAATGTGAGATGAAATCTGCCCCAATGATAGGTTTTGATATGTCGGAAATCACAAAATTCCAAGCCAAATCTCGGTGTAAACCTAAGTTAAGAGTTAGTGCAGTTGAACCGTAGGTAGGAATTGAAGTACCATTTGCTGCCAAAAGATCGAATTTCGAACGTTTGAGTGGTCCATGAACTAATGTTCGAGGATACACACTCACGTCAGCTCCCGAATCTATGAGAAATTGCAGTTTAGAGTGTTTGCCTTTTATGTATAGGCGACGAGTTGATGTATTGTTGTCGACAGTTGCCACTGACGACAACTCCTTTAGTTTCCCGAAGATTGCTTGAAAGGGCATGGTTGAGTGCATTTAGTAGCCATGTTGCCAAATCGCCAATGGTACCAGCAAATACCTGAGAGTGGAGGTTGGTATTTATTTCTGTTTTGAGAATTGGTGCAAGATCTTGAAGAAGAACGGGATGTTGATCGAGATCGTTCAAAAGACCTTCTAGGATAACTAGATTCTCTAAGCCTTACTGCTTCAAGTTCATTTTGGAGTGCAGCTATTTGCGCTTGTTGTTGTGAGATCCTTTGCGTAAACAGATCTTCAGATGATGGGTTGTTTGAGACTTGAGAGACATGAAATTTGTTAACTTTAGTAGTTTCGATAATTGAATCTGCCAGGTTAGCCAAATTATCCAATGGTAAAGTTTGGTGAGCTGCTAAAATGGCTTGAACTAAAGATGGAAGACGACTATTCCAAATGGTCTTTATTAAATTTTCACTAACAGAGGATCCCCCAAGGTCTTTCAACCTTCTCATAAACTGAGATGGTTTTTGGTCACCCATAACTTCGTGTTCTAAAAGTTTTTTTGTTTTCGAAGCTTGTGAAACCCCAATCCTGCGGATGAATTCTTGTTTCAGAGTGGTATAGGGATTGTTCACAGGAGGACAAAGGATTAAATCCAGAGAGCAGCAGCATGTCACGTGCGAAATCTTCGTTTGTGAACATCCCCGAGTCTCTCGGGGGTTGGGTGACTCACCCGGCCTTTTGCCCGCGATGAAAGGTCGTGGGTGGGCGCCACTCGTTTTTGGACGAGTCACCCGGCATCGATCGTGGTCAAAACGAGAACCCCACGACGTGCCCCAAAGAAAAGTAAGAAGTAAAGGTAGTGGGGAGTGGATGCGGAAGTGAATTAATTGAACTACAAACTGCGCGCAACATTCAAATTCAATCCCGAATTTTATTTACCAGTATCGGATTGAGCATCGATCCCTTACAATATCTTCACAATCCAGTCTTAGCCTAAACTACACCCTGCTCTCTGATCGTTATATTTGCATGCAATTGTTGAATCTTACACCTTAAATCTATTAATAATATCCTTAAAACTAGACTTATCTATGCGTGGCGGTGCTCCTTCTCGTGCTGTGTCGTTCTCCTTCGGGAAAGCTGCTTTACGGGGTGGATGCTTCACGGTCACAAATTGTTCTAATATGGATAAATAGTCACTTTTGTGCTTTGATAAGTTTCACAACGATACACCGATTGTTCTTCAAATAAATATAGATAGATAGTCACTTCAGTGTTTTGGCGAGTTTCACAACGATACAGCGATTATTCTTCACTTAATTGTCGATAGATAGTCACTTCAGTGTTTCGGCAAGTTTCACAATGATACACCGATTATTCTTCAAATAAATATGGATAGATAGTCACTTCGGTGCTTCGGCAAGTTTCACAGTGATACACCGGTTATTCTTCAAATAAATATTACATTAATTTCAAGATAGACTTAACGATTATTCGTCTACTTAAACGCTACACGCTTCAGTGTTTCGGCAAGTTTCACAATGATACACCGATTTTTCTTCAAATAAATATAGATAGATGGTCATTTCAGTGTTTCGGCAAGTTTCACAACGACACACCGATTATTCAAATAAATATTACATTGATTTCAAGATAGTCTTAACGATAATTCGTCTACTTAAACGCTTTTTTATCCCACTTTAACACTACTTCATATTTATGGGATCGATGCTGTTTTCACTCCGCACTATGACATCCTGTCACTTCCTCTTTATAATAATCGCGTCACCTTCCGCTCCACTCTCTATCACAATTCAACTACAACCTCCTCGCTTCCTGACTACTCGTTGACCAAAAAAAGAGGACGAGTCGTGCTTCATGCTCCTTATATACCTCAAATCCCCTTGTCCTTGGCTCATTCCTCGGTCATTCAACTCCAAGCCCAGAGTTGAAAGTCCAGAGTGGAAATTCGCATCCAAAATTCATTTTTTTTTTTTAAACTCATTGCACAATTTTTCGGGTTCAACCACCTCGATTTCATCATCGCATTGTGCAATGAGTTTCTACTATCCGAGGATCCCGTAAGGGATTTGGGTCACAATTGACCAGAAACAAAGGGGCGGTACCGACGATCTAGCGGTTCGATCATCCGAATGAGACAATACCCCTTTCTCATTCGGCAGATCGCAACTAGATTCGTGATTGTACTCGCACAATTTATGATTTGATTTGATATTTTATGTGATGCTACGTGCAACCCAGTTACAAACATACGAGAGCTTCGTTTGCTCTGACGTAATGCCAGAAGCATCGAAGCTGCGATCTGCAATAGCAAACCAAAATTCTGGATCGGATGGTTCAAATAAGGGCAAGTGAACTCCTAACCGATTGATCTGGGTGGTATTATTGGGTTCCAAAGGTGGTCAATCTGATTGTTGTTGTTCAATAGGTGGAATGGGAGGACTTGGATTAAAATGTGCCATGGTTTCTTTTTTTTTTTAAATATATTGGAATGATTCGATTAAATGGAAAGCAACGACAAAAATTGGGTTAAACTACAAACAATGTTGGGAATCCAAGAAAGTCGATTCAAAATTGATTATAAATTATTATAATCTATATATAAATAGGCGACATGTTTTTTTGTTATCCCTTTTATGAGAAACCAAATCGACTTAGCAGGATAAAAATTATATCAGTCGAAAGTTTCTATCTTCCTCTACCTGCAGCAATTTTTTTTTTTTTTAATTTAATTAGAAATTAGTTAAATTAAGCTTTGAAATTTAA
The DNA here is from genome assembly GCA_963971475.1 of Chrysops caecutiens. Classification (NCBI taxonomy): domain Eukaryota; kingdom Metazoa; phylum Arthropoda; class Insecta; order Diptera; family Tabanidae; genus Chrysops; species Chrysops caecutiens. Next base: position 61,728,938 of record OZ020568.1, read on the forward strand.
AAATCCAATGGGAGTGTATGTGTGAATTGAGCACACGTATAGCGTAGGTGACAACAATTGGTAGAATGTATGTGTTTGATTGTTTTGCTTCTGCCTAGAAGAATGCAATCATAAGTTGAATATTTTGGGTTGTGTCCCTAATATATGGAACGTGATAGGTTTGTCAAAAATCAAGGCAAATGTTTCAATCTTTTATTGGGGACACAAACCGAAACAATTATTGGCGTGAAGATCCGTCGGAATGAATAATCTACCATAAACAAAAGAGCCGGCAGGGTTCTTACCCCCGTCACTAGAAACCGGTTGCACCTATCTAGATAAAAAGTATAGCAATCGAAGGCTTATTTCTTCTTTAATATTATTTCTTAAATTTACCTAGAAATATGTGTTATTTAGCATTAAAATTGAAAAAAGCCGAGGAGAATGATTGCGTGCGTGTGAATGTATGTCTCTAATTGTCTTGCTTCTGCCTAGAAGCATGCAATCATATATTGATTGTTTTGGTTTGTGTCCCTAATATACGGAAAGTGGTAGGTTTATCAATAATCAAGACAAAACGATTGTCTGTGATAAAACTAGCAATTTTTATTGGGGACACAAACCAAAAAATTTTATGATATCAATTATCAGATCAGGGGAGAAAATTGCATTCTGCAAGGAAAACCGCTGATGAAACGTCTGAATAATTAAATTACCGTTGATACCAATTATATACGTGCATTTTGAGTTCCGTGGTTATTTTGGTTATTAGACAATTTTGGTTAAGTGATTTTTCTATCTTTAATCGTTTTTCAATTTTAATTGTGAGTTGAGTTTTTATTTTAATTGTTTTATATTATAGTTTTGATTTGGGTTATTTAATTTTTGCTTATTTATATCAAAATATATATATATTTTGAGTAAATTTTGGTGTGTTCCGCTTTTTTGCTGATTGAGAGGATTTTGGTGAGTGAGATTTTTATTTTAATTGTGAGTGCAGTACTTATTTTATACCATAAGGGTATTAGCTTTTTTAAACTTAGATAATAATTATCCTGTTGAAATGCCGCGTCGCCAATTATTGAGAGATAGTGCACGTAGAAAAAGGCGTAGAACCTCAGTAGGCGCAAAAAGGGTTAGAAATATTGATGCAATTGATGAAAGCAATTCAGTTGAATTGCATGAATCATATAAATGTGTATTAAATATGCCTCCAGGTAATTTTAGTTCACACACTTTAGGAAATATGACCTTGCGGTGCAATTTTTGTTCTGCGAAGCATTTTAAGTTAGAAATTACAGGTCGTGAAAATAATGCTTTTGCTCTGTGTTGTCATAAGGCAAAGGTAGTTTTGCCGGTATTGACGCCTAATAGCTTTTTTGAAAATTTGTTGAAGGATGTGAATTCTACTAATATTGCGAACAAAAAACGTGCTCAGAACTATCTAGCAAATATTCGTTCTTATAACGCGTCATTTGCTATGGTTAGCTTAGGGGCACAGTTAGATGAGAATGTTTTAAACGGCGTCTATCATTTCAAAATACATAACGTATTTTATCATCGTATTGGCGCTGTGCAAAATTTGCCCAATCGTGTACCATGTTATGCGCAACTTTACTTTTATGATGTGGAGACTGCTCTTGAGTACAGAATGAGTGATAGAAGTAATGTTAGATGTGATTAAGGAATTATGCGTTCTTTAGCAGAGCAGTTACAACGGGTCAACCCTTTTATCCGCTCATTCAAAACAATGTCTGAATATTGTCAACAACCTCAAAACAATGCTGCTGAAGTCAGTATGGTAATCAGAGTTAATCAGGATTTAGATATGCGGCGTTACAATGAAGCAATTCAAACGGATGTTGCAACCATTTTCAAAAATGTTGATGGGGAGCCCCCTTTTGAGCGAAATATGATTACTTTTTCAAAAAATTCAAATTCCGTTCACAGTGTTTCGGTCCTAGATCCTTCATTAGATCCATTAGCTTATCCCTTATTATTTCCCAATGGTGACACTGAATGGCACGTGAATTTGAAACATTCAATAAGATCTACTTCTGCTGCTCCTGCTCCACAAAACAAGATTACAATGCTGCAATATGCGTCATTTCGACTGGCCATTCGAGATGAATTCAGTATTCTTCATTCTTCACAGAAATTGTTTCTGCAATGGATTGTAGACATCTATGTCCGTATAGAAGGAAGCCGTTTGCACTTTATTCGACAAAATCAAGCCATTCTTCGAGCTGATGTCTATAATAATTTGACAGATTTCTTGCAACAGCACCCAAATGATTCTGTTAATCCGGTAGGTCATAGAATAGTTTTACCATCTTCTTTTATTGGTTCGCCAAGAAATATGTACCAGAACTATTTAGATGCTATGGCAATAGTTCAACATAATGGAAAGCCTTCACTTTTTATCACAATGACATGCAACCCCAAATGGCCAGAAATTATTAATAACATTTCTCCTGGTGATAGTACGAATTTTCAACCTCACATTGTCGTCCGTGTCTTTCGTTCCAAATTGAAAAAATTAATAGAATGTCTAGAAAAATCTAAAATTTTCGGAAAAGTGAGGGCACTCATATACACGATTGAATTTCAAAAGCGTGGTTTGCCACACGCTCATATCCTACTTACTTTAGATTCTGCTGACAATATAACTGACATTGATAAATTTGTTTGTGCGGAAATTCCAGACATTTCAGTCAACCCTAAACTTCATAGTTTTGTCAAAAAACATATGATTCATGGTCCATGTGGTTTATTAAATCCTAACTCCGTCTGTATGAGAGCTGGTAAATGCAGCAAAAGTTTTCCTAAAGACTTTTGCTATTCAACTCAGTCCAATGTCAATGGCTATCCAATTTATATGCGTCGTGATAATGGCATAACAGTCGACGTTCGTGGCCATTCTGTTGATAATCGTTATGTTGTTCCTTACAATCCTTACCTCCTAGCGAAATTTGATTCCCACTTAAATGTAGAAGTTTGAAGCACAGTCAAGAGCGTAAAGTATATATACAAATATGTTTATAAGGGGTACGACTGTGCTTCTTTAGAGTTTTGAAGAGTGAATGATGGAAATCAGGGTGAAGTTGTGTTAAATGAAATCGATAGCTTTTTGTCCGGTCGATATGTTGGTTCTACTGAAGTTAATTGGCGCATATATGAATATCCAATGCATTACCAGTCACATAATATAGTTCGACTTGAATGTCACTTGCCTCAACGGCAAAACGTTATCTTTAGTGAGGGAAATATTCAACAAGCTCTTCAAAACCATAGAAAAACAAAATTGACTGCATTCTTCGAAATCAATCAAATTGATTCCACCGACCTTCCTTGTACAGAAATTCCGAATCATTATATTTGGGTAGATAAGGAAAAGAAATGGAAAAAACGTCAGAGAGGAGGTAGTAAAGCTATTGCCAGATTATTTTATGTTTCTCCAAAAGATATTGAATTGTTTCATTTGAGACTACTTTTGCTTCATGTTCGAGGTCCCATTTGTTTTCAGGATTTGCGTACGGTTGATAATATTGTTTACCCCACATTTTCAGCTGCTGCACATGCACGAGGTATCGAATCAAACGATAGGTAGTGGCGTGAATGTTTATTAGAAGCAAAGGAGTGTAAGTCCCCTCAGCAGTTAAGGGAATTATTTGCAATCATTTGTGGTATGAACGTTCCTGCGAATGTTTTAGATTTATGGAATGAGTTCAAAACTTTTATGTGTGAAGACTTTTTAGGAAATTTTTCAGAAAATTATGCACTTATTAGTTATAGAGGAAATTTTGTTCACTCATAATTTGTCATGTGAGCAGCTAGGTCTTCCAATACCTCAGTCCTTCTCGGCTCTTACAACCTCTGTCAATGCAGATCCAGAAAGAGAACAAGCAATTTTTGACGATATGTTTCAAAGTGCCAACGCCGAGCAACGTTCCGCTATCGAATTAGTTTTACAGGAAGTTTTAAATTGTAATACTGGTTGCAATATTTTCTGTCTTACAGCTCATGCTGGTTGCTGTAAGACTTTTGTCCAAACCGCGATTATTCACAAATTGAATTCTTTGAACCTTCAATGTATTGCGTGCGCTTTCAGTGGTTTTGCATCCACTCCTTTAATTCAAGGTCGAACTCTTCACAACGTTTTCAAATTACCTATACCTATTTTAGAGAATTCCGTATCAAGCGTCTCTGTGAACAGTGCACAAGCACAGTTCATAAAGTCTGCATCTATCATTATCATAGATGAAATTTCAATGTGCCCAATTAATGCTCTCAAAATAATTGACCGTTTCTTAAGCGATTTGTGCGGTAATTCAACTAAACTTTTCGGAGGTAAAACTATTTTACTATGTGGAGATTTTCGACAAACTTTGCCAGTTGTACCTCACGATACACGTGTATCACTTATTGAGAATTGCCTTACTTCATGGTCCGAATTTTCAAAATTCCACAAAATAACTTTGACCCAAAACATGAGAGCTTTGCCTCATGAAATTGAATTCGTTGAATTCCTAAAATCTCTTGGTAATGCAACATTACCCAAATTTCCAGATTTTGGGCAAGATGTTATTGAAATTCTTTCTCATTTAGTGAGCAGCAACTCCGTGATTGCAGATATTTATGGGAATATATCTGAAACCATTCAGTCTAACGGTATTCTCAATTCGGTTATATTAGCACCCAAATATAAAGACTGCACTTTCATTAATGCAGAAATTCCTCATAGCCTGTCCGCTGAGGAGCGAATATATTTGAGTTCCGATAAAATTTTGAGTAATGACTATAGAGAGCAAAATAATTTTCCGGTCGAATTTTTAAACTCAGTTGATGTAAGTGGGCTCCCCCCCACAAATTAATTTTAAAAGCAAATTCCATACTTTTACTTATTCGTAATTTGAATACAGGACATGGCTTGGTCAATGGCACACGTTTGCGATTAGTTCAAATGCATAATAATTGCTTAGATTGTGAAATTTTAACAGGAGTTGCTCAAAACACACGTAGTTTGATACCACGAATACATCTCAATTATTCAGGTACACTTCTACCTTTTTCCTTTCAAAGAACTCAGTTTCCCGTCATTTTGGCTTTTGCGATGACAATTAATAAATCCCAGGGGCAAACATTTCAAAAAGTAGGAATCTTACTCAGACAACCGGTATTTTCTCACGGACAATAATATGTTGCAGCCAGTAGAGTTAGATCATTTGGGGGATTGCGTTTCTATATTTCTGAAACACCAGAGCAAGGTCATTTAGCAGGAGATGATAGAGTTTTTACAAAAAATGTTGTTTATGAGGAAATTTTACGAAGTTTTTAAATCCGTATCCGCTAGGTTTTTAGTAGTTACGGGTGGGGCCTCATTCAATAAAGGTGTACCTTGACGTGGTGAATGAGCTTAAATGATTGCAGCTGCAGTCTGAACTAAATCACCTTTGAAATTACAACGCTACCGTATACACAGCGCCGTACGCGAGCTATTCGAGTGAGGGGTTGGCGAGCGTAGCGAGCAGGGGGCGTCCCCCTAGTTATTATAATTGGAATGTACCAACAAAATATTAATTCACATTCCAAGTGTTGTGTTCAAGGGTCAATAATGATATATAATGTATAATATATAATGGTAATAATAAATATTAAGTTTGAGGTCTTATCTTTGAAATGAGTTTCGCTTGATTGATGAAATTTATTGTTGATGTTGACTATTAAGCCAACTAAGTTAATAAATATTAGATTCTTAACCTACTATAATTTTTATATGATTTTTTACAGTAATAGTATAGTATATTTAAAGGTAATTGTAAAGTCATAGTAAACATTTTGTTCTAAAAAAAATACTGTTATAAAATTCACACATCACACCTTATTAATATTTTGTTAGGTAAGAGTCGCCACAGAACCATGGCTGCTAACACCAAATCAGTGGACAGTTGTGGGCACATACAAGCACCATGACAATATACTTCATAAAAAAACACGTCAAGTGTTGCAGTTATGTTTTGGCGTTCTGAAGAATTAATTTCGGTGTCTGATGCTGTACCGAGTGTTGCAGTATAGACCGCGTGTGGCAGCCCGGAATGTGTACGCGGTAATGTGCTTGCACAATATGTGCATTGAACACAACATTCACGATCCACGGGTGGATGAGAATGAAAATACCACACAAAAAACTACACGGCAGTTGCACAATTTGGGGGAGCGAGTTAGTGAGTCATACATGAATAACCCTTGCCGTAGTTGCAATCAATATATTTTAAAACAATTGATTGTTTTGTTTTATTTATTTGAATTTAATGTTATACTTCATTTAACTTATAAAACTAACTAACTTAATAACTTAAAAACTACTTAGCATTTTGTTCAGACAATTGAACCATGCATTTCGCGATGATTTCCATAGATCGCTCTAATTCTTTACTACCTGCGTCAATGGAGTTCTAAATTAGACGATTTTGCTCCATGTCGTCAACGGCAAGTTTTACAAATTTGTTATGTTCTTTTTTATAAATATAAAAATCATACATATAATATGTGAAAATAACATTGTTAAACATTTACCTTTTTCTGCGTAATTTTTCCATCTTTTTCGACTTTCCCCTGGAGCTGTCGCTGGATTTTAGGTTGAACTTTCAGCTACCGACGGCGTCTCTGGTTCTGAAATAATAGTTTGATTGAAGTACAAATCGTCCTCGTCTTGGGCATTGTGGTCGTTCTCGTGCACTTCTAATGAAGTGGACTCAAACAACTTACTAGCGATGCCGAACGAAGGTTCCGCTGTCCCAGAACAGTCAAGTCTGTGCCCCTGCACGTTAGAGGACGTACTTCTAACTCCGTCAGCTTCTTCAAGTCCAAGGGTCCACCACTGATTCTTCGCCTCTCGACGGTGTTATGGTGTTCTTGTATTAGCGCTCGAATGCCGCCACTTGTCAAATACTGTTTTCCATTCGAAACAATTTGTTTTTGGTCCTTTGGGTGCGTTGAATTTGGAGGCCAACTCTTTCCAAACCTTCTGCACCGACGTGTCAGTGGCTTTTCTCAGCCGCATCTTCTTACTCTGATCCAGGAATACGATGTACAACTCCTTTTGGGCAGCTGTTACTCGGTCACAACGTTTTTTAGGTATTGAAAATAAATAGCACAAATTAACAAATGAACTCAAACAGATATAATTCATACTTACATGAACGGATCTAAAACACTCAAGCACCGCACAGGACAATCTGTGGATTGAACAAACATTTGAAGTGCCGTTAATACCAACATTTACTTCAAAATAATTTTGTAACTTACGCATAGTATTGTTTTTTCTAACTGCTTTTCATCTTTTTAATAGTTTGTTTGGTTTTTTTCCTAATTATAACTACTTGAAGTTGATATTTAAGGAATTTGGGTTTAGTGGAAGGTGATATCAAAAAGGATTGCGCTGCTGACTATCTACCTAAATATTGGTAAGGTAATCGGTCCTTTTGCACAAACCAATAGCACGCTAGCAACCTCGGTGGGATTGACTCTGTTGAATCAGCGAGGAACGGAGTCTGAACCTAGTAGAATCCTGACCACGACCGTCTCCTTGATGGGTGATTGGGTCTTGCAGTATCCAAAGTGTTTAATGCATGGATCTTGAAATATCCACTGTGCCACACGTTTAGATCTGACAGTATCCAAATTGTTTAGTATCTGGATCTTGCAGTATCCAATATGATTAACTTCTGGATCTTAAAGTATCCAAAACGTTTAGCGTCTGGATCTTGAAGTATCCAATATGTCGACTGTCTGGATCTTGAAGTATCCAAAGTGGTTCATGTGTGGATCTTAAAGTATCCAACGTGTCAATATGGGTGAATCATGAAGTATCTGAATAGTGCATGGGTCTGGATCTAGAAGTATCCAGACTATTCAAGGTTTAAGCCATTGTTGGGGTCTTTAACGTGCAAATATATTAACTATTTTTTCTATTGTTTGTCAAATTGTTATTGTTTTTCTCTAGAACCAGGAGCATTCAAGAATTAAACAGTAGTGATGCATTTATTTTAATTGTTCAGTTAAACGTGCTAGTACGTTAGCAAAATTGAAAAGTACTTGTTTGGCGTGAGTCGTGTCCGTGTTCCCCTTGAGAAAGTTGACCACATCGTTGATTTTTTTGCGAAGGCCATCATGTCCGCGTTAAAATATTTTTGAAATTGTATATTCAAAAAGTCTAAGTTGCTGGTCGTGTCATTCGCGATTGTTTCGGTACCGAAAGGACCTCTATCCGCACTGCTCGCAGTCTGGGTGGGTGTCGCGAAAGTTACGGTTCTAGTAGTGAAGGGATGCACATTGTAATTTGATGTGATGTTCTTGTGTCCGTGAGATATTTGTGCTGTCGCTAGTGTCCTTACTAGAGCTCGATTGTGTTTTGGTGGAGCTACAGGTACTGCTACTCTCCTGTGACTGTCTGAGGATCTGTTCCTGTATTAGATCTCTAGCGTTCTGTCTAGTGACTCTTTGTGGGATTAGAGAGGGGAATTCCGTATTTAAGGGTGTGGGTTGGGAAGATCTGTTGGCCAGAGAATGCGGCGAGTCACTCCTGTAATTGGGATTTCCGTTTTTTATTTTCTTTTCCGTCATCGTGCACCTGTATCACCATCTACTATTATACCCCTAACTATAGTTTTCCCAATGCGTGCAGGGCAGTAAAATAAGAAAAAGGAAAAAAGAAAAGTAAAAATCAAAGTGAGAATTTAAAAGCCCGTATGCAAACAAAACAAGCAAAATAGCGGATGCGGAGATGTAGACTACGTGCAAAAAGTCATATAGAAATAAAATAACTTTCCCCCAAAACAGAAATACGATATAAAAAAAATGATAAGATTAGAATAACATAGTAATCAAAACAAAACTTAATTTAAGGAAGCACTTATTGGTAAATTCATGCGAAGCAAGCCCAAATATTTAAACGTATTTTTAATCCAAAAAGAATAGAACAAAAGCAAAATCAAAAAACTGAAATTGATAGCCATGCAGGGCAACTCTAAATACAATAGTTGCATGTTGTCGCAATCCAAAATCCAAAATCAAAACAATCCAAAATTAAAACTTAAACTAACTGGCACAATTCATGCTATGTAGTTAACGGTTGTGTATGTCAACTTGCTGGTAGGTGCCGTTCGCTAGGTCCCACGCGGTCTGGGTTGTAACGGTTCAGGTGATGACGTCTTGTGGTCCCATTGGGATCGCAATGTGTATCCACTTGTTATCTCCGTTTGGGTTAGGTCTTGTTTCACGTGTATGTAGTTCGATGTATGTAGTATGTAGTTTCAAATTTTTCATAACTATTGATTCCATTTGATTCCTGTTTAATGATCACTTTTTGTTTAACTTGTTTTCACTTGTTTTCATTAAGTTTTTTCACTTTTGAGGATGTGTCATCAGTTCATTCTACCTATAAATTTCTTTACCAATTTTGATAATTAGATCTCTGGAATTCTTCGACCACATATTTACATCGACGTGTTCATTTAATATTCACTAATTTCGACTTCCTAATTTTCTCTACAACAAAAGTTATTCTCCCTTTAAATTTATACAACTAATTTGATAAATTGATCTCTTTAAATTTTCAATCACATTTTTACATTGACTTTGTAGGTGGTTAAATTCACTTAATTAACTTACTCTGTGTTCTATTAGTGTATCGGGGCACAGATTTTAAATTGGTAAGTAAATAAAAACACCATTAATTATTTTAACCACAAATAATCAATTTTACTTTATTTCAGTTTCGTTACGATGAGACCCGGTCCAGTGCTGCAGCTCAAGTGACTTCGTGTCTTTATTTAATACAGTGCTGGACCGTGTCATACAAATGGGTGAGTATACATTTGCGTAAGTATTAGTGTTTGTTTGTATATTTGTGTTTTAACATTTATCTTTCTTTTCATTTCAGATAAGGCAGAGGCGTGCTGCCACAACTTGTTCATTAATATTTCTTTCGACTTTTAAATTTTCTTTAAAATTTACGTTGTTTCTATTGAGCAATAACTTCATATTATCTTAAGTCTCTTTCATATTTACTGGATGAGCCAATGGTACTGTCGGATACTTATTTCCATTATGTCGCAATAATGCTTTCAGACTCAGTTTGGATGAGTCAATCCAGAGTTTCCAAGCCGTTGGATCTTCAGGCAGCTGTAGTTCTCGAAGAAGTGTTAACAATTGCAATGAAAACAAAAAATGCTTACAGCATCAAAACTAGACGTGCTAGATGAATTCTGGTTACATATTTGGATTGAGCGCGTCGATATGTATCAATTCCACATAAACATTAGTTTGCTCCTACTTTGATGCCGACCAACGTTATCTTAGCGCTGATCCCGTGTTGCTCGTCGTTTTCTGATTTCTTCTCTCGAGTGTTCGGTTGCATCGGGACTCTTCTCCCGGGGTTGAAACCCTATGCTATCTTTACTGATTTCTTTTCCATTTGTTTCACTGATTATTTTTAGTTGGTTCCTTGCACTGTGTCCTATTAGTTCAAATATCTTCTCTACATCGCGTTGCTTCAAAATTTAAATTCACTCTCTTCACTATCTTTTTTCCTTAAACGCTTAAGCTCTTTTATATTCTCTCCTCGAATGAGTTGTTTATTTATGTGACTTCAACAAATTCTCCTTAATTCACGCTTTAAATTTATTACTTTAGGATGGCTACTTTATTGCTTTAAGATTACTCTCATTTCGAATTATTTTTTTCATTATCTATTAATATTATCACTTCTTTTCTATCTCTTATGTTTATTCAAAATCTTACAATTTCGCAAATATTCAAGCCTATACAATCCCATTACAACTTCCCTAAATTCTGCATTTTTCATTAAAAAAATTGTCATAATTTGCATTTCCTTCGGTGCTCGTTGCGGATTCTGCTCTTTGTTCGGCAGATCGATTCTCGGGCGTGTCAATCCAGCACACAGTTTTGATTGATTCTTCGATCAAAAATTTAGCGCTCGATCGACCCACCTATCGTATAACTGACCTGCCTCATAATCACTCACGTCTTAATCAGGGATGATATTGCGTGGTTGTAGTGTGGTGATTCTGACACGACCTTCAATTGATTGACCGATTAAAGATCGTGTGCTGATTCTTATTCGATTTCTCACAATGGAGGACAGCTGTTTGATTTGCGTTGATGAACAGCGGCCGTGGAGATGAATATTTATCAATGAAAATGTATGCTTTAAGCATTGAGTGGAATTCGGGGGAAAAACCCGCGATTTTTGAACAGTCCGGATTTTTAATCCGTGACAACATCTTTTTTTATCTCTCCATATAAGAAAGCCCCTGTCTCTGTCTGATCTGTCTCAGGGCTACTATCCAGTACGAGCTCTTCTTCTCGATTTATTGACACTAAGGGGACGCCCCCTGCTCGCTTCTCTCGCCAACACCCGCCGTTCGCTACGCTCACTCTAATAGCTCGCGCATGGCGCTATATAAACAGTAGCATTGTAAGTAAAAAGGTTTTCTAGTTCAGACTGTAGTAGCAATCATTTCAGCTCCTTTTGCACGTCAAAGTACATCTTTATTGAATGAGGCCCTTTCTATAATTATCGAAAACCTTGCGGGTGCGGTTGCGGATCTTAAAAGATCTGAAAATTTTCTCATACACAATACTTTTTGTGAGAATTCTTTCATCTTATGCCAAATGACCTTAGCCTTGTGTTTCAGAAATACATATAGACACGCAATCGATCAAACGATCTAACTCTACTGGCTAAAACATCTTTGCCCTGAACACCACCTCAAACTTTTCGAAACTGTAATGAGCCACAGTCGTATCCCCTATAAACATATTTGTACATATATTTTAGGCTCTTAACTGTGCCAAGAACTTCCACATTTAAGTAGCAATCAAATTTCGCTAAAAGTTACGGATTTTAAGGAACGGCATAACGGTTGTCAACAGAATGGCCACGAAAGTCAACTGTTATACCATTAACACGACGCATCTAACATTGGCTTGAGTTGTATTTTAAAAGTTCTTAGAAAAGCTTTTGCTGGATTTACCATCTCTCATACAGACGGCGATACGATTCAATAAACCACATGGACCGTGGATCATATGGTTTTTAACTAAATTATGAAGTTGTGGGAAATACATATATACAGTTACGAAAGAAGAACAAACATCACTTAAGAAGACATCCCGAGATGATGCAACAGAATTACAATTTCAGTACTTCTCTTTTTAAGAAGATTTCATGACGTCAATTACTTATTTTACGTCATCTACTTACGCCATGTGACGTCATCCAGATGCAACACGAAAGAATTACTCATTCGATTGCAATCACCATATTCAATTCCTAGAAACTAAAACACCTGTAAATTCCGAAGGAGGACAAAAAAATTGCTCGTTTGAACGCAATTTGCAAAACACCTGTAATTCCTAGAAGTCTTAAGAAGGGATAGGAATTGGACGTAACAATGCAAGCACCTTCTTGCACTAATCATTCTAGTGGATACTTTTGGACAAACTACTTCAGTATTTGGACTTTTGGATAATCTTCTTTAATTCGCAAATCATCAAGCATAATAGTACAAGTGATAGCTTTTATAAAGAACTGTATATAAGAATATTCAAATAAATAAGTTATTTTTAAAAGATCAAAACCAGAGTTATGAATTATTAGTGAAGTTAAAATAGGTTGTGAAAGTGAAACTTGAATCATTGGATTGATGAATTAAGTCAAACCTTAATAAACGCGACAAATACCTTTCCATTTTTCGGAAAGCTAGTTGTTGACTAACGTAAATATACATATATAAAATATATCTGGAATTTCCGTACAAACGAACCAACTTTCATTTCCTACCTTTTCTTTTTTCTCTAAATTGAGGTTTTAAAGGTGTGCAGACAAAAGTTTGGAAATATGATACAATTTCAGATTTTGAATTTTTAACAGTTTTTTTCCCGTAGCGGCTAAATCAAGCATTTTTGGGGGTATGACCAACCCCCATTATATTTTCATTTCCCAATTTTTGACCATATATCATATTTCTATAAATTATGTTTTTAAATGTGGGTCCATACAAAAGTTGGGAAATATGATAAAATTCAGACTTTCGCTCGCTTTCCATAAATATTCGTGAAAGTTAACCTCGCTTTTAGTTAATAACTGTAAAATTATGATTTTCCATATTTTTTAAAATAAAATATGCATATATATTTATCAAATAAGCAAAACATAATGGTATAAGTAAACGATGGCTTTAAATTTGTCTGTGGTAATGCATCCATATTATTGTCGGTGGCCATGTGTTCATTGTTTCGGCTTTTATCTGGAAGATTGCAATTTTATTAGCCTAAGATTGCCTTCTTCCAGGCAAAAAGCAAAAGAATGAACATATGACTATTGTCTGTGATATGGCTCACATTATCATTGGCATAGATATTGGGTTTGAGTGTAAAGAATGCATGTATTTGGCATAAATGGTTATTCAGTCGAACGTATGATCTATGCAAATGATAATGTTAAATAAGTATGTTCTATATTTTGATTTTTTCGTAGAGGCACAGACAATAACTTACCAGATGTCGCGATCCCATACATGACTGTGTACCCAATTTTTTCTGACGCAGTCATGAAATGACGGATGAAAATGACGCTGCAGGGTATGTCTTTTTGGCGAATGCAACGCTCATTCGGTTTCTAGAGACATTTTTAAAATTTAAGGAGTAAAAACCGGTTTTGAGCGAAATGGGAACCGGTTTTGAGAGAAATGGATCATAAAGGTACCTACATACACCACCAAACGGACTGTTGGCTGTGTGGTGGTACATAAATTCGATTTTCGAATCGAATTTTGTTTCCTTCCACTCCAGCAACAACAACAATCCCTTTGCTTTGGTAGAAACACTATTTTGGTTCATTGAACCCGTAGCAGGTGATTTTTAATTCAAAATTACATGTAAATTGATAAATTTTATGTTAAAAAACGTCATTATTTCCTGGAACCAAAAATTAACCAACTTTCTTCCGGTTTTTAGGGGGGTTTTCCTTTAAAAATTTGATTTTTGAACGGTTTTCCGCTCATAGCGGCTAAACTAAGCGTCCTAGAGGGTTCATATGTATGACCAACCCCCATTATTTTTCTATTTTAAAACCTTTTCTCATACATCATTTTGCTCTAAATTAAGTTTTTAAAAATATGCAAACAAAAGTTGAGAAACATGATTAAGTTTAGATTTCGAATTTCTAACAGTTTTTTGGTTGCAGTGGCTAAACTGAGCTTCCTAGAGGTGTAATATGTATGACTAACTCCCAATATTTTGACATTTCCTAACTTTCTTTCATACACCAAATTCCTGTATCGTCAGTTGTTAAGGGTGTCTCCATACAAAATTCAAATTTTTAATTTTCAACTGTTTTTTCTCGTAGCGGCTAAACTAAGCTTCCTAGAAGGCTACTAGGTTTGGCAGAACCCCATTATTTTGTCATTTCCTATCATTTTGCCATGTATCAAATTTCTCTAAATTATGTTCTTAAAGGTATGTCCACAGAAAAGCTAGGAAATATGATATAATTTAGATTTTTGAGCGTTTTCCGGAAGTATTCGCGGATGTAAATCTCGCTTTTTCTGTACATGTCCATAAAATTTGTAATTTTTGATGGTTTTTGATATAAAATTTGCATATTTTTTTATCAAGTTCACCAAAAACACTAATACACACAAAAATTTCCGTTTTCTATACCAAAAACAGAAATTTTTGAGTGTATTTTCGTGTACGTGAGTAAATTTTACTCACCAATTGTACACATACACATGATTTTTGTTTGTATTTTTTTTATTGAAAATTTCAGAAAATCCAAAAATCTATTTGCTCCGCGAAAATTTCTTTCAGCCCCCTTTCCCCTTATTGCGATGACCCTTTACCATAATGACAATGAAACACCAGCTACAAGAAAAATTCGCTCTCAGAGCGCATTGTCTGTCCTTCAGACGTTGCAGTCGTTCCAAAGCACTTACGTTCCATGCGTCATTTGTCTGCTGTTACGTGTCTGCTGTTGCAAAAAATTGGGTACGAAGTCATGTATGGGATCGCGACATCTGGATAGTTATTGTCTGTGGTAGAGGAATGCAATTATATGTTAATTCTTTTGGTTTGTGTCACCAGTAGAAGATTGATCCATTTGGTTTGATTTTCGACTAATTTATTACTTGTTATTTATCGGGGACACAAACAAAAATTCACATGTGGTTGCATATTTCCAAGCAAAAAGCAAAACAATAACACGCACACATTCTTCCCAAAAGCATCATCTACGCTATACGTGTGCTCAATTCACACATACTGTCCCACTGATTTTTTTAATTTCAATTTAAATTTAAACTTATTTATAATTAACTTCAAGAAAACAAATTAGGTGTTGCACATAGAGGAGAAACTAATCTTTCGAATGGTATAATTTTTATGCTGGTAAGTCCACCTGGTTTCCTGTAAAAGGGATAACAAAAAAACGTGTCGCCTTTTTATATATAGATCATAGATTCTTTTGCATCATCTTCCTTCCCTTGAAGTTTCTCCTTCTTACCTTTCTTGGTTTAAGAAAACTATATCTCTCTTTGTCTCCACTGTGTACTTTTGTTAAAAATAATCTTCATAGCCAACCATCAACCCTTTTTCACCCTTTTTGTCCCATTTCTACCTTTTTTCCTTCGGAATGTGCACATACACTTCAGTCCCATACTTCACAAGGAGACGTTCCTTTTTCATGACTCTTCCCAGTTCTATTTAAGACAAATACCGCTGTTTTAATCGCTTCTGCCCACAGTTCCTTTTTAAAATGTAACATTATCCTTGCCACTTCCACCAATGTCCTATTTTCTCTTTCACCCTTTCCATTCTGTTGTTGTGGATGATATCCAGATTAAATTAAACATAATTAGAAATAACTCATTCACATAACTCACGATACATCAAAAGACATAAGCAATCGAAAGAAGATCACTATTCGCGTCAACAAGCATAACCATAACTCTGAAAACTTATGATACTTCGTAAAAACATAAAATACACAACATCCCTCGTCATAACCTACTCTGAAATGTCAAAACGAAAATGTAAACAACTCACGCGATCAGTTCTAAAAAACTAGGCTGGT
Organism: Chrysops caecutiens; assembly: GCA_963971475.1. Taxonomy (NCBI): domain Eukaryota; kingdom Metazoa; phylum Arthropoda; class Insecta; order Diptera; family Tabanidae; genus Chrysops; species Chrysops caecutiens. Next base: position 61,745,076 of record OZ020568.1, read on the forward strand.
CGCTGAGAGATGGCGCCACGGCACACAAGGTGGATTTCGTGAAATATGGCAACCACGCAAAATGAAGCAAAGTCCCGGTTTCAGGAAATATAATGCGAGGAAAATTTCAGGAAATGATCAGTCGCTGATTGGATCTCTCCTTGGACACTAAAAGGAAATAAGTAAGTAGATCACTACCGAAAACGGTTCTAGCAACCTATCGGTTTTTAGGAAACCCAAAGGGTTGAAAGTGGTTCTTGTAACCCACCAACTCGGGCTCCAGCCACACTACCGAACACGGTTCTAGTAACCTATCGGTATTGGAGGGGAATTCCCAGTTGAAAGCGGCTATCAGAGCCCTACAACTGAGTTCCTGACCAGGCATTAATCGGGGCTATTTCGTAGTGTCGGGGACAGCACGGACTACGCTAGCGGAGGCGCTACGGGACTCAGCGGCCGGCCCAAGACCAATCTCCTTGGAAGAGTACCGGGCCAGGAGACGAGGTAGGACAGAAGACACCACACCAGCACCGGAGCCCCCTCGTCCCCCGAAGTATCGCACTGGCGCGGAGGCCAAGTTCCGGCGAGCAATCGAGGAGGTTCGCCGTCGCCTGCTGATTGCGGTTGGGCAGGAAGAGCGCCTGCGGATCAGCCGTGAGCTCCAGAGGCTCCATAGCGAACGGCTGCGATACCGCCAAGAGAAGAGGCAGGCACAGAAGCGTCAGAAGACCACTACGAGAGGGAAGAGTCGGAAATAAAAATGTATAGTTATAAGTGAAACACGCAAATAAATAGAAATTAGTTGAATGAACGTACTTTTGGTTGTGAGGATTTAAAGGCTAAGGTTGGAATTTACGAATAGTCCGAGGATAGGCAAATGTATAGAGTAAAGATATCAAATTGGAAATAATATTGGAAGATACACATGACACTTTGGATTATATAGAGTAGAGAGTAAGATACCAAACTGGAAATAATATTGGAAGATACACATGACACTTTGGATTATATAGAGTAGAGAGTAAGATATCAAATTGGAAATAATATTGGAAGATACACATAATACTTTGGATTATATAGAGTAGAGGTAACAATAAGGAAATTGTAGTGGAAGTTAAATGTAACTTTGGATTGTAGAGAGTAAGATATCAAATTGGAAATAATATTGGAAGATACACATAATACTTTGGATTATATAGAGTAGAGAGTAAGATATCAAATTGGAAATAATATTGGGAGATACACATGACACTTTGGATTATATAGAGTAGAGAGTAAGATATCAAATGGGAAATAATATTGGAAGATACACATAATACTTTGGATTATATAGAGTAGAGGTAACAATAAGGAAATTGTAGTGGAAGTTAAATGTAACTTTGGATTGTAGAGAGTAAGATATCAAACTGGAAATAATATTGGAAGATACACATGACACTTTGGATTATATAGAGTAGAGAGTAAGATATCAAACTGGAAATAATATTGGAAGATACACATGACACTTTGGATTATATAGAGTAGAGAGTAAGATATCAAATGGGAAATAATATTGGAAGATACACATAATACTTTGGATTATATAGAGTAGAGGTAACAATAAGGAAATTGTAGTGGGAGTTAAATGTAACTTTGGATTGTATAGAGTAAAGATATCAAATTGGAAATAATACTGGAAGATTCACATAACACTTTGAATTATATAGAGTAAAGATAGTAATAAGGAAATCATATTGGAAAATATTTAGAGCATTTTGAATTGTAATAGTTAAGGAATTTGAACTGACCAAATTGTTGAACAATAAATAGATGAACCACGCAACCAAAACATGTATTTAAAGCCTGCCTTCAACATAAAGTTAAATGAAGCTAAAGGTAAATCTACGCACTGACTGCTAGCATAAAAATTAAATTATTTAACAGGAAAAAAATATAAGTATATATATATAAGAACACAGATTCAAAAATATATATACAACAACTGATATATATACGCAACAACTGGCGCAGCCGCAATAAAGAACCTAAGCGCAAATAATCTTGAGCAGAATTAAGCAAATTAAATTTAAACAAGCCAGATGTTGAAGGTACGCTGTAGGCTATAAGAATAAAAAAAGAATGTTTGTAAATTAATATTAAGGAATATTGTACTAATTTGAGAAAAAAAAAGGAATTCAAAAAAAAACAGAACATAAAAAAGAAAAAAGAAGAAAAAATATATAAGAGAAGAATATACGAAAAAAGAAAAAAACAAATAAGAAAAGAATATATAACACATAGGATAAATGAAAGCAAAAAATTTACTATCGAAATTATAACAAAAAAAAAAAAGAAGTTAATATGGAACAGTTGGAGACAACAACATATGGCCCATTCAACCCCAAAATCAACAGTAACTAAATGGTTTTCGAGTTTTTGTGAGAAATTAGAATATTTTTCAATCGATAATCCAGATCCAGAATTCTCTACAAGCACTGAGGAAACCCACACAGGTGAAGAATCTAACAAAAAAAAGGACAACGAGGAAGGAACAAATAACAAAACTAACGTATTGATGTCAAGCAACCAGGAAACTTATCAGATACCAGAACCGGGAATAGAAAATCAGATAGAAGGAAATATAGAAACAGGAAATATACAACAAACGCCAGAAAAGCCAGAAACAGACATAGTGCAGCTGAGACACGGGAGAAAATATTGTAAGACGAACTCGGACCAAGGAAAAGACGACCACGCCAACAACAAACCACAACCAACAACAATAAACACACGAACAGAGATCGAGGAAAAAGAAATTGAGGAAACAAAAGGAATAGAAGTTCAAGAAACTAAAGTAACTGAGAGCAAAAGAATGGCCAACATACAATTAGTAAACAACGTTTTATATAACAACGTACCGATATTAATGGCAGAAGATAGCCCGCGAAAGCAAAATGAGGTCAATGAATTCATTAACTGCGCTCGCCTGGGATACGAGACACTCTTGGAAGCACAAGATAAGGCGCTCTTCGTAAAACTATTACCGACACGGTTAAGAGGGCGAGCTCTAGAAGCCGTACAAGCTGGAGTAAATGACACACTCGATGATGTATTCAACACCCTTAGATCGAACTTAATCCAGAACACCTCCTACATAACTCTAAACACTCAATTAAGGAGCGTGCAACAACTACCCATGGAAACACTGATGGGCTACTTCAATAGGGTTAAAACACTCATAAATGCTTGCAAGAACGCAGCAGAACAACAATACGCCAACGGGGGTGAAGGTTTAAAGATAGAAATTGAAGAAGTAGGCCTGCATTGCTTTAAGTTAGGGATAACAAACTCTAACTACAAGTTCTACCTGCTCCAGGATTGCGACAACAACTTGGAATCCTTAGGAAGAAAAATAGCAAGGCTTGAACAAACTGAACAATGTATGCAACAGGGCACTACGAATCAATACCTTGCAAGTCTGCAACCAGTAATCCCAGGGTTGCACACCATGAACCAATCTGGAAACCAGTTTCACAATCAAGTGAAAAAAGAACCCCGAACGTTTGGACAGAACCAGCAACAACCACAATACCAGTCGGCGAGTAACTACAGCAGATACAATGGGTACCAAGAGACGCCAAGAAACTACAACACCAATACACCCCGGGAGAAACAGGATAAGCGACAGATAAGATGTCATTTCTGTGGAAGACCAGGACACGTGATAGCTGAATGTCGTACGAAGCAAATGACGCCATTCTGTACGAGTTGTAAGACATATGGCCATACGATTCAGAACTGTAACGCGCACGGCAGAAATCAACAAAACCAAGCTTCAAATGGATATAGAGGGCGTCAAGTGAATCACGCCACCGCGAACGCAGCAAACGAGAAATGCAATTTCTGTCTGGAAAGTGGACATACGGAATTTAGGTGCTATTTAAGGGAAAGATGGGAACGGTTGCAGCTAGAAAAACAAGCAGCAAACATACAAACGGGAAACTGCGAAGAGACGACCGGGCACACCGCGAGTCGTCGCTAACAGAAAAAGGAAAGCGGTGTGAAACCTGTCCAGACGTCCCTATAGTCAATTTACCCCTAAATATTGCAAGAAGTAGCCGGAATAAGTTCATAGTGGACACAGGAGCCGAAATAAGTCTCATAAAGGAGGAAGAAATTAATGAATCAATGAAAAAGGACATAAATAGGGAAGAGATAATCAGGCTCAACACCATTTCAGGGGAAATTTCCACGAAGGGGACGATCACAGGGCACATAAATTTGGAAAAGATATATCCATGCAAATTCCACATCATCGAAACTGTCAACGAAAATAGTGTAACGGGTCTGCTGGGCAACGACTTCTTGTCCAGACATTGCAACATCGAGGGCCCCGCGAAAAAGCTCGTGTTCTTGTCCACAAGTAATGGGCAAAGAACGGTTATTAAATTCGAGGAAAACCAAAACAGAAGTACGAATGACGTTCATTTTGTGGACGTCATAGCAGCTTGTAAAACAAACCTTGAGCGTAGCCACACCAGGGAGGGAGACACCCGAGAATTCCAAAGTAAAATGGAGGGTGATAAGAAACCTGCAATACTGGAAAAAGATTACGCCAAGCAGCCAGAGGAATCCCGACAAACGGAGGAACCAGGGAACAGAACCAACGTCAGGCAAAACTGTCCGAATACATGTGATAACACAGGGGAAGTAATGCCTACAGCGGAAGTGTTGAAAGATCTGGGAAAACTCTTCGAGACAGGTACAACGCATGAAAACTACGAGAGTGGGATGCGTACCGAGGGGATTATATTAAAATGTTTTCCATTCCATACTCGCACGTATGGGGAGAACGAAGAAAGCTGCGAAGAGGGTAATTTAAAATGTTTTCCATTCCATACTCGCACGTATGGGGAGAACGAAGAAAGCTGCGAAGAGAGTAATTTAAAATGTTTTCCATTCCATACTCGCACGTATGGGGAAAATGAAGGAAGCTGCGGAAAAAATTACTCAAAGGAAGAATTTATAACCACAGAGCCCAGGAACATCATAATACCGGGAAGGACAGTGAAATGTGTGGAAATGATCACGGACAAAGAAGGACAGTATGTAACCGAGGGAAAGGAGATAAAACCGGGAGTATATATTAGTAACGCGCTCGTGCAGTCAACAAATAGGAAAATAAAACTGAGCGTGCTAAATGTCAACAATTATAAAGTGGAGGTCGACAATGTGACAGTAAAATTGAGGAAGTACGAAGAAACGACAGCACCAAACCAAAACGACACTAATAACTCTGAGAAAAGACTCGTGTATTGCACCAGCACCGATGCAGGGAAGCCAAGAAAAAGAGAAACCCAAATCAAAAAACTAATAAGCTTGGACACCAATTTGAACATTGAAGAAGGGAGGGAGATGAATAAAATAATTGAAGAATTCCACGATGTCTTTCATTTACCGGGAGAGAAATTGGGGCACACAGCTACAGTGCAGCATGAAATACGGATACAATCAGGGAAACGACCGATCAAGTGTAAAATGTACCGCCTGCCGGAGACGCAAAGGGAAATAATAACAGAGGAAATACAAAGATTACTCGATGAGGACATAGTAGAACCGAGCTGGAGCGAATGGAACGCACCATTACTAGTAGTCTCCAAGAAGCCGGGGCCTGATGGACAGAAACGATGGCGAATAGTGGTCGATTATAGAAAATTGAATGAAGTAACCGAGGGAGATGCATATCCACTACCCAGGATTGAGGATATCCTGGACCAATTGGGAAATTCTCGGTATTTCTCGGTACTCGACCTCGCCAGCGGCTATCACCAAATAGCTATGAAACCAGAGGATCGCGATAAAACGGCGTTCAGTACTCCGTACGGACACTACGCCTTTAAGCGTATGCCTTTCGGCCTAAAAGGAGCACCTGCAACGTTCCAGCGTCTCATGAATCATGTGCTGACAGGACTACAGGGCCTACAGTGCTTTGTATACCTGGATGATATAGTAATATACGGCAGAAACCTAATGGATCATCAAACAAAGCTACGAACCATATTACAAAGATTAAGAGCACATAACCTAAAGCTAAACGTAGAGAAATGCAATTTCCTCAAAAAGGAAATTATATACCTTGGACATAAATGCACGACGGAAGGAGTGGAACCAGATCCGGGCTTAGTGGACAGCGTAAAAAGCTTCCCTACCCCCAGAACCGTTCGCCAGGTGCAGTCCTTTTTAGGACTAGCAAACTACTACCGAAAATTTATATCAGATTTCTCGAAGATAGCGGCACCAATAAATAATCGCCTGAAGAAGGACGTAAAATTCAGTTGGGATGAAAATTGTACTAGAGCATTCAATGCACTCAAAGACAAGCTAATCAGTCCACCAGTACTAAGATATCCAAATTTCAAAGAGCCGTTTAAACTCTATACCGATGCGAGTGGAGAAGCACTTGGAGCCGTACTAGCACAAGGTCAACCTAACGAAGAGAAACCAATAGCTTATGCGAGTAGAACATTGAACGCAGCAGAAAGAAATTATTCTACAATAGAACGGGAACTCTTGGCCATAGTATGGGCAGTTAAAAACTTCAGGTGTTATTTATACGGCAGACAATTTAAAGTATTCACCGATCACAAACCCTTGAAAGGAGCGATAAGGATTAAGGATCCGACAAGCCGAATACTTCGATTGTGGCACAAACTTTCAGATTACACCTTCGAAATAGAATACAAGGAAGGCAGAAAGAATGGCAATGCTGACGCACTAAGCAGAATCCCGTACGAGGTGATGGTGACTACGCGGAAACAGGCAAGGGAGCAACAAGAACAAACCTCAGAAATAGGAGAAGAAATTCCCACAAGAAGCGGGTCCACGGAGCGCAACCCACAGGAGAAAATATACGAACAGGAAAAGCCGCAAATAAGAATACTAACAGACCCCCAGGACATTGAGACCATACTACGTGACTGTCATGATGCCCCTCTAGGAGGCCATCAAGGAGTCCTTAAAACATATCATCGCCTGAAAAGAGAATTCTACTGGAAAGGAATGTTGAGGGATATCAAAAAATACATAAAGAAATGCAGAAAATGTCAACTAAATAAGCTAAGCAGAGAGCATAGAGAGCCGATGGTCATAACGGACACGGCCAAGCAACCCTTCGATAAAGTCTATATGGACATTGTGGGTCCACTTCCAGAAACTACCAACGGGTATAAATATATTCTAAGCTTCGAAGACGACCTCACCCGATTCATGGACGTAGTACCCCTTCCAAACATGGAAACTAAAACAGTAGCTCAAGCGTTCGTGGATGAGATTATCAGCCGATACAGAATACCAAAAAAATTGATAACCGACCAAGGCACAAACTTTACTTCCAAAATGTTCAGAGACATTTGTAAACTGCTCAAGATACAGAAAATCGAGACTACACCGTATCATCCCCAATCCAATGGAGCCTTAGAGAGGTCACACCGCCCACTAGTCGACTACTTGAGAAATTTCGTAGACAACAATCAGTCCGATTGGGATGAACATCTACGAGCTGCAATGTTTGTCAGGAACAACACTATCCACACGACCACAAAATTGACCCCAATGGATTGTCTGTATGGTTTCTCCGCCTCCCTGCCCAACAATTTGAAGAAACCCCCACAACCGGTCTATGACCACGAAAATTACTACCTACACCTCCGAACTAAGCTCCAGCGTGCGCATGAGATAGCTAGACTGAACCTAGAAGAAAGCAAACATCAGTCAAAAGAGTACTACGACCGGAAATCCAACCCAATCAGAATCCATGTTGGAGATCAGGTGCTTCTCAGGAATGCAGCCAGAAAGAATAAACTGATCCAACATTGGACAGGACCTTACAGAGTCATAGCAGTAAATAATCCCGTCAATACCACGATCTTAATAGGAAACAAGAAGCGGCGCGTGCATAATAACCGGTTGAAAATATTCAATTAATAAAAGAACCCCGTCCCCGAAGTTATTCAACTGATACCAGATTCTCGTGCCCACACACGCCCCAACATCATTCTAAAGTCCACTTACTAATAATAACTCTATCCCTTATCACCAGATCAAAAATGAACCAAAACATCGAAACAGCTGAAGTCGATGATTTAGGGTTAACGAAGGTCGAATGGGACAACATCCTGCAGGAAGCAGATCAACTGTTCCAAAAACTCCAATTGGACAAGCCCGAAATGGAACAAGAGTTACCCATGGAAAAGCTGGGCAAATTCAATGTAAGAATCAACCACACGATCAGAAGACCAATTCACTCCGGAAGACATAACTGGGGGATACGTCCTAATCAGGAAGCAGTGGGTCAAACTCTTCCATCCAAAAAGAGGCCGAAAAATGGACGAAGGACGGTCAGATACTAAGAAATGAAGTTAAAAGGGAACCAATAAATACTAGAGTTAAAACACTGAAATGAAGCCATGGAAACACTAAAAATATAAGGTAAAATTACACTAACACTTGCACTCGAACCTCGCGAATCTCTCACAGTTTGAAATACTCACAACCACAAACTCTAAAGATCATATTGACCCACATTTATCCCGGAGACTGCCACTAACCCTGGGGAGGACTTCTAAAAGGGGGAGGAATGTTGTGGATGATATCCAGATTAAATTAAACATAATTAGAAATAACTCATTCACATAACTCACGATACATCAAAAGACATAAGCAATCGAAAGAAGATCACTATTCGCGTCAACAAGCATAACCATAACTCTGAAAACTTATGATACTTCGTAAAAACATAAAATACACAACATCCCTCGTCATAACCTACTCTGAAATGTCAAAACGAAAATGTAAACAACTCACGCGATCAGTTCTAAAAAACTAGGCTGGTCGCTGAGAGATGGCGCCACGGCACACAAGGTGGATTTCGTGAAATATGGCAACCACGCAAAATGAAGCAAAGTCCCGGTTTCAGGAAATATAATGCGAGGAAAATTTCAGGAAATGATCAGTCGCTGATTGGATCTCTCCTTGGACACTAAAAGGAAATAAGTAAGTAGATCACTACCGAAAACGGTTCTAGCAACCTATCGGTTTTTAGGAAACCCAAAGGGTTGAAAGTGGTTCTTGTAACCCACCAACTCGGGCTCCAGCCACACTACCGAACACGGTTCTAGTAACCTATCGGTATTGGAGGGGAATTCCCAGTTGAAAGCGGCTATCAGAGCCCTACAACTGAGTTCCTGACCAGGCATTAATCGGGGCTATTTCGTAGTGTCGGGGACAGCACGGACTACGCTAGCGGAGGCGCTACGGGACTCAGCGGCCGGCCCAAGACCAATCTCCTTGGAAGAGTACCGGGCCAGGAGACGAGGTAGGACAGAAGACACCACACCAGCACCGGAGCCCCCTCGTCCCCCGAAGTATCGCACTGGCGCGGAGGCCAAGTTCCGGCGAGCAATCGAGGAGGTTCGCCGTCGCCTGCTGATTGCGGTTGGGCAGGAAGAGCGCCTGCGCATCAGCCGTGAGCTCCAGAGGTTCCATAGCGAACGGCTGCGATACCGCCAAGAGAAGAGGCAGGCACAGAAGCGTCAGAAGACCACTACGAGAGGGAAGAGTCGGAAATAAAAATGTATAGTTATAAGTGAAACACGCAAATAAATAGAAATTAGTTGAATGAACGTACTTTTGGTTGTGAGGATTTAAAGGCTAAGGTTGGAATTTACGAATAGTCCGAGGATAGGCAAATGTATAGAGTAAAGATATCAAATTGGAAATAATATTGGAAGATACACATGACACTTTGGATTATATAGAGTAGAGAGTAAGATACCAAACTGGAAATAATATTGGAAGATACACATGACACTTTGGATTATATAGAGTAGAGAGTAAGATATCAAATTGGAAATAATATTGGAAGATACACATAATACTTTGGATTATATAGAGTAGAGGTAACAATAAGGAAATTGTAGTGGAAGTAAAATGTAACTTTGGATTGTAGAGAGTAAGATATCAAATTGGAAATAATATTGGAAGATACACATAATACTTTGGATTATATAGAGTAGAGAGTAAGATATCAAATTGGAAATAATATTGGGAGATACACATGACACTTTGGATTATATAGAGTAGAGAGTAAGATATCAAATGGGAAATAATATTGGAAGATACACATAATACTTTGGATTATATAGAGTAGAGGTAACAATAAGGAAATTGTAGTGGAAGTTAAATGTAACTTTGGATTGTAGAGAGTAAGATATCAAACTGGAAATAATATTGGAAGATACACATGACACTTTGGATTATATAGAGTAGAGAGTAAGATATCAAACTGGAAATAATATTGGAAGATACACATGACACTTTGGATTATATAGAGTAGAGAGTAAGATATCAAATGGGAAATAATATTGGAAGATACACATAATACTTTGGATTATATAGAGTAGAGGTAACAATAAGGAAATTGTAGTGGGAGTTAAATGTAACTTTGGACTGTATAGAGTAAAGATATCAAATTGGAAATAATATTGGAAGATTCACATAACACTTTGAATTATATAGAGTAAAGATAGTAATAAGGAAATCATATTGGAAAATATTTAGAGCATTTTGAATTGTAATAGTTAAGGAATTTGAACTGACCAAATTGTTGAACAATAAATAGATGAACCACGCAACCAAAACATGTATTTAAAGCCTGCCTTCAACATAAAGTTAAATGAAGCTAAAGGTAAATCTACGCACTGACTGCTAGCATAAAAATTAAATTATTTAACAGGAAAAAAATATAAGTATATATATATAAGAACACAGATTCAAAAATATATATACAACAACTGATATATATTCACAACACTGTTCAGGTGTATAAGGTACTGTATTCCACATCTTGAAAATATTTCTTTACTTCTTTATTTACAAACTCGAGACCGTTATCACTTCTAAACAGCTTCACTCTGTTTTCCATTATGTTCTCAGCCTTATTCACGAAATTGTCAGTGCATTGCTTGATCTCATGTTTTGTTTTAACAAAGTACACACTCCTGAAGTTAGAATAGTCATCCTTCAGTATGACTAAATATCTCAATCCGTCATAGAAGCTTTTTCTGTCATGTCACAAGTGTCCGCATGGGTTAGCTCACATGACCTTGAACTTACATATTCACTTATACAGAATGGCAATCGATGTATTTTCCCCGCCTAGCAACTTTCACACTCATGTTTAGCAGTATGCATCACATCAACATTGTTTCTCCTCAGAAAATCTTTCACGTTAATAATGTTTTGATGCGCAGGTTTTTGGTGCCGTTCATTTTGGTCATTCTGCACTGATTTTGCAATGCTTGCAATCTCGAACTCGAATTTACAATGTAATTTTCTATAATAAGAACTTCCAATTAGTTCCGCTACTGCACAATGTTCATTATACTTGTAAATTTTGTAAGAAGTGTCATCCGGTATGACGACATAACCTTTATCCGCATCGCGATTGAATGACAACAGTTTAGTTTTTAATCCTGTTCACATACACTTTGCAGTTTTCTCCACATTTAAGGCGAACTCCTGCATGATGTGTAACAGGATCTCTTACGTGATCCGTGTTACCAGTAAAGTCTGCGCCTCGGCATCTTTAGCTTCCCAAACAGGTATTTCAGAAGCATCATCGGGCTTCATACGTTTTCCCTTCATAATATCCAGCAAACCGAGACCAGTCAACAGCACTATTGTTTTTTAAATTTTTGGAACCCTCCAGCTTGATACCGTACCATTCGTATTATTACTTTCTATCCTCCCACCTCGTTCACAATCCAGACGGCACAGTTTTCCACCTTTATTAATATACTATATTTCAATCTCTCCAATCTTTTGCTTCACCGCTATTTCATTTTACAACCCAACGCACGAGAATATACTCATCAGTATATCAATTTAAGACAATGTTAAGCTTTGCCATATTATCCCAAACTTACTCTTAATATGGTCAACCTTAACCAATGGATAACATTGTATAACATTGAACAATCTTTTTCTATTTGCTGTAGATTCTTAAGTTTTGATTTAAGATTCAAAAATAATTTCTCACGAGTAGCTTAACCAACAATTTGGTTTTAAATTTTACGTAACAGCCTCCACATCGAAACTTACTGATCTGGTTGACTGCCAACTCGGCAGCACGACCTCATGATCTTCACTCTGACTGGGAATGACCTTTCTGCTCCTCGAGTCAGTATTTATTCCCTAAATTTTCGATTCAGGGAGAGTGTTTCCGAACGGAGTGCTCGAGTTTATTAGAAACCAAAATCCGTGAAAGATAATTGTCTTATTTTCGATTACATTTTTTTTTAAATTGATCGTTCATGAGTTTTGGGGGCGGATATCTCTGGGAACAACAGATGGTCGTTCGTTACAGTACTGGACCTCCAGCAACAAAAATTTTCGATGAGAAAACTTGAAAGCCCCGTACTGCCACACGCGGATGCCACGCGCCGGCAAAAATATTTTATAAATTCCAAAGACCACAAGGTTCCCGAGATAGTAATTTCTCCTCAGTTGACACGGTTAGCTTTTCGAAATTGACAAATCAACATAGTTTACGTGTACCTAATTATATACGAGGTGCAACCCATCTCATATACGGAAGAAGTTGAAAGCCATTGAAAAAGGATGGAATTCGTCTCAATGTTCTAATGAATTCAGAGGTTTTAGAAAAAGTCAATAATAGTATTAATAACCTCTGTCCTATTTGGGTGGCTAAAGAGGCTCCGATATTAGATGAAATAGAAGGTGATTCATTCTTGGACTCACCTTTTACTTTTGAAGAATTAGAGGTTGCAATTACCAGTTCGAGAAGTAGATCTAGTCCGGGATTAGACGGGATCGATTATATTTTAATTCAACTTTTGCCAAGAGAAGTTAGCATGTTGCTATTGGACTTACATATATAATCAGATTCTGATTTCGGGGGTTTTACCAGACGAGTGGAATCGTTACTCCATCTTCTTCATTCCTAAGAGTGAAAGTAATAAACTTCGCCCAATTTCCTTTTCGCCTTGTTTACTAAAAATAATGGAAAAAATGTTTTATTTTGGATTATCATGGTGGTTAGTATTTCATAGCAAATTGCCACAAGCTCAATTTGGATTTCGCAGGAATAAATCCTGTTTGGATAATTTGGCTATTTTGAACTTTGACAAAAAACAAAATGTAGGTGCCACATTTTCTAGACATTCGGAATGCCTATGATAATGTACTTCCTAACATACTAGTCAGCAGACTCATTAGTTTGGGGTTGTCCAGACTCGTTTTAAAATTTGTTTACAATCTTGTTTCAGAAAGGACTCTGTCAATGAAATATAATTCAATTGATTGTTTTAGAAAAGTTTTCAGTGGTTTACCTCAGGGAAGCGTATGAAGCCCACTTTGGTATTCGCTTTATATGTTACCCTTAGATAATTGTATGACAGATAAATGTAGAATCTTCCAGTTTGCCGATGATGTTTGTATATATTCAGTTGATGAAGTTCCTAGAGACGCGTTGAATGCTGTATCTGACTCTATACATGGTGTTATTCCCCTTTTAAATGACAGCGGTCTTGAGTTATCCCCAGAAAAGTGCCAACTCATTGTATTCAGTTCCAATTGTAAAATAACATCTAAGTCTTATAGTATAAGGGTAACGCTGATGACATGAACCGGCGCTGATCCTCCAAAGCTGATTTAATTGCTCAAAAGTTTAATTAGATCTCGAATTGAGTACGTAGCTTTCCTCTTTGTTTCCTTGAATAAGTCACTGTCAATATTATGAAATAGAATTCAAAAGAAGGCGTTGACGCTTCCAATGGGATACAGAAACTCGACACCACTTAATATAATTGCTACGGAGACTAAAGAACCTCCTTTGGAGATTAGATTTAAATTTTTGAGGGATTTATTGAATGAATTTATTGAAAAAATTTTTGAGGGATTAATTTTGAGATGAGAAATTAATTTTCTCCGCTTTCGGAGCGTGAATCCCATTCTCCTTTTTCTGCTTCAGTACTTACTGATTTTTACTGAACTTGAGAGATTTGCGTTCCCGTACGGAACGGAAAATTGTGAGAAAATTAGTCGCACCACCGAAAATTATACTGATTTTTTCTGAACTTGAGAGTTGGCGTTCCCGCGCGGAGCGGAAAACCGGGGAAGTGCCTGTGCGAGGAGTATTCTCAAAATTTTCCGTTCCGCGCGGAAACGCAAAACTCTCAAGTTCAGTAAATAACAGTAAGCACTGATTTTTTCTGAACTTGAGAGATTTGCGTTCCCGCACGGAATAGAAAATTGTGAGAAAATTAGTAGTTTTCCATTTACATGAAATTTTGAGCGACATTTTTCCTTTGGGGGGGTACATGAAATTTTGAGCAACATTTTTCCTTTGAGGGGTACATGAAATTTTCAGTAACATTTTTCCTTTGGTGGGGTACATGACATTTTGAGTGACATTTTTCCTTTCGGGGGGTGGGTACATGTAATTTTGAGCGACAATTTTCCTTTGAGGGGTACATGAAATTTTGAGCGACATTTTTCCTTTGGGGGGTACATGAAATTTTGAGAGAAATTTTCCCTTTGGTGGGGTACATGAAATTTTGAGCGACATTTTTCCTTTGGGGGGGTACATGAAACTTTGAGCGACATTCTTCCTTTGTGGGGGCGGGAGTACATGAAATTTTGAGCGACATTTTTCCTTTGGGGGGGTACATGAAACTTTGAGCGACATTCTTCCTTTGTGGGGGCGGGGGTACATGAAATTTTCAGCGACATTTTGCATTTGGGGGAAGGGTACATGAAATTTTGAGCGACATTTTTCCTTTGGGGGTTACATGCAATTTTGAGCGACATTTTTCCTTTGTAGGTTACATGAAATTTTGAGCGACATTTTGCCCTTGCGCTGGGTTTACATGAAAATTGTCAGCAACATTTTCCTTTGGGTGGTACATGAAATTTTCAGCGACATTTTTTCTTTGGGGGGGGGGGGGCTTGGTACATGAAATTTTGAGCGACAATTTCCCTTTGGGGGGTATTTGAATTTTCAAGCGACATTTCTCCTTTGTGGGTTACATGAAATTTTGAGCGACATTTTCCCTTTTGGGGTTACATAAAATTTTGAGCGACATTTTACACTTGCGCTGGGTTTCCATGAAAATTTTCAGCAACATTTTCCTTTGGGTGGTACATGGAATTAACAGCGACATTTTTTCTTTGGGCGGGTACATGAAATTTTGGGCGACATTTTTCCTTTGGGGGGTACATGAAATTTCGAGCGACATTTTTCCTTTGGCGGGGTACATGAAATTTTGAGCGACATTTTTCCTTTGGGGGGGTATATGAAATTTTGAGCGACATTTTTCCTTTGGCGGGGTACATGAAATTTTGAGCGACATTTTTCCTTTGGGGGGGCATATGAAATTTTGAGCGATATTTTTCCTTTGGCGGGGTACATGAAATTTTGAGCGACATTTTCCCTTTGGCGGGGTACATGAAATTTTGAGCGGCATTTTTGATTTGGGTGGTACATGAAATTAACAGCGACATTTTTTCTTTGGGAGGGTACATGAAATTTTGAGCGACATTTTTCCTTTGGGGGGGTAAATGAAATTTTGGGCGACATTTTTCCTTTGGGGGGTACATGAAATTTTGGGCGACATTTTTCCTTTGGGGGGTATATGAAATTTTGAGCGACATTTTTCCTTTGGGGGGGTACATGAAATTTCGAGCGACATTTTCCCTTTTGGGGTTACATAAAATTTTGAGCGACATTTTACACTTGCGCTGGGTTTACATGAAAATTTTCAGCAACATTTTCCTTTGGGTGGTACATGGAATTAACAGCGACATTTTTCCTTTGGGGGGGAACATAAAATTTTGAGCGACATTTTTCCTTTGGGGGGTACATGAATTTTTGGCCGACATTTTTCCTTTGGAGGGGTACGTGAAATTTTGAGCAACATTTCTCCTTTGGGGAGGCACATGAAATTTTGAGCGACATTGTTCCTTTGGGGGGTACATGAAATTTCGAGCAACATTTTTCCTTAGCCCCCCCAAATGAAATTTTGAGCGACATTTTTCCTTTGGAGGGGTACGTGAAATTTTGAGCAACATTTCTCCTTTGGGGAGGTACATGAAATTTTGAGCGACATTGTTCCTTTGGGGGGGTACATGAAATTTTGGCCGACATTTTTCCTTTGTAAGGGGTACGTGAAATTTTGAGCAACATTTCTCCTTTGGGGAGGTACATGAAATTTTGAGCGACATTGTTCCTTTGGGGGGGTACATGAAATTTTGAGCGACATATTCCCTTTGGGGGTTACATGAAATTTTGAGCGACATTTTTCCTTTGGGGGGGGTACATGAAATTTTGAGCGACATTTTTCCTTTGGGGACATGAAATTTTGAGCGACATTTTCCTTTTTGTGGTAACATGAAATTTTGAGCGACATTTTGCCCTTGCGCTGGGTTTACATGAACATTTTCAGCAACATTTTTCCTTTGGGGGGGTACATGAAATTTGAGCGACATTTTTTCTTTGGGGGGTACATGAAATTTTGAGCGACATTTTTCCTTTGGGGGGGTAAATTAAATTTTCAGCGACATTTTCCTTTGGGGGGTACATGAAATTTTGAGCAACATTTTTCCTTTGGAGGGGTACATGAAATTAACAGCGACATTTTTCCTTTGGGGGGGGTACATGAAATTTTCAGCGACATTTTTCCTTTGGGGGGGTACATGAAATTAACAGCGACATTTTTCATTTGGGGGGTACATGAAATTTTGGGCGACATTTTTCCTTTGGGGGGTACATGAAATTTTCAGCGACATTTTTCCTTTGGGGGGGTACATGAAATTTTCAGCGACATTTTTCCTTTTGGGGGGTACATGAAATTTTGGGCGACATTTTTCCTTTGGGGGGTATATGAAATTTTGAGCGACATTTTTCCTTTGGGGGGGTACATGAAATTTTGAGCGACATTTTCCCTTTTGGGGTTACATCAAATTTTGAGCGACACTTTGCCCTTGCGCTGGGTTTACATGATAATTTTCAGCAACATTTCCTTTGGGGGGGTAAATGAAATTTTGAGCGACATTTTCCTTTGGGGGGTACATGAAATTTTGAGCAACATTTTTCCTTTGGGGAGGTACATGAAACTTTGAGCAACATTTTTCCTTTGGGGGGGGGGGATACATGAAATTTTGGGCGACATTTTTCCTTTGTGGGGGTACATGAAATTTTGAGCGACAGTTTTCCTTTGGGGGGGTACATGAAATTTTAAGCGACATTTTTCCTTTGGGGACATGAAATTTTGAGCGACATTTTCCTTTTTGTGGTAACATGAAATTTTGAGCGACATTTTGCCCTTGCGCTGGGTTTACATGAACATTTTCAGCAACATTTTTCCTTTGGGGGGGTACATGAAATTTGAGCGACATTTTTTCTTTGGGGGGTACATGAAATTTTGAGCGACAGTTTTCCTTTGGGGGGGTACATGAAATTTTAAGCGACATTTTCCCTTTGGGAGTTACATGAAATTTTGGGTGGTACATGAAATTTTGATACACATTTTTCCTTTGGGGGGTACATGAAATTTTCAGCGACATTTTTCCTTTGGGGGGGTTGATGAAATTTTGAGCTCCATTTTCCTTTTTGGGGTAACATGAAATTTTGAGCGACATTTTGCCCTTGCGCTGGGTTTACATGAAAATTTTCAGCAACATTTTTCCTTTGGGTGGTACATGAAATTAACAGCGACATTTTTCCTTTGGGGGGTATATGAAATTTTGAGCGACATTTTTCCTTTGGGGGGTACATGAAATTTTGAGCGACATTTTTCCTGTGGGGGGGTAAATGAAAGTTTCAGCGACATTTTGCTTTGGGGGGTACATGAAATTTTGAGCAACATTTTTCCTTTGCCCCCCCAAATGAAAATTTTAGCGACATTTTTCCTTTGGGGGGGTACATGAAATTTTGAGCGACATTTTTCCTTTGGTGGGGTACGTGAAATTTTGAGCAACATTTCTCCTTTGGGGAGGTACGTGAAATTTTGAGCGACATTGTTCCTTTGGGGGGGTACATGAAATTTCGAGCGACATATTCCCTTTGGGGGTTACATGAAATTTTGAGCGACATTTTTCCTTTGGGGGGGTACATGAAATTTGCAGCGACATTTTTCCTTTGGGGGGTACATGAAATTTTGAGGGACATTTTCCATTGGGTGGTACATGAAATTTTGGGCGACATTTTTCCTTTGGGGGGTATGTGAAATTTTCAGCGACATTTGTCCTTTGGGGGGGTACATGAAATTTTGAGCGACATTTTACACTTGCGCTGGGTTTACATGAAAATTTTTAGCAACATTTTCCTTTGGGTGGTACATGAAATTTGAGCGACATTTTTTTTTGGGGGGTACATGAAATTTTGAGCGACATTTTTCCTGTGGGGGGTAAATGAAATTTTGAGCGACTTTTTTCCTTTGGAGGGGTACGTGAAATTTTCAGCGACATTTTTCCTTTGGGGGGTACATGAAATTTGGGCGACATTTTTCCTTTGGGGGGTAAATGAAATTTTCAGCAACATTTTTCCTTTGGGGGGGTACATGAAATTTTCAGCGACATTTTTCCTTTGGCGAGGTACATGAAATTTTGTGTGACATTTTCCCTTTTGAGGTTGCATAAAATTTTGAGCGACATTTTACACTTGCGCTGGGTTTACATGAAAATTTTCAGCAACATTTTCCTTTGAGGGGGTACATGAAATTTTCAGCGACATATTCCCTTTTGGGGTTACATAAAATTTTGAGCGACATTTTACACTTGCGCTGGGTTTACATGAAAATTTTCAGCAACATTTTCCTTTGGGTGGTACATGAAATTAACAGCGACATTTTTCCTTTGGGGGGTATATGAAATTTTGAGCGACATTTTTCCTTTGGGGGGTACATGAAATTTTGAGCGACATTTTTCCTTTGGCGGGGTACATGAAATTTTGAGCGACATTGTTCCTTTGGGGGGTACATGAAATTTTGAGCGACATTTTTCCTTTGGCGGGGTACATGAAATTTTGAGCGACATTTT
The DNA here is from genome assembly GCA_963971475.1 of Chrysops caecutiens. Classification (NCBI taxonomy): domain Eukaryota; kingdom Metazoa; phylum Arthropoda; class Insecta; order Diptera; family Tabanidae; genus Chrysops; species Chrysops caecutiens. Next base: position 61,764,150 of record OZ020568.1, read on the forward strand.
CCTTTTTGGGGTAACATGAAATTTTGAGCGACATTTTCCTTTGGGGGGTACATGAAATTTTGAGCAACATTTTTCCGGGGGGGGGGGACATGAAATTAACAGTGACATTTTTCCTTTGGGGGGGTACATGAAATTTTGAGCGGCATTTTTCCTTTTGGGTGGTACATGAAATTAACAGCGACATTTTTCCTTTGGGGGGGGTACATGAAATTTTCAGCGACATTTTCCCTTTTGGGGTTACATAAAATTTTGAGCGACATTTTACACTTGCGCTGGGTTTACATGAAAATTTTCAGCAACATTTTCCTTTGGGTGGTACATGAAATTAACAGCGATATTTTTCCTTTGGGGGGGGGGATACATAAAATTTTCAGCGACATTTTTCCTTTGGG